>JAMRYA010000013.1:0-1250000 GCA_024447215.1 Panagrolaimus sp. LJ2400
TATCCAAGCACAACTTGATGAAAAACGTAAAAACCTTGAAAATCGTGCTAAACTTGATACAATTGCACCACAAATTGAACTTATTACTGTTAATTTACAACAAAATCTTGATAATTATGAAACAACACTTCCTGAAAATCTTGAACAACAACAACTAGCATTCAATGATTTGACTGAACAAAAGCGCAAACTTGAAGATTATAGCGATAGTATTCCTGATGGGCCTGAAGGTGATGAAATTCGTGAAAAAACTCAATGGAATCTTTCACGTCTTACTGATATCCTTAAAAAGCTTGGTGATGCTGTTGGTGAAAAAGCTGCAGCACTTGCTGCATTCATTGCATCAAAACGTGCCATTGAAGACCAGCTTAATACCCTTCATAATGATATTACTGCTGCAGAATCAAATATTGATAATGCAACACCAAATAATCTTCAAGATCGTATTAATGCTCTTGATGCTGAAGAAGCACGTATTAATGCAATTCGGTCAAAACTTTCTGATGAACAAATTAATCGTAATAATCTTGACACTGATAAACAGAATGAACTTGATGAACTTCATAAAGCTCTTGATGCAGCAGTTGAACGCTTGCAAAATGCAAAAGACAATCTTACAAAAGAACTTGCATCTGCAATCGCATCTGAACAAATACAAGCAGATACAAATCATTATTATAATGATTTAGCAGATCTTATTCGACAAGCTCATCAAACCCTTGCTGATCCAACTGCTATTCCAATAAGCTATCATGATCTTGGTCAACGCATCAATGATAAAATTCAAGAAACAAATAAAATTATTCATGATGCCAATACTTCTGGAAATTCAACAATCATTCAACCATTAAATGATTTAATTCCACAAGCACAAAATGCTGAAAATGATCTTGCATCAAGATATAACTTATGGCTTGAATTTGTTAAAGAACGCGATAATGCAAATGACCAGTTGATCAAGCTCGAAATGTAATAAATGATTTTGAAGCAAATACAGATTTGCGTCCACTCAATGTTGCTGAAAATCAACTTGAAACACTTAAGGTAAATTTTTATTGTCGTTTTTAAATATTTATAACAAACTATTAAAAATATATGTTTTTTTAGGCTGCAAGTAATGCATTTAATACTCATCAACCAACATTGCTAAAACTTCAAGGTCTTTCTGAACAATTAGATCCATGTGAAATGCCATATGCTGATGTAAGATTTATTGAAACTGATTGGGAACAAACAAATGAAGATTTTGAAAATCATCTTACCAATTTACATAATGAACTTACTGAAGAACGTGGTATTACAGATGGTATTAACAAAGTTATTGATGAAATTAATCGTCTTAACAATGAAATGCCATCCGTAGCAAAAGAAAGTTTAATTGATATTCAAGAAAAAGCATTGCCACCGCTTCGTACTGAAATGGAACGTTTAACAAAATTGGATACAGATGCACGCCGAAATCGACGAATTGTTGCACGAGATAATGAGTCATCATTACAAGATATTAAAAATCGTCTAAATGATCTTGAAAAATCAACTCAACAACGTATTCAAGATCTTGATAATCTTGAAAATGAAAAACGTATTATTGAAGCTCGTCAACAAATTGATATTCTTTCACAACAACCAGATATTACGGAAGAAACATTTGTACAAAATTCATCAAGAACTTTCACATTTACCAGAAAATGATCCTATTGTAGCTGAATTACAACAAAAAGTTGAAGAAGTTAAAGCTAAAAATGATTCACGTAATGCATTAAAACGTAAACTTAATGATAATATTAATGCAAATATGGAAAAACTTAAAAATATTCAACAAAATGTTATGCCCGTTGAAGAGCAACCAGAATCTGGTAAAAAGCGTGGTAAAAAATCAAAAACTCCTAAAGAGCCTCAAGTTATTGGTGATACACGTGATCAACAAATTGCTAATTTACGAAAAGCTATTGATATTATTGAAAATGATATTGCGCCCAAGTAATAATGATATTGCTCGTAAAGCTTCTGAAGGTGGTGTTGATGTTTTACCTCTTGAAGCTGAAGAACAAAAAGCTAAAGATCTACTTGATACACTAAAATCTAAGCTTGCTGAAAAAGAAAAAGAGCATGAAAAGATTGTTGAAGCATTAAATGATGCTCAAAATCTTAGCATTTTGTTGAAGAAGTTACAGTAGCAGAACAACATGAACCTATTGCCGCTGATAATCTTAATGCAGAAAATGCTCAAGCAGCGCTCGATAATTAACAAAACGAGCAAATGATCTTAAGGTGCATTTGGATAAAGAACCTTCAGATGATGTTATTCAGACATTTACTGATGAACGTGCAAAATATGATAAAAATCGTGACAATGCAAATGAACTTCTTAAAAAGTTACTTGAAAAATGCGGTGATCTTCAGAAACAACTTGATAATATTTCACAATGGAATGCTAAAAAATCTGAACTTGATGATCAAGCTAAGGCTATTAGTGATGCAATTCAATCTCTTGAAAATGAATTTAATACTCCTCAATCACTTTCATCCGCAAATGATGGATTACGTCGTGCTGAAGCAATTGAGCCTCGACTTAAAGAAGCAGAAAAACAACTCCGAAAAACTAATGATTGGCTTCAAAAACAACTTCCAAACAATGATGAAGTTAAAGATCAGCTTAATGATTTACAAAATCAATTAAATAATTTAAATAAGATTCGTGAAGATCTTATTAATCGTTTGGAACATGATATTGAAAGTGAAAAGAAATTAATTGCAGATCAAAATGCCCTTATTGATAATATTAATAAGCTTGGTGAAGATGCAATTGCTGTTCATCAATCAAATGATCTTGATAGCAAACCCGCTGCATTAGCTGCTATTCATGAGCAATTAAAGCCAATTGAAGATAAACTTCAACAACTTGAAAATCGTGCACAAGATTCTAATACATCTATTAGCCATAATGATACATTAAATAATATTCCATTAATTCGTGATCGTCTTAACAACATTGCTCAATCACTTAATGAACAAGAAAGAGATGCTGCTGATAAACTTGCACTAGCTGGTATTTCATCAAATCTTAATCGTGAAATTTCTATTTTACGTGATGATATTGATAGAGCTGAGCGTATTGATAATGATCCTGCAGCAACAGTTGATGATCTTCGTAAAGTTGTTGAAATTCTTGAAAGCAGTCTTCCACACGTTCAACAAGCTGATATCTTGTTACAACAAATTGATCCTAATAATTCTGATGCAAATGAATTACTTAATAAATCAAAGGATGAACTTTCAAAATTACGTGAACGCCTTGATACAACACGTCAAGCAGCAAATGATCGTGCAAATCAACTTGAACAATTTAATACTGATCTTGATAATATTGCTAATGATATCAACAATACATTAAAAGCAATTAATGATCCACAAATTAGTATTGAAAATGTTAATGAACTTAAACAACAAAATTCATTAAATGGTGATCAACTTAATGCTAAAAAAGAACAACTTAATGATCTTCTTCCATTAACACAACCATCTGCACGATTAAATTCATTAACTTCACAACAACAAAATCTTGATAATCAGCTTAACAAACTTTATGATACTATTCAAAATGAAGCTGCTAAACGTCAAGAATTACAAACTTTCAATGATCAACTTAATAAAGCTGAAGATGATATTGCTAATGCTGAACGTGATATTGATGCAACTTTGCCCAATGATATCTCACTTTTGGAACAAATAAGTGAACAACAACTTATTCCTCTCAATGAACTTATTTCAAGCATTGATGCATTATCAATTCCAAATGATGAAATGAAAAATCGCAAAAAAGCAATCAAAAAGCGTTCGAAAGCTATTAATGATAAATTATCAAAGAAACTTGAAAATGCAAGGAAAACAAAATGATCTTATTACAACAATTAATGATGAACTTGCTAAATTAGAAAATGCTGCACATCCAATTACAACAAAATATGCTGATGGTGAAAATAAGCCCCTTGTTGAAGCTATTGAAGATCGTAATACCCTTAACAAAATTATTGAAAGCATTTCGCCGCTTAATATTGATGAAATTAGTGATAAACCAACACGTGATTCATTATCTAAACGTGCAGAAGAATTGCGTTCAAATATTAAATCATTAACAGCTCCACTTACTGATGATATTAATTCTGAAGAAAAATTACTTCAAGATTACAAAAATCTTCTTACTAAAATTAATGATATTAGTATTAATGCTGTTGCACTTGGTGAAACTGGTGTTATTGATGATGAAATAAGAAAATGTGGTGATTTAGCTGAACAAATTCGTAAATTACGTAAACCAGCAAATAATATTGATAACAAAATGCAGCAACCACTTAATCATATTGAGCATTCAATTAAAGATGAAATGTTAATACCAAAACTTGATAATATCCAAGCACAACTTGATGAAAAACGTAAAAACCTTGAAAATCGTGCTAAACTTGATACAATTGCACCACAAATTGAACTTATTACTGTTAATTTACAACAAAATCTTGATAATTATGAAACAACACTTCCTGAAAATCTTGAACAACAACAACTAGCATTCAATGATTTGACTGAACAAAAGCGCAAACTTGAAGATTATAGCGATAGTATTCCTGATGGGCCTGAAGGTGATGAAATTCGTGAAAAAACTCAATGGAATCTTTCACGTCTTACTGATATCCTTAAAAAGCTTGGTGATGCTGTTGGTGAAAAAGCTGCAGCACTTGCTGCATTCATTGCATCAAAACGTGCCATTGAAGACCAGCTTAATACCCTTCATAATGATATTACTGCTGCAGAATCAAATATTGATAATGCAACACCAAATAATCTTCAAGATCGTATTAATGCTCTTGATGCTGAAGAAGCACGTATTAATGCAATTCGGTCAAAACTTTCTGATGAACAAATTAATCGTAATAATCTTGACACTGATAAACAGAATGAACTTGATGAACTTCATAAAGCTCTTGATGCAGCAGTTGAACGCTTGCAAAATGCAAAAGACAATCTTACAAAAGAACTTGCATCTGCAATCGCATCTGAACAAATACAAGCAGATACAAATCATTATTATAATGATTTAGCAGATCTTATTCGACAAGCTCATCAAACCCTTGCTGATCCAACTGCTATTCCAATAAGCTATCATGATCTTGGTCAACGCATCAATGATAAAATTCAAGAAACAAATAAAATTATTCATGATGCCAATACTTCTGGAAATTCAACAATCATTCAACCATTAAATGATTTAATTCCACAAGCACAAAATGCTGAAAATGATCTTGCATCAAGATATAACTTATGGCTTGAATTTGTTAAAGAACGCGATAATGCAAATGACCAAGTTGATCAAGCTCGAAATGTAATAAATGATTTTGAAGCAAATACAGATTTGCGTCCACTCAATGTTGCTGAAAATCAACTTGAAACACTTAAGGTAAATTTTTATTGTCGTTTTTAAATATTTATAACAAACTATTAAAAATATATGTTTTTTTAGGCTGCAAGTAATGCATTTAATACTCATCAACCAACATTGCTAAAACTTCAAGGTCTTTCTGAACAATTAGATCCATGTGAAATGCCATATGCTGATGTAAGATTTATTGAAACTGATTGGGAACAAACAAATGAAGATTTTGAAAATCATCTTACCAATTTACATAATGAACTTACTGAAGAACGTGGTATTACAGATGGTATTAACAAAGTTATTGATGAAATTAATCGTCTTAACAATGAAATGCCATCCGTAGCAAAAGAAAGTTTAATTGATATTCAAGAAAAAGCATTGCCACCGCTTCGTACTGAAATGGAACGTTTAACAAAATTGGATACAGATGCACGCCGAAATCGACGAATTGTTGCACGAGATAATGAGTCATCATTACAAGATATTAAAAATCGTCTAAATGATCTTGAAAAATCAACTCAACAACGTATTCAAGATCTTGATAATCTTGAAAATGAAAAACGTATTATTGAAGCTCGTCAACAAATTGATATTCTTTCACAACAACCAGATATTACGGAAGAAACATTTGTACAAATTCATCAAGAACTTTCACATTTACCAGAAAATGATCCTATTGTAGCTGAATTACAACAAAAAGTTGAAGAAGTTAAAGCTAAAAATGATTCACGTAATGCATTAAAACGTAAACTTAATGATAATATTAATGCAAATATGGAAAAACTTAAAAATATTCAACAAAATGTTATGCCCGTTGAAGAGCAACCAGAATCTGGTAAAAAGCGTGGTAAAAAATCAAAAACTCCTAAAGAGCCTCAAGTTATTGGTGATACACGTGATCAACAAATTGCTAATTTACGAAAAGCTATTGATATTATTGAAAATGATATTGCGCCAAGTAATAATGATATTGCTCGTAAAGCTTCTGAAGGTGGTGTTGATGTTTTACCTCTTGAAGCTGAAGAACAAAAAGCTAAAGATCTACTTGATACACTAAAATCTAAGCTTGCTGAAAAAGAAAAAGAGCATGAAAAGATTGTTGAAGCATTAAATGATGCTCAAAATCTTAGCATTTTTGTTGAAGAAGTTACAGTAGCAGAACAACATGAACCTATTGCCGCTGATAATCTTAATGCAGAAAATGCTCAAGCAGCGCTCGATAATTTAACAAAACGAGCAAATGATCTTAAGGTGCATTTGGATAAAGAACCTTCAGATGATGTTATTCAGACATTTACTGATGATGAACGTGCAAAATATGATAAAAATCGTGACAATGCAAATGAACTTCTTAAAAAGTTACTTGAAAAATGCGGTGATCTTCAGAAACAACTTGATAATATTTCACAATGGAATGCTAAAAAATCTGAACTTGATGATCAAGCTAAGGCTATTAGTGATGCAATTCAATCTCTTGAAAATGAATTTAATACTCCTCAATCACTTTCATCCGCAAATGATGGATTACGTCGTGCTGAAGCAATTGAGCCTCGACTTAAAGAAGCAGAAAAACAACTCCGAAAAACTAATGATTGGCTTCAAAAACAACTTCCAAACAATGATGAAGTTAAAGATCAGCTTAATGATTTACAAAATCAATTAAATAATTTAAATAAGATTCGTGAAGATCTTATTAATCGTTTGGAACATGATATTGAAAGTGAAAAGAAATTAATTGCAGATCAAAATGCCCTTATTGATAATATTAATAAGCTTGGTGAAGATGCAATTGCTGTTCATCAATCAAATGATCTTGATAGCAAACCCGCTGCATTAGCTGCTATTCATGAGCAATTAAAGCCAATTGAAGATAAACTTCAACAACTTGAAAATCGTGCACAAGATTCTAATACATCTATTAGCCATAATGATACATTAAATAATATTCCATTAATTCGTGATCGTCTTAACAACATTGCTCAATCACTTAATGAACAAGAAAGAGATGCTGCTGATAAACTTGCACTAGCTGGTATTTCATCAAATCTTAATCGTGAAATTTCTATTTTACGTGATGATATTGATAGAGCTGAGCGTATTGATAATGATCCTGCAGCAACAGTTGATGATCTTCGTAAAGTTGTTGAAATTCTTGAAAGCAGTCTTCCACACGTTCAACAAGCTGATATCTTGTTACAACAAATTGATCCTAATAATTCTGATGCAAATGAATTACTTAATAAATCAAAGGATGAACTTTCAAAATTACGTGAACGCCTTGATACAACACGTCAAGCAGCAAATGATCGTGCAAATCAACTTGAACAATTTAATACTGATCTTGATAATATTGCTAATGATATCAACAATACATTAAAAGCAATTAATGATCCACAAATTAGTATTGAAAATGTTAATGAACTTAAACAACAAAATTCATTAAATGGTGATCAACTTAATGCTAAAAAAGAACAACTTAATGATCTTCTTCCATTAACACAACCATCTGCACGATTAAATTCATTAACTTCACAACAACAAAATCTTGATAATCAGCTTAACAAACTTTATGATACTATTCAAAATGAAGCTGCTAAACGTCAAGAATTACAAACTTTCAATGATCAACTTAATAAAGCTGAAGATGATATTGCTAATGCTGAACGTGATATTGATGCAACTTTGCCCAATGATATCTCACTTTTGGAACAAATAAGTGAACAACAACTTATTCCTCTCAATGAACTTATTTCAAGCATTGATGCATTATCAATTCCAAATGATGAAATGAAAAATCGCAAAAAAGCAATCAAAAAGCGTTCGAAAGCTATTAATGATAAATTATCAAAGAAACTTGAAAATGCAAGAAAACAAAATGATCTTATTACAACAATTAATGATGAACTTGCTAAATTAGAAAATGCTGCACATCCAATTACAACAAAATATGCTGATGGTGAAAATAAGCCCCTTGTTGAAGCTATTGAAGATCGTAATACCCTTAACAAAATTATTGAAAGCATTTCGCCGCTTAATATTGATGAAATTAGTGATAAACCAACACGTGATTCATTATCTAAACGTGCAGAAGAATTGCGTTCAAATATTAAATCATTAACAGCTCCACTTACTGATGATATTAATTCTGAAGAAAAATTACTTCAAGATTACAAAAATCTTCTTACTAAAATTAATGATATTAGTATTAATGCTGTTGCACTTGGTGAAACTGGTGTTATTGATGATGAAATAAGAAAATGTGGTGATTTAGCTGAACAAATTCGTAAATTACGTAAACCAGCAAATAATATTGATAACAAAATGCAGCAACCACTTAATCATATTGAGCATTCAATTAAAGATGAAATGTTAATACCAAAACTTGATAATATCCAAGCACAACTTGATGAAAAACGTAAAAACCTTGAAAATCGTGCTAAACTTGATACAATTGCACCACAAATTGAACTTATTACTGTTAATTTACAACAAAATCTTGATAATTATGAAACAACACTTCCTGAAAATCTTGAACAACAACAACTAGCATTCAATGATTTGACTGAACAAAAGCGCAAACTTGAAGATTATAGCGATAGTATTCCTGATGGGCCTGAAGGTGATGAAATTCGTGAAAAAACTCAATGGAATCTTTCACGTCTTACTGATATCCTTAAAAAGCTTGGTGATGCTGTTGGTGAAAAAGCTGCAGCACTTGCTGCATTCATTGCATCAAAACGTGCCATTGAAGACCAGCTTAATACCCTTCATAATGATATTACTGCTGCAGAATCAAATATTGATAATGCAACACCAAATAATCTTCAAGATCGTATTAATGCTCTTGATGCTGAAGAAGCACGTATTAATGCAATTCGGTCAAAACTTTCTGATGAACAAATTAATCGTAATAATCTTGACACTGATAAACAGAATGAACTTGATGAACTTCATAAAGCTCTTGATGCAGCAGTTGAACGCTTGCAAAATGCAAAAGACAATCTTACAAAAGAACTTGCATCTGCAATCGCATCTGAACAAATACAAGCAGATACAAATCATTATTATAATGATTTAGCAGATCTTATTCGACAAGCTCATCAAACCCTTGCTGATCCAACTGCTATTCCAATAAGCTATCATGATCTTGGTCAACGCATCAATGATAAAATTCAAGAAACAAATAAAATTATTCATGATGCCAATACTTCTGGAAATTCAACAATCATTCAACCATTAAATGATTTAATTCCACAAGCACAAAATGCTGAAAATGATCTTGCATCAAGATATAACTTATGGCTTGAATTTGTTAAAGAACGCGATAATGCAAATGACCAAGTTGATCAAGCTCGAAATGTAATAAATGATTTTGAAGCAAATACAGATTTGCGTCCACTCAATGTTGCTGAAAATCAACTTGAAACACTTAAGGTAAATTTTTATTGTCGTTTTTAAATATTTATAACAAACTATTAAAAATATATGTTTTTTTAGGCTGCAAGTAATGCATTTAATACTCATCAACCAACATTGCTAAAACTTCAAGGTCTTTCTGAACAATTAGATCCATGTGAAATGCCATATGCTGATGTAAGATTTATTGAAACTGATTGGGAACAAACAAATGAAGATTTTGAAAATCATCTTACCAATTTACATAATGAACTTACTGAAGAACGTGGTATTACAGATGGTATTAACAAAGTTATTGATGAAATTAATCGTCTTAACAATGAAATGCCATCCGTAGCAAAAGAAAGTTTAATTGATATTCAAGAAAAAGCATTGCCACCGCTTCGTACTGAAATGGAACGTTTAACAAAATTGGATACAGATGCACGCCGAAATCGACGAATTGTTGCACGAGATAATGAGTCATCATTACAAGATATTAAAAATCGTCTAAATGATCTTGAAAAATCAACTCAACAACGTATTCAAGATCTTGATAATCTTGAAAATGAAAAACGTATTATTGAAGCTCGTCAACAAATTGATATTCTTTCACAACAACCAGATATTACGGAAGAAACATTTGTACAAATTCATCAAGAACTTTCACATTTACCAGAAAATGATCCTATTGTAGCTGAATTACAACAAAAAGTTGAAGAAGTTAAAGCTAAAAATGATTCACGTAATGCATTAAAACGTAAACTTAATGATAATATTAATGCAAATATGGAAAAACTTAAAAATATTCAACAAAATGTTATGCCCGTTGAAGAGCAACCAGAATCTGGTAAAAAGCGTGGTAAAAAATCAAAAACTCCTAAAGAGCCTCAAGTTATTGGTGATACACGTGATCAACAAATTGCTAATTTACGAAAAGCTATTGATATTATTGAAAATGATATTGCGCCAAGTAATAATGATATTGCTCGTAAAGCTTCTGAAGGTGGTGTTGATGTTTTACCTCTTGAAGCTGAAGAACAAAAAGCTAAAGATCTACTTGATACACTAAAATCTAAGCTTGCTGAAAAAGAAAAAGAGCATGAAAAGATTGTTGAAGCATTAAATGATGCTCAAAATCTTAGCATTTTTGTTGAAGAAGTTACAGTAGCAGAACAACATGAACCTATTGCCGCTGATAATCTTAATGCAGAAAATGCTCAAGCAGCGCTCGATAATTTAACAAAACGAGCAAATGATCTTAAGGTGCATTTGGATAAAGAACCTTCAGATGATGTTATTCAGACATTTACTGATGATGAACGTGCAAAATATGATAAAAATCGTGACAATGCAAATGAACTTCTTAAAAAGTTACTTGAAAAATGCGGTGATCTTCAGAAACAACTTGATAATATTTCACAATGGAATGCTAAAAAATCTGAACTTGATGATCAAGCTAAGGCTATTAGTGATGCAATTCAATCTCTTGAAAATGAATTTAATACTCCTCAATCACTTTCATCCGCAAATGATGGATTACGTCGTGCTGAAGCAATTGAGCCTCGACTTAAAGAAGCAGAAAAACAACTCCGAAAAACTAATGATTGGCTTCAAAAACAACTTCCAAACAATGATGAAGTTAAAGATCAGCTTAATGATTTACAAAATCAATTAAATAATTTAAATAAGATTCGTGAAGATCTTATTAATCGTTTGGAACATGATATTGAAAGTGAAAAGAAATTAATTGCAGATCAAAATGCCCTTATTGATAATATTAATAAGCTTGGTGAAGATGCAATTGCTGTTCATCAATCAAATGATCTTGATAGCAAACCCGCTGCATTAGCTGCTATTCATGAGCAATTAAAGCCAATTGAAGATAAACTTCAACAACTTGAAAATCGTGCACAAGATTCTAATACATCTATTAGCCATAATGATACATTAAATAATATTCCATTAATTCGTGATCGTCTTAACAACATTGCTCAATCACTTAATGAACAAGAAAGAGATGCTGCTGATAAACTTGCACTAGCTGGTATTTCATCAAATCTTAATCGTGAAATTTCTATTTTACGTGATGATATTGATAGAGCTGAGCGTATTGATAATGATCCTGCAGCAACAGTTGATGATCTTCGTAAAGTTGTTGAAATTCTTGAAAGCAGTCTTCCACACGTTCAACAAGCTGATATCTTGTTACAACAAATTGATCCTAATAATTCTGATGCAAATGAATTACTTAATAAATCAAAGGATGAACTTTCAAAATTACGTGAACGCCTTGATACAACACGTCAAGCAGCAAATGATCGTGCAAATCAACTTGAACAATTTAATACTGATCTTGATAATATTGCTAATGATATCAACAATACATTAAAAGCAATTAATGATCCACAAATTAGTATTGAAAATGTTAATGAACTTAAACAACAAAATTCATTAAATGGTGATCAACTTAATGCTAAAAAAGAACAACTTAATGATCTTCTTCCATTAACACAACCATCTGCACGATTAAATTCATTAACTTCACAACAACAAAATCTTGATAATCAGCTTAACAAACTTTATGATACTATTCAAAATGAAGCTGCTAAACGTCAAGAATTACAAACTTTCAATGATCAACTTAATAAAGCTGAAGATGATATTGCTAATGCTGAACGTGATATTGATGCAACTTTGCCCAATGATATCTCACTTTTGGAACAAATAAGTGAACAACAACTTATTCCTCTCAATGAACTTATTTCAAGCATTGATGCATTATCAATTCCAAATGATGAAATGAAAAATCGCAAAAAAGCAATCAAAAAGCGTTCGAAAGCTATTAATGATAAATTATCAAAGAAACTTGAAAATGCAAGAAAACAAAATGATCTTATTACAACAATTAATGATGAACTTGCTAAATTAGAAAATGCTGCACATCCAATTACAACAAAATATGCTGATGGTGAAAATAAGCCCCTTGTTGAAGCTATTGAAGATCGTAATACCCTTAACAAAATTATTGAAAGCATTTCGCCGCTTAATATTGATGAAATTAGTGATAAACCAACACGTGATTCATTATCTAAACGTGCAGAAGAATTGCGTTCAAATATTAAATCATTAACAGCTCCACTTACTGATGATATTAATTCTGAAGAAAAATTACTTCAAGATTACAAAAATCTTCTTACTAAAATTAATGATATTAGTATTAATGCTGTTGCACTTGGTGAAACTGGTGTTATTGATGATGAAATAAGAAAATGTGGTGATTTAGCTGAACAAATTCGTAAATTACGTAAACCAGCAAATAATATTGATAACAAAATGCAGCAACCACTTAATCATATTGAGCATTCAATTAAAGATGAAATGTTAATACCAAAACTTGATAATATCCAAGCACAACTTGATGAAAAACGTAAAAACCTTGAAAATCGTGCTAAACTTGATACAATTGCACCACAAATTGAACTTATTACTGTTAATTTACAACAAAATCTTGATAATTATGAAACAACACTTCCTGAAAATCTTGAACAACAACAACTAGCATTCAATGATTTGACTGAACAAAAGCGCAAACTTGAAGATTATAGCGATAGTATTCCTGATGGGCCTGAAGGTGATGAAATTCGTGAAAAAACTCAATGGAATCTTTCACGTCTTACTGATATCCTTAAAAAGCTTGGTGATGCTGTTGGTGAAAAAGCTGCAGCACTTGCTGCATTCATTGCATCAAAACGTGCCATTGAAGACCAGCTTAATACCCTTCATAATGATATTACTGCTGCAGAATCAAATATTGATAATGCAACACCAAATAATCTTCAAGATCGTATTAATGCTCTTGATGCTGAAGAAGCACGTATTAATGCAATTCGGTCAAAACTTTCTGATGAACAAATTAATCGTAATAATCTTGACACTGATAAACAGAATGAACTTGATGAACTTCATAAAGCTCTTGATGCAGCAGTTGAACGCTTGCAAAATGCAAAAGACAATCTTACAAAAGAACTTGCATCTGCAATCGCATCTGAACAAATACAAGCAGATACAAATCATTATTATAATGATTTAGCAGATCTTATTCGACAAGCTCATCAAACCCTTGCTGATCCAACTGCTATTCCAATAAGCTATCATGATCTTGGTCAACGCATCAATGATAAAATTCAAGAAACAAATAAAATTATTCATGATGCCAATACTTCTGGAAATTCAACAATCATTCAACCATTAAATGATTTAATTCCACAAGCACAAAATGCTGAAAATGATCTTGCATCAAGATATAACTTATGGCTTGAATTTGTTAAAGAACGCGATAATGCAAATGACCAAGTTGATCAAGCTCGAAATGTAATAAATGATTTTGAAGCAAATACAGATTTGCGTCCACTCAATGTTGCTGAAAATCAACTTGAAACACTTAAGGTAAATTTTTATTGTCGTTTTTAAATATTTATAACAAACTATTAAAAATATATGTTTTTTTAGGCTGCAAGTAATGCATTTAATACTCATCAACCAACATTGCTAAAACTTCAAGGTCTTTCTGAACAATTAGATCCATGTGAAATGCCATATGCTGATGTAAGATTTATTGAAACTGATTGGGAACAAACAAATGAAGATTTTGAAAATCATCTTACCAATTTACATAATGAACTTACTGAAGAACGTGGTATTACAGATGGTATTAACAAAGTTATTGATGAAATTAATCGTCTTAACAATGAAATGCCATCCGTAGCAAAAGAAAGTTTAATTGATATTCAAGAAAAAGCATTGCCACCGCTTCGTACTGAAATGGAACGTTTAACAAAATTGGATACAGATGCACGCCGAAATCGACGAATTGTTGCACGAGATAATGAGTCATCATTACAAGATATTAAAAATCGTCTAAATGATCTTGAAAAATCAACTCAACAACGTATTCAAGATCTTGATAATCTTGAAAATGAAAAACGTATTATTGAAGCTCGTCAACAAATTGATATTCTTTCACAACAACCAGATATTACGGAAGAAACATTTGTACAAATTCATCAAGAACTTTCACATTTACCAGAAAATGATCCTATTGTAGCTGAATTACAACAAAAAGTTGAAGAAGTTAAAGCTAAAAATGATTCACGTAATGCATTAAAACGTAAACTTAATGATAATATTAATGCAAATATGGAAAAACTTAAAAATATTCAACAAAATGTTATGCCCGTTGAAGAGCAACCAGAATCTGGTAAAAAGCGTGGTAAAAAATCAAAAACTCCTAAAGAGCCTCAAGTTATTGGTGATACACGTGATCAACAAATTGCTAATTTACGAAAAGCTATTGATATTATTGAAAATGATATTGCGCCAAGTAATAATGATATTGCTCGTAAAGCTTCTGAAGGTGGTGTTGATGTTTTACCTCTTGAAGCTGAAGAACAAAAAGCTAAAGATCTACTTGATACACTAAAATCTAAGCTTGCTGAAAAAGAAAAAGAGCATGAAAAGATTGTTGAAGCATTAAATGATGCTCAAAATCTTAGCATTTTTGTTGAAGAAGTTACAGTAGCAGAACAACATGAACCTATTGCCGCTGATAATCTTAATGCAGAAAATGCTCAAGCAGCGCTCGATAATTTAACAAAACGAGCAAATGATCTTAAGGTGCATTTGGATAAAGAACCTTCAGATGATGTTATTCAGACATTTACTGATGATGAACGTGCAAAATATGATAAAAATCGTGACAATGCAAATGAACTTCTTAAAAAGTTACTTGAAAAATGCGGTGATCTTCAGAAACAACTTGATAATATTTCACAATGGAATGCTAAAAAATCTGAACTTGATGATCAAGCTAAGGCTATTAGTGATGCAATTCAATCTCTTGAAAATGAATTTAATACTCCTCAATCACTTTCATCCGCAAATGATGGATTACGTCGTGCTGAAGCAATTGAGCCTCGACTTAAAGAAGCAGAAAAACAACTCCGAAAAACTAATGATTGGCTTCAAAAACAACTTCCAAACAATGATGAAGTTAAAGATCAGCTTAATGATTTACAAAATCAATTAAATAATTTAAATAAGATTCGTGAAGATCTTATTAATCGTTTGGAACATGATATTGAAAGTGAAAAGAAATTAATTGCAGATCAAAATGCCCTTATTGATAATATTAATAAGCTTGGTGAAGATGCAATTGCTGTTCATCAATCAAATGATCTTGATAGCAAACCCGCTGCATTAGCTGCTATTCATGAGCAATTAAAGCCAATTGAAGATAAACTTCAACAACTTGAAAATCGTGCACAAGATTCTAATACATCTATTAGCCATAATGATACATTAAATAATATTCCATTAATTCGTGATCGTCTTAACAACATTGCTCAATCACTTAATGAACAAGAAAGAGATGCTGCTGATAAACTTGCACTAGCTGGTATTTCATCAAATCTTAATCGTGAAATTTCTATTTTACGTGATGATATTGATAGAGCTGAGCGTATTGATAATGATCCTGCAGCAACAGTTGATGATCTTCGTAAAGTTGTTGAAATTCTTGAAAGCAGTCTTCCACACGTTCAACAAGCTGATATCTTGTTACAACAAATTGATCCTAATAATTCTGATGCAAATGAATTACTTAATAAATCAAAGGATGAACTTTCAAAATTACGTGAACGCCTTGATACAACACGTCAAGCAGCAAATGATCGTGCAAATCAACTTGAACAATTTAATACTGATCTTGATAATATTGCTAATGATATCAACAATACATTAAAAGCAATTAATGATCCACAAATTAGTATTGAAAATGTTAATGAACTTAAACAACAAAATTCATTAAATGGTGATCAACTTAATGCTAAAAAAGAACAACTTAATGATCTTCTTCCATTAACACAACCATCTGCACGATTAAATTCATTAACTTCACAACAACAAAATCTTGATAATCAGCTTAACAAACTTTATGATACTATTCAAAATGAAGCTGCTAAACGTCAAGAATTACAAACTTTCAATGATCAACTTAATAAAGCTGAAGATGATATTGCTAATGCTGAACGTGATATTGATGCAACTTTGCCCAATGATATCTCACTTTTGGAACAAATAAGTGAACAACAACTTATTCCTCTCAATGAACTTATTTCAAGCATTGATGCATTATCAATTCCAAATGATGAAATGAAAAATCGCAAAAAAGCAATCAAAAAGCGTTCGAAAGCTATTAATGATAAATTATCAAAGAAACTTGAAAATGCAAGAAAACAAAATGATCTTATTACAACAATTAATGATGAACTTGCTAAATTAGAAAATGCTGCACATCCAATTACAACAAAATATGCTGATGGTGAAAATAAGCCCCTTGTTGAAGCTATTGAAGATCGTAATACCCTTAACAAAATTATTGAAAGCATTTCGCCGCTTAATATTGATGAAATTAGTGATAAACCAACACGTGATTCATTATCTAAACGTGCAGAAGAATTGCGTTCAAATATTAAATCATTAACAGCTCCACTTACTGATGATATTAATTCTGAAGAAAAATTACTTCAAGATTACAAAAATCTTCTTACTAAAATTAATGATATTAGTATTAATGCTGTTGCACTTGGTGAAACTGGTGTTATTGATGATGAAATAAGAAAATGTGGTGATTTAGCTGAACAAATTCGTAAATTACGTAAACCAGCAAATAATATTGATAACAAAATGCAGCAACCACTTAATCATATTGAGCATTCAATTAAAGATGAAATGTTAATACCAAAACTTGATAATATCCAAGCACAACTTGATGAAAAACGTAAAAACCTTGAAAATCGTGCTAAACTTGATACAATTGCACCACAAATTGAACTTATTACTGTTAATTTACAACAAAATCTTGATAATTATGAAACAACACTTCCTGAAAATCTTGAACAACAACAACTAGCATTCAATGATTTGACTGAACAAAAGCGCAAACTTGAAGATTATAGCGATAGTATTCCTGATGGGCCTGAAGGTGATGAAATTCGTGAAAAAACTCAATGGAATCTTTCACGTCTTACTGATATCCTTAAAAAGCTTGGTGATGCTGTTGGTGAAAAAGCTGCAGCACTTGCTGCATTCATTGCATCAAAACGTGCCATTGAAGACCAGCTTAATACCCTTCATAATGATATTACTGCTGCAGAATCAAATATTGATAATGCAACACCAAATAATCTTCAAGATCGTATTAATGCTCTTGATGCTGAAGAAGCACGTATTAATGCAATTCGGTCAAAACTTTCTGATGAACAAATTAATCGTAATAATCTTGACACTGATAAACAGAATGAACTTGATGAACTTCATAAAGCTCTTGATGCAGCAGTTGAACGCTTGCAAAATGCAAAAGACAATCTTACAAAAGAACTTGCATCTGCAATCGCATCTGAACAAATACAAGCAGATACAAATCATTATTATAATGATTTAGCAGATCTTATTCGACAAGCTCATCAAACCCTTGCTGATCCAACTGCTATTCCAATAAGCTATCATGATCTTGGTCAACGCATCAATGATAAAATTCAAGAAACAAATAAAATTATTCATGATGCCAATACTTCTGGAAATTCAACAATCATTCAACCATTAAATGATTTAATTCCACAAGCACAAAATGCTGAAAATGATCTTGCATCAAGATATAACTTATGGCTTGAATTTGTTAAAGAACGCGATAATGCAAATGACCAAGTTGATCAAGCTCGAAATGTAATAAATGATTTTGAAGCAAATACAGATTTGCGTCCACTCAATGTTGCTGAAAATCAACTTGAAACACTTAAGGTAAATTTTTATTGTCGTTTTTAAATATTTATAACAAACTATTAAAAATATATGTTTTTTTAGATTTCTTTGGAGACAATTCAAGGCAATCCAGCGCTTCTTAGCGCAACTGAAATAGGCAACAAGTTACTTCCAATGGAATCTGCAGGAGGTGAAATTCGTTTCCTTCATGTTGACGTTGAAGAATTGGAAGAGGAATATGAGGTTCTGTTAGGTATTCTTTCAAACGAAATTAGCCAAGAAAAGGGATTGGACGCTGCCAGTACTTATATTAAAGATACTCTTCAAATCATGTTAGAACGCATTAATGGTGTTATCGAAAGCAAAAATTTGGATGATCTTATTGTAAGAAATGTTTTCCTCTGTTTATTTTTAACAAAAGTTATTATTTTAGCCTCTTGAACAAGATTTGGATAGCTTAAAAGCAAGTGTCGTTGCATTAAAGCAAAATTTGGAGGATATGGAGAGAACTCGAAAATACGTTAAAATTGGTGAATATCCTATTGTTGACAATTTGGATGGCCCTCTGGATGATATTGAAGACAAAATTAAAACAGCACTTCAAAATGCTCAGTTGCCTGAATTGCAAATTGACGTCAGTGAAGACACTCACCCGGATTTGGAAGCATTGGCAGAAATTATTGCTCGTGCTTACCCCAATGAAGATCCTCGAGATGTTTTGCGAAACCATGGATATGAAAATTTAATACCTGATGATTATCACAGCGATGTGAGTAGTAATAGAAGCGATTTTGGTAATGGTGATGTTGAGTCTCAGCCCTCAACTTCGCGCAGCACTGATGATGACTTGCTATTTTCGACGTTGCCTGAAAATCCATCACTTGATAATCCAGAAGCTCGGGCACTTTATTTACGTCAACGTTCTCGTTGGCGTCGAATTTTACGAACAGCATTACCACTTCAGGTATATATTTTGTTTAGTCTCTGCATATCACTTAAACCTTAAAAATTTTAGGCCATGCTGGTATTACTTTTGGGAGCTGCGTGCTTGGTTCCACATTGTGATGATGAATATTGCTGTCAACTGTTAAATAATTTTGCCCGTAGCTTTGAACCTACTTTAGATTTCCCGAACGGCCCACCACCATTTTAGATCTCATTTGAAATTCCAGTCTTTTTATTCTTCATTTTTTATGTGCTCTGTCTTCTTTCGCATTACTGTCTTTTTTTTTCTTTATATAAGTTTATCTACGACCCCGATGATTTAGTTTTAATAGTTTGCTTTTTTTATGTAATCTTTGTTTTAGAGCGATTAGAGAGAGTCCAAATTTATTATTTTAATTAATTGTGTCTTAATGTTTATACGAGTAATAGTGTTTGCTTTGGTAATGTTTAGAGTTTTAAAGCCAAACGCCGAGTTAATGATCAGTTTGTCATCATCTCAGCCACTTTCATCATGAATTTACTCATCAAATTAAATGGATTTATTTAATTGTATATTGTTGCAGAATCTTTTATTTGAATTTACTTATTACTTAATATAAATACAACAATATTAACATTTGCCCCGTGATGATAAAAGTCTCAGCCAATCTACCATCATCTTTCATCTGAACGGCTCACACTTTTTAATTTTTATTCAACTTATATGTATCCTGTCGACAAATGATCTCAATCCATCTCATTTATGTGTATTTTTCAATGACAATTCTGATCAAAAGCAAAGCTTTGTCCGAATCTCGACAGCAGTACCAGCAACACTTTAAATCCCTATTTTGTTTTCATTTATTTTTTGTCTTCTACTTTTGTTTTCTGTATCTAATACGGATTTGATTTCTCTCGCTCCAAAAGATTATTATTAAATTTTTTTTCAGATTGTTATTTACGAAAACTTTGCTAAATTTTATTTCCTTTTTTTAATAATATTTTTTAGTTTATTTTTGAATTTTCTTTTTTTACTTTTAATAAATAATTTAGAATTTAAAAAAAAGAGTATCAAGACGTAAACAAGTTTATTAAATGTAAAAAAAGAAATGTTCTTTAACGCTTCTTTTTCAGCCTCCCTTCAACCTCCTACTATAAATCTATAAATACAAGCCAATTTTAATTCTTTGGAGCTTGAAGGGATGAATAAAGAAGACGGGAAGCTGAATGGAAATCCCAAATATAGAAGCATTTATTTAAACAAAAATAAAACAGGGAACTATTACACATCTATTTGCATGCTTGAAAAGTCAATGTTTAAAAATTAAAAAACAAAGCTTATTGTAATAATCAAAAGTGTTGTACAAAATTAAACAGAAAAAATTTGTAAATTTAATTTCTACATTTCTGTAATAGTTGAAATGTGAA
The DNA here is from genome assembly GCA_024447215.1 of Panagrolaimus sp. LJ2400. Lineage (NCBI taxonomy): Eukaryota > Metazoa > Nematoda > Chromadorea > Rhabditida > Panagrolaimidae > Panagrolaimus > Panagrolaimus sp. LJ2400. Next base: position 20,996 of record JAMRYA010000013.1, read on the forward strand.
CACAACTTTGAATAAATTAATTAATAAAAATTTTTAAAAATATTTCCACGAAATCTTTTTTATAATGGTTTCTGAACATACTGTAGATATTAAAAATTTTATTAAAACAATTTTATTTCAGTGCGGCTAATAAACTGTCTACAAAGTTTTATAAACCACAATATTGGCATTCGTAAATGAGGTAATCAAAAAGTGAATTATATGCAAATTTGAAAAAATGTATAAATTTTTCTCAAGCTACAAAGGTAAATATTACACAGTAAGATAAAATACAGCAAAACTACTATAAACATTTATTGTCCCTTTTTTTCTCTTTGTTCATCAGATATTTAAAAAAAAATGATAATTACAGCTTTATAAATACTTTTCCTCTCAAATGTATTATTTGGCAACGCTTGTCATGTTTAAAACATTTATTTTTTGGATATTTGTTTAAATAATTTTATTTAATTAAAAATAACTTTATTCAATTAGGAAAACATTCCAATTAAAACATTTTTTTACACTTCTTTTATTGTAATAGTATTGATGATGTTGTTATTACGTTTTTTTTTATTTTTATATTAGTAACAATGCTCTCATTGCATCATTCATGTTATTTTTTGACCCCGGGGAAGAGGAGAGTTTATAACAGTCAAATAAAGACAGGGAATTTTTATGAGCGCACAAAATGTTACGGTCCTTGTGATCTTTGAACATTATTATTTATCATAATGAAACTCGTTTTTGCTTTGTTTTTTTACTTCCTTTAAATTTATCAGTGATAGAGAAAAACTAAAGATCTTTCAGAGGTTCTAATTATAATTAAATTACCTAAAAATATCTTATCTTCCCTCCAATTTTTATAACAATTTTGTTACGTCAATTTCCGTTTTTTTTCTTTGACCTTGATTGTTGCATTAACTCTTTTTTACAGACGTACTTTTTTAATTGTTAATTCACTCAAAGAGGATAGGTCAAAAAAATGAAAATTATTTTTTGGATGGCTGGAATTGTTACCTTGGAAAAAAATAAATAACCTTTGTAATTTTTATTTTAACAATGGAAGGAAATTTTGTGCACTGTTTTTGCAAAATTTACTGTAACTGTTGACACTTGTAAATAACCATAATCAAAATAAACTTTTTATTTTAAAGTTTTGATTACAGAAAATACAAAACACATGAAAAACATTTTATTTCTATTTCTTCATCCAAACTGAAAAACAATCCGCGTATTTGTTTTGACCTAGTTTAAAAATTTCAACAATTACCGTATGCTTTTCTTTCAACCAAGGGGAGCGACACCTTTTACATGCCCTTGAAGAAAACCAAAGTTTGACATGTTTGAAGTATTGGTTTTCAAAAAAAAACAAATCTTCCTGACATACCGTACTCTTTTGTTTCTTGTTTTATAGCCCAATGACAAACTTTTATAAAGTTGCAATTACGCTTAAAGATGCTATTCTTTATTTTACACAAAAATATTAGAAACTATGTCATTTCTTTCAAAAGTAATAATTTCTTTTACATTTAAATTGAATGTTTGACTCCTACACTGTTCAATTATTTGTATGTATGTAATTGTAAAAATTGACAATTTGTGATTGATTCATTTGTAATACTGTTGGTTGCGTAACACATCAAAAATTCCAATTTTTTAAGTTTTTATTTTTATTTTGCAAATTTTCAAACTTTTTTTTTGATTTTTAGGCAGTTTTTTGCAAATTATGAAGACAAAAAAGGGGGAGAAGAAAATGAAGGAAAATATTTTTGCAATATGTACAACAATGAGAAGGAGGAGGAAGACAAATGATAAAAATAATAATAATAAATTTAATAAACAAACAAAAAAATATAAAAATTTTGATGGATGCACAAAAAACATATATTGAGAGACGAGAGATGATGAGGAAAAGACGAGTTCATTTTGAAAAAAGCTTATAAACAACAAATATTTTGTAATAAAAAAATATAAGATAGAGAGAGAAAAAGACAGGAGAGATAATTATTAGACACATTGGAAAAAAAGTCAAAAACAATAGTAATGATGAAACCATTTTACCGTTTTTAAAGAAAAAATAAAATAATAAAAATACAATTAAAACAAGAAAATAATTTTAAAGAAAGAAAAGACCCTTATATTTTAAAAACGCTAAATCGAACTCGCGCGCAAAGAAATTTTCAAGTTATAGAAATTAAATAATTAATGTTTATAAAAATAAAAGAGGATGCGCACGTAAAAAATTCAGAGAAGGAAGGATAATTAAGATCGAAGAGTTACTTATGCCTCTGGCCACAAGGACAATCTATATACTCAACAACCAAAAAAATAGTATTAAAAAATATTTTTTAAGATTTTTTTGTTAAATTTAAAAATGATGAGGTTCTTTTAAAAAGATAGAAACAAATAAAATAAAAAATAAGTAAAAATAAAAACTTTTTAGTGTAAAAAGTTGTTGAAAAAAATAAACTCATAAAATTTTAAAGACAATAAAAACAAAATTACACGATGCGACTTTTTTTCCTAATTTTATAATTTAAAATAAAAAAAAAACAATTATAAAAAAAATCTATAACTTGAGTCTCTTTGGCGAGCTCGATAACGTGAGATTATAAAAATCATCTTGAGCAAATGAATGTGGACGTTTCTTTGGAGATCGGACTGCATTTAATGATGTGGTAGTTGAATCATCAGTGCTGAAGTCGTCCTCTTCAACAACTGTATTCGTATCGAGATCAGTAATGGAACGGCGATATGCGAGCAACAGATTTGGATCATCAAAGCTCTGGCTGCCGAGTTTCACCGGTGAGTTCTAAAAAAGTAAAAACATTGAAAAAGGAAATCTTTAGGAGGGAATAATTGTCATGAGGGGGGGGGGGGGGGGGGGATATTTTTATGACATGTGAAAAAATGTTTTGTGACTCATAAAAAAAATGTTTGCTTAAAAAGGTTCAAAGCCCTTTGGGTTTGTTTCATAGAAATTCTCATGCAAAGTTTAATTTAAAAAACTTACCATATTTACGAGACTAGTAAAGGAAGTACCATTTGAGAGTGATACTTCATCATCAGGTGAAACAACAAAATTATCATTAAGTTTATCAAGTTTATCACACAATGTTACATCTTCAATAAATCCATCATTAACACCAACATTGCTTTGATCAACAGTCATATAACCACCAAGTGAAACTTGTGATTGATGATGATGATTTTCTGTTGCACCTGTTGACATCATGTATGAGCTTTGATAAGAATTTGAATAAAATAAATTTTCATCTTGTCCTGTCATCATTGGATCATTATTAAATGTACGAGATTGTGTTGAATTTAATGATAAAAGGGAATAAGAATCTGATGTTTCATCGCCCCAAATTTCCATTGATGAATTTCCACTGCAAAGTGTTGAAGCTGATGGAAGTGGGGTAGTTTGAATTGTACGATGATGATGATGATGTGAATCATCGGTTGAATAAAAAAGATTTGATGAATCTCCATAATGTGATGTGATATCCGTTTGACGGTGGACCATGCTTAAAGCGGATGTTCCATTATCATAAAGTGTTGAATCATCATAATCTTCTTCATCGTCATCTTCTTCATCATCTGATGCAGCTTCCTCATGTTCATCTTCTTCACCTTCACCTTCATCTTCTTGATCTTGATCTTCTTCATCTTCAACTTCTTCTTCATCAGATTCTGAATCATCTGATAATGAACCTTTTTTATTTGGTTTTCCACCACAATGGCCCTGTTCGACTTTATTGTGATAATGTTGATTATGATGGTGATCAAAACTTTTTTGAAGTTGTTCTTCCTCTTGTTGTTGTTGATGATGACGGGATTTTTCATGAGATTCTTCATCATGTTCATCAACAGATTTACCATAATGTAAATCTAATCCTTCATCATAATAAACAAGTGGTCTATCTTGTTGAAGCATTTGGGCAACAAAATTTTTAATTAATAGTCTTAAAAAGGGAATCAAAAGTTAGAAAATGTGAGTTTTTACTTTTTTTAAAAAACTTTCACACCTTTTTCTCATTGCTGCACCGCCACATGCTGCACGCTTTTTCTCCGACTTCTTTCCACACTTTTGCATCGCCAATGTGCACAAATAACTAAGGACATCTTCACTGACAACTTTGAATCCATTTTCTGTCAATCGGCACGGCATAAAGGAAAGTGCGCAAGAAGTCGATGAAAATTTATAGGGGGAGTAATTGGGACAGCTTGAGGTTTGAGCTAAAACCCATGAATAAGACGTTTGAGTCATAATAATAATAATAATATACAAAGGAATGATATATAAATAGAAATAACATAACACGCGATAGATATTTTTTTCATGGGGGTTTATATAGACAAAAATGGGAGGGAAAAATATTTATGGGGGTGAGAAAGAGACAGGAAAAAAGAGATAAACAATTTTGAAATCAATCTGATGCTACTCATTTCATATGTATGTTTTTCCGTGTGTCCCCATTTTATATTTCTGCAAAAATGAACCAAAAAGAAATCTGTGCATCGCCGCATGATGATGATCGTGACATCATTTGCGCGATCTCTGATCAAAGTGTTGTGTCTTGAAATAAAGTTTTTATGGGAAAGAAAAAAAGAGACGGCCCCTTTGCTTGTTTTTCTTCTTCTTCTTTGATTTATTTTTGATTCAGTGAAAAAGCAGCAGCCAAAAAAAGATTGTTTTTTAAAAGAAACCTTTTACGGCGAGAAGGGGGTTTCCCTCATCGCGAAATAAAACTGGCTTAAGCTCAATGATTTTGTTTTTTCTGATCGAGAAAAACACGAACACTTCTTTTTTTTGAAATTTATTTTTGATTAAAAAAAGGAGCTTTCTTTCATTTTTAAAGGATTCGCGCGAAACAAAAAAGGAAGATTGAATGTACTTTCAACGATGAAAAATTAACAAAAATGGACTTTTTTGTTGTTTTGTTACAACGAAAGAAAAGAAGATGGGGACATTGTCCATTTTATTTATCTTTTCTTTCTTCTTCGTTTCTTTTCGATGCGCAAAGCCAAAGTTACTTATACTCTTCTTTACTTACAACAAGCAACCATCCAACTGGCAAAAAAAAAGAAAAAATTCAAGTCATTCAACAACAACTTGTTTAACATCAACCAAAGACACAGCTAAAAATAAAGATAAGACTTTTATTTTTCGTTATTCTATTATTATTTTTTTCAACAACTTCAACAATTTTAACAAATGACAAAAATTTTTATACACAAATTTACAATTCAAATGAGTACAATTTAAGCAAAAGAAAGTAAAAGCTATGGGAACTACCGTAGCTGCAAAAATTTTAGATTCTGTGAGAGTAATTTTTTTCTCTCTCTGATTGTATTTATTTTATACAAAATATAATCATAAGATTCCTTTTTTTCTAACCGCTCCTCAATTTTTTTATCTCTGAATCATAAAAAATATTTCTTCCGGTCAGCGATTTTAGCGCCAAAAAAGAACTATTCTTCTTTCATCATCTTTCAGAAGGTTTGGCGCCAGTTTTAGTTTAGTGGAAAAAAATTAAATGGCCCCTGTGGCTCTTTCTTATATATTTTAAAATGGTTCACATGAAAAACAGAAGAAATATAAATGCTGCTGCCAGTGTGAGCGCGCTCTCTTTCCCACCACCGCCACTTTGATGAAATCGGGGGGACTTTTTTGTGAATAAAAAAATGGGTTTAGAAAAAAATTATTTTTAAGGGGTCAAAAGCAAATGCTGTGGTTTTTGTCTTGATTATTTTAGCTGATCAAAGATAAGCTATCTATTTTAACTTTAAAAGCGAAACACAAAAAAGACCTCCATTAAAATAATATTTTCCCTTATTTTTCTACAGTAATCTTTTTAAGTTTTTTTATCAAAGATGATGGTGGTAAAAATAAAAAATTTTTTAAGCTATCTAAAAAATATATATCTTATCACAAAAAGGTCTCATTTATTGCTTGTGTACGCTATTAATTTTTTTGCGCCAAAATAAAGTTCCCTCATTTCTTTCTTTATATATTTTTGAAAAAAAGAAAGAGAAAAATATTTTTTAGGCCTACGAAAAAGAGAAAAATCGTACACCCCTGAGTTTTTTCTTCTTCCTGTTCTCGAATGTCATAGATAGAAAAAAAAATTTTTGTTTGGGGGGACTGACGACTGCCGCGCCCCAGTAGTAGTATTAAAGCGAGGAAATGTGGAATGAACGAACGAATAAGCGGTAGAAGCGAAAGAAGAAGAAAATTGATGGAAAGAGAAGAAGAAAAAGGATGATGACAACACGCTGCGAAAGCAGTCGCCGCAGCAGTAACGCTGACGTTGCCGATGAAGGCCGCTCGTAAAAAATTTTTTTATCGAGGACGTTGTTATTTTTCTCTCTTCTTTCGCTTACTTTTCGCTCCGCTCTCATCTCACAAAAGAGAAAAACAATATCGAAATACTTTGACGACGACGAAAATAAAATTGACAGACGCACAAATAATATGCATCTGCTCTGCCTCCCCTTTTTTACGATATTGAATCGGAGATGAGAAAGAGAGAGAAGAGTGTGGCAGCGACGAAAAATAACCCCCCTCTTTAGGACAGAGTTGATTGCGTCCTAAATCTGATGCGGCGCCCCACTGCGCTCATTCTCTTTCTCTCTGACTAACTCCCCCTTTTCCTTTCTTTCTATCCTTCGCCTTTCACAAGCATCATCATCACGAGTTTGCGCACAAATAAAAAAAAATTCTTTTTTGTTGTTGTGACTTCCCGGACCGGGATGCGAAAAGAAAAAAATAGAAGGCAGATTGGTTCGTATTTGCGCTCTTTGATTTTGAAAGAAGAAAAGTAAAGAAAGAAAGAAAAAATTTTTCGCGAGGAGGCATCTCTACGATCCAATGAACGGAGAGCGCGCCCAAGCAGCTGCATTGAAAACAGCCATCGCGCCCGAACTGAGCAGCATCCCATCTAACTTTGCTGGTTTTTAAGAAGAGAAGGGTCCCACCCATTTATTGATTCTGTAAAAGGCGGCGGCAATGGTTGCAGTTTTTATATATTTTTCTCATTCACCATTATGTGTGTACATTTTTCTGACAAACACTCTAACAGCCTACAATCTCTCTTCATGGGAAACTATTTTTTCGCATACACAGTGTCACTTGCTTTTTAGAGGGAATTTAAACTACAAAGGATGAGCAATTTCAAAATTCTCAACTATTTTAGGGGGACTTTCTTTCCTAAATCTCTTCAAATTCTATACTGCCTTCAAAAAAATATTTTTTGTCTACATGAAAAAACGACGTAAACAACTTTGATGAAAGAAGAAGGAGAGTTGAGTCAGCAAAAAAGGAGAAAAAAAGAAAAAACCAAGCATCAAGAAAATATATAATCATTTGATGAGGGGCGCTCCTATTTTGGCAAGCTCGAAAGATTCATTACAGTTGATTCAAATGTTCAATCCATATTTCATTTATTCAAATATCGCAAAAATAAAGTCAAAACTTTACATTTAAACCCCAATTTTGCCTACAGAAACAAAATTTTTGATGACATTCTTGTTTTTTCATTTTAAAATTTGTATTTTAAGTAATCACATAACCCCCATATTTTTTAATGATGTTAGTAATGCTTACACAAAGCCAAACAAAGCTTTTTGTAGGTTTAAAAAATTTTTTTATAAAAAAATGTTCAAAGAAATGCAAAAAAAGGTAATAAAAAAACTAGCACCGAAGATGGCACGGGATGAAATCAAAAATATATCAAATTGTTAAAATAATAATCCATTTCAAATAAAATATAAATAAATCTTTCACATAAATATTGGCGCCATAATTCAATCATCTAGAGCAATATCTTTAAATAAGAAGCCCATAGATTCTTTGTTGTAAATTCTTCTAATTGCTTCACAAATAATAACAGAAATATCAACAGTTTTAATTTTGTGACATCTCATCTTCTGCATATCATGTGGAACTGTATTTGTGACAATTACCTAAAAAACTGTTTAGTTAAAAATTTAAATGAGCAATTTAATGTTATTAAATTTGGAAGTAAAACAAATTAATTGAAAAAACATGCCATAGCAAAAGTTGGTCATTTTTAATTACATGTAGCTCAAATATTTTAAAGGGGTTCTCAGAAAAAAACTTGTACAAACATCACATTTTTGCCTTTTTAAGCTATAACACAATTTTATTTATTCTATGATTAATTAAATTTACAAAACGAACTTATATTTCAATAAATCCATTTCAAGATTTAAAAAATTTTTGAGTTTGTTTAATCTAGAAACTTAAAGTTTCAAAATAAAAAAGAAAATGCAGAAATTTAAAAATAATTAAAGGCTCAAATTTTTGATTTACAGTAATTAAAAAGATGGGATCGAAAATTCTCTAGTTAGTTTTTGTTTTTGGAACAAATAAAAATGGAAAAAAAACTTGCTTGATCAATGCATGAATCTTCAAGAAGAGCTGGCGCATCACCAGATAACAAGCCATGTGTGGCAATAACATAAATTTTATAAGCTCCACGCTTCTTTAAAACATCCGCAGCAGAAATAAATGATTGAGCTTCATCAATAATATCATCAACAATAATTGCAATTCTTCCACCAACATCCCCAACTACGGTAAGTGGCGGTTTCTCTTTTGCCATCAACATAGGGTAGAGCTCATATGTTGTTGCAGAAGGACCTGCAGTACTTGCTTTATGCTCTGAAATTTCTTCATCTTTCTTAAATTCTGTTGGTTCAGGTGGAGGACTTTGACGTCCATCAGTTTTTAAAGTTTCTTCAACATCTTTTTGTTCTTCACCATGAATAACAGCAATATTAAGTCGTAAACGGTCAGCATAAGACGAAGCCTATAAAATGTAAAGCATTAATAAGATGAAAACTTATAAGCAACAATAATATTTACCTTATGCATAACTCCCGGTGATTTGGCGACTATGACAGCGTTCTTGTAATCTGGGATATTTTCACGAATATATTGAAGTAAAAATGGTGAAGCTCGAAGATTGTCAACAGGAATTGAAAAGAAGCCTTGAATTTCTTTTTTATATAAATCTAAAATTTCAGAATTTTAAATCTTTAAAGTAGAATAAACGTGACATACCCAATGAAACTAAACGACTTGCACCAGCTCGACATATCATATCTGCTACTAATTTCATTGTAATTGCAGATCGTCGAAGCATTCGGCATTGTTTTGAATAGGGAAGATATGGCATCACAACTGTAACAGATTTTGATGAAGATGTTTTGCAAGCTTAAAAATGTAAAGCAGTAATAAGATGAAAACTTATAAACACTGAGATATTTACCATAAATCATAATTAATAATTCCATAATATTATTGTTGACATCTTTTGAAGCTGATTGAATAATAAATACATGTTTTCCTCGGACACTCTAAAAAGTTTACAAACGTTATTAAATATATGCAAAAAATTTTACAGTATAAATCTTACTTGTCGAACATCAACATTTGTTTCACGATTTGTTTTATTGTAAACAATCGCATCACCAAGCCTAATACCAAGCCGAGTAGACACAAGTTCGCTCAATTGGGGGTGAGAGTTACCCGTTAGCAAAACAAGCCCTGAACTCTCGTCATTTCCACCAGCCATAATTTATTCTAATTTTTTGAAATTTTGTGTTTTATGAAAAAGCGTTAAAACTGCAAAAAACGAAGATGAAAACTAAAATCAATCAATCAAAACAGAGCAAAAAAGAAAATGGTTCATAGTTTTGTGTTGTAACAAGGGAACAGGAAGAGACAAAAAAATAACGCTAAGCAAAGTCAGTGTCTCAAAAAAATATAAAACGTTGTTCAATATGCGCAACCATGGCATAAAAGATGTCAAGCAAAAATAAAAGGAAAGAAGATGATTTTAGTTTTTAAAAAGTAGATATTTTATTATTAAAAATAGATTCAATTAAATTTAAAAGTAAAATGTACTAAAAACATTTTAAAAGTCGTCTGTTATTTTTTTGTGAATTTTAAATTTATTTATCTTTGTTGACGCTTTGGACATTTTGCCAAAACACTTTAAAAAATTTTTCTGAATTTTTGAAAAAGTGATTTTTGATTTTTGTCAGACTTCTTTTTCCTTTCTCTGTTTCATTTTTTTCTTTCCATTAATGGCGGTGGTTTTTATTTGATGTAACATCATTATTGTTTCATAAATGCGAAAGAACGTGCTGATTCATTTAAACGACTTATATTTGTTTGATATTTTTGAAAAAAAAATTGTTTATAATTGCAAATATCAGATTATTTAAATTTGATATTTTTTTAAAAGGGAGAGTTATTAATATTTATGAAAAGAAGAAGGGACGTATTGGTTTTTTGAAGACCAATTTGGCAAGCAATCATTTCTGTCATAAATAATTTATTTGTGGAGATGAGAAAAAATAAAGTTACAAAAAATAATTATTATTTTTAATTTTCTCAGTCAGTTTTTTAATTAATAGTGTTTGTTTACCCATGGGGTGTTTTTTGGCTACATAAAGTTTTAAAAAACTCTTAATTAATTATTTAATGTACTAAGAAGCTTTGTCAGTGCTTGCACAAGGGCGATTACTGTATTTGGGAACGATGATTGACCTTTTTCGGATGGATTATTAGCAGTACAATAATTAAAAATCTTCTTACATTTGTAAAAATGATTAGCTTTTTTAAAAGTTAAAAGTTTGAGATGTTTGTGATATTTTGAACCTTTACAGTAATACCCTTTTGAAATATTTGTTTAAAAACTGGGTATCAAAATTAAATATATACTTTTTTTTGCTTTTTGCCTTTTTTCGTCATCTTTGTCATGTTTGTTGTTTTTGCTTTTCTAAAATTAATCACCTGTTGTCAAAATTTTGCAGTTAGCTAATCGGGCTGTTTACCACTTTCTTTAATTTATTTGTCTTTTTTCTCATGTCAAAAGCCATTAGCAAAAAACAAAGACAAAAAAACAATCAACAAAAAAGACAGAAGAAAATAACAAAAGAATAATAATAAATTATGTTTCAACTTCATCGTGATAAATGAGATATGTTCCATCAGGCATTCGCCTGCAAATTTTTTCATAAGGAAAAAATGTCTCAGTTCCATCTGGTAATTTAAAATCAAGACGACCTCTTTGAATAAGGTATTCTCCATTTCCGGCTTCAAAATTAGCATCGACAAGTGTCTAAAAAACGAAGAGAAAAAAGTAAGATTTACAATCTCCGATAAAAGGAGCCACTATTTTTAGAATTATACTTTTCTTTTTACGATTTTTTATTGTTCGAAAGAAAGCGTTTTTTTTTGTCTAAAATCCAAAGGTCAAAATTTGTATTTTTAAAGAAATACGGGGGAAAATAGCGTGTGAGCCCTTAAGCTTTTTGAAGAAAAAAACTGCTTAACCTTTACCATCCAGGAAGGGATACGGTAGCGTTTAAGAAGAGTATAAAAAACTAAAATATAATTTCAAAATTAGTTAGGATTGTATTAATCCGTTGTTTGCTATATTTATTTATGGGAAGCTGCTATACTGCTGCTATATATTTTTTTTAAGTCATTGAGAGAAAGTAATAAACAGCATTTTAAAAAAATAATTCTGACGAAATAGAATGAGAAAGCTTTTTGAAGAAAAACATTCTTTTTTTGCAGAAAAAAGAACAGCGAAGGCTTAATTGTACCTTTTCTTTTTAAAATTCCAAAAATTGCTTCCTCCCTCCCCCAGTTTTTAGTGCATTCAAAAAGTAAGTGCAACAGAAAAATTGGTATGTTTACAAAAATGCAGCAACAACATTTGTGAAATACCTTTGTTTTGAATTGACCTCATTTTTAAAAGATAACAAATGCAAAAAAATTTTCCTGAAAGATCGCAGCAGAGAAAATACGTATCCAAGGAGCTTTAAGGGAGAAAAAAGAGGATTGATTTTTTGTGTGTAATTTTTCGTCATTGTTTTTTTTGTTTTCTAAAAATAAACAAACTGTAAAAGCGCAGGGATTTTTAACCATTTCTTCAAAGATCTCTAAAATTTTATCATGACCATACACAGCACGCTTTCCAACTTGAACCATTACGGCATGGGGATGATAGAGATCAGTAAGTTTTTCCGCATCACTGGCATCAAGTGCATCATCAAAGGCATCTTGAACCTTCTTTAAACGAGCATCGATTTCTGTAAAAAAGAATGTATTAGCATTGAAACAAGATTTCTCATTTTCTTTGGGTTCAGTATTCAAAAATCAAACGAAAAATTTGGATCTTGTCATAAAATTAAGATTAACGTTATCAACTTTTTGAAAGCAGAAACATTTGTTTCTTTGAGTTTCTCGCATTATTAATAATCTAAAACTTTTATTTAAAAAACATTACCTTCTTGAGAAAGCCCCATTTTTCTAATTCCAGAAAAAGCAAAAGTAAAATGAACCGACAAAAAATCAAGCAACTTTGCAAAAAAAGTTGTATTTTTTTAAATATATTTTTTACTTTTTTGAGACAATTTTGCAACGCCTCTGTCTTTGTTTTTAACAAGAAAAGACAAAATTAGAAATTTATGTTTGAAAAAATGATTTACAAGCAGCAGCAAAAGATACAAATTTATATATATTTTTTTTTTATGCTACAAAAATTGCGTTACGGTTAATTAGGTAACACCATTTTTTAATTTGTATTAAAATTAGTATTTTTTTCTATTATTTATGGCAGCTTTGAATTCAAAAATATTCACTGATTCCCAGCTATGAGGTGGTGTCATAACAGATTTCGAAATAATCGCCGTCATTTGCACTCTAAAAATATTTATGAATGATAATAGATTTCTTTTTTGAATATATTTTCAATGGGAAAATTAAAAAGATGAAAGAAAAATTGTAACACCTGCATATACACACCTGTGAAAAATGAATAAAGGCATTCATATGAACTCGTGCGCTTACAGTAAGTACCAAGTACAAAAAATGTATTTTATTTTAAAAGGTCAAGAAATGAAAATACATTTTAATTTATTTTGTCTGATGAAAATTATTTTGTAGACAGAGACAGGATTTCAGTAATATTACAAATCCTTTGAAATTTGAGCAAAGGGGCAAAAGTAGCTTTCGTTGTAGTAGTATTTGTAACAAACATTTTATTATCTTGTCTGTTCTCTCTGTTTGGTTTTCTTATTAATTTCATGGAAGTTTTTGCCACATTAAAAATGTTTTTAACATTGTTTTAATGATAGTTTAATAAGTTTCTGGAATACTGTATGAAAAAGAATAAAATTGGCACTTTTAATTTTTTACAATAAAAACGTGTTGTTTCTATTTTTGATCTTCATAAATCATGCTTCCATTAAACAACTGCGGCGAAATAAACAAAATTGTGCAAAATATTTTTAAGCAAATCAGGCTTAGGTAGAGAAGTTGTTTAAAGCAATAAATTATAAAAGTATACCTCCAAAATTAACATCGAATTTTTATGTCATTGTATAATTTATGACAGAATTGTGAAAATTGATTAATAACTGAACAGTGCAAAATTAAAAATAACTTTTATCTTTACTCTCTTTTTTGTGACACATTTCAAAACAAAATTATCTTTTACAAGAAAATAGAAACACGCATTTTTATAAAACAATGAAAGAAAGAAGGCAACCACAAAAATGACCAAAAATAACATATGATTGAGCAAGAAAACAAATCACAGGAAAAACGCGTAAACAAAAAGATACGGTAAAAAGAAAAAAAAATGACCGAATTTGAAAGAATTAATTTTTCAAAATATACACAAAAATGTGAAATAATATGTAAAAAGAACTAATAATAAATATCTATCTCTTTATATAAACAAATATTTAAATTTTTTGTTTTGCAGAAAATGGAAGCACTCGGCAGGAACACTTTTCTTGGGGCGCTGTTAATTTAAGCGTTTTTTACTTCCACCAAAAATTGTTTGTTTTAATCGATAACCAATTCCAGGATGTGATGCACGTTTATCTTCTCCTAAAAATTGCAGATTTAAAACAATATGCTCAAAAATATTTTGAAAAAGTTTTTAACACAGTTTTGTTGAAAAAAGCATACCTTCAATAATTTGGGTTCGCCATGGTTCATTACTTAAACTATTTGATTTCACTAAAGGATGGTGGCCATGTGTTGTAGATGCAGAACCATTTATTCCATCCATTCCCATTTTATTTAATGACATTGATGATGTGCCTCCATTAACTTTATTTGAATGGGGACGATATGAGCCACCACCAATTCGACGAATTAACTGTCCAAGTCGTCCAGTACCAACACCTTTTTGAGTTGGTGGAAGCTGATGTGATAAAACTGATGCATTATCAGCTTCAGAGAATCGACGATCATCAACTTGTATATTATCATAAAAGCCATCATCTTCATCATCGTCAAAGGATTGAGCTCGAGATGATAAGGAATGCTTTCCAATGAATGATCCACGACGTTGTACACCCGAAGATGAAGATGGAAGTTCACGTGATTGTGTACCATTACTTCTTCCCATTGAACTTGCTGAGGATGAGTAATATCCATGCTGGGAGGAATTTGCCGATGAAACGCATGAACTAACAGGTGGTGGTGGAACAGATGGAGGTTGTGGATGGGATGCATGGAAATGCTGATGAGGGAATGAATTATTGTATGAACTGGTAAATGATGGTTGCCGAGATGGTGTTAATGGAGATGAACCTTGACGCCGTACTGACATTGGTGATGGCTTAAAATGTTTTATAGATTAAGAATATCCACGATGACAAAAAAGCTTACTCGATCAATTTTAGATTGGGTGTATTCTTGAATTTCATAATAATTTTCTTCTTCTTTACTCGTATTTTTTGATGGAGCAGCTATTTTTCGCCATCCATTTTCATTGCCTACAAAACATATATAAATTTGAATATAGAAATGGATTTTTGAAATCCCAAATAATCACTGCAAAAGATAATCACTAACAATGGGAGGGTTATTAAAAAAAAGAAACTGAAGCATCGACGTCCGTTTTTGCAAAGTTAAAAAAGATAAATCAAAACTTTGTGGACGCCGTTTTTAGTCATATCAGCAAAAAAAACATAAACAAATAATTAAAAGCGTGTTTTATTAATAAGTTTTTTTAGTAATTTATTATTCTTTTTTTGTTGTTTATTTAAAAATTGCCTCCACAAAATTTTGAATACCTTTTTTTCTCTTTCGTAAATCTCTGCCGATGCTTCATTTTTACTGCTTTTTTTGAATAGTAATACTGTATATTTAAATTAAATTAAATTAAAAAATGGAATGTTTTTAATGATGTCCTAAAAATGATTGTTTTTGAATGATTTGATAGTAACTCAAAAAATTCTTTTGTCAGAGATTACTGTTGGAAGGTCAACCTTCTCATTGATTGGGCTTTTGTATTTATTTTTAAGCCCACATTCAATGAGGTGTTTTTCCTTATTTGATGTCAAAAATAGAAAGACGTAGATGTACCGTTATTAGATGATGCTTGATGCTTTTTAGTCTCAAACATTTGTTGCATGGCTCCAACACGACTTGGAGCAAATCTTTCTTGATTTATTGTTTCAAATGGTGAAAATCCAATTTTGTTGTTTGTTGCTGTTGTTGCCATTTCAGGTGCAGTTGATTTTAATGCAAATTTCTTTAATGGTTGTGGTTGTGCCATAGCATTTTGTTGAAGATGATGATGTTGTTGCTGTGGTTGTGAATGCCCATTTGACATTGGCTTAGTTGTTGCAGGTTTAAGATCTCCCGCAACATTTGTAAGCATATTTGCCATTTCATCTAATGATGATCGATGCTGAATTTGCATACGACGAAGTCCACGATCCATTGAACTTAAAAATAAAAGGGATAAAAGCGTCACAACAACGAAAATAACTTCACTCAAGCTGTTTAACTAATTTAAAAAAATGAATTTGCTTACCCTCCGTTATTAGAATTTTGTGGTTTAATATTAAGTGATCCATGCCGTGGTATTCCTGCTGCAGGTGCTGTTGATGTTACAGTGGTTGATGCAAGTGGTCGAAAATTTCGATTCATTAAATGTTGTGCATTTCCAGATCCACTGCTACCACCATATCCAGTAGGGAAAGATCGACGCTTTTCACCATTTCTATCGAGATCTGTATTAAGTTCAAGTTCAGCAACAAGAGCATCCATTGCAAGAATAGGATCTTGTTGAATGGCATAATTTGTTGATTGTAGATGAGGACGTGAAAGTAAGGATGAGGTTGTTAAACTTGCGTCGGGTAATGAATGAATTGAACCCCTTTGAGGATATTGTTGAAATGCACCTGATCGATTAAGAGAATTACTGTAAAGTGATAAAGTTGATAATGGCTTATATCCATCTTGTGAATGAACACTCCCCAAGCTTTGATAATCCTGTAAATATATAAATGTTTTAATTATTATTTTTGCTGATGTTTAGAAAGTGTCTGTTATTAGTCTTTATCTTTGTTGTTATTAGTGGATAATAGCTACTAGACTTTTTTAAAATTCTTTTAAAAAATTTTATGGCCAGTTGACGATAACACGAAACAATGGGTCAGTTAGTCAGTTGTCGTTAGAGAAAGAGTTCCGGGAAAGTAACTGCAGCAACGTAAAGCTAGCGAAAAAAGAAGAGATAACACTTTACACTGCTGTTGCTGCTATTATTATTATGTGTGAGAAAAAAGAGATAAAGCGCACATACCTGTGATCCAGCACGCTCTTGATGAGCTCGTTGAATGGCCATTACATATTCGTGTGAGGGAGCTTTTTGAAGACCTGATGGTTCAGCACTTGATCTAAAAAAGAGCATATAAAGAGAGATAAACCTAAAAATATTTCACATACAATTGACCATTAATTGGGAATGGAGCATATTGGGGTTGAGGTCTTAATGGCTGTGGTCTAAGTGGTTGTGGAGCTGGAATTGCCATAGCTGGTTGTTGTTGTATTGAAGGTTGTTGCTGTTTAGATGATTTTGCTGGATGAACAATCTCGTTATTATTATTGTTAGTTTTTGAAGATTTAATAATATCCGGTGTTTCACGGACTTGTCGCTTCTTTTTTCGATCCAAAGCATTGATAGCCGCAACCTCGGCAGAGCAAGAACCGATTGATCGATCATCGGAATCATTTGGGCTTGTTAAATCTCCTCCGGATGGAACAATTAAATCTGGTTTTTCTGCCCATGATTTAATATCACCAGCTAACCATTGCCGAGTAAAATTCATCTTTTCTGGATTTCCTTTCGATGGCAAAACAATCGTTTCAGAAATTTCAACGTCACCTGATTCAATCTAAAACAAAAATGAAAAATAGTGAAATCGGAAAATAAGACACGGGGAAAAAAGGATATTAAAATTTTATGACGATTTTTAACACACATCGGAAAAAGGGTGGTCGTAATTAGAAAGTTTTTACGAACCTTTGGAAATGGCTTTGGTCCAGGTCCGCCAGTGCCGCCATTCGTTGCAGCAGTATTATTTGTCGTAGAAAGCGGAGCAGCAATATTTGAAATAATATTTGTTGATGTTGTAGGCTGTGATTGAAAAACTGTTGCAGGATGTCGAAGTGGAGTTGGATACCCAGTTTTTGAAATTGTTGGTGCTGCAGAGATTGCTGAACCAAAACCATTTCGAATGGGCTGAGGTTGATGCAATATTGGGCCTGCTTGTTGTTGTTGCTGCTGTTGTTGATTCTGTTGCTGTTGACGAAGTGCAAGCTCAGATGGTTTTCTATAAAATAACATCATTCTTCTCTGCTTCGTTGTTCAAAGTTATGATAACGAATGGAAAATAATTTTTAAAATTTTATTTAAAAAAGTGTTCGTCAAAAAATGTGAGCATTTGTCGAACGGATATCTTGTTTTCTTTCTTTCGGCAGTACTGCTGTAAAAAAAATACTTTTTTTTTGAAATCCGTTCACTTTTTTTTATATTATACTTTTTGAGTCATCTATTTTAAAGACTTTTTAAAAAAGTAGTAATTTTAAGCCATACCTAAGTCGAACAATTGGAACATTATTTGCTTGAGAGCCTGCAGGCACAATTGATGGCTGTTGTGGTGGGGGTTGTGGTTGATGAGGTACAGTAGCAGCAGGTTGTTTTTGGAATACTGCTTTTGCAGCTTGAATCCCGCGTGTTGATTGTGGTGGTGGAATTTCAGTTTTATGCTCAGATGAAATTGAAGTGGGTGGTTCAACTTCTTTTTTGAGATCTTCAAAGATTTGATCAAGATAATCAATAGCTTCTTTAAATTTGGATCGATGCTGATGATGCCGATATCTCGCTTGATCGATCATTTGATCCAATTGCCTTGAAGCTGTATCCAGGACTCCACTACAAAAAAAGAAGAATATTTATAAAAAATAAAATTTATGAAAAAAAGCATTTTTTACTCTGAAGTTTTAGATGATGGCTTATTCCAACTGCCGTATCCTCTAGGCAAAGATCGGCACATCCGATCACTGTAATAATCCATTAAAGCTATCTCACAATTGTAAAAAATAAGTGCCAAATAATCAAAAACAAAACAAAAAACTTTAAAGCTTTTTTGCAACACACAAAACTACTGCAGTTTGTAAATCGATTTTTAAGTGAAAAAAGGACCCAGCCCGATGGCACAATGGGACTTTTCTTTTTTTGAAATAAAAGAAAAAAGTAGTGGCGGCGGCAGCAATAAACTTGTTGAAAGAGTTTTTTGTTTGTGGGGATCCATCGACCGCGGATATATCACGGGTAAAAAAGAAATTTCATTTTTTTGCTGTCCCAAAATGAGCGATATTTGAAGTAGCAATCAATCTCTATCTGCACGCACTTATGTTCAATGACACTTTTTTTGCTTAAATCTCAAAATTTCTTGCAGCAAAAAATAGCCCAAGGGCATTTCAATAAAAAAGACTAAAGATAATGTTGCAAAGAATTAAGTTTTGATAAAAATAATTTTTATAAGAATTAAAAGTTACCTATTGGTTGAATCAAGTGAAGTTGTAGATTGTCGACCAGATGGTTCGGTAGAAGTTTGTCGAACTGGAATATGTGCCGCATATCGTTCATGCCGAGGCTGAGATGCCAATGCAGCCGCTTGTGCGAATGATTGCCCAACCGTTCCTGTTGCAATTGGTGGCATACTTTGTGTTGATTCAATTGATGGCCGTCTACGATGTGATTGCAATTGCTGGGATGGTTGCTGTTGTTGTGTAAAATCTAATGGTTCCGCTAATGATGTATCCTTAAAAAATGATAGAATTAAATTAAGAAAAATTAATGGAAACTCAAAAAAGCATAAAATTTATTATTTTTAAAAAAGAACAGATGGAACGAAATTCTTTTTTTTCAAATTATTTCATGTTTTTAAAATTAGAGACAACTCGTTTTTCCTTTTCCTCTTCTTTAACAGCCGCGCTTTTTACTTGGGTTGTTTTTCATTAATAATAATAACCCGTGCAAAAATAGAACTAAAAGGACTTCTTTTTTTGAAATTCAACCAACAACGTGTGTCATTAATGTGGAAACGGAATGAAAAAGACAAAATAACTAATTGTGTTTTGATAAAGAAATTTTAAAGACGTAATTGAGGAACATGAGTTCATTTTAAATGACAACTTTTTTTATGAGTGACAGAATTTGGTAATAAAATATCCTTCAAACCCTAAACTTGTAAAAGCTTTAAAAATTTTGGGCTTTTTTTCAAGTCTCTTTTATTACTTATCTGAAATGAAAAACGACTCATCGGCCCAAAATGGTATTTTTACATGATATAATGTATCTATTTCTGTTTTATTAAACCATGAACAAGGAATAAAGATATTTCCGATATCCTCTCTTTTTTAATTTTTAAAGAAAAATTGCGTCAAAGCTTGTTTCAACCCAAACAAAAAAAAGTTTTTTCATTGATTCTTGCTTGTACCACTTAACTTAAAGAATTGGAGAATGTTTACCCAAAGCATAAAAATGCAATTTTCGAAAACAAAAAAATGAGTAAGTGGAGGGATACTTGAAACAAAAGGGGCTATGAAATAATGATAACACACATTTTTAAAAAAGAGATGAAGTTTCCTTTCTCTTTCTAAAAGATAGTGTAAGATTACTACTTACTTGTGCATCACCTTCACTTAAGGCCGATAAATTTGATGCAACACTTGATTTTTTTGCCAATTGTGCAGCTTGATTTTGCATTGCAGCTTCAAATGGAGTTTTGGGGGCATCGAAATGTTGAAGTGTAAGAGCTTCACGTTTGATGACTGGTTTTCTATAAAAACAAATTTGTCTTTCAACGAAATGGTTTTCAATGAATGATGCAAACCTTAAAGCTGATCTCCATCCAACTCCACTATTATTGCTATTGCTATTGTTATTATTATTTGATGGATCAAAAGATGGTGGATAAGAAATTAATTCAATCATTTTCGAATTTCGATTTGAAGTTGGCAGTGAATGAGATTCAATCGAATCAATGGTGGAACGATTTGGAGCTGAGATAAATGCAATTCCAGCTCCACGATTTCTTGGTTCAATAATTCGAACTGCACAAGCTGGTACAAGCTCTGAAGTTGTGGATAAACAAGGTGATGCGCCACCTCGTGATGGACTTCGAAGAGGCTCAGAATAAAGCCTTTCAAGCTCGTTTCTTTTTCGATGAACGTATTCTTCAAGAATGGATTTATCGGGAAGGATAAGCGGCTCTCCTGGGATATAATCTTGATCAATTGGAAGATGCTAAAATAACAATAATGATAATTTTATTATGGATTGGTATCCCTTTTAATAAAAAAGTATAAAAGTGGCAGCCGTTTTAGTAGTCGTCAATCGCCTGCCACTTTCTCTTCCCGTCTTTTAAAATTGCCACAAGTGGTGGTCAACGAGAAGAAAAAAGCAAAAGAACTCTCTGTTGATTAAAGTTTTTTTGCTTTTCTTCAACAGACGAACGACAATTGTTATTTATAATACATATATATTAGACAACGACGTTGAAAAGACCCTTTTAACAATAACGACAAACGTCGACAAAGAAAAAGAGGGACAACAACAAAAGCGCCAAAAGGTATAACACAAAACTTACGGAGGAATAATCGGTCAGCGTCGAAGAAGAAGCAGTTGAAGAAAAAAATCCTGGCTCAGCATTCCGTAATCCCGATAAAACAATTGAAGCTTGAGTTTCAATTTGTCGATGATGTCTTTCCTGTAATATTAAAAGGGACGTAAAATGGACAATTGACAATGAACAATGAAAGAGAAGGAGATAATTAAAGCAAAACAAAGTATGTTACAACGAGGTAATTATGTGACACATGTTCGTCTTGATATGGCACATAAACACATATTATAAAAATGAATGAGATTTTTACAACTTCCAAGAAAATTCAAACACATATGTAACAAATTTGATGAAGTATTAAAATTTAATGGGATTTTAAATTTAGGGAAAAAATAAAAATGCAAATAATTTGTTTATTTAGTTTTTTGGAGAGGGTGCTTTGTAAAAATCAAGTTCATGGATTGCTTTTGCTTTGATTACATATGTGTCATTCAATTTTTGATATTATTTACTTAAGCCAAACAGGATATCCGGAAAGAAAAAGGGTAACAAAAAGTGTCAATGTTTTTTATATCTTTGCTATGTTTGTTAGAGTTCTTAGAAAAAAGAATATTGTTAGAGATTAAGCAAAATGTGTTTACAATCAGTTGCACGCTTATGCACTTAACTTATAACATAAATGACATCAAAAGAATATTTACTTACAGAGCATGATGAAATTTCATCATCATCAAGTCGAGGAGTTCTCGAAAGTCGTTCCTTTTCTGCTTCAATGATGGCAGCTTGTTGTTCAATTATTTCAGCTAAATTCTTTTTAAGTGGATCAATAACTGCTTTAAGCTTTTTTGAAGCCTTTGCCCAATTTACATCCATTACATCCACTGCTATTACAGTAACATTTGCAGCACGTTTTTCTTCTTTTCTTCGAATATTTATATCAGCATTTTTGAGAATCTCTTTTGACGATTTACAATTTAACTTTATTCCTTCACTTGTTCTTGCAGTTTTCAAAATTTTATCACAGCCAAGTGTAGCACGTTTTTTATTCAAAATTTCTTGATTCAAAACTGCCAATGCACTAACAGGAATCGGCTTGATCTTTGTTGGCTTCTTAGAAGATGGCTCCGCAAATTTCGCTTCAACACGGTACACCAAAAGTGGCCTAAAATTATCAGAGTTTATAAAATTTATTTGGAGGAAAAAATAACAAAATTAATGTAAAGTTTAAAATTTCAAACTTTTTCAACCAAACAAAAATTGAGTGCATGTTTTTGAAAAAGTTGGACAAAAGAAGAAAAATGAAAAGTTTTCGCGCAACTCTATCAACAACAACTTTTTGCTGTTTTTAGTCCTCCCCGCAGGCGGCCCTTTTTTAAAGGTTCTTTTCACCCTCATTTTTTACAACTTTAATTTAAAAAGCTTTTTTTTTCTAAAAAGCGAACAATGATTGTATTTTTTCTCTCACTATTTTTGCTAAAGAAAGTTTGTAAAAAGAGTGAACAGTAAAAGGTGGGTAAAAATTTAATCAAAAATATCGAATAACTTTTTATTGATTTTACAGTAATTTGGAATAATGGAGCTGAATGTCATGCAATTCCTGTTATTTATGGTTTTTTAAGATTATTGGTTTTGTTGTTCAGTATGGGATTATGGGAAAGAAGTTCATGACAAAAGTATTTTAGAATTCACATGAGCTGCTTCAAGCATCACTTAATACCGCTTACGCAATTTAAAAAGCTGTATGAGACTTTTTAAGAGTATTTCTGTTTGATTACACGAAATAATTTTCAAAAATCTGATGTATTTTTGTAAGACATTTAGATCTCTCAAAAAAAAAATACCGATTTTCGGTATCAAGGACGTTAATCAGTTATAAAATCAATCAATAAAAAACAAACCTTTTAAGGTGAATAGTTTTGAATACTTTTTCTTTAGGTGGTCCACGGGGATGTCCAACAAGAACAACTTCAAGACTTTTTTCAACAATTGTATGTTTCTTCTTTTTAATAATTGGTTGTTTAAACCTTTTTGGAACAGCTTTTGAAAAGACTTGATCTCGAAGAAGTGCCTCAACAGCAAGATGGCTAATCACTTTTCTAAAAAAAACATAACAAAATATAATCAAATAATTAATCAATAAATCTTTTTTTGCTTTGTCAGTCAGATAATAAAATTTGTTTTTGTTTTTTAGAGACGAGGGCAAAGCACATGATATAAAATTACGTACCTCGTTAAATTTCGATTACAGCTAATATTTATTTCATTCGTTGTTCCTTGCCAAAGTCCAGGAACAGGTTTTTGAGCTTTAACTTGTACAACATTTTTTCGAGATTTTCCTGGCTTGAATTCTGCAACTGCATTGTATTTTGTTTCATCTTCTTCAATATAGGTAGAAGTTGGGGCAGTCGTTGTCGCTTCACTAATTGATTCTGAAACTGAAATGGATTCTTCTTTTGCCACTGGAGCTGCTTTTGGTGCTGCGTCCGATGTTGTAGACGTTGAAGGAGGAGATTGTGGCTTCTCAGAATCAGCTGCTTTAATAGCAGTTTTCGACTGCTTTCGTCGAAATGGTGCCAAAACTCTTTGAAGTGCTGATGGAGGCTTTTGTTTTGGCTGGGGTGGAGGTTGTGCTGCATATTGCTGTTGTTCAGGTTGTTGCGGCTTTGGCACAACTGCTGATACAGGTGCTGCTGATGATGCAGGAGAAGAAGATTTAGCTGTTTTATTACCCATTGGCGAAATTTGTGGTGAAGATTGTGCAGATTTAAATTCTTCTTCAGTTTTAATATTTAAACTTGTATTTGATCCTCCACCAGATCCCACAACTCCTCTTGCAGCTGTCACCAATCCAGTACTACTTCCAGATGCAGATGCCCTAAAAACGCACAGTAATTAAGTACTTTAAATCAAAACAAATTTTCTCCTTTAATAAAAAGCATCATAAATCATGATACAGTTTTAAGATCTTTTCAAATATATCAAATCCCTATCAATTTTTCATTTTCACCCTTCTAAAACTGCGAAAAATGGTTGTTATAAATACAATTCTCTAGAGAACAATAAGCTATTTTTTAAATCCGACAAGCATTTTTTACAACTTTTGAAACTAAAAAATATTGAAAAAAGAAAAAACGAGAGATTTATATTTTTGCAGTTTTATTTGCACCTGTGAAAAAAATCAACTAAAAAAAGAAAATGACGGCAAAATGAGTGATTGCTATTTTTTTAAAAATCTATCAATCGAGATATCTTTTTTGTTTTCATGCTAAAATAATGTCAGAGAAGGAAGAAATTAGTTAATTAACAGCTTTAAAATATCTTTGACACTTCTACCAAGGGAGAAATCAGCAATATTGATATTATTGAAAAAGTAATTTCCGCTTGTTTCGTTAGAAAAATTTGATTTCTACAATTAATTTAATTTAAATTTAAAAAATTGGCGTCTATCCAAGATTTTCCATTTTGTAATTATTATTTCCTACTACAGTATTCATAAAAGTAAGTGACACCTTTTCAAAAAAATATGTGTCAAAACTTTTTAGAAACAAACAATAAAGACAAGTGTGAAAAATGAAAAAATGTAATTAATTTTAATCAAAGAGATAAATTCAATTAAGCTTTTTCGAAGAAAATCCGTTCAAGCATCAAACTCCAATCTATTTATTTATAATTTATAACTGAAAAAAAAAACAAACCTTATCCCAACAGCAGTCGATTGAGTCGTTGCTGCTGTTGCTCCTTTAGATGTTGTTCTGGAAGATGTTGTTGAAGGAGCTAAATCGATTGAGACTGTCGGCAGCAAAGATGTCTGCGGTGGCGGCGATTGCAAAGCATCCTAAAAAGTGAAAAGGTGAAAACAATGTTATTTTTTTTGCAAAGATTTTTTTGTTTGTACAACACTTTCTTTTATGTTCACCTTTGTTTTTTTGTTGTTGTCACCCCAGTTCAAAAAACCCCTCTTGAACTTTTTTTTATTTTGGCTGCGTTTCTTTGCGCGATACTTCAAAAAGCTCATTCTCATCAGAACTATCGAATTTTTTAAAATTGCTTTCTTAGACCCAAAAAAATGTGTTACCAATGCTGAAGCTGTTGAAGGAAACTGTAACTGTCTTGAAATCTCTTCAGGACAATCAAAAAATTCTTCTCTTGAGTTTGATTTCGACGATCTTTTTGACTCCACGGATATTGGTTCAAAAACTAATGCAAAAGATGTGGGAAGTTGCGGAACTTTTGGTGGAACTTTTCTTGCCTGCTTTCGCGGCGGAAGTCTTGGAGGTACGGTAGGTGTTGATTGTGACGAAACAACAGAATCCAACATTCCATGAACAGATTCCAGCGTTTTTGTATAACATTCTCTTACAACTCTTTTTTGTTTGTTTTGAATTTTCGCTGACGTTGAAGCAAATGATTTTGATTTAAACGTTTTCGAAGTTGAATTATTACTGGAGAAGCTTAAATCAACATTTATTGAAATTGTATGAATTGAGGAAGTATCAGAAACTGAGTTTTCAGCTTTGGGAGACGTCTTTTTAGTTGTTTTAAGTGGAATAACTTTGATTGAACCAGTATCATTATTTCGGGTAACGATAAATCGATTTCGGGATTGTGGCATAATATATTAATAATAATAGAGAAGCAAGAGTAGTTAACAGACAGGAGCCATCAAAAAATATTGTTAACTTAATCAAAAAAACAAACACAAGCACTTCCAGCAGCACGAAAAAAGAGAAAGAAACGTTCAAAATTGCCTAAACAAAAAGTACTGCTGCTGTTTTTGTTTTCAGCATTGAAAAAAAAAACAAAACGAACTTAAAATTTTTGAACGATAAAAAAGGCACACGATGTTGATAACATAACCCAAGCTTGGATTTGTAAAAGAAGGGGGAAATAAAACGACGGGAGAAAAGGGGCTCCGGAAATGAATGAAATCTGCCATCTTCTTTCGTTTAGCTTCTTTTGGGTTCTCCTTTTGCCTTTTAACTTTTTAGCCTTGTCGGCATTAAATAAAAAAGAAGCTTAAATTCTCTAGGGGGAATACTTTTTTTATGAGTGTTAAAAAACACCACCAATGAAGCTACCACCAAAAAAAAGTTTTTTTGATTACTTTCTTTTTTTTCTAAAACAAAAAAATATGAAATGAAATGGGAAAGACCAAAACTTAATTGATTTGAAAAGATATCTTCATGGTGTGAAATCTCTCTCGCATTCTTAAAAGTGTTCATGATCTTCTTCAATATTATTTATCCTCTCTTCAAAATCAAGACCACTTCAAAAAAATTCCGCATTTAAAAATCAAAACTCAAAAAAATAAATAAAAAGACGCAGCCAAAATTAAAAAAATTCTTCTCCCTCTGTATTTGCATGAATAATAATATATTATATTAAATAATAAAATTTTAAAAAATACCTGTGTAACATTTTTTTCATCTGTAAGCATTACAGTTGGCGGCAGCTTTTCTTCTTCTAAAAAATAATAAATTTTAGTAAAAATTTTAGTTATTGCTTTTTGTGTACGAATAAATTTTGGTTTACGTTCCAGATGTTTTTAAATGTTTCTTCTCTCTTAAAAATGTATTATCACTTTTTTAAAACAAAAGTGTAATTCATTTTATGTTTTAATAATTTTTTCGAAGAAAAAATCTGATAGGTATAATTTAAATTTACAGAAAAAGCTATTAAAACGCATTCTAGGTGAAAAAAATGGTTGTCCAAGCAAGCCTTGGCACAGCAAAAAATAGATCTTTCTGAAACTTTACCCCCGTTTTCGACCTTGCTTAACAAGCCTAGAACCAAAGCGGTTTTGGCTAAAAATGCCGTTTTGGCACTTTTTTGTGCCATTGAAGTTAAAAATGCCATTTTTGTATCTCGGGTGCCTTGGAAGATATTGACATTGTTTTCTCCGATATAGGGGTAATCGAGGTCGCTGATTCCGAATTTCGCATTTTCGAATTTCGAAAGTCGCGTTGAGACCCTTTTTTGGCACTTTTTTTGACTTTGTGCCATCAAAAGTGCCATGGCATTTTGCCGTCGGGCTTAGTTAATGCCACCATCGGATTCCCCGTGATTTTTTACCCCAATAGGGGGAATATGAGAGAAAAACACGTATCGCTCTATTCTTTTTGAAACCTTGAATACAAGCGATTCAGAATCCCGTAATTTCGATCAAACGGCAAAAATCGAGTTTTCATCCATTTTAGCTAATTCCCCGGATATATAGGTTTTCGACCATGGGGAATTTAATGGTGAACTTCATTTGTCACCAAAATTCCGTTTTCCTGTCGGGACCACAAAAATATTTTTTATTTTGGATACGTTTAACAAAAAGATGTTTTTGACTTTATTTTTCTTCGAAAATAGCTAAAAATCGATTATTATTGTAACAATGTCGTTGTTTTATCATGATCAGCTCAAAAAACAATTGTCCGCACTTATTGTTTTCTTATTATCAAGATATGTTTGCTAATCATTTCTGTAAAAAATATATCATCTACATTTATAATGTAATGAAAAGTTATTTAACAGAACTTGTCTGTTTTCTTCCTTATGTTTTTTTTATAATTCGTATAGCAGAAATTGTTTTACATTTTCACGTTTTTTTTCACTTTGTTTATTCAATATTTTTTTGAGAGAGAAATATTCACGCTCAGACGTTTTTTATGCATTGACTTCGGCAAACAAAGAAGGTGTTTTACGTTTTCACGTTTTTCTATTCTTCTTTGTGGCTCTGCTTTTTTTGAAATAAAGTCAAACACAGAAGTTTTTTTTACATTGATAAAGTAAGACAAAAGAAAGCATTTATTTTCGTCGAAGAGGAACTAGTTTCTAAAGCAAAAAATGGTATAAAAAGAGAATAGCAAAAAATAATTATTTTATAAAAATGGAACTCCTTATTTTGTTTTTGTTAATTTTTTTCTGCAATTACGTATGACACAAATGGATTTTGCCATGAAATACTATGCTGAAAATATGAATGCAGGTGACTGTGATGATTGTCCAGAAAATGTTATCCGCAGGCACATTGTAAAAGAGGGTTTGATCACTGATATGAGCCGTTTGAAACCTGGATGGGCACACAAAAAACCAAGAATTTTTCCAAAATTGACTGTTGCTGCAAAAACCTTTTTACAAGCAATTTTTGAAGAGGGGGAAGCAGATTCCGCAAAAAAATCATCTCCAGAAGCTGCAGTTCGAAAAATGATAGCTGCAAGGGGAGATGATGGAAAAGCAAAATTTAAACCTGAAGAAGTTTTAAAAATAAGCCAAGTTAAAAGCTATTTTAGCAACTTAAAAAAAGAAAAAAATAAATGCCTCAATCCACCTGCAGCAAAGAAGCGTTGTCCTCTTCCTGATCCAGCCACTGACACATTTGTAGAAAGCGATGAAGAAGAAGATGAACCAGAACCAACAGCAATAACCGATATCAATGAAATTAGCCTTAGAAGATCCCAAAGAATTATCAATATGCATAACTCATACATTCGTCGACAATATGAAGAAGATGTTGATAATATGGCAAGAAAAGTAGCCCATCCTCTTGTTGAATAAATATTTTTGTATTTTTAAAAATAAAATTTTGACTACGCATTGTTTTGTAATCTTATAAATAAAATTCAGCTAAAATAAATTTTACAATAAAAATACTTTTACAAAATTTCGGCAATTTTTTCTGTCCACATGTACTATGACATCAAATGTCGAATTCAGGTTACTGTAATTTGAGCTACAGATGCCGAATGATTGTTCTTTGAGTTGTAAATGATAAACTAGTTATTTTGGGACAAAAATAAACTATTTTTGGCTACCCCGTCACAAAAATGGAGCCTGATGGAATTTAATTCCATGTTAATTCAGCTAAAACGAAAATTCGATGGTCCCGACAGGAAAACGGAATTTTGGTGACAAATGAAGTTCACCATTAAATTCCCCATGGTCGAAAACCTATATATCCGGGGAATTAGCTAAAATGGATGAAAACTCGATTTTTGCCGTTTGATCGAAATTACGGGATTCTGAATCGCTTGTATTCAAGGTTTCAAAAAGAATAGAGCGATACGTGTTTTTCTCTCATATTCCCCCTATTGGGGTAAAAAATCACGGGGAATCCGATGGTGGCATTAACTAAGCCCGACGGCAAAATGCCATGGCACTTTTGATGGCACAAAGTCAAAAAAAGTGCCAAAAAAGGGTCTCAACGCGACTTTCGAAATTCGAAAATGCGAAATTCGGAATCAGCGACCTCGATTACCCCTATATCGGAGAAAACAATGTCAATATCTTCCAAGGCACCCGAGATACAAAAATGGCATTTTTAACTTCAATGGCACAAAAAAGTGCCAAAACGGCATTTTTAGCCAAAACCGCTTTGGTTCTAGGCTTGTTAAGCAAGGTCGAAAACGGGGGTAAAGTTTCAGAAAGATCTATTTTTTGCTGTGCCAAGGCTTGCTTGGACAACCATTTTTTTCACCTAGAATGCGTTTTAATAGGTTCTGTATCGATGCAGTACATTTTTAAATCTTATTTTTATGCGTATAATTGCTTAGGAGATAAACTTACGTTTTTTAGGGATACTTGAAGTTCGTTTTCGAATTCTTCGTTTCTTTGGTGGATCACGTGATTCCCTTCGTTTCTTGGGTTCCGCACCTTCACCTTCTGAAGACGACGAAGATTTTGCAGGTTCTTTTGATAAACTTCTTTGACGGGAATTATGTCTTGCTGCTAAAATTTGCATATGTTATAGTACCCTATGTACCTGACAAAAACAAACTTCGCTCTTTAGATGATCGAGGAGGATATCTTCGACGTGATGATTCACCCCAACGTTCTTGAATTTCTTCAATAATTGTTTGGCCTTTATCACGGAATAGCGGTGCGGGTGGAGGAGGATGATAAACGGATTCATGACTTGGATATCGATATGATGTCCTTGGTGAAGTTTCGAAGAGGGTTGAACCGGATCGATTAGGGGAATAACTTCGTGACATTGCTGTTGTTGGAGCTATCGATGAAATCCTTGAAGAAGGCGTTCCAGCATAACTTTCACTCATCTGTGCTTCCGTTAATGTCTTCCCATATCCAGATGTTCGATATGGTTTCATACTTCCAGGAAGCATTGGTGGACCGTTTGTAAATCCAGCAGTTGGTCGTGGATCTGATTTCATGACATCCATTGGATTTCCATTTTTTGCACGATATTTTGAAATTGCAGAATTTTTATCTGTTGATGTTGGATCCGCAACAAAAGATTTTAAAGCGTTCAAAGAATTCTGTAATTCATCTCCGCTATTTTGGCCAATACTATTTCGACGAGATGCTCGAGTTGCTGTTAGCCTTGAAACGACTGAAGATGGAATATCATCGCCATGAATATTTCGAATTCTTGCTGCATCTGCCATTTTCTGTCTCCATGGTCGATCAGCTTTTGGCGTTGGACGATTTAAAGCTTTTGTAATGGCCAATGATAAATTATCTGATTCATATGAAGTAGAAATAGGTCGTCGAGGGGAATTTGCAACTAACGATGAGCTTGTTACACGAGATAAAGGTTGCTGAGTGGTATGATATGACGCTGTTGAAGATGCAGGTGAAAATGAATATGGCCTTCCAGCTGATAAACTTCGATTATTTGAATATGTATCTGATTCGGGTGCAACACGAGCAGGACTGAAGATGCTTCTTGATGGTGGACTTCTTGTCCTTGATGAAAGATAACTGTTGTTATTTGATGGTGGACTTTTCGTTCGAGATAAATAACTGTTGGCTAAAGCTGATCTTGTAGGTCCTGTTGATGCTGTTGAAGGTGGCTCTCTTTCAGAATTGGCATGTGAAGAGGGCATAAATCTCGTTGGACTAAACATATCCCGTGCAACTTGTGACCGATATGTCATTAATGGACCTGCTACAGATGGTTTTGGACGAGTTGTTCTTTCACTGGATGCAACAGCTTTTTGATAATTTGCCAAAGCTGATCGCACATATCCTGCTGAAGGTTTTTCTTTTGCCGTCGAAGAAGTTGTTGAATATCTGGATGAAAGGGAAGCCGTCGATGGAGCATATGAGGATGAAGTGGTTCGAGAAGGTTCGAAAGTGCTTGCAAGTCTTGATGAATGACCTCGAAAGCCATCTGTCATTGGTTTATTAAATCGTAAAGATGCCCAACTAAAGAAATAAAATTTGTATTTAATGAATTTAAAAGAAGGAGATGTTTTGAAAAATTATTACGTTGAAATTTGAAACAAAATTTTAATGATAATACAAATTGTTTCAAAATTCTGCGTATAAATTTTCGATGCCTATCTTATTTTAAGGGCTTTATTTTACCTAGTTCCTGTAGTACTTGGCTCTCCTGTAGCACTCAAATTTCTTCTTGTCGTAAACGTTGATGATGAAGTTGATGGAATTTCATCACGTTTGGGTGCATATCTTCTATATGAACTTGACATTTTGTGGTTGATTTTTCCTTCTTTCTTTTTAGTTGATCAAAATTTGAGAATAAACAAAGGATAATAAAATAATAATGTAAAAAAAGTAAATTATGCCGTTAAAAAATGGCCGCTTCTCACGCACGGATCGTCGGAAGAATGGTTGTTGAAAGAGCAGCGATCATTCGGTTTAAATCGACCCAAAACTAGAAAATGGAAAAAGATTCATTTCGATTTTAAAAAAAGCGTCAATGAAGCTCAAAAATATAAAGAAAAATACAGGAAAAAATAAAACATCAAAAAAATAAAATGCCCTCAAAGGGCAATGAGACGAAGAAAAAGCAAAAAACGGAAATTGTGAAAAAGAAGAGAGATAAAAGTGAGAAGAAAGAGAGGTACCAAAAAATTCCTTTAAAATCTTTTCTTTAAGAAATCAAAGAAAAAAACCCGCAATCTTAAATTATTACTTTTTAAGAAAATATAATGAAACATAAAAAAAATAAAATCATCATCATCATCATTACTGCCCAACTTGGGTGGTTTCTTTCTTTTCGGGAAGGAATAATTTTATTTTAGAAAATTAACTGATAATAATCTGTATTTAAAATTGCAAAATATATTTTATGAAAATGGAAGGGGAAGAGAGAAAAGATAGATAGATTCTTCTAAAAATGATTCAATTTTTTATTTACAAATTTTGATTGGCGCCCGTTGAAATCAATTATATTTCTACGTATTTTTGTTTCTTTGAATGAAAAAGAGACGATGGAAAAAAGGAGAAAAAGAGTCATTGGTCAGTAAAATAATCTTTTTCCATGACTAACAAGATGAAAAGAAGAAGAGACATCTTGAGAAAAAAAGTAGCAGAGAACAAAGAAAGTACAACAAAACCGTTTTTGTATGTATTACAAAAGATGAAGAGTTAGAAGACGATGATAATTCGGGAAGGATAAATTTAAAGATTAAAAAAAAACTGATTCTCTTTGTAATTTTTAGCTCTTCATAGAACTGAGTTCTCCCTCTTGGGAAATAAGAAGAAAAGGTACACAACAAAAATAAAAAATGAATAAAATAAAAGTTTTGAAAAAAACGGAATGAAATTTAAAGTTTAAAATTGTGGAAATAGGGCAAGAATTTAAAAACAGCGCAGATATATCTTAGACATAAAAGTCCCAGTCTTGAAGTTATTTGAATTCAATATTTAAGATGAATGTTAGCCGTGAAATTAACTTATTATATGGATCTATTTTAAAAAGTTACGCAAAAAACGTGTATTAAATGATAAAAACAAGATTATAAAATTAAAAGAAAAAACCCGTTTAAAATGTTTAATTAAAAAAAAACGTTGCAAATAATACAGTAATCAATGACTAAACCATAAAATGTAATAAAAAAACCATAGAAAAATTACAAAAATTCAGAAAATGTTGTGCGCGCGTTTGTTACAAGTATGAATGGGTTGCCATATATATATATATTTTTTTTATATGGCAACCCATTCATACTTGTAACAAACGCAGAAAAAAACAAATCAGAAAAAACATTTCGTTTGCTATTATTCTTTCGGGTTTTTTCGTTCATGAAATGGAAAGAAGAAAACCAAAAAAAATACAATAAATATTTGCCCATATTTTTGTATAAAACACAAAGTGATACACATAGAAATACACGGAGTGGTCAGTCTTCAAAAAAACTCGTAGAAAGAAAGAAACAGAAACAACATACGTAAAAATAAATAAATAAAGGTCGCAAAAGTTTTTCCGTTTCTTCTCCTCTTTAAATATCTATTTTCTTGTATTGAGCATGAACTGTTTTTAATATTCGGCAAAAAAAGGGTTTTTAATATTCAATAAAGAGAGAATAAGAAAAACGATATAATTTTTAAAAATAAAAAAAACATAAGAGTCAAAAATATGTGAGAAACAAAGAATGGGAAGTGATGAATATTATTTTTAGAAACAATTTGTTGTTCTTGTTGGTGGTGAACAAGCACCTTTTCTCTCATTCATTCGAATTTCAAGAGGATAACCAACAACCACTCGCGGCATGAAAAAAACAATACGAAAAAAATATAATAAAACAAATGTTAAAACATGTTAGATACCAAAGATAAAAAAACGTGTTTGTAAAACAAAATTTAGGATAAAAAAAAGTTTTCGCGTAAAGAGTAATAGAATTCTAAATGGAAATTTTCGAAATCGTTATGAGACAGCTATGTTTTGAGATTTCAAAAATTGTGAACAGTAACTCTTGAAATTTTTTATATCTCAAAAACTTAGACGATGATATTTTTTAAAATTGAACGTCAATAAACCACTTTTTTGTGTTCAAGTTCAGAGGAGGAAGGAAAAAGAGTGACTTTGAAACTAAAACAAATTCGTCCGGAAATGAGAGCTAAGCTTTTTGCTGCTTTTTTAACGCCAACTCATTTATTGAAAACAAAAAGACGAGAGAGAGAAAAAGAAAGAGATCCGAAGATCTGATTGAAGCTTTTGTGTCCCACTTAGTTACAGCATGTCCAGCTAAAAGTTTTAGAAAAAAGATGAAAAAGGGCCCCCATCTCTCTTTCAATCAATGCTTGCACGTGTGCGGCAGCCCAAAAATTCTTTTTGCAATATTATTCTATTTTTCGGCAACAACGGAAAGGAAAAAAGACAAACCCCAATCGGAGATTTTTAACACACAAAACAATCTTTTTTTTTCAATTATATTTTTTCAATGATGGCAGAAAGATAAAAAAAAGACAGCTTAAGAGGGTGCTTGCAAAAAAAAGAACTTTTATACTTTTTTTTAAATTAGCTGGGATTTGGATTGAAAAGAACAATAGTCTCTCAATCATTAAAAAAGGCTTTTTGAAGTAAATAGCAGATATTTCACACAGCTGCAACAATCAAATCAAACATTTTAAACTGAACTAAAAAAGAAAAGTGAACATCAATTTATCGCAGAATAAAATCTTTTTTTTGTTTTAAAAAATTTTGAGGGCATAAAAAAGTGACCAATTGGATTTAAGTTTAAACTAAAATTTTATGTGGACGATGGCACTTAAAAAATGGGCAATCGTTCTGAAAAAAATAATTGTGAACATATTAAAGCTTAAGTTAAAATGGATTGAAGGAGTTTTATGGGTTTTTTCTTTTCAAATTTGTTTTTTCGGCAATTAACAACACCAGAAAGTATAGTCGCCAAAGAAATAGCACCTATTTTTAAATAAGAAGTTACACTAGAAAAAACAACTGACAATTAAAATCAAAAAAGAATGCCTTTTGAATGTGATTCGCAAAAAATTAATGCAAAAAATTTGGAAGTATTTATTTGAAACTTTTAAGTGATTGACAGTTTTACAAAACAAATGAATCATTCCAAATAAAACAAAAATCCAATTTATATTCGTAGTGCCCGAAAAATACTGCACGAACAAGTAAATAAGAAGGTTAATCCAAAAAATAGCTATAAAACATAATTTTTAAAACTTCATTTTACAACCTACCTTGCCTTTACGTATACTGTACATTGAGGGTAAATTTACAACCTCTAAGAAGTTTTTAAAACTATAAATTATAAAAAGCTGCAAAATATAAGGGAAAAAACACTACGGATAAAAGTGTTTACTAAGAAAAATGAATTTTTTTCATAGCAATTAGAATTGGTCTCTCAATAGCCCTTTGCCATCAACATCATCAAGACTAACAAACAAGAGGAATAAGAATAGGAAATGTTGTTGATAAAAAAACAAGCCGAAACAAATGTTCAAAAGAAAAAAGTGGCAATGTTAAAGGAGACTAAAAAAATAAAGTTAGAAAAATGAGTCAATGCTTAAGAATGGGAAATAAAATAGAACCCATTTCAAATAAAAATTGCAAAAAAACCCAAAAACTTTTTTTTTGTTTTCAAACTCGTTTTTATTTGCCTCGTCAAGAATTCATTTTATTTGAACCACAAAAATTTTTGTTATTTCTAAAAAATGTATGTAAAACAACAAAATTTCTCTTGGCGCCTTCGTTTTTTTTTCACATGTTTCTGAAGTAATACGCCCGAAATTTATTTTGAATACTTTTATTTTTTACAAAAAAATCCATGTATGAAAGTAGGTAAAAAGAAAAGAAGATGGGAGAAGAGATTAACACAGAAACACAATATCAATAGCCCAGAAGATCTTCTCTTTGTGAATTAGCTTTTTTTTATTTAATTAAGCAAAAAAAGTTTCCATCTGTTTTTTTTCTACAACAAAATGGCAATTTCAAGCTATTTTAATGTGCACTATTTAACCGGCTTTTTTATTAGAGTTTGTAAACTCCCATCTCTCTTTCTTTTCACCCTATTATATCTGGTGTTGTTTGAAAATCCATGTAATCAAAACCGCTTTTAACAACAGTCAAATTAAATATACTCTTTTTTTATTGTGAATTAAAAAAAGCATTTGTGGAATTTGAAATAAAAAACGAATAAACAACATGTCTGATTTTTGATAGTCAAGGTTATTTTTAGAAGAAAAAGGCTATTAAAAAGAGAAGAACAAATGACCGCAAAAAATTGAATCATAAAAGTTTATGATAAATTCTTAGAAGAGCTACTTTAAAACTCTGGGTACTATCGGAGATGTTTTATACAAATAAAAATATTAAAAGTCGATTACTGTAGCTAAAATATTAATATATAATACATTATGATTTAAAAAGAAGTAAAAATTTGGTGCTCTAACATACTTTCAAACCACTCACAAATGTTATAAAAAAATTTACAATTCATGGTCATAAACCTTGAGAAAAAACAAATTAGGGTTAAGCCAAAAGCAAACTGAACTGAACTGAATTGAAAAAAATCAAAATGATAAAACCTTTATTCCAGGTTTTTTAATATAGCGAAAAATGATGACAGAATGTTCTTAAACAAATTTGAAATTTTGAAACATAAAACGCATATATCTTTTTTGTAGAAATGAAGAAAAACTTTAAAAAATTTGATAAAACAGCTGTGACAGTTAACGCCTTTTTTCAAATATAAAAAAAAGTTGAAAAAGAGAACGTTCAAAAACTAATTTAAAGAAAAAAAGAAATTTTGTGATCGAATAACACAAAATTAAATGAGTGAAAAAATATTTGCTTGAAACATCAGCAAAAAAAGAAATGGTTTTTTAACGTTGTTTCAAACGAAAAAAAAGTAGTCTAATTATCAATCTAATTTTTCGAAGAAAGACAGTGGAATGAATAATAACAAAAAATGCAAAACAATAACTTACCGGAAAAGCGACAAATATATAATATTACTGTATATTTTTCTTTCGTTTGAAGAGTTTTCTTTTGTGATGAAATTCGATGCTTTTTTCAGATTATCAAAAAAAGGCTATCGTTCGTTGCGCTGTAAACAAAAATTTAAAAATAGAACGTTCTCTTTTCCACAAGTGTGAAAGATATTCACCACAAAAAATAGAGAGAGGGGAGATCGTGGATAATATAACTCGAGTAAAAAAAATGAGATCAAAGGGGAGCCTTTAAGGCATTTGAAAAAATAAAGTTCAACAAAAAAACAAAACAATCCTGCCAAACACAAATCAGGCGATGGCTGCCACTAAGGCAAAGAGAAGTCTTTAAAAACATACATAAATGATTATTGGATTTTTACTAGTGCTCTACATTAGAGCAAGTACTAGTGATTCATTCATTCAAAAAAACAGCACAAAACATTTAATTCTTTTAAAAAATTTTTAAATCCAATAAGGAAATTTTTATTTCAAGTGAATTCCTTATTTTCTTCGAGGTTCAGAAATTACTGGACGACAAAAATTAAAAATGTTAAGATGATTTTCTAAACAATAACAGTGTTATGCCATTAACTAACTAAATAAGTAGTAGACAATACTTTCGAAAGTTTTACTTTTGAAAAAAAGATTGCTTTATATATTATTTTTGTTAGGTCGTTTCGTGTTTCTCCAAAATATCTTCTTTTTTTCTGACAGCTGACAATGGCGATTTTTTCTTTTGTTTAAACAAAGTGACAACTTTACTCATGATTGCCAAAATGAACATTGTAAAAACACGTGTATAAATATAAGCAGTAATATATTTATTATTAAATGTTCAACAAGTTCTACATTTTATAGTATCTTATTAATGACTGATAATGTTTTTAGTAGTTAATATTAACAGATGCATCCGTTTTTGTTGAAATTACATACATTCAATCCATTTTTTTTCAAAACAAAGAACATAGGGGACTCTGTAATCAGTCATATTTCTTGGAAGTTCATTTCAACTTTAAAATACCGATTTTAATACTTTCTTCTTCATAGCTAGCAAGAAAATTAAGGATCACTAAATTATGTGTTATTGTTAAAACTAATAACTGTAAAATTAAAGCAATAATTTATTAAAACATTAAAAATATTTTACAACGTTGACTGAATCACCAAAAAATTTACCCCAGACAAAACAAAAAAAGTGAGAAATGATGGCTTAAATTATAAAAAAATTACAAAAGAATATTACAAAAGTTTACAAAAAAAATGATAAAAGCAATTAGAAAGAATACTGTAAGTACTATGAATTTACTTTTTACGATTTATCAAAGAATTGAAAATTGTTTGAAAAGCAGCTTTAACATTTTCAATCGGAAATACATCAATTTTTTGATGAATTTTGCAAACCATATCTTCTTGAAAAATATTAAATTCATCAATTAAGTTACATTCTTCCATTATTTGTTTTGCCAATGAAACTTTTGCAGCATCACTGCTACCGTAACATTCCTAAAAAGTTTTTATAGTTTCTACAGAATACTTGCAGTAAGTAATGTTACCTCAAACTGCTTTCTTCTTTCGGTATCAGTTGCTAATTTTTGCATAGTTTTACAAGAGAACCAAGTACATTTTCCTTCTCGAATATCACAACATGTTTTACCAGTAATTTCATCATCATCTTTAAAATCTAACAAATCATCCTGTAAAGCGCAATTACAGTATACAATACATAAGTGATAAAAACAAACTTGAGCTTGAAAGAAATATCCAAATTCTTCTGATAATTCCAAAATTTGATCCAAATGTGTGCTTGCGTTAGCTAATAAAAATGCTACTGTTATTGGATAATAAAATGTATATCGACTTGTTTTATTTGCAACAATATGAGAATATCTTTCAAATGTACAATCTGAAGCTTTTGAACTAAATCCATCTAATTCTTGTCCATCTGATGTCACTTGAATTGTCTAAAAGTATTATCATATTATTCCGCAGAATGATAAATAGAAAACAAAGAAACAAACCTCCCAAACAATTTTTAAAATTTCACCAAGTTTTTGATGATTTGGAATTGCATTTAAAATAGAAATATTAACAAAATTTTGCAGTCTTAAAGCATGATTCAAAGCTGCCATTCCAACTGAAGGAATTTTATACCAACATGTTTTTCCTCTTCTTGTTTCAGCTCCATCCATTACATCATCAATAACAAGAAAAACAGCTTGCAATAATTCAATACTTAATATAACTTTTAAAGCTGATTTGGAATCAATTGATGGCACAGAATCTTTGGTAAGCAATTGAAATACGCTAAAACTTAGCCGAGATCTTGTCATTTTACCACCATAAACAGCATGATCAAAAAACTAAAAGTAATATATATATACATTTATTTATATCAAAAGGATGAAAAACAAACCTCTGCAAATCTTTTTTCTAAAATTTCTTTTTCATTTGTACCAAATTTAGTATAAAAGCTTTTAATATATTCTTCTTTCAGCGATTTCAAGCATTCTTTAGATATGTCATCAAAATCATCAATTAATTTTATCTTTTCATTATTATTCTTTGAAAATTTTGGTTTCTTTAAAGTTGGTTCTTGACAAATATGTTCTTGTGAATATGTTGTTACAGTTGTGCCAGTTTTGCATTCCATTTTAGTAATATAATATTTGATATGTTGAAAAAAAGTATAGCAGTAAAAAAAATAAATTAAAAGCTGTAAATTGAATTATAGAAATAAAAAAAATTATATTTTACAAAAGAAATATATTCGACATTTAAAGCCAATAACAAAAACAATAAACGAACGCGAATTAGGTTTTTTTTCAGAAATGCGAGTATGACTCAAACAAAAAATTTTTAGTCACCATAATGGCCATCACACAAAGCAGAAAAAAAAGAAATTCAATGACACGTTTATTTTTAGCCCTCATTAAGTAAAACGGGTTTCCTCCAAAAAAAGTCTTCGTTTTGTATAAAAATATACGATAAGATCAGATTTCCAACAGCTAATAAATTGCAACTAAATTATCAAAAACATCATGAGTAAAAGTTTTTTCACTCATGATGTTCTTTTTTCCATGATATAAATTTTTCTGAAACATTTTCTGCAATAAAAGGTTAGTCCACGTAAACCATCAGAACAAGTCCTTCATAAAAATTTTATTTCAAAAAAAAGTAAAGCACACTGTAAAAACTCGTAATAAATAAATATACAAAAACAAGTTAAATTCAAAAATAGCAAAAAAAATTATTCCCATTCTTGATCATCATCGTCATCTTCTTCATCATCTGAGATACTGGTGGTAACCTTTTTCATTCGTTGTCTTAGAATCGCTGCAACGTCATTCTTTTTAACTGCGGCTGCTTCTTCTTCTTTCTCTTTCTGAAGTTGAATCTTTTTTAGCTTAATTCCAGCTTGAATTTCTGCAAGTAAATTTCCACGGTTAGCATTAAACCCTCCACCTTCTTTCACAGCAGTATCAGATGAATTATTTCCAGCAGCAGCATTATTCCCACCAAAAGATGTTGCCTGAATTAGCGTTGAAGATGTCATTAAAGTCATTGAAGCAATTGGTGGTGGAGGAGGTGGTGGCGGGGGTGGAGCAGAAGATCCCATTCCTGTAGGTATTACTGTAGCTGTTGATGCTAGTGCAGATGGTGGAGGTGGTAAAATATCATTTTCATTTGATGATGGATGAGCTGCAGCTGGAGCTTCAATCAGTTTCATTGGTGAACCCGAAATGGCAGTCATTAATGGCATTGTTGGAGTAGAAGAATATGCGGATGGAGAATTCAAATTTGGAATCAATGAACTATGATGAGTAGATAATGGTGGAGGTGGGGGTGGAAGTTGATCGTCATCATCTTCATCCATTAAGCTGAGATCATTTGATTGTCCAAGATTTAAACCTTGGAAATTTCCTGTTACCATGTCCCGTTGTTGTTGATTTTGCTGATGAGTTGGACGACCAGGTGCAATTCGAGTTGGTTGTATAGCCGATGATGATGAGGATGGCATAGACATACCAGGTGGGGGTGGCATTTGCTGACTTTCATACGCAATATTATTACTTCGAAGCAATTCTGGTGCCTAGAAATACATTTATATTTTATAAAGAAATTACAGTAACTTAAACATACTTGATATTCACTTGGAAAATGCATAAATTCTTCATTTTGTTGTTGCATTCTTTGTTGTTGATAATGTCCAAGTACAACATTACTTTGAACTGGAGCTCCTCCTCCATGTTGTCGTGTGGCACTTGTTGAAGTTCGTTGCTTTCGTTTC
Organism: Panagrolaimus sp. LJ2400; assembly: GCA_024447215.1. Taxonomy (NCBI): domain Eukaryota; kingdom Metazoa; phylum Nematoda; class Chromadorea; order Rhabditida; family Panagrolaimidae; genus Panagrolaimus; species Panagrolaimus sp. LJ2400. The sequence continues at coordinate 61,917 of JAMRYA010000013.1, forward strand.
TTTATCGGAGATTCAGCACCATTTTGATCGGGTGATCTTGCTGATCTTGCCGTTCTTCGTGTTTCAATTGATGGATCTTCTTTCAACATTTCTTCTTTCCATAAGTCAAAAAAGTAATCTGGATTTGTGTAAAGTTTTAAAGCACTTTTTGAATCATCTCGATATGGATTTAACAAATTCAAATTTGGTGGATCTTCGCATTTATTATATAGCTCTAACATTGCTGGTGGTAGTGTTGAACGATCCAGTGTATGTTGATCTATAATCATTGCAGATTTGAATGCCTTTCTTCGTCCATCAAATTCGGCATTTTGTAGGTGTTGAAAATCTTGTTGCATCTGTTGATTAGCTAGATTTTCTTGCAGCCGAGTTAACCGATCATGAATTCTTTCAATTCTTCGATCTTGTGCAAGCACTTCTTTTTGAATATCTCCAAATATTTGTACGGCATGCAAGCCCAGCGATGACATTTGTCGCATTAAATTTGCCATTGTTCCGTTTGCAACACCTTCTAGTACATCCCCTTGAAAGCCTTCTGGCGGAATTCGGCCTTGTGCAATATCCACTGGTGTTACACTTCTTGCTGCTAATGGCATTTTTCTTCTAAATTAATTTATATAATAATAATGTTGTAATTAACTAATCCTTACTTTCGTTAATAAATATATAATAATAGTGTTAAACTACCAAAAGTGTAAAGTAAGAAATTTATTTTTAAACCATTTAATAAAACAGTTTAATCAATCAGCCGAAAAAAATTACTGTTAGTCACGAATATAAAGAGTGTGCCAAATTTCGAATGTCCCGCATTTTTTGTCATACTATCTATTCGTGGTGTTCTTGGGCTTAATCGATTTTTATTCATCGTGTGTCTTTTTGCATTAAATTTTTTTTATTACGTTTGGGATCTTCTTCCATTTGGAGTTTTTTCTCTGCTTCTTCTTTTCTGTTTTTTCTTTCGTTTTTTTGATAAAAAAAATTATAATAACAAATGATGGCTACAATGCAACAACAACCTTCATCCGGTTTTTCTGTTTACGGTAAATTTATTATTACAACATGATTATTATCTATGTTGTTGGTTTTCAACAACGCTTTTTGACTCTTTGATTTGGAATGATGTGTAAAATCATCTTCTATGCATTTAAATAATAATATTTGACAAATATTATTGATATACTATCAATGATAAGCTAAAAGACTTAAGAATTTGCCTCTTTTTTTAATTAAATAGAAAATATGGTGTGAGCAATGCTGACAACGGTATACCCTTGAAAGTGATATAAGAATGGCAAATAGCCTGATGCTGATGTTGTCCAAAAAAAAGTATAAAAAGGTGAGTGCAAAATGCATTTACGATTCGGTTTTTTTATTGTCTTGAAATGTTTTTTGAACTCGTGATTTGCTTTAAGCAGATTACTATATAAAAATTTATTTTTCGATAAACAAAATTGTTCTCCGTAGATTTTTTTTCGATTGGCTACCATGGGAAAGGCTCACTCAGATAATTTTTGGTATAAAAAACTTGCGTTGCTATTAAAGAAGAGTTGTTACGGTTTTTTCTATAATTAGGTTATTTTTCATTGTTTAGTTTTAATCTTTCATATTTTAGTTGGAAATTTACCATATTCAACTCAAAGTGATGATCTCGGCCAACTTATGTCAAGTGTTGGACAAGTAACCAATGTCCGTCTCGTCTATGATCGACAAACTAATCGCCCAAAAGGCTTTGCCTTTTGTGAATTCGCTGATCAAAATGGCGCTCAAAATGCTGTTAATCAATTGAATGGTACTGACTTCAATGGACGTGTTCTCCGTGTCAATTGGGCTAACAAGTAAATAACTCTGAAGAATAGCTTTTTTTAAAGGTTCATTTCTTTTTTTGATAAATGTATTGTATCTTTTTTCCATTATATATGCTTACTCACATGCTTCTTCTTTTTTTGTTACATTTATTTGTCGATTTTTAAAAATTTTACCGTTTGAAATATTTATTGGAATTTCTTATAAATGTTGAAGGTCATATAATATATGAATATTTTGTTTATTTTGGGAGGACACATTTCACATTATACGCTAACTTGCACTTATAGATTTAAAAATTTTACAATTCATACGGGTGATGTCTTCGGCTGCTAAAAAACGATCCACCGCTTCAACGAAATCTATTTCAAACACTACAGTAACCACTTCCACAACGTCTTCTGTTACTGATACAACCGTAACCACTTCAACTACTACTGTAACAACAGCTACAAAACGAACATATTCAATTTTCTTACCGAATGCAGGGAAGCCAAAAGTTGATGTTAAAAAGCGAAAATCAAATGAACCTTTGAAAATTCTTTCATGGAATGTTGCTGGTTTACGTGCTTGTATAAAAAAGAAATGTGTTGAAAATCTTCAAGCTTCTGATGCTGACATTATATTTTTACAAGAAACTAAATGTGAAGCATTTCCTGATGAAGTTGCTGCTTTACCGTATCCGTACAAGCATTTAGTTCCATCAAAAGTTAAGAAAGGTCATGCTGGTGTTGCAATGTTATCTCGTGAAAAGCCACTAAAAGTAAATTATGGTTTTGGTGAACAAAAGTTTGATGATCAAGGTCGCTGGATTCATGCTGAATTCCCAGAATTTCATGTTATAGGAACTTATGTAATTAACTCTGGTGATAAATTACAAAATTTACCATCACGACATGAATGGGAAAATCATGTTGTTGCAAAATTGAAAGAATTGGATAAAGAAAAACCTGTAATTTATACGGGGGATTTGAATGTTGCTCATGAAGAAATCGGTTTGCTTTTAAATACTTTATTGTAGTCTACAGCATGGTTATAGATTTGCGAAATCCTGATGCAAATCGAAACAAATCTGCTGGCTTTACTGATCAAGAACGTGAAGATTTTACAAATCTTTTAAATGCGGGGTTTATTGATGTATACCGTAAGAAGTATCCTGATGGACGAGATTACACTTATTGGACATATTTTTCAAACGCAAGAGCTCGAAATGTTGGATGGAGAATCGATTATTTTATTGTAAGCGAAAGACTCTACGAAAATGTTTTGGAAATGAAATGCAGAAAAGATATACATGGTTCAGATCACTGTCCCGTTGAATTAACGATCCAAATTTAAGTAAGTTTATTTACAGAAAAAAAGGCAATAATAATACTGTACAATCAAAAAGTTTATCAAAAATGATATCAATTTTCAGGCAATGAAATTTAACTTTTCAATGAAGCAAGCATTCTATCCAAATCAGCATCACTTATATCATTTCCAGCTTTTGTTTTTGTACTTGTAAATTCTGATGTTCCCATTGGGACAGCTGGCATCTGTAATTTATTTGTTAAAATTTTTTATTTTTTTATATAAAGTTTACTGACCTGTCCTCTTACTTCAATACCGATCTCATCAAGCACTTTATCAATAACAGCTTCCTCGTCGCCTTCATCAACATCTAACATAGAATCAAGGGTATCATTAATAACTTCAGATTTCATATCCATTCTATCATTAGTTTGTTGGAAATCTCTCATTTGAGCAGCAAATTTCTCAAGTGGCATTTGTTTATCAACAATTTTCATTGTATTTGCAGTTGTCTTCATTGCATTTGCCATTGTACCCATGCTTCCCATTGTTCTAAAAAATTATTTTGGGTTATATGCTTTACGTGTAATAAAAATATATCTTTTACTTTGCTTGATGTCCCACAGAAGTGATTCGAGCTCCCATTGCAATATTCTTAGTTTTTTGTTCACGAATTTGAACGAGTTGTTTTGCAAGAGTTTTACAAGCTGCAATTTGACCTTTGCCAGCTAACTTCTTGATTTCAATTTCTAATTCTTTTTCACGTCGTTCAAGCTGCTTTTGATCATGACTTAAATCTCGATTAGTTCGACGAAGTTGTCGATCATTTGCTCGTTGAATTTCTGAAAACAAAATCAACATTTGAGTAAACAAATAATAATAAACAATATTTAAAAAAATAAACAAACCTTTTGGATCTTCTTTTTTGAAAAAATTCATATCTGGTTTTGTGCTGAATAAATAAAAATTAAGCGAAATATAAAGATTGTTAGAATGAGTCAGAATAGTTATCACGAAAAAATATATATTTATAGTTGACTAGTAAAGGAAGAAATTTTATGACATCAGTCAAAGCTTTCGAAATAATCAAAGAAAGAAGGAGAAAAGGAAAGGGGGCTTGTTTTTCTTCATCACTCTTCTTATTGCAACGCTTGTGAGAAAAGGTTTTAGCACGAAAGCGTGTTTGTGGAAATAAAAATTCTGAATTTTTTTAAAATTTTCAACAAATTTACAAGCTTATTTAGTTTCCCCTTTTTAATAATTACAGCATGAATAACTTTATTTGTTCTTTAATGCATCCCACAACATGTTCTACAAAAAGTTTATTCATCCAATTTGGATTCAAATAATTTTACAATATAACAAACACATAAGTAAAGAAAAGTAGGGTTGATGTGGGTGCGAGCGCCCGGGCGCGCCCGCCCGGGCGCGCCCAAGTTTTAGGCAGTCATCGCCCGGGCGCGCCCGTTTTAGCGCCCGGGCGATGAGCTTTTCGAACACAAAATTTTCAATAATTTTTCAAAAAATTAATTTTTTACAAACAAGATTCTTTATTTATGCCTTGAAAATGTTATGATTTAGCTATTACAGCATTTAAATCTCGAAATCTTTTTCTAATTACAGTATCCCGGGTTACGGTAGTTTTGTAATTTCAGTAATTTGTCTTGAAATGTAAAATAAATCAAAAAAACTCATAAAAGAATGTTTAGTCGACAAAATGAGAAGCTTTAATAACAATTTTCGACATTTTTTCAAAAAAAATAAATATTTATGCAATTTTTCATTTCGGGCGACAGCGCCCAGGCGCGCCCGGGCGCGCCCGCCCGGGCGCGCCCAATTTTTTCAGATTTTGGGCGCGCCATCAACCCTAAAGAAAAGTTTTGTAACAAAGGTTAATAAATTTTATTTTTACAAGTTATCGAGGGGTCATAATTCCTCTTCCGCCATCTACACTTAATAAATGTCCGGTTGTAAAAGAACTGGCATCACTGGCAAGAAAATAAATAGCTTGAGCAACTTCATCAACTAATCCAACACCTAAAGCAATAACATTCTTGTTTAATGTATCAACCACTTAAAGAATAAACTAACGTCCAAGAGCATGAGTTTGTTTTCCTTTTTCAAGAAATTCTTCATATTGTTTTTCATCCATTCCTGCTCGCTTGTGAATATCTGATACAATTACACCAGGGCTAAAATATTTTCAATTGATACCGTTATCTTTAACAATAAGGAAACTTACTTAACAGCATTTACTCGAACACCAGCAGGTGCAAGTTCAAGGGCTAAACATTGAGTAAATGAATCCAGAGCTGCTTTAGACATGCAATAGAATGCTACACCAGGAAACTAAAAATGTTATGAATAAATATGACATTGTTAAAAAAATAAACTTACAGCACAAGGTCCGGCAATTGAAGAGACATTTACAACTGTTCCTTTACTTTCTTTCAAATATGGAATTGCATATCGAGTAATTTGTATAACACTTCTAACATTAACATCAAAAACTCGATCATAATCAGTCATACTAGCATCTTCTACAGCACCATTAACTAAAATTCCGGCAGCATTTACAAGTGCTAAAAATATTTTAATGTTAAAGTGTACCGTATACAAATGTGGATAAACTTACTATTAATTTTTTTGAATTTATCTACAGTATGCTTAATAAGTTCACGAGCAATTCCTTCTTCGCGTAAATCTCCAACAGTGGTTGTAATCTAAAAAATTATATTTTGATAAATGTCTATTAAAGAATAGAATAAACATACCGAACTATTTGGTACTCCATATTCCATGCAAGCTTTAACAGTTTTTCCCATAGCAGCTTCATCTCTTCCGCTCAAAGATAGCTGATATCCTTTTTCAGCAAAATAAATTGCTGCAGCTTTGCCAATTCCAGATGTGGCACCAGTGATAACGGCAACAGGTGAATCATCAGTTATTGGTGGAGAATGTGACTTAGACATTTTTTAATTTGTTATTATAAAAAAGTTAATCAAAGATTATTTTTGTCTTTCTCTCTTTCTGTTTTGACATAGAAAGAATTTCTAGAAAACCATGGAAATCCGCGGGCAACCAATTGAGTTGCAGGGTTTTCTCTTAAAGAGTATTCAAAAGGTATGTGAAAATAAGAGAGTATAGTTTTTAAAACAGAAAAATGAATTTTTGTTTGAACCAACGTTTTAAATCACATTTTTATTATTTATGTAGTCAAAAAATCAAATATTGATTCTAAAAAAAATTCAAAACACAAACTTTTTAATCCAAAACTACGTTTTTTTGCTCATTTTAAAAACATAAAAAATGTTTAAAAAACAAGCAAAAAAAATGTAAAAATTGTACTAAACTATTGTCATACAGTAGATCTATCTGTAGATGGTGATACTATTAATAACAAATTTATTGTTAATCAAACAAAAACAAGAGATAACAATATAAATAAATAATATATAATATTTACAGTAAAAGTTAGTAAATATTTGTTTTTATGGTACCGTAGTTTCAGCAAATCATAGCGACGTAGGAATAATAAAAACGATACCAGCTTCACCACCAGTAATTGCTAAGCCAGGTGTAATTTTGCTAAATTCAACACGAGTAAGAGATTCCATCCGACGATCAAAGGTCATTTTTTCAACATGAACGGATGACCATGCTTTTGAGCCTTTTTCTTGATCAATTAAAGCTGCATCACCAACGCGAATTTCAAGCCAATTTGATGAGACTACTTTATCATGTGATACAATTGGTTCGCCGCATCTTTCAATTGCATTTGCATCCGGTTTCATTTCAACAGTATCGAGTGATAAATCAAAATCAGTTTTTTGTTGCTGATTATCAAATTTATGCCGAACGAGCTGTAGAGTTGGACGATATGCGAAACATGCATAATCATTTTCTTCATCTCGACATGCAACTCTACCATTTAATGATTCAAGAAGTCTTCCATCACATCCAACACTTCCAATTATTCCACTTGTTTCACAAACACTGAGATTAAAAGCTTGTCCAACATGTCTAAAAGTATTCAAAGTTTAAAAAAAATATTTTTATAAAAAGCTACAAACTTATTAGGTAAAGGTACTACCAATCCTGTTTGAGTTTCTCGATTAATTACTTGATAAACGCCAACTTGATACTGTTGCTGATTACTATCTTCTGGAATAGCTCTTACAGCATCATATGAAAAAGCCCCAGGAAATAAAACGGGTTGTGTTGCGACCAGCGTTCCAACTGATCGTGCTGTATTATCTTCAAATATTCGTTCTTTTGTATTGACATCATAATAAATAATAATTTTCGATGTAAATCCAACAGCAACTAAAATATTTCTTTTTAATGTAAACTAACACCAAAAACTTACTAATATCTTCTGAAATCCATTTTGCAGAAAGTGGAGATGAATCCCATGAAATATCATATAATGCATCCTTTGCTTCGCTTCCTTCTGTAATTTCATAAAAGATAATCCATCCTGTTGAAGAAATTGCAACAATATCTTTACATTTTGAAAATGATGACCAATCAACACAAATAAATGGTGCTTCATCGATTTCAGCCCGTTCCATTGTTACTTCATTTGTAACATTCTCTTTATCTTCTTCAATAGTTGCATCATTATCAGCAGCTTCAACAACCGCAACTTCAGATATTTCAACTTCTTTTTCCTGTGGCTTTTCAACATCTTCCATTGTAACATCTTCATCAATAATGACATCATCATCCATCGGTTCTTCAACAATTTTTTTCAAAGCTCTTTTTCGTTTTCGAGGGGCTCTTTTTTTAGGGGCAGGAGCTGTAGATGTAGATGCAACAGATTCTGCGATTCCAGAAATTTCTAATTCAGATGAGCCAGGTACATCATTACTGTATTCATCAATCATACTTTGAGATAAAATTTCATTTTTATTTGAAATGTTAACCGATACAGTAGGATGTTCAAAAACAAAGGATGGAGTTGAAACAACAACAGGTGGATTATCAGATGGTAGATCAATTTCTTTATTAATTCTAAATTTAATGATCACTATTATAACTAGAATTGTAATAAACGGGAAAGCTTACTTAAAAATCATAATTTTTCCAGTATCAGTGGTAATTGCCAAATAACCAAAAATTCCTGAATTTTCTGTTTGTTCAACTTTTTCATGAAAGTAGGGACACCAGCACATATCCGAAATTGTTCCAATATTTTCAATTCGCAACAAAAACCATAGTGAAGGGTTTTCCCTAAAATTATTTTATTATGAATAATTATTAATCTAGGGTAGCTTACATAGTTAAAAGTCCACTAAATTTCCAAAACTGAATATACGATGGCATCCCCGGTTGATGTTGCCATGTAATTTCATCCGCAGCTGTAGTAATTGCAACAACTTGATATCCTTCTGAAGTGCATAACGGTGCAGGTTTGATACATAAAATTGGACCACCGCAAAACAATGCTTGAATTTTTTGTTTCTTTGATTCCGCACATTTTGAAACTTCTTCTAATGCTTCATAAACATTTTTATTTGATACAAGTTTTGGAGATTTTGTCATGGCATCAACAAGAAAACTATTCATGTCATGCTTGGCACTTCCAAAAGAAAATTTAAAAGAATTTGAACCGAAAATTCGCAAGCTTGTTTCAGGAATTAAGCTTGGTGGTGGTGAAGACTTAATTGACATTACGTGTTCGTGCTTCTTTTTAGAAATAAAATCTGGTCGAAACGCAAATTTGATAGAAGATCGATCCAACCATTTTGTTAAATTTTCTCTAAAATTTTTCAATAAAACTACCGTAACCTAAAATGAAAAACTTACGAATCAGGAACACTTGGATTGAATGTCACATCTTTTGCATTCAAAAGTTCTTGAACACAACCTCCTTCAGATAAATTTGCATAAAAAGCACCCCGAGTTGCTCGTGAAGAGACTAAATATTCTTGAATATTAAATGGTGTAACTTTACTATCTAAAAATTATTATTCCGCGATTACTGTAATAATCTATTGTCATAAACTTACTAGCACATGAAGATGCTCTAAATTTGAATCGTTTGTTTTCACCAATCATTTTTAATCTTGAATGACTGCCAGGAAGTTCACCTGTTGCAATTGAAACTTTCTTTCGCTTTTGAGCAGTTCTATTTTGTGGAAATGATTTTCTTTTTGGTTTTTCTTCCATTTCAACATCGGATGGCATTCTTTCATCGTCTTCTTCTTCATCGATTTCTTCAGCTTCAAAATCATCTTCTTCATTATCATCTTCCTCTTCCATAACTGCATCAGTATCATCATCATCATCTGGTTCTTCATTGTATTCATCGTCATAATCATCACCATCTTCTTCAGTAATTAAAGCTTTCGGTTTTGGCTTTCCTGCTGGAGTTTTTGATGCTGGTCGACCTCTTCCTTTAGCTTTGGTTGCAGGAGTTTTTGGAAGTTGCAGCTTTAAAACAGGTACAATTTTAGGCTTGGGTTTAGGAGTTTTTGTACTTGAAGTTGACGCCCTGCTATTCGTATTTCTACTTCGATTCGTTTCTGCAGATGATGGAGTTTTTGTTTGTCGACTTCGTAAAACTCTTCCTTCAACAATTTCATCACCAACTTCTGGAAGTTCCAATTTAATTGATTGACGAGTTACTCGGCTGGAAGCAACAGGTGGCGGCTTTGCAGCTGCAGCAAGTGATCGCCTAGTTCGAGGCATACTTGTTGCTAAAGAAATTCATTTACAATTCATACAAAATACAAAAAAAAGTACTATATCTGTTGATAGAAACAAAAATGCAAAAAGAATACAAAAGTAACATCAATCTTTTTTATTAACATAAATCAAACACAACAAACATAAATATAAAAAAACTATTCCTATCTTTTTAATGCTTCTTCTATGCTTCACGTCCAATCATAATCATTTGAAGATATCTGCTTAGAACATGCGGATTAAGGCCATCAACTAATTGTCCATTTTCATTAAAATGTCTGTATCGTTTTGTTTCAAAATCAAATTCGTCATAAAGATTATATGGCCCATCAACTAAACAAAAATTTGAACGACGATTCAAAAATCCATCCATTTCAATATTAATTGCAATCGTATTCAGTTGACCAAGTGCAAAACAGAATGTTTTACCATCAGAAAGAATTATTTGCGAAACAAGTGGCTCTTCAATATCATTATATTGAGTATGCCCAAGGCAATGTGCTTGTCCATTTAACCAATTAAAGAGTGTCGAAACAGCTGTAGATGCATATGAATCTTTTAAAGTTTGAACGTATTCTTCAGAATCTCCAGGAATTTTCCATTGTTTAAAATAATTTCTTAATTCAAAAACATTTTTAATCCCGAGTCTTCCAAATTTAAATGGCTCTTCTGAATCAGGTTCATAACCCGGACATTGCCATAGAGGTTCAACATCTGGTGTCATATTATAAATAATTGGAGAAAAAATAACATCTTCTTGCAAATTTACATCTTCAAAAACAGATGCTTCAATGAATTCTTTTTGATTGAAAGAAGCTACAGCAGGAAGTTTAGTTCTTGAACGAATTTGTGCAGCAATTTTATCTCGCATAACAAATGCAACTTCACCCAATCTTCGTCTAAAAATGTAAATAAATCCATATTTGCGATATTAACGCATGCATACCGATCATCACCAATAAATCTTGGGCCTACACGTCTTCCTTTGTAAACTTCTCCATCATCATCCCATATTTTTTTCTGTTCATACATATGAAGAAAGCCACCTCGAATCCAAAATGATTCACATCTTTCATTAAATGATGCACGATATTTTCGAAGAACATCATTACTATGTGCAATAGAAAGTTCAGCATCATTCAGCGTAGTTCGTAAAAAGTCTGTAACAACGTTTTCATCTGTTGCTTCATTTCCTTCAAAAAAAGATAACAGCGACTCAGTAATTCTTTTTTCAAAATTTTGAGTTGGAGGTACAAGGCCTTTATAATAATCACTGAAAGGCTTTGAATTTGCAATTAGCCGAGTTTTTGTAATATATTTATAAAAATCAAGAGTATCAAAATATTTGGGTACTGTATTAACATTCCATGCTTTACGAGGTGAACCTAATGCTGGATGAAAAACTCTAAAATTAACTTTCTTAGATTTATCGTAAATAAGTTTAAAAAAAATACCTATGCCATTTCTTTTCAGTACGCTTCCATGGACGTTCAAATGGATTAACAAATTCAATTCTTTCTGCAGGAGTTTTAAGTTGTCTTACCATATCACCCATTTTATAATAATCTGCTAATCTTGCACCCATTCCATTTATATCACCTTCATTCTAAAAATTGTTTTATATTTTAAAAAACAATCTTAGATCAACAAAATATTTACCAAAAATTCTTGATGAACCATGTTTTGTATCGGATTATAAGGATAGGTTGAACGATTATATGTCTTAACAACCATTCGTTCTGGTCGTTTCAACGGTTCTGCAGGTGGTGGCAGTTTTCTTTCTTCAGTGTCATTATCTTCATCTTTAACTTCAGGAGCAGCCGTTGAGAAACATCTACTGTTAATTGTTCTGAGAGAAGTTATTCGAAAAAGAAGGACATTTCTTAAGCTCATCCTAAAATTTAGTATAAGAATTAAATAAACAATTAAAAGATAAAGATAAAAATGTGGAATATTAATCCATTATAACACGGCCCGGCTTTTACAAGATAGCGTTTTAACATTTTTTCCAAACCTCTCATGATGACGTTGGATTTCATTTTGCCAAAAAGTTTTTCCTTCAGAAAAATTTAAAATCATATATGTACTGTAAGCTGTAAAGTTATAGTTGTTTTATAACCAAGCTATTAAAGTATGTCAAAATATTTTATTTTAACACGGCTATGATGATGATTCTTTTGACATCACACTTAAAACTGCATATACAGTACACAAAGGAGAGAGGAGATTTGAAAAAAAATTTTTTAAAAGAACATTAATAACAATGCCGAAACAGCTTTATCAAGATTGTGAAGAACTCCATCGTCTTTGTGCTAACTTTTATTAACAAGTTTTCGGCCCTGATTAATAAAAAATGTATTAAAATATTATTGTGCAGAAACGAACTCCACGTAACTGTATTTCAAAAAATATGTTCAACTCGATTCTTCTCAAAAATTGAGAGCATTTCTTCAAATTTAATGTCCAAAAGAACCGCCACCATCATGTTAATGAAAGGTTTTTAAAGAATAATATTTTATTTTTAACATAAACATTTATAATAAAATCCCCGCATTAAAAATGATAAAGAAAAAAGCCGAAAAAAAAGATGAAAGAACAAGGTCAAAGATAAGCACTAAAAGTGCAAGCATAGATTTCAAAAAAACAACTGGAGATCCAAACGAATAATTACAAAAAACAATTATTAAAAACAACAAAAAGAATGCACGTAAAATTTAAGAAAAAAACAAAATAATTACAAAATAAACAAAAGATATAATAACATGGGATATTATATTAAATTTACAATAGTTTGTATTTCGTTTTTATATTAGAATTCATATATTTAAAATGCCAATGCAGTATCTTGAAATCCACGATCAATTTCTCGAACATCTTCATCATGTGACTGTACAATCAAAATTAAAGGTGACTCTTCATTATTAACAGGTACTCGAGATTCTCCTAATGTTTTATTATCCTAAAAAAAGAATTTCAGAAAATGAAACAAACGATTAAAATTACCTCTAAGACATTTTCACCATTTATCATAAGCATATCATTTGGTGAAATACCAAGACGACGATAAAGATCTATTTTAAGTTCATTGACGGTTTGAGATGAATTTACAGTAACCTTGTTTAAACTTTTTGCAGCAACTTTTCGAGTTGTAAGTGGTCGAGTAGGTTTTTTTGAATCACCGTTGGTATCTTCTTTCTAAAAAAATAATGTTAATAAGGAAAAGCATTTGAAAGAAAGCTACTAACCAATTTAATAAAAAGATATGCATTTACATATTCATATCGTTTTTTGTTTTCTCGTTCACAATAAGCCATATAGCAATCTTCACAATGATTCACACATGCACCTATAAAATATCAATTATACCGTAATCAGATATTTCTGAAAACAAACCATCAGATGACAATGTAATTTCAGTTGGATTTCCTTTTTGTTTAGAATAGAATTTTTGATAACTTTTCAAAATAGTATTCCATTCATCTTTTGTAATGGGCATGGCATTTGCAACTGTTGAACCATTTGGATCTAAAACAGCAAATGGACGATGATGGCTATCACAAATAAGGCATCCTTGGCACAATGATGGAACAGATACAGACGATGATCGGGATTTCGCAACCATACGGAAATCATCCAAAAATTTTCCACAAATAACTCTGGAAGAAAAAAGATTAATAAATTAATAAACAAAAAAACATCTTATTTACCGCGTATATTTTGTTCCAAGTTCATTTTGTGTAAATTTTCGTTTTTCTAAAGATCTCAGGAGCACAGAAATTTCAGAATTAATTTGTGCAACAATTTCTTTATTTTGTCGATTAACTTTTGCATCCTGATTCTTTTCTTCTTCACAATCATCACATTCATAGCAATCAGCAGAAAATTTATAAAATTCATCAAAAAATGGTGTAGCAATTTTTGACCATTCATCTTCAGATATTCTAACCATTTTTGCTCCATGTTTTATTTTTAAATGTGGACATACAATATCAGAGTTGAAGATAACGGGTTGAGCTGGTGGCACTGATATTTTTTCTTCTTCAGTAGCTCCACCATTTTGTTTTTGAATCTTTTTTCGTTTTCTAGGAGTACCAAATGCACGGCAGGCTTTTCTTTTATTACCTGGGGGTGGAGTTTCACGGCCATTCCATTCTGGATCATAATCAGATTCAATTTCTTCTTCTTCTTCGCTAGCACTTTGAGATTCATCAGATGCAACAGAAACAGATTTCTTTGTTGAAGGACTTGATGAAACACTTTTACCATTCATAACACCATTGGATTTTACTGGCGAAGGTTCGATTTTAAAAGTATTTCCATTAGAAGTTAATGCAGGCTTTGCAAGGCAAAGTTTTAACTTCAAAGGAGATCTTGGATCTGTTTTAACTTGATATGATGGTGCAGGAGGAAATGATAGTGGTGCTGCAGTTGCTTCAATATCTTCAGTTAATTTTCTTTTTCTTTGAGGTGGTGATAGAGGTTTCTCATCTTTTACCTATTACAATAATATATTAAATGCTGTAAAAAATTAAACAATGTAAAAATACCAGAGCAAATTTGGTAGCAAAAGTAATATAAGTTGCTTTTTGTTGTTGCAATGATCTTTTGTATTCATGTTGTTGAAGAGCCAGTTGTTTATGAGCTGTAAGCTCTTTTCGAGAAACTAGCAACATATCTGCTGGACCATATGCATCTTTCGCAACAGCCCTAAAATCAATACCATAAAAAGTATAGTAGCAAAGCGAAAACAAGCCTTTCAGGATTTTTAATAATTTCAGATAGCAATGGTTCTATTTCATCCAAAGATTGTGAAAATAATGCTTCTTTTCTTAAATCTTGTGCACAATCAGAACATAAATCTTGAGCTGTAAGCCATTGACAATTGGAATATCCAGAATTACTACCTTCCGCATGGCTGATGCTTTTCTTTTTCATTTGTATACCGTAAGCTTTAACAAATTTTTCAGCGGCTTGTTTCTTTACAGCTCTTAATTCACCTTGTAAAATATTTGCTAATGGTACTTTTCCATGCATACAAATTGGCATATCATAAGATCCCAATTCATCTGGCACATATAAATGTTTGTATGCATCTTCATCCGGTTCAGGTTCTTCAACATCCGATTCATCAGAAGAATCAGCAATATATAAATTATTTTGATTTGTGGATGCTTCTACTTTTGATATTCTTTTAGGCCTTCCATTAACTTTTTTAGTTTCATTTGTATTTTGTTTTTCAATGTCAGCAATCATTTCAGGGGTTAAATTATCAATAGTAAGATATTTTTGATGCAAATTAGTATCTGCTGCTTCAAGAGCATCTTGTTCTTTAGCTCTTTTTTCTTTTCGCTTTTGTTTTCTTTCTTCTGCAGCATTATCTTCCAATTTATTCAAATTAACCATAGTTTCAACAGCTTTGTATTCGTTTTCAATAAAATCCAGCAATAATGAAGTTGGAATAAATACAACATCTTGTGGCTTCTTTTTTACAATATCCAGACTAGTAATTTTGAGATTATTGACTGTCTTTTCTATTCTGTTTAAAGCTTCTTGAGCACGTTTATACCAATATCGTTCAGATCGTTCATTGCTATGTCGAAGTCTTTCACTTTCAATTCTCAACTAAAAGATAACGGTAGAATAAGAGATTCATAATAGAGCATACTCTTTTTTCAATTATATTGGCTCTTTTTGGAAGTGGTATTTCTGCTACATCTTCTGATACATCAGAATCTAGACGATACAACAATAAATAGCATCCTCGCATATCGGTCGAAGGTTTGTTCACAGTATCATTTTCACTATAATAATATTAAAAATCAATTATGTTTCCAAAAATATTATTGAAAACTGTGTTAAAAAAGTACGTCAGCATTTTCTTTGATTTGAAAAAAATAGTTCAAAGAAACATAAATTTCGTGCCCGACACAGGCTTTGACGACCCGACTGCCATGCTCAGTAGAGATGTTTAAGTAAAATAATAATAATACATACCCTTCAACACCTGGGGGTTTAATTAATTTAACATTTGCGTCATTGAAATGAAACCATTGTTGCTTTCGTCGGGTATCCAAAATGTAATCGTGATAATGACCACTGGAGGCTGCAGTGCCATCATGAACACATACGGCATGCAAATGGTATTTATGATTTCCTTTTGCTTCTTTCATTAAAGTAGTTTCATTCAGCTTTCTTGGATAATGAATTGCAGTACGATCTTTTCGATGATCCAATGCAACACGAGAAATTTGAAATATTAAAATTGGTGGAAGTGATACAGGTACATTTTTCATTACGGTATTTCCAATTTCATTACATTCTGGGCATCGATAATCCGTTAGCGGAACAGATGCAAAAGCTTTGTGAATCATTTCTGTTACATTTGTACAACCATCAGGATTTAAATGTAATCCAGCATTTACTTCATCCTTTTCTTTTTTCCTTCCGCATTTACATTCAAGGACTTGTTTTGTATGAAACTTAAAAATACTTTTGAATATGTTAAGTTACGCATCAAACAAAAAACTTACATTAACTTTTTCATGAACTTTTTTAAATAATGGTAAACTTGGATGACCTTCAAGATGCTTTTCAAGAAAATTAAAGAATAAAGTATGAAATTCAGACACATCTTGTTGACTATCTTGAAGCATTAAGGCATCTGCTAATCTTACAGCATCAGCAGCTTCCTTTAAAAAGATGAAAATATACAAAAAAATATAAAGTAGTAACACTTACAAAAGGACTTAATTCCAAAGCAAAAAATACTGCTTGAAGACGTTCCATAATTTTTTGAACTTTAATAACATTTCCACTTGCATTTTTTGGATTTGCAAAAGTTGGTAGCGATGAATAAGAAAAAACAAAGCGTCGAAAATCTTTATTATAAAACCAAATCTAAAAGAGACCGAGAATTAATGTAGCTAAAGAGACTTATGTACAAACCTGGAGGAAACTATTAAGATAGCAAAGATTTGCATTATTGTAAAGGCCACACGGCACAGCTTGAACATCTCGTCGTCGATCACGTTTACCTTCATCTGTTTTAACCTCTTTCTTAAATTTTTCCCATCGTTCAAGACCAATTTTCAAGCAACAAAATGGATTTGTACAATTCACATTTCTAAAATCGTTCATACTGTATATTTAAAAGTAAGATTCAAATTTGTTAAAGATTAGCAACAAAATCGTTTTAAAAAAAGAAACCGATATTTATTAAGATGTGGTTTTCCAGAAGAGCATGTTTCAGTCAAATGATAAATTTGTGGCAAATCAGATGCTTTAATTTTTGAAGGATATTTGCTAGCTTCTTCATATATAGCTGATTTTGGATGCTAAAAAATAATGTAATTAAATTCGGATCAACAAATTCAGAAGAACAAATAACATACTTTCTTTTTAACTTGAGCAGAACTTTTTTTGTTACTACCTCGCATGCCTTAATTGGTGGCAATATTACGATACACAATAAATAATACCCGTTGTTTTATCTTCTGCTGTGAAGCACAAAAATAAATTATAAACACTCTAAAAAATGATGTCTTTTAAATGTCATAAAACATGTAATGTTAAAAATCACGGTAAAAGCGGTAATATAAAGAATTGTATTAAAATAATTACAGTGATCAGGGATATTATAAATCTTCTACAACTTAAGATTAAAATGAATGTGCTGCTGTCTGAATAAAGCGGCTTTTTTTGTCTTCTTTTTTCCCTGTTGAATGTCTTTTTTCCTACCAAGACATTTTTTTTTTCGTTGTTTGTCCGGGTTTTCTCTTTGCAAAGAAAAATTCAACGAAAAAAAGAATTGCTTGCGCGGGTTTCTTCGTTGGCATTTTTTTAACCACAAAAAATTTAAAAGTAAAAAACGTCTAACGCAAAGCAGCTTTCTTCTTTTCTTTCTTTGGATTCTGAAAAAAAGGAGGAGCAATGTTTCGTCAACAACAAGCCACTCCAGCTCGATACCAGGTTTGTCTTTTTTTTATTCTTCGTGCAGTGTTTTTTTAATGCCCTTTGGCTTTAGTTTTTTTTGGAAATTGAATTTTTGGCTTATAGTTTATATTGTCAGTAATAAATCTAATATAGGGGGTATTATTAACGTCAGCTGTGGCTTTTAAATGTACAATCTTTTAAATTTATTGTAAATTCTTTTTTCAGGATATGAGGCCACATAAAATTCCTGAACCTCCACTAAATCCATATATGCAATTTAGCCGAAAATTTTGGCATAAAGCACGACAAGAAAATCCTGAGCGTCCATTATGGGAAATTTCAAGAATTGTTGGACAAATGTGGAAAGATTTAAGTGAATCTGAAAGAAATGAATATCAAAATCGTTATGAGCATGAAAAAGTTGAATATGAAAAAATCATGAAATCTCAAAATTTTAATAGTACACAATTGGCAATGCAGAAGCGATCACAAAAACAAACTGGAAGTGGTAATCGAAGACAGGAACAGCCAAATCCTGGTGTAGTTATTCAGCCTGTAATAGATGAAGATCCATTTGAAGTTACTCCAAAACGTTTAGCTGCGCTCAGATTTGAAAGAAATCAACGGCTTTGCTTGGAACTTTTTAATGGTCAACCAATGCCAGAAGTTCGAACATTTGTTGCTCCACAACGAATTGATAGTTTAAGAAAGCAAGGTGATAACCTCGATAATCATAAGGTTTGCTCTCATTTATAAAAGTCTATATAAATTATTATGTTTTTAGAAACGAATTACTGAAGAAATGATTCGAGCTGAAGAAACTTTTAAGCAACGTAAACGTGCAATAGAAGAAGATTCTGAAAAATTTGAAATTGCTCTGAAAAAATCTTGTGATATGAGACCTAAAGTTGATGAAGATTTTTACAATAGCATGGTAGAAGAAGCGTCAAAGAAACTTCTGGAGCAATGGGAAGCCTATCAAAAGCGTCAAGAGGCTTTAAATTTACAAAAAGGTAATTTTGTTTTTGATTTAGAGTACTGTATTATTTATTAACTTTAGTGATAAATATTTTACAAAATTAATATTTTTTATTTTTTTTAGAAGCTGAACAAAAATCGACTCCAATTTTGTACAGTTTAACTGTTTCACCAAATTCCGAAAACAAAGCAACCGTTAATGGTGACGTAAATTCTTCAACTCCGGAAGCTCCTGAAGAACAATCTATGGAAACAGAAACTTCTGATCCAGCAGCTGAAGCTGTTTCAACCGATGCAGAGCCTAGAAATCAAGAGGTTCCTCAAATGAATGGTGAAACTAAAGCAACTACAGATGGTACAGCTCCATCTGAAAATGGTGAAATTCCAATGGAAACTTCCAATGATGCTTCAGATACTCAACAACAAAATGAAAACAATGTATAATGTATTGCTTTCATCTTTCTTGTTCTACAATTTTGTAATATTTCTCTCATTATTTGAATTATTATTGTCTGTTAACAATTAATTTATATATCAGTATTATTTTTGAATAAAGTTTTTTCTTTTATAAAAATCGATGTATCGTAGTTTTTAGATTACTAACAAATATTTAATTATACAGCTTTTTTATCCATACATATGTGTTTTTTTGTCTGCCAACATTACAAATTTATGATTAGAGAAGGGCGGGGAACATCTTTCCTTTGACATTTTTTGGTTTCCGTAACTTAAATACAACTTTGCGACAGAATCGAAAATACCTTTTTGTAACAAAAAAAAATAAAAATAATTTTTTTCTTAATTTTTTTGACCTGCCTTCCTCTATTTAGAATTAGATATAATTGATGTCTCTATTAACAAATGAAATGCTGGAAATATTTTGTCTTTTTGTTACACAGACATCTTATAATCTTCCAAAAAAACAATTTTGAATACAGTACGCCATTCCATCACAGTGCAAGATTTTTAAATATGTTTTATTCGTTCTACTATAAACAGCTGTAAAGGAAACAATATTTCATGAACACCAAAATCATAAAGCCACAACAACATGTTTCATCACAGTTTCTGGTTTTATTTTTTAAAAAACTCCTGTAAGTCCATTTGTAAAAAATATTATTAGTAGTCACAACCACAGAAAGATATCAATAATACTGAATCAAATTCAATCTGTTCTCCGTAAAAATTATTTAAATATAGCGGAATAAAATATTTCATTACTGGCATACTGTAGTGTGACAATAAGTATGATAATGTTTTTTATATGTGTATCGCTAAATTGAGATTCAATTTTTATTGTACAATTCAAAAATCAAGAAACACAAAAGATAAATGCAAAAAAAACATAACATAGATATTCAACAATAAGTAAGTATACATAAAACAAAATAAAGTGCAACAAAATTGTTTCAACATAAACAAAGATAAAAACAAAAATATCAAATTAGTTCATTTACATACATCACAATTCTTTCGAATTTCTTCCGTAACTTTTTTATATCTTTCTGCAGCTTGACCTTCAAGTTTAAAATCCTTAACATTTTTCTTGAATTCATTCATAACTTCATAAGCTCTTTGTTCGTATATTTTAAGTTTATTTTGTCTGAAAATATTTTTTTTCTCAAAAAGTGTTGAATTTTAAAAACTTACTGTTCTTTTTTAAGCATTTTAAAAGAATACACAAGATCAATAATTCGATGCATATTCTCATGCAGTAAATCATAGAAATGAATTAACCATACTGAAATATCTGCAAAATTATTTGTTTCTGGTCCCAGCGGTGGAATGTCATCTTCACGAACATTTTTCTCATCCATTTCCCATTTAACTGAAATCAAGGAAAAATTATTTTAGAATACAATGTGATAAAAAAAGACTTACGTATATTAACACCTTTTTGCATTTCATTAATTAGCCATACTTCAATCTTATTTTCTTTCATCATTTCTATAGCACTATCAATAAGATGAATCTCTCTCCATCGCATATCAATCAGATTGGTACTTATTCTCATACTGTAAAAAGATACTGACTTATATCAAGAACACTAAAAATTTAAAATTCTTACACTTCAGTCAGTAATGGAATTCTTGTAATCCCCTAAAAAGTACTGTATTTAAACAAAAGCTTATATGCGAAAATAACTTACCACTTCCATTAAATTACTGTTAACAGCATCTTTATGTTGAGTATAACCTTCAGCTTGGGGAACATCATCGGCAGTATAATAATTTGAAGAGCGTGTACGACTACGTGCTCGGCGGCGTGCATTTGTGCTTCTTCTACTTTGTTCATTTCGTGCAAATACAGGCTAAAATTAAAAAATCTGTGTTTGCAAAGCCTTTTGTTCATAGATAAAACTGTCTTAAATGCGATATAAAACGTTTGAATACTTACTTGTAAACGATCAACAACAGATCTTTGACGACCAGATCTTCGAAGATGTGTCTAAAATATCAAGAACTTTTTTCTGTCTTTAATTTTTTAAAACTTACATTGTAACTGCCTTGTTGGTGATCAGACATTGTCAATTAGTTACCAAAATAAAATCCAATAAAGCTCCAGTGTGTTGATCTGCCAGTAAAGAACTCAAATGAATAAATTCTTTTTTGCAAGGAACAATATTACTTTCTGATTTCAATTATCAATATTTGTATAATTAATCAAAGATAATATGACTGAAGCTACGTTATTTCAGTAAGTCTGCCAATAGAAAATCAATGATGTACCCACTCACATACAGCAGCAATTGAATAAAAAGTTTCTTTTTGGATTTTTTTGCAAATCTCTCTCATTTGTTGCAAATCGCAAATTGCTTTAAAACTTTTAAAGAAGAATATTTCTTGGTGTAAGGTGTTTCAATGATAATCTTTGAATGTCCTATGAACACAAACTGATATACTGTATTTATTTTTAAAGAACTCGCTAACTTCAAAATTTTAAACCGTTAACAAAATTTTACAAATCAAAAGTATGTTATGTGTGTGATAAACGGAATAAGGGAATTTGAAATTATTTACTCATTACTTCAGCCAGCAATTCTAAAAATTTTGAAAAAAGAATGTACAATTTGAATATTCTGTCACTTTTTATGTCAAATTCCAAAACAATTTTAAGGATTTTTTTATGATTTTTATAAAAACCATTTTATGACAGGAAATTTCTAACCCATAAATTACAAACCGTAAAGAAATATATTTGATGATTATTATAAATTTTTAAATTTAGTTTTCAGTGTTACAATGGGTGTCAAACTGTTCATCCCGTTTTTTCCTCTTTTTTACTTAAACGATTTCAGGGAGATCAAATGAAACTTTTAGGAATTGTACACATGGATTCGGGGTAGGGATCTAACATTAATATTTTTGGAGACCTATGTACACTTGATTTCATCTGGAGCCCAAAGAATGTCCCAAACTACAAAAAATGGAAAAAAAGTTTAAAAAAATTCGTGGAAAACCGTAGAAAATCGTGAAAAGTCGTAAAAACCGTACTAAATTTTCCACGGTTTTCTACGCCTTACCACGAATTTTGTAAAAAAAATTTTTCGTTTTTGTTGTCATTTTTTGAGATTTGGGGTATTGTTGGGGTTCCAGATGGGGTCAAAGGATATATAGTAGCCTAAAAGGGATAACATCAGACGTTTTTAATATATTTATAACTAAATAATTAAAATTTGGTGACAGCTTTTCTAAAATAAAAAATATTTGGCATCCTTTTTTCAGAGTTTGAATATTTTGTTTGTATTTTTCAAAATAAATGCGGCAGCTTTGGTCACCAAACTACCGTAATGTTTTGATCTACTTGACCACCTTGTCGCGACTAGCTTTGATTTGTTATAATGCTCATTAAATTTATTTACTGTGATAATTTTATTTTTCAAATTTTTTTACATGCATTATTTCAGTTATCGTATTGTAAAGTGTCAAAAATAATAACTTTGAGAGATTGATCTTTTATTGTAAAATTTTAAAATCTCTGAACGCATTTTAAAAGAAGAAGAAGAACTTTAAAAAATGACAATGAAGAAAGATGAACCACTTCCAAGAGATGGTGGAATAAGAAAAAAAGAAGAAAAGTAAATCAAACTTATAATAAAAAGAAGGCATATTTCGAATATAATAAAAATATATTTGATTTACTATAATCTTATTATATAAAAATTAATATAAAAAAAAACATTAATAAAAACAAGATACACAGTTATGTAAAGAAGAGTGCATATAATTTTTTGTTGTTGTTGTTGGGATGAAGATGCCTCAATATCCGGAAAGTTCTTGGAAAGTTGAATCGAGCTCTTCTGAGATGGCTTTGTATCGTTCTTTTTCATGAAGAAGTTCATCTAAATTTTAATTTGATTTTTATAATGTTTTTAAAATTTGTGTTAGTTTGAACAACAATTCCGTTATCGACATTATTTAATAATACAAATCAATGCACATTGGTTTATTTTTGTTGTTTTTATTTTTTAGTAATAAAACATACAAATATGAGATAAACAAAAACACAGAAAAACTCTTTCAGATGAAAGATATAAAATTTTTGATATAAAAACATATAACATTTTTTTTGAAGTGAAATATAGTAGCAGCAATAATTGTTGAAGTTGTAAAAAGAAAGGAAACAGCAGCGGATGATGATTAACATGATGAGTGTGTTTGAATGAAACGACTAGACGAGATGAAGTAATACAAAGAAGGATAGGGGACGATGAACAAAATTTTTAGATAAAGAAAATCACACGTTTTTTTGTTGTTGAAAAACATTTTTCATTTATAATTAAAAAGTAACACAGATTAAACAGAATTAAGCTCAGTAATAAGACGATCAAGTTCATCTTGAAGTTGTTTAGCTTTATGTTCTGTTTTATCCTTATCATCTGAAAAAGAAAATCAACATTTATGTTAGTTATTCAATCGTTCAAACTGTAAAAGGGGAAATAGCAAAAAAGAAGGCAAGGCAAGCAAGCAACAAAAAATAGCACTTACGAATTAAACATTTAAAAACAGTGGACCATTACACAGTAATAAAAAACGCTAGAAAAACATTTAAAAAAGCAGAAACTGGGACGACGGACGATTAGGTGACGAGAAGCGGTGTGACATAGATATTTTTGCAATGTGGATTATCAGTGTGAACATATGAAATCAAAATTCATAGAATTTATGAACCTTGAATTTCTTGGACGGTTTGTTCAATTTCAGCAGTAAGATTACGGACACGTTCCTTTTCAACAAGAAGTTCATCTGCAAGGGACATTTACACGTTCAAACACAACATTCACAGTTTTTTTACAAATATTACAAATTTGCATTTCAAAGGTTCTTTCATATTTTTTTTGATATTGCTTTGTTTTATAATCCATTGCAAAAAACACATTTTTAAAATGCAGTTGCCGCCAACGGCTTTCTTTTTTTTCAAATCAGCAATTGTTTCAGATTTTCTTCCTTTTGCTTTTGAGAGAGATAAAATACGCCCCCACAAAGTGATCCCGAGAAAATCACAAGTGAAAGAGTAAAGGGGATAAGCAAGTAAATAAGCAAGCAAGCAAAAAAAGCATTAGCTGCTGCAACAAAGAAAAAAAGAGCAAATACCGGAAGGATAAAAAGTTTACGAAAAAGCGTGCAGTTAAGCAAAAACCTTTGAAGCACAATTTTCTTTTTTTTGAACACTTAACAAATACAATACACTTTTTTATGTGTAAAGGTAAGTGAGTGAGAGGACTTTTCACTGTATAATATTGCGTAAAGCAAAATAAAAGCTTGAAATAAATAAAAAAGAGCAAAACATAAAAAAGTAAAACGAACCTTCCAATCGGTCAACTTCTTTTTGGAGTTTTTGAACTGAACGTTCAGCAAATTCTGCACGGGTTTCAGCCTAAAATGCCATAAATAAACATTTTTGGAAGGACATGGATCCGAAGGACAATAAAAATACTTAACAAAAGTCCAAGACAAAGTATTGGAACCAAACATAGGGGATATAAAAAAGTAAAAATGATCAAACCTCCTTCAAACGGGCAGATAAATTGCGGATTTGTTCTTCATAAGCATCTTCACGTTGAAGAGCTTTTTCTTCAGAAACTTCAAGGGATTTAAGATTGTTACCAACGACACGAAGTTCTTCTTCCAGTTCAACAATTTTGCTGTAGAAAAATGAATTCACACATTATTATTAGTTTAATAAATTTTAATAATTAAGAAAAAACAATAAAGGTTTAAATAGAAGGGAATTTCATCATCAAAATATAGAGTTATTAGAAGTAGATAAGAAATCTGGGGAAGAAGTGATTGTGAGTGTTAAAAAGATACGCGCGGATATAATAAAGGGATAATAACGTTTTTGTTTTGAGGTTTTATAAAATGTGATAATTATTGGACTCTTTTTTTCCACAAATCAACAGACGTTCGACTCAACAGTGTTTTAACAAAAAGGGCATTTTACCTCTTTGAGTCGTCCGTCAAGTTGTCGAATTTGTTCTTCATAAGTCTCTTCACGCTCTAAAGCTTTTTCTTCAGAGAGTTCAAGAGATTTGAGATTATTGCCAACAACACGAAGTTCTTCTTCGAGTTCGACAATTTTGCTAAAATTTGCCAAAAAAATATTTATATTTTTGATTTAAAATGTGAATGCGCAAAAAATAAAAAGAAGGTGTTAGAAAATGAAGTAAAGGGATCGATAGAAATTTGGAAAGAAAAACTAACTTTTCACCAGCTTCTGCACGTTCTTCTGCGCGTTCAAGATCTGCTTCAACCATGGCTAATTTACGAGCAACCTAAAATTTTGCCAGAATTACTTTTGTTGTTCATAAATTCAAACACATCAGACAACGAATAATAATAAATTAATATTTTTAGAATTCTGATGAAATTTGATCAACAAATAAATGTTGTTGACCAGTCCGATTAGAAGTAAGTAAATGTAAGTAAGTAAAAAGACAAAAACAAAAATATATATAAAGATGTTAGAAGCACTTCAAAATAATTAATAAATCACACTCGACGATGACCATTATTATCAAACCTCATCGTATTTGCGATCGGCTTCTTCAGCAAGAGTTGAAGCTTCTTTAAGTTGTGATTCAATTTGATTTGCGCGTTCTTCATCTTGGAATGAACGATTTTCCATAACCTTGCGGACACTGTAGAAAATTTTCGTCATAAGAGAGAGAAAGAAAATAGTAAAATTTTTAAAACTCATTTAAAAAGATTCTCTAACCGAAAAAAGAACTATAGAGAAAAACGAAGAAAGAAAGTAACAATTTGCTGTTTCAGGTTTTCTATCAAAAAAATGCCTCATACAAGAACATAAGACTTGAATAATAACAATGATGATTAAATATGGATTTAAAAAAAACAACATTAAAATGTTAATCAAACCAACCAACACACACCTCATCAGCTTTATTTTCAGTTTCATGTAAAAGTGCTTGAGCTTCTCGAAGTTTTTGTTCTAATTCTGTGCATCTATCGTCATCAACATCCATTCGACTTTCAAGAACTCGTCTTGCTCTACAAAATTTGTTAGTTTTCACACTGTTTTTTTTGTATTTTAAAAACTACAGTAACCTTCTAGTAGAAGGGAAGAAGTTGTATTAGAAGCGTGGGCGAAAGCAATTTAGTGAAAGTTAAAAAGAAACGGAAAGGAAATCGGACGGACAACATTTAAAGCGACAAAAAAGTTTTGATCAAGTTTTTTTTGAAACCGATCATTTACATTGAAATACAACAAATACAAATTTGTAGTTCGAAAAGACATCATCCTCATTGCGGGTGATTTTTTGACATTCAACAATACAAAAAAAAGCAAATGTAAAATTACATGTTTTCTTTCGTTGTTGTATGTAGAAGAAAATCAGTTTTTGTTTAAAAACAGTGAACGTGAAAAAGAAGGAATTTTTTTTGGATACCTCTTCATATTTTCGATCAGCATCTTCTGCAATGACTTTGGCTTCATCGACTTGAACTTCAAGGATATTGGCGCGTTCTTCGTCTTGTTGTGAACGAGTTTCCATTGATTTACGAGCACTATAGAAAATGGACAACACATAAATATATGTACATATAAAGCGCAAAAAAAGCAAAATAGTTTAAGCATCTTTAAAACTAAAGGGGGACAAGGGACCCAATGACAACTACTACTATTGGCATTGTAGAAGAAGAAGTAGAAACAGCATCTCTCTCTTTTTTTTATCACTCTCTTTCATCTGTCTTTCATCATATTGTGTGATGGAGACAAACCGTTCAGATTCGTCACAACTTTGTGATGCTTCTTCCATCTTTTCTGTGGCAATCTTGAGACGTTCTTCTGCACGTTCAAGTTCTTCTTCAAGAAGGGTCATACGACGATTAAGAGATGCTACTTCAGCTTCAGCCTATAAAGGGCACCCCCAAAATTAAATGTTCAAAAGGTATCTACCGTTCGGCTTCGTCAGCAACTTTAGAGGCTTCATCCAACTTTTGTGTAGCAATTTTCAAACGATCATCTGTACGTTCTAAATCTTCTTCAACAAGAACAATTCGACGATTTAATGCTGCAACTTCTGCTTCTGCCTAAAGAAAAGGAAATGTTTTTAGAAGTTGTGATGAAATTAATGTTTAGTAAGTGGGTTACTCACATAGTTTGATTATTCATTTTATGCAAATGATTCTACTTTTTAAAGGGGTCAATGGGAATGTTTAATGAGACTTACATCTTCACGTTTTTTGCGTTCTTCTTCAAGGAGGCGTTTAACTTCATCGGCTTCGTCCTTGGCTTGTTCTGCCTCTTCGCGCGCTTGGCGCATCTTCTTTTTAAGGACATCAAGAAGTGATGTTTGTTGAGAGCCTCCTTTTTCAAATTTAGACATGTTTGCCGAATCTGTATCACACCTCGGTTAAACTTTTACCTATAAAAAAAGAAATACAAATTATTATCAGTTGAAGTACTAATAGGGGAAATAAAATCGAATCAACACAAAAATGAATGAATGAAACATTGGAAAAACGTAAACGCTAAAGTAGGGCACTTCTTTTCCCAGAAACTCATTTCAACAAAACTGAATAACTTTTTAGCAGCCAACTTAACCCAAGAAAAATCTTTCACAAAAATAATTGTAAGCATAACGGATTTCTTTAATGTTTTTTCAGCGTTAAAAAAAGCAGAAAAGCCTGCGCACATCCATCCCCCTCCTCTCCAAAAACATCCTCAAAAAATGCTTCTTCTTCATCTGCCGCGCCTTGGACCCATCCTTTTTGTTATTGTGGCTCCAAAAATATATATCGCTTCTTTTTTTCTTCTTGTATGTGAAACGCGCAAGTAAGAAAATTGAAGAAGAAAGGCGGAGATCCGCAAAAAAGAAGAAAGGCGAAGAGATGATTGAGGCAAAAAACCCCTTGTTGACTGTTGCTACCTGCAAAAAAAGAACTTTTAAAGGCAGGCGGGTGGAAGGAGTAGTAAGTTTTGACACAGTCAAGGCCAGGACGACGACAATAATGTAATGTAAGAAAGAGAAAAAAGAAAATGAGAAGATGTAAGATATTTGCGCAAAAGAGAAAAGGTTTGACTGCAACATACTCATTCAGTCACAGTCAGAAGAAGCAGGAGCAACTTATAAACAGTAACAATGCTTACTTGTTATCATGAATGAAAAAGGATGGAGGAAAATGCTGGAAGGGTGTGAGTATTTTAACAAAGCTTTAAAGCTTGGAAACCGGTAAAAAAGTCTTTTTCCTGCTGCATGAAGAAGGAGAAGACTTGAGACTCTTGACGTTTCTATTTTGTCTTATGCGCGATCGCGGAGGTGGAATTAGGAAAAAAGTGCAAAAAAACTGCTTAAAGAAAAGTAGTTCACGTTGATGGGAAGAGAATAGGGCTGCTTATAATAAATAATTTTTTGAAGGAATTTTTTCTTGTTGTATAGGGGAGACTTGGAAAGAACGGTTCATTTAAAATATAGTAGTAGTGATAAGAAGAGAAAATTTTTTAGCGATGATTAAACGCAAGGGATAGAGTGCGAGGAAGAAATGAATACAACTTCTTCCAATTGAAGCAAAAAACAAAATACAACAGCGAAAAAAAAGAGGAAATAATGTTGGAAAAAAATGGAGAAAGATTAGTCATCATCGCTTCTCGTTTTTCCTCGTCCATAAAAAAATCAATCAAAAAAGAGCAGCAAGCTGCTTTCATCATGAAAAATAAAAATTCTTCGATTTTTGTAAAAAAAGGAATCATAAAACACTGTGTTGGAAGAATAAAGATTAGTCAAAAAAATTGATGAACAAGCAAGCATCTGAAAATGGCGTGGGCATGCAGGCATAAGCAATCACAAGCTTTTTAGAATTTATTTTTGGAATTCAAGAATTAATAAATTTTAAAAAGAAAGAACGAGAAAATATCCGTAAAAAGATCAGCTGTTTTAGAAGGAAAGTTGATCTGACATTCAATCGGTCAGTTCTTTTTCATAAACGAACGAACGAAAAAATGTTGTTAAGAAGAAAAACTGATGAAACAGAAGAATGAAGAAAACCGGAGAGAGAGCCACCCTTTTTTGGGTCGAATCTTTTCAAAACTTTTTTGCGATCTTGATTTTTTATTTTCAAAAAGCCAAAGTTAAAGAAAAAAGCACCCCTGAGGGGAAGAATGGAAGGCATTGCGGTTTCTCTTTGAAAAAAACTGGAAGACTGATAGAAGAGAAAAATTCAAATGAGTACCCCTCCCTTTTTTGGTAGTGTTAAAAAATATAATTGAAGAAAATTTGTTTTAATGCTTCCGTTTTTTTGCTTTATAAAAAATGAACAAATTTTTTTTGAATAAGTATAAAAAATATGAGAGAAAATCGCGGAAAAGCGCAACACTGCTTCGACCGTTGTTTGTTTCGAAGACTATAGAAGAAAGGAAAGAGCTGGTAACAACAACAGCAAAAACAGCAAATTTTTCTATCCCCCCAAAAATGAATCCAAATAAAAAAAAGCATGAGAGTGGACAGACCCCAAAAGAACTGGCTGCTACTTCCCTTTTTTGTTGAGGTTTTTTTGCGCTTGCCTTTTATTTTTCAAAGAAGAAGGAGGAACAAACACATACTTTTTCCGTGTTCATGTGTCCCTCAAAATTCTCTTTTTTTCGGATGGCGTTTTTTCGATCACTCTGTTTCGACATATAATTTGTGTTGACTCAATTAGTGATGAATTATTATATTTTTTTCGAAAAATAACCAAAAATAATGAATGAATATGGGATATAACAACAACAACACTTACCTTTCCTTCTCATTCAATGAGATGCATATTGAGGTCATATCCATCTGTGAAAAACATTTGAAACAAAATTAAATAATGTTGTTGCATACTTTTCCATAATCAACATTGTTGTCAGCCAAATTAAGTTGTTACCCAACGAAGCCAAACTCTTTTTTTCTCAAAACTTAAAAAAACTTACTTCTTGAACTTTTTTATCTTTTTCTTCAAGGCTGTTATTAGCTGTTGAAAGATCTTCTTGAGCTTTATCAAGATCATTTTCAGTTTGCATCATCTTTTTCTGGGTATCACGAAGTTCTTCTTCAACGCGTTCAAGCTTTTCAGTGATTTGACGAACTTTTTCTTCTGCGGCATCGGCACGATCGAGGGCATTATCCTTAAATTTTTCATTGAATTGTAAAAATTTTGCTTTTTTTACTTAATGATATGTACATTTCACGATATTACCGTAGTCATTGGATATAGATGAATTACTGTAATCTGCTTTCATTCTCCCCCGTAGACAACAGTATTGTTTGTAACTTTTTATTCATTTTCACACCTTTCATTTGACATTTTCTTTTGCTACGCTTTCTTTTTTTTGTGTTTCTCAATCTCTCTCATCTCAAATCCCCCTTTTCATTTTTCAAGTTACAATAAAAAGTTGAAAAATAAAGAAGAAAAAAGCTTGTTTCGACTTTACACAATCACTTCAAAGACAAAAGCTTGTGCACCCCCATTTTTTTCTTTAAGCTTTGCATCTCTTAAGCTTTAAAAAAGAACCCTTTCTAACATAGATAAATATATAATCGATTCATTCAATATTGTTGTTGCACATAGATGTCTCTCTTGATTTTTCCAACTTTTTCTCCTTTTTTCTAATCATCTCACTTTCCAGAAAATAGCAACAACAACTGACGGGGAAAAAGAAAGTTGGGATTTAGGGGAGGGATAAAAAGATCAAGACAGATGGCTGCCTTGGATTTTATTTTTTGGATGCAAAAATGTTTAATGGTTTTAAAATATGTTTTAAGCAGCTGAGGAAAAAATGTAAGAAAGCAACAATATTTTTCTAGAAAATTTAAAACTTTTTCTTGTTTCGTCTTCTACTTTGCTTCTAATGATGATTCAAAAAAACAAAATAACCAGGAGCAATTCTATGAAAAAAGCCAAATATAAATTTAGTGCTTTTTACGAATTTTTTGAATGAAAATAAGAATTATGTTGCTTAACGCTAAAAATAAAACTTATAATTAATTAAAGCTGAAATGCAAGAAAGCATTTCGCCTGTTTGCTCGCATACTGTCAAATATAATATCAATGCAATCCTAGCAAATTAAAAGATTTTATCTTTTAAAATTTTAATTTAAAAATGATTTTAAAATATGCAAATAAAAGTATACAATTTTTCCTCCTAATTTTTTTTGAATGATACAAAAACATCAGAGTTATACAATAACATTGATCTGTGAAAAGATAAGTCCCTGTTTTTGTGTAAAAAATAAGAAAATATGCAAATCAGATAACGCCCACATAAACTACTAGAATTGTAAAGCAAGAAATAGCAACAGTATGCGCCAAAAAATTACGTTTAAAATTTTTTTAAAGTTTAACTAAAAAGATTCCATGACTACGGTAATAAAATCTTAAAAATAGCAAAAAACAAAATTAAACTACAAAACAGTAATAAACGCGAATGTATTACGGTATAATACAAATACCAACCTTCTCGATCTTCATTGCCTGCATCTTCTTCTTGATTGCGTCCATGGCTGCTGATTTTTAATTTAAAAATTTAACAGAAAAATATGCTGCCGCAAAATAAAACAATCACCAGAGTTGAAAGTGGCGAAGTGAATAAGCTTCTCCTTCGTTTCCTTTTCTATTTTGATGGCGAAAAAAAGTTGATATTGAAACTCGGCAGAAAGATGCCCGCCCCGGACGCACACTATCGCTGTTATTGCCGATAATAATAATAGCTTTGTATGGCCGCACCCCTTAGGTTATATGCATACATGTCTTTGTCTTGTTGCTTGCTTGCTTCCGATCACTGATGATCATTTGTCGAGAAGAAAGAGAGAACACCGTTTTTCTTTTTTTAAAAGCGAGGGCGAGTTTTTTGCTTTTTTGTTGAATGCCTTTATTTTCTTCTTCGTCTGTCTGCAAGAAAGATAATGTCAGGAAGGAAGGCAACAAAAATTCTTGATGGCAGTAATAGATGATCGAGATATATCGGCCCCTTCCAAAGAGAGATATCTCTGTGTCCCCTCTTTTTTGTGTCCGCCTCCACACTTTCTTTTTGAATCAACGCCTGTTTCAAAGTTTCAAAAAAAGAAAGAATGCCATCCTTGACGATAACAGAATTCAAGTCAACGAGAGCAGCAACAGCAACAACTTTGCGGGGGCTGTCTCTAATTCTTCTTCCAAAACTTTTTTTTCACTCTTACTCTTTTTTAATCAGGCAAAAAACTTTTTCTTGTTGCCATTCAACTTTTCAAAAAAATGCGTGTTGTCGATTTTTGTTCGATCCCTTACTTTGGGTGGGGGTGAAATATTTTGTATCCTCTCTTTTTTAAATATATATTTTCAAATGACAGCCGATGCCGCCAGCAGCAATAGATAAAGAGCTTAATTGTAAAGCAATCTTTGAGATAGAGAGAGGCAAAATGAAATAGAAGAAAAAAAAGAGTAAAAAGGCAATCATCAAAAAGACAATAACTCAAAAAAAAATAAAGATTGAAGAACATTTTCGAAGACGACGACGACAAAAAAACGGGGGCGCTTTTCATTGTTTTGAAAAATGAACACTTTATTCTTATCTTTCTTTTATTTAATCCTTTGTTACAAATTAAAACACCTTTCTTTAAAAAATACCTGTGTTAAACAAAACAACGATCAAAGCAAAAATTAAAACGGCAGTTAACCTAAAATCAAAATAAATTTGATTACTAGCAAGCTACAGTAATCAGTGTACAGTAAAAAACAGTAATCAAAAATAAAAACAAATAAATTACATAAATTATCCTAATAATATCTTTTCCTGTATTAGTTATTAATAATTTGCATTTTTCTTTTTGTATTGAAGAAGCACCGGAGCATAAAGATAAAGTGATTCATTTGAAGCAATATCTGCAGAATTTTTAATCCAATCACGTAGAAGTTTACGCATTTCATCATCAGATAATCCATCAAAATTAAGAGAACGAATAAACATTTGCTAAAATTTCGTAAGTTTTATTAAATTAATTTAAAAAATGTACAAACTTACAGTATAAAGTTCATCAGTCGACATATTATCAAGTAAAGCAAGATCTTTTTGCATGACTGCATCCAAATGTTTTAATGCATTTGCACGCCATTTAAGTTTTGAAAGTGGATTCAATGGAAGAAGAAAACGATGAACACGACTTAAACGATACTAAAAAAAGAAATGCAAGTGTGATGTAAATCCATTATGTAATACTTACCATTTGCCCAAAATCAAGTTCATGCAAAGGTTTAACATTAACATCTTTAATTTCTTTCACATTTAAAGGAAAATGAAGTTCTTTAGCTTGTTTTGGTAACTGTTCAATTAAAGGTTGAAAATGACTAGTAGCAGTTTTATTCATAGCATCAATCCAAAATTTACGTTTTTGTTCTTCAGTCCAAAAATGACGAGTTAATACATATCTTGGTAATAAGATGCTGCAAAAGAGGGAATATGATTAGGCAATTAAAGTATTAATTTTTGAATAAAAAGACTAACATTCCTAATGCCAAGATATAGAATGCAAATGGAAGTGTAGCAAAAACAACAATAGCAATAATCTTTCCAAACTCGACATGTGTCTGGAAGAATTATATAAAATTTAGAATTGATAAATGTGCAAAACGGACAAGACAAATTTTTAAGAATCAAAAATGATAGAGAGTATGACAGTTATTTAGTAACAAGACACATAGAGAAAAAATGTTAGAAACTTACACTCCAAGAATCACAACATCACCTATTATAGGTATTTGAATTAAAAATATAAGCATTAAAAGATGCAATAACTCAGGTGGACACTACAGTATAAAAAAACCTTTCTCTATCATTTTGTATTTACAGTAATAAACTTACTTGAATATATGTTTGTAATTGAGGAAGTGAAAGTTCTGTTAATGTAACTTTACCAGAGCTAAGATCTCGACGAATATAATAATATGATTTTACATCAGCAACACTTGCTTTTGTACCTTAAAAAAAGCAAGCTTTTGAAAAACAGATTACGGTAACTCTTCCTTTTTCATACCATCAACAATTAAACGATGAATTTTATAAACTTTTGGCCAACGTTTTTCCAAATAATTTTCATAGCTTTGCATTGCTCGCTGGAAAGGACCATCCGGTTTCTTTTGAACAGGAACGCATAACCATCTAATTGATGAACCATAATAATTTAAATAATTACTACTATTTACAAGTGGAACCCGATATCGAACTATTGCATTTGCTGATGTTAACATCCTTCTAAAAATAAATTGATTTAAACACGTTTTAATTTTAAAAAAACTATTAAATATTTGAAGATGAAATGTGTTCAACTCAATAAACAAAACTTTAACAACAATCGCGTCCTCGACATAATGTGATAACACAAAAATAAAGGTAGATTATTATACATTTATGATTAATATGTACATACAAATTAGGTTATAAAAAATATTACCGGTAATAATAAAGTTAGAGAGAATCAAGTTCTACAAAAACATAATCATTAAAAATAGAATTAAGAAAAGAGAGAGAAGAAAAAGTGAAATCAACAAAATTGCACAGATGCTTCATCAAAACTCCAAGATTCAACAGATTTCAGAGAGAATCGACTAGAAGTTTCATCACTATAAACAGAATCATCAAAAAATGCATCATCAATTGACTTTCCTTGAGAACCCTGAGATCCTGAAATAATAACATTTGTCAGTAAATATTTACGTTTTTGATAAAGTTTTAAAAACATGTTTGTTAACAATGTTGTTTTTTTCGTTTCGAGAGCATTTTTAACATTAATGATTTTCAAAATTTAAATGTTGAAAATATCGAAAAAATAACCAAATGTATACATGTATTCCACCAATAATATAATACTTACGTCCATGAGAAATAATTTCATCAATTTGATTTTCAACATCTGCTAAACGCTTCCTTTTTTCAGCCAACTTTTTTGCAGTTGCAGAATATTTTGCAATTAATTCAACCTTTTTTGCCATATTTTCAAAAATTACAATAGCACGCTTAAATAAACAAATGTATATTTTGCTGCTATAAATTCATTACGTAATACTTACCATTTTAGTTTTACTTTGTATTAAAGAGATCAATTCAGGATGTGTAAAATCAACAACTACTTCACCATCAACTGCAATAATAACATCCCCTATAATAATAGCGTTATTGTTAAACTTTTTCAAGACATATAAAGTCATACCAATGACAATTCCAGCTTTATCAGCAGGTGAACCATCTTCAACTTTACTAACAAAAGTTATTCTTCCAGAATGTGCTTCACCTTCTTCTTCTTCTTCAACTTCTTCAGTTTTATTTTCAACAAGCACCGACTGAAGACTAAATCCAAAGGATTGTGTTGGTTCTCTTTCAACAATAACAGTTCTTCGTTGGCAAGACTCTGCAGTTAATATTTCTTGATCACGAAGAAGTGCAGAGTTAATCGATTCCTATAAAAATAGCAGCTCATAATCATTAAAATCATCTGATATACAAAACTTACATTTAAACAGTCATAATGGTAATCATTTTTTAGTGAACTTGATGAAGGTGATTTAGATACCCGTAAAATTTTTCCTAATGAATGTGCAAAACGTCTAAAGATATCACCCATGGAAAAACATATAATATAAAAAAGATGGGAGATACAAACCTGAAAAAAGTGATTTGTTTCCACCACATATGTAAGTCAAAATGATAATCCACGATCACACAACCATCAAAATGAAAAAAAAACCACGGATATAAAGATAATAAGCTTTTCAATAGTAAAAATGCAATGGAAATTTTTCACGAAAAAAAGAATTGCTGTTGCGTAAAAAATGAAAAATAGAAGAGAGTTTTCTTTCTCACTTCAAAGAGAGAGAGAGAAGATTTTTACATAGAAATATGTTGGAAAAACTGCTTTTACCCTCCCATAACTAACTGCCTTGGGCATTTCTGTCTTTTGGCTTGGGGGGAAAAAAGAATTCATAGGTTCAACAACAACAAAAAAGGGGGAAAGAAAAACCGCTAATTGACGTAAAAAATATAATAGAAACATTGACATCAGCTGAAAAAATGAAGGAGTTTTTTTTGTTACGTCTTTGATTTGAAAAAAATAGTTTCACACTCTTTTGGGCGAGTTCGCGCAATGATCAGTGTTGTTGATTCTCGTTCTTCAATTCTCTTCTTTCATGGTCATGGGGGAAACGGGAGACAAAACAGTGGTCTTAGGTAATCGAAGAAGTAAAAACCAAATGATTAAAATATGGGGGACAATTTCTGACAACAAACATTTTTTAAACCAAACACATAGGAATAAAATGAAGATGTCTGGAAATGATAAAATTGGATAAAAAAATAAATCGGATTAACTAATTAATGTTATGTCTGCAGCGAAAGAAAAAGGAAGAGAACAAGTAAAAGAGAGATGTAAGCGATGGTTTCAAATTATTTCTTGGAAGCAGCTCCCTTTTCAATTTTTCAAAGCTAATTTTGGAGTTAAAAAATGAAGGCTAAAATAAGAAATAAGTTTCAGTAAACAACATGTTTCAAATTGAATTATAAGTGGCAGTGAAAACGTTCTTTTGTATTTGAGAACTCTCTCAGTTTCAAAATTGTACAAAAGTTTTCGAATTTTTTCGTAGAAACTTGGGCAAGCAATAATGCAAATGTGAATTTTTCAAAATGTTGAAAGTTTTTAAGCTTGTGTCAGCGGTTACGGTAATTGAAAATTATATTACAACAAATTTTTGATATATTTTTTAAAACAATGATTTTTAAGCTTTCAATTTTTTTTACATTTTGTTTCCAAAAAGTATACTGTAATAAAGTTTGCAAACATTTTACACTTGCTGTAAATTATTAATTATTAAACCTTTTTAACATATTTTAGAGAGATTAAAATACTATATCTGCTCTTGTTTACCTTTGATTTTCGAGTTAACAAGCTTTTTTGTTACATTTGTTTGTTTATTTTGAGACCATTTTTTTGTCAATGACAAAGAAAAAAAAGAGAGTAAGCTGAAGGAAGACAAAAAGCTACCACCACTTATCCTTCCCTCTTTCTTCTCAATATCTCTTTTCGTTTTTTACAAAACTTTTTTTTCTTGTTTTCACAAGCTTTTACATGAGATAGATCGATTATTATTTTGTTCTAAATGTAAATAACAAATGTATTTTTTGCTAATATTTTATATTACGTTTTTGACATTCTGCAATGCCAACGAAGACGAGCAACGACTTTATGCGGATCTTTTAAATAATTATAATGCTCTTGAACGACCTGTTGAAAATTCTTCGGAAGCATTAGTTGTAAAAGTTCGGCTATTTATGCAACAAATTGTTGATGTGGATGAAAAAAATCAAATGGTACAAATAAATGCTTGGATACGATATGTAAGAAATAGGGGTTACTATAGTAAAATCATGATTAAAATTTACAGATTTGGTTTGATTATAAGCTAAAATGGGATCCATCTGATTACGGTGGAATTACAGATGTAAGATTTCCTGGATCGCTGGATCAAATTTGGAAACCTGATGTTTTACTGTAAACTTTTAAAAAACTATTTTAAAAAGCTACAGTAATATTTGTTTAGATATAATTCAGCAGATGAAAATTTCGATACAACATTTAAATCAAATCAATTAGTCTATCACACGGGGGAAGTAAATTGGATTCCACCAGGAATTTTAAAATTTACTTGTCCTATGGTTGTAAGTTAATATTTACAAATACTATTACTCAAAACAATTTCAATAAATTTTTAGATTACTTGGTTTCCATTTGATGATCAAGTTTGTAATCTTAAAGTAGGTTTTAAAACAATTTCTATAATTTACGTAATTATTTGGTTAAGTTTGGGTCATGGACATATCATGGTTTTGCAATTGATTTACAAATAGATTCCGATGATCCAAATAGCATTCATCAAATGGATTTATCGGATTACGTTACAAATGGAGAATGGTCTCTCGTTGCAACCCCTGCAACTCGAGAAGTAACTTTCTTTAAATGCTGCCCAGAACCGTATCCAACAATTGTTTTTTCGATGCATATACGTCGTAGAACACTTTTTTATTGTTAGTTTTGTTTCAGAAATACAGTAACCAAAAAGTTCAACATTTTAGGGTTTAATTTAATTATACCAAGTTTGCTTATTTCAATGATGACAATTTTTTCATTTTCATTTCCACCTGATGGAGGTGAAAAAATGACTTTGGGTATTTTCTTTTCTAGACTTCGGTTTTAAAAACATTTTAAATTTCAGAAATTACAATTTTGCTTAGTGTTTGTTTCTTTTTAAGTATGGTAGGAGAGATGACACCATCGGTATCAGATTCTGTTCCATTAATTGGTTTGTTCTCAAAACATAAAGACATATTAAACCACATAGTTTTACAGGAATATTTTTTTCAACATGTATGCTAGTAATTTCTGCATCTGTAATTTTTACAGTCGTTATTCTAAATTTACATTTCCGAGCTGCTGATACACATATTATGTCACCGCTGATTCGACGAGTACTCTTAGAATGGCTTCCATGGTTACTGATGATGAAACGGCCTGGATATCGATATCGTCGAGGGACATGTATTGTTGAAAAGCCTCGAGTAGATCCATTTAAACATATTGAAGAAAAATTAACTGTTCATAAAGCAGTTCCAACTGATCCTGCAACTGATGCACAAATTATCTTATTGCATCAGCTTTATACTGAACTTAAAGAGGTAACTAAACTACAGTATTCTACCATAATCTAATTTAATATTTACATTTTTAGATAACTCATAGAATTTTTGAAGAAGATGAAAAAGAATGCATCGAAAATGATTGGCAATTTGCGGCTATGGTAGTAGACCGAGCATGTCTAATTACCTTTTCTGTTTTTATTACAGCATGTACATTAGCCTTTCTAATGTTTGCCCCACATATCATTGCTTAATTTAAAATAAATAAAAATTCTTTTATAATAAACTCAACAACAAATTATAACAAAAATCAACAAAAAGAAACAAACCAAATCTATTTTTTCTTAAACAATTTTCTTTTTCCACCACCTTTCTTCTTTCCACCTGGACTCTTCTTGAATTTCTTTGCACCACCTTTATGCTCTACAAAATTTGATTTAAATTAGCTAAAAACAGCTATGTTTCAATATAAACTTACTTCCACTTCCAACACTTGATCGCCTTCTTTTAATTCCACCACCTTTTTTCTTTTTTTCTCCATCAGCCATATAATCACCAAAGGAAAGTAAGGTATCAAGATCATCCATTTGTTTTCGACGATTCTCATGAGCTTGTTCCTTTTTATTAACTTGCAACCGAACAAAATTTGCTTCTTCATATTGTCGCCTTTCTTTTTCTGTTCTAGATTCTTTTGCCCGAGATTCATCAAATATTTCTTCTGGTGCTTCACTATATTGTGCGTGAAGATCACGAACCAAGCTACTTTGCATTGCACGCTTCTTTGCTCTTTCTAAACGTTTAATTTCTTTTTCTTGTTCATCACCTTCATATTGTACAGCATGAATCTTGGGTGGAACGTATTTCTTTGGTTTCTTTTCTTCATTCTCATCTTCTTCATCGCTATCACCATCTTCTTTATCATCAACAATAAATTGATCTGGACGTGCTCGAAGTGATACTTCACCAGTTTTAGCAGATTTTGCACCAATTAACCTATCAACTTGCGGGCGAAGTTTTGATTCAATTGGTTTCATCTTTTCCAAAATAACTCGAAGCTTAATTAGCCTATCAATTGCAGGATCATTTTCAATAGATTCTCCAACACTCATCTTTGACATAAGATATGAAAGTTCAGTTAAATATGAAAGCATTTCATGATTTTTTACATCAAAAAAGCTAATACCATCTTTTGTTTTTGAAGAAGTTTCTTTAACAAAATCCTTGAATTTCTTAATTTCTGTTAAAGTTTCAGTTGAAGTTTTGAGACATTCTGATATTATTTGAGAATACCGCTGATTGTCATCCATTCTAAAAAAATACAGTATTAATTAATAAATGATTAATTTTAAAAAAGGTTTATAACAAAAAATCAAACATAAAAAATTTGTTTGAAAAATAGATATATCGAATGGACATAAAGCCAAATTACCGATTTTGTGGGAATAAACTCAAAATTGCACACAACCTGCTTGAGCAGCAGCCTGCAAAATTTGCAACAAGCTCCTAACATCCCCAATAATAAAAACTTCAATATTTTCCCTTAATAGTAGTAGTGGTAGTGGCAAGCAGCAAAGATTGAGCAGTGACATAACCCCCTATTCTTGTTCCCGTAATTTTTTGTTACTCATAAATGAGTACGCCATTGCTTGCAACATTTAAAGAATGGAGGTTTGATCATTCAAGATATCAAAAATTATTAGCTGCTTATCCAAAGGTTTTATCTTTATTGAATTCTTATTCCTATTGTAATAACAACATTTTAGCTTGCCACTTGCACGGGTGAAAAAGAAAATGAGATAGATGTTGAACATGTTATGCCGGCTTTTAAGCTGGCAGGTCATGCATATCTTGGAAATCGAAAAGATATTGCTTTAAAATATCTTAGAGCAATTTTATCATGTTCTGATGTTCCGGGTATCATTAACATATCTCATTTAATACATGTCAAGTTAAATTTACAGATATCCTTGTATGTTCGGCTGCTTTATCAGATGCCCAAATTGCCGTGGATCAAAATAATTTAAAATATGCTCAAACAATTTGCAAGCGGCTTGTTGAGCTCCCACAATGGGTTAACAGTACAGAGCAACATCGAAATCTTTTAGGCCTTATAAATACTCGAATAAATATTAAAGCAGATCCAAATTATTCATTTCCATCAATGGTTGGAAAAAAGATGGAGGTTTGTATAGCTAAAAACAAAGCCCTAAAAATACAGAAGCACTTAATTTAAGGATATTGAATGGCTTAATTTACGCCTAAATTCGGGTTTTCGTGATGGCACATTTGGGAAAGAAGCTTTGCCGCTTTTTAATTTAAGAAAGAAAGCAAATCCCGAGCTTCGAGTTGCTGTTGATTTAACACTTGGTGAACTGTTTTATCTTGGATATGAAAATTTGGATATTGCGGCAAGTGTTTTACCCTTAATATTTCTATTGTATTAACATGTTGTATACTTTAGGAAGATTTTTTCTTTTCCGCATTATATCTTTGTTCATCACAAGAGCTAAAAATGATAGATTTTTATCGGCCAATTTTTAAAATTTATTATCGACTGGGAGAAATTCTGGCATGTAATAGCAAGCCATTTTCGGCATTTTATGCTTTACTCATTGGGCTGCCAGAAGCTGCAACAACCCCTGAGGCATGGATGTTACTGTCACAAGTAGCAATCCTTTGTGTGAATGCAAAAGATTCCATCTGTCGTGAAACCCATGTTGAATTTGAAACAATGCGAAAAACCTATGAAAATTTTTATTCCAATGAAGCAAATGTCAGCCATGCCAATGAAGTAATTGGTGAAAAGTTTTTTCGAAAAATTTATAATTCTGATGCTGAAAAACCTGCTCCAACATATAATTTTGCATTTATCTGTGTTCAAAAAGCTTGCAAAATTCTTGAAGGAAAACCGAAATCATTTTGTCATCTTCAAGCAGATTTACTGTTAATGTTTGTCTTTTTATCACTTGAACAAGGAAATATAAGTGCTGCAATAGAAGCCCTTGGAAATGTTATGAGAGTTCCAAATGCAAATCTTGCCCATCGAAATATTGCAGCAACATATAAAGCAAAAATATTTATTATGAAAGCTGCACCATTAGAAGCTATTAATGCTTTGAATTCAATTGTTTATTATTCACCTGATATTGCCCTTAAAGAATCATCATTTTTAAGAGACGATAAAAAGCGTCAAATTCCAAAGCCGAAAGGATTTTTAGATATTTTTGAAACAAAATCTTTTGATTTATGTTATTCTCAGGTATATTTACACTTGTATTTATTTCAAACAAACAGACAAATTTTAGGCATTTAATTTTGCAACAATTGAATCAATGCGAAATAAATTTATTTATAGTGTTCAAAAATGTCGTAATGAAGTTCGTGAATATTTAAAAGCAAAACAATACACTTTTGACCTTAAACATCAAACGGATATTTCGCCATTTGGCAGCGGCTTTATTGCTGGTGGGGATAATGGCATTAACAAAAGCTATAATCAAATGATGTTAGATGGAAAACGAATGTCGTAAATAAGTAATAAGATTTTTTGTTAAGTTTTTTATTTTGTTTTTTGTTTCAAACCCGTTATTATTAAAAATTTTCTTTCTTCTTCCGCCAAGCGATGTTTTGTTATTACTTTTCTTTGTTGTTACATTTTTTAACATACGTTCTTTTGTTTTTTCCTTGTTGATTTTGACCATAAATAAAAAAAAATTATACGTTTTTTTTAAAAAGAACACGGTTCAAAAACCAATTTATATTATTTTACAATTTGTACATAACATTATTTTTAAGATTTTTATATACGGTTTATTATTACAGTAGAAAGAAAATGTTATAATGTGGAAAAAATCTTTATCAATACAACCAAGAAATTTACGAATATGGAAAGAAAATTATGGTGGAATATTATATGAATGCAGATTTGCATCTTCTTCACCATCATCAACAACAGCAACTCAAAAACTTCCTGGAAAATCAGATACCGTAATTTGTGGAGGTGGATTAGCAGGCCTTTCGGTTGGATATCATTTAGCTAAAAGAGGTGTTGAAGTTTCAATCTTTGATCGAGATTGGTATGTTGATTTTTAAAATTTTCTGAAAAATAATTGTAAATTTTTTAAGTATTGGTGGATCACAAAGTGCAACATCAGCATGTGTTGGAATTATGACAACAGAAAATTTCTTTGCAGATGTACAAATTCATAGAATAGTTCAAGATTCGGTTGCTTTATATAAAAGTTTAGCAAAACAATATCATTTTGGTATGCAAGGATTTCATATTAATAATATTGTTATATTAATATTACAGTATTAAATAAAAATGGTCGTGTATATCTTGCTTCATCAGATGACGCAGTATGGAATGTTCGAAGAATGTATGCTCGTTCAGTAGTCTTAGGTTCAGCTGAATCTGAGTTAATTGATGATCCAAGTGAAATGTTAAGTAGATGGCCAATGCTTGAAACTGAAGATATTCATGTATGTGGTTTTTATCTTCACATTTTAAATTTATAAATTTTAAGATGGCGTTTTTTACTCCTGATGATATTTGCTTGGATGTTTCCGGACTGTGTCGTGCTCTAGCTGCAGAAATTACAAAAAATGGTGGAAAAATCTTTGAAAATACTACTGTAAATCGTATTCTCGTAGGAGAAGGACAAAAAGTTTATGCCGTTGAAACAGATAATAATGGATACATCGAAACTAAACATTTTGTTAATTGTGCTGGAATTGTAAGTTAATATTTTTTGATTATTTTTACTGTATGTGCTTTTTTATAGTGGTCAAATTTAATTAAAATAGCAAACATGCATCAAAAGGCTCGTGTTGCTGTACATCCGTGTACATATTCAATCTTAAATACTGTAAAATTACCAAATTCTTGCATCAATGATATGACCCCAGTTATTGTTGATTTGGATAAAAGTTTTTATATGAGAGCAACAGATTATCATACAATTTGTGGAGGATTTCATGAATCTGATATTTCTGCATTAAATCAACCCAACGTAATTCAAAATGATTGGAATATTCCTCCACCAGATTGGGATAGATTTTGTAAGTTTTAAAATTTGCTATAATATTGTTACAGTATGCTTTTGTATAAATAATACTTTAAACTAAAGTCTTTAATATATTATTCTTATTTCAAAAATTTTAGATCCAGTTTTAAAACAAACAATTGCTCGATGTCCACCACTTGGCCAACTTGAACACGGGGAATTGATTTCTTCGGCTGAATCATACACTCCCGATATGTATCCAATTATGGGAGAAATTGATCAAATTGGAGGTTATTACGTTTTAAATGGGTTTGTTACCTCATTATTTCTTGTTTTATTACTGTACATTGCTTTTTAGTTTTAATGGTAAAGGGTTGCCGTATGCAGGTGGATCTGGAAAAATTCTTGCTGA
Source organism: Panagrolaimus sp. LJ2400 (assembly GCA_024447215.1). NCBI lineage: Eukaryota > Metazoa > Nematoda > Chromadorea > Rhabditida > Panagrolaimidae > Panagrolaimus > Panagrolaimus sp. LJ2400. The sequence continues at coordinate 106,170 of JAMRYA010000013.1, forward strand.
TATAATTATTGATGGATTTACAAATGCTGATATTTCTAAAGTTGATGTAACAAGGTTTTTAAGTCTCCATACAAATCCACAATATCTTTTGGAAAGAGTCCCTGAAGTTGCATCAAATACTTTTAATGTTATTGGACATCATCATCAATGTCATACAGCAAGAAATTTGCGAATGTCACCAATATATCATCAGCTAAGAAATTCGGGTGCAATGTTTGGTGAAATTATGGGCTATGAAAGACCGCTATGGTTTACTTCAAATACTGATCGTATGGCTATTTTGTTGTTTTAAAATATGATTATTCATTTTTTAGCAACAAGGAATGCACTTCACAGTGGCCAAGATCCACTTGTTGGTAAACCGAAATGGTTTTCAAATGTTTCAAAAGAATATGAAGCGTGCAGAGAAAGAGTTGGCCTAATTGACATGACAAGCTTTTCAAAGTTTGAAGTTGGTGGGCCAGATGTTGTTCCATTTTTACAAAAAATTTGTTCTGGAAATATTGATAAACCTGTTGGAACGACAGTATACACGGGAATGCAAAACGAAAGTGGTGGATATGTCACTGATTGTACGATGAGCCGAATTGAAGATGACAAGTATGTTATTGCTATATAATTAATTACTGTAGGCTCTTGTATTTTTTTAGATTTTTTATTGTTGCCCCAACAATTCAACAACTTCGTTGTTTAATTTGGATGAAAAAATGGGCAAAGGAATGGAATTCAAATATTTACGTGAATGATGTAACATCAATGTATACAGCTTTAAATGTTGTTGGACCTGCATCAAGATATTTAATGCAAGATGTAACGGGACAAAAGATGCGTGCAAATGATTTTCCATCATTTGCATATCGAGAATTAAATATTGGAATGGCAACTGGTGTTCGAGCTATCTCTGTCACGCATTGCGGGGAACTCGGTTGGGTTTTGTATATTCCGAATGAAGCAGCTCAAAATGTTTATGATAATCTTGTGGCAGCTGGAAAGGAATATAGCCTAGCACATGCAGGATATTATGCATTAAGACATTTAAGAATTGAAAAATTTTATGTTTATTGGGGTCAAGATATTCATACTCTTGTAACACCTGTAGAATGTGGTAGAAGTTTTAGAGTTGATTTTGATGTATGTTTGTTTGTCCCTTTGTTTCTTAAAAATTATATCATTCAAAATTTTTAGAAAGATTTTATTGGTAAAAAAGCTCTTATGAAACAAATGGATACTGGTGTAAATAAGCGGTATATTCAACTTTTGATCGACAACCATGATCCAAATTCAGATCCATGGCCGCAGGGTAATGAATTAATATTTCGAAATGGTGGGTCTGTCTAACAAAAATCTCTTTCCTTTCCTTTCTTCAGTTTTTGCGCTGAGAATGTTTTTTCTATAACAATTTCTTTGTTTCTTTAGAAAAACCTACTGGCTGGACAACTTCAGCGGCATATGGATTTACTCTTGGATGTCAAGTTTGCATTGGATTCGTTGAGAATAATGATTTTGGAGTTTCAAATGAATGGGTTTTAAATGGGGAATATGAAGTGGATATTGCAAATAAACGTTTCACTGCACGTGTAAATCTTCATTCACCATCGCTGCCAATGATATCTTCAGAACATCCATCTCATTTCTTGCCAACACGATAGTACTGATATAAATTTAGGAAAATTAATGTATATTTGTCAATGAAAGAATAGGGTAAAGAAATTAATAAAAATAGTCATCTTTTATTTATGCTATGTGTACCATTTAATTTGAGTGCATAAACCATAGATGAATTACATAAAAATCTATGATGGGATTTAAATAAATATGGTTTTTTTATTTTGTAAATTTGTAAGATAATTAAGACAAATGAATTGTGTATCTCAGAATCAAAGAGAGAATTCAATAAAAATTTTTATAAAAATTTATTTTACATTTGTTTTTTTAGAAGTTGTTCGATGTCATGGCATAATGGTTTGTATACGGTAGAAAAATGTCATACATGTTAGAATTAAAAACATAAACAACAAAGACGAAAAAAAGAAACCATTTTTGTTTTAAAAGAAAACTGTTAAATTACATAACTTTTGTAATTTTTTCTTCTGCTGTTCAAAAATCGTAATATTTCGTTTTCATTGTATCTAATACTTTCTTTATTTGAACCATTAGAGTTCATTTTACCATCTTTAGTTATTATTTCATGCACATGAAAGAAGATAATACAAATAATTTTCGTAATTTTAATTCCCACAGCGGCCTACGTGGATTTACGTAATCTAACCTTTTTATCTTTCCTTTTCCAAGGTGACATTTTGTTATTTTTTTTGTTTGTAAGTTTTCATGCTTTTACAAACAAGCAACAACCTTTTAAACAAACTAATGCTGAAAAATCACACTCCAGAAAAAGCGGACAACCAAAAAAACAAAACATTGCAGAAAAAAATAAAATTGCAAAATTTTTTTAACTCACAGTAAAAAGGCTCAAAGATTATTGAACGAAAAAGTTAGCTCGCAAAATATGTATGTGTTCTTCGCTGCTTACTTGTTGTTTATTTCAGAGGAGGCAGACGATGAACGAAGAAGAAGATGTAGATGAAGAAAAAAATAATGCAAAACACAACATCAATGTTGAAATAAACAAAAAAGTATATATATAAAAAAACAAAGCCCTTTGGGTTCCTCATTTATATTTGTTTTTTTTGTGTTTAACTAGAAAAAGTTAAAATACCGTAGTCTTTCTCGGAATTGTTGGATTTCTAAATTACTGTAGCTCCAGTTACGATAGAAAAGATGGTAGTATTATCTGCTCGAGCTCGACACTATTCTATTAAAACTGGTGATCGTCAAAAAACTTATGATTTTTATATTAAACAAGTTGGAATGAAAGTAAGAATTCTTAGTAAATCATTAAAACTTTTAATATAAATTATAGATTTTAAGGCATGAAGAATTTAATGAAAATTGCGCAGCTGGATGTAATGGAAAAAGTAAAAATGGAAGGTGGTCAAAAACTCTTATCGGATTTGGGCCAGAAGATATAAATTTTGTTTTGGAGATTATTTATAACTATAATGAAAAAGAGATTAAACACGGAAATGATTATGGAGTAAGTAGTTCATGACAATAAAGTTACAGTAATCTTGTAGTTTATTGTAAAGCTTATGTAGCCGAGTTTAGTGGTGTTGACGTCTATTGCAACTAAAAAACACTCAAAAATCACACTTCATGTTTTATTAAAAAGGGACTATTTTAAACTGATGCTAGAAGTTAAAAACCAACTTTTTTTAAATTATGCATTGCATTGGCGTCACATTTCACGCATTCCCTCTCACTTTCGCTTTCATCTTTTTCCACCACAACACACACCCCCCTTTGAAAACTTTTTTTCCTTGGAGAGAAATATAATGTTTGCATTTATTCATGACGAAAACTAATGTTTATTTATAGGGTGCTTACGTAAAAACTGAAAATGGCCGCCTTAAAAACAACAATGATCCATTTGGATATCCTATTTTCTTTGAAAGAACTGCGCCAATTTCTTATTTTCATAAAATTATTTTATACGTTAAATCTCTTCCAAAAGCTTTAGGTAAGCATTTAATTAGTTATTAAATACATTTGTTTAAATTATTATAGAATTTTGGCAAAAACTTCTCGGAATGACTGTTCAATCACAAAACGGCGATAGTGCTATTCTAAATTACGGTAACAATCAGACTTCTGTTGAACTTGTTGCTTCAAATTCAGAAATACAGAGAGAATCTGGAGCTGGAAGAATCTCGTTTTCAATTCCAGAAAATCAGGTATTTATTTTTAAAACTATTTTTCGATTTTTAAACGGCATTGTTGCCACAAAAAAATTAAAATGTATGAGGTATTTAAAATAGTGTATATACTTTAAAATTAAACTTTCAGCTAGCCCCATTACAAGAATCTGTTAAAAATTATGACGAAAATTTAATTCAAAAAGAAATCACTGAACTAAAAACATCAAATAAGCCTACTGTAAGAGTTGTAATTCTAACAGATCCGGTAAGCTTTTTCACAATACTTTAAAAAAAATTTAAAAAATTTTAAGAATGGCCATGAAATATGTTTTGTTGGGGAAGAAGATTTTGATAGGCTTGCACAATTTGATCCGAAAGCTGAAGAACTTTATATTGAAGCAGTTAAAAATGAGAACTGCAAACATTGTGAATCATAAATATTTCTGTTACTTTTCGTTTTTATTATTATTTTAAAAAATATTAAAATATTTGAAAAAATAAATTTTTATTACTGAAAAAATACAGTAACCATGAAGAGGGCAAAACATCAATAAACTTTTTTTATATTAATATTAACCAAAAAATTCTGAACAAAAGCTAAAAGTATAACCGAATTAACATATATTAATGAGGTATTTTCGATTTCAAAATCATTACACGAATATCAGTAAATAATAATAAGAGATCAGACTATATACACGAATTTCATCAGAGGTTCACACATTTGAATCAATTATTCTTCAGAAGCTTGACGTTGACGCTTTATTTTATCGATTGGATTATCCGAAAGTGCACTGGAAAATAGAGAATTAATTAAAAATAATTATAAATGAAAACTTACTTCATATGAATTTCTGCACCAGGTGGATATGCACGTTCTTCAAGCAATGGAAGTTTACGACCTTTGAGAAAACCTTTGCCCTTTAAATCTTTTGGAATTTTCAAAGCTTTTCGACTTGGATTTGGGTCACTGTAGGAGCAACCTTTCTTATCTCCACCATCGCATTTGTAATCATGTTCTGATAAGCTTAAAAAATATTTTATTAATTGTGAAAAAGATTACGGTATAAAAACAAAACATACTCATAAAAAAGTTGGCCATTTTTGCATTTGGGACATTTTGGTGGAACTCCAAAAATAATAAAATCAGCAAGTTGTTCAGTTGTCTTAAAAAATACAACAAAGCTTTAAAATTGATTCTTTAAAAAAGGCTTACTCCAGTAGGACCATCTTCTCGACGACGATAATGATTATTTGCTTCAAGAATTTCATCAATATCTTCACGATCTAATTTGCTATCAATTTCTTCTTTGATTTCAGTAAAAATTTCAGTTTGTTTCTGAAAGAAATGAAATCAGTAACTATTTCTAAAATTTAATAAAACATACCTTTAAAGCTGCTTTATCTTCATTGCTGCTGACATCAGGAATATTTTTAGCTTTTTTGGAAGTAATTTCTCCAGCATCACTGCTTTTTGCAGATTTACGTTTGCTGAAATTTTTTTTGTACCACTTTGTCAAGCTACGAAATAAAAACTAACTCACTTTGACTTTCCAAAGAGTTTTTTAACAGCTTTCTGTTGTTCACTATCAAGATCGTCAAAACCTTCAATCCTAAAATTACTTTGTGTAAGAGAAGAACGCACCCAATAAAAAACATACTGTTCAGCTGCAACAGTAATAACACCCATTTCTTTAATGCATTCAGGATGAAAGTTTGAACCTTTAAGATGAATTTTTGCTGCACCATTTTCAAATTTCTTTTCACATTTGAAACAATGAGCTCGAGAACTTTTTGCTGTATCAATTGTAGGGATATGAGCCTTTGGAGTTGGCTTTTTTGCTGCTGCTTCTGCAATAATCAGAATTGATTACTGTAGCATAAAGAAGCAACACCTTACTCTTAGCAGGACCAATCTTTTTACGAATTAATTCTTGATCATCCCATTTAAGTGATTCGAAGCCGCGAATTGTTGCTTCAGAAAGTTTAGCTTTGCGAGCTCTCTTCCAAAAGCAAGGTTCATGAAGCCAGTTATCTTGCATTCCATGATGAAGACGTGAAGGTGTTCGAACAGATAAACGCAATTGTCCCTAAAAATACGTTACAAAATGTATTGATGACAAAAAAATCAATAATAAGAAACACACTTCAGGGATTGCTTTACGACATTGTTTACAATGTGATCGACCTGTTTTAGCGTAATCAGTGCCAAAGGGAAGCTCGTTTTCAGAAACTTCTTCTGACATTTTTATTCTGTAAATCTAAAAAAATCAAAGAATTTAATAATTTTCTAAACAATGCAAAAAATAAAACAGCAAAAACAAAGCAGAAAAAAATGAGGAAAACACTGTGTTTGTTTGTCTATGTGACATTTGAATGCAGAAAAAAAGAGTGTTGTTTACGAGTATTAAAAAAGACATTTTTCGTAAACTCAATCTTTGAACTCTTTGCAACAAAGAAAATAACCACTGATTAAAATAAAAAGTTTGCAAATTTTTGAAATTTTAAAATTGTTTTTTCAATCTTTCGCGCAAGTTGGATGCAACTCTTACTTGACAAATGACATCTATGTTTTTGCTCTAAGATTCAACTATTTGAGAGCTACCGTACTACAGCATTCATCTTTATTAAAATGGATAATTACCACTTTTAATTAAAAAAGCATGTTATTTTAATCAGTAAATACAATTTATTTAGTTAATAAGTTTCTACGAAAATACGACTAAAATACAAAAAAATAACAATCCATCAAAAACAAAATCGACATATAAACATAAATTTTTGAAATATATTAAAAATGCAATATAAAGCTATTTATGTCTTCCACCACCACCAAGGCCACCCATTCCAGGAGTATTTTGAAATTGTTTTAGCATATTTGTTAAGCCACCAGCTCCACCCATTTGTTGCAGAATTCTTGGATCAATCATTTTAGACATTTGTTGATTTAATTTCTGCATTTGTGCCGGATTAATATTCTTTGGTGCCATTTCATTACCCTTGAATAATCCCTTTATTGAACCCATCTTCTTCACCATCTCGGCAAATTTCTTGTACTGCGCCAATAACTCTTTCACTTCATTTACGGCAACACCACTTCCATTTGCAACTCTTGTCATACGATTTGGTTCTTTTGTAAACAAATCTGCTGCTTTAACATGATCTAATTCCGAATCTGCCATACTATCCATAATTGTCATCAATCGTTTAAGTCTATGTTGGGATTCTGCTTCATTGCCTTTGGACATGAAGTCTGGGCCAAAGCCTGGGATCGTACTCTATAACAAAATACTAACTATGGTATGCTGTAACGAAATAAATTTACCAAAATTTGACTAAATGGACCCATTTTCATTATATTTTGAAATTGTTCATACATATCTCGAAGAGTAAATACACCTTGTTTCAATCGTTTCATTAGTTCTTCATTATCTTCTAGTCCCATTTCAGTCACTTTTTCGACCAAGCCCTCAATATCACCCATACCAAGTAATTTTTGAACAAATGGTTTAACTTTAAATGGTTCAAAATCATCAATATGTTCACCAGTACCAATAAAAATGATAGGACTTTTTGTTGCTGCAACAGCCGAAAGTGCTCCACCACCTTTTGCATGACTGTCTAATTTTGTAATAATAACAGAACCAATATCAACAGTTTGATGAAAAGCTTTTGCTTGTGCTTCACACGCTTGACCAATTGCTCTAAAAAATAAAAGTTAACAGTAATGAGCTTAAATAAAAAGAAATGTGAAACATACGCATCAATAACAAAAATAATATTATTTGGTTTTACAGCATTTGAAACTTGTAACATTTCTTCAAAAAGTGATGCTTCTTGTTTATGCCGACCAGATGTATCAACAATAATAACTTCAAAACCATCTTCTTTAAATTTTTGAACACCTTGTGATGCAATAATAACTGGATCAACTTCTGTGTAACTACCATAGAAAGGAATTCGAGCTAAAAATTTACAAACTTACAGTAACCCTTTTTATTAAAAAAATTCAAACCTTTTGTTGCATTTTGTTTTAATTGATCAAAAGCGCCAGCACGAAATGTATCTGCACAAACTAAACATGTTTTAAATCCTTTCTTTTGATAATAATATGCTAACTAAAACCACTACTACAGTAAGCCATTTCAAAAAATACTGAATTCAAACCTTTGTACATGTTGTTGTTTTACCAGAACCTTGCAGACCAACAAACATAATAACATTTGGTTTTCCTTTTATCGGTTGAAAGGGTTGCACTTCTGGATCAACAAGTTTAACCAATTCTGTAAAAACGGTTCTATGAATTAATCGCCTTTTATTTACACCGCCAGTCATTTCATCAAAATTTAGTGCTTTTCTAAAATGCTCGTTTAATTAATTCGTAACCAATATAAAAAAACTAACTTGACATTATCTCGTAATACTTTAACCAATTTAACATTTACATCTGCTTCAATCAATGCTCCACATACTTCTTTTAACATTAAATTAAGCTCATCTTCATTAATAATAGTTGCCTGACCAAGTTTGCCTATCGCAACACGAATTCGACGCCCAAGATCCGCTAATACCATTTTGTCGTTTTTCTTATTCTAAAAATTTTAAAAACATTTACTCAAAATATTACAAGGTTCAAAAAAATGTGTACGCGGACTCCGATTAACAAAAACGATCGGGTCAAAAGGTAAAAAAAAAGAGATAAATACAAACAAAAGTTTTCAAATTAATTTTAAAAAAAAGTTAAAAAAGCATCCCAGAATTAAAAGTTAAATTATATATGAAAACCTTATCAAAATTTAAAGTTTAACATAAAAATTTGCGAATTTTAGCACAAGATTATAACACGTTAATATCATTAAAAATATCACATCAAATTAATAAATAATAATTCTATAAAACCAGCTTATCAAGCGCATATGAATTTTAAAAACTAAATTTCTTTAACGAATTCAACGATGAATTCTGTGTTTATTCTTTTTCAATGTGATTTGGCTATTTCAAAGAGCTACAAGTAACGTTGGCAAAATGTTTCTCAACAAACATGGCGGTTTTTGAAATTTGCCATAGCAAAATGCACAAAAGAATCAGAAAACCCAAAAAGATTCCTTTAAAAAGGATGAGTTTCCTCTTTTTTTGGACTTTTTTATCCCCTTTTTTAATACCGTAACTTTATTAATTTCTCTTAAATTTTATAGTAATTATAAGATGCATCTTTACCATCTTTCTCTACAACAACCTACTTCAATTGATTGTGCAGTACAAGGATGTTTTGCTGGTATTTCTAAACAACAAGTTAGTATAATTATTACATTAACAACTGTAATGATAAATTTACAGGAAATTTGTGTTGCAAGAGGTTCTGTTTTGCAACTGCTTGTTTTTGATTCACGTTCTGGAAAAATAAATGTACGATGTAGTCAAGATTGTTTTGGAATTATTCGATCTCTTCTTGCCTTTAAATTAACTGGTGGAACTAAAGGTAATTTCAACAATCAATTTTTCTGTTTGAATTTTTAAATTTTTAGATTATATTGTTGTTGGATCAGATTCTGGAAGATTTGTAGTACTTGAGTATAATCCTACTAAAAATTCATTTGATCGCGTACATCAAGAAACTTATGGAAAAACAGGATGTCGTCGAATTGTACCTGGAGAATATCTTGCTGCTGATCCAAAAGGAAGAGCTGTTTTAATTGGAGCTGTTGAAAGACAAAAACTTGTTTATATTATGAATCGAGATGCTCAAGCAAATCTTACAATCAGTTCACCCTTGGAAGCACATCGAAGTTACAGCATTTGTTATGCAGTTATTGGATTAGATGTTGGCTTTGAAAATCCTACATTTGCATGTTTAGAAGTTGAATATGAAGTATGTCATTTGCTTTAAATTTCTATAAAGTTGCGAATTTTAGGAATCTGATCAAGATCCAACTGGTGAAACAGCTAAAAATGTTCAACAGAGTTTAACCTTTTATGAATTAGATCTTGGTTTAAATCACGTAGTTCGAAAGTATTCTGAACCTTTACAAGAACGTGGTAATCATTTAATTCCAGTTCCCGGTGGTGCAGATGGTCCAAGTGGTGTTATCGTATGCTGTGAAAATGTTATCGTATACAAAAATCTTGGTGATCAACCTGATATTCGTGTAATGATTCCTCGACGTCAAAATGATTTTGAGCATGAAAGTCGTCCATTAATGGTTATTGCATCTGCTTCACACAAAACTAAAAGCATATATTTCTTCTTGATTCAAATTGAAAACGGTGATTTATTTAAAGTTACATTAGATACTGAAGGAGATATCGTCACTGATATGCATTTAAAATATTTCGATACTGTAACTCCCGCCAATTCAATGTGCATTTTAAAAACTGGATTTCTTTTTGTTGCTGCTGAATTCGGAAATCAGTAAGCTTACATAAGTCTAACTGTAAATAGCTTGTTATAATTTTTAGTCAGTTATATCAAATTGCTCGTTTGGGCAATGATGATGCAGAAGGTGATTTTTCATCACGCTCAAAGAAATCTGGTCTTTATAATTGTCGAGATTTGTACAATTTGATCTTAGTTGATAGTGTAGAATCTTTGGATCCACTCATTCAAACAACTATTGCTGATTTAGCTGGTGAAGATGCTCCACAAATTTATGCGCTCTGTGGCCGAGGTGGAAGATCAACTTTAAGAGTTTTACGAAATGGTCTCGAAGTTTCTGAAATGGCTATCTCTGAATTACCTGGTAATCCACAAAATGTTTGGACTGTTCGTCGTACTGTTGATGGTAAAATTTTCTTTTGTGATTTCTAGCTTTAAATTATTGTGATATGTTTCAGATTCTTATCATTCATATATTATTGTATCTTTTGCAAATGCTACCCTTGTTCTTGCCATTCAAGAAAGTATTGAAGAAGTTCCCGATTCTGGTTTCCTTGGCACTGCTCCAACAATTGGATGTGGTTTAATTGGAGATGATTCATTGCTTCAAGTATACCCAGGTGGTCTTCGTCATATTAAATCTGATCGTCGTATTAATGAATGGAAAGCTCCATCTCGTCGACATATTGTTAACTGTGCTATCAATCGTCGACAAGTTATTATTGCACTTTCTGGTGGTGAAATTGTTTATTTTGAACTCGATATGACCAATCAATTACGTGAATTTTCTGAAAGACGCGAATTACCTGCCGATATTTTATGCATGAGTGTTAGTGATATTCCAGAAGGTGAACTTCGTTCTCGTTTTCTTACTGTAGGATTATCTGATCGTACTGTAAGAGTTATCTCACTGGATCCAGCTGATTGTTTATCACCATTAAGTATGCAAGCAGTTCAAGCTGATCCTTCTTGGTAAATTTTTTTTCTAAAAAAGACGACAAAACTTAAATTTTAATCAAACCACTTTTTAGCATTTTAATTATTGAAACTCCTGATGAAGGTGGTGCAACTTCAATGATGCATATGAATATTGGACTTGCAAATGGGTGTTTAATGCGAACAACGATTGATCAAGTAACGGGTGAATTAGCTGATACACGATTACGATATCTTGGTACTCGACCTGTTACTATGTTTAAAATTATTGTTCAAGGACGTGATGCCGTATGTTTTACATTTCAAAATTTCTTTATACACTGTAGCACTTTTTAGGTAATTGCAACTTCAAGTCGTTCATGGGTATTATATCATTATCAGAATCGTTTTCATTTGACTCCATTGAGTTATATGGCATTAGATAGTGCTTCAAGTTTTGTTTCACCTCAATGTGCAGAAGGTATTGTAGCAGTTGCAAGAAGTACTCTTCGAATTCTTGCTCTTGATAAACTTGGTGCAGTATTCAATGAAGCATCACACAAACTTAAATTTACTCCACGTAGTTTTGTACCACTTTTTCATAGCGATCATTTAATTATTATTGAAACTGATCATGCTGCATTTACTGAAAAAGCTAAAAAAGAAAGAAGACAAGCTTTAATGGAGGTTTGTTGTCTTTGGCTATTACTGTAGGATTAATTATATTTTTAGGGAACAGAAAATGTTGAAGGTGCACATGAATTACGAGCTCTTTATCAAACATTGAACAATGATGAAAGTAAATTTGGTGCACCAAGAAATCACAATGGAACATGGGCATCATCAATTCGTTTAATTCATGCAAATCGTGGAAATACTTTATGTCATTTTGAATTACCAGATGGTGAAGCAGCATTTTGTGTTGAAGTTGTACATTTTCGGTCACAACCTGAATCATTATTTGTTCTTGTTGGATGTGCATCAAATCTTCAACTGGTACCACATCATAAACCTCGTGGTGGTTGTGTTTATGCGTTTTTGGTGCATAAAAATGGTCAAGGTTTTGAATTTATTCATGGTACTCCAACTGATGAACCTGTGTATGCTATTCATGCATTTAAAGGTATTGTATTAGTTGGATGTGGACGAAAGCTACGATTATATGATATGGGAAAACGACGGCTTTTAAAGAAATGTGAAAATAAGGTTGGTTTCTTTTTTATTTTTAGAGCCCTCTCTTTTTTCGTACTCGGAACTATTGCTTCATTTTTATCTCTAAAATCTTTAAATCTTTCTCTATTTTGTTTCATCAACACCTTAAATGTTTTCTTTAAAAAATTCTATATTTAAAAGTGCAAAAAACAAGCATACATTTAACAAAAAATATAAATAAGAAATATCACGAAGATCTTTTAAATTATTTAACCGTAATATTGTAAGATATAAAAAATGAGAGATTCATATGAGTGTATCTTCTGGGATTGTTTTTTTTACTCGTTATTTGTTGAAGATTGTGAGGGTGCAACAATAGGGGGGCTAGAGCGAGAATAATACGGTGGCGCTGAGACTGAACTATAGCCCATTGTTTTGTTACTTGGACGCATTTGTGAATTGTACGAGTTGTACTAAAAAAATAAAGGTTCATCTTTCGGCTTTGTGTTTTATGTTTTATCTTACCATTGTTTGTTGAGTTGATTGTCCAGAAAGTAGAAAATGATTGCATGTAAGTAATCTTTTAAAGCATGTACGGAATTCTCGATTAAATACTGTATAAATAACAGGATTCAATGCAGAATTAAGATATCCCAACCAAAATGCAATTGACCATACAACTTCATTTGTATCAAGTGAAAAGCCATAGAGAATGCTAAATCCAAGCCAACAACAAATGAAGCACCCCGTTACAATAGCGACTGTTTTTGCGGCTTTTATTTCAAGTGATAGACGCTTTTCATATGCACAACCTGCACGCTTTCTTGGATTACGGCGCATAATTTTTGTAATCATATGGGCTCCATAGCTTTTCTTCTTAACTGGCACAGAATTTGGATGAAGATGAACTTTGCTGTTTACATGTACTTTTCCATTGCTGCTATTTGATTTTGATTCAGCTTTTGGGGAATTTGTTCCAATAAAACTAGTTGGCATAGTTTTTGCACCCATATTTGAAATTACTGTAGATGTATCCAATCTTTTTAAATGACTATCTGAATGCGAATTCGCTGATGACCTAAATTTTAAAATTAAACTTTAATTTAAAATAAAGTTTAAATTCACTTTTTGAATGACGCATTATGACCGTTTTCAGCTAATTCAAGTGAGAGTTGTTCTCTTATTTTTTCCATTTGTTTATTTGAACCTGTTTGATAACGTGGTCTTGTTTCTGGTTCACTTGTAGTTGATAATTGATGTGAAAATTCACCTTTTCTTCTTTCATAAGGTGTTTGTGAATCTGCTGTATCAGACAATAAAGGCTCATGAGAGAAATCTCGTACACTTCCATGTGCGCTTCCGCTACTTCTGCGAGATGGAGATTGATCACGATTTGTGTTATCACCTTTCTTTGATTTTTCTTCTTCACTGTGACGTCGTGGAGAAAGTCTGGGTGAACGATTTGATGTATTGTTATTATTATTTTTTACGTATTGTAGGCTTGTAGCGCTTCCATTACTGGGATAAACTGTTGTTGACGTGCCATTTTGTAGAATAGGAGTTCTAAAATGTTTAAAAATGTTTTCTTTTATTTGCTTCAGAACAAACAGACAGGATGTTACGTGTCATACTTCTTTTTCTTTAAATCTCACTTACCTTGAACGTGAAGAATCCATTTGAGCATTCATAGAAGAGTTTTTCATGGCAACGCTAGAACCTCGATGTACACGCAGCATTGGCATATTCTCGGTACGGCTCAATGCAGATGGATTTTGCATTAAAATATTTTTAGGATTTTTGTTTGCATTTGCAGTTACCTGTATTGATATATAAGTGTTATAAAATTTTCTTATCGAAATTCTAACATCTACCTGCATCATTCCAGAATAAACGCTTTTTGTTGCAGCACAGGCAGCAATGTAAATTCGGACATAAACAAAAATGACAACAATCATGGGAACGTAGAAACTTGATGATGCACTGAATATTATATAAGCCATGCCAGAATTTGCAGGTGTACACGTACAGTCTTTGGGTTTGCTGGTATCAGTTGAAGCTAATAAAAAGCTTGGGGAACAAATAATAAATGAACCAATCCAAACTCCAGCTACAATACAACGTGCTCTAAATTTTGTTACAAGCATAGGATAATTTAATGGCTTTATAATAGCTATGTATCTGTCAATTGAAATTGCAACTAGATTATAAATTGAGGCAGTACACATCCAAATATCCATTGTGAGCCACATGGTACACCATGTGTCACCAAAAATCCAATGTCTGTCCAGTGCTTCATTTGCTATACTGAATGGCAATATCACTAATCCAACCTAAAAAAAATTTGAAGTTATTTTTATACGTTTTTCTCAATTACCATAAGGTCTGCTACAGCTAAGGATAATATCAGAAGTCCTGTCGCTGACCGTAGTCTTCTTCTTAAAATAACTGCTGCAATTACTAATGCATTACCAAGTACCACCAGCACAACAATAACAGTCAAAACTGAGATAATAGTAAATATTCGAAAAAATCCTGGTTGTGTGGGTTGATGTGACCAAGCATGAAATGAGCAGTCCAGAGAAGTTTCATTGGAAATTGAGGATGTCCAATTATCATACATTATAACTTTTTTTGAATAATAATATTTTTGAGAAGATAGAATTAAATAATTCAGCAAAAATAGAAATTTTAAATAAATACAGCGTCACCGGTAAAAAAGAATGGTGGCAGTGAAAAAATGCCAGCTTTCAAATAATAATATGAACAGCAGCAATGCTTCTTATGGTTTTTATTTTGATTAAATAAACAGGTGAATTTATGGCACTGACAACGATACCACGCCTGATGTAACGCATATAAGCGTGTCCGTCTTTTAGTCCTTAAACAATTTCACATATTTGTAAAAAGAGAAGTCAAAAGAAAGCATTGAAATTCACGCGTAAATAAAACACACGAATACGACCCACACATCTTTAATCTATTTCAAATGTTAGAAAAGGTACTGCTACGGGAAACTCATAAAAAATTAACTTATATTTTTTCAAATAATAAGTTTCTTCCCCCTATCTTAAGTTAATTTTTGCCTTAACAAAGAGAACGTCATTATAAAATTGTTAGAACGCAAATGAAGGCTTGTCACTTTTAAAACAAAGAAAAAAGAGTTTTGATTGAATTTGTTCAAGTTGCGTCAAAAACATTGTTGCTGCATTTTTAAAATACGTTTTTGCATGGGGTGATAATTTAGTTTGCCAAATTTAAAGGTTATCTAAAACTTTTCAGCAATAAAAATTTGGAAGTTTTAATGAAATTACGAAAATTTTTGGTTATTTTTTTGCAGCAATTTTTAAAACTTTGAAAATACTACACCTGGATTTTAAGAATTATTTTTTTAAAAAAAATTAATTTATTTTTGAATAATTTAAATTGATGTCAATTTAATAATGTTTTATAACTCACAAAGTTAAGACAAAAGCATTCTTTTTACGCATTTTAGGCTTTCAACGTCCTTTCTTCAATCTTTCTTTGAATTTTCGAGTTGTTTTTTATATGAAAGAATAAGCAACATTAAGTTGTCGCATCAAATCCTGCTTTTAAGCCGATTCCACTATGAAAACAAAACAATCTTTTTTCTCTGGAAAACACGCAAAAACATACATTTAGTTATCAGATTGAAAGTGTATTTGAACACCTTTTCTTTTATTTGACAAATTACATGTTTGAGGAAAAAAATAATAAGCATTATAACGGCGTGAAATAATAGTGAGAAAAATTAAAATTCAGACAAAATATTAGTTTTAAAAATGTAACGACTATAATTCAGAAAAGTTTCCTTACATGCAAGCGGCAAAAAATAATGCGTGTTTAGTGAAGCTTAAATTAGGAACATTGGATTTTTCCCTTCGCTTTTTTTTATAAAAATAGCAATAAAAATGAATAAACATGAATGAAAAAAGTCTAAAATTGTATCTAACCTTTTTAATCAATTAAATGATACAAAATTCTGCAAAACTTTGTGCAAGAACAATTTTAGGAAAATATTAATTATGCTACTCTTTGACATTGTTCGACGTCAAAACTAGCTTGCTTTCTTTTTTTACACCTTTTTTGAAAAATTTTTTTTGCATGCCAACAATGAAAGCGCTTTAGAAAAAAAAAAGTTGCAATTGAAGAATATATTTCAGTAATTCATCACCCCTAAAATTTTCTGCTATGAATATATCCGCTCAATTCAAGGTTATTCATGCAAAAATAAAATCTTTTGTATTCGCGTAAGATTGTAGTTGATTATGGTTTTTCTTTTCTGACAAGCAACAAAACAAGATTGTTTTCTTAAAATTTTAAAGTAGGGATCTTTTTAGCTAAGGTTTTAAAAGGGCAAAACAACCAACGACAGAAATAGAAAAAATGTATTATAAAAAATAAAACATTGGAGAAAGTTTTATACAGGACTGAAAAAAAATATTAGAGACACGCGCACTTTTTCCGTTCAAAATCTCGTGGTCACCGGAAACAGGATATTTTCAAACGGTTTTCATTGCTGCTTTTTACATTGATTTTTTTTGTATTTTTTCATTTAAAACAAATAGCAAAAATATTAAAAGCATAAATCAAAAGAACGTCTGTTCTTTTGAACATTTGAGAAATTACCTTTCTTTTTTTTTATCTTTAAAATAAAAGCCGAGATGAGCTTTTGCTTAAAACAATCGCTTTTTTTTGCAATAGCAGACATTAAAAATGAAACTGCTGGACCACCTGAGGATCTTTTTTTGTCTTTGTAAATGTTAATGGGCAGCGGCAATAATGGCGGCAAACAAAGAGAAAAAAAGCAACTGAAGCATCGCAACAAACACATGTTAAAAAGGTGAAAGTAATTGCTTGTTTTATTTTTAACGAAACTTTTAACACAAAAATAGTTTTTTTTTCTTTGCTTTTGTTTTTTTAAAGCAAATGCCAAATATTGTTGTTGTCAAAGCGACGGCATTAATATTTCTAAAAAAAGTAATTGAAAAAGTGGAATGAAAGGAGGGTTAGGTAATTTTAAGGCAAATAAAAATTTTAAGAAAAGTCAATTCTAATCTGATATAGCTGATTAATAGTTGAAAAAACAATAGATTTTTGAACTTTTAAGTTGAATAAAATAACTTGAACGTTGACAAATTTGGACAAAATCGATGACGATTAAGCGGATGTGACAAAGAAAAAAAGAGTAAAAACACAATTTTGGACTTTTGTTTAAGCGTGTTTTAAAATTAAATTACTTATTTTGCAAGCCTATGCTACGTTACCTTAGACTTTCATTTTTTGTTGCAAAAGAAGTTGTTTAAAATTTTGCAATTTGAAACTTTTAAACGTTCATTTTGGTAAAAAAAAAGAAGACAGGCATTTGATAACACTGCCATAGGATGAAAAAAAACTAGAATACTTTTTTAGGCTCTAAGAATGCTCCATTTTATTGCAATTATGTTTTTTTCAAAGTATTCTTTCGTTTTTGCTTTTCCTACGAAAAACTAATCATTTATGCGTATAAATTTAGCCTTTCATTCAAAAAAATAAAGTTTCCCCCGAAGATCTCTCTAGGTTTCTTATTAGCGTTTACGCTTCTATGATGTCTTTTTTGTTTCTTTCTTTTTTTTATCAATTAGTTAGAAATGAGCATATATATATTTCATATGCTTCCGTCAATGATAATAGTAGTAACAAGTTATTTTATGCCATTTAAATGTTCCTAGAATTTGTTTCTAACGATGCGATTCACTGAGGCAGTTTAACTGCAACATATTTAAAAAAGCTTTTCAAAATGCTGCTTTCATCAATTAAAGCTAGTCTAAAGCGCTTTTTTGAAATGAAAATGTTACATATTTTTAAGAATAATATTTTTAAAATGTGACAGAATGAAACACGGAGAATACGAAAAAAAACCGGCATGAAACCTAAAAGCAAGCCAATCATAGATGAAAAAAGAAGAGGGGTGACTGACTGTGATTAATCCCTAATTCATAAAAAAATAGCAGCGCATATAAAAAAAGCTTATTTTCGTTCCGGCATAAGTTTTTAAAACATGAAAGAGCAAAAATCTCACAACTTTTTGATGTCTCATAATAAATTTAAATAAAAAACATAAAAAATTTCTAATGTAAGTGATTCATAAAGATTATTGAAAGAAAAAACAAAAATAAGCGGAAGGATCAAGAACGCATTTAGTTAATGGACGTTCTTATCCTTGTTTTGGTGCCGATAACGCAGCTATTAACACACACGCCATAATATGATTTTGCAGTAGAATGTTTAATACAATAAGATGTAAGATTGAATGAAAACAGCATCACATATGTGTTGTTATTTCCTTCCGGTCTCACATTTTATATGTTATTAATATGTAACGAAAAAACCCCCCTCTAAAGAAAATGAGAGAGACTATCTATGATGCCATGTATTTAATCGTCAATATGTAGATTACGAATTTTGAAAAAGGGTGTTAGTCGAGATTGAAGCGGCCACAAAAATTTTTTTTGGAGGTTTTGGTTTCAAACTTTGCAAAGAAAACAATCTATCATAATTCTATTCAATGATCGACGTTTAAAAAAATCTAAAATTAAAAAGAATAACAAGGAAACATAAAAGGATGAGGGGTTTTGTAAAATGTCAAATGAGGAAAATGTGTGAAAAGATATTTTATTTTTTTTGTTACATAACCACAAATATGCTATAAATAAAATAACAAAAAAAGATGGCACCAAAAAGGCATTTCAATTTTTACTGGGTTAACATTGAAACAAGGGGCAAGACCATTGCGGTCGTTTTTGTTAAAAAGCTAACGTGTGTTTAGTGCCGTTTAGAATAGATAAGCAAAATGCATGGAACAAGGCGGGGACTCAAATAACAACAAAAGAAGAAGCCGTTTGATGATGAGGAGGAAAGGAGTGCGAAGGAGTAAATTATTTTTGGGATAACGTAGATGTGAAAAGAAATAATAATATTTTATATTATTGGTTTAAACGAATTAAAGCATCTATCTTATTTTTATGTTTCCTACTGTGACAATATGAGGATGTTAGACATGTATTTTAAGAAAAAAAACATAAGGATTCCAAAAGTTTGTAAAGACACATTCTTTTTTCTTCCTCTACGGAAGCAAAAAAAATGCAAAAGAGGTTAAAGGAATAAAAAGCATAAAGTTCAAGAAAAAACATTGAATGTAAAAAAAGTGTTTTAAAGACAAAATGTTAGGTTATTAAGAATAAATGGCAGCAGCAGTTCAAAGAGAGGAAAACATGCAATGTTTTTAAAAGTTTTAAAAAGAAATGATCATGAAAAGTTTTTTTCTTCTATCTTGAGTCAAATCTCTGTTTTGTTGTTGTTTCACTTCTAATGCACTCATCCCTCATTCTTTGTCATAGTTTTTTTTTTCTTTTCTTGGACACTACTTAACAACTACAACATAAAAATTTAAGGATTCTTCTTCTCTCCTCTTATTCTGGTTGTTTTTTTCTCTCTTCAGTCTTTGTTCACAACTTGTTGCCTTGTAACGAAACCTTATTAGCATTTCTTTTTTTAAATAACACACACGCTGAAAAAAATACTAAGTTTCAAGGAATAAAATGCATCTGGAATAACTGGGTAAAACTTCCGCATGTTTCGGTCAGCAATTTTTCTTTTTTTTAAATATTATAATTCTAAGAAGGGCGTTGAGCGTGGTTGACTTACCAATTTACGACATTTTTCCATTGCATAAAGCTGTAAAAAATATATATAAAGGAATAAAGAAAGAAAAAACTTAAAAATTCAACACATAACTTGACTTCCTAAAATTTATCTCTTATGTAGCTTATAAGTGGCACTCAAATTTGACTAACACACAAGATAAAAAATAGAAAAAAATGCAAAAAAAAGTTTAGCATTTTTAACTTTTATCCCCGATGGAATTACAATTCTGTTTTGATGAACAGAAGGGACAAAATCGCAAAGCTTAAAAAAAGGTTCAAAGCAAAAAGGCTACACAACAGGGCTGTCCGGTGCGCCGGATCCGGTGCACCGGAACACCGGAAACCGGCCATTATTCCGGTGTTTTTTGCTCCGGACCGGAATCCCGGATTTTTGGCCGGATTCCGGTTTCCGGTGCATGCATTAATCATACACTATTTTTTTGCAAAATTGATGGTTTTTTTGTAAAATTTTGCTCAATCAGTTCCTCAACCATTATCCAAAAAGCGAAAACTTGATGAAAGTTCACTTGAAATCATTCCTGCACAAAATCCTCCAACTCCAGTTAAGTCAGATGATGATTTGTGATTTCTTTCCTTTTTTGTACCATAAATTAATTGACATTTTTTGATTTTTTCTTTAAAATTTACAGTACTTATAAAGAACCGGACACCGGAAACCGGAATCCCGGAAACCGGACAAATTGTCCGGTGCACCGGCAACCGGACCGGACAGAAAAGCCAGCACCGGACAGCCCTGCTACACAAACAACAAATCACATCACTAAATAAATTTTGCACACATTCATTTTATTATTTTGATAAGCATTAATGAAGCAATAATTCTCTCTATCACGTTTTGGTCTTGTTTTTATAAATATTAATTAAGTACTGTATTTCAGCAAATTCCATATAATATTGTTGATGTCAAATCAATTGGTGGACGAATTATTGTCTCAGATGTTCAAGAATCTATTCACTTTTTACGATATCGATCAACGGTAAGTCTTTTTGGCTTTTTTGGATTTATTAGCTTTTTTGGTTGTTTTTTTATGGCGGGTGTTTTAAAAAAATACTTTCACAAGGGAATCCATGTTGACCACCCATAATTTCCCCTAAGGCAATTATTTTTATGAAGTCATATATTTTCTTTTTTATCCCCTTCTAAAAAAACAACAAAAGAGTAGTTTCATTACCTCTCAAGGGAAACATTTATCGCTGGAAAAAAAAGTTTCAGAAATGAAAAAAAATTGAAACAAAAATAAACGCTTATTCTTCGTTAATAGCTTTTGTAAATGTCAACTATAATGAGGGAAAAAACAACCCACAATGATAATACAATGACATTTTCCATAGGGACTACAAAAATTAAATAATTTTAAAAATAATTTCTATTTTTAGGATAATCGAATGGTTGTATTTGCTGATGAAACAACACCTCGTTATGTTCGAGCTACGTGCATTCTTGATTATGACACTGTTGCAGTTGGAGACAGATTTGGAAATATTTCTATTGTGAGTTCTTTTTTTCTATTTTTCTTTCAAAAAAATCTATTTAAAGGAGCGAAGAGGTTGCTCGTAAAAAGAAACAACAGTGATTAAAAAGAAAGAGATTTAAAAAGGGCATTTTTTAATATAAAAAAGAAGCTAAAAATGGGAAATGAAATGATGCAAAATGTGTTAAACCTTAAAAAAGGGAGGTGATGAGAAATTTATCTGACCGCTAAATCTTTTTTCCTTCTTATTACTACTGAAAAATTCATTCAAAATTTTTTAAGTGGACAAAGTTCAATCCAAGAAAACAATATTTTTATTCATAAAAAGACTCTAGAATCTTTTCTTTTAAAATAACATCGCGCAATGTTTGAATTACTATTTTTGTTGCTGTCACTTCTCTCCTTCCGGAAGAATAAAATCAAAAAAGATGCTAGATTTGTTTAACAAATAATTTCCAAAATAAGGCATAGAAAGTCTTGTCAATTTAAAAAGTTTTTCCCATATTTTGAACAATGGCAAAAAAGAACACAACAGGAAAAAAAACTGATCACGCAAATGACAAGTATTAAGTAGTAGTGTGGTAGTAGTTTGTGCTCTATAAAACTAAGCCTCCAATAGCATTAAATTAATACTACTTTGCATTTCCCTCCTTTTTCAATGTTTTCGTATTTTTAAAACATTCAAAGGTTCTTTTCTGCAAAAAAATAAATTAAATATCCTGCAGCTAAATTCTTTTAAAGTTTTTGTTTTTACAAGCATTTTTTTCATGTACATAATATGACAACATAAGTAAGTAGAAGTGGTTTTTTGATTTTTAGTAAAACGAAATTTAAAATAAAATGCTTTTTAAGTTTGAATCACCAATTTTTTAAAATTATATAAACTTCAAACAAACTGAATATATATTGTTAATTAAAATTTTCTAAAGGTCCCATATGTTTTATTTCTAATAGATTTTGAATCTAATCTCTGGTGGACTAACTTAAACACTTTACTTATGTTTTGAAATCTGATAAAATAAGAGAGAGAAAATAACACATTTTTTGGTATATTATCCATGGCAGCCGTTTAAAAAGGGAGATATCCATTTTTTAAAATGACAAAATATTGCTAATATTATTTTGGATACAAATTCAATTTTTTTTAAAGTGGCTGTAACAAAAAAAAGAAAACAAATGTTGGTAAAACATGTCTTTTATAGTTTTGAATGCATTTGCATATATATTTGGAATAAAAGCAACACAAAAGTGGTCCGAAAAAAAGAGCTGCGTCATTTTTTATCTTATCCTTAAAAAAAGCGGGCTTTAGACCAAAGACAGTGTCTTTTTATAGATTTAAAGTGCCATAGAAAAAAAAACAGAAATTTTTAAATTTTTTCATGAACTCTGTTTTTTTGCTTTAAAAGTTTTAATGATGCGTAAAAGATTGGAATGGGACAGGTGCATTTTTCAGAGAACACCATATATCTTTTATTGACGTAGAGGTGTTTATTTGTTAGGCAAATAATTCATACTAAAATTGGTTTTTATAACAAAAAAATTTTAGTTTCTTGAATGTCTAAAACTATCATATTTTAGTTATAAAAGTTTTTAATAAGCAATGAAATTATGTTCAAGATTCATAAAAATGAAATAAATTAAAGCATGTTTTTAGAATTTAATAACACAAAAATGCATTAAAATTAATATGAAACAATAGATAATACAAAAAATGATTATATTAATTAATATTTTTTATAGCTTCGTCTTCCTAAAGATGTAACAGATGATGTACAAGATGATCCAACAGGTGTTCGAGCATTATATGATCGTGGAAATTTAAATGGTGCACCACAAAAAATTGAATTAATTTCACAATTTTATGTTGGAAGTATGATAACAACTTTACAAAAAACTAATCTTGTTCCGGGTGCTGAAGATGCATTAGTTTATACAACAATATCAGGTGCAATTGGAATGTTTGTACCATTTGTTTCTCGAGATGAATATGAACTCTTTCAAACACTTGAAATGCATATGCGTGTTGAATTTCCACCTCTATGTGGTAGAGATCATTTAGCATATCGATCATTTTATGCTCCGATTAAGGTAAATTCTTTCTAACATGAGCATTAAAAATTAATTTTAAAATACTTATATATTTTTAGAATGTTGTTGATGGAGATATGTGTGAACAATATGGAATGATTGAAGCTTTAAAACAACGTGAAATTGGTGAAAATCTTGGACGCAAAGCTACTGAAGTATGTCTTCTTTTTTCTACTAATATTCTTAGCCTAGAATTTAATAATGAATATCTTTTAGGTCGCTAAAAAACTTGAAGATATGCGTACCCGCTATGCATTTTAAGAAGAAATAGAAATGTTGTTACTTGTTTATCGTTTTTCTTCTACCAAATTTGTTGAAAATGTTTTTATATTTTATTAACTTAATATTATTCTTCTTTTTCATTCAAATCTCTTATTTAATTAAATTTTTCTTTTCTTTGACCGTTTGAGTCCTTTGATGATGCCTATCAAATCATTTTGATTATTACTATTAATGGTCTGAGACAAAAGAAACAGGTTTTTGCAATCTTCTGTCATTTTCATTACCCAATTTTGAAAACTCCTCTCTATCGTTTTCCTCTAAAGAAAGGTCAAAGAATTTTTTGATTTCAAAAAACACCGCAGACTGATCTCTCTCTTTTTTTATATTGTTTTTACATCATTATTTGAATTTGAATGCTTTTTTAAATGTCTGTGATTGTATTTTGTTTAGTTTTGTATTGGCTGCTTATATAAATAAAATAAAATATTTATACACACGAGTTTTTGTTTGACAGAAAGCGGACGTGGATCTTTTTTCATAATGTTTCAAATTGTTTAAAATTTGGAACACTTTAAAATTTACAGATGTTAATATTTTAGGATAAAAATATGTTTTCGTAATTCGTAAATTTTTCGTTTTTAAACTACCGAATTTTTTAAAAATTTATAAATAGCTTCATTTTTGGGCTACCTAAAATCTATTTATCCTTCACTTTACTTTAAATCTTTCAATGCAGAAGCTAAACATGTTAAAAAAAATTTCCAAGTACGAATTTTTAGAATTTACCAAAATATTTTAGGTATTTAAAAGAGACGTTAAAAACATTTCTTTTTATTACTCCTCTTTTTTTCCTCCTTTAATAAGATTGCGCATTCTTATCAGTCTTATTTTTATGTATAAGCAGAGATAATCTCTCGTGCTTTTTCTCGCTACCTGCTGCTTCTTATCGTCACTCTGTTCAATCGTTCAGTTATGATATTTTTCTTTCTCTATTTCTCTCATCATCATCGTAATTATATTTGCAGATTTTTTCTCCTTCCTTTTTTCTCACTTTTCTTTCACTCCCTGTCAAATATTTTTTGTGACTGAAGCTCCGCCTTTTCTATCACTTGATTTTTTTTCGGATAGGCGGAGCAAATAACAGAGGTATTTAAAAGAGCTGCTAAAAGAACTTTTTCTTCAGTGCCCACCAAAAATATTAGTACTGAGCGGCGGTTGGAGCACAAAAAACCGCTTGGTAATGAACACGAGAAAAAAGTAATCAAAAAAAGAAGAAAAATATTGCAGAAATCATCACGAGAGAGTGAAAATGAATGAATAAATGCGCAAATGCGATATTTTTAATGCAATGGTATCCTTGACTTTTTTGAAAAATATTTAAATTTAGAATTTTTCGTAAGAAATATAAAAGTGTTACTAAAAAGTTCCTTTCTCCCTAAAAAATAATGAAGGAAAAATGGGGCGCGCGACATACTGTAAATGTGGGAAATATTATTATTGCTTTATTTGATGACAAACAAAATTTTGTAAATACATTTCAGTTTTTTGGAATATCCCTCATTAAATCCATAACCTCAATTTATCAATTTTTTACAAAAATAATACTGGTACAAATAAAAGAATATTATCATAGATTTACATATGGCTTATACATAAAGCCATATTAAAGGAGTATCGTCACTTGACGCATTGCAATTTGAATTTCCCGCCAAATACGCGTGCAATAGAAACTTACGATACTCCTTTAAGTCTTATATTTTGTGTTTTAATCAACTCATTAAAATATCACTTCAAACATTATAGATAAATGAAAGGTGAAATTTGGGTTTATATAATTTTTTCGAATTCTCGAGGGCAAACACATTTTAAACTTAAAAAAGTAATTTGCTCTATCATTTCCCCCCTAATAATCTAACCATCGTGCCACGATCTTAAACATATTTGTAATGACAATTATAGAAATAGTAATGTAAAGTAAATTGATTTTATAAATATGAAATATGAGAAGCAACACAAATTTCAACCGACATTCAAACTTTTAAACGCAATTTTTTGCTACTTTTTTGCAAATGTTCCCTTTATGCCAATCCTCTAATTTTTGCGTAAATGTTTTTTGTGTCTAAAGAGCGAGCAACTGCTTGAAAAATTCAATGAAAAAGCTTCTTATTTTATCATATATAATTATATCCTTGGCTATTCTAAATTTTTTATGTACAATATAGATGCCGTTGGTTTTATAAAAGATATAACTTATTATTGCTTCTGTCAAGGAAATGTTTAGACATGTATCTTTGAAATTTAAAAAAAGCAACATTTCTCTCTTTCTAAATGCCTTTGTTATAATTATTAAATTTATTAGATAATCGTTTAATCTAGTTATTCTTTGTTTAAATGGAGTTAAACAAACACAACCAAAGTTTTTGCTGATAAACTTAAGAGGATTTTTATCTGTATGAGAAGGGTTATGCTTGTAATCAGCTCTTTACCCACTTTTTTAATCCCTTTTGCTACTTTTTCGTGATAAACGAGCTATAAATTATATTACAATTTTGGGAGTTATGTCTTATTTTATAAATACTAAATTTTCAGGTAATACAAGCACATTCGATTCTTTGATTGTTTCATCTTTCTTAATCTCTCATCATCAAAATGACTGCCAAGCCTCCATACAAAGTTGCTGATATGTCCCTTGCTGAATTTGGACGAAAAGAAATTATCATGGCTGAAAATGAAATGCCTGGTCTTATGTCTATGAGATCAAAATATGGTCCATCGAAGCCACTTAACGGTGCTCGAATCGCTGGATGTCTTCATATGACTGTTCAAACAGCAGTCCTCATTGAAACTCTTCGCGAATTAGGAGCAGATGTTACTTGGAGCTCATGCAATATTTATTCGTAAGTTTTATTATATATAACGTTTAAAAATACATATTCAATATCTTTTATTTTTAGTACTCAAGATCATGCTGCTGCCGCTATTGCTGCAACTGGTGTTCCCGTTTATGCATGGAAAGGTGAAACTGATGAGGAATATGAATGGTGCATTGAGCAGACTCTTATCTTCCCTGATGGACAACCTCTCAATATGATCCTTGATGATGGTGGTGATCTTACCAATATTGTTCATGAAAAACATCCTGAATATCTTCCTGGCATTTATGGTATTAGTGAAGAAACAACTACTGGTGTTCACAATCTCGCTAAAATGCTTGCTGCTGGTAAACTTAAGGTTCCATCTATCAATGTCAATGATTCTGTTACCAAATCTAAATTCGATAATCTTTATGGTATTCGTGAATCGCTTATTGATGGTATTAAACGTGCTACTGATGTTATGCTTGCTGGTAAAGTTGCTGTCGTTGCTGGTTACGGTGATGTTGGAAAGGGGTCTGCTGCTGCTCTTCGTGCATTTGGTTCACGTGTAATTGTTACAGAAATTGATCCTATTAATGCTCTACAAGCTGCTATGGAAGGTTATGAAGTAAATACCCTTGATAATGTTGCATCTCAAGCTCAAATTATTGTTACTACAACTTTAAGTTTTTTTTATTAAACTTTAAACAACAATAACAACAAAACTAAACTAAAAGAACCAAAAATAATTAAATTATCTAATTTATTTTTTTTAGGGTTGCAAAGATATCGTTCGTGGAGAACATTTTGAAAAACTTCCTGATGATGCTATTGTCTGTAATGTTGGTCACTTTGATTGTGAAATTGATGTTAAATGGCTTAATAAGAATGCTGCATCATGTGATAATATCAAGCCACAAGTTGATCGTTATCTTCTCAAAAATGGACGTCATGTTATTCTTCTAGCTGCTGGTCGACTTTGTAATTTAGGATGTGCAACTGGTCATCCATCTTTTGTTATGTCAAATTCTTTCACCAATCAAGTATTAGCTCAAATTGAACTTTGGACCAAAAAAGATACTCCTGAAGCATACAAACTTGGCCTTTTCGTTCTTCCTAAACATCTTGATGAAGAAGTTGCTCGTTTGCATCTTGGAAAACTTGGTGTTAAACTTACCAAACTTTCTTCTGAACAAGCCGACTATCTTGGTGTTGATCAAAATGGACCTTACAAACCTGATCACTATCGCTATTAAGTATTTTGTTGATTTTTATTATATCTTGTTACTTGTGTACCATGGAATTTATTCTGTCATAGTATTTAAATAAATATTATTGCGTTTAAATCAATTTTTATTGGCATTAAAAATTTTAAAAAGATGTTTGAAATCGCTTAAATTTAGATATTTTTCATTGTGCAAAATGCATTTCTAGGATTTAACAAATCTACAGTATGCAATTAAGAGTTGTTGTTTTCGTACAAATACATATATAATTCTTTTGCAGAACTTATCTAGGAAATAGTAGAGATGTCGTTTTTCAAAGAATTATTTGGCATTGATAAATTGATTAAATTTAAAGAAATTGTAAAAAATGCTGGTGGAATTCGTGGTGCTCTTAAGCAATCGTATGTTCAAAGTTCTCTTCGTCAAGGTAAATTAGTTGGAGAAGATAATTTTGGAAACAAATATTTTGAAGATAATTCACATTTTATGCCACGAAATCGATGGGTTCAATACAATGAAAAAGTTTGGCTTGATTTTGATGCATCACAAGTTCCACCAGAATGGCATCGATGGCTTCATCATATTACTGATCATACTCCAACTGTCGAACATCCAGTTGAACATAAATGGATATTAAAGCATGCAGAAAATGTATCTCTCTACAATGGCGAAAAGTATATCCCTTATTCAACAATTCGTCCAAAAGTTCTTGGTTGGCAACCTGGCGAACAAAAACAAAATGTTTAGAATTTGAATTGTACATGTATATCTTTTTCTTGGGGAAATTTTAATACAAAATTGTGCAATAAAGAAATTTAGTGATTAATAGAATTAGCTGCAAAAACATGTAAGGCTTCCGTGATTCCATTTTCAGTGTAACTAAATAGTTTTACAGAAAATTTCTCACATTGCATTTGAATAGTTACTGCACATATTACAGTATTGATGTCGAAAAAATGAAAATTCAAATTAACAGACAAAACGGAACAAACCGAAACAACTTTTTTTCTAAAGTAAACAAAGTAGATAAAGATATAGTAGCTTATGCCTGAGTGTATGACATACTGTAACTATAATAAGAAATTGTTCTAAACAAAAAGCAGAATATTGTGTGGTATTTCGTTTCAATTTTTTATTGATTTTTTGCGCAACAGTTCTTTTCAACTTTACAGTACTTGTTTCAGTTTTCTTTTGAATCTTTAAATGTAAAATTTTAAAAGCTCTTGTTTTTTGAAGCATCATTATTATTTGAATAGTAACACCGCTTAGAATATCTTTTACACCTCTAAAATTGACACATGTTATGTTCAAAGATAAAACATTGTTTAAGAGGATTTTTTAATAAGCTAACAAATAAAAAACATTTGGAAATGCGAAATTTTACAATAATAATGAAAAGACTTTTGGCAATGAAACATAATAATATTAAATATATATTAAAAATATAGTAATAATAATGTGAAAAAAGAAAACAGGAAGAACAAAAAGAGGAAGAAAGAGGTCGCGTTAAAAATTGTTAAAGAAAATATAAACGAATACACAAACAAGAAAAAAGCGATTGCACCCTGAAAATTTTAATAATAATAAAAAAACAGTAAATATAACAATGAAAAAATAAAAACCGGGAAAAACGTATAATTAATTAAAAATAATATTTTAAAATTTAATTTGCTCTTAATTTTTATGTGTGTGATTTTTTATGCAGGTTTTGAGATCATCAAATCAACATTTTGTTCTGGAGACCAAGTGGCAGCCATTTGTTTCCATTTATCATAATTTGATTCAAGTTGTTGTAAAAGTTGTGGAATTTCAGCAAAGTCACACCAAAGCGTAAAGGCTTCCCTCGCAAACATATCAACAAAGGTGCATTGCGTCATTGGTACATTACATGTCTCTCTTTCAAAGCCTTTCATCGTTAGCGGAAGACCCTTTTCACGTTCTTCAGCAGTTTGAAAGAAATATTCTTCAACAATTCGACGAGCCCATTGTGCTGAAAAATGTGGAAGAATTATAGGTTTAAAATGGGAATTGTAATTTCCAGGAGATACGGTAATATTCATGTTTCAAAATATACTTACCACATAGCTTCCATTCTCTTGTTGGATTTGCAATATCTGCACATTTAATCATCATTCGACAAACGGTCATAGAATTAGTTTCACGATTTTCATCTAAATCTGGTAGATTTGGGATAACTTGTTGAAACTTTGTTAAATATTCAAAATGTCTTGACATATCCGTCGCCAAAACCATATCAATGATTGATTGACGCATTTGAATAAATTCTTCTCGTTGCATTTTTGCGAAAATATTTATACCATTTTGGGCAAGGGTTAGCTGGAAGGCTAGTGCAACATGATGATTCTCTAGCACTGATTGATCATTATATAGTAGAGCAAGGCGCTGCCTTGTATTTATTAAAAATGCATTCCCCCTTCCTGGATGATCCAAATCATGTACTGTTGCAGCAATTAAAGCTGCCGTTGCATGATTATCTTGTACAGTTTGGGCAACGGTTTCAGAATTTAAGAAAAATGATGTCGCTTGTAAAACATCTGCAGCATGGGTGGCATTGTGATAAGTATTAGTATTTTGGTAGTTTGCTTCTATCACTGTTAACCATCTTGCAATTGTATCTGCTGAACATCTTAAAACATCTACACAATTCCATCTTTCAAATACCTAAAAATTTTGGGGTAAGATCATCACTATCATAGAACTGTTACCTTTGCTCCCAAATGTGATAATGGATGATGCTCTGTAACCCTTTCAAGTTCAATAACATCAAAATGCCATGAATCTTCATTTTCAAGGGCATTTACAACATCAGATGAAATTCGGCGCCGTGAATCACTTCCCGAAGCTCGTCGCTGCTCTCGAAATGCATCAACAACGGATCGCTTTCGTTGCCGTGAGGGATGATGTAACTGCAACATTAATATTCTATCATCATTATTATTATCATTCACATTATTATTCTCAGACATTTTAGTCACAAAAATTTTTTATTTCAATGTTAGGGGAAGAAATTATGAGAAAATTTTTGTTTTGTAACAAATTCTTATTAAAATTATGTTTTAAAAGCATCACATGAAAAATAAACAGAAGAAAAAGTGATTTAAGATATTTGCTAAAAGAAATTATTACATCATTTTCAAATGTTTTTTTTTGAAATTTTTGAAAAATGTACATGGTTCACAAGAACCATCATCAAAAAAGGGGATTATGAGATTAACTCGATATGCTACATTGTAACATGTCAGACATAAAGTCCAAGAAAACCGAAATAAAACCAACCCGAATTAGCCCATCATAATATCCAGAAGCAATTCGATCATTATTTTGAAATCGAGTAATTGTTGGAGCATATAATTCATTTGAAGATAAAATTTTTATTGCATCTCGAACCATTGGCTGTGTTTCATCATCACATTTATGCAAAACATTTGCCAATACTGTTAAAGCCTGGAATGGCATATTTTGAAAATAAAATAAAAAAAACAATAATAAGTAGTGGTGTTGCGTTTTGCGTGAAAGAAAAAAAAGTTCTATGATTTTTTTGTTATTAGCGTAGTAGACTGACTTTAAAAGCTGCCGCATATTTATTTTCTCCCGCCCTAAGGCACACTTAGTTTATGACGTAAAAAAAGAAAACATGCGTTATTTTTCCTTGCAGCATTTTAGTAGTGTGACTTTTTGAAACATCACATATACACACGCGTAAATTGACAATTTGTGCCCCCGGATGTAAAAGTTTTCTAACCCATTAAGCTTCAACAACAAAAATATTATACGCTTTTTGCAAAGAATTTTTTGAACCTTGATTGATGGAACTTTTTTTCTTCTTTCATTGCTGCTGCTTTCTGCAATCAATAAGGAAATGACGAAAGAAAGTTTTTACGAGTTTTCAAAAAGCATTGCAAAAAAAGATCATATAAATCCATCAAGAAAAACAAAAGAGATGCGTTAATTGTGAAAGAGAAAGGAATGACTTACCTCTGTAATAGGTGCATCAACAAGGGCACTTTGAGAACGTAAAGATTTTAGTGAGAGATCTCGGCAGATTGTGGCTAAAAAACGCAATAATTAAAGTTAAGACTTAAGAGGGGCAATAAAGTTTATTTATTTTATATTTCATTTTTGATTGGAAACAAATGTTTTGCGTTTGTTGTCTGAATGTTTTATGATCAAAATTTCTTTTTACTATTGTAACGTAAAAAGATAAAATTGTTTTGTGACGTAGATCCAAAAGAGATAGATTAGCTTCGAGCAGATATCTGTTTCATATTTGATTTTGATTTGCTTTTTTTAAACTTATTTTTAAAACATTAAATGTTTTTTAACACAAAAAGAAATATCTATGAAAGCAAAAATTAAAAGAAAGGATTCATAAATAATTCAAATGTGAGAATTTCGTTTAGCAATAAAATTGTTTAAGAAAAATTGCAAAAGTAAATAAGCGATTTTTGACCTTTGTAACTTTTTTTTTAAATACGAAAAGAATGTTACTTACCATCTGCGCTACCACGTTTAACATAAACAAATTGAGGGCTGAAAATTGAATAATTAATTAGTTTAAAAATGTTTTAAAAGAGTCGTTTCGGTCTATTTAAAGAAACATACTTTGATGACCCCGGTACTGTAATACAATGCCATTCAGATGAACGTCTTCGATTAGGATTAAAGGTATGTGGAATAGAAACATTTCCAATACTTCCAGTATTTTCATGCTGTTGCGGGGATGGTGTAACAGGAGTAACTTCCATGGCTTCAGGATTTAGAGGTGTTGAACCAATTATATGTAAAGGTGGCGGAGGATGTGGCGGTAATGTTGTAGCTGCTGTGGCAGCCGTCGTATGTATAATTGCTTTAGAATGTAATTCACCTTCAAAAGATCCAAGAACTTCTGCCCTCGAACAACCCGTTTGTAATTCGTATGCCCGATTAACGTATTGTACAATATTTTTTTCGTCACAAATTTTAATTGGCTGTTCTGCCTATAATTTTTTATATGATTAAATTTGATGTATTTAATTAATTAAAAAAACAAGCAAACCTCTTCAACCACTGCAAATAAAGCAGGAATTGCTCGAAGTCTTGCAGCTAATTTTGCAAATAATTCACAAATTGATATATCTATTGATGAAGATAAAAAATATTCATGTAATTCACACTTTAATAATGCACGCTTTCGTTTATCCGATAATACCCTATCTGATATAACTCCAAATAAAACGTCTTCACTTTCAGGAAGTGCGTGTAAAGACCTGCAAAAATATTTATATTATTATTTTATTATTCATTTCAAAAAGATGAAGAAGACCAAAAAAATACAAGAGGATAATCCGAAAGTTGTTCCACAAAAAAATTTTTAATAAAAAGATTTCTTAAAAATTTATTAATCAAAAAATTCAACCCTTTAATTTTTTATTCTGGAACAAAATAAATATTACTTTTCGAAAAAGTTAAAAATATATTTTGAAAAAATTTGTTTGTAAAATTTTTTTATAAAAAAAGCTTTAAAATTTGGAAGTAAATAATAATTCAATTTAACTCACTAATGTCTGCTATATAATTTAGAGGAAAAAACTTTTTTGGGATTAAATTATTATCAAAGATTGAACAAAATAAGCACCTGCGAATATTTTTTATGCATATAAATTATAATTTTAACACAAACTTTGTATAAAAAATTTGAAAATAACAGAAAAAAGAAACGGGAAAGTTTCCAGAAAAATAAATTAAATAACAGCTTTCTGCAAATCAATAGCAAAAAGTACTGTAATTTCTTTGAAACAAAAATATTTTTTTTAAAAAGAAAGGTTTAGAAACTAAAGAAATCAAAGCAAGAAAATCTGTATTATAAAAAATAACAAGTAAATCAAAAAACGCCTTTCTTATAAAATTTTTAAGGAAAAAAAGCGTACAGTTTAATTAGCAAATATTACACTTTTTAAAAAAAGTAACTGTGACAGCTAAGCGACGAACGCAGAAGAAAGGAATAATAATATTTGGAGATAGACAACATTCTAAACCCTAAAAAAATGTTCTGAAAAAAACATGGATGGCAAAAA
The DNA here is from genome assembly GCA_024447215.1 of Panagrolaimus sp. LJ2400. Classification (NCBI taxonomy): domain Eukaryota; kingdom Metazoa; phylum Nematoda; class Chromadorea; order Rhabditida; family Panagrolaimidae; genus Panagrolaimus; species Panagrolaimus sp. LJ2400. The sequence goes on from JAMRYA010000013.1 coordinate 140,026, forward strand.
TTTCTGACGACTTTTAAACTAAATAAAAAGTGGCTTTTATGGATTTGTGACATCCCATTTTTTTCATAAATGTAAAATAAAAAAGAGCATTAAAATATTTTTTGTTTAAAGAATCAAAGATTTATTTGGCGGGAAAAAATAAAGAATTCTTTTTAACACAACAACAACAAAAAAGAAATTTTTCAATTTATTTTTTTGTATTTTTATTTAAATAATATGTATAGAAAAAAATATTTCTATTTTCTGTTTTTCTCAGGGATGGCAAAAATTAAAAAGCAGCCTACGAGACAGAGTCGACTTTTGATTCATAAGACAACAACAAAGAAAAAAGAAACATTTAATAATAAAAACTGTTTCATAAAGGGGCCAAAAAAAACAAACAAACCTTGAAACGGCAGTTAAATCAGAAAGTTTATTATCAAATATTATCACAACGGGGCGATGCTTTTGTACTTCTGAATTTGCTAATATCGAATTACAGCAATGTATTTGCCAATCAGATTGCCGCAGCCTTTCTAAAAATGCACAATCAAATATTTGCCCGGTTGTGGATGTCGTTGAATTTGATGTTGGCGGTGGATTTGATGTGATATAGAGTGCCTGAAAATGAAGAAAATATGATTCAAATTAAGATTCATAGAAACTAAAGAAAGTTTCATTTTTGCTTTTTTTGTAGAATAATGTTTGCATTTATTTTTTCTTAATTATCAATAAATTTGTCACTTTTTTGCTGCAGTTCTGCATTTAATGTTTTCGGTTTCATTTTCTGTTATTTCTTTTTTATTTAAAAAATTTGAAATTCAAGCAAAGTGCTAGAAAAACGTCAAAATTGGAAGAAGAATGTAAGCGAGAGAGTCACTTTTCAAATCCCAATGAAATTTTTTTCTTGTCCCCGGATGTCACTACTTTGACTTTGACCGAGTGCAACATTCTTTTTTCTGAAATAAAATGCCAAAAAAAAAAGCTTTCCTTTGTTGCCTTCCAAAAGTGCCAATATACTCCCAAAAATACTTGAAAAGAGAGAGAAAAAATACAAACATTTCTTTTTTCCTTTAAATGGGAGAAGAAGAAAAAAAACATTTTAACAACTTTAAAAAGGCAAAACAAACAAAAAAATTGAGATGACGACATTAAAGCTAACACTCTTGAAAACTATATGAAATCCCATTTCGCTCTCTCATCGTGAAAAAAATTCATTTATTTTGACTCTCTTACATGGAAAATTAGTTTTTATTTACGTTTATAAATTGATTTTTTGGTTTTAATTTCAAAAAATTTTGACTAACAATTTGTTAAACAAAAATGAGATCATAAAAAATTGCAACAAAAATGGGAGATAAAAATTAGTTGCCGAAAAATGAAATTCGATACCCCCATTTAAATGGATTGCTTGCCCCGTTCATTTCAATTTGCAGAGAAAAGAAAGTGAGGAGACGGCAATTTGCTTATTTTTCATGTTTTTTTGCATCATCTATTGTTTTAAAAAAACATTTTTTGAAAAAAAGTTCTGCTTTCTCTTTTTTTTTCTCATGGATGCGACAACAGCAGCAAAAAAAATAGTTTCAAAATTAGCTTTTCTTAAAGTAGTGTTTTTCTCTTCATTTTATGTCCTATTAGGAAATGTTACCATATGTTTCTTCCATGAATTTTGTGTGTTAAAAATATTATTGTTTGAAAAGAAGACGACGAAAGAAAAAGAGAGACAATCATTTTAAACTAACTTTTTTTCAAACAACACAAATAAACAAGAGCTAATCAGTGAGAAAAGAAAGAGGAAAGTGTGTCTATAACATTTCCATATTTGCAGCTTATTATTTGACTTTCAAAAAAAACTAGTGAAAATAAGATGCCCCCTATTTTAAAAAATGTTAAACTTTTTTGCCTTAAAAAACGTGTGCTTGTGTTTGTTTCAAATTCAAGACGAGCTTTTGTCAGAGAGTCAAATGAAAATTTTAAAAAAATGGATGGCAATGGGATGAAGAGGGGAAGAAAGATAAAAAAAGAGGAAGGATGATAGATTAGGTCTGCCTTTGCACTTCATTAACAATAAGAAACAAATTTTTGTTTCCAAGCATGGCTTCTTCTTCTGCTTTTCAATTTTCCTGTTTTTATCTCATTTTTGTTTTCTTCTTCATTATCCCTCATTTTTTCTTCCTTGATGGAATATAAAAATATATAAAAAATTTAATGTTACTTTTTTTGTTTTCACTTTAGTAGCTTGTTGAAAAAAAACTGAAGTAACTATCTCTGGAGAGGATGCAACAAGAATAATTTGTTCAAAAAAACATTAATTTATTTTTTCAAGGATAGCAATGCCTCGTTAGTTAGACAACATTATCAACCACCGGAAAAAAGATGGAAAAGAGAACTCATTTTTTTTGCAATAATTTTGATAATAACGAAAGCACTCAAAAATGAAGGCCCTTTGATAGAAAAAATTCCGTAATCAGTTCAGCCACATTTCTTTGTTGATTTGTTTTGTGTTTATTGTTATTTGAAAGGAAACATAAAAGTACAGAATTTTGTATGCTTTACTTTCCGTTTTCCCTCATCAGTTGAAAACAAAAAATGTCAACATCTTTTACCTAATAAAGAAGGCCGTTTTTTAAAAGTAATTTTCAAAGAAATTAAATGGGTTTCAAAAGTTCCAAAGTTTTATCATTTTGTTCTTCAATGCAATGAGATATTCCCTGGAGAGGATTTTCAATGTCCAATTAGTGTAAAGTATGCAAATCCCACGCGACGACAAACGGCGCAGCGATGACTTCGAAAGGCTTGCTATTACTACTTCTACTGCTTTAACAACAACAACACTAAAAAGAAGAAGAAGGATGAGGCTTCTAGTTGTTGTTGATGTAACTTGTATTGCAGAAAGCATGTTTTTTAAAGTCAAGACTTAGAGAAGAGGAGGCACTTCAGAAATAAAAAAAAAAGAAAGCTAAAACAAGTCAGCAAAAGTGCCAAAAGAAGTGCAAATGCTGCGCGTTTTCTGAAAAAATATATTTTACCCATGAATTTGCTACAACAAGCTGAACGACATTCTTTTATGCAGCTTAAGAAGGGAGCTCCCGCAGTTTTTCTTTTCTGAAAATAGGGAGGATTTTGATTCAATTAAACATGCACATGCTTGCTGCTGCTTCAGACTTGGCTTCTCTTTTGAACGCAGAAAAAATAAAAACCAAGCGATGCCATTTTATTTTTTTTGTTTTTTTGTGTTGCTGAAAATGAACACGTTGTTGAAAGACAGAAGTTAACAGAAAAAAAAAAGATGTTGCGCGCTTTGACCCTTACTTACATCAACCTAAAAAGTCTAAAGGTCTAACTTCAGTAGCTCATCAATTCAAGGAATTGAAGAAAGAGAACAAGATAAAAAATGTGTAGAAGCAAAGAATACTATTAAAAATTAAGGCATATATAAAAATAAATGACCGCAAATAACAAGAAATTAGGCGACACTTACCGATTTACATGGACGTAATAGCATTGGCCCGTATTTATCCATAATAAGTGCAGCATTACGAGGTGAAAGTATTGACTCTTGATTGTTATCAAAAATTATTTTTCCTTCACTGTTTCGTCCACTTGTTGATACAGGATGTGTTGAGGAAGAACTTTTATAACGTCCATAACTATCTGATGTAGAAGAAAATTGATAAGCTTCAGAGGAAGTACTTGGACGTGGCTCATCTTTAGATGATCCTTGATGTAAATTATTTAAAGCTGCTGCCGTCGTTGCATCAAGGACAACTTGATCACCTTGTATAGTAAGCTGTTGTCGGCGTCCATTTGATCCGCCGTTTGCAGTTGCAATTGCACCACGAGCTTCGCTAAGTCTCCCGCAGCAACACCATCTCATGTTATGGAAAAGATCTTTAAGCGGGGAAGAGCTATGAAGCTGGAAGTAAAATTTGGAAAAAATATTAACAGATTCCATTAAAAATTTTTAATAAAAAACGAACGATAAAAAATAAATGTATAAATAATTCTAACACGCCTTTAGAGAAGAATAAAAAAACAGAACTTTCATGATGATCAAACTAACAAGCACAAATTCATTCATTCACTCACTGACGTCTATAATTACGTAAATCAAAGATTGAAGAAAAAAAACATATTACACAAATCTCACTAGGATCGTTATGAATCCCCAAAATCCGCTTAGGACATGCGCGACAGCTTAACTTTTTTTTTTAAAAGGGTAGAATAAGTTAATGCCTTATTTTTAAGATTCAATGTAGCTACAAAAGTATGAAACAATTTCAAAAAAAAAGATTTTGAAAAAAATTCTTTAAAGCTTTTTGGCCGAAAACAAAGCAAGATAAAAGTTGGATTAACGCATATACGAAAGAGAAAGAAAGATAAAGATTGGATGAAAAAAGGCATATCATCAATCAGATTACGGAATGAAAACAATGGAAAAGCAAGAATAAAAACAAAAAGAAATTTATAGAGAGAAGAGAGATGATCATTGAGGAACAAGCAGCGACGCCACTGTCACCGATGACTATACTATCGGCGGTGGCAATATCATTGTTGTTTGTTGAAAAAAGGAAAAAAAGAGAAACCAAAGCAGCAAAAAAGGGGGAAGGAAAAGGAAAACAAGCAGAAAAAAAGAGAATATATGTTTTCTATAGGGGAAATAGCTGGCTTTCCATCAAGGCCGGCAAAAGGGGGCCCAACGACCCGAAAAAGAGAGGAGAAAGGGAAAAGCAAGCCTTCAAACTCTCCCTCTCATTCTTATATGCCGAAGAGGGCGGAGACATGACTTTGAGAGGAGACGACAAAATAAATGCTTCCAATTCCCGAAGACATTTTTATAAGTTTTTTTTTGCTCGTTTCGGTGTTGATTTGCACGTTTTTCACGCTATGAACGAAAGACGCACTCTGCAAAGGACACTTTTTTCCACAATTTTCAAAAAAAAATGCTAAAAAGTTTTCCCCCTTCTTTTTTTTATGCTGCTAGTTTGGTAGTGGTGTTGATGATGGCGTGGAGCAAAGCTACTACTACTACTTCTACAACAAAAAAACAGAACTAGAAGTACTACAAGAACAGAACAACAACAACAGCTTTGACTTCTCTCTTTGATGATGAGGAGGGAAGACGCAAACACAACAACAAGAAAAAAGAAATATAGCAGTGGACAATCAGCTAGCCCTTTAACCGCCGCCACCCCATATAAGGAAAAAAAGAACTATGTAAGAAAAAAGGGCGGAGTTTTAAAAAAGTGGTTTTTTAAATAAAAAAAATATTTGGGAACAAGCCTTTTTGGCTTTGTTTTGTTTATATGCGTGTTTGGCACACACAAAAACATATATAATAAAATATAAATTTATTTCATGAATGACCATTACTACTACACCCAAGAAAGATGCCTACTGCTATTATTGCAGCTAGAAGGAGGGAAGAAGCTCAAAGTCTAAACTGGACACATTTTCTCTCATCTTTTTTTCATTTTGGTTTTTTTGTTGACAGAAAATAACAAAACAGAATAAATAATAAAAAAAAACAAAACAACAAAGCAAACATTTTGTAGATTCAAGCCTTGCAAGCAGGAAGCCAATAAAATAATTGTCAAGAAAATGAGTCAAAGAAAGAAGAAAGAATGGGAATGCGCGATTCTATTTCTTTTTTTATCTATATAAAATACAACATATATTATTTCGATTTATACAACCAATTTTTTTCCGGAAAAAAGCAACAAAAAAGACAGATTGTTTTTCTTTTATATTTTATATATTTCCAGCATAGCTTTAAACGTTGGAAAAAAGGCAGCAAAAAAAAAGCAAAAACGTTGTTGCTGCTTTTCATCGATAAAAAAGCAGAAAAAACGATTGAAATAAAACCGTTGGTGGCCGTCAAAAATATAAATATATATATAAATTTATATTTAAAGAAATTTAAACTAAAAATGGAATGTTTTTGCTTCGAAAAAAAGAGTTTTAAAAATAGCGTCAAAAAACAATGAAAGGACTTTTTCCGGCCTATCAAAAATGTGATACCTAAACAAAAAAATAAAATGCAATTGTTGCAGGAAGAAAGTGAAGACTTTTTAATATTTATTTTTTTCTTACAAATAATAAGCAATATTTTTTAATGTGTGAAAAAAGAAGTTTTAAGATTCACACGCTTGGTTCCCAATGAATTTCTCTTTCTCTATTTTATTTTGTTGATTTTGATTTGTTAATCGTGTGACTAATAAATATGACCATGAATTTTTAGTATGTATCAATCAGTGCCATATTTCTCATTTTAAAAAGTTTACAATTATTTGTTTAACATTTTTTACAGTCTCATAATAAAAAAAAATAAAGTACTGATTTTTTGTCAAAATTTTTAACGCTAAATATTACTGTATTTTTTGTTTACATAGACTACGATATTTTAAAAAAGTGAAAACCAACCTTTTTAATAGGTGTTGTAAAAAATCCAACTCTAATAGGAGATGGATGAAATGGTGACGCTTCTTTCGATGAAGTATTGCTTTGAACTTCATCATTATCAGATGATGGCACAATTTCATGATTTAAGTTTGTTAATGCTCCAATTTTTGATAATTTTGCTTTTGTTGCTTCAATTCTGGTTCGAGGGGATTTTCGTGGTCGTGGTGGTGAATCATTTTTGGAAGGATTATTTGTGGTGGAAGCCATTGCAGTTCCATCAAGTAATCGAGAATTTTTTGCTGACATTTTTCGTGTTTTTTTTCACATTTGTATTGAAAAAATTTGTATTTGAAGACAGAAGGCTGAGAGAGAATTTTTTAATTAAAACTTCCAAAACATTTAAGTGTTTTTAATAATAAAATAAAAAGAATACAACGTGGATGTAACAGGTGCTTTACTTTTCTTTTTTGACCACAAGGCAAACACACAAATATGACGTTGTTGATTGAAAAATAATAATATACTTTTGTCTCTTAAAGCGAAAACCTTCAAAGTAATACCATGAATTGACGGAAAGGGGGGTGATTAATATATTTCTTGACTTGATAAATATTATAATTTCTTTCTTTAAGCAGAAATATGAACCCTAAATTAAAAAGCGAATATTAAATTATATGTGAATTTTTTGCAGCAAAAATAAAGCAAACACATTTAAGACAAAATTAAGGGGGGGGGGGGGGGGGGGGGGGAAAGCAAAAAAACATTCGATAAAATAATTTTTTTCCATTCCACGAAAAAAATGATAACAAATATTTTTTTATATATGTTATTGAAGCATTTAAAGAAAGGATAGAATGAAATGGAAAGAAGGTATTCCATTCCTCAAAGACTCCCACTTTATTTTTATGGCCATCTTTTTTTTCTGACGCGCGAAAACACACTTGTTTAAAGAAATTAAATTTTTCATTTTTTGCAATCCTTATTTTTTTTAATTTTCTTATGAATATGAAAAGCTTTCATTTAAAAAAACAGAGGAAAATCTTGTTTTAACAAAGGCAATTTATTACTTTTTTGAGGGATTGAAAAATAAAAACAATTCTGAAAAATCTGACAACGAAAAAACGCAAAAAACAAATTTCGAAAAAAAGAAACAGTGTTTTTTAGGGAATAGGACAAATAATTAAGAGACGGTTTGTGTTTCAAAATTGAAACATAAGGAAAATGATATTAAAAGTGTAATACAGACTCTCTCTCCCTACTTCTATGTATGACAGGTATATTACAGCTGTGAAAAGTAGTTTGGCCACATAATAGTTTTGTTCAAAAAAGATCAAAATTTGAAAAAAAAGTTGGGCCAATCATCTCTACAGTATATCTTTCCCCTCTGTTTGAAAGAAAATGATTGATTAGGGATGTTAAAATATTTCAATAATTTTTTTTGACAAAATAACTCAATGTTCTCAAAAAATTAGAAACAAGTTTGTTTTAAAAAAAGACAGTAACAGTAACAAAAAAAAACAATAAATTTTGGAATTTTTGATTGTTTTATAGTTTTTAATCCTGGCGTGAAAAATGTTTAGCAATAAATTTAAAAAAAGAAACATTTTTAAGGCTGAAGATGGTTGTGATTTTGCTTTAAAATAATGATGGCAAAAAACGAAAGATTCTTCAATTTTTAATAAAAACATTTCTGAAAAAACACGCAATCACTGCTTTTGTTTCTACTTCTAAAAAATATTGTTTTTTGGAAGAAGAAAGAGAAACATTGTATGAATAAAGCTTCAACAAAAGAACATGATTCAGAATCAATTGAGAGAAACAATAATTATAAAACAATCTTCTCATCTTTTTTTCAGCTTCCTATTTTTTAGGGAATTGTCTAGGCTTACATTTGAAAAGGAGGTATTTTGGTGATAATGAAAAAGGTTCATAGGTCAAGAAAATATAAGCAAGCTTTAAAGATCAAATGACAAAAAAAAACATTTCATGGAAAAGAGTTATGGTCAGACATGAAAGAACAGGAAAAATTTAAATAGTTAATAACAGCATCAGAAGTTGTCATTAAACATTGTAAAAGCTAAATATACTATATTGTGGGTGTCATAGATAGAAACTTTTAAAAATAATAGACTACATCCCTGCCTGAAATTAAAATCCTAATCTTTAAAAACTGTACCATATATGATTCTTTCCAACCCTGACCTCTAGACAACAAAAAAAATCTTGCAAAAAAAATTGTACCGGAAATTTTTACACGCAAAACAAAGTAGAACCGGTAAAGTGCAGTTTGATAGATTTCTTTGAAGAATTTATCACTTTTCTGGGGTTCACCTTTTTTTCAGTCTTCTAGTTTCTTTTATGAATGGGAAACGAATGAAGTAGATGCATACGTTTCAAAACCACTTTTTACAAGTTCATTGAAAAATGATTATAGTGTTGATTACCATTCAATGTATTATACTGACTTTTGTTAAACAAAGAAAAAAGTGATAAATGGGATGTCGTAATATATGTAACCCGACCGGAAATTAAATGAATGAAATAATAAAGACCGACAAAAACAATGATAGATAACAAATAATAATGATATTGATAAAAGAAGAATAATGTTATACATCATTATTAAGCTTTCATAAACGAAATATATTTGATCCCACTTTTATCATATTTGGGTTTAAAGAAGAAAATGGGGGAGACTCTGCTTTTCTGTCTCAATTCCATCATTTTCATGTTAGTTTTTTCTTTTTTCGTAGTTAGTTTTAAATAAACTTTGGAACAGGAGACACAGCCATTTTTCCGCCATCTTAGACTTAGACATAGTTAGATGTCATTTTGTTGCAAAAAATAGGGTAAAAAAATACACAAAAGCTTCTTTTTTCGAAATAGTAACATAGAAATCCCCGGTATCTTACTTTTTAAAAAAACCTTTTTTATATAAGAAAAAAACTGCCATAGGCAAAAAGAAATCCAGCAAGCAAGCCTCCTTCTTTCAAAGTTGAACCCCTTCGGCAGTGACGCGAATGCACTAATTTGCCTTCTATTGAAAAAGCAAGCAACACAAAAAAGGGCAAGGCGGCGGGGATAATAAATAATAGAAAAAATAGAAAAAACTTTAAAAGTTTTTTAAATCAAAAAAAAATTCTGTTTCTGGTGTCTCAGAAGAAGCAGCGAGAGGCCCCCCTTTTTTCAAATTCACGTCAGCAACGGGAGCGTGTGCCAAATCAAATGGAAATTTTTTTAACCTTTCTTACTTCTTATTTTTATACAATCTTTTTTTCTGACTTTTTTAAAAAAGGATTTTTATAAATCAATTTCAAAAACGTTTTTTCGCCTTCAAAAAAGTCAATTACAGTCTGACCTTTGACAAACCTAAAATAATGAAGGTTTTCCTTACAAGACCAAGGAGTAATAAGAAAATATGTAAATTAATGCATTTTTTAAAAAAAAGTAAAAGTTTGTGAGAAAAAAAACATAATTAAATTTTTTCAAAAAAGACAGAAGAAAAAAAGAACATGGCAAACATTATTATTCAATGCCGTCGTTTTTTTTTCTCCACCAATGTTGTTGCTTTTGTTGGTAGCTCTTTTTTTTCAGTTTAGCATATGCCCACCTTGACATGTTTGACATACGTTTTGGGAAGGATATTGGTGAGCTTTAACAAAAAGAAAACGTAAAACAAGTATGCCATAAAAAAGCAGAAGAACAGAACACAGAAAAATAAGAAAGACTCATCTCCAAAATCTGGGAAAAGCATACATATTTTGGTTGACAAAGAAGAAAGTTGTTGTTGTTTTTCGTGATGGTTGAAAGTAAGAAGGTTGTTTTTAAATATATATGCAAACTAGTAAAGAAGTAAAGCGCATTTTTGCTTTCTGAACTTTGTTGAATATATACATATACGCATATATTGATGTTGTTCTTTTCTAAAAAGAGTTTTTGTAAAAGTTTCCATTTTTAGAGAGTAATAATAATTGAAAACGGCAGAAGTTTTTTTTAAACATACCAAACTCTTGTCAAAGAAATGTGTTCAAAAGAAACTGCAGGTGTGTTTTATTGTTTAACTTTTAGAGAATAGTGTTTTCATCACAAGATAACTCAAGGGTATTGTATTACTCTCAATTACACATTTTGTCTTATCAACAACTGATAAATTTGTATCACGACACTAATAGGCTACAGTATTCTATAACATCAGATTCTATTTTGCAAAAATTTCTATTTCATTTGTTTTTTTTTGTTTTTGAATATTCACAGGTGACAAATAAAAAATTCCAAAGTTAATTTAAAACTTTAAGTCTCCGTAGACACATAAACTTTAGTTTTTTAATTAAATTTTTTCTTTCAATTCTTTTTTTTCAGAAACTTTGATTTGCACAAAAATGTTTTAGTAAAAGTTATTAAAATTCTTAATATTTTATCTGTCAATCAATTTAAAAGGAAATTTTACAATTTTACAAAAATAATTAGAAGTTATTTCTGTGAAAGGGGGACAACGAAAAAAAGGTACACGTTTTTAAGGCAAAATAAAATATATCACAACAAAGAAAGAAAATAAAAATTTGTAATAATAAAAATCTTTTTTGATTCTAAATTTTTAAAAAAGACAAAAGAAACACCGCACATTTTTATATTTTTGCAAGGAGCAACAAAAGGCACCACCTAAAAGATAAAAAGAAAAACAACAAAAAAAGAAGGACCCAGTTCTAAAAATTTTATGAAAAAATATGATGAGCAAAAAGTTTTTTTGAGTTGAGTTATTTTTAAAAAATATATATATTTTTGATGGCAGTCAACGATAGACTCATCAATGCGGCACAAGCTCACTTTTTTTTAAAGTAACAAATGTGACAAAAAAAAAGAGTTATATAACTGATTAGACGGCAGCATTGTTGAGAATATTGTTGGAAAGACTGATAGAAAAAAGAATTTAACAAAATAATTAACAAAAAAAGATTAAAATTTAGAATGAATTGGCTAGACATCGGACACCTGATCAAAAACAAGTTCTGCTTTATCGTCTTTTGGCTTTTCTGCTTTATCTTTTCTTGGCGGAATTACTGGTTTTAAAAGTTCTGATCTTGGGGCTGAAATTTAAAGTTATAATAAAACACCAATAGTTATATGGTATATTTACCAATAACAGCGGCTGCTGTTTCAGGCACAGGTGTGCCATCTTCTGAGATAACTTTTGCTTTAACATTCGATGGTCCAGCGCCTTCTGAATCTAATTCATAAACGGGATTGGCAAAAGTTGTAGTAGTTGTTTTTACAGGAGCTGCTGAAGCTGCAGTAGAGGTGGAAGGCATTTGTGACATATTATATTCAATTTCATTACTATTGTCACCACCACTACCATCATTTGTATGCTTGGAATCTAATACTGGATTGCTAAAACTAATTACATTTCCATTAAAGCTAACAGCACCATCCGCGGCTTCATTCTTTTTGAATAAAAGTAATTTTCGGCGATACATTGTTACAGCAAGGAAGGCAAGAGTGCCAAGACAAAGCAGGAATACAAGCATCATAATCATTGCAAACATTCCACCAGATCCAAGTCGGCCAATTAGTTGTCGAGAAACGGATGAACTTCTTTGACAGAATTCTCCTTCGGCATTATCATTACAGACACATGTGCCACCAATCAAGCATTTACCGCCGTTTTGGCATTTACATTGTTTTGGAAGTGGAAGTTCATCAAGTTTTGGGGCAGAGCAAGAAGTGCCATCACCTTCACTCGTAGAATTCATGGGACAAAGGCATTTATAATTATCACCAGGAAGTGGAACACAGAAATGACTGCATGTACCTCGGGCACATGGAGATACAGCTCGTTGAATATCTCGTGCAAATCTTTGTTGAATTCGAACTGAATGTACATCATTCAAAGCTGATTCAAGAACATATACACGGCCTCTACCAAATTTATCTTGAACATAAAGATTGTGAGTTTCTTTGGATGCCCAATAAAGATGATTTTCAAAGACATCAATTGCCCATGGAGTATGATGATCAGTGATTACAATGGCCCGTTTAGTTCCATCTGGAAGGCATGAATCAACTTTATGATATTTTGGATCTGCCCAATATATCCTGTTATCTTTTCCTTCATCCACTGTCATGGATGTAGGAGAATAAACAAGATCTCGAACAACGACAGTTCGATGAAGTCCATCCATATCTGCACATTCAATCTTAGCTTCAAGTCCTGCATCAGCATAACAAATTCTCCCGAGTAACGGAAGTGTAACAATTGCAGTTGGAATTTGAAGTCGTCCACCAAGAATTCTTCTTAAATATCTTCCATCATTTGTTGTAACAAAAATGTGTCCAGTGTCTTCATTCATTCTTGGCTCAGAGAAACGTTTCTTTCGCGCAATTAGCCCAGAATTTACTTGTGAAATTGTTGCAATATAAAGGTTTCCAGTTAAATAATCAACTGCTAAAGCAGATGGAGCAACATCCAGTGCTTTAAAATCAATATCCAACTCTTGGCCTTCATGAGATTGGTTGCCCTGAGGTAAAGCAGATCGATAAACTTTTTGTTTTACAGAATCAATCCAGAACATTAGCTCTCGACGTGGATCAAATTCAACTGCAATAATATTTGATTCTTCATTTGATGCGTGAGCAGCAGCATTTCTATTTGTGCCACCACCGCCATGCATTGCAAGTTGTATAAGTTTATCGTCAGCAGCAACAATGACATTTGCAGGATCACCTTTAGCTCGGCAATCCTTTCCTGTCATAGCCCCAACAACAACATTATTTTCATAATCATCAAAGCATCGACAAAGATATGATCCTTTTGTATTGTAGCAACGTTGGGTACATGTGTTGTTACCTTTGCTAAAAAGCATTGTAATTTTAAATATTTGCATAACTCTTTTTACAAAACCAACCATTCATCAATATCAATACAATCAAATGGATTAGAAGGATCAGGTTGGAATCCATCTCGGCAATGACAATAAAATCCGCCACCAGTTAAATCTGTACATAAATGCTTACAACCTCCATTATCTCCATTTGAATGGCAATTCTTTTCATTATGTTTTACTAAAATTAATTAATTTATTAAAATACTAATTTGGTTTTAAGCTCTCTTACAGCATCCGATTTCATCTGAGCTATCTCCACAATCATCATTGCGATCACAAACAAGTGTAGAATTTAAGCATTTCCCATTAGCACATTTATATTGATCTGATGTACAATCCCCATACTCTGAGAACGATGAGCACATGCTCAAATGTTCATCAGAGAAATCATTTCCACCGCAATCATTGAAGCCATTGCAAAGCTATAATAAAAATATCATAGATATTAAATTTCATCTCTCAAGTTTCAATATATTTGCAAGAAAAAACAAATAAAGAGCTTTATTGCGTAAACTGACAGCTGTCAAAAATGAGATCTAAAAGCAAACCTGTAGGATATTAAGACAGAGACGGGAATGTGCACAGCGGAAGCGAAGGGGCGGTTCACAAGTTGCACTTCGACATTGATCATTTGTTTCATCTGAACGGTCACCACAATCATCATCTGCAAAAATAAGTTTTTAGGTATTCAAGTTCAAAAACCATTTTTTTGCAAAAATGAGCTAACCTCCATCACATAAAAATTTGCTTGAAATACAAACAGAATTGGTGCATTCAAATTCAAATGGTGAACAAGTTCTTCGATTTGGATGATCTGTGCAATGTTTTTCATCTGAAGCAGAGGGGCAATCTCGTTTTCTGTCGCACCATTTATGTTCAGGGATGCATGTGCCATCATCACATTGCCTCATTCCTTCATTGCATGAACGAAGAGTACATTGGGATTCATCGAGCCCATCAGAACATTGAATAACTCCATCACAAACTTTGCTTGATGGGATACAACGTCCATCATTACATCTGAATTCTGATTCACTGCATGGCCTAGAAGTTCCACCACAAGATGCGTCAGTTTCGTCGCTGTTATCACCACAATCATTCTCAGAATCACAAAGCCAACGTCTGGGAATGCATTTATTTTGGGTGGCACATTGGAATTCACCAATTGGATCACATGCTGGGCAACGACTTGGATCCTCTGTAAATATTTTTAATAAGCTTATTAGTGACCAATAATTACGAACCATCACTTCCATCACGACAATCATCAGCTCCATTACAAAATGCCCAATCTGGGATTGCTCGATAAGAAGTAGCACATTTTGTCCATCCGCGAGGAACTTCACGGGTAGCACAATCGAGTGGTTCATCGCTTCTATCACCACAATCGTCATCAACATCACACACAAAAGCCTTTGCAATGCATTTATGATTAGCGCACCGGAATTCTTCAGCCGTACAATTTCGTTCAGGATTTTTGCATACTGTGTCTTGCTCGTCACTACGGTCACCGCTAAATTAAAGTATTTTAATAATAGCAATTTTTTAAAAGGCTGAACTATTTTAAGAACATCAAAGATTTTTGCACTTACCAGTCATCATCTCCATCACAAACAAATCTTTTGGGAATACATTTGCCAGTATTTTTGCATTTGTACATCCAAGGATCACATGGCTTATCACAATCTAAAAAATTATCAAAGTTTTAATATTTCCAGATCTTCTGCATTATCTTGCCTTGTTCATCTGTACCATCACCACAGTCATCATTTCCGTCACAGAGTTGGAAGGGTCTTGTGCAATTATGATTTGCACATTGGAATTCACCAACAGGACAAATTCGAGGTCCGCAAATTTCTTGTCCCGGCTCATCGCTTCCGTCATCACAATCTTGTTCTCCATCGCAATACCATAATTTTGAAATACATTTTCCAGCTTCTCCACCACATGCGAATTGTCTTTCAGTACAATTTGGTTCACAAGTTTTTTTGTTTGGAAGGAGGATAAATTGATCTGGACAAGCACACGTGAAATTTTTACCACCCGCAGCAATTAAGCAAAGATGCGAACATCCACCATTATTATCGCCACATGGATTATCCATCTTTGGTTGTCGAAGGGGATGAACAACTCGCAGATCATTAGGCAGTTGAACGGTATGCTGTAAAATTGTTTCATTCTTTGCAGTCCATTTATCACAACGAAGAATTTCACGTAAATTCCAATCTGACCAATACAGTGAATCATCCATAATTGTCATAGACGAAACATGACTTGTTCGTTCAGCAGGAATATGATGTCTTCGAGTGCCATTAAGATCCATGTAACCAATTTCATTCAAATGTGCATCACCCCAGAAGATTCGTTCTGCATAATAATCTATCGTAATGGCATTTGGCCATCCAAGATCTTTTTCTGCAAGCTTTATAATTGGATCTGCTAAATCTGGTGAACCATCAAGGGCGACTTTAGCAATATAAGGTTGAAGACTCCATTCTGTGAAGTAAAGGTAACCTTGCTGAGGGAAAATTGCAATGGATTTTGGTTGAGAAATTCGATCCCGGATAAGTGTTTTACAGAATCTTCCATCAAGTTCACAAACTCTCAAAGATCGATCTTGTCGATTTAACATGTATAGTTTTCGGCCAATCCAGTCAACTGCAATTCCTTCAGTTCCAAAAACATTGTGTCTTACAACAACTTCAAAATCTTTTGGTGTTAGGGATGGATCAAGATTTGTGAGATCAACGCGATAAAGTCGAAGTTTTCCAGAATCCATAGCATAAACCTTTCCATCAACAGTATCAACATCCATTGCAACAACATTGTCAAATCCAGCTGCTACAAGTTCAATTCGGCTTCCATCAGCACTAATTTTTCGAATGTAATGTTTATTTGCAAGAAGGAGATATGGAATGGGTTCTTTATCGGCTCTCTTGCAAGTGTGGCCATCAGAATGTAAAGCATATCCATCCGCACATGAACATTTATATACACCAATTTTATCTTCACATTTTTGTGAACACAGTGCTGTACCTTCATTACATTCATTAATATTGTGGCAGCTTTTGTTGTCTTCAAGATCTAACTTGAATCCTTCAAAACATTCACATTTATATCCAATTAGCAAATCTGTGCATTTCTGTTCACATAGTGGTGTTTCAGCTTTTTCACATTCATTGATAAAGCATTGTGAAGATTCATCACTTCTATCAGCACAATCATAATTTCGATCACAAACTTTTTTCTCGTCAATACATTCACCAGAATTACATGCATACTGTCCAGCAGGGCAGACATGTCCATCCAGAGTACCTGGTGCAGAACCTGTTGATGTACAATTTTTTTCATCGGATCCGTCTTCACAATCACGTGTACCATCACATTTCCATGCTTCTGGAATACATTTGCCATTACCACATCTCCAAAAATCTGGCTGACATTCAGCATATGTGCAGTTGGCATGTTCATCAGAACCATCCAAACAATCATTTTCGGAATCGCATTCAAATGATGCATGGATACAATGATTATTTTTACATCTGAATTCTCCTTTGTTGCATGAACGTTTTTGTACACCACAAAGTGCTTCACTTTCATCTTCGCCGTCTGCACAGGTAACTTCACCATCACAAACAAATGATTGAGGAATACATTCAAATCTCGGTTGGGCTAATTTAGCATTTGAAGTACAATGGAATTCAGCTTCTGTACAGGTTCGGTTACCACAATTATGCTTTTGTGATTCATCACTATTATCACCACTAAAATGGTATAAATGAATTTTTATTATTTGAATATGTTAAACTAATAATATTATAATGTTACATTAATTTTTTATGTGTTTTCAATAACTTTTATGCAACCAGAAACTTACCAATCATTTTCACCGTCACAAAGGAAAGCTCTTGAAATACATTTTCCGTTATCACATTGGAAAATGTATTCCCCAACACAAACTCTTCGGCCATTTTCATCGGTGCAGTTAAAGTTTGTTTCATCCCAAGATCCTTCGCCACAATCATTGTCACCATCCTGAAATCAAAAAAAATGTTGTAGCCAGCTTAAATGGTTCGTATAAACTTACACAAATCCAAGTATCTGGAATACATCTGCCACTTGGGCAACGAGAATAATGTTGAGGACAAGGTTGGTTTTGACAGAACAATTTCTGTTCATCAGCTCCGTCTCCGCAATCTTGGAAGTCATCACACATGTCTGCGGGCATTATACAAATATTTGTATTGGGACATTTTACTCGAACACCTCGACAATCAATTGGAAGACCGGGACATGTTTTGGCGCTTTCATCACTAACTTCTGTATCATGACAATCTGCATGTCCATCACAAACTTTTGTTTCATTAATGCAATGTCCATTGCCACAAGCAAACATTCCCTTTGGACATTCAGAAGTTTTTGATTCAGCTCCAGGTGAAATAGCTTCCGAGGGTTCACCACTAAAACAAAAATATTATTATTAAAATGCGTTGGCGTATTTTTTTCAGCTATAATAATTTTCTGTTCCATCAAAAACTTGCCAATTTTCTTCGTCCGAGTTATCACCGCAGTCATCTAATCTGTTACAGTGTCGACTTTCTTCAATGCATCTTCTATTAACGCAAAGGAAAAAGCCTTCTGGACAGAAACGAGTAAAGCAATAATTTGGTGCTTCATCACTTCCATCTGAGCATTCTGGTTTTCCATTACAAGTTTGTGCCAAAGAAATACATTCACCAGAACCACATTGGAAGTTATAAGGAGGTTGGCAACTATTTTGGGCTTGATCTCTTGGAACACACTGTGTTGGGAAATCTTCGCCGGGTTGTGAAACAAGTTCAAAGGTATCATTACAGGCGCACTGAATCCGGCTTGCTGCAACTCCCATTTGTGATGGTGGTACAGCATGACAAATTTGTGCACACCCACCATTATTTTTCTTGCACAGTTCACTTGTATGGGCATTGCACCATTGATTACGGCTTGAAATATCAGATTCTGATGCAAAAATTCTAACCGCACCAGGGAGTCTTCGATCAATAACAACTGGCTCATACCCGTTTCCGGTATCTTTATCCATTCGATAAACGCCATTTCCAAGTGGATCACTCATGTAAATCCAATGATCCCAAATATCAAGACTTTTTGCACGATACCCTGCACCAACAACTCTTCTATCTGTACCATCATAATTGCATGATTCAATATTAAGCCGATTTACATCAGCCCAATAAACTCTTTGATCCCGGAAATCGACAGTAATTGCAGCAGGAAGTGAAATATCTTCTTTGATAATAACAGTTCGATCACCTCCAGCCATATTAGCTCTTTCGATTCGAGGCTCATATGCTCCCCCACTAACTTTGTAGCCACTATCAGACCAAAATATGAGACCTGCACATGGATCAAGGGCTAAGGCATAAGTCCAATCACCAGTGGCAATTGTTGCAATGTGATCACCATTAAGATCAAGGGCATAAATTTTTCCAGAACGTCCAGTTGTCCAATAAACTTTTTGTGTAAGCCAATCAAGCTTCATATCAGAAATATGTCGCGTGGCACTTTCAACTGCATTTGCTTTATCGGGTGATAGAAGAAGTCGAGGATCATTTGGTCGATTCATTGCAAACCAGCTGATATTTGCTCCAAGTGGTGATTCAGTGACATAATAAATTCTATGCAAATTAACATCAACATCAAACATTTGAAGATTATTAATTACTGGAAATGGTTCTTTCAGAGGGCTGCTAGATTTTAGATCAGGCACTAATGGAGCATCAACAATATTTTCACCATCTGCAAACATCATAAATGTTTCTGGCTCTTCACATGTTCTTCCTTTTGCAATACCACGGGCACAAGCACATGCTGGTGTTTGTGAACCAGGAACAGTGAAACAAAGCTGGGGACATGGAGGTTTTCGAAGATTATCAGCAATATGGCATGGAGATGAAATTTTTGGTTGTGCAAGTGGATCAAACACAATCATATCAACAAGATCACTCAGTCCAGATGCAATTGATGAAGGAGCAAATGGAACATTATTTTGATTTGGTTTACTTGTAGCACTGAAGACTTTCTCCAATCTCTTGTCAGCCCAGTACATATTTGTTCCAAGTAATGAAATACTAACACCTTCGGCAATTCCAGATCGAACTATTTCAGGTGTTCCACCTTCAGATTTAACACGATAAATTCCATCTAATCCTGCATCAGTCCAATAAAGCATATGACTGTTTGGATCAATGGATAAATCAGTGGGTTGTTTTAAGCCTTCATGTACAATTACTTGTTTATGAGTACCATCCAAATGTGCTCTTTGAATTGAAGGTTTTTGGCCTTGATCTGCCCAATAAATATATCGTGAAATTGGATCAACGGCAATTGAAGATGGAGTTTCAGTTCTAGTTGAGAGAAGAATCTTACGATTTTGTCCATCAAGTTGGCATACTTCAATATGTGATCGATCAGCATCAACATTAATAAAGTAAAGATTAAAATTAATCCAATCAACTGCCAATGAACGAATAATAAAGTTTCCAAAATTATTTCGAATAATTGATTTTGCTTGTCCATCGCCAATTGTAATTCGAGTAATACCTTTATTTGGGCCAGCAGCTTCGGCAACAAAGATTGATTTGGATTCGTAATCAAAATCAATGGCACTTATTGCAACACCACCAATTGATTCAATGGCAATTCCCTTGGGATGATTTTCAGATATTGAAATTCCGGTAATTCGATTTTTAGTTGCAACCAAAAGGAATGCGCTATCATATAATTTGCATTTGTTGCTATCAATATCACCTTCCGAAGTATATCCGCTGCTGCAAATACATTTATGTTTTTGGAAGCTTAATGGAATACAAATATGATCGCAATTGCCATTACTGTTATGGCATGGATGATCCGAAAAACTGCTGGGAGATGTTGGATGAAGAATTTTAATATTTGCAAGGACATCAATATTATCTCGGAACCTCTTGAATTCAGATGGCTGCCCTTCAATAACATCTCCAACTTCAATGGAATCAAATGCAGAATCGGAGTAATAAATTTTATGATCAAAATATGCGATGCCATTAGGCTGTTTTCCGGGGTCAGCTAAAATGTAATGCCGATCTTGTCCATCATAGGATACAGACGTAATTCTTCCAGATTTAGCTTCAGTAAAATAAATTCTTGAATTTGAAGTATCAAGAGCAATATGATTAAGTTCACTGAGATCATCCTTGACAACAACAAGAGGACTTCGGCCATCTAAAGATGCACGAGCAATTTTTGGGGCACTTGCACCAGCTCCTCGATCAAGCCAAAATAGAATTCCTTTATCTGAATCAACAGCAATGGCAACAGGTTGAGCAACAGCTGTTGGCGAATTATCATTATTTAAAATTGTTGCACGGTATTGTGTTCCCTGTGTTCGTACAACTTCAATTGTTTGTGAAACTTTGTTTCCAATATACAAATTTCGGCCATTCCAATCAAATGCAAGACAATATGGATCATCAGAGATTTCGGAAGTAAGAATTTGAGTTCGATTACTTGAAGCCATTTGTGTTCGATAAATGCGAGAACTGATGGATAAAATTGGTCCAAGTAGTCTTGCAGCTGTTGCATGTTCAATATGATATAAATCACCACTATGTGGATCATAATCTGCATCAAAGGCATTTCCAAGTCCCGAAACTGGAACCATACCAGCTAGCTCTGGAGTACCATTAAATGATTTGGTAAGACTAATTCCATAAATATTTGATCTTTGAACTAAAAGCAAGAATGGACTTGTATCTGCGACACATTCTTTCTGGGCATTTAAAAGTGTTCCAGTTGGGCATAAACATGTAAAAGTATTATTTGGTGCCAATAAACATATATGTGTACATGGTGAATTTTTGCATGGATTTTTATCAACAACTGGTTGAAGAACTTTATGAACAGCTGCAACTCCTAGAGCTTTGCTAAAAGTATGTGACGGATAAGTTGTTGTAGTGCCATTTGGATATTTGGGGTAAACTTGAAGGCGTTGTAGTCTTCGATCAGAATAATAAATAAAATCTTCAAATATTGCAAGGGCATGTGGATGTTGAACAAATTTAGGGGATGAAAGAACTTGAGTTCGGCCAGATCCATCATAATTTACAAAATCAATATAATCTAGCTTTGAATCAGCAAAATAAACTCGATCAGTTGTGTAATCAATGGCAATAGTATTGGGCCAATAAATTTTTTGATTTACAATTACTTTTCGATCTGTACCATCCATATTTGCGCGTTCAATTCTTGGATTCTAAAAGATTTTAAAAAATTATGCTAATATTTAATAGCTAAATTCTCACTTGTCCCCAATCTGTCCAGAACATGAGCCCCTTTCGAGGATCAAGAGCAAGACCACGTGGTTGATCAATATTTTCATGTAAAAGAACAGCTCTTGAACCATCTTTATCCAATGATGCAACTTCGATGGTATTCAGAGAAGAATCAACCCAGTACAAGTTTCTTCCCACCCAATCAACGGCAATTCCTTCTGTAATATCCAAGCCTTGGCCGATAAAAACTTTCACATCTGTGCCATTTCTTGTTGCACAATAGATCTTTTTATCTCTAATATCTGACCAGAATATTCTATCAGAAACTGAATCCCAACTAATTGCAACTGCATTTTCAACTTGTGCTGCAAATGTTCTCCAATTTTCAAGAGTATGATCAGACCAATAAATTCGATTCCGATTTGAAACATATACTCTCATATCATCACGATTTTCAGCAACTTTACATGTTCGTTTATCTGGAGCAAGAATGTATTCCATGTCACAGCTACAAGTAAATCCATGCTTTTCATCGCTACATCTTTGACTGCATGATCTTGCATCAAGGCATTCGTTCTCTGGTTCACAAATTGTTTTGTTAACAAGTTGTTCACCTTTTGGGCATGAACAAATTGGACCATCAGGAGAATTATGGCATTTATATTGACAACCAGCTCGATCAGCAGAACATAAATCTCGAGTGCACCTTCCACCTTCATCAGTTCCACCAGGGCATTGATCTCTTCCATCACATAACTGATTAAGTGGAATGCATGTTTCAGGGGCATTAGCACATGGCACATGTTCATATGGACATTTTGGCGCGAGAAGTTGGGATCTGGTGCAACCATGCTTGGCTGATTCATCAGAACCATCACCACAATCTTGTTCACCGTCACATAACCATGTCTTAAATTAATATATTTTTGTATTTATGAAATATGTTAATTTATGCCTTGTCTTACATTAAAGATACACCTTCCATTATCACATTTAAAATGTCCTTCTGGGCATTGGGGTGCAGCACATTGAGCTGGTTCATCCGACCCGTCATCACAATCAACAACTCCATCACATTTCCAGTTTTTAGGAATACAAATTCCAGATGTAACACATTTAAATTGATCTGCTGCACACGCACCTTCTACAATTAGGCAGCTCTGCTCATCAGATCCGTCCTCACAGTCATCGTTTTTATCACAAAGATATTTTAATGGAATACATTGTCGTCCATTGGCACATCTGTATTGATCTGAACGGCATTGAACAGGTGGACAACGATTTTTATCTTCATCATTTCCATTGTAACAATCATTATCGCCATCCTAAAAATTATTTGTTTTGTTGTTGGTACAGTAACTTTAGAAGCTTACACAAAGCCAATAAACTGGGATACAACGTCCATTACCACAGGTGAATTGATTTGGAGCACATGTAACATTTTGGCAAAGCTCAATTTTTTCATCACTAAAATAATAGTATTATAATAAATTTTTCATATGAGCTACTAATTTTGTTGCT
Organism: Panagrolaimus sp. LJ2400; assembly: GCA_024447215.1. NCBI lineage: Eukaryota > Metazoa > Nematoda > Chromadorea > Rhabditida > Panagrolaimidae > Panagrolaimus > Panagrolaimus sp. LJ2400. The sequence goes on from JAMRYA010000013.1 coordinate 163,118, forward strand.
TACGATGCATCACCGCAATCATTTTCACCATCACAGGCAAAAGATTCAGGTAAGCAACGATGATTATCACATTGGAATTTTTTAGCTCCACACATTGGTAAATGTCCATCTTTACAATATTTTACATCTTCATCAGAGTTGTCCCCGCTAAATTAGTTACAGTATTTTAGTAAAAATAATTTTATATTTTAGAGTGTAATGTTTTTTATTGCAATTCGAAACATACCAATCATTTTCGCCATCACATGCATATGCTTCAGGTAAACACTTTTTGGTATTGTTACATTTGATAGTTCCTGAAGGGCAGGGAGTTTCAACATAACAACTTTTTCCATCGACCATCTCATCAGAATTATCAAGACAATCATTTTCTCCATCACATTTAAAGGCATCAGGGATACATCTGCCGTTGGCACATAAGAAATGTGTGCCATTCCGGGGACAAAGTGGTTCAACCTTTTCATTTGTATCAGCAATACATGACTTATTATCTGTTCCACTAATTTTAAAGCCTTGTTTACAGCCGCATTTTCTAATAAGACTTGTTTGATCACTGCCTTGTGTTGGATTAGGTACACCAAAGCAAAGTTGTGAACAATCATGTTCATAGCAGGGATGAGTTTTAGATGGATCTGGGATAGGTTGATTTGCCATTGTACAACCTTTGAGGGAAAAGATTGAACGCTCTTCTTCAGAGAAATCTCGAACTACTGTCGGGGTTCCACCAAATCGTTTACTAATTCTTCGAATTGAATATGGCCGTTGATGTACAAAATATATTTGATCATTCAAAATTGTAATTGAAACTGGTAAAGGTGCATCTACGGGTAAAACACTCCAATTATTACCATCAAAATCCATGCATGAAATTGTCTTCAATAAAGTATCCCCAACGCAGAGTTTATTTTCAGCAAAATCAATTGCCATTCCAGATGGTCTTCCAAGTGTTGTATTTCGAATTACAACACAATTCAAAGCATCAATATCACATCTCCAAATTTTTGCTGGTCTTTCGGATTCTGAAAAGAATAGCTGCCCTCTCCATGGATGTACAACAACTGAAATTGGATCCCGTAATCCCTTTAATAGTTGTCGATGAACAAGTTGATCCGGATGTACAAGTCCCTGGAATGGTAGAAACTAAAAGTTATTGTAATTTTTTGGAACAAAACATAAAAAACATACTTGTTCAGAAATTTTAACAACTTCAAGAGAATTTCGAATATTATCAATATAGTATAGCTGTTTACTAAGCCAATCAAATGACATAGAAATAAGTCCATCATTGTGGGTGACCAAAACAGGGGCAGATCCTTCACCATCAGGTTTAACTCGAAAGATAGTGTTATCCATAATATCGGCATAAAAGAATGATCCACCATGTACATCACATTCAACAGCAAAGTACATTCCAATTCTACGCTGGGATACTGGGGAAATGGGGAGGATTGCTTCAGCTAAGGATTTATGAATAATAGATGGATAAATTCCTCGAACAACTTTATTGCTTGAGAATAAAAGGTAATCAATAGCTGGAACACATCTTCGACCATCAATAAGTTTTTGTCCAATTGGACATGCGCATCGATATCCAACTCCAAATCCGCCAATATCTTTTCCAAGTAAACACATTCCTTGACAATCTGCATTTGCACAGGGATTATCAATGGTTTTTTGGAAGCATTCACTGTGTTGTGGGCCAGGTTGGGACATTGGATGATAGGCTGCTATTCCCATTGGGAAGAGAGCTCCTTCCTTATTGGACCAAACGATTTGAGAATCAGAGCCAAATTTTTCAACTTTGACAACTCCAAGTCGAGTCCAATCGGTCCAATAAAGATACTAAAACATCAATGATAAGTGATGGAATAAAGGATTAGTAAACAAACTTGATCAAAAATTGTTAGGCCAAATGGATGGGGAACTGAAATCATTCCAGAGGCAACTGTTCGACGATCATTTCCATCATAATCAACAGTTTCAACTCGATCAACTTTCGGGTCAACCCAGTAAACTCTTTTACCAGGAATATCTACGGTAACTCCAGAAACTTGATGTGTATGTGTATCAACAAGTATCCTTCGACGAGTACCATCCATTGCAGCTGCTTCAAGTTTAAACTGATTTGAGAAAAACATATCACCATGTAAGGGATCAAGGGCAATATCCAATGGCAGGGTTAGACCATCAGCTAAAAGTACAGTTCGACGTTCACCATTATATGTTGAAATATCGATTCGTCGAGATCCGGATTCAACAATATAAAGATTATTTGTAATCCAATCAACAGCAAGATTTCGAGGATAAATAAGTGATTTAAGATCAAGCTTTCGAATATGTTCAATTTCACCATTATCTTTGATATCGGCACTGAAAGCGGCATGTGCAAGTCGATCTGTCCAGAACAGTTTTCGATCACCATAATCAAATCCAACACCATAAATAAATTCTCCAGAGGCAATTTTCTTTGGCACTTCTACCGTTGAAAATGGATTCAAAAGATAAAGGCCTTCTCGTCGTGCAACAAAAAGTCTCATTGTTTCAGATTCTTTTGAAACACAATAACCTCGAATTGAATTATTGTCTCTTTCAGGGCCATGAATCATTTGTAGCTGGAAACAATCCCCCAAGCACGAACATGTAAAACCAGGGCGATGATTTTGACACTGCTGATCACAATATCCCCATTCAGCGCATTCATTTACATCTGAACAAGTTCGTTTAAATCTTTCATCAAGCTTATATCCAGTTGGGCAGGTACACATTCCACCAGTTGTTGATGGACGGCAGCCAGCTTGACAGCCCAGTGATGGACAAAGATTATGAGCTTAAAAGAGGTAATGTAAAAATTTACAGAGTTATGAAACAAATAACAAACAGCATGCTTTTTCATCCGCCCCATCACTGCAATCTGATTTACCATCGCAGAGATGTTGCTCTGGAATACAATGACCAGAATTTGGACAAGGCCACATATTTGGTGGACATTTATATTCACCGCAATCTAAAATGTGTCTTAAAATAAGTTTATCATTGATAATCAGCCTCACCTTGTTCATCAGAATTATCCCCACAATCATCAAAACTATCACATCGAAGTTTTCGTGGAAGGCATCGCTTGTTTTTGCATTGAAATTCTCCGCTTGCACACGGTTTAAATTCTAAAAATATGTTTTGTGATAAGTTTATCTGCGATTGATAATGGAAACAAACCACATTTGTCAACTGGCTCGTCTGATCCGTCAGGACAATCTTTTGATCCATCACAATACCATGTTCGAGAAATGCATTGTGAAGAATCAGCACATCGAAATTGATATTGAAAACATGCAGTATGATTGTGAGCGCATGAATCTTTTTCATCAGACAAATCTCGACAATCGTAGATTCCATCACATTTTCGAGATGATGGGAAACATTGTCGGCCATCAGAGCATTGAAAAACTGATCCATCTGTTACGGCACAAGAGACATTTTGAGCTGGACAATTTTTCTCTGCAAATATTTTTTAATTAGCATATCAGTGTACGACAATAAATTTCATACCATCACTGCCGTCAGCACAATCTGGAATATTATCACATCTCTGATATTCTGCAATGCAAGAAACTGAATGCCATTCATATTTATCACATTGAAATTGATCACTTTTACATCCAGGATGTGCTGAAATTTAAATAATATTAACTTACGGTATTGCTTGTAAAGTATTTTTAATGCTTTTAAAGTTTTGAATTTCTTTGTTATTTTTTGCTTAAAGTACTCTGATGATATCCGTTTTTTAAACTCAAAAAATGCATTGCTTATTCATTTTACCCCCAATCAATTGATCGTCATATGTTCTTTTCTATTGTTGTAAACTTTTAAGTAGTCCTTTCAAGTGGAGTGCTTTTTACCTCTTTCTTGACCGATACTTGAAAAACAAAAAAAGAAAACAATCAATCAATTGTTACAAATGTTACCAAAAAATACGGAGAATACTTGTTTTTTAAATAGCTTAAGCCAATGTTTTATTCAAAATGTTACTACTCATCAAAACTTTTGTAAATGATAACCCTATCATGAGTTTTTTTAATTTTTTCCCCAAAAACTTTTTTGCTTACAAATATGCAAAACGGATTAGATACACATTAAATGACTACGCACTATCATGAAAAAAGAAGATATATCTCAGAAAAAAAAGTCAATGACCCGAATTTTCCCAAAGTTTTTCTAAGAAGAAAACCACCGAAACAAAACTAAAGATTTCTTCTGTGTCAAAAAGAAGGAGAAGGAGATAATATGCAATTTGCACCTACGAAAAAAATCCATTATTTTTTTCTGAAACAAACAATTTTGAAAAACAATTTGTAATTTTTAAATAATTGATTGAAAGGTTTCAGAGATAGGTTTAATTCGAAGCTTTTTATATGTTTAAAGATTAACAGATTTTTTTCTATTTTTTCTGAAAGAAAATCTATAAAGACGGTAATGCTTGACTTAAAAATAAATGTTGAGCAAATAAAATAAAAAAGCAAACAAATAAATAGAGAGGTTCAAATTGAAAGTTGATGGTGGTCAGTTTCTTTGTTTGTTTACTTTTTAGAGAGAGTTTTAAAAGTTCAGTAATGCATGAAATAGATTCTATTCATTCTTAGGTAATATAAATGTCAATAAATAATAACCGACATCGGATTAAAAAGCGATTTATTTGTAGATGATATTTTAAGATTAAATCAAAAATCTTTTATAGTATTTATTGTCTCGAAAAGTCTAGATCCTAAAATCAAGGTCGAATGTGATAAATTGATAAGAATAATAAATTACAATTATTGTTGACTCTGCTTGTGAAGTACTATAAACAGACATACAATTTTAATAATAAATGAGCATTAAAACATATATGGTAGTTATGAAATTAGAAATTAATTAAGAAATGGATTTAACGAATTCATAAAATTAAAAGCTCAAAAGTCCAGAAGATCGATCATCCTAAAAAAAATAAGAAAAAAAACAAGTTAATTTCATCAATCAATCAAAAAATTATCCTTGTTATCATTCAATTACCGTAACTTCTTCCATTAAAAAAATACCTCTATTTTTGGGAGTTCTTTTTCTTTGCAAAAAAACATTTAGTCATGTTTGCATTTATTTGTTATTGGTTTAACGCGGGACTAAAGTTGTAATAAATGTTTTTTATTTCCTTTGAGTATCGTAATCCAAAATAAATATGGACAGACATTAATTGTTTTCATTGCAAAAAATTTTTCCGGTCTTACTTAACAAAAATAACTTCCCTCTTTAATGTTTTTTTCTTAAACGATTGTTCCGTCAGTGAAAAAACACAGACATAAAACAGAGGAGTTAAGTTGGTACCAAACGAAAGAGAGATAGAAAAAAGGGTATTAGAGACTTTCTTAAAACCTATTTTTCAATCGCTGAATTATTTTCGGAAAATAAGTGACTTTTAATTTTTTTAGATAAGAGACACGAAAACGAAAATTGATTGTTTTAAAATTGATTTTTCGTTTATAAAAAATATTAATATGGCTCAGTTTTGAAAACGAAAGTTTTTCCTTGCAAATCCTGATAAAACTTACGACATCCCGCTTCATCACTGTTGTCTCCGCAATCATCGAATGAATCACATCGAAGCTTTAATGGAATACATTTCCCAACATCACAACGAAATTCATTCTCCGTACACACACTAAGGCCTGGTCGATGAACAGTTCCAGAAACAATTGGGCGAGGTGCAGGGGGTTCAGCTCGGTCCAAATGTACTCTTCCACTAATTGGTGCATCTACTAAAAATATATTTGTAATAGCTTTTTTGAAGGTCACAGTTGTGCTTGTTTAATTCTAATTCTTTAATTTTAATGTCATTTTGTTTTGCAAAAATAACTGTTAAAGAAAAAATTTGTATTTTTAAGAGGTCATTAAAAAAGGCAGTGAAAGTTAAAGAATGTCCTGGAATGGGGTCGTTGAAAGTTGAGCGAAAATAAGAAGGTAATCAATCGATTCTTTTCTTCATTTTAAACGTCATTGAACTTCTTCATTCCCTTGATTTGCGGTCATAAAGATTTGGCAATGCCATTTCACAACACACCATATCAAAGAAAGGATGAAAGACTTTATAAGGATCAGAAAGAACCCAAAAAAATGATTGATTACCTTGTTATTCGAAGAAGATCGATTATAATCTTCTGATTATAAAAAAAAGATTTTTACGATTTTGAAAGAAATAATTTTTGTGATTGTCTTTTTGTGGGTTTCATTTTTCGAAATTATTTTACAAAAAATAACTTTGTAACAATTAAAGACAGCTGATGGTGATGCTCCACTTTTTTTGCTCTCACATCTCTCTTTTTTTGATTTGGTCTCTCTTTGCTGAGTCCTCCACAAAATCACCATCTCATCATGAGCTCATCATCAACAACTTTTTTCCAACAATAACAATCATAATGAGAGAGATGTTCAAGAGGGGTAGAACAGGTTTGAACCAAAAAAGTGAGAAAAGTTGGAAAAAAAGAAGAAAGAGGAAAACAGTTTTTTTCCATGAAACCCAAAAAATGAAATAAATAATTTTGATGACAATACAAAAAAAATTAACAGTTAAAAATTCCAATGGCTAAAATCAGTACATTAAACTTACTTTGAATTGGAATCGTTGAGGCGCTAACGACGGCCAGCGTCGTCACCAACCAATATAATATCATGATTTTAAAATTTTATAATAATATTTGAATGTATTTAAATTATTTAATAACAATATATCATAATTAAATAAATAAAAATTTATTTGAGACAAATTTTTCCGTGTAGGAAAAACGGAAATGGAGCAAAAAAATATGTGCGGGTTTTTTTGGTTTTTGTTTGAAAATCCTAAAGCATTTGAAATGATTTTATGTTTTGGAATTTGTAAAATATAAATGTACTACAAAATGGGTCAGTCAATTGGATGTGGTCCGGAAGAGGGAAGGGAAAAAAATATGAATATCCAGAAAAAAAGTGATATCAACAAGGAAGAAAAAACACATAAAAAAGCCACGTCGGTTCTTCTTTGGTCTTCTTCATCGATGAAGACGAAGGAAACGGTGAAAAAAAGGCTCTTACGTCCGATAGATAGGTATAAAGGAAGGAAGGTAGATGAGAAATGAATGATATTGCGCAGTGACCACCACCTCAAACAAAAAACTTTATCTCGTATTCTTAAAAAGTAGAGGAAAGAAAAAACAATGACGGAAAGAAAGAGGAAGAGAGATAGATAGATGAAAGTCGAATAATATTAGATAGATGTCCGTGAAAAACGTTGTCAATATATTTTTCGCACAAAAATGCGCAAAAGTCAAAAAAAAATAAAATCAAAGAAATGAAGGAGAGTTTGCGCGATCTTGGCGCTCTCGTTCATCATCATCATCGATATATTCTCTTTTTTTGAAGGAACGATTCTCCTTCGACGACGTCAAAAACCCCCATCACTTCTTCTGATATGCGCCTCCCTAAAAAACTTTTTTTTTCTGTAAGAAGGGGCACAACAATATTGTTGTTGTATTTATTGCTGATGTTGCTCGATCTGCCCATCATCTCTTCTTCTTGCGCAAAAAAGGACCCATCTCTTTCCCTCTCTCTCAATATATAACCTGACCATGTCATTCTTATTAATACTACTACTGTGCGTCCATTTTTAACATTAAAACGACCTCCATTTGTGATGTGTTCTCCCCCGGGGGCAACAAAACCTTTCAAAATCTTCTTCTTCTTTATTGTTAATATATGGAGTGGTGTGTCACCTTGCGCAACTTTTTTGTCCGGTTCTTTCTTTCTCCTTAAATGAGAATCAATCTTTTTTTTAACAACAGAACCATCATCCCTAATTTAGACATAACAAACTCCCGAAAAACGATTTTTTTGGCTTTCAAAATAAACATTCATCATATCTCTTTTCAAACATAATTAAAACTTAATAAAACAAAGAAACACAGATAAAAAAGGCATCAGAGTTTTAATCTTTTCAAATCTCCTTCTGCATTATCTTTTGTATTTGAGCTACCGGATTCATCATCACCATCTTCTTCGTCGTCATCATCGTCAGAATCATCAGGTATGTCAGCATCATCAAATAAATTTTCATTGAAAACAGTTGGCTTTGTGCTTTCTTCTCCTGGTTCATCAACTACAATATCATCCAAATTTGCATCAAGCATTTCACCACCTTCTCCAATATTATAAAAGGTTCTTTCATCAATTTCAAAAGCTTTGACATCCTAAAAATGATTTTGCAAAAATTAAGATGAAAGAAAGTAAACTAGTTTTATACCTCTTGTTCTTCTGGTTCACGTTCAATATTCCCACCAGCTTCTTCATCATCATCTCCAACCAAATCAGGATTGTATGTGAAGAGATCACGACCACTCATACCACCCTAAAACCCCCTGGACGTTAAAACACAATAATTAGAAATATTCTAAATTTTACAGATTTGCCGATTCGAATATTTGCTTTCTTTTCTTTTTCAGCTTCTGCAGCTTTTTTCTTCTTTTCAGCAAGTTTCTTCTTTTTCCACGCAATAAATGTTTGAAGTGTTACTTTCGTGCATGCCATGGCATTTAGAGCAGCTCGTTCTTTTTCAATAAGTTCTTCAAGAGAAATAGTTTCAAGCTTTTTAAGCTCTTCAAGTTTTTTACGATCTTTTCTTAATACGTAACCTGGAGGTAAAGCGTGTTTATAAATACATTTTTCTCCATTAGGACATTCCCAAAACCATCCATATTTATTTTCTTCAACAGCATCAAGAAAATATTTGCAAACCTAAAAAAATAATGAAAATATACGGTATTTGAAACAAAGCCAGATGAAAGAAACCAACAATTTCAGTTTGATTTGGCCTTTTTCTATCAGCATCACCATGCTTCTTTTCGGCAACTTCTGTCAATTGTTGTTCATCCCAATTTTCATTTGTTTCACCATCTGTAATATGAATATAATTGTAGCAGGTAATAGAGGTACAAATCCAAACCTTCTTTCTTGATTTCTCGATTATCCACATACAAATTACGTTTAGCCGTTTTTTGTTGGGTTGCCAAATCATGAGAAAATTTACATTTATTACCCTTTTGACAAAGGCCTTGCTTGAAGAATACACATAAGACGGATTTGGGATCCACATCTATAAAATCCAGAATGTAATGCATCTTAACAGACAAGTAAAAAACAAACCATTAGCAACTTTAGGCATGCTTTGTACAGGCTTAAAAAGCTTATTTAAATCTTTAAGATCATCTTCTCCATCTTTCTTTTTAGCTTCCGTGGCTTGGCGCATGCGTTGTGGTCCAGCATTTCTGACCTAAAAATAACGAATATCATTGTATCCAATCAGTCTTGATAAAACGATGATTAAACTTACAGAAGCTTCAACTTGAGCAATATATTTTTGCATTTTAGCACCCTTTTTATTCTTCAACCCGAAAGTTTTATCTTCAATAACTTTTTGCTTCTTCTTTTCAACCTCCTTTTTGCTAGGACCTCCTTGTTGCTTCTTTGGTGGCATTTTGAAGAGTTGATTTTCAGCACTTTAACAAAAGCTGTAATATAGAGTTGAAAGTAGGAATCAAAGATAAAGATGTCAGTGATGAAAATATAAAAAAATAAAACCACGTACAAAAATTAAATCAATGAAAAATAGAGGAGATTGAAAAAAAATCAGTTTTAGTTTTGTCAAAAAATTGTGCAATTTTTCTAACGTTAAAATTCGTGCCAAGAAAAGTTTAGCATTAGCAGAGATAACCCCCTAAAGGCGATAACAGACGAAGAAGAAGAAGTCGATGCAAAGGAACTCTGTGTTCTAAAAAAACGAATTAATCATCACGTGTATATAAAACCTTTTTATTTTCAGCTTTAAATCCTGAATTATTACTTGTTTTTTTGGTTGTCAATTTATTTATCACATATAGTTTATTATTAGAATCATGTTTGAACGATTGAAAACAGTTGTCGGATCATCGTCATCATCGGATCTTGAAGGAATTACAACTAGCAGTGGCAATGATACAAGACAGCCAGAAGTATGTTTGTTTACATTAATATTTTTTGTATTTTTATTGTTTTAGTCACAAAATGTAAATGGTTTATCCTGGGATTTAAGAGTGCAATGTTTTATTCTTGCTTTTATACTTTCAATGATTTGTTCATTTCTTGTAAGCATTTTAAAAATTAAAAATTTAGTTTATTAATTCTCTCATTTCAGGGAACTCCACTACTTGTAAGTGGAAAATTTACAGGGTTTGCAGGTAATTTGAATACTGTAGTCCATAAACTTTTTTTAAATTATTAATTTTTAATTACTTAGTAATGGTATCGTTGGGTGGTGTTATTTCATTATTGAGCACATGCTTTCTTAGTGGTCCAATAAAACAATTAAAGAAAATGTTTGAACCTACAAGGATAGTGGCGACATTAGTATACATTTTAATGATTGTGCTTACATTTATTGCTGGACTTGTTATGCAAAATGTATTATTAGCTGTAATATGTACTGGTGGGCAATATATTGCAATGGCATGGTATGTGATACTTTAAATTCACAAAAACCAATGAAATATTTAACTAATTTTAGGTATTCACTTTCTTACATTCCATATGCCCGTGAAATGCTTCTTCGATGTTTTGGCCGTTGCTTTTGAGCTTTTTTTATTTTTACGAAATATTCAATGATATTATTCTTGTACATTTTTATTTATTTTTTTCAACTTGTTAATGTTTTATACAATTATGCTTTTCTTCTCAATCAAATCTCTTTCAAAATTGTTTTTATTTACTTATAATATTTTGTATTTTTTAAAATATACCCGTATAATAACTTATATTACATAGAATGAATACTGTCATAAAGTTTTGGCTTAAATTATTTAGCGTAGACCACTGAAACATTTAACATGCAAATTTTTCGATATAAGATGTAATTACTTGTACGATTTTCTGTTTTTTTTTTTTGTTTTTTAATTTTGCTCCTACAGTAATTTTTGTTATCAAAAAATGGAAAAGTGTCTTTTTAATCAAAAAGTGCCAGAATTTGGTCCAAAAACTGTTATGGCGAAACCTATGTCATGTTTGTGTGGAGATAAATTATATTTTTTGAGAGGATTGTATCCAAGAAATTTTTCATGTTTATTTGAATTTTCACTATCTACTGGAGAGGTTTTGTGTTCTTTAGCATGTATTGTGATCTAATTCGTTTTAGAGTGTTAATTATGCAATTTATGATGAAAGCCCAGGTGATTTGGTTGTTTCCTATGCTTTACATGGTGAAAATGTATTCGGAGTTATTTATGCTTCACAAAATCCTGATCAAATTATTCAATTAATTTGGAAAGTGAATAAAAAGGCTGTATCAATTGAATGTGTATTGAAAGAAGATTTTCATTCAAAGGTGTCTATGATTGCAGAATAGATATGTAAGAATTTTTAAACTTTTATGTACTACTTTGTTGAAAAATACCGTAGTTCTTTCTGCATTTGTTAATATAGCGTAATACTTTTCATGCACTAGATTACTGTAGTAACTCAATAACAACTGTTCAAAGTCATATACAGATTTTGAAATTATTTTGAATCCACTTTTTCAGGAAATGGAACAAATGATGCAAAACGTATTTTTATCATAGGAAAAAATTCAGATGAAAATGATGAAAATTTTATGACTCGATCAATTGCAGCGAACCCATTTCAATGTAATGAATATCCTGATACATGTTTTGATTGTGAGGTTTGTGTCTATTTTAATCTCAATTTGATGCAAGTCATTCATTTGAATCATAAATGTAACATATTTCAGAATGCTCAATTGGAAGAACTCTGTAAAACAAATGGATTTTTTATATTTTACTTACCTTTTCCAAATTTTATGCCATTCATAAATGAAAATGGAATATATTTTTTGCTTAAAAGAATACGAGGTTTTGATGAAATTTTGGAAACAGATTACATTGATGCAATTTCGCTAACAAAATCTGGCACAAAAGCTGAGATAATTACGCTAAAAGGAAACGATGAAATTCAATCGCTTCGAAAAATGATCGGTCAGGATTTATTTGTTGAACATTTTACAAATGTTGCTCACAGAAATACAACAGCATGGATGACATTAAGTGTGCATAAATCAAGTGGTCCGTGGAGATATATGCTTCAAAATATTGCAATAGCTGTATGTGAATTATTTGTTCAATGTGTTGGACGTCCATTGGTATCTGTAGCACGGCTGGATGGTGGATTTATGGCAGAACTATTCGCAAATTTTTATAAATGGCTTATTCCTGGATTAACACCTAATTTAAATCCAACTCTGCATTCATTCATACTTGCTTTGGATTTAAAAAAATTTCAATTTCGTCGTATTCCTTTTACTGTAAGTTTTAGCTGCATTATTATTAAATTAAAATTGAGGATTTTTTTCCTTAACTGGAATTATTACTTTATTACAATAATCCATGTATACGCTTTTAGGGAGGTGAATCAATATTTCGTTCATCATTTAGTCGGATAATGATGGATACTACTTCAGATGGATCTTTAATTACTTATGAAGCAAATACTCGTCGAATCAGAATCTCAACGATCTCAAATCCATTTCGAATTAAACCGTTGCATGAAATTGCCTTTGATGCATGTACAGCTCTGAATCCAACGCTTTCAAAGAATCCTGCACAGCTTGATGTTGCACCACTTTCTGATGTTACAGCTGTTCCTGCACTTCTTCGTCTTCAAAAAATTCATAATTCTGGTGGATGTACTCTTTATTCGAATTAACAGACTTTTTTTTTGAAAGCATGTTTGTATTTTATTATAACAAAAACTTTAATAACAAATAAAAATCAACAATAATAAACAATTTTTCATAACTTTTTATTCTTTTGATTCAGTAACAAATGCAACAGTTTTAGAATATGGACGTTTCTTTGGACGTGCAAATGGATTTATTTCTTCTTCTTTTTCACCTTTTCTTTTTCCTTTCTTCGATTGTTGACTGGATTCAATTTCACGTGGTTTAATAATTGGAAGTAATGTATCAGCAAAACTTACAGTAGTATTTGATGTCTTTAAATTTAAATCTTTTTCTTCAGAAGTACCGCCATATTGAATTCGTTTTACAGGAATAATTGCTGGAACAATCTTTTTTGGAGGCGGTAAAGCAGAGCCAATATTTGCATCTGTAGAACATTGCTGCCCATCAATTTTAGTTTCGAATGCTTCTTTTGACAATAAAATTTCAAGGATTGCAATTCTTTTTCCTCTTGCATCATCTCTTCTTCCATCAATTCGAGTCCATTGATACAAAGTTCCAGGTAAATATTCACGTTTAACAATTTCAACATGTGTTACGACTTTATCGCAGGCTTCTGATTCTCCACGAAATATAATTCTTTTTGTTTCATCTTTTTTTAATTCTTTAATTACAAATTTTACAATATTTGCTGCTTTTGAATTCTTTCTAATATTCATTATTGGAATATCTTTTATGAGATCAGATGGAAATGCATCACACATCTATCAAATAATCAACATTTAAGAAAGTAAATATTGTATATGAAGATAAAAATTACAATTTGGCAATAGAACCATTTTCACCCCAACTGGGTTACTGTAATTCATGATTATTAGCTCAAAACTGCTCAAAAGAAAAATGCAGTAAGATATCCATCTTTAAAAAAATGTTTTATTTAGTTACAGTATTTTAAATTACATATATATCCGTAATAACTTATACACAAAATAAGTTTCTATCATAATATAGATGACCCTAAATTATGGCGTAAAGTTTTATTTGAGTGCAGCTGTCAATTCGGGAATACATTTAAACAAATCCGCTTCTAATGAATAATCAGCAATTTGAAAGATTGGGCATTCTTTATCTTTATTGATTGCAACAATGACTTTACTATCTTTCATACCAGCAATATGTTGAATAGCACCACTAATACCAATAGCAATATAAAGTTCTGGAGCAACAATTTTTCCAGTTTGTCCAACTTGAAGATCATTTGGTACATATCCAGCATCAACGGCAGCTCGAGAAGCACCAACTGCAGCACCAAGTTTATCAGCAAGATCATATAAAAGTTTGAAGTTTTCTGCAGATTTTAACGCCCGTCCACCACTGACAACAATTTTAGCTGTTTGTAAATCTGGCCGATCAGATTTTGCAAGTTCTTGTCCAAGAAATTCACTAATTTCAGTATTAATTTCTCCAATTGGTGCTAAAATTAAATATATATTAATATGAAAATATCAATGCAAACAAACCTTTTTCTTTTGAAGCATTTCCACCTTCTGCAGCAGCTTGTTCGAAAGCAGTTCCACGAATAGTCATAAGTTTTACGGGAGCCTTTGACTTAACTTTGGCAACAGCGTTTCCAGCATATGTTGGTCGAGAGAATGTATCATCACTGTGAACAGCTGTAACATCAGAAAGTGGTGCAACATCAAGCTTTGCAGCAACCCGGGGAATAACTCCCCGACCAAATGAGGAGGCTCCAGCAAGAATATGTGAAAATTTGAATTGATTTTGAGCTGCCATAACAGTTGCAGTTACACGTTCTACAAAACACTGTGTTAACAAATATAACCCAAAATAAGCAAATTACCAGGAAGTTGAGCTTTAAGCTTTTCATCTTGTGCAACAAGAACTCGTTTAACATTTGCAACTTTAGAAACTTGTTCAGCAACTTTTTCACTATTTGCTCCAGCAACCAATACACTAATATCATGACCAAGTTTATTTGCAGCTGTAATTGCATTTAATGTAACACCAGAAAGTTTTGAATCATCATGTTCCGCAATAACTAATGTACTATTAAATCGTGCCTGTAAATAACAAACAAATTAATGATAATACAAAGTTAAAAAATAACATACTCCAGTTGTTGAAAGATATCGTAAGAATGGAGTCTTTGAAGCAAGCATATTGCTATTAATTACTGACAATAATAATATTTATTAGAAAAAATTGAAAATATTTGAATGTAAAATTTCAATGGCAATTGTTGTTCACTTTTTTACTATAAAAAATGGAGCCGTTGTGTCATTTCTTTGTGAGACATTTATCAAATAGATTCGACTATAAATTAGACTATAGGGAGAAGGAAATGACTCAATCTAAAAAAGTTCTTTGACTTTTCTTCGAATATATATGTATTTTGTTTTTTATCAAATAAAATTAATTAAATTCCATCCGCTCTGTTCTTATAAACATTGAAATGGAGATGATGATGAATACTTATCTTTGAAATAATATAAATTAACACTTGTCATCGACGGCATATCTTTTTTCGTTTTCTTTGAGTTCCTTCAAAAAGTGGTTTCTAACTTTTAAGTTTCATGGCACTTAAAAATTCCATGAGACTTCTCCATTTTTTTTGAAGGAAGTAACTTTTGCTCTTTCTTTCTTTGGTTTTGACATTTTTGTTGAAGCTTGTTTAAAGTTAGCTAGCTAACAGATAGCTTTGAAGCACTTTTAAAGACTGACGTCAGAAAGCTTACTTTGCCTGCCATTTGAAGCATAAGAGGAAGGATGTCTTTTTTTCTTCTCATGTATTGATTTAACATTGAAAGCCAAAAAAGAAAGAAGGAGGAGAGATGAAGAAGAAGAAGCAAAGAAGCAAAAAACGTGAAATGTTTTCATTTGTGCCATAAAAATGCAGTTAAAAGCAGGTGGTGCTGCTGCTTTGATTCTTCTTTTTTGTTTCAATGGAATAATTTCTGGTGAAATTTATGAACCTTATGAAAATTCTCTCGGGGCATCATCATCTGCCAATGATGACGGAAACAACGGTGATGATATCCTTTCTACACCTGCTGCGTCTGCTTCAGAATCATTGCCAGAAGTTGATCCCCGTCTTCAGCTCGAACAAATTCGAGTTAGTAAACCATTGGGAGAAGTTTCTGCAGTTGCAATAGATTCAAATGGAAATTTAATTGCATTTCATCGTGGTGACCGGATTTGGGATAAAGAGTAAGAGTTCCTTAAAGCAGTTTTTCAGAACTAAATGGTTTCTTTCTTTAGTTCATTCACAGAAGATTTTAAAATGTCATCTGAATTAGATGTAATCAGAAATTCTACAATTTATGTCATTGAACCATCAACTGGAAATGTGCTAGCAGAACACGGTGAAAATGAATACTATATGCCCCATGGCATGACAGTCGATGCAAAAGGAAATATTTGGGTCACAGATGTTGGACGCCATCAAGTTCTTCGTCTATGTCCAAAGACATTTAAACCAACTCTAATTTTGGGTGAAAAGCTTGTTCCTGGTGATGACACAGCACATTTCTGTCAGCCAACTGACGTTGCCGTATCTGCTGATGGCCAATACATTTTTGTTGCAGATGGATATTGTAATGCAAGAATCATGAAATTTGATTCAAATGGAACTTTTATTGAGGAATTTGGAAATCCTCCTGCAGAAATGCCTGCCAAGAATGGAGAATTCTTTGTTCCACATTCAATTGCTCTTATTGAAGACTTAAATCTTTTATGTGTTGCGGATCGAGAGAATCAGCGAATTCAATGTTTCTCAGCTGGACTTTCACAAGGTCATCGACAAACGCCTCCATTTGGAATGTTTATTACAAAAGCTGAAAACATTGGAAGAGTTTATGCCATTCGTGAAAAGCGGCATTATCTTGTTGGGATCACTGGATCTACTGGAGATTCTTCTTCTTCTGATGAAGCTGAAATTGAACCACAAGTATTTGTTATTGATACGGACACAGGAAAAGCAGATTGCATGCAAAAGGTATGAAATCACTAAGTACAACATTTATCAATTTATAAAAAAATGCATTATTGGGTTACAGTATCCCTAATATAGTCGAGCACTTTTAAAGAAACATTTTAAACTCTTTCTTTTTTTAAAAATTTGATGCAATTTTTCCTTTTTCAGGGTCTCAATGGACATGCTCTTGCAGTTGACACAAACGGAAATGTTTTTATCGCTCAAATGCATCCAAATCAAATTTTACACATGCAATTGTAAATTTTTTACATTTCTTTAAAACTTTTAACTCGGATTCTGAAAATCTTATATCAACAATCTGTTCCATTGTTTTTTATTTAAACGAGTAAATAAATACATTTATACTTGGTAAAAATCATTTTTACACATACAATTTTCAAAAATAAAGAAGTCATGTCTGTGTTTGAGAATATTAAATTAATTCCAAAATATTTATTTTGAAAAAAATTGTGTAAACAAAGCCGTTTTTGGTTTCCTTCTTTTTTTACTTCCCTCTTTCACTCTTTTTTTTCTAATTTGTGGGCGTTAAGAATTTTAGCTTTATTTTATTTAATTAAATATTTATTGTTATTGAAGTTCATAAACCGAAAAAAATTAGTTGTGTACTTTGTTTAAAGTAATTTTATAAAAAATTAGTAACATGGGAAGTGAGGCAAATAATTAAATGTTAATTAACAGCTTTTAAAGTTTCATAAATCACAAAAGGCTACAGTATACATCATCCCAGTTTTTGTGTCTCAGGGGACACACAAAACATGCTGACAATTGTGAGAAATGTTTTTTGAAAGTAAATAAAAATTGATATAAAACATCATAAATAAACCATTAATCGTAGCAATGTGTGTTTTTGTAGCCAAAATTTTGAATAAAATACAAATTTATTAGCGGTGAAAATACTTCAGCAATAATTACTTTTTTATTTGTATTTTAGTGTGGGAAAAACACAATTACTTAAAGCCACACAATTTTCGAAAAATTGATGAACACATATGTGTGTAATTTATGCTCCAAAAATTTATTCAAAATAAATTCAAAGTTTTATAGAAACAATACAAAAAGGGTTTTTAAGCTCAAAATACACGTTTAAAAATCGATTAAAATTTATATGTAGTTTAATAATAGCATAATTTGGTTGAAAGGTCGCATTTTGAATTTGTATAAGTTGTGCAATCTTTGTCAGCTTTGCAGGGAGTTCCAATTTCATAAATTTGTTGATTAATATAATTTCCACTAAAATATAATTTTTGAAAAATTTCAATCAAAGTTTCAAATAAAAGAGAGCTTACGTCGTTTTGTAATGGCAAACAACAATGGTCATTTTTGGGCATGATTTATATCCGCATCCGATCATTGTTGATTTTGCCCATGCCATCTTAAATAAAATTATTTGAAACAATGCTATTCAAATAGCTACAAACTTGTGACCAATGCCCAATCCCACTATTGAAAACAGCCATCGTTAAAGTTGTATTGGTTGGAGTGATTCCACCAAAATCGGCTAATTCTTTCCACCAAAGTTGTGCAGCTTGTGTCATGGATTTTTGTTGATTGTAATTTGGCACACTCATCATAAATAAATTTTCACCGGCATTTCGGAAGCTACTTTCAGAATGCTTAAAGACACATTTATCTGCCCATGTTTGAGCTGTTTTTTCTGCAGCACAATCATATTTCTAAAAATACATATTCATAAATTGCGTCATGAAAAGACTAGTCACAGATATAATCGGATTAAAACAACAATAGGAGATTATTATCGTTCAAGTTCACACATACAAATTTATACATGTTTTTTGCAGATGCTGCTTTCTTTCCTCCTTTCATCACTGATTGACCTTGAGCAAGTTGTGAACGATAGGCATTATGACTGTCAACAATTGAATTTCGAACAGCGTCAGTTAAACCAGTTGTGGGGCAAATAGCTGCCAAAGAACCACAACAGAAGAAACTGGCCAAAATTACAATCTTTAACATATTTCAAAATAACCTTCCAGCAGAAAGTCAAACACGTCACACCAAATGTAAAATTTCAAAATTGGAACAAAGTTTTTATATCAATTTTTTACAGTCACACATATAATCCAATTGTTGTTATTTTAAATAATATGAACAATGAAGATGACACGTGGGATTAACAACAAAATTTTTTTATTATATTTAAATGTTTGAAATAATATTTTGATGGTATGTTTGTATGTGGTTTGACAATGAGTCAGGAGTTTTTTTCTAATAATGAGAAAAGAGAGGGGAAATAAATCATTCGTTTATTCAACTGCTAAAAAAAGGAATTTCAAAAGCGCATTTAATTGTTTTTGTTGAATTTTATATTTAATTAAAAGTCATGTTTACACTGAAATTTGTTAGATGATAGGCCTGATCGGAAGAAAAGCGAATAATAATAATAAAATGCATGTGCCCCCTCCAAAGTCAAAGTTTTTTTTGATCTTTTGCGGACGGCGGCAAACAGAGTATATAATAACCCAACAACAATTTCATCAGTGGAAAATAACTCACTAAAATGTTCTCAAATACACACATAAAAAGCGATCCTGGGATCCCTAATGTTTATTATTTTCAGATATAATCTTCAGTGAACAATACAGTAATCAGTGGTGAGTATAACTTTTATTAAATCTTCAGAAAACAAGATAAAAGAGATCTTTAAAAAATAAAAAAATGAAAACTTTATAATAATTTCAAGAGATAAATTTTTTGGTAAAATTTCATAATAATAAACATGGCAGGAGTATGAATTGAATAATATATAGCAAGTAATATATGAAAAATAAGCATGCGGTAATTAATAGGTACAAGAACAACTTCGGTTAAACAGCGCATACAGTTTTGGAGACTGAAAAATATAGATATATTATTAATATTAGAGTCAAGTAAGAACATACCGTAGTACATTTATTTCAAAAATTTTTGAACAAATTCTTGAAATTCTGCGGCTTTTTCTGGCCATTGTTTTTCAGAAGTAGCCAAGTCAGCTTGAAGTTTTTCGTTTGATTTTGTTAAAGCTATATTTTCAGTTTCTAGCTTTTCATATTTGACCGAAGCATCTTTTCTTTCAGTTTCAATTTGAGATCCCATTTCATCAATTTTCTTTTGCCATTCTGAACGCTGCTTTTCGACATCGGCCTTCATTTGAGATAATTGCCCTTCGAATTCTCCATTTTTCTTAACAGCTATTTCTTTCGCAACGATTTCATCACCAAGTTTTTCTTTAATATTTTTCATTTGCCCATCTATCTGTTGTCGATCTTCCAATGCTTTTGTCAGTTGTGTTTGGCATTCCAAAAACTTTGCTTCAAATTCAACAGCTTTCTTTGTTTCTTTATTCTTTAAAAAATATGCTTTTTTAACAAATTCTGTAGCTTTTTGAATTAGAGTTTCATATTTTTGTACTGTTTGTTGATGTTGCCATACTTCATCAGAAAGTTCAATGGCTCTTTGTTGTTCATATTGTCTTGAGATATCCAAATCTTTTTTGAGAATTTCTTTTTCAGCGATTAATTCAGATTTTACAGTATTTAAATCATTAGTAGTTCTTTGAGCAAATTCATTTTCAAGCTTCAAATCATTGATTTCTTTCATCGCATCATCTCTTTGAGCTTTCATATTATTATATTCTGCAAGCATATCAATCCGTTCCTTCTCTGAATATGCCAATTTTCCTTTTAATTCTTTTATTTCAGCTTTAGGCTTTTCAATTTCTGCATTCTTTTGTTCTTGAAGAAGCACTTGTCCAACATTCAAATCTGCAATTTGTTGATTTTTTGCTTTAATTGTTTCACGAAGTTCATCAACTTTAGCACTCAACGTATCATTATCAAATGAAACTTCATAAGCATTTTGTTCAATTTCAGTTTGAATTTTGCCCAGGTTTTCATGTGCATCTTCAAGTTGTTCTTCAAGTTTTGTAATTTTTTCTTTTGATAACTTTGCAGCTTCTCGAAGTTCTTCATTTCGTTTTTTAAAATTTTCTTTTTCAGAAACTGCTTCACGTTTTTCATCTTTTAGATTTTCTTGAACTTCATATGATTCTTGAAGAGTTTTTTGTAAGGCCATGATCGTATTTTCTTTTGTTGAAATTATTTGCTGAAGTTCAGCAATAGTTACAGTATCAACACTTGGTGCACTTGGACATGGTTGTTGTTGACCACCATTCAATCGAAGAATTAAATCATTTTTATTTGCAATATTTGATTGAAGCTTCTTCACCTCAGCTTGTAATTTTTCATTTTCTTCAAAAGCTTTTTCTTTTGCATTTCTTTCAGCAGTAAATTGATTTTGGGTATTATTATGTTGTAGCTGAATTTCTAGCCGTTGTTGATCTTTCTTCTGTACCATTTGTTGAGATCTTTCAAGAGTTCCTTTAAGTTTTTCGATTTTCTTTTCAGCGTTGAGTGCACGGTGATAATATTGTCTTTTTTCGGTATAAGCTATTGAAATTTGTTTCATTTCTTCTTCATTAAAGCTTCCTTTAATTTTAAGGACATCGCCATGACGTTTTTCCAGAAATTCAAGATCATCTGTCAACTTTGAATTTGATTCTTTAAGTTCAGCAACCTGTTTTCTGAGGTAAGCATTTTCATCCTGAAAAATTATTCATATATATAATACTGAAGTAATATAATATAGGTGATGGAAAAACTATGATAAACAGTGTTATATTATTACATGTATTTTCATCACAAATACATATATCTGTAAAAAGTAATAAACGTACAGCTAAATCAGTTGAAACATTATTCAAAATACTGTCATTAAGTGATGGCAGTAAATCAGAAGAAGCTTCTACATCATTATTCCTTTCTTTCAATATATCATTATGAACCTAAAAATAATATATGTTATTTTAGAGGTAAAAGGTTTGTAGCTTACGGGCAAAGCAGTAGACGAATCACAATTTTCATTAAGTGGTGATGAATCTTTTGTATTCGCATTTGAGCACAAATTCGAATACAAAAGAGATGAAATTTTTCGTTGCTTCTAAAAAATATTATATCACTAAATAAAATTTTTGACATCGTAAAATATTACTTCAATCAAATCGCAACTATTATCTTCTGCTGCTCCTCCAACATATGATCTCTTCATGATGCTAGTTTACCAATGATAAAGGTCCTGATAGGGCAGAAGCTGAAATAAATCAGCTATAAACCTACAAAAAATATTGTCATTAAATTTTATACAATCATCATATTGCACAATAACATCGCAAAATAAAGATACTGTAAAAAAGATTAACATTTTATAACGGCTATAGAAAAAGTTTTTCGTTTTAACAACAAAAGTCTTTTTTGCGTTAAGCGGATGAGTGGGATAATAACCATCGATTTTTTTTATCAGAGTACTGAAAAAAGCAACATTTGTTTTGGTCCTGGAAGAATACGAGATCCACGGATTTCGCAACCAATAAAAAAATATTTTTGCTATTTTTTCTTTTCAACACCCTCCTTTTCCCCTTCCTTTTAAAAAGGGTACTTTTTTCGCCGCCATTTTCCTAAATAAAACTGTTTTGTGCCTTTGAAAATTAACCCAGCTGCAGCGGAACATCGAAGAAAGTTGTAAATAGTTTCAAGGGGTCACTGTCTTCTTCTTCTTTTCATTTTGTTCAATCAATGCTTGTGTAAAAAAAGAGATCAAGAAGGAAATGCCCCCAAATGGCAATCAATAAAAAAGTTTTTAGCAATACATGGCGTGAAACACAACGAGATGAATACAAACATGGCCCCATGCCCAAAAAACTCAAGCCCGGCTGGTACGGTTAGAATTTTTATTGACAAACAGAGTTGGTTTACTATGAATAACGGATTCAAATTTTTAAAAAAAGCTTTTTGAAAATATTGGACTAAACAGCTTTAGCTAAGATGTCTGTGTTCATGGACATTTATATGTAGCAACTTTAAGAACTAAAGCATGCCATAGATTATGTGTAACAATGCATTTTAAAGATATTAATTGTTCTAGGAATATTGTTTATCATGAAGTACCGGATACTAATCCACTTAAAATTTGGAGCTTGAAAGGGAGTTTTATTCAGATTTAGACCAGATGTTGAAAGCAGATGGTGAAAGAATGGATCTTTAAGATAATTATTTGCAATTTCAGCAAAGGTTAGCTAATGCAGATTTTAATGGTCATAAAGAAGCAGTAGCTTTTTCAAAGTGATGATGAGGATATGGAAATGCTTTTAGAGGATATTTCAGAAATGGATGAAAAAATTAAGATTTGTGTTTAATGTTAAACAGTTTAAATGGAATTTTGTTCGAGTTTTTTTACTCCAATAATAATGCTCTCTAGAAGCTGAGGACCGGGAATCGCATTAACCAAATGGTATCGCCATCGAGAGCTCTCGTACAAATCACAATTAAAAATTTGCATAAGACATTCATGAAGTTTTTGTCAAGATGATATTCAGTTGTGGGAACAAACAATATTTGCTTTCAAGCGCTCTTTGTACGTCAGAAAAAGAAAAAACATGGACGCGTCTACAATATTTCCGGCAATTTTTTCATTAATAATTTTATTTTTTGGATTTTGTGCTACAGCTTTACAATGTTTAAAAAAGAAATCTCCACCTCCAACACCAGCAGCAACCAAGCAAACAGAAGCACCAAAACCTCCTCCAGCGGCACCTGCACCAGCAGCAGCTCCAAAATCTGCAGAAACCGATAACAAAAAAGCAGAAGAAGAAAAGAAAAAGGCCGAAGAAGCTGAAGCTGAAAAAAAGAAGACAGCCGAGGAAGAAGCCGCAAAGAAAGATGGCTCCAAAAAAGAAGGTAAACATATTTTAGATATATGTAATCGTAATATATAACAACATATTTAGAAAAGAAAGAAAATGAAAAGAAGGAAGAAGAAAAAAAAGATGGAAGTAAAAAAGAAACTTCAAAAAAAGAAGATGAAAAAAAAGAAGGCGAAAAATCAAAGAAAGAAGATGGCAAAGATGGAGGAGGAGAAGGAAAAAAAGATGGCTCAAAAAAGGATGATAAAAAAGATGGAGATAAATCAAAGAAGGATGAAACTGGCGAAAAGAAGAAAGAAGGTGGAGATGATAAAAAAGAGGTTGGTTTTTTTCGATATTTGAAATCTGTAGAAACATAGCTTTGGTGTAACCAAATACCGTATTATCACTAACATTAATTTTTCTAGGAATCCAAAAAGGATAAAAAAGGTGAAGAAGAAAAAAAGGATGGTGAAAAGAAGAAAGAAAGTGAATCAAAGAAGGAAAGCGGTGGTGGTAAAAAAGAAGAATCTCATAAAGATACATGCCTACCACAACCAATTCCACCATCAAAAAAAGAAGTTCCTGGCTCTAAAAAAGAAACTGCACCACCAGCAACTGGTTAGTTTGTTTTGGGTTTGTAATATTAAACTATGTTGAATTTAGGATCAAAAGGAAAAGGAAAGCTATCAGCTGCAGAATTACATTGGCAAGAAGATGGTGGTACTCAAAAGCTGCAATTCAGGAATGATACTGGAGTTCGTTTGGCTGTTAAAATAAAATGTTCTGATAATGCCTTGTACAAAGTAAATCCAGTTTTTGCACTTATTGATTCTGGCGCTGAATTGACGATTGAAATTGTGCGAAATCCTGGTTCACCAAAAGAAGATAAGTTAGTTGTTTGTACAAAGGAAGCTGCAGCAGATGCAAAAGATGCCATGGCACTTTTCAAAGCGGGTGAAACAACAGATATGCAAACGATTGCTCTTCATGCTGATGCCATTCGAATTTAATAATTTTTGTCACTACTAAAACATTTTATTCAATAAATAATACTTTTTTTTACTTTTGACAACGTTGTCTCCGCCTATTTATTGCATTTATGAAAGGTGCCACTTTTTGAGCTTTATGAATGGCACATTTCATTTAGCTTTTCTTTAGTTGAAGTAAAGCATGTCTTCGTCACAGAAGGCGCTTGCCACTTCTCTCTTATATGCTTTTGGGCTGAAACAACCTGCAAGTGGATGGAGTCAATTTTATCTGTATGCCCTTCTTGGAATTGATTTTGTTTTGACACTGGCCCGAATTCCAATCTTATTGTTTATGGTACGAGATTGGTTTCGCCGAGAATCTTCCATTAAAACAACGTTTTTTGCATTCCTTTTTACATGGATTTTAATCGATCTTCCAAGAATTGGTCTTTATACAGGTCCTTTGTTGTTTACTGGAAATGGGGCAGATCGGATAATGAATCTTTTGCTAATTGCCTCATACTATGACATCTATCATTTATATGCAAAATCTGCATCCCTTGTTGCATTTTCATGGAATCGTTTTGCCATTCTTGGTTTTGGACAGTCTTCTGTTAGTTTGTTTCTTAGGCACAAACATGTGTTAAGAAATATATATTTATTTTAGGCATTTCATTCTGAACGAAATGGACCAACATGCTTTTTGCTTGTTTTAATGCCCCTTCTTCCTACCGTAATCACCAATACCGTACCACCTGCATACAATCCGGCACCACTATTTGTGTTTGCATGTTTGGGACTTTCGGCATTTTTTCTTTGCTGTACACTTTTTGGATGTGTCTTGAGAGGATTTCGATTTCTGCCTGAAATAGTTGGAATTGAGTTTCGACTTTTTCTTTTCCCTTTGATCCTTTTCCTCACACAGCTAATTTCGATCATCGTTCAACAATCGATTATTTCAAAATCAAATTGGGCTTCCACTGATACCTCGGCAGTTGTTTATGGCGGAATTCAATTAAGTTTCACCGTTTTCATGTATCATATTCCTTTCATCTTTCTCTTTATTCTCAGGTTTGTGACATTTAAATACATGCTTTTTAATTAATTTAAATAAATTTCTGTCCTTTTCAGCCCGCAGCTGCTTAAAGCTCTTCTCAAAAATCCATTCCAGAAAGAACGTCCGAAGAAAGCACAGTAAGAAAACAGATGTTTTTCTGTTATTTCTTTTTACTACAGGTGTTTTTGAGCACTGATTTTTAATTGACGCATTTTTATTTAATGTTTAACCTTTACTTTTATAAAAAGCTAATTTAAATATTTTAACATTTAATAAAATTATTTTTGGAGTTTTATCCCACGAATTAGAAAAGCAAAGTATGAGAGAATTCAAAGAACAAAAATCGAAGACACATTTCAAAACAAACTAAAGCAATGAAAAATATTCGGAAAATACAAGGGGAAATAAACACTGATGACACTCAAATAAACATCCTTTTCCTATTTCCCCTTTTTTCAAAAAGAAAAGAAACATATGATTTCTTGTTTTTTTGTGGTATTGATTTGTGTTATTGCAAAAGACAGCAGTTAATTTAGATAAGAGTGAGATAGTTTGCTCTTATTTCAAAAAAACAACAGCAGAAAAGTCCAATTCGCTCATATTTTTGGTTTTAAATTCAACAATTTCGGTAAAATTGTATTAATAAAATATAAATTTAATTAATATGCAAGGTAATAGGTATGTTAAATCTATTTTTAAAAACGTATGTGTGGTAATTGTATGATGGAGTTTTTAGTGTAACATTAATTGGAGGGCGACGATTTTTACCACCACATTTGCTTTCATCATCCTCAACAACAACACCGGTACCAAGTACTAGGCTACCGGCGTTTTTAGGTAGGTAGTTTTTGCAAATTTAAAATATAGGTTTATCAATATGTAAAAAACTACTCGGTTTACTGTAATTTAGTCATTTAATAAATAAACGCAGTGTAAATGTGTATTATTCTTATGAGAAAAAATTTGTAAACTAACAAATTAGATTGTTGTACAAAGTAACTCTATTTCGTAAAGCTAATTTTGTATCTTTTTAGATGGCTGGGAAGTGTTAATATTTTTCGTCATTATGTTAGTTATTATTCCACCAATTGTAATTTGTTTCAAAAGACGATACATCAATCGCCAACGAAGAGGCTATGAACATGTTATTTAATCTCCAAGCAAGACAAAAAAAGCTTATTTGTAATTTATTGTTTATCATTTTTTCTATATTATGTTTATGTCCAGCTTTGCCTTAAATGATTAAAATAAACATCGCCTTCTTTTTTGGCATCATTAATTTCTTGAACAACAGAATTATCATATTCTGATACAATTTTAGTACAAATTTGATTTCGTACAAGGTACCTAAAATTATGATATAAATAACACATATTTTCGGTATTGAAAAAACATACTGTCGAAATATTTGTCGCCATTTTTTAACTGACAAAAGAAGGGGAATACTAAAAACTACCGGATCAATGGTAAATAAAATTTCAAACATTAGCTTTCCAATTAGTTTTGTATTTATATCTGTACCAAAATGGAGGATTGCACCACTCTAAAAATAATAAAATTTAATGGAATTTTTAAATGCAGGAACTCCAAATATGGCACAAAAAAGGAACAGCTGCAAAAATTTCGGAGAACTTGTTTTAGCATAAAAATTACTGTACAGCAATTTTTAAAAACGTTATAATTGGTAAAATTCAAAAGGTCAGATTGGACTTTGATGGCTCCATTTCAGACATCACAATTATAAAAAAAGGACTTACAATAAGATGCAAACTTTCAAAAATAACGGAAATAATTAACAGCGTTGAAACAATTGGTTCAGTTTGAATATTTTCAGCTAATTGATACCTTTCGGATAATGTGTAAGCATTTCCGTATTTTTTTGAATGTTTATATCGTCGTCGATTCACTTTTTGCATTATACGATATACCTAAAAACATAGGTTAAAATGTTATGTTAACATGGTTTAAACATTATTTACAATTAAAAAGAAAGCACAAGAGGTTCCAATAACAATAATTGGAATAATAACTGGAACATAACCTTAAAATTTAAATTTTGTTTATTTTACAATGCTGTTAAAAATAAAACAAACTCATGAAAAATGAATAAACAATTGCGGCAGCTAAAGCCCATTGCAAGATTATGACGGCAAAAATCGTTTTAACACTTCGTCTATTTTCATAACCTTTTAAGTATATTGTTGCCCAGGTTCTTTCACCAATAACCCAGTAGCTTGCAATTACAAATGCAATCATTGAAATATATTTTATCCATTCTGAATGATATGCATCTATTGTAAATAGCATTTCTGTTACAAAACCTAAAAAACAAGAGATCTTATGGCTTTTTGATTTTACACGGTATCAACAAAAGTGATTAAATAAAAGTTTTATTATTATTAAAGGGTTTATCCATTGTTTTAATACCATTTCGAATACACTTACATTGCCTATTAGAAGGACATTTATATGCTGCAATTAACCCAATCAATCTTCCAATTGTTAAAGATCCATAACTAACAAAAAAATTAACCATTAAAATTTGTAAATTTAAATGAAACGGCGGATAACAATACATTGCATAAAAGAATGCCCCAATAAATGTTATAAAAATTAGAGATAACCCAAACATAACCAGCTGAGCTGTATAATAAAAATGATTGAATTCTGGAGTGCTTGGATCCAACCGATATGTAATATTTGATAAACAATCAAAAGCATGCATTCTTCTTTTTCTTCAACAAATGTCTAAAAATATATGTATAAAAATGTATTTGTTCAAAGTTAAGACGCTACCAAAAACGAACAAGAATTTATATTAACAAAAAAAACATTGTGGGAAAAAATTCCTTTGAAAATAAAGCGATGAAAGCCTAATTAACGCATTTTTTTATATAGCTATAAATTGCCTTTGTTTAAAAATTCTTTAACTCTTTTTTGAAACGTTTAGAAATTTAAAGAAGTAAAAAACAGCCATTTTATGTAAAAAATATAATTTATGAGATTTTGATGATTTTGAAGGATTAAAAAAGTAAAAAAGTTAAGCTTAGAACTTTCAAACTTTTTAAACTCCCATCTCTTTGAAAAGGCTAAAATTTTCAAAAAAAAAGATTTTTTTTAAATTCACCTGGCGCAACTGTTATTGATTGCAGAAATAATAAAAAAAAGTTAATAGTTTCTGAGCTTTGTTTTTTTGTATAGACACTTTTATAAAACTATAACAAAATATACAATTTTTAAAAAACGGGCATTTATATTGAAATAAAAATTAATTATGGTTAATCTTGTTTTATAACATAATGCCTTTGTAACGTCTTTTATATTCAGTGTGTTTACATTCAAATTTTTAAAAAAAAAAGATTTGATAAATTTATTACACAACAGGTGTTTGATTTTTTTTGTAAACACACATTTTTCATGAAGTTGCCTTTTTTCTTTAAACTCATAAATTATTCTGCATTAATACAAACTACAGTAATTTTAATAATCAAAAATATAGTATCACTTTTACCACCTCCAAGAAAATGGATTTTCAGCTGTTGTGGATTTTTCTAGACACCGTTAATTAAAACAAGGTATACATATATGTATTTGTCATTATTATTAACACAAGAGTTTTTTTAAGCATCTGTTTTTAAGCAATGCACAGCCAAAGGTCATGTTCATCACATGTGCAACAATAATTCCAAGATGAATGCTAGTTTCATAGGGTATGGAAAAATATATGTTCTAGAAAATGTTTATGTTACTGCTTCATCGGCTACTAATACATCCATCTGTCTATGACAAAGAAAATCGGCGATTTGATTCTGCTCAAAAAAAAAGATAAATTTATGAAATTTTTATTTTGTGATTTTTACTATAAAACAAGATTTATTATTATTAATAAAAATGATAGAAATTAAGTATTCCATAAAGTCTGCAATTGCGAGAAATACATTGTTGCTTCCAGTGATGAATCAAAAAGCATTCTTTCACCCGTTGAAGTTCGAAAAATTTTCGCATCATGTAGTGGCTTCGAAGAACATTCGGAGGGAACAATTTTTTTGTGTTTTCGTCGAAGCAAAATACTAAAAAACACAAATTAATTTTTAGTCTACTGCAGCAGTACAATTAAAAATCTTACTCTAAAAATTTTTCTTTCCAAATTTCGTTTGTTTTGAAGGCATTTGCAATGAATAAAAGCGCATACATTGATACACTTAATTTAAATAAAATTTTATAAATTATTTTACTTCGAATATCTTTTGAAGCATATTGTAATGCCAAACACTGAAACAGAGTAACTAATGTTAACACCAAAAGTTTGAAAGAAATGTACCGTAGCTGAAACAATTACACATATAACAGAAACAATTGCGCAACGTTTCATTAAACTTGACGTTCGAATATTTTCACAGAGTTGATATCTTTCAGAAAGGGTATAAGTATTCCCGTACAGCATTGAATGATTGTATCTTTTATGATTGATATAATCCGTATAAAAGAATATCTAAAATGTATAAGCATAATTTGTTGAAGACTTATACACGCTTGTATACTTACAATAATAAAAAGTAAACATCCAAATATGCTTACAATTACTAATGGAATAAATGGTAATATTTCTAAAACCATATTTAATGTTACATTAATTGTTATAGCAAAGAAACTTACGATTAATCAATAAATACGCGCCAAGAAAAGACATAAGCCAATGAAAAATTAAATGAAAGACCATGAGATGAAAATGTTGATGCTTTTCATATGTTTTAAAGCAGACTGTAGCAATTACCCGTTCTACAATTAATGCCGGAATTGCATACATATTACAAATTGATGATGAGAATCGAATTATTCCGATCCATTCAAATGATGTAACAAACATAAAATCTGTGTAAAAACCTGAAATTGTCTTTAATAATTTTATTATTTCATAATTTTAAACTTGCATGAATCTTGTGAATCACAAAATATCGTTATGATTGCAGAACAAATTTCACACAAAGAATAAACAATACAAATGATTGCAAAATTTGATATTAAAATTATCATGTTCTTATGAAACTGCGGTGCTGAATAAAAAGCCATAACACAGAAAGCCCCCAACAACAGCACAACCAAAGTTGCAAAAATCGAAAATCCTTCACACATTTTATAAACGAAAATTTCGGTTGAAGTCAAATTCGCCAAAGAATAATACGGTAAATCAATAATAAAAAATGTCATTTCTTTAATTTTGAGAAAACACAAAGAAGAAATTAAACAGCTTTCAATTCTGCAATTCGGGGGAAAAATGATTAAAACTTTTTTAACGTCAAAAGCCACAAAATTAATGCAGGTGTTTTACAATAACTCTTTTAAGAGTTGTAACCCTCAAAAAATAAATTTTAAATGTCTCATGTTTTCTGCCAAATAATAATATTTATTGTATGGAGTATTTAGAATTCTAGAAGTTTGACAAAAAGACTTTCAGCGTTAGCTACGGCTGAAAAAGAAAATTTATTAAATAGCGAAAATGAGCAATTTATTCATGCACATTATTAGCACAAAAAAATGGGCAAAAACGCCAAAGGATTATTATCACTTTATTATGTATTTTATGAAATTACGAGGTTTTTCAATACAAGCAACATTTAAAAACAGGGCACTTAAAAATGAACAAAATTAAATATTGAGAAAGGATATTACCAAAGATGATTTAATTACAAGGTTTGAGTAGTTTCCGGTATTAAAGTTTTTGCTTTTTATAAAGCATTACTCAGTTATTGGGGAAAGCGATTAATTGTTGAATACTTAAATAGTTTTTAAAAAGTGTAAAACCGATCAAATTTAAACAGTGATTCATCAATGTTCTACAAATACGAAATTGATGCAAAAAATTAAAGTAGTATGCAAATTTGATTACAAGTCTGTAAAACAACTACCACCTAGAATTACGTTTGTGACGGTGGTTACGAAAAGCACTTTTATCAATTTACAAGATTTATAATTACTAGAACACACCTTTTTAAGTGGGAACATTACTTTTTCTTTCGCACATTTAAAAGTGTTGAATGACTTTCATAATTGTCATACTGATAATTGCACAGTTTTAAATTCAAAAAAACATTTTATTTAAGCAACTACACTTTTAACAAATCCATAAACATTTAAGCCCATCCTTTAACAAGTTGAGCAAAATAAATATCGGCATCAGCTTTCTGTAAAAACAGAACTTTATTTTTTTCATCCATTCTAATTTGTGAGCATACGGTAGAAACGGAAGTCTTTCTTTTTCGAACAAAGTACCTTTAAAAAATAAGTACAAATTTAATAAATTAAATTAATAAAAAAAAGAAACAAACTTTGCAAAATTATTTTTCCACTTTTCTGTATGCGGAATTATTGCAATACAAGTTAAAAGCGGATAAATTGTAAGTAAAAAATCATAAACTAATTTAAGGAATTGTTTTTTTGAAATTGTGGAAGTAAATAGCAGTAATATTATTGTCTAAAAATATCTCCATGTTGAAGGTTAAAGAATATGAAAAAGACTTACAACAAAAATTAGCATATTCAAAATTGTTGAAATTTTTAGTAACGCTGTAACAAGAGGCGCAGTTTTCATATTTTCAGCTAACTGATATCTTTCAGAAAGTGAATAAGTGTTCCCAATTTTCTTTGAAATTCGATAAATAAAATATTTAAATTTTTATGGAATTGTGGTTGCTTAAATAGCAGGTAAAATAAAAATCCAACAATGATAGTAAAAATGAACGTAAACACAAAATACACAATTTGAAAAGATAAAAATATATCATTTAACAGTTCATTTTCAGGATTTAAACGATAAATTTTTGAAGAGAGTTTGAAAAACAATTCTTCCATTCTTCCTACTTTCAAAGCTCAAACAGAATGTGACAAATCTTTGAAATTTTTCAACTGAAAAACAAGCGAAGCATTATTGAATTAGCTTTATGAAAAACAAGACAAAAACATTCGTTTGAAAACATCGACTTTCATAGAAGTACAGTCAAAAGCTTTAATTAAATTTATCAGAAAAACTTTCAGTAACTTTGGACAGTGTTATTTTGGAAAACAGTGTAAAGGACTAACATTTAAACATTTAAATGTCATTTTTAGCACTTTTCTATTAAGCATTCGGAAGTTTATTTTAATGCACAAGTGCAGCTGTACTTGTCCTTAAAAAAACTTTGATGTAAATGCAAAAAAGTGCTTGGTTAAAACGACTATTAGATTTTGAATATCCTTTAATTTTATTTATTGTTGCGTTCAAATATTCAGAATTACTTTTCATATTTTGACCAAACATTTTTCAAAACAGCAATTAAATTTTATTTATTTAAACAAGTAACAAAAACAAAATGTATTCAAAACTTTTGTACACTTTAACTTGAATATAAATGAATTATGACCACGTAGACTGAAGCTGTTGAAAATATAATTCTCCCTCTTGTGCAGCACTAAAAATCATTTGTTCACCCTTTGAAGTTCGAACAAAATTATGGTAATTTGGTGTTGAGGAAGCCGAAACTGAATGCGAAATTGGCAGAACTCGAGCACGGCATATCCCGAGTAAACTAAAAATGTTTTATGTACAGTATAATTTTAAGCTGTTAAATAATTACTTTAAGAACGTTCGTTTCCATATTTCGCAAGCTTGTAAAGCAGCATACACAAAAGTTAAAGCATAAATGGTTATAAAAAATTCGAATGCAATTTTGAATATTCTTTTATATCCGGCATCTGAGGAACACCAATATAATGCATATAACTATAAAATATTTTTTAAAACGTTTGTAATCGACTGTAAGCTTACAATTAAAACAAACGTGTTCCCGCAAGATGCCATAATCATTGACCATTTTAGCAATTTTGATGATCGAATATTTTCTGATAGCTGAAATCTCTGTGATAGCGTATAACTATTTCCTATTGTTGTTGACTCTTTATATCTTTGCTGATTTATTCGATCAATAATTGTAAATAGCTAAAAAGCATATCAAAATTTTAACATTTCAAAAATAACTAAAACATACAGTAAACATGAAAATAGCGCCAGCAATTCCCATAATTACAAAATACACAACAAATTGTGGATCTAAAATTTTAAAAACAGTTTGTAGTAATTTAAAATTGTTTTTCATAATATGTATGTTTAAAAGTACAATTACAGATGACAAAAAACATGGGTGGCTTTGATTACGTAAGAAAAAAAAAGAGAGAGAAGGGCAAAAAAGAACATTTAAAGTAATTTAATGTTTTTAATTCGATAAATATCATTTTGGAATAAGTGCTAATTCTTCATAAAATGCAAAAAAACAATCTGTTGAGAAGTAGTTTTTGCAATTTGGCTCTTCAAACAAAGAAATTTAGAAATGTAATAAACTTACTAAAATAAGCAAAAGTTGTAACCCCAAATCCAACGAAAATTTGAGTAAGATAACATGCAACAATAAAACTTGGATGCTTAATTTTTTCATAATTTTCCAAAAATATTGTTGCAAATAACCTTTCAAGCATAAATGACAACATTCCAGCTAAATATGCAACACCAAAAGAAATTTTAAAATGCTCCAAAAACATTAGATTCAGAGGAATAAAAGTTTTGGCGCATATTTCACTATTTGGAAGTAGATACGGTAAAATAATTAATATATTTCTTGTAATTGCATATCCCATGAATGATATAAAAAGTAACCGTATCTAGAAGTTATATTTTATTTGCACATCGTATGCATGCGTGTTACTTACCAACGCGATTAAATGATAATGAAATTGTGGAGATTTTGAAAATACATAAAACATTATACAAATTGCAGAAATATCAAAAATACTTAAAATTAGAATTATGATTTCTAGTGAATTGCCGTATTTATTCATCCAATACCGTAGCTGTGATGATGAAATAATATCGATGGTAAAATCATCGGTTTTATTATCCATCGTTGCATAAAATTCTTCAAACATTGTTTCTTTATTACTGTAGCTGATGCAGCTATTTGGTTAACAAAAAATACATATAAAAAGGTTGTTGCAAGAATATTAGAAAAAAAAGAAGGTGATGTAGAGAAAAACGAATGGTTTCAGAAGTTTTTCTGTTAATAATTAATTTTTATGTTTTATGGAATATACCTTTTCTTAAACATCTGTTTATTGGGAAAAGACAGGTGAAAAGCAAGAGAGGTCTTAATCTCCAATAACTTTTTAGTTTTAAAAATTTATGTTGGCATAATAGCTTTTTTTTCAACAAGGTGAAAAAAACTCTTTTTCTCCTTCGTTTTCACAGAAAGCTGAATCTACCCAAAATTGCAATTGGAAAGGAAAAAAGTAAAAGCTGTTATAGTTTGTAAGTAAGTAAGCTAGAGACTTAAACACTTTATCTTTTATTGCAAATTATAGAGTTCTTTCTATTAAAAAAGAAAAAAAAATTGCGTAAAACAAAGAAAGTTAAAATAATAGTAATAATTATTTATTTATTCATTTTTTATACATACATCAATTCCAAGAATCATTTAATTGCTTAAAATAAATTTCTCTCTCTTTTTCAATAGTAAAAACTAATGGCTTTCCCGTGAAACTTTTGATGTGATCCATTGCTTGTGTATGCGTGTCCCAAATCTTTTGAAGTCTTTTAAAGCAGAATGTTGAAAATAGTCTAAAAAATTGGAGTAATTAAAGATACCTCCCAAACCCTAATTACAGTACACACATAATAAAATGGACAATCGCTACAGAACATATCGCAAACAACATATTGGTTAACTCACTGTTTGGCAATTCGATTCCATGCCGGAATATTTTTAATTGCCACAAAATTGAAAACTATTGCATTTAAAGCAACTAAAATATTAACTGTTTTTCGAATCAAAAATTGTATTCCCGTAATTCCAGTAAAGTGTAAAGCAAAAATAATCAAGATAAAAATATTTCCAAGAGAAAGAACAAACACACATTTTTTCATAATTGTCATTGTTCGAATATTTTCACGTAGCTGAAATCTCTCGCTTAAGGTATACGATATTTGGGGATTCCGTTGAGTTTCTTTATAACGGCGTTTATTCATTTCAAAAGTATAAAAAAATAAGAATCCGAGAAGCATGCTTAAAGCAATTGCTAAACCAACAATATACAGTACCCATTCAGTAAATACCATTATTATTGACGAGCCTAATGTCCCAACCAATGAAGCGCACAGAAAAGCAATTGCCAAAATAAAGAAATTTGTTTTTCGCTCGTATGTTCGGAGAAAATAAGTTGCAAGTGCTCGTTCAAGAATCACACATCCAACAAATGACAAAATAGCCCCGTATCCGCCAATTCGAACCCATTCAACGTATTTCCCCCAACCATCTCGAATAAAAAATGTTTCAGGCGCTAAAAGAATGTATGATTTTTTAAATACACTTTTTAATCAAATTTGACAATTTTATTTCTGTTTTTTTAGTAAACATATAAAACGGTAAAATATAAAGTAATTCAAAACTTGACCAAAAAAGCTGAAAACGTTTCAAACAGTAAATGAAAATTTTTTTTTAAACCTTTTTAAACTTTACTAGTTAAGAGATATCTGAAAACCCCTTGTTTCTATGTAAGCGAAATTTGCGATTAAAATCTTTATTACAGGAAATCATTTTAATTGTAACAAAAAGTTACAAAATGAAGGTAAACAAAAAAATTATCTTAGATTGTAAATATTATGTAGAGATATTGTATACCTAATTTTTATACTTCACGAAGAAACTAAACAACATACCTAGAATATCAAAATTATAAAATCCGGCAAAGGCTAAAGCTGTTTGAGTAAAAATTGAGATTGATGCAGAGAAGTATAGCCCGGCACATAAAAACGATAAATTTCGATGAAATAGAGATGCCTGCAAAGCAATTAGCTCAACAAATCCACCAAAGATAATCGCAATAATTAAAATGCTTGTTTCAATAAAATTTAAAGAATACAGTAATATAATTGTATTTGAAACCATTAAAATTTTTTCTTTAAAGTAATTTAAAAAGAAATGTGAAAAACAGAATCACGTCGGCAGAAAAATAATGTTTTTTCTTCTAAGATGACAGCTGAATTGAAAGAAGAAAAATGTAGGCCTAAAATAATTTAGCGGCAAAAAATTTAGTAGCAAATGTCTTTTCGTTAAAAATAAGTGAAAATACAAATATGAAACTAAAAATCACTCAGTAAATAACAACAAAAATATTCCAAGTAATACCATTTTTTTGTTTTTACTATTTTTGCTCAAAACGAATTAAATTAACAAAAGTAAAAAAATACATATTGCACAAAATTTCTGATAAACATTAATTTTTTATTCAATATTATTAGAGACAGTTTTTCTTGGAAGCATTGAAAAACCACAGTCACTTGTATTCAGGTGCTTCGCGTAGCCAGTTAAAATATTTTTCATTTAATGTAATAAATTTTGTTAATCTGTTTATTTTAATGTGAGGTTAAATAATATTTCGAAAAAGAACAATGGTACATCCGGTTGCGTGTATTAATATTGTACTACAGTATATTCAAAAACGTTTATAATCTTTATTACATTAATGCATGCGACATGCACAGTACAACAATTGTTGCAACAAAACAAAAGATGATAACAAAATTATTATTTTTAAAAAGAGAGTAACAAAAAAAGAGGCTCATCAAAAATGAAAGACATTATTATAAAAAGTTACTTATTATTCAACATTTGAAAATTGATCAAAAGTTTCTCCAGAATTATTAAAATCAGATGATTCAAACAGAGAAGGTGATTTTTCAAGCTCTTGAGAGTGATCAGTTGTTGCAAGTTCTTGAGAGATGTTAGTTGATGTAGATTGAAGTTCTTGAGTGGAGGTGTTTAATGATCCAGCAACACTTTCTACTTGTGAAGAAGATTGTGTAGATTGAGAAGAGGTTTCATTCATAAATTCACTTATTTGATTTTTAAACTTTTTATAACCAAACATCTTTTCTTGAATACGAGGATGTTTAGGTTTTGAACTAAAAGTGTAAAACATAGTTAATGAAAATCATACATAAATCAATCAATATTTACCAATAACCAGGATACAGTTTCATATGAAATTCTTCTAAACGTTTTTCTTCTAAGCGATTATTTGCAGGACGTCGACGTCTAGGTCTTGGACTAAAAAAATAATAATAAAATTTACGTGTTTACTGAATAAATTACCAATAACGATAATAAGGATATTGTTGCATATGAAGGTCATATAAGCGCTGTTGTTCATCAAAGAAAGGCTTTTTTTCTTCATCAGTCATAGATCTCCATTTAAAGCCTAAAAACTACTGATTGTTAAATTACAAAATTCAAAAATAAAAGAGCTAAAAAAACTAACCCAATTCTTTTGAAACAATACTATTATGTTTATTAGGAAATTCTTTGAGATGCTTCTTTCTTTCATCTCGTGACCAAATCATAAATGCATTCATTGGACGTTTAATATGATTCAATGGTTTTGGACTTCTATGACGTCTAAGTGATTCTTGTGATTGAGAAAAAGCATTTTTCAATTGTTCAAATGTAGCAATTGGTGAATCAGCAGACGATGAGGAAGAAATTGGAAACGCATCTGAAAGAATGTAATGTTTAATTTCAGTCATATTTTTTAATTGGTCTTACTGTATGATGGTGCAAAGGCTGTAGTTGGAAAAAGAAAGCTTGTTGCAACTGCTGTACCTGGAGATGATAATTGAGATGAATTGTTTTCATCAGAAACAGCTTCAACCCTATAAAAAATTTAATGTATAATGATAACAACTTTATTATAGTTTAAAATCTTACTTTTCTTGTTTTGAAGTTGTTAAATCCAATGGTGACTCAGAGAGTTGAGGGCTTGATGGAAAGCTTGTAGAGCACGGTAATGGATAACGAGGTTGACCAAAAAATGAATAACCAGCAGGGATTTGATTGGGAAGAAGTGGTCGATTTATTCCTAAAAAATCAATCATTTATTTATTAAGTAAGCAATAGAGGTTGATGCTACTTACCAGCTGGAAATGGAAAGCGGAAAGAACCTGGATGTGGAGAAAATGGATGTAAAGGTGGAGTTAATGGTGAAACTCCACCATTTTTTGTCATTTGCAAGTAATTTGCCATAATTATTTGTTGTTGAAGAATTACTTCTTGGCAAGGATGTTCGGTCATAACTTTTCTTTTCTAAAAGAAAATAAAGTATTAATCAAATATTTTAAAAAATGATAAAACTAAGTTTAGCAAAAACAAAGAATGGTAACACACAATGTTGCTTAACTAAAGACATATACACGAAATGGATAAATAATTTTTTCAAAATACTAAATTCGAAAGCAGAAGAATAAATACTTTGATTACAAACGATTGACAAGCAATTTGATTGTTTGTAAACAACAACAAAAGAAAAAAAACATTTAACGTGCATGAAAAAAAAAGTTCGTATTCTGCCATGAATTCGAACGTTTGGCTATTATTTTTCTGTGACCCCAAAAAAATTATTTGGGTCAACATTTGCAAATTGATGGCTAAGTGTCACGATTGTACAGGGTTCACTTTTTAAAAAATCACTATCAAGAATCGAAAAAGCGTTATAGAAATCCGAAGACAAGACATTCAGAGGTCAATTTCGGAAAAACATGATTCAAGATCTCGAACAACCTTGCTTATTATCCACTAGTTTAACATCAACTTAATCACAAATTTCAAAAGTTAAAACTTTGAAAAAACTGAATAAAACTTTAGCTTAAAACGACAAAATCTACTCCAAATTTCCTATGAATAATACTTTCAAAGACTTTTTTGCTTTTTTTCTTTGTTAACAAAGAAATGGTCCAGACGACGACTGCCGTAAAGGTATCATTACAATGCTAATATACATACATATGTAACCTTTAAAATTTTCTTAATCGGGGTCTCTTTCTTCTAAATTAAACATCTGGGAGATAGAATGTTTTGTCGGAAAAAAAGAAGGGAAGATTTCTAAAGAAAGAAAGTTTTGCCCTTTTTATTGAATGCGCGGCTGGTTACAGGCACACCACATTAATGAACTTTTCTTTCTTTTGGGCTTTCAATTCATTCTTCATTTTTTTAACACCAAAAAACATTGTTTTTACTTTTTTTGCTTCTCTTTTTTGATATTCTGTGTCTTCTTCTTTAGCCCCCAAAACAATGATCAAAAGGATTCGAAGAGAAAAGAAATTGTTGCAATGTGTTAAAAGAAAGAAATGTTTTTGATTTTTGCAACAAATTTTTTGGCCCTTTTTTAACGGACTTTGTCGAAAGCTTACGGTAGTCCTCTCATTATGTAAAATTTTATTATGGAAGGGGTAAACTTTATTTGAGAGGGACCATAGATTTAGAATTTTAGAAAATAAGGATTAAGCGTAAAAGGTTTGCCAATTATTCCCATTCAAAAAAATGCCTGTGAATAACAATCAACTCCTGTTGTAAATCCATGCATGCTTAAAGTTGCAGTTTTTATTTGTTACTTCTAAGCTGTTTGTGGTTTATAAATTTCGGTAACACATAATAAAAATTAGTTGATGTTATGAAAAGCCTTCATATAAATTGTTTTATTGTTTTATAATCCATTTCTTAAACAATTTTAAAGTTTATTTTTTAAAAATTACTGTAACAAAATCCCACTTGAAGATTGCTTTCAAAATTTACAGATGTTTTGATTTAGTCAATCGTATTTTTGAATTGTTTTGTTGTTGTTATTCTTGCATTTATCGTTCCTCGGCTTTTGTAACTTTTTTGCCTCTCCTCAAATTTCAACTTTTTTTAAAAGTGTTTCATCACATTTTTTGCTGGCTTGTAAATAACGGAAAAAAGTAAAAACCATTGTGTCATTTATTATTTTGAGATAAAAAAACAAATACCAAAAAAAACAATAAAAATCTTTTTTAAAAAACCTTACAAAAAATTTTTTGATCTTCTTTTTTGTGGGAACAGGCCAAAATCAACATAGACTTTTTAGCAGGAAAAAAAAGAATTTACGTTGATTTTCCAATTCGTCGATAAGTGCCAATCCAAGCTTTACAATTTCCACAATAATGTTCAACATCCTTAAATGTTTCAACACAGAAGGGTACCCAAAGGAAAAACAGCGGCAAAATAAAGATTCCACAAATTAAAATAACCAAAAATGAAACCCATGTAAAAAAGCCATTCACAAATTTTAGATCAGTTTCACCGTGATTCTATAAAATATGAATAAAATCTCATTGAATCTGTGAACAAAATAAAGTAAGTAACACACCTTACAACGAGGGCAATCCAAAAGCTGTGGTCTATCACTGAGATATTTTTTTGCATTTACAAGCATAGATGGTGTATGACTTGCAGATCTGTGAATTGGGATTGGCTTTGCTGCAGTGTAAGACATCCTTTTTGGTGGCACTAAAAATATTTTGGATTTATTTTATCCAATCAAAATAATAAAATTAAAACAATACTTTTTTAAATAAAATAATTAATGAAGACAAAAAAAACAGACAAGCTTGAAGGAAGAAGAAAAGAATAACAAAAGAAAAGTCTTCGATTTTTGCGATCAGATCGAAGCAAAAACACATAAGCTTACTTTTTTATACAAAAAACACGGATCGGAAAAAAGGGGTTGCGTGAGTAACCAAATGTTTACACTTTGAATCAAAAAAAATTTGAAAGTGAAGTAACAAAAGAGGAAGAGCTGTTTTTGATTCTATTTTTTGAGTAAATTTGAAACTTAAATAAAGTCGAAAAAAGCGAATCTGTTTTTTGAGGTTCTTTTCGGTTTAAGGAAATAATAAGAATTAGTCATTCATGAAGAAAGGTAGGTTGCGTGAATAGTCGTAACTAACACTCTGAAAAATAGAAAACTTTGTTTAAATTTTGATTTTTTTACGAAAAGCTCAAGTGTCTAGTCAAGCTTTAAATAACCAATTAATTGATCTATCAAGAAGCAGACATTTATTTGAAACACATTGGATTTTTAGGAAAAATGTTTCTTTTTAAATTTTATTAGACAATTGTCTTTATAGAGAAACATCTGTTTTAGGGGAATCATGTGAAATAAAAATAAAATATTGTAACTTTCAATGATCCAAAATAAAGAAAAAGTGTCACATTGACTTTCGACATATTTGGTTTAAATGGGAAAACATGAATCTTTAAAAATTTTAAAACGCTTTTTTAAAATCTCATTTTTTGATTTCAAAAAAAATCGTTTAACCAATCTTTTTGTAACAATTAACAAGTTGAAAAAGAAGCGAAAAAAGATTTTTCACATTTTCAAGCTCGAAACATTTATTACACACTTTTGTAAAATTTCTACTTGAGTTTTTTGTCAAGGAAGAAAGGAAAGAAAAAAAATGGATATTTCAATCATCATCATCATCACCATTCTTCGAAGGTATGCAATATTTACAAATACTCCAACAACAGAGAAAAAAAAATAAAATAGAAGGAGACTTCCGATTATTGTTGTTGGGCTTTTTTAAGAAAGTTGAAGGAAAAGCAAGAGAGGGAGATAAAAAAAAGAAGAAGATGCTGCATATATTTTTTGCGTAACCTTAAAATATAAAAGCAGACTTGGACTTTGAAGAAGAGAAAGCCGCAGCAAATACTTGAAAAAATGCTTCTTCTTCAATTTTGTTTTAGCTGCAGCGGTAAAAAACAAATTTCAACGGTTAAATGTTGAAAAGAAAAAAAAGTTACAGAAAAAGAAGGTTGGATCAAGTTATAACAAAAAAAGCTTTATTACTTATTTTTAACAACAAAAAAGAAATTAAAGTTTTGTATTCAAAAAAAGTTGGCAGTGATTTTTTAACAAACAAAAAAGAAAACAAAGCAAAAAATTTGAAAAAGTGTTGCAAGCAAAACAGATCTATTATTAGAAACGACGAAGAAGTCTTCGACGCATTTTTCGAATTTTAAATCTTCGACGTCTCTTTGAAGCTTTTCCCCAGGCGCCGATAATGAATGACTCAATTTCGCAATGATTTTTTCCACGAATTATTCGGAATGTTCCTCTTTCACCCCAATCCATTCCCCATGAATTCATGCATAGCCAATATTTTATTGGAACACCAGTTGATTCATCAATACCCCATCTGAAAAACAAAGTTAGTCGTTGAATAAAACAATGGTTGTCATGGATTATTTTTCGGCAACAAGTTAGCAGGATGGTGTGTTTGGATTTTTTAAAATTTTGTAAAACTTTTTTTTCAGCTTTTTTAAAATTGTTGCTTTTATCTATCAGAAAATGCTTTTTTGAAAAAGAAAAAGTTGCATTTTCAAAGCTGCAATTTGAATAGCTAAAAAGCACTTTCATGTGTTTAAATTTTAAATAAATATTTTAACCATAATTGTTTTCACTCTTTTTCTGATATACTAAATAAATATTTAAAAAAGGTATTTCGAAAATTTGCATAATCTCTTTTTAAACTCTATGCAATCTCTATAATTATATAATCATACCCAATAATTCTAACAGAATGATATCCGCTTCCTGCATATCGATATCCCTTTTTATCTGCAAGTTCTGTATGCCGATAAACACCAGAATTATACATGAAAAAATCTTCATGTACTAAAAAGGTTGCTTGCACGGGTCCATTTGTGTAAATTTCTGTCATAATATCTTCTTCTCGACTTGATACACGATATGGGGGAGTCATCTTAAAAATATTTTGATTTACAGCTTCTGAATTTACGCAAGTTGGATTTTCATCTCTCAGCAACATGGATTTTGGCATATGACAAATTCCAGGAGTTTGGGTTGTTCCACTTGTATATGGATAGCAGTCTTCTGTTACAGCACTGCAATATTTGAAATAATATACCTATTTGTATTACTATATTTGAAAATATTACCCCAATTTCCTAATGTACCACCATGCTCGATCAAGATATCCGCCTTCACATCCACGTTGTTTATGTTGATTACAAGATAACAGCTGTTGGGGACTTAATTGAACATTCATTTGTCCATCAGATAGAATTGCCAATCGATCAGAACTTGTTAAAGCAGTACTCAAAGCCCAGCTTGATCCACAATCACCTTGATCTCGGACACCATGAATTAGACCAGGCCATTTATCTCTGGCATCAAAAGATGCAGGTAAATCATGTCGGGGACTTATCAAAATTTCATTCATATTTTGAACAGAATTTTCTGGAAATAATGTTCCAAGCCGATATCGAATACCATTTTCCAATGTTCTTCCCCAAAATAATGAATAATTTGTCGGATTCCAACTGTAATTGTAAATGGAGGGATAATACATGAAAGATATAGGATAAAGCTTACGAATATCTTCCATTTCTAACACTTTCTAAAATATCATCTTGGATAAGGCATGCTTCGTCATTGCAGTGCCATCGATTTCCCATGCACGTACTATAAAAAAATGTTTTTCAAAAATTTAAAATTTTGAGACCGAATTTAAAGAAAGATCTGGACACAAAAATGCTTATATGAACTAAAGAATAATCCAATTGT
Source organism: Panagrolaimus sp. LJ2400 (assembly GCA_024447215.1). Classification (NCBI taxonomy): domain Eukaryota; kingdom Metazoa; phylum Nematoda; class Chromadorea; order Rhabditida; family Panagrolaimidae; genus Panagrolaimus; species Panagrolaimus sp. LJ2400. The sequence continues at coordinate 207,110 of JAMRYA010000013.1, forward strand.
GTAACCTTGCGCTTATATTTAGCTTAATCGATTAGGATGTATCATGCCAAAGGTAGTAAGGTCTACCCTAGCTAAAAGCAAATATTTCCTGTTACTTACCATGTTTGACAATTTTTTTGTACTGTATCACCACTACCATACTGTACACCATTCACAATGCATTCTAAAAAGTGTGTTTTTCTGCCTGCCTAAAAGCAATAGCATCAAACCTTCTTCAATATCTTTTTTACGGCCTCGACAGGTTGCTTCAAAATCTGGGCAACAATCATTTCCACCTTCACCTCGATTACAAAACATATCACAATAACACAAATGATTTCCAAGGATTGGAGCTGTGCAATCATCATCACGTGAAATGCAACATGGTACATCCCGTTTTGAGCAATAATCGCCTGGAATTCCTCCAAAGCCTCTGCCTTGACATGTTGATATCAGTAAGCTGAGGGCCACAAAAAGTAATAGCATGGCCCTAAAAATATATAAGTTTAAATTTTTTCAAACAAAGAACAAGGGGGAATTCGAGACAGCAAAAATTTACACAATTCAAGGTTAAAAAATTATGATGATTCGCGTACAATTTTTTACGCAAGAAAATAAGAACACTTCCAAAAAACTGAAGGAACGAAGAAAGAAAAGAAGAAGTTATCAATTTCATTTATTAACTATCTTCTCTTCTCTTTAACGAAAAAGAAATGAATGACCCTGAATTAATAATTGCGGCTTTGCTTTATATCCAAAGAAATTATAATATCGAAAAAAGGTGTCAATTATCAGCAATAAACTGTCGATCGATATAGTTGATTTAACAGTTTCAACATTGTGAATAAGAAATTCTACAGTAAAGTTCAATTGTTTCACTTTCATTAATTCTGACCAAAACTAAATTCCAACAAAACTTTGAACCCAACTTTGTGGAAAACTTAAAAAAACTGATACTTTTTTTTCTCCTCCCTTACTTCTTTTTTTGCAGTGGATAAAAAAGCTCGCTAACGGTTAAATGAATAAAACAACTTGATTCAATTGTATCAATTTTCTCATTGCAAAGCTATTTCCATAAATTCCAAAAAAGGAGGCATCATCATCCAATTAGAAACCGAAACATGGAAGGAAGAAAAAGGAAAGAATGTGTTTCGTTCTTTTTCCCGCGATCTAATCCTTCTTTTTGTTGCTTGTAAAAAAAGTTTTAACACATTGAATAAAATTTTTTTTTAAAAAAAATCACATTTAAAAGTTGCAAATTTTATCCCCCAAGATTTAAAAAAGTGATTTGTAACGGAAAAAAGAAACGCTTTTTTAAAAACTAAAAACTTTTGTTTTTAGAACTTTTTGTTTTTTTAAGAAAACTTTTATAAATTTTAGGACTTAATTAGAATCGTAAAACTGGAAAGTGAAGTAAAACGATAAAAGTCACAGATTCTAAGAAATAGAGAGTAAAATGTTCAGCTTTTGTTTGAAAATGAAATACGTTTTTAAACGCTTTGATTACGGTCGTCTTTGAGATAGTTGGCACGATAAGTCGCTACAGTAATATTTCTAATTTTTATATTATTTTTAAACTTAAAATGATAATTTCAGCCAACTGCAGCTAAAAATGTTTCAAATTTTTTAACTCCCCATTTTACAAAAATCAAAAATCTATTGTTCCACTTTCAAAGAAAAAATGTTTAAAAAACAATAAAAAAATTGTATAATAATTTTATACATTTCTTTTTCTTCTTTTTCCTCAAATTTTGGAAGAGAACGAAAAAGCAATTCATATCTATTTTTATGGATATAAATTTATTTTATCAAGATTTATAGATCCATGATTAAATTGTAAAAAAAAAACGGAAACCGCAGATATGTTGCAAAAAGGGATGAAGATGTTATTTTTTGATAAAAGCTAGCCGATGTCTTCTGTTGATTTAAAAAACAAAGAAAAAAGAGGGTTTCCGACATTTTTATGTAATAGAAAAAGCCTTGTTATAAAAATGTCTCTTTTGAAACAGAAAAAAAGAATGAATAAAAAGCTAGCACGTTTTGGTCATTTTTGGTAGAAGCAGGCAGTATTTGAGAATTGTTGAAAATTTATTATAATTTTATAACAAAAAATTTAGATTTAAAAGTTTCAGAGTTTTAACGAAAAAGCAAAACGTTGATTGTTTTCAAAAAAAGCTTTGCCCTTTTTAACACTGATGTCAGCGTACATACCAAATTTTTTTCAACATTTTTACCAGTTGTATTTTGAAAATAATCCTTAAACACTTCCTTTAAAAGTCTGCAAAAAACACCTAAAAACCCTATCAATTTTTTTTCAATTTGTTTCATTCTGCATACCATCCAAGAAAGATTAATTCTACAATGTTTCTTTTTTTATCAAGCAAAAGTTATGAGAAGAATTTTGGGCCGCCAGACAGTCCACTTTTTGCACACCTGCAACAATTTCATTTTTTTCTGAAAACTCATTAATCATTTTAACTTCTTTTTAATGTTTTAAAACAAAGTCCATAAATTTTGTTAACGAGTTTTAAAAAATTCAAAATGAAAAAGGAAAGATTCTTATCATCCTTTTCATTTTTTCGGTTTCGCTTTTTCTCAAACGAAATCTTTTTCTGTTTTGCAAAATAAAAGTGTTGCATTTAATTTATGATTGTGTTTTATGCATAAAAAATAAAAAATTGAGACCAGATAAAAAAACATGAAAAATTATTCAAAAAATTACAGTACACTTCATTCATTCTTCTTCATTTTCGTCGCCATCAATGAATGTTTCGTCTTCTTCAGATTCAGTTAAATCCAAATCCATTTCATCATCTTCTTCTTCCTCTTCTTCAGATTCACTAAATTCTTCTTCTTCACTTTCCTCTCCTGTTTCATTTTCTTCTTCCTCTTCTTCATCATCATCGTCATCTACAACAGCTACCGCAAGCCTTTGTTTCTTTGCAGGAGGACCTGTTGCTGCTGCTTTTTTGGGAGATCTTGTTTTGTGTGGAGTTTTAAGTGCCAATTGTTGAGGCTGTTGTAATTTCCCTCTTCGATGATGACCTAAAAACATTTAACTATAATATAATTGAAAGTTATTGATAGAAAAGAACATACGATTTCTTGAATAATGATAAATATATACATCACAACCCTTTTGACACAATTCTTTAACAATTAAATTACAAACAATTTTTTCATTCAAATTTGGTAAACCCCACCAAATCATTGCCATATGAATACTTGGCATACCGTAATCAGTTCGAGTTAAACCAAAATTAGCAATTAATTCAAAGCATCGTTTAAGAGTTGATTCATTCATAATCACTAAAAAAAATTATTGTTTTTTAAACTTGTAATTATAAAATCTTACTTCGATGCCGATCACGAAGTGTTTGAGCAATTAATAACATGACAGAAGTTTTTTGTTGTATACTTGGTTCAGCTTCTGCAGTATCCTTATGTAAATCAATTTCTGGGTAAATATTTATTGCTTTTGATTCTCTTTCATCAGTAACATTTTCAATAAAATGCGCATCACCACAATGTAAATCTTTCATTTCTCCGGCTTTTTCATATGCTTCTGAGATTGAAGGAGATACATTATTCAAAGCATTAAATAATCCACCATGCCCGAATCTTCCGCCAGTATCAACACAATGCAGCAGCCATGCTTCTTGAGAATGATCAAATTTTCCACGAATGGGATTCGTTACACTTCCATATACTCTATACAATTTTCCTGGTTGTGGATCCATAAGTATTTTTGGTACTTTCAATAATTCTGTAACACTTTTCGTTTCATAATCTAAAAATTAATAATTCTGAAGTACGGTATCATAAAGTAAATGTCAGTCTCAAGGTAAACGACTATAACAGTGGTCAGCAAAAGTTAACCCTTCTACTTAATTAAACCTTAAAAAGGCTCTTACTATTATCTTTCCATAATTTCAATTTTTCTTCCAATCTTTTTCTTTCTAATGCTTCTCGTCTTGCTTTTGCAGCATCACGGCGTTGTTTCAGTTGTTCTTCTTTATCTGCAGCAGATTGTGAAGCTTTACCAGATGTAGATTTAACGGCTTTAGCAATTACAGTATCAGTTTTTGAAAGATCTGCTTTAAGTTTATCAAAAACGCTTTCATCTTCTTTAGAGACTTTTGAAATAGGGCTGGATTTTGGAAAGAATTCAACTTCTTCACTTTCTTCATCGTTTTTGGCTGCAGTTTGATTAGCAGATGGTTCATTAATCCAATGTCCATTTTCATCAGTTTTTCCAATTTGTTCAATAAAATATTCCTCGGTTAATAGGGTTGAATATACTGCACTGCAATCAGGAACTTTATTGAGTTCCGCAAGATCAGAAAGAAGAACTTCTCGAAGAACATTTGCAGATAATGATCCTTAAAAAACAAAACAATTGTTTAAAGTTATTTAAGCTAATAACAAACCAGAATTATCATCAAGAACAAAATCACTTAATTTAAGCTTTCCTTCAGCTCTCTTCCGAATAACGTTATCAATTGTATGTTCAGCTAACAATCGAATGACTTTCACAGGTCTAAAAATTAAATTGACTCTTACATAAAAAAACACAATTTCATTCATCACTAACTTATCTTGTCCAATTCGATGACATCTTGCAGCTGCTTGAAGATCATTTTGTGGATTATAATCACTATCCAAAAAGATTACGGTATCTGCAGCTGTCAAAGTTAGCCCTTGACCCCCAGCTTTTGTGGAAATTAAAAAACAAAAAATATCAGAATCTGGTCGTTGGAAATTTTCTATTGATTGAAATCTATCTTCCGCTTTAGTAGAACCATCAAGATGTTCATATTTGTAGCCTACAATATTGAGAATAAGGAATCACAGTAATGGAAAAAGAACAAACTAACCACGAAATGAAAGTGCATCAGCAAGAATTTCTAAATTTCGAGAATATTGGGAAAATATAAGGCATCGATGATTTGCCGATTTTAAAAAATTCAATAATTTATCAAGGACCATAAATTTTCCACTTGCTGTAATAAGATGTTCACCTTCTGTGAAGGGCTCTGGTTCAACTCCTATAAAATATATCTTTACAGTATTTAGAAAAATGGGGGAAAACAAAACCTGGAAATAAATATGGATGTGCAACAGTTTTACGAAGCTGGGCAAGAACATTCATCAATGACTGTCTTTGAGATGTTCTTTGTTCAAAGAATCCTAAAATATTAAACATTTACAAACTCAATTGGCATATATCTCGCAAACCATGATTTGCAACCAAAACAGCATTATAAAGTTGTTTTTGAAAATCTGTTAAACTATGCAATAAAATAACCTACAAAATTCACGTTATATGCCCTTCTACAGTATCCTGTAACACATACCTCCTGAGAAGATGGAAGTTCTTTACAAACTTCAGATTTCAATCTTCGTAAAACATATTTTTCTGTTGCTTCTTTCAACTTTTTTTCAAGATCTTTTCGAAGTAAATTAAAGAATTTTTCTCTTTCTTCTTCAGATTCATCAAATACTTTGTTATCGGCGAGGGAAAGCAAAGAATAAAATTCATTCAAATTATTTTGAATTGGAGTTCCTGTAAGCAAAAGATGATAGCTGCAATGCTTTTTTTGAACAAGTTGATGGAGCTGTGATTTTTCAGATTTGACAGAATGTGCTTCATCAATAATTACAATTTCAATTGGAAAATTAAAGCAATCATTATCAATTCGAAAGTACTGTAAATGACAAAATTATATACACTTTTATAAATAATATAAACAAACACTATAAGTTGTCAAGCAAACATTCCAATCACTCTTTGAAGAGAATTGTGAACGTAACTTTTCTCGAGTTTCTTTGTATCCTTTATAAGTAAAAATTTTTAAAATTCCACAACCAAATCTAAAAGTTTATTTATATATATCATATTATACAAAGCCAAACCGATTCAATTCATTTTCCCAATGTTCAATAACACTTAAAGGGCAAATAATCAAAAATTTATCTGTCGGTAAACTTTTTGCACATAAAGCTAATGCAATAACAGCTTGACAAGTTTTTCCAAGGCCCATTTCATCAGCCTATTAAAGCATATATAAATTTATAGTAGATAATGTTTTATTACTATTAAAGCATACCAATATTCCACCATGATTATCATTTAACCATTTTAATATTGTTTCAATTCCAAATATTTGATGTTCACGAAGTGTTAAACCTTTAAAAAACAAAAGCAGTTATGAGAGTTGTTTAATACGTCAAACAATTACCTGAAGCCTTTAATAATGGTGTAACATCATCGACTTTACATAAATTCTTCATTTTCTGTGATTGTTTTTACTTAGTTCTTAAATACAAAAGTAAATTTATAAAATTTCAACATTCATTCAATGTTGAAAAGAGACATTTTTGAAAAGAGGAAAATGCGCGGTAAAAATGTCAAACAAAAACAAAACGCCAAACACAGAGTTTAAAAAGTGTTGTTTATAGGACAAAAGTATACGGTAATTATCCTTTATTGAATTTGGTGGTGGTTATTGTTCCATTTCACAAAGTTTTGCTGCTGTTTGGCTCATAAAAACAAACAAGATATCCGATGTATTTCGATAAACTAAATAAATTGCTAGCCAAATTTTTTAAATCTCTAAAATCACATCTACAGTTTTCCAGCTACAGGAAACAAAGGCTAAAAAGTTTTTATTCACCTGTAATTATGAATCATAACTTGTATAAAATATAGACTTTATAACTGTTTTTATATGTGATTTATATAAATAAAGGCATTGATAATCAAACAATTACAGTATATGTTTGCTTCTTTTAAAGCTGTTATAAGCTGTTCAGTGATAATTATTTGTTAATTATGGATGCCTTTGTTAAAATTAACTCTTCTCACATTTAAACTTCTTTAATTTTTGTATTAACAATTAAGATAAAATCTTACAATTTAGCACGAAGAAATTGTTCTACTTTCTTTGGTTTGGAATTCAAGTTTTCATTGTGTTTGCATTAAATCCTCTAAATAAACACAACTTTCTATTTTCCTGAAGCTCTGAAGCTTTAATACAAATGTTTAACTAAAAAACAACTCCAAAAAGGTTGATTTTTACTCCTCTCTTAAAAAAATTTTTTTGTGTCAAAGATGTGTTAAACACGAAATTTCACAAAGAACATATTTTTACCAGCTGTTTAACGTAGCGTCAGTGGTGTGGTCAGCATTGTTGCCTTCCAAGCAATAGACGGGGGTTCGATTCCCCCCTGACGCAGGAAACTTTTTTTCGTCACTATTTCAAACTTTCGAAATTTTCTTTCTTTTAGCCCACATTACCGTAAACAAATTTTAACTTTTTTTCTTTATAATGAATTTTTTCTCTAAAATTGTTGCATTATGATTTTTTGACAGTTCTAATATTTTAAAAAAACTACCACAGTTAAACTTTGTAGGTCTAAAGCTATTTTGCATCTCCATTCAATTTTCCCCTTTCAACATCTTGGATCATCGATCAACAATCTCAGAAAAAGGGCTCTACATTCTTATTGATACATTTTTCCGAAAACAATAGTTTCCTTTTTTTGATTGCAGCTGCGATTGTAAAATTAATGAATCATCAAAAGCCGTTTTTCTAAAGAAAACAAAAAATCTCATAAAATGCTTTCATAATGTCAGTTAATGGTTCTCACAATTTGTAAAAACATTTGCATAAAAAGAAAGATCCTTTGTGCATTCATTGTTTACACATGTGTTAAAAAATTTTTAGTATGCAAGTAAAAATGAAAAAAAGATGTTATCAAAAAAGCCGTTTTTGTAACACAAAAAAACTATAGAAACGAATAAAGCTTATTTTATTTTGGGCTATCTGTTTTTTTCTTCGATTCAATTCAGATAATAATAACATTTTGTTCCAACGTGTTTCATTTTTTAAAAAAGGATGCAGATCAAGGATGTGTTGTGCTAGTTTTTTGATAGGTGTTAATGTCTTTTAAGCTATACAGTGCTGAAAAATGTACGATAAAGGGAAATGTATAATTTTACTTTGGAAGTTATATTTATCTAGAAAAGTTTCTTCTCCAAGTACTTAATGTTTATTTAAATGTCGTTTATGTTATTTTTGCCGCGCAAAAAAATATCATAGTAAATAAGCTACAAATTGCTTTTTTGGCGCTAAAAGCAATGAAGAAACCCCTTTTTTTAATGTCAAAAGTTTGTAATTAACTGACCTTTTTTTCCTCAATACTTCATCAAGAATTCGTTGTTACCGTACATTTGTTTCCTATTACACTGTACAAAAAAGCGTAAAATGTACTGTAATTTACTACAGAGGCACATCCCTGCTGCTGATTTTAGTTTTTGATTGATGTCTTTTAAGTTTCCATGCAGAGCTAAAATTTTTGTCTGACACAATTTTTTTAAAAAACTGTTTAATAATTTTTTCTTCGTGAACTCCTCGTAAAATTTATTAGTGTGTTAATCTGGAATTTTTTTATAGCCCTCGTAATAACTGGCAATTCTTGATTTTGTTAAATAATGGATTTCAATTTGGAAGTGTGTAATTCTGAAGACTTTTATGTTAATGGTGGTATTTGGAGTATTCGATTACCAAAACTTTGTCGTCTCATTATCGATACTCCAATTTTTCAAAGATTAAGACGTATCTGTCAAAACGGCATCACTGAACTTGTCTATCCAGATGCAACACATTCTCGTTTTGTACATTCATTATCGTATGTTTAATACCTTTTTAGATATTGAAATTATCGTAATATATTTGTTTCAGGACTGCAAGTTTGGCATATGATTTCATGAATACTTTGAAACAAAAATATCCCTCTCAAATTACAAAAAAAGATATTTTATGTGTAACAATTGCTGCTCTGGTGCATGATGTTGGCCACGGTGCCTTTTCACATTTATTCGAAGATGTTTTTGAAGGTGGAATTTGTGTAAGCCCTTTTTTTAAAAAAATCTTTTCAGCGCCGCAACTTCGCCAAAATCGGTGGGGTGGCTTTCCATCTCGTGGGGTGGCCGCCTTTATAAGATTTCGAAAAAAATCTCGTTTTATCTAGTGCAACTTCAAGTTTTCCCTTAAAATCAAAAAATCTGTGGGGTGGCCAGCCACCCCCCAAGTTGCGGCGCTGAATCTTTTTCATGTTATTTAGAAATTGCTTTCAGCATGAAGATATTTCCTGCAAATTATTTATGAAGATTATTAATGATTATCCGCATGTTCGAAAAGGATTGTTACCATTGGATGATCTTGATTTTAAATTGATTCAACAATTAATTCATCCACCACCTTTTGAAAATGTAGATTCAAATGGTAAAGAATGGCCACTTGTTGTTCCACGTGAAAAAGCATTTTTATTTGCTGTTGTTTCAAATCCATTAAATGGATTAGATGTGGATAAGTTCGAATATATGATTCGTGATGCCTCACATTGTGGTGTACAAATTGGTTTTAATAAAGTATGTTTGCATACGCTTCTTTTTCCAAAATTTAAGGTACATTATTGTTTAGGATACTGTATCGCTTTTGATCTCATCTGTTCAACTTTGCAAACATTTGGATTATAATTTTTTATGGGTTGCTTACAGCCATAAACATTATTTAGATGTGCTCAAAATTTTTGAATCTCGTAAAGATTTACATCAAAATGTTTATAATCATCGCTTTCTTTTACCATCAAGTGAAATGTAAGATTTTTATTTCCTATTTTATTTCACACATTTCGTTGAACTTTTTTTTCCTAACTGAAAAGTAATTGTCTTTATTTTTTAGGATTAAAAAGGCTTTGCAATTAGCTGGTCCATATCTTATTTTTAAAGGTGCAAATGGAAACATGGTACCTCTAAATCAATGCTCTACTGATTTGGATGCTTATCTGAAACTTGATGATTCAATCTATACTTTTGTTAGTATTTTTTAAACACTTGCAAAAAAGTATTACAGTAACCCTTTTCAGATTTTAAATTCACCTTTGCCTGAAATGGAAAAAGCTCAAAAAGTTCTTGAACAACTTGAAAGCCGTTTGGTTCCAAAATTGATTTCAAAATTCGATGAAGTTTCTCTCAATGTAAGACCTTTTTGAAAAATTCACGCTAATTAGCGCGCTAACTGTTCATTCAAATTTTTTAAGATACAATTTAATTTTCAGGATCGAGCAAAAAGTTTAAAATTGGATATTGAAAAATTGTTGAAAAAGCAAAGCTATGCTTCTTTTGATTCAAAAGAAATTTTTGCAACCACAAAAAGTTTTAATGGTGGAAAAGGTGACTGTGATCCGCTTCAATATGTTCTCTTTTATCCTCGTGCAGATTCAACTCAAACTTGCATTTTCAAAGATGATTCAATTCAAGCAAAACATTGTATTTTTGTATATGCACCTTATGAAGCTTCAGAAGAAGATGCAAAAATAATCTATGAACTTTTGAAAAAATTTTCAACTGAAAATGAAACTGCAGAACCGAAATATATGTTCAAAGGCAAACTTGAAATGTAAAAAATGTATTTTTTATTGTAAAAAAAAGTTAATATTTCTATTAAATTGTTTTTTTTGTCTATTTTATATAGTTATTGTACAATAAAATTCTATAAATTTATGATCACATATAATCCACATCAAGTTTTTCGTCCAGAAAGTGCTTGAACAAGTGAATGTAGCAGCTGCCTTACTTCTTTCTTTTCGAATTCTTCAATATTCTTATGTAATCTGTTTACAGCAAGTTCTTGAAACTTTAGAAAATCTTTATCAATTTGTGATTCACACATCAGCTGTCGTATTGTAGAAACTTTTACAGCATCCAATTTACCAAAATTTTCCTATAATGAGTATACTGTAAGTAATAGAGAAACATTTTAAGCCTACTTTTAATATATTAAATCTCTTTGTATCATTAGATAATTTTTCTACAGTACGACAAGATAGCCACGTACATTTACCATTTGCAATATCAGCACTACTTTTACCCGTAATTTTTTCATCACCAAATACATCCAAAAAATCATCCTATAATTTACAATGAAGGATTACTGTATTAACAAGACAACATTAAAATACCTGAGCTTGAAACATATATCCCATATCATATGCTATATTTTGATAAGCATTTGAATAATGCAAAATATCTGCTAACTGAAATCCAACGGCTAATGGACAATAAAAAGAATAATGACTTGTTTTACATTCAACAATTTGTGCGTATCGATCCCATTCACTGTGCTCAATTTTCGTAGAAGCACCATCCAAAAATTGTCCAATAACAGTTTTAAATTTTGCCTATAATTTATTATTCAACATTTGTTTACAAATTTAAGAACAACTCACATCAGCAATCGTAGAGAGAATTGTTTCTTTATGCGGATGATCAGGAATTGTATCTCGAATAACTTTATCAATTCCACAATCAATTATAAATCCATCATTAATTGCTTGCAGACCAATTTCTGGTAAAGTATACCAGCATGGACGTCCTCGACGTGTCTTTGATTGATCCATTATATCATCCAAGATTAAAAAATATGTTTGAACCTATAACATACAAGACAATACAGTATCAAAGTTATATCAAACAATTTACCATTTCCATAGTTCCAGCAACTTTTGCAGCTTTAAATATTTCATCTTCACTTGCTTTTGGACTTAAAGCAATAAATGTGTTTAAAGCCAAACGACTTCTTTGATATTTTCCACCCGACATATTATGATCAAATAACGCTGATATCCTGTTTGAACATTCTTGTGCTTCCTTTGGCTTCAACGACTGAATTGCAGATTTTATCAACGTCTCTTTTAAACTTTTTAGCACACCCTCCATAAGCTTCTGACTCATTCTTTCAACTACAAACTGAATAAGTGTACTAATACTGTTTAAGGTGTAAAGATAAGTCGCATGTTGTATAATAACAGTTCAACATTTATAAGAAAAAACCAATAAATAATTCAAACGGTAAAACTTTTAAAATTTAACAAAAAAGCATGAGAGTATACAAACATAAAGAGAGATACAATACATTAAAAGAAAAAGAGAGCAGGAATGAACCGCAAAAAAACCTTTCTTCAGAGTTTACTTGTTAGCATAGTTGACACGGAGAACACGTCCATTGAAGTCAGTACCATTCAATTGATTAACAGCATTTTGAGCGCCATTTTGATCAGCAAATTCACAAAAAGCAAAGCCTTTAGGACGATTAGTTTCACGATCATAGACGAGACGAACATTGGTTACTTGACCGACGCTAGACATAAGTTGACCAATATCATCACTTTGAGTTGAATATGGTAAATTTCCAACTAAAAAATAACCCATTATAACATATGATAGAAAGGTGGCCTAATCAGAGAATGAACTCTCAATAAATGGCAGTTTCTTTTATAAATCGAAAAAATCTAAGGGTTTCTCATGATAGCCAATCAAAAAAATCTTAAGGAGAACAACTTTGTATACCAAAAATAATAAACATGCTATCATCTATAGAAAATGATAACATAAATCTCTGAGTTCAAAAAACATTTCAAGACAATATAAAACCGAATCGTAAATGCATTTTGGACTCACCTTTTTATACTTTTTTGGACAACATCAGCGTCAGGCTATTTGCCATCTTACCACTTTCATGAGTATACCGCTGTCAGCATTGCTCACACCACATTTTCTATTTTAAAAAGAGGCAAATCTTAAGTCTATTAGCCTACTGCTGATAGTATATAAATAATACAGTCAACAAGGCATCCCAAATCAAATAGTGAAAAAAGGTCGTTAACATAGCTAATATCAGGATGTAATAATAAATTTACCGTAAACAGAGAAACCAGATGAAGGTTGTTGTGCCATTGAAGCCATCTTTGTTAATAATATTATTATATTTTTAATCAAAAAAACAGAAAAAAAGAAGCAGAGAAAAAAAACTCCAAATGGAAGAATATCCCAAACGTTGAAAAAAATTGTTGTTAAAAAAACACAACCAATGGAATCGATGAGGCTAAAATCACCACGAAAAACAGTAAGACAAAAAATGCGGGACATTTGAATTTTTTAAATTGCTTTCAATGTTTTTTCGAGTTCACAGATAAAGTAACCGTAATATTTTTCGGCTGATTCATTAAACTGTTTTATTAAATGGTTTAAAAATAAATTTCTTACTTTACACTTTTGGTAGTTTAACACTATTATTATATATTTATTAACGAAAGTAAGGATTAGTTAATTACAACATTATTATTATATAAATTAATTTAGAAGAAAAATGCCATTAGCAGCAAGAAGTGTAACACCAGTGGATATTGCACAAGGCCGAATTCCGGCAGAAGGCTTTCAAGGGGATGTACTAGAAGGTGTTGCAAACGGAACAATGGCAAATTTAATGCGACAAATGTCATCGCTGGGCTTGCATGCCGTACAAATCTTTGGAGATATTCAAAAAGAAGTGCTTGCACAAGATCGAAGAATTGAAAGAATTCATGATCGGTTAACTCGGCTGCAAGAAAATCTAGCTAATCAACAGATGCAACAAGATTTTCAACACCTACAAAATGCCGAATTTGATGGACGAAGAAAGGCATTCAAATCTGCAATGATTATAGATCAACATACACTGGATCGTTCAACACTACCACCAGCAATGTTAGAGCTATATAATAAATGCGAAGATCCACCAAATTTGAATTTGTTAAATCCATATCGAGATGATTCAAAAAGTGCTTTAAAACTTTACACAAATCCAGATTACTTTTTTGACTTATGGAAAGAAGAAATGTTGAAAGAAGATCCATCAATTGAAACACGAAGAACGGCAAGATCACCCGATCAAAATGGTGCTGAATCTCCGATAAAGAAACGAAAGCAACGAACTTCAACAAGTGCCACACAACAACATGGAGGAGGAGCTCCAGTTCAAAGTAATGTTGTACTTGGACATTATCAACAACAAAGAATGCAACAACAAAATGAAGAATTTATGCATTTTCCAAGTGAATATCAAGTATGTTTAAGTTACTGTAATTTCTTTATAAAATATAAATGTATTTCTAGGCACCAGAATTGCTTCGAAGTAATAATATTGCGTATGAAAGTCAGCAAATGCCACCCCCACCTGGTATGTCTATGCCATCCTCATCATCATCGGCTATACAACCAACTCGAATTGCACCTGGTCGTCCAACTCATCAGCAAAATCAACAACAACGGGACATGGTAACAGGAAATTTCCAAGGTTTAAATCTTGGACAATCAAATGATCTCAGCTTAATGGATGAAGATGATGACGATCAACTTCCACCCCCACCTCCACCATTATCTACTCATCATAGTTCATTGATTCCAAATTTGAATTCTCCATCCGCATATTCTTCTACTCCAACAATGCCATTAATGACTGCCATTTCGGGTTCACCAATGAAACTGATTGAAGCTCCAGCTGCAGCTCCTCCATCATCAAATGAGATTGATATTTTACCACCTCCACCATCTGCACTAGCATCAACAGCTACAGTAATACCTACAGGAATGGGATCTTCTGCTCCACCCCCGCCACCACCTCCTCCACCACCAATTGCTTCAATGACTTTAATGACATCTTCAACGCTAATTCAGGCAACATCTTTTGGTGGGAATAATGCTGCTGCTGGAAATAATTCATCTGATACTGCTGTGAAAGAAGGTGGAGGGTTTAATGCTAACCGTGGAAATTTACTTGCAGAAATTCAAGCTGGAATTAAGCTAAAAAAGATTCAACTTCAGAAAGAGAAAGAAGAAGAAGCAGCCGCAGTTAAAAAGAATGACGTTGCAGCGATTCTAAGACAACGAATGAAAAAGGTTACCACCAGTATCTCAGATGATGAAGAAGATGACGATGATGATCAAGAATGGGAATAATTTTTTTTGCTATTTTTGAATTTAACTTGTTTTTGTATATTTATTTATTACGAGTTTTTACAGTGTGCTTTACTTTTACAATAAATTATTTTTGTGCATCATGTTAAGTCTTCCTACAGTATACATATCTAAAACACATGTGTTATTGCATTAAAAAAATCCAGTTTTTTTTCATGTTGCGTTTTGAAGGTAAAAAATTATAAAAATAATTCGACTTTATTTTTCTTCTATGTATACAAAATCTGATTAATAATAACGAGCCTAATGATCAAAACCAAATGTTGGAGCCATAATACCATTACCAGCAATGAAAACCGTACGACCATCTTGACGATCCCACCAAAGTAATTTTCCATCAAGAGAATCTTCTGCTTCTTTATCCATTGAGGTAAACGCAATACGAATGTAAAGCCAGAAAACAGCAAAGACCATACCAGCATATAAAAATACAGAGCGTGGTGTAATTCGAAAATATTCTGATTGTGTCATATCTGCAGAATACCAACGAAACATTGCTGGATCAATTACAATACCTTCCTTAAAAATATAGAACAATTATTTAAAATCAATTTAAAGATAAAAAACAAACTTTATATTTAAAAGTATGTGGATCATATTCTCGTCGTAAATATTCTTTTTTAAGAATTTCTTTGACACGATAACGCCATAAAACAGCTTTCTTCTCTTCATCACTTAAATTATATTGTTCACCAGGTAAAAATTCAGTTTTACCATGGGTTTCAAAATATCCAAGTACAGGATCTTGCCATAATTTTGGTGATCTAATATTTTGATTTGCAGCTGGACGAAGTAATTTAAGTGCTAAACGCATTTTTGGTTATCACTGAAAATATTATTATTAATGGTTATATTAAAACAAAAAAAAATTAAATCAACAGTAAACAATAAAATTTATCGCAAAAAATAAATAAAAGTATTAAATTTCGTGTTAAAATTTCCAACACATAAATATGATTTTCAGCGGGTGGGCAATGAATTTCACATAGATTTAACAAACAATCAGTTTAATTTTACTTTTGTAACAGTTAAGTCTACAAAAATGTGAAAAATCAAAAGATTCTAACACTTATTTTGCAGAATCATCATAAGTTTAACAAATATCTTTAAAAATTGCGGGTTTGTTTTCTCTATCACGTTTTCGCGTAAAGAGTTTTCAAAGTACTTTTAAAAAAAGTTTTTGGAAAAACGATGATTTTGAATGTTGAACATTTAAAACGAGGAGGCAAAATGCCGCTGCTGTTATATTTTTTTTAATGAAACTTTAATTAAAAGTTATTTAATTTATATATTTTCAGGAACAACAATAAAAGATGGCACGCCGTTATGACAGTCGTACAACAATCTTTTCACCTGAAGGACGTCTTTATCAAGTTGAATATGCTATGGAAGCAATCAGTCATGCAGGTACTTGCCTTGGAATTTTAGCTTCAGATGGTATTTTAATTGCTGCCGAAAATCGTAACGTTCATAAATTATTGGATGAAGATGTATGTTTCTTTTTTTATCGAACTCTTTAAATTTGATGACAATAAGCCTTTTTTTAAGGTTCTTGCTGAAAAAATTTATCGCATATCTGATAATATGGCTTGTACAGTTGCTGGTATCACTGCTGATGCAAATATTTTGATTAATCGTCTTCGTCAATCTGCTGCTAATTATAAATTTCATCACGGTGAACCAATTCCTTGCGAACAACTTGTTCAATCACTTTGTAATGAAAAACAACGATATACTCAAGTTGGAGGTATGATTTTAGTATTCATTTATTACTTTATTATAATAGCTATGCTTTTAAGGAAAACGTCCCTTTGGTGTCTCATTACTTTACATTGGTTGGGATCAACATTATGGTTTTCAATTGTATCAATCTGATCCATCTGGCAATTATACTGGCTGGAAAGCCACTTGCATTGGAAACAATCATCAAGCTGCTGTTTCACTTTTCAAACAAGAATACAAAAGCCCTAATTTAGTTGAAGCTAAAAAGCTTGCAATGAAAGTTCTTTCCAAAACTCTTGATGTTAAACTTTCATCTGACAAAGGTTCGTAAACATTTCTTTCTCATCATCATTTTTTGATATTTGTATTTTGTAGTTGAAATGGCAATTCTTACACGTCGTGATAATAAAACTGTCATCGAAGAACTTGCTACCGATGAAATTGCACGTCTTATTAAAGAACATGAAGAGCGTGAACGTGAAGCTGAAGCTGCTACAGCCACTGGACCAACTTCAACATCTTAACTGTTTTTCATACAATAAAGTGCTGATTTTATATTTGTTTTATTTATTGATCTTTTAAAAATTTTACTGTTTTATAACATAATAATAAACTTTTGACGGTGATACTTCTTTTGAAAATGTTAAACAAAGGTTATGACCAAATGATATTTTTTTTGCTTACAAGTGATGGTTAATTTTGTCACAATTTGTAGAATACTAATTATGATGCAAATACCATCTGAAGAATTAAATTTTCAACGCTTACTTCATCGATGCAAAAAATTAAGTCGTGATGCCCTTTCCGAAAATAAATTTCGACTTCAAAGTAGCTTAGAAGTTTTGGAAGTTTTATTTGTTAAACTTCAAGATGATAAGTAAGCATACACGTGTCTGTTGTAAACTACGGTAATATTTATGATATTTACAGACAATTAGATTCTGAAATTTTAATGCAATATGGCCGTGAGCTACAAAGCCTTAAAGTAATGATTGATATTGAAAAGAAGCGAACGACTGAAGAAAAGCTAACTGCATTAGCCAGCTTACCAAAAACTTTTGCAACAGATGAACAAACAATTCGTCGACGTCGAAAAAATTCTGATATCTATGATGAAAATGAAGAAAAAGTTTCAAATGCAATTATAAAAGTACAAAATGAAGCGGTATTCTTTTGGTAAAAAATTCCTGTAACTTCTACAGTAACCCATTATTTAGGTATACAAAGCAGATATACGTCGACAGTTAATGGCTGGTTCAAAAATAAATAACGAAAAAGCTGCCGAAAATTTGCAAGAAGGTGATTTTATTTCATCACAAGAGAATCGACAGGCTGAACTTTCTGAAGAATTGCTTCGGCTTGCTGGTGCTTTGAAACAAAACGCTCAAGTTGCTGGCTCTGTGATCAAAGAAGATAATACGGTAAGATATTTATTCATTTCATTAACAACATTTGTGCAACATTACAATATTAATTAAAGATTAGTATGTTTAAGAGTATTCGGCCATGCCCCATTGGTTTTGGTATAAGAATCTTTGAGATTTTTAATTTGTTTACTAATTTGTTGAGTTTCTTGTGCAGATTTTCTTTTCCTTTCTATAGATGTTTCTCTTCGTTTTAATGCTTCACTTTCACGACGACATTTTTCTTCATGTTTCTGTTTCATTGCTTCTTGTTGTAATTCTTCAATTGCACTTTTACAAAGCTTCACTTCTGTTTGACGGCCGTATTTTTTTCTAAAAATTTTTCAATTACAACACAATTCTTTAAGGCAAAATAAGCTTGCAATTTTCGAGCAGTTTGTTGTCTACGTTGTGATTCTTTTGAAGAGAATGATGTCACAGAGTCTGTAGTTCGAAGTGATGAATTTTCACGCAATGAGTTTGCTGTATTTGAAGTAATTTGTTCATCAGTTTTAGTACCCCATTGATATCGATTTGGAAGTTTTGGATCACGATATTTCTTCATCTTCGCTATCAGCTCAACCAGTACATAGGAATAATAAGTTGAATGGAATAAAATAACATTTGTCTTTCATAAGACCAGCGTTCCTGCGGAACGCTTTAGATACAAAAATTATATGTTACTGGGGAATTATCATGTACTGCTTTTAAATTTTTTTTAGCAAATATGTCTTTTGAGGGTTAATTAAAAACAGTTTGAAAAGAAACATCTGGATGCCACAATAATAGGCCTATTAAGGTAACAAAAGACTGTGCAGTATCATACAGCTTAATCTAAGGGAAAAAAATACAGCTTTTGCAGTACCCATAGCCTCACAAAAGTATTATAATAGCAATCAGTGACAACTGCACTAAATCACGTGACGGCTATACTAAACGTTGTGGCAACTATACTAAATGAGTTATGAATTCGACTTTTCCAGTGCGCCTAAGCCTGAGAGCCTAAGGCCTAAGACCTAAGACTAAGCCTAACGCTCGGCCTCCGGCCTCGCGAGCCCATCCTAAGCTTGGGGTAGAAATGACAACTTTACTAAGTGAGGTATGATACATGGCTGAGTGGAGTGGCAACTACACTAGAGTGAGGTATGAAATTGGGCAATAAGGTAAATTTTGGGTAGAAATAAAGCTTTAAGCTAGGATTATATAGCTTTTTAAAAGGAAAACAATCTAAAAAATGGTCAATTTGTTGATGTCTATCGCTACTGCTTTTATTCGATCTAAAACACTCGTCAAAACAATAATGAGATTGAGTTTAATATGTTCAAGAAATTGTGAGGTAAAAGTCAGCTTTTTTTGAAGTAAGTTGCAATGCAACTGAATCACGGGAAAGGATTCGTGGCCCTCCGGGCCACGAATCCAACTGTCCCATCGGTTTCAGTTATTACATTGCTTCTTAAAGATTTTTCTTCAAATTGTCCTTTATTTTTAAAATTGCACGTCTCAAAATTAATTTTAAAAAATCAATTTATGCACTGTTTTCTTAAACTGCAGAATTGAGATATTTAAATTTCGGATTGTTTTAGAAAGCGAAAGTTCAGTAAAGCTCATATTTTACCTTGTATAATTTTTTGTTTTTACCTTAAATTTTAAGTTTTCAGTTACCGGCCTGGCTGCTATTACCATTCCCCAAGCAGCGGCAATGATTTCAAAGTTTACAAAAATATTCAAAACTTTTTTATAAGTAGCAAATATCTTTTTTCTCAAGCAAAAAAAGAAAAGGAAAAACAATCGCGTTGAGAGCTTTTCCTTCATTAAAAAATCTTTTTTCTGCAATAAAAGCGACAAAAATTTACCACTTTTTCTTAAATATTACTGCTTAAATTAATTATTAAATATATAAATTTTACATAAGGTTGTTAAGCAAAAAAAGGCCGAAAAATAGATATCTTATTCATAGCTAACAAAAAAAGTTAGGCAAAGTTGTTGCAAAAAAATCCAAAATTTCTTTTTTGAGCACGCGATTTAATGCGACAAAAAGGTGGGAATGTAGGTCAATTTTCAGTCACAAAAAAAAGCAAAAAAAGCTTTTGTGTTGTCTTTAGTAATAACAAAAAAAGTTAGGCAAAGTTGTTGCAAAAAAATCCAAAATTTCTTTTTTGAGCACGCGATTTAATGCGACAAAAAGGTGGGAATGTAGGTCAATTTTCAGTCACAAAAAAAAGCAAAAAAAGCTTTTGTGTTGTCTTTAGTAATAATTCATTTATTGATTTGTCAAATTTGCATGTTTACATTTTACAACTTTTTCAGGTGCTAACAAAAATGCAACAACTATCTGAACAAAATCGAGATGATCTTAGTCGTGAAAGTCAAAGATTGGAACAATATGCCAGACGATCATGTGTTGATTGTATGATGATTCTTACTGTAGTTATAGTAATTTGGGTATTTTTAATGTGTGTTCTTGTTATGAAATTTTTTAGAAAACGAATTTAATTTTTATTTTATTTTTTGGAATTTTTGCTTTGTAAATATTGGACGGGTTTTTGTTACTGCTACCTAAAAATATGAAAATAAATTAATTTTTAATATTCTTGTTTTTCATTTAGAGCGATTTATAACATTTTTTTAAAACACAGAAAAAATTAAGCTGCTTAATAAATTAGGCAGCTTTTACAGAATTTCTTTTTTGTGGGTAAACAGGAAAGTGATAACTCAATTAAGATGTTTTTTATTTGAAAAAGCTTTTGACACTGACATTCATTTTTCTATACACTTTCAACTCATCCAACCCTTTTTTCTGTTTGTTTTTTTCTTTTTCGATTTTAAAAATGTTTTACTGCTAAAACAATACTTCCTTTCCTTCTTAAAAGAATAAGTTAATTTAAAATGGTATTAATTTTCCGTTGTAAGAGATAGAAATTACTGTAATATTATGTTAGTACAATATTTTTGCTTTTCTGCTTACCCTGTTGTGAGATATTTTTTTAATATAATATTACCTTTTTTCACACGGAAATTCTTACATTTAAAATTTACTATTCTAAGAAGGGGACAATTCTACCTTCAGGAAAAAAAAGCTTTGTATCTTTTTTCCTTGTGTCTGTTTTGCATGGTCGCTGAACTGAAACAAATCAAATCCCCTCCATATCCATTTTTTCCTTCAACCCTCTTCTTTTTGTTTTTAAAATTTTAAAATTCATTGAAGCAAAGAATACAAACAAAATTTGGGGTAAAAGTAAAGTTATTCGTTTTACCAAATTTTCTTTATTTCCTAAATTAATTTTTTGTCTTATTTCTGTCTGTCGTTAAAAAGGAGTGAAAGTTAGCTTCCGTTTGTTTCAAAATTAATAATAAATTAATATATTTGGTTTAACAGTAATATTTAGCGTACACATATCTATTAGTAATGTAGCCCGTTTAAAAACAACCTGTTTAATTTCAGAGAACTTTTGTGAAGAAGGAAGAATGAACACATCACAAAGAGTTTTGGGGAAGGGATTTAAAAAAAAGGAAGTTTGCCCAGTAATTTATTCTTATAAGTCATATTTTTTTGTGTAAATGGAGTTAAATAATTCGTATTTATAATTTAAGTCATTATACGAATTTGGTATACTGTAACAGTTATTAAAACTCATTAAACGATTTTTGTAGACTGCTTTTTAGAAATAATTTAGTTAATTATCCAAAACTGAGGGAATTCATAAAGTAAAGCCGGAATAAATGAAACAGTTTAAAATATATCTCTTTCTTAAAATGCGTAAACGGCATCTGATTTTTGAAACTTTTTTTATTATTTTTTTTGCCGTCATAAAAATGAAGATACTTCAATTCAGTCATTTTCTCTTCTTCGTTGCTTTCGTTTTACACATCCTCTTCTTATTTTGTTGCTTTCTGGATATCTGTGTATTGTTCCCTCGAGAGTTAACACCCCAAAAAGAAATTTACATTGTTTTCATAAAAGGAATGAATATTCTTGCCGCCGTGCCGCTCCAAACTTTTCGACCGTTCTGTTTTTGATATCTTTTTTTGCCTGGGTGTTTTTTAGAGGGCAAAAAATCCATGGGTGTTCGAACTCTAAAATTTTTTTGTGTTTCAGAAGCAAAAAAAGAATGGCGACAAAGACGTCTGTCATTTTGTCTTTTATATTTTTTAACTTTTATATTGTTGAAAAACTAAACTAAACTTTTTTTTCTGAAAGCAATTTATGTTTCTCTTTTTTCTTATTCTTCGGAAAGTCAATTTTTTTTGCTATTCTCATTTTTGATTTTTATACAAAATTGAGTTTTTTTCTGCATTGAAATTTTTGTTGTTTTTGTTAAATTTAACCCTCTTTTTTTGTTAGTAAAGCCTATGAAGAAGCGTGAAAAGTAAAAAAAAGTTAACTTTATCCCCATCGAAATTTCTGTTTGAAGGCTCCTTTAAAAGATTCTTTTGTTGTAACTTGGATGTTTTTTTATGAAACAGTTTATTACATTTTTGATGCACTTTTGCCAAAAAAACCTTTTTTCTTTTGGAAACTTTGTAAGTTTTTAAATGCTGTTTTTTAAATTATTTTTTAAACAAAAAACTTTTTTTGTTCAAAAAAGAAGTATTTAAAAAAGGGGCAAAGCCTTTTAAAAAACTGTCTTTGTTTTTTTCGATTTTGGCACTGACGTTTCCTTTTTTTTGTTGTTGCTGAAAAAAAGGAAATACGGTCATTCAATTTCGTTAAAGTTTTTTATTTGAAGATGTGTCAGCAACACGAAAACAGCAGAAGCAGAAAGAATAAAAGTTTTTTTCAGAAAAGCTTTTTTACGATATACAAAGTTGACGTTAACACCTTATTAATAATACACTTGTACATATTTTTTTCTTAAAAGAAGATTATATGTTACAGAGCGTTTGTATGGTCTAATTTTGATATTTATGATTGTTATTAAATTTCCGGTTTAAGCTTTATTGACATCTTTGTGTTCCTTTATATTTTCTATTATTGATTCTGTTTCATTATTATTGCTAAAATCATGAAGAACAGTTTTTATAGTTTCTTAGCTGACACATACGTTCTTCGACATCTTTGAATTTTTTTGTTACCATACTTCTATAAAAACTAAACTACATTTTTCTGAAGTTTTGCTTAAAGTTCTTCCAAAGATGCTCAAAAAAGCTTCCTCTTTTTTATCATAGGTTTTCCGCTTCCAACCCACTTTCAAAAGGCACGTATCCGGAACTAGCTTTTTTCGCTTGATTTTTCTTTGTTGTATCTAGTGCATTGAAGTGTTAAATTTAAGTCAACCCTATTTTACTTACATTTTTTTTGTGTTTGTACTTTTAGTGTTGAAAATTACTGAAACATTTACTTTTTTAAATTTTTCAATATTGATATTTTAAAAACCCTTTTAAAAACATCTGCAACAGCTTTAGCAGCGTTTAGGTTCTTTTGAATGATTTTTGTTGGACATTCCTATTTTTATTTTTTGACGTAGCATCTTACTTCAAAACATTTTTAAAGCCTTTTGTTGTAGCTTCTTTCCTCTTTAAAACAGTTGAAAGGCTCCTATAAAGATTTGCATAATTGACTTTATCTTCCCTTTCTCCTACGATTCGTATTGCGTGTTGTTGTGAAGGCGAGCATTGGAAGCAAATGGCTGCAATGCCATTATCGAGCTTTACAATCTTTATTTATTTATACTTTTTTTGCAGATTTTTTTGAAACTTTTTTATTTCTTTTTTTTCGAAAAAAATATGTATGAAAAATTTCGTTGAAAAAAGCTTATTCCAAATGGTTATGGTTCCGTTATTGAAGCTTTTGCTTTATATTTTATTTTTGGATCATCAAACGACGCATGCCGCCGTTAAAACAACCCTTCCAAAAGCAAAACAACAAATAACTAAACATCGAACTTCCACAAATTCTGCAGGCTATTATGATGACATTTCAGCAGGCAGATCATCAACTGAAGAACAGCCATCTAATTCATATAAATTTGCAACAAATTTTCATGGAACTTCTAAAAGCTCTAAACAAACTGATGAACAAAAACTTTTATATCATCTTTTAAGGCAATATGAAAGAGCTGTTAGACCTGTGCGCAATGCTTCACATACGATTACTGTAAAACTTGGAATGACTTTAACGAATATCTTTGATATGGTATTATTTATTGATAAGTTTTTGGTTTTAATATTTAACATATTAATTTAAGGATGAGAAAAATCAAGTTTTAACGATAAATGTTTGGTTGGACCAGGAATGGAAGGATGAGCTGCTAAGATGGGATCCGGCACAATTTAATGGTTGGATTTTAAATTTTAAAAAAAACAATATAATCAAGGTTTTGAATTTGAAATTTTAGGAATTCAGTCATTAAGGATTCCATGTGATTTATTGTGGTTACCTGATATTGTTTTGTATAAGTAAGATTTTTTCTAACTCAAAAATTCCAAACATGTTTACCGTTGTTCATTTATAATTCATACCTAAAACAAACAATACACAATGTTGGGCGTGTTTTTTTCTCGTATTCCCTCCCCAAAAAGTGTTATTTCAAAGTTTTTGTTCATTAAAAATATTTTATTGTAGCAATGCTGATGATTATACAGCGGGATATATGAGATCCCGGGCAATGGTCTTTTATGATGGCACAGTGTTTTGGCCTCCACCAACTCAGCTTCGAAGTACTTGCAAAATTAGTGTTACATATTTTCCTTTTGATTCACAAAGGTTTTTTCGATATTTATAAAATTGTGTTAAATTTTCATTTTAGATGTTCATTAAAATTTGGATCATGGACTTATCATGGTAAGTGCCATCTGCGTTATAGTAATTATTTTTATCCAAGTGATTTTAGGTTTTCAAGTAGATATTACAAATCGTAGTGATAACGTTGATCTTACAAATTATGTTGTTAGCGGGGAATTCGATTTAATAAGGGTACATCAAAAGCGTCGTGTTGTTAAATATACATGTTGTCCAGAAGTATGTTATCAAATTATTCAGGTCAAACCTTATCCCTTTCTTCTTTTAGCCATATCCAGATGTAACATTTTACATTCATATTCGTCGAAAGACTCTCTATTACATGTATAATATTGTAATTCCATGCTTGATGATGTCTATTCTCACACTTCTTGTATTTCTTCTTCCTCCTGATTCTGGGGAAAAAATTTCACTTGGAATTACAGTTTTGCTTGCATTCTCTGTTTTTGTGCTTGCAATTGCAGAAAAAATGCCTGAAACATCTGATTCTGTACCATTAATTGAAATTTATCTTACTGTTGTTATGGGTATGAATTTAAAAATTGAAACGTTATTGGCATCTGCAAAATTAAAATTGTTAAAAATGTTATGATAAAAAAGCATTAGCAAAAATTCCAAATTCAATGTCATTTGTAGAGCTTTGAAAAAATTGTGAAATATTAAAACTATTAATTTCTCTTAGCTCTTATTACTACAATTTGTACTTGTTATTACAGGCATGAGTTCAATATCAGTTGTAATGACCGTCGTAGTTCTGAATTTTCATCACCGTGGTCCTTTTAATCGACCCGTTCCAAGATGGCTCCGTCGAGTTGTACTTGAAAAACTTCGAAGTTTTCTTGGTATTGAATTAAATTATAATCAATATAGCTGCGGTGCAAATGGTGCAATTCCAAATTCCATTTCATCAAATGGAATTCTACGAAGAATGTCCACTCGTATGCAGGTTGAGGATATTGTACTTGGAAATAATATGATTGAAACGAATAAAGATTTATTTCAACAGGTATGTTTTTTGGCAGCAGTTATATAGAATAATAATAAAAAATTTAGGAAACAGAATTAATAAGCATCGAAAACGGTGAAAGTGTGCTAAGGAAGAAAGCAAAAAAGTTGAATGATTTACATTCAAAGCTGCTTAAAACCTTAGAGGTAATTATTTTTTTAGCATTCTAATAACTGTTATCATTTCTCAACTTATCTCTTCTTATTTCTATTAATTTCAGATGTTAATAAAGCGACAAGAAGTGGATGATTTTTCACAAAAAATTGCCCATGAATGGAGACAAGTTGCACAAGTGATAGATCGATTTTTATTTTGGATTTTTCTTGTTTTAACTGTCGTAATTACAACTGTTCTACTTTTGGTTATTCCAATATATCATCGATCAATGGATAATGGAGAATTCGATGAAGCTGAATATGGGTTACATTAATTTACTATTTATTATAAGAGCTTTTTGTTAAAATCCCATTTTTTAGGTGTCAAGAATAACATTTTCAAAAATTACTTAAGCTATAGTGTAAAATTATTTGAAAATCTTTTTCTTGAGCCTTTCCTTGAAAAAATACATATTAATTTAAAAACAAAAATTTTTTATTCAAACAAAACAAAGTCTTTTTTTGCTCAATTTTTTTTGTATAAATTTCTCACAGGTGTTTTTGTTGTGTAAAAAGCTACTAATAAAATATGATATCATTTCTGAGGAGGTTGTTTTTGTTGTTCTTGATCTGATTTTTGAACATCCATCAATTCTTCATAGCTTCCATTTGAAGGTTGAAGAAGTTTTAGAGCCATTTGAATTTGAACTTCTTCAAGAGATGGAATAGTAAAATTTGGAATAGCTTTTAAAAGTTCCTGAAAACATTAGTAGAATGTCAGTGGATGAAGCATAACAAAAATAGGAGGACACATTGCTACATATAGGACATGTGCATTTATCATTCAACCAGGTTTTCGAGATATCCCGAAATTACAAAAAATGACTTACCCGTAAATGTTTATTATTCAAATGATCCAACGAAATTCCAGTAGAAATAAAAAAATCAATTAATTCATTTGAAAGTTTAGAAATTTGTTGTTTTTCATCAGGCATTTCTTCTTCAAAACGTTTAATTCGAATTGGTGGAGTTGATTTATCAAATTCCGCTAATTCAATTGGATGAAATCTTTCCAAATGTCGGCGAAGATTTGAAGATTTTTTACCAGAAATTTTTCGAGCACAAAGAATACATTCTTCATTTACAAAAAAGGATCGATGACTTGCCAAAACTAAAACAAATGGGTTTACTACGGCATAATTTTAAAAACTGCAACTTACCTTTAACCATTTTTTGTTGAAGAAAAACCCGCTTTTAAAAGATAATAGAAAAATGAATGTAAAAATTAAATAATTTACCAGTGTATTTTTTATTAATAAGAAAAAAATGGACAAGCAAAAGGCAGAGCTGAAAGACAACCAAAAACTAAACAAACTATTGATTAAAAAGCAAAAGAGAGAGAGAAAAGAATGGAGGCGTATGCCTCCGAAGTCCCCATATCAAAAAAGAAGAAAAAAGACAAGAGAGGGGCGCCTCCGTTAACGATGTTGTTGTTGCTGCTCTTTCACTTGCTTTTAGTGTGTGTACGGCTGACATTTTTATACACCGGGGGAAAAAGTGAAAGTATTAATGTCTGCTGCTGTTGTTCTGTTGCATTATTTACCGGCAAAAAACACGTATATAACATTAGCTCATTGACAATGGACTTATATTTGACAAAAATAATAAAGAATATTTTTTCATTTAACACTATAACAGCAGCAAAGGTGCTATAAATGCATGCATGAAAATTACAGTACTCACAATCATGTTTATTCTAGGTCACATGTGGATACTGTAGATCAAATTTCAAATGAAAATTGTATTTTTGTAACCAAATGTAAATGATAGCAAACAATAAGATATTTTTAAGTAATGATGTAATACTGTCTTAGCTGTTGTCGTTGTCTTTATTCTATTAAACATAATTTATTGCTTACTTTTGTGAACAAATAATTTATTTGGGACTTGCCGATAAGAATATGGTTTTTGATGACGTAGTTTTATACGGTGAAACTTTAAAGCAAATAAACAATAAAATATGGATCTCAAATGTAAAAATTTTATTTTTGCGTTGTTTTTTTACGCAGTGTTTCATAGGTTTTATTACACACCCACGGGCTCTTTTTGCGTTGGGTAGAAACGGTTTTGGACCTAGGTGCAATAAATGATGCCAATATGAGTTACAAACAGTTAAAAAATGTTTTCCAATTGTTTTTGGACAAGTGCCATGCAAAAATAAAAAAATTTTTTGAAAAAAATTATTTTGTCAAATATCCACAGGGGGGACCACGTGAAAAATCCAAAAAAATCAAAAATTTTTCTTTTTCTTTTTTTTGTTTCAAAATGTCAAAAAAATGTGTACTTTTAATCATTGCTCTATATTTTAACTGAAAAGTGCCGAAAACGTGCATTTTTGTGTATTTGCAGTACTACCATATACCCCAACATCATGGATCATTAATAAAACCATTTTTTATGCAGTTAAAGCATCCAGTGGGGTTAAACATAATAAAACTAAAGTTTTTACACCCAAAACAATCAATTTAAAGTGAATCTTAAGCTTTTGATAGATATTTTTGGTACTTAAATGTGATAATATTAAGGTACATAAGATGGCAATAAAAATAGGCGTGAGAAATTTTTACCGCTTAACCGATCTTTATAGCATTTTCTGTATTTGTTCCTGACATATGGACGCAACTTTTGGCCGATTCAGATTTTATTTAAAATGTTTTTAAGCTTCAGGATTTCGATTTTTCTGAAAAAATGCCAGTTTTTTAGCAAAAATTGACAATGAAAATAGGCGTGGGAAATTTAAACCGCTTAATCGATTTCGTTGGTAATCCCCATACTTGTTCCAGACATTTAGGCGCAACTTTTGGCCGATCCAAATTTTATTTAACTTCATTTCCGCCTTCAGAATCTCAAAAAAACCGTCAAAAATCGCTATTTTTCATGATTTTTAAAATTTGCCAGCACTTTCTTAAAATCACTCAAAATATATTTTTATGATAATTTCCAGTGTTTCTACATTGTTTTAAGCTATTTTGGTCAAAAACCGTCTTTACCCAACATTTTTTCCTACAAAAAGAGCCCGTGGCACCAAAATACGTCGTTCTTTAAATTTTAAAAAGTCTCCTTGATCTTATTTTTTGGGAATCAAAACCTTTCTGAACATAACGGAAGTAAAATTTTGAAACCGTCGGCAAAGTTAGCTGAATTGTATTTTTTATTTTAATGCAGTTTGTGAGTGCAGCAGATTTGCAAATTACAATTATGAGACATGAATAATTATTATAAACTTTTCCACGTAGAGAATAAAGGTAATAATGTTCCAAAATAAAGAAGTATTTACAAATAAAATTTGAAACAAAAGGTAGTAAATCATATCTTGATATTTTTGATAATGATAAAGTGGTGATTGTTGTCACACCACGTGATAATACTACTGTCGTAAAAGGAAGTAAATTATTTCATGTGAACTAGCATCTTCATTGTGCTTTAAAATCATTGTAAGATTCAGAGTATTCGGAAAATTTTTACAACACAATTGTCTTCTTAGATGCAACGAAAATTTCATGTCTCCGAAAGACCAAAAACATGTTTTTTACGATAGTTTATTTTCGTCTGGAAAAAAAGTAAAGTTATTTTTTCTTGAAAACACTAAAAATATCTTTGAAAAAGATTTAATATTCTTTGTACTACCCATTTCTTTGTTCTAAATTCAGTAATTATTAATTAGCTTTTCACCATCTCTCTTTTTTTCGTATTCACCGAATTTGCGTCAAAGCTATTAATCAAATTTTGCGAAGTAAAGGCGATGAAGAGAAGAAAAATGATGTGATGAAAGTGTTTCTTTTTACATCTTTAAAAACATGCAAAAATAGAATGTTTGTAGTTTTGAAAAATAATATTTTTGAAAAATCAGTAATGGATACCGAAAGAATAAAAACATGTTATGGATTTATTTTATTTGTATGTTGTTGCAACTTGTTTTGAACTGGATAAAAACAAAAATTATAAGCATGCTGTCTACTTTGGAGGTTCAGAGAGTCCAAATAATTTGAATTTTTAGACGTAAAAAATGACACGGAATATTCTGAAGATTATTTATAGTAACATATTACACCCTTTTGATGATCATTAACTTTTTTAAGAGTTCATCTGTACAGTTTAAAATAGAAAACTGATTTATTGAATTTTTTACAAATACAATGTTCCCATTATTATGGCTTTTTAATAGAAGCACTGTATTCTCTTGAATAATTTACAGTAACTGTTCAATTAATTATTTTCAAAAAACGGGACAAATTAAGTGTAGCAATTTGTTCTTGATGCAACAAACAACAAACAAAACAACACTAAATTGTTTTACATCCATCATTTAATTATTTGTCCGTCAATTCTATTCCGTGACAGTAACCAAACATTAAAAACAGTTCTCTGTCTCAATTCTGATTGTTTTGCTTATTTGAGAAAGGTCAAATACTACCCCTAAAAAAGTTAAAAAGTAAGACTAAAGATGTTTGATTATTTGATTGATAAATGATTGATTAAAATTTGAATGGCAAATATTACCCATTTAAAATGGGACATTGTTTTTGTGTAAAATATTTTATACACACAAAATAAGAATATTGAAAACACGTTTTTTGAAATGATATTCAATTTGAGAAAAAACAGTGACTTAAAATTGATAGATTAAACTATTAATTTGTTATATTTGAAAAAAAAAGATATTTTTCAGCAAATTCTTACACACTTTTGTTTGGCTTTAATTTTTTAACCGGTCGATTTTGGTTGTTTTCTGAATATTAGAATCACCCCCACTCACATGCGTATACATGCACAGACAGAAGTATCGTGAAATTTATTTTTGATTTTTAATTAATTAACAAAAAAATTAGAAGAGGTAGTCAGGAAGTGATTAGGGAAACAAAATAGGCGAACATTGTTGGATCGTTGAAAAAAATAAAGAGAGTATCGTACATATATATTTGTCAAATAAACTTTGGGGTCGGAAACAAAGCAGTATAGCATTGAAAAAAAAGAGGTGAATCAAACAGTAATGAAAGGGGGTAAAAAGCTGTATCAAAAAATAATGCGTCAGAAATATAATTTTTGAACGAACTCTGCACATACACTTTTTTTTTACTAGTATTGTTTTGTTATTTCCAAAAGATGTGCCTTCTTTAATTTTCTTTTGGGGTTTTTTTTTGACAGACAAAAGTAATAAAAGTAAAAATATAATGTTACAACTGTTACAGCGTTCAAAAAGTTTCATTTAAAAAGACGTCAAAAATTTATGAAAGAAGTTAATTGTAATGGGGTAATGAATAGGGGAAAGATAGGAAGGAGATGCTTGATGGTGTTGATCTTTCTTTTTTAAGTTTCTCAAGCTCCTCCCATTTAATGGGTATATATTGTTTCAAATTTTGGGGTAAGTAAATAAGGGTCAGAGATGCCCATAATCACATTGCTGATAGCGCTACAGCGACTGCGGCTTTTTGCTGATTCATTACCTGATAATTTCGTATATCCCCATTTTCAATGTCTCGTGACAAAGATGCAGCTGATTGATAAACAAATATATCCCTTTTATCCCCCAAATTGAAATGTAATCGTTCGATGAATTCTTCTTCGTCATCGCCAATTAAGGAAATTTATCTTTTCTCTCTTTCCGTATGTTTATCAATTCAATATCCACCCCCAATTTAAACATATATAAAAACTGGATCAAAGATTCATTTCTTTCTTTTTCAAAGTACTTCCATCATCTCATTTATTCGGTCAATCGAGGTGATAGGAAAGAATCTTTTATTTTTGTGGTTTGACTTATATCTTTTTGGGTGGAGACAATCCCCATAGACTAAACTTTGTATTAACTCAAAAGAGAGAATCACTTAATTTCTTCATTCTGTCGGGTGCCATTACTTTATGGATTAAAAGTGATGAGATTTTTTTCTTAAAATTGACTTTCATTTTGTTAAAACATGCTCCCTTTTTTGCATATCCCTTTCGAACGAAGGAGGGATATCTTTCTACAAAAATTGCAATTTTGCATATCGAACGAAGGAGGGATATCTTTCTACAAAAATTGCAACATAATCTTTTTCATTTTGCAACTGGATATGATTAATACCGTGATTTTTTTTCATCTCTCAAGTATCTGAGAATAAATAAAAATAATGACGAAAGAACTCGTGATATTTAGATGATGAACTAATTTGCATAGAAACAAACCTTTAATTTTTGTTGTTTTTTCAGAGTACTTCAGCCTCTTTTTGGACAATTTTCCCATTTCGGGAAATTCCCTTTTAACTTATTTTTGTATTTCTTCAAAGACAAATTCCAAAATTATGGGATATTTTCATGACAAAACCCGTTATCTTATTTTAACGGTTACTGTAATTACCCTTGTTCATGCATATACAAACTTGTTGCTCTTTAATTTTACCGTATTATGTATGAAAGAAACACACCAAATTTCTGCAATAGTGAATGGTACAGAAATTATTGAAACACAACTGGTTGAAATTTTTAAGCCTGAACAAAAGGCAACCTTGTATTCAGTGGTTGCAATTGGGATGCTAACATCTGTGTGTTTCATTATGTCAATTATAAATAAAATTGGTGGCCGCATGACTTTTACTCTTTATGGTTTCATCTCTGGCATTGCAACAATTCTCCTTCCAATTTGTGCAAAATACAGTTTTGCAGCAGTTGTATTTGTTCGATTTTTACAAGTAAGCTTTTTGATGATACCCTGTGGTTCAAAGTTGTTTTGAAACAACCTTTTTCAATCATTCAAGATAATTGTAACACAACTAATAGTCACATTTTTAGGGTTTTGGATATGGTATGTCATTCGTATCTGTTGGATATGTATCTGTCAATTGGTCACCAATGGAATCACGAGGATTATTTTTAACTGTGTTAACAATGTTTTATCAAGTAAACATTTTACTATATTTAAAGATTGTCATTACCAAAATCAAATTTTAGATTTCATCATTAACAGCTGCTCCTTCCGCGGGACAGTTCTGCACCAGTTCTTATGGTTGGCAGGGGATGTACTTCTTGCAAGGTACATCAACCATCGTTGTTTTCTTCATCTTTTTCTGCGTTTATACTGATCGACCACGTAACAATAAGTATGTCATTAATAAAATAATGTCCCAATATTATACTATATTTTTTTACAGATTTATAACTGAAGCCGAAGCGTCGTACATTGAAGGACCAGAACCAATGATCCCAAATGATCATCGTGAACTTCCATCTATTCCATATTATGAAGCTTTAACCGACCCAGCAATTATTGGAACATTGGTTGTGTGCCTTGGAGATTTTGTTTGTTTCAATGTTTTTACACTTTTTGCACCTGTTTATCTAAACAAAGTTCTTGGGCTTGATATTGCAAAAACTGGTTTTGTTGCTGCTGCACCGTATATCGGAAATTTGGCTTTAAAAGCTTTAATTGGACCTTTATCAGATCGACTTAAAGTTATTTCACCCTTAAACAGTGTTCGAATGTTTATGGGCATCTCACAAGTAAGTACATATAATTTGGACAATTATACACACATTCTTATCGCAACACTTTTCAGTTTACAATGGCCTTCTCATTTATTGGATTAGCATTTATTCCCTCAGGATATATTCATTTTGCTTTAACTTTATATGTTCTTGCTACTGTAGCTTCTGCATGTAATTCTTGCGGATATTATAAGTCTCTTTCATTCTCTTGCGGAGCCTATACTGCCAAAGTAATGACATGGATCTCATTCTTGAATGCAATTGTGCTGTTTTCGTTGCCAATTTTTAAAACTATCATTGCTGCTGACGATCGTGAAGAAGATTGGAGAATATTGTTTTTGTCTGCAGCAACAATTGGAATTATTGCTGTTATCACTTATATCTGCACTGTAAGTGTTGATCTAAGACCATGGGCTCAACAACTACTAAAATCTCGAAGACCATCAATTTCAACAATTTGTTCAATTGCACCACCAGATTTGAGCAGTAAAGCTGATAAAAAGTTATCAATAAATTCTTTAGGATCAATTGTAATTCAACATTAAAAAAATATATTTAAAAATTGTACATAAAATAACGAAAAAAGTTAATAAATTCATTAACTTTTGATTGTATTTTTTTGTATTTTAAAAACTTAAACCAAAGATAATAAAAAAGATTAATATAAACTTGTACAAATCTGGATGATGGCATTGTATCATTTGTAACATCAGACATGCAATTAATGTGCAAAGAAAAATATTTTGCATGTTTTAAGTTCCATCCCGTGACTTTTCATCTTTTCCTTTATTAATGAACTAAACCAAAACCAACAAAAAAGGAATGTAAAAAATGATAGAGATAAAGAAGAAGAGGACAGGGAAGCCAATAATCATCACGAAAAAATTCCAAATCTCCGTCAGCAGCGTTGCAAAGACGATCGTCAAAGAAAAAAGAAGGGAAAAATGCATATTTCAAGTTTTCAACCTTTGATCAATCATAATTGTTTTTCTATTCTTTGGGCTATATGTATTAAAACCTGCTGTAATGACGTACATTCGTATGTACGTAAAAAATATTATTATTATTTCTCGAAAAATCTATGTTATTTTAATAATTTATTTCAATTTGTCTATCAAAATCATGAATTTCAAATTTCAAAAAGATAAGCCGTTTTATTTCAAAAAAAGAGAAAGAGATAATTTCAATATGAATTTTTGGCATAATAATAAACAAAAATAAAAAAATGCAAAAAGAATTTTACTGGATCCGAAATAAGAAGGAGACGAAATTCCTGATCAAAAATCGTTTGCATAATTTAAATATTTGAATAAAGACAAAAAAGATACAATTTTTGTTTTTTTAGGTATGGAAATAAAATTTGCAAAGATTGAGAAAGTAGCAAAAGCAAGTAAAATACAACAAAAAGTAAAGTAAGAAGAAGACAGAATGAGAAGAAGACAATACCCGTTTAAAATACAACAAAAAAAATTTCTAAAAATCCTATGTTTTTGCCAAAAAAAGTTTTAAACAGTTGTAACCAAAAGTTTTTGAGATCTTGAAGCAGAATTTTGTGTTGATTTATCTGCCGCCGAAGATGGTGGTGGAGGTGTCAACGGTTCCTTGTAATTGAAAGGTGAAACACGAGCAGATTTGCTTTTGTTTGAAGAAGTTTTAGATTGAATCATTGGAAGTGGATTTCGACTTTTTGACAGTCGTTTAATTGTTGCTGCTGATAATAATCCAATTTTAACATTTGTGCTTTTATCTGCTGAGGTTACTGTAGTAGAAGCTGGAGATGAACGAGGAAGTTTAGATGATCTGAAAATTTGCATAAATTAGTTCTGTTTTGATTTAAAAAGCGGCATACCGTAATCCTTTTGATAAACTTCCACAATCAATAATAACTTTTTCAGCTTGAAATGCTTGATCAACATCTTCTGGAACGGCAGTTAAATCTTCTAAAGCTATAATACATTCTGATGAACAACAATAACTATCAGCATCCGAAAGTTGCCCTCCTTCATCATCATCGCTTTCATTCATTTGTGCACGATTAATACCATTAAATGTACAAAGCTGAGAAGCATCACGAAGTTTTTCAAGGGTTGATGGGCTTTGTAAAAGCGATGAAAGTTTCATTGCATCCATAAAATTGGTGTCATTCCTCGACGATGGCATTGTTTCAGGATTCATCATCTTCACTTGCAAGGGATGGTGATGGTACTGCTGCTGCTGTTGTGGCATCATTTGAATCCCGGTGGATGAAAAACCTTTCATACATGTTGCTGCAGCTGTCATCGTCGAGGACATTACGTTTTTTGGCATTGGCATTGTTGTTGCATCAGAGGCATTTGAAGCGGTTGACGATGATGGAGGTGGAACGGGTCCATTAGGATCTTCTTCATCATTAACGGATTCATCAAAATCAATATCAGAAGTTTCATCATAATGCTGGGATGATGGTGGAACATCTTCTTCTGCTGCTTCTGTGAACAGCTGCTGGGGAATTACATTTGCTGGTTTTGGTAGCCGTGGAGTTGATTGAAGTGATGAAAGACGTGGAGTGGTACCTTGTTTTGGAGGTGGAAGGGCATTGACAATAGCTTGTGAAAGTAGTTCATCTCTGCTTAAAGTTTTATCATCATGAATTTTAATTCCATATAAGTCTTCATCTTCTTCTTCGTTACAGCTTCCATGAGAATTTTTATGGCTACCATATTTCCGTGCCGAAATTGCAACTTGTTTCATTGCAAATTCAGTCGGAGAATCAGGAATTTCTGATTCACTTACAGGTGAAAGATTAGCAGAATTAGGAGCATCTGTATTATCTGAAGACCTCCAGCTATTATCATCGGTTCCAATTTCATCTGTAAGTGATTGAACAGATCCACTTCGAGTTGCTAACAAAGATTCAGGGATATCCATTCCAGCTTCCAATTTAACATCTTTCAAGAAATTTGAATTGTTTTCTTGTTGAAATGCAGCACCCCGTTGGTCATTTGGTTTAAATATTCTCATTGATTTTGGTAAAGTATTTTGATGTTGTTGTTGCTGATGTTGGTGATGATGTTGGGGATGTTGTGGCGAATATGGTACAAATGGATTAACATGATGTACCACTGCAGGATATTGTGGATATCCATTTCTTGCTGGAAGGAGTGTTGAACCGCCAGAAGAATATGCCGATTCAGAAGTTGTAGAATAATACATCATAGTTTGTTGCTGAGGATTTCTTGGCATGGAATAATATCCCACAACAGATGATTGATTTAAATGATTCAATAATTCTTTTACAGTATTTCTAACTTCATCATGTACCGAATTTCGAAGTTTATTCAGCAGAGCACGAGGTTGAGCTTTTGTAAGCTTTATTTGTGTATATGGATCATGTTGAGCTAGTTGACATAAAGAATTTAAAGCATTAATTACAATCGTAAATGATGAAGAATTTAAAAGATTCAATAATTGTCGAATTAATTTTGCACTATGAAGTTGTTGTAGCAAATCACGTTTTGTTATTATATATGCTATAAAAAATATATGTTATTAACCTTGGTCAGAATAAGTGAAAATAAGATCTTACCACAAGCATATTTAAGAATTCCACTAGCATTTTCAACCATTGTTGTATGAGCTGGCGCACAATCAAGCAATGAAATAATTAGAGATAAAAAGTTTTCTGTTTCACACATAGCTTTTTTATTTTCCATTGAATGACTTCCAAGGTTCCATAGTGCTGATAAAGTTGCAAGCAGACATTTTGAATCACCATTTGAATGAGCCTTGATTGCAGCAGCAGACAGAGCAGGAACAATTCGAGCTAAAGATGCTTTCATTGAATTATCAGCTTGCCAACTTAAATTTCTTATTAATGCTGCATAAAACACCGATAAACCAGGTGATTTTTCGATTATTTTTGTAACTTCTGGAATAAAACCACTGTAAGTGCAAAGTTTTCGCTTGGATTGAGCATTTCCAAATACAAGATTTGTTAAGAGATTTGCAATTAACTTTCGAATTGTTTTAGCTTCTTCATATTTAGTTGGATCTGGATTTAGCTCGAATACATCTATATCAGCTATTAACAATTCTGCAACAACTTCAACCAAACCTGAAAAAATAATTTGCATATTATATTTATTGAACGATAGAGATTAAAGCTTACCAAAAGTAACTTCAAGTTTACGCTTTTCATCTTCATAAGAATCACGAAGCAATTCATCAAGAGTCATTTTAATAGTTATTACATATCGATGAATTGTTTCTACACCAGATGGCTTATGTTTAAATTGACGTAAAAATAAAATAGATTGATGAATTTTATATGCTAAGGAAAGAATATGGATGAAACAATCCAATCTGAAAAAGCGTTTTTAAGTTTTTGTAGTTTAATTTTTATAAACTAACCTTAAACCAGTTGTATCACGTTTTATAATATCTTTAATTTGATGAATTGCATTCGCTAAATTTGTACAATCATTTGGAGCTGGTTCAATATGCCGAGTATTTTCATATTGAAATTGTGACATATAACGGGAAACAAATTCTTCCAGCGTTTCACTCGGACCCAGCATCGCCGGATCTTCTGGATGCCCGCAGCTCATCGTTGTTATTTATACAAAAGAAGGCACTTAATATTACTAATAATAATGATAACTATTCAATAATAATATACAATTTAGTGTAGAAAATATCAGATCATTACAATATTATAAAAATTGTTTGATATCTGAAATTTTGGGAAGTTATTACTATTTCTTAAAATAGTTTTATAAAAATACAATGTATAAACTCGCAAAAAATTTGATTCAATGAACAAAAATAAAAATTCGATAAAAGAATGAAAGTGTGGATCGACAAAAAAGTAGTAGTAATAGTCTTCAATTAGTAGAGATAGAACTTTATCTGACTAATACGTATATACCAAAGTCGTAATTAAGGAGACATTGTATAAAAACTTTTCTATAAAACTTCAATCTTGCCAATTATAGCCTCGTGGAGATAAGTGTCACAGTTAGATTATAAGGGAACATTTTCGGCTTTGATCAAAAGCTCTTCTTCTTCCGCCAAAGTAGTCCCATAACAAACCAATTTTATGCCCATTATCGCTC
The DNA here is from genome assembly GCA_024447215.1 of Panagrolaimus sp. LJ2400. Classification (NCBI taxonomy): domain Eukaryota; kingdom Metazoa; phylum Nematoda; class Chromadorea; order Rhabditida; family Panagrolaimidae; genus Panagrolaimus; species Panagrolaimus sp. LJ2400. Next base: position 245,528 of record JAMRYA010000013.1, read on the forward strand.
AGGTTATATTGGTTTTTTTTCTTTTTGCTTTGCTTTGAATAATAAAAAACCAAGGGAAAAAATAAATGTGATTGTAAAAATGAAAGCGGCGGCAATTGTATTTTGAATATGGAACATACAAAAGAGAGAAAAAACAGTTAAAAAGATTGGGTAATAAAAATAAAAGAGAGATAGTGCTATTTTCTTTCTTGCTTTCTTGGATCTCCGACCTTGGCCATAGGCGAACATTCCCAGAGTCAAGTGTGCCCTCTTTGATTTTTGACTTTCATGTTTATGGGAACGTGCATTTTCAAAAAAATATAAAATTTAAAAAAGAAAAAAGCAATAAGAGTTTTTAATGGCAAAATAAAAAAAAAAAGAACACCTTCTTATTTTTCCACCTGGGTTAAATTTCATTTTTTTGTTTTTCTCCGTTCTTTAATGGGATCGGCAAATTAGTTTTAAAAAAGAAAAAAGGGAAGCCGTTCAAATATAAAAAATTTAATAGATTTTCAATAAAAAACAAAAGCCTTTTTTATCACTAAAAATCAAAAAATTAAAATTTCAGAAATCTGTTTTCTTTGAAAAAATTTAAATTCCGATATCCTCTCATAAAAGAGTCATTGTCCGTTTGTGCGCGTCTCATAATTCTCAAACTGCGTTCAGTACCGCATGTTGCATGCACAAATCTTTTTTTGCTTGCTTTTTTTCTTGCTATTTTTTTTTATGGAAAAATTAACGATTGGATAATTCTTTTTTTTGTGTTATATAAAATAATTTCTTTACAAAAAAAGTACAGCTAGATTTTTTTGCTTTGTTGTGAGAACAGCAACATAAAAATTTAAAATTCGAGCTACAAGCAAAAAGCCAACATTAATTGAAAAAATAAGGTGATTGAACTGGGTAATGATTAAGTAAGCAACAACAGCAATCTTTACGAGATACGGTAGCGTGGTGCATTGGTAACCGCCCCGGAGGGGCGGGTTACCCCTAGTTTTAAAATTAAAACAGATGATGTGCTTTTAAAACAAAAGCATATCTATTTTTTCTTCGTGTTGAGAAATTTTTCTTCTATTTTGTTGTTGACCATTACTTGCTAGCACTGCAGCAAACACGTGCCAATGAAAGTGGGCAATCCGGGGGTCCGTTGAAAAATGCAAGAAAAGTGAAGACTGCTGCCAAATGGACCAGTCACTTTCTCCTTTACAAGCCAAATGAAAAAGAAGCGAAGGAAAGGCTCTCCCTCTCAGTTTTGGCATTTGACATCTCTTTTCGTCTTGTTTTTGTTTTAAAAAGACTTTACTCTTTCTTTCTTTTTGACTTGACTTGCTGCATTACAATCGAAAAGAAGACATTTGGTAAGCGCAGAAATACGCTTCCTATTGTTTCTTAAAAGCTTGAAAATGAATAGATAGAATTAAAAGAAGAGAAAAAGTGACTCAAAAATAATCAAAAGAAATTTGTAAAAATGTTTTTGAGAAAAAGAATCAAGTCATACCCTTTGAAGAAAAGATTCCCAGACCAAAACCGACTAGACGACATTGAAGAGAATGTTTAAAACTAAATGATAGCAATACTAAAAGAATTCAGGTAAAGGTTTTCTATGTTTTTATAGTCCATAAAAAAGTCCAATGCCAAAAACAGACTGATACAAGGACATGATCAGAGCAGCAAATGAATGACAAAGATTGGAAAGCAAAAAAAAACATAAAACATGAAAATATTTTGGAATCATAAAAGTGGGGTTTGCCTTTTTAAGGAAAAAAACATTGTCATCAAAATATATGTTTGATTTACAGCCAGTCTTTTTTTGTCCTCCAAGAAAATTAAAAACCAATTTCCTTTGGTTTTATGAGCTTGGATAATTATCCCGAAAAATAAAAAGAATCATCTTTTTAGAAAGAGGGAGGAGACTGCCTAAAAGAATAAACAACTCAAATTACAGTAACACAAAATGTCTGCAAAACAAATTTTTTGATGGCCATAAAATTTGCATAATGACTTAATCAAAAACACTCTCATTTTTTGTAGACTTGGAAACAATGTGTGTTGGAATTTGAAGGATGATGACGACCTTAAATGCAAATAAATGCATCTATCTTGTTTCCTTCAAGTATCTTTCGAGAATTTGTTACTCAAAAATATATATATCACAGTCATTGAAAGTGTATCAAATTTCATCTATTCAATCGGCTCAATTGCGCGCTAATCGGCAAAGAAAGTCTGATTGCGTCGTTTCTTCTTTTAGTGCCACAATTATGCAATTGCAATGAAAGCCATATAAAAAATTATGCAAAAACAGCCCAAAAAATAAGATGATAGTTATTTTTGGAAAAAAATTTGGAAATTGAGCTAAGGTCAAATTATTATAATTTTTTTGGCTCTCAAGTATCCTGTAAGCAATTAAAGCTAATCTGAAAGTTGAGCTGTGAAAAAAAAGATTTTTAAATAAAAATGAGGACATTAGATCGTATACCAGAAGCGTAAAATAGGTCTACAATCTTATTGTGGCAAAAGTTGCAAAAGATATAGAAGATCTAAAAAAGAAGACGATATTTGTAACTTTATTGCACATAATCCGGATAACAGTGCTGGTAGGCTTATATCTTTTATTGGTGTAACAAAAGAGCCCCACCATAAATAAATTTAAATCACTTCCGAAACAAAAGCAACAAGTTGTAAACTGTTTTTTTTTAATAGTACTCTTAAACTTTAAAGCTACAAGTCTCTGTGGTTCCGAACACCACTCAAACCTCATCGCAAGAAAATGACCATCTGCAAAAAAATTTAAGACAATAGAATAGAATTGAATCGTTGTTAAATGAAGCAAAATATTTCCCTTCTTTTGCTGTCGATCAACTTCACTAAAGAATTCATTTGGATAGAACAATGCCAAAAATGAATTTTGAACGAGAGGAGTTAAAATTGTTTTGCATCATTTCAAAAAAAAAGAATGGAACATCACATTGTTATTCTCTTTTTTTTGGCCGCTTAATGTCTGGCGCCGATTCAAAAAATTGAAAATTGAATAAATTTTCATTCAAAAACATGGAACCTTTATTTTGTGTTGTTAAAAATTGAAGCTACTTTAAAGCATGAAAGGTGAAAACGAAGAGAGAGAAAGAGAGGTCAAAATTGACTGCCGATCACCAGCCGTTAAACGAGGAAACCTTTTTTTATTCAACCTAAAAAACATATGGGATTTGAAACCTTTTCAACAAAAAATGAAAGAAACCTTTTAGTGCCAAAAAAGAGAAAGTCTTTAAAAGGAGGTAATTTATTACTCAAAAGAAGAAGAAAAAAGCAAATCGGATTTGAAAGAAAAAGATTGTTCAAGCTTGAAAAAAAGGAGATGGGATTAAATAAGTCAGTGAATTCTTTTTTTCAGGATCAGTAAAAATAATATGCAAAATTCTTTCTCCGTCTTTTACGATGGAAAATGATGATGGCGGGATGAAATGGAAAGTGATCTCTTCTTAAATGTGTGGATGGATGGTGTCCGTTTAAAAAAATAAGTATAGCAATAGGTGGTCATTAAAAGGAAGTGATGGAAAAAGGGGGAGGTAATTATTTTAAAGCATCATCATCCACTAATTGGTATACACACTCATACACGTATGTGAGTTGCCCTTTTTTGAACCTCAGCAAATGCAGAAGATTAACTCCCCCAAATTGAAACAAAAATAAACTGTTTCAATTAGGCGGAAGTTCATTATTCAGAAATATTCAGTGAAGACAAAATAAGTTTTTAAAAGCTCAAAGAAATGCAAATCAGAAATTATTTGTGCCTAAATGAAAGGCCTTATGAAACAATGAATGAAAATTTGTAAAACCTAAAAAATCAAAAAGAAGATTATTACAAATTGTGAGTTCAATGAAAAATAAGAACAAGGCTTTTGCAGCAAAAAGTCTTTAAACAAATACACATCTTTTTTTTCATTATCCAAATTTTGACAAGGGATTACCGATGTTTTTACATACATTATTATTGTATCTCTTTTTCTTTCTGTATTAATCCGTTCTCTTTTAATGAAATTTGATATCTAAAAATATGGGGAATTTGAGAACACATAGTTTTTTTCTGATATAACTTTTTTGCATAAGAGGTTTCTTCGATAAGGAGATCTAATCCCTGAACACTGGTCCACTTGATGATTATGACTCAAAAACAGATTAAAAAAGGAATCAGGTTTGAAAGTTCTTGTTTGGCAAAAATGTTATCATGTTTTTGAAACCGAAAAAAACCCATGTACAATCATTGAAAAAGAATGCTGTTGATTGGAATAACTTTATAGTCATCACCATTTGATAAAAAGAAGCCTGCTTTTCATTTCAACGAAGTCAAAAAATCATAAAAACTTGCTTTTTTCAGCCTTGGGATCACCTATATAAAAGAGGTCTTTCTTGGATTTCTAAAAAAATTCAAAGAATAAAATTTTATTTTTGCGAGTTTTTAATTTATTTTTTTGAAGAAGGGAAGATTGCGGTAGCCTACCTTGATTGTAGCCAAAAAAATAATTTCAATTTTTTTCTAATAAAGACTTTTTCTTCTCATCATCTTCTTCATCTTTTGCCTTGAATTAATTTCATTTTTTTTTATTCTATGGAAAATAGAGGGGCGAAAATTAAAACCCATCTTGAAAAAAAAGAAAGACGAGACTTTTACCGAGAATAAAAATTGCAGAATCAAGAAAAGATGGCCTTCATCGACCTTGAGCCATTAAAAAAATGCTTTAAAATTTGGGTCTAAGAAAAATGGGGAAATTTTTTTTGTTCTTCGAGAATTTCATCAAAAAATAAAGATGATGGAAGTTTTTTCTTTCTCTTTTCTTGTACACGTATTTGTTGTCGTTGTAGAAGATGAAGGTAAAAATGTAGAAGGTGAAGAAGATGAAGGAAGAAGTGAAAGGACTGATTTTTTTTGCGCATTGAAAAAAACCAACGAGAAAAAAATTGAGGCCATGGCCCTTTGTTTATGCCGGACATGGAAAAAAGAAAAGAGCCGATGCTGCTGCTGATGTTCTCGGTTGTTTTTGTCAATCTTTTCTTTCTTTATTTTGCGTCCAGTCAGTCGGGTGGCGCGTATCCCTTTTCCTTTTCTTTATTATTATTATGGAAAACAGAGATGGTATTTATTAATAAAGAAAACTCCCTTTCACTTTAAAATATAAATATTTAATACTACTAAAAATATAATATGAATAGTTCGATTGCATATTCCATTCCGTCAAACACAACATCATCAACAACAAATGGATTTTGGCCATGGATACATTTATCACCATTTTATTCTACCTTTGGTTCTGCTGCTACAGTAATCCCAGAAGATAAGCCATTAGATTTATCTGCCAAATCGACATATCATCCATTTCAACCACTTCCTCTTCAATTCCCTCAACCCCTGTGTTCACCGCAACTTCTATCACAACACCCCCTACAACAACAATTACAACAACCCCAACAAGTTCGTTCAAGTGTTATTCATTCAACGAAGGATGCAGCTTTGTATCTTCCAACATGTATTCAACCAGAAATTTCTATTGAAACTCCAGAATCTCAATCATCTTCTTCACCTTCTGTGACTACTACTGCAAAGCCATCCCCAGACAGTAGCTCTACATCTCCACCAAATCGAATGAGTTATCCAAGAGAATTTAAACTTATGGTAATTGATTACTACTACACAAATGGCCTAAATAAATATCGTACATGCAAAGAATTTCAAATTACGAAATCAATGTTAAATGGATGGTTAGCAAAAGCAGATAAAATTAAGCAATCAAAACCTGGGGCTTTAAAAAGTGGAAGATCTGGACGGAAGCCACAATTTCCAGATGTTGAAAAACAGCTGTATCAAATGTATTTGGATCGAATGGCTCAAGGCGAAAAGATAAGCAATCGATGGATTCGAGAAAGTGCTAAAACACTCGCAACAGGACAAAATTCTGCGAAAGATTTGAATGGAATGTGTCAATTCAGTGAAAGATGGCTATCAAATTTTAAAAGAAGATTTGGAATTGGAAGTAATTGTTCTGAAGCAGCAGGAGGAAGACAAGCAATGACAATGCAATCTGATAATTCTACCATTTCTGGAGATGAAGGTTTTCATCGAGGTAAGTAAGCGTGTACATGCCTGAAGCTATTAGACATGGGCCTGGGTTTAGACAGAACTAATTTATTCAATTTTAGAAGATGATGAAGCAAGCTGTTCATCTGAAGAGCCTCCATCAGAGGCATCCACAACAAATTCCGCAATGATGGCACAAGCGGTCCTTCATCAATCTGCAGGTGAAGCACCCATTCAAGCATTCTACAAAAAATTTCCATGGCTTTGTCGACGTTCGTCAATCTCTCACGAGCATGTTGATTTGGTGGAAGACAAACAAGAGCCTCATCAAAATAGTAATAATAATCGTGGAAGAAAAGTTCAATTTCCATTGATTGAAAAGCAGTTATATGAGATCGTGCTTGAAAGACAAAAGATAAATCCAACCGAAAAAATTTCAAACAAATGGTTACAAGAAAAAGCTCGAGAAATTTCAAAGAAATCTTTGTTCGAAAAAGATGACTCAAAATGTGCCGTTTTTAGTGAGCATTGGTTAAATAATTTTAAAAAACGTTTTGGACTTGTTCATCCTCATCACCATCAAAATAATCAATCTCAAACACAACATTCAGAAACTATAGATGAAAGCAAGAAAATGGAACAATGAGCCAATATGCAAATTATTTAAAGACCAATGGCTTCAAAAAGCTACGATATATCCCTCAGGCAATTTTTATAATTTCTTTTTGGCCTATGATAGGACTCCTATCCAGCATTTAAAATTTTAAATTATCCCATAAAAAATTCTTTTTTTAATTATATAATTTTTTTGTTTGTAATAAGAAAGGCCGCGTTATTGCCTGTAAAAATAGCGCTTACATGCTTCTATCAACATTCCCATTATTTTGTACAGTATCTTTTTTTCCTTAATTTAATTATTTTTACAAAAAACAACTCAAAAAACGAGTAACTTTTCTCTTAAGCAATCACCGCAGATAAAAATGCCCAAAAACCTTTTGTAATTGTGATAAATATCCATATCTTTTTAAAATAATTTTTGTTCAAAAAATAAATATTTTTTTTTAAAAAGTTCAAAAACAAGAAATACATGCCATGACAGAATAAAAGCATTTCACAACTAAAAAATGTTTGCCAAAATGAGAAAACCAAAAAGCTGACAAAAAAATTAAAACAAAAATGAAAGTTAGAGAGAAACAATGTTCAAACAAGCCAATCAGATATAGCAATTTGAAGCCACTTAAATCAAATCTAACTTAAACAAAAATCAAAGAAAAATATGAGACACTTAAAAAATTACCAAACATTACCAAAAAACACACATCTTTTGAACCTCTTGAATTGAAAGATAGTTTTTTTGATGAAAGAAGGGGTACTTTTATTTGTAATCCAATTTGTAGACAAATAAGCTTTTTTTACTTTTGAGATACAAAACAGCTGCAACTCCAAAGGAAAAAGGGTAGAAAGAATAAAAGTCGGGAAGCGGAACACTTGACCCTTTTAGAAATAAATAAAAAATGGAAACAGTCTTGTCTCTTTTTTTATTGTTGTTGTTGTTCAAGAGTTTGTAAAAGTGCAATGACGCAAAAAATACATATCTATCGGTTTAACTTTTAAGTTTTCAAAAAAATAAACCCATTAAAAACCAAAGAAAAATGAGAGAAGTGATACTTGACATCGGGGAATACAAGCCCCCAAAAACAGAACTTGGAAATCAAATAAACCATGGGGGTAATCGGGAAAAAACAAAAATTATTCTCACAAAGTTTGAAATTGGAACTATTTATTTGAAAAATCAAAAAAAGCTTCCGGTTTCTGTATTGGGAAGGATAAGAAACAGTTACGGATCTGTATTTTGCCACCGCCTTCCAAAAGAGAGATCAAATAACCGTTGTTTTACCTTTTATTTTCAAGGAAGGGCAAAAGAAACTAGCAATGTTCAAGGCCATAAATGAATAATGAAAATGACACCACTAAAGACACTTTTTTGTTTCAGTTATATAAAAGAAGAATGTTTGGGAGTTCAAAAAAGGAAATGCGGATAAGCTTCTTTTGAGATATTTTTTTATCCTATTTTAAAGCCATGCCGAAAAAGGAGAAGGAGATCAATTTCGCTAAAAAGGAGTCGACATCGGCAAGCATAGAAACAAAAAAGTAAGCGGAAGCCGCTTTTGCGCGCGTTTATTACCCGAGAGAAAAAGAAGCAAGCAGGCACCACCAGAAAAGAAAAGAAATGAGATGAGAGAAGCGAACAAGGGGGAGATCAAACTAACTAATGACTCAAAATGAATACAGAGACACATATACGGGTGATATAGAAACAAAACCAAAAGAAACACACTTATATGTCCTCTTGAAAAATTGAAGAGAGAGATAATACACATTTGTCGGGATAGATTAAAGGCACTTGCGGCTTTTAATGATTTTTAAAAAAAAGTCATTTGGGAAATCCTTAATAGTTAAAAGAAACTTCTTTTTAAAAAAGTGGACAAGAAAGAATATATCGATGGCCAAAAACTTTTTTGGTTCGATACATTCTTTTTTTGACAACTGATCAATTTCTCAGATCACACTTAAGGAAATTTTTGACAAACTTTCTTTTTTTTGATTTAGGAGGTTTAAAGTGTGTATAATCAAGGTTAAACATAAAAAAGAAAGACAAAGATCTGAGAAAAACATTCTTTTTTTTATTTTACCGACAACAGAGAAATAAAAAGAGGAGGTCTCGACAAAAACGCGCCATGACTCTCGTGTTTGCATGGTATAGTGGTTAACACTTTTGAGTTGCGCACAAGTTCGTATGCTTTTAGGGGGTAAAAGGTTCGAGTCCTAGCTAATGAAGAAAAAATTTATGTGCTTGAAAAATCTATGATAGCCAATCTCATTGATACTACAGAAGCAACTTTTTTTAAAAAAAATATTACTTTAATTGAGATATGCAAATTACACCGGCAACGCGTAGATTTTCAAATGTCATGGATCTCCAAATAGTAAAAAAAGGGTAAACACTTCAGTGTTGAAAACAGGAATAATAAATTTTTGAAAGTGCCCTCTTATAGTTACCCTTTAGGGAAAAAACAACATATGATAGGAAATGAAGACCGAAGAAGAAGTATAAATATAAGATTTGAATTGAATGAAAATTGAGGTCACAGGTGTGAATCAAACATATTTTTTTGCAGTTCTAAAAGTAACCGGAGATCTTACAACAATTGAAAGTCGTATTTGCATATGACAGGTTTGTGATTTCAAACTCCTGCTGAGTTTTGTTAGACTTTTTTTGGAGTTAAAGACAGCAAGGAAGAAAATGAATGATAGATACACAAAACCTTGAAAACAGAAAACCCAAATAAAAAAACTAGTGTTATACTTGCTTGACTTATGCGAGCGATGACTTGCGCAAATGAATGAGTGAGTTACTAACAAAAAGTGTGCCGTTTGAAGCGGCACAAAAAAAACTTGCAATCATTCTTTTCTTTGATTTATTTTCAAAGAAAAAAGCGTCCTACATAAAAAATGAGACAACTTTAAATAAATTGATTCTTTTTGGAGTTGTAACAGGCCTTATTAAAAACAATAAAATCTCATTAAAAATGATGATCGGTCTTGATTTTTAAAATTTTGAATTCTTAATAAGAACTCTTTCTTTCTTCAGGTTTTTTTCTTGACTGCGGTGAAACAAAAGAAGAAGATGAAAAACGGATTGTTGCGCCATTTAATGTTCGACATGCTTGTTTATGTCTGACTTTTCCTTGTCTTTCATTGTTGGTTAAATCAAAGAAGAAAAAAGAAAAGAACGGCAAAATTCAAAGGAAACAGAAAAATAAATGAATACCATATCAAAGATATTTATTTATTTAAAATGTCACAACAAAGAAAAAGTCAGAAAAATAATGGTGTAATTAGATTAAGGATTATCTCTTGTTATGTTTAACCACAGAAAAAAAGAGCTCACAAAAAGGAAATAGATGAACGACAGAAAAAACATTTAGAAATAAAAAAACAAAGGACAAGTGAATGAACATGGAAAGAATTTTGAATTTTTGAAAAATGAACAATGTCATCTTGCTACAGTAATTGCGTAACAAAAAAGCAACAAATTGTATGAGGACACAAGCATTTTTGGAAATTCAAAAAAAAAATGTTGACACAAAACAAATTGACCGTTAGGCAAATATACAAAATTTAGACAAATTAAATAAATACCAAATAAACAAAGACAAAAATTACGGTAGTAATGACATCCTTTTTTTGGGCTGAAATGACCAACTTTACTTTTAGGATCATCCTTAAATACTCAAAATTTGAAAAAATTCAAATATTTTTTTACAAAATGATTAACAACTCTTTTTCGAATATGCCATTAATTGTTTTTTTTACCAATTTTAAACATATATATTTTTTGAACCGGTTTTGCACAAAATAAAACCAGTCTTTTTCGATTTTCTCCGCCTTTTGTCAACTTTTCCAACAATTTTCTATTCTTCTTCTTTTCTTTTGACAGTTCATCAATCCTTAAACATTTTAATCGTACCGAAATAAGGAAAAAAGAGAAGAAAAAGGCTTTGAAAAGAATACATTTTTGTTGGCAATCTTTCTTTTTGAGCGGGAACTTTATTAAGGTAAAAGTAGAAGAGAAAAAGTTGCGAATGTTTCTTATCTTGATGAAACTGAAACTCGAAAAAGAGAGAGTCATTAAAGTGATCAAATAAGTGAGAAAAGATTTGTTACTCATTTCTGCAGAGAAGAAAATAGTGAAAAATTTTTATACTGTTTGAGATAATTTATTTGACAGTTTACTGTTTCCAGATTTTTCAAATTTTAAAATTTCAGAGAAATCTTTTTTTGAAAATTTCTCATTAAATGTAATTTATGGATGTGCAATATGGTGACCAAAACTTGGAATTGTTTCGTTTTGATAGAAAACAGTGATAAAAATTGCAATTGCAAAAATTTTTTATACATACAAAAATATATATTGCACAAAGCTATATAAAAATAATGAAAAAATACACAAAAAATCCAAGATAATCAAAAAAACTATTAGAAAAAAATAAATAAAAAATAACTCAAATTTATTCGATTATATCATTGATAGTCCATAATTTTGTTCGTTTTTCTGGTGGTGCTAAATTTTCATTTTCTCCATTTGAAGTACACAATCCAGTAGAATCAGCTACTGAAACAACATCAATAAAACCACTATCATCTGTTGAAGTATCAGTATTAGAAGTAGTATTTTGATCATTTGAAGTAAAAGAAGAATTACTTGAATTTGCATTAACTCTCAGAGTAATTGGTTTGGCATTCAAAAGAGCAGATAAAATTGGATTAGATGCAGCTATAGATGGTGTTGGTGTTGTTGAAGGTGTTGATGATGTCGTAGTTGTTGAAATAGAATCTGATGAAATATTCGAATCATTTGGTTCAATATTAAAGAATGAACTTGAACATCGTTTCCGACCTGTTGCTGGAGCTTCCCATTTTGCATTCCCACCATACGATTTCTTAACATTTCGACGTCGATTACGAAACCAATCACCAATCTAAAAAAAGACACAAGTGTAATAAAATTATTTAAAATGTTTAAAAACACTTACTTGAGTATCAGTAAATCCAGTCTTTTCTCGAAGCATTTGTCGATCTTCAGGTTCAGGATATGGATGATCAATATGTGCATTAAACCAATCAAGTAAAATTTTTGCAGTTTTATTATTTACTTTTGGAACAATTTTCTTTTCATAAGGTGAATATGGTAATTGCGCTGGTTGTTGATTGACACCGAAATTATTCATCCATGGATGGGTGAATTGTTGTTGTTGATTCATTGATGGATTCAAAAACATTGGATTCATTGAAAATTGTTGAGCCATTTGTGGGTGTTGGGGTATTTGTTGAGATTGAGCAATTAAAGCTGCTTGAGCTTGAATAATTTGTGCCATCATAAATGGATCAAATCGAATTGGATTTGCCATTATTTTAGTAAAACCAAATAAAAAAATAAAAAATAAATAACACAAGATCAATCAAATTCCAACAAATTATATCCAATAAATACTTTTAAAAAATATACACAATTCAGACTTGAAATTAAAGATGCAATTGAAAGATTTGAAGAAAGAATAATAATGAAACCACTTTAAAATTTTGTTAATAAAGGTATTTTCTCATGAAAAGTTTGGAATAATAAGTGTCAAATATGGTGAGAGAATAAAAGCAAGTCATTTTTTGATAACTGTGTCGCTTCCATTTCTTTGTTTTTTAAAAATTTGCTGGTCAAAAAAATTTGAGGTCATAATTCAGTTCATGCTAATCACCCACCCCTCCCTTTTCATATTTGCCCTTCTTTGATACTTTTACTCCTATTATCATTTGTTGCCTTCAAGTATTTGACTACCTAAATTTTTAGTTTTTGATTTGTGTGAACATCTTTAAACATAAAATATTTAACATTAATTTGAATTTGTTCTTTTCCGAGTTTAACTTTTATCGATCTGAGAAAACACAGGCAAAGCACTATGTTTGACTATGAGTTATTGTGTTTTGCAACACTGGATATTAGAAAATAATTAAATTAGTAAAAAAAGGATTATGATAAAAATACCTATAATCCTGGCTAATTAAAAATAATTATGGTAATAAAAAGCGTAGTATTGGCGTATTAAAAAAACAAATAAATAACTTTCATACTGTATCGAAAAATGACAAAGAAACAGCCAACGAAAAAATATCCTCTGCTGATCCGTAAATTTAACAAATGTAGTTACAACTACTATACCTTTTTTGTTTGGAGTTTAACCTTTCTTACCTTTTTAGATCAGATATATTTCTATATCCAAATTGCAAACGGCCCATGATAGCGAAGACAATCTAACTACAAATTATGTACTATTAACAAAAAAGTTGTGTGTATCAAGTATTATTTTGTCATAAATTCCCTTTTATTAAAGAAGAATCATGTTTACCAGTTCATCTGATTCAGAAATTAAACATGTAAGTATTCTTTATTTTACGCTATAAAACATTTATTAAATTTTAAGAGAAAAAAGTTTGTGATGATGCATTTTGTTCCAGCTAACGATCCCGATGAATATGAAATTGTTGATTTGCCAAGTGATGATGAAAATGATATTGATAAAGGTTATGACACAAATATAAATCTTCGAAATTTAGAACCAATGGCACGTCTTCATAGAGCTTATAGTATACGCGGATATAATGAATTCAGATATAAAGAAGAATTTAAGGTAATATCAATTATTCAAGTTCAAGTTTTTGAGAGAAACTTTAGGATGGTAAATGGTATTATTGTATCTTTGTTGGAGAAAGTGGGATTTATGAAGCAACAAGTCGAACAAAAGATGATGCTTCTCATGTGGCTGCGATTTATTTTATGAAAGATTTAATTAAAGAGGATGATGGAAAATGGATGACACAGTTGGGATTACCAAATGATATAAAAAACTGCCTTCAAATTTTGGATACTCAGCTTCAAGAATATGAATCAAAGTTAAAGGAAATTGATGAAATAAATGGTGAAGATCCTGTAAAATTTTTGAATGAATTGTAATGTTGTTTCTTACCGTAATGCTTTAAAATAATATTTCAGTTTTTTAGTGGTCAATTTTATGTATCAAAAGGAATTCCTATCAAAAATCCTGTATATGAAACTGAAGAAGACAAAGATAATTCTGAGGGAAAACCGATGTTTTGCTGTATTGGAAATTTTCGTGCTCAAGAATTTAGAGTTCTAAAACCAACGAAACAAGATGCACAAACTGAAGTTGCAACAAAGTTTGTTAAAAAGCTAATAGAAAACGATGAAATTAATCAATTTATGGAAGATCGAAAAAGAATGCAGCAACGTAAAAAATTCAGAAACCGTATACTTTGTAGTGAAGGCAGTCAAGAACAAAAACATTTTGATCAATATTTTGAGAATGATCCTTATTCTTATGCAACAATTTGGTTTGTTTTAGCTTTTTATAAATTTAAATATTTTTATATTTTTCAGTAATAATGGACCTCCAGAAATTCGAATTGAAAATGATAAAATGCTTATTACATGTAGCAGAGGAATTACAGAAATTAGAGGTATAATTAAAGTTAAAGTAATGGAATTATTGATGATACGCTTATAGTTAATAATGAATCAATAGAAGAAACCAAGAAAATATGGGCAATTGGATACCTTCGAAAAGCATTTGTTGATCGTCTTGAACCAACTTTCTTTGAAAAACATATTTCTCATGAAATGATTAACTCTTTGAATGACTTTTATCGTGAAATTACAGTACCTAAATTATGGGAAAATGAAGAACGTTAATTTCGAATGTTCAGTATTATTGTAAATTTATTAATATGTTTTCTGTTTTTTATCATAAAAATGAATCAATAAAAAATCTTTTATTATTTAAAGGAGGCGGACGGTTTGATACTTTTTTTGAACCTCCCGCATTTTGCATTCCCTGAATTTTTCTCGGTTTTAAAACGAAAATTGCCTTTTTCATCGGCAAAATGATAATTTTAAATTTCCCGCTTCAGGGAATGCAAAGCGCGGGACGTTCAAAAAAAGTATCAAACCGTCCGCCTCCTTTAAGATAGAAAAAAATAGTTATGTATATCTGACTAATAGAATTGTTATGAATATGTAAACAAATCTCATATCGAATCTTAGGGTTCAGCATATCAACCTTTCTAATCTATGTATCATTTCGTTCCAATAACTATTTCTCACAATCAGTGCTGGCGGTTTACCGAAATTCCTTGGTTTATCGGTTCGGTTTACCGAAAAAAACCGAGTTTTTTTAAAAGAAAAATTTTTTTTTTGTGCTCAGAAAAAGCATTTTAGCCGCTTATTTTTAACTAAAATGTCATTAAAAATGATTTTGCTACAAATTTGTTAATCCAATCAACAAAAAATAGAACTTTTTAAAGAACAACAGACAAACTTTTCAAACCAAAGTGAACCGAAATTCGTCGGTTCACCGGTTTACCGAAAAACCGTACCGAAACCGAACCGAAAAACCGCCAGCACTGCTCCCAATCATTCAAATTCAACCCCCTCTCCCCACCAAATCTTGCATGATGAAAACCGAAAGTTGAATAATACGAAAAGTTTATATTATCAAAAAGGGATATATAAAAGAAAAAACAACAATCAAAAAAATTTACAGAGAAAACAAACGAGGAAGCTCGCAGATGAGACTTCAGCATAATAATATTAATTAAAGAATTTCACACCAGGTTATTGTTCTTCATTTTCAGCATCACCATCAGCAGCATCAGTTGCACCAGCATCACCAGTATATTCAGCGCGTTCACGTTTGAAACGATCCATTTCAGCCTTAGCACGTTGTTCCCATTCAGATTTATCTTCAAGTTTCTTCCAGACAACATGACCAGCTTTCAAAAGATTCTTAATTCTTGATTGTGCACGAATGGTATCACGATTTTCAGCATACCACATTTGATAGGCATTTGGTGGACGTTTTGGTGGTCCTTCAGCTTTCTTTGTAACTTTTGCAGATGGTTGAGCAGTAGAAGTTGAAGAAGCAGCAGCAGCTTTTTTAGTTGTCTTTTTACGAGGAGCCATCTTGATGCAATGAACGTTGAGTTGATTGGTTAGATTCAGGTCTAAAAAAATAAGAAAATTAATAAAAATATTTTTGACGTAAAAATAAATTTATTAAAAAAAAAGCGGAAGAGCACGAAGTGAAGAAGCTGCAACTGCATGGGAGATGAAGAAATTGTTGTAAGTGAGCTCAAACAAAAATTAGCAACAGCAAAGCGCGCAAATTTCTTCATCAAGTTTTTGGCGCTCTTGTAATTAAAGAGTCGTTGCAAGAACCAACTTGTTGACCTATTTTAAATTGGATGCGCAAGCTTTCAAGCAACAAAAAAGAAAGGAATATCGATCATTTTTTGTATCAACTTTTTTGTCATTATTTTTAACGACGCAACAACTTGGATTAGGGAAATTTCAAAGGCGGTGAAGCTTTTTTAAAAGACAAAAATGAGGCAAACAAGAATTTCACGAAATTAAAAAATGCGTTAATATGCTTTGGTTGTTAATAAATTAATTTCATTTTTTCGTTTCATTTTGTTAACAGAAAATCGGTAAATATTTTGGAACACTGATAAAATAATTCTTAATCATTTTTTTGTTCTAAAAGCTTTAGAAACTTCTGGATCACTCGAAAAAAGTACTTTGAAGCTATTTTTCTTTGACGAACTTCTTACAAGTTTTTGCATTTTCTGAAAGTTTGAAAAAAAATAGAAAAAGTCTAAAAGCTGGCCATATTTGATGTAAAAAATAAAAATTTTGGTTGCATTTATAATTTTATGAAGTAAAGAAATTAGCAAATCTGTTACTGCAAAGGTTTTTTAAAACGAGAAAATTCAAAATTACATTGAAGTTAATGGACATCGTTCTGAATAAACTGATTGCTTTCTACATTACAGTACACAAGGAAACGATTCAATGCGCAAATTTAGATTAGATGCATTTGTTCCTTTTCTTGAAAAATTGTATTTTCAAAGTTTGTGTGATATGCCAACAACTTAATGCTCTACTTTCCATTATCATTAATTTACTTATTGGATATCTGATTAATAGAACTGTTTGTTTCATTTGCTGACTTAAATTACATGAATAAATTTTATTATTTTAAAAACTCTCTGCTTTTGACCTCAAAAAATGACGGTAAAAAACTTTATGGTCCTTTTAACCCCCCTCTTTTTCCATCAACAAATATATTTTTTGCCACAAGCTTTTTGTCTTTAAAGTTGTTCCCGTCTTTTTTGAATATCTTTGCTTAACAGCGATCCAACAAGAAGGGAAGAAAAAACTTTCAAATCAAAAAGCTTTTCCGGGGGCGTCTTTCTTCTTTTTTTTGAAAGCCATCAAAACTTTTTTCGATTGAAAGAAAAAGATTAAATTTGCAAAATAGCCTTATGTTTCTTAAACATATCTCTTTCAAAAAAGAGAGAATGAAAGATGTAAGGAAAAATCGAGAGAGATTTTGCCATTGGAAAGAGATGTAAGCAAAGCATCTTTTTCACTGACAAACAATCAAAGATGGAGTAAAGGAAAGAAAGGGATATCACACAAAAAAGATCAATCAGGCAGCTGTATTGAAAGATGGATATTTGGCACAGACATAGAAGAGACATCTAAACAAGCATCTACTGTGTGTAGGCGGAGTACAAGACAGAAAAGCAAGCAATCTTTTTTCATTCTTGAAAACCTTTATCCTGGACGGTCGTCTTCTCAATTAATAAATAAACAATGGTAAGTATATTTTAATTAAAATTGCTTTCATTTTTAATAACTTTTAATGCTTAATTAACTGACAACAATATGTTGAAACATTACTACTACAACATTTATATTTTTAGGCAGAAAATATTGAAGAAATTCTTGCTGAAATTGATGGTTCCTTAATGGAAGGTTAGATATTTAATTATTTTAATTACAAGTTCCTTACTTTAAGAAGTAAAGTATTTTACCAACATTATCTTTGTAAAGAATAAACAATAATTATGTTATTATTTAACGTTTTTTGATGTTTTTAAGTGAATTAAAAACTAATTGTTGAGTTTACTAGGACCATAAAAAAGGACTCTTTCAAAGAAATAAAGAGTAGATTTGTGACTCTGCCAAAACAGATGCCCAGAATACTGTATAATCTTTGACCACAAAAAAGAACTTCCTCATTAATGTGACGCTTTTTCAGAATACCAAAAATTCTTTGATATGTTTGATCGTGGAAAACAAGGCTATATTATGGCAACACAAATCGGCCAAATCATGCATGCAATGGAACAAGATTTCGATGAAAAAACCCTCCGTAAATTGATCCGTAAATTCGATGCTGATGGTTCAGGAAAGATTGAATTTGATGAATTTTGTGCCCTTGTTTATACAGTCGCTAATACCGTCGACAAAGAAACCCTTGAAAAAGAATTGCGAGAAGCCTTCCGTCTCTTCGATAAAGAAGGTCTTGGATATATTTCTCGACCAACTTTGAAAGGACTTCTCAAAGAAATTGCCACCGATTTATCTGATAAAGAACTTGATGCAGCTGTCGATGAAATCGATGAAGATGGATCTGGTAAAATTGAATTCCAAGGTTCGTCTTCGATTATTGTGATAAAAGATTAAGATTAATAAATTTTAGAATTCTGGGAACTTATGGCTGGTGAATCTGATTAAATTCTTATTCTGTTTAAGGCGGCACAAACATTTTAATGTTTTTTTGGATTTATTCTGTTTTCATATTTTTTCATTTATCCATTATCCTTCATTATTATTATAATTTTGTGTTACAAGGAATTTTTTAATAAAAGCAATTTTTATTTAATTGCAAACTTCCTCGTCTTTTAAAGCCCACTTTCTCATATAATAGAGAATCTAAAAATTAAAAGCTTAAAATTTAATGCGAAATAAACTTCAGCATTAAATGGCTTTATTATTTAAATAAGTCGTTTGTCTTGCCATTTTTAACTCCTTTAAAAAAGTTGAGTTTTTTGTACTGTCTTGGCTGAATAGACATTTATTGATTTTATAATTCTTACGGTAAACGTTGTTATAAAACTATTTTTAAAAAGAAAGCTAATGACATTTTTTATTGTACTTTCAATAATTTTCCCAAAATAGCAGTTGTATGCAACTTTTCTTTTCTTTTATTATTTTATGCATTGTTTTATTTACTTTGGCGTTAAAAAAAGTTTGAGCTGTTAAGAATGGTATTATTATTTGTGGCTGAATTGTTTAAAGTGTTGTACTGTGAAAAGCAGTCTTGGAATTTTTATTGAAATATTTATTAGCTGATTGAACAACAAATTTTTAAAAGTCATTTTTAAAAGTCATTATAACACCCATACACATACATATATATAACACCCACTTTCATAAATAATAATTACCGCATTTGTTTTAGTGGATTATTCGTTTATTAAGAATCTTTTTTCTACACGTACTTTCAAAAATTCTCGAATATTACAAAGTTGTTTCTTTGAACTTTTAGGTGGTACGGTAATTATTTATGATTGTTGCAGCATTTAAAAATTACTCATTGTAAAAATTTTCCTTAAAGTGTTGTATAAAATGAATGAATTATAATTTATGAGTACGACTTGCGCGTGTGAAAAGATTTGTCTGGTTTGTAAAAAAGGCTCATCTTATTAAATTTTTTTTTCAGGCTATTTATTTCTTTTGAAATTATATTTTTTTGATTTAGAAAACAAGAAAATATTACATTTAACCTATATCATACCAGTTGATAATAGTTGAGTTATATTTTTTAATTGAAGCCTGGTGCGCAATCCCTAAACATGTTAACACTTGGATATATTGAAAATGTTTTATTGAACCTTGAATGGAATTTTCCAAGTATAACACGATTATACTTTTTTATGCAACTTTTAATGTTTATTATTACTCTCATTTCTGTAATACTTGTCACATGGCATGGATATATCACCTATCGATATCCACAATTCCATATAAATTTAGGAATTTTAAAAGCTAATCTTTTTATCAGCTTCTTTGTTTTAACACTTGCTCGGCAAATTATTTTTATTGCGACTTATCAGTGTTTTACAAAAGAAAATTGTAAGTTCAAAAAGGATACGGTAGCTTTGAAAGTTTTTGTAGCACTATAATTGTTCGTACACAAACCCTTTTTTCAAAGATATGTCATTTTTAGGCTATATTACCCAATTATATATTTTGAAAGATTATTATTATTTTGAAATTCTTAAATACACTTCCATGATTGCATTCCTTGTAAGTGCCTGCTGGATTACATGTGAAAGATGCTGGGCAAATGTTTATTTAAAAAGTTATGAAAAAAAGCGAAGTGTGAAAACGATTATTGTAATTGTAATATTTCAATGGATTGCTTCTTTTACTGCTATTTGGTTATTTTTTAACGGTATGTTCTTCCTCTTTGAATAAACGTGCCACAATTTATTTGTTGTAATTTTAGGTTATCTTCCGTTTTTGCCACCTGTAATTATTGGAAATTTGTTGTATTTTGTATTAGCTGTCGTAAGTTTTTATTTATTATTTGTTATTGAAGTTAGAGTCATAAACATCAGCTATGCATAGCGCTATGTGATTCAAAGAATAACAGTTTCCACAAAAAAGGATGACATTAGTTTTTTAATCGGCGTTTATTTAATTAAATACATGAATTAGACGTTTTTAAACATTTTTAAAGACCTTGTAGTAGCAGCGGTATATAACTGAGACCAAAAAATAATTGCTTAAAAAAATGTTTTCATAGGTTTATTTCGATTTGATTACTGCACTTAAAGGGAGCGGGCTCTTTGATACTTTTTTTTCTAAAAAAAAAGTATCAAAGAGCCCGCTCCCTTTAATGTTTATGAAATCCCAGAGTAATCCAATTCATGGCCACATAGTTCTTGTTTCCCTTAAAACACAAAATCTCGCTTGTTACAACATAACCTCTTACAGATATATTATCGCCTTGTAGCAATAAATCATCATCGACATCGATACCTGAAATATGCTGGGAACTCGTACAGCCTTTCGGAAAGATTTCAAGTAGCTGAAAATGTTCGAACTGCTCCAATCATTCTTTCTTTGCTTAAAGTTGGCCTAATTTTAAATACTTTACAATTTTTTGTAAGTTTTTCTGTAATTTATATGCAAATTTATTGTCATTCACTTTTTTTAGTCAGCAGGTGTAATCTTTTATTCCACGCAAAGTATTTACAAACAAATCTTCAAACTTATTTGGGATTTTTGTTTAACAATTTATCCTTATCCCGTAATTGTATCAATAATATGTGGGGTTGAAAAATGGAAAAATATTGTTTTAAAGTAAGTTTTTACTACCTAGAGATTACTGTATCTATGTACTTCTCATTTTAAGACCAGTGAATCAAAAAAAGCGTCAAACATCTGTTGGTCCAAAGGTTCGACAAAAAATTTTAACAATTGATGGGCAAAATGTTTTATTTGATGTTTCAATGGAAAGACGAATATATTTTCAACAACTTGCAAGAAGTTGGTCGTAAATGGGTTCGAATAGAACATAGACACATGATTCACTGATGACAAATTTTAAGCAAGATTAGTTCATCTCAAAAATGGAAGAAATTTACTGTAAAATGAACTCTTTACTTACATCTCTTCTGCAAGCTTGCAGTAAATAATCCTATTTTTAACTTAAATAAATTGCTTTTTTCATTAATATTAAAAAGAATAACGATAATGATAAAAGCCAAATATGAAGAAAAAGTGCACAGACTTGTTTATTTTGGATAAATCCGGATAAACTAAGTAGTACAATAAAAACACTCTCTAAATTAATCAGAGATAGTACTTTATTCCAGCAAATTATCCCTTTTTGCATGTTTCTGACTTTAAAACACAATAACTATATTAATAAAAATCTATATCAAGAGGGTTTTAAGTATTCCCGTTTACTACGTCAATAACTAATGAAAATATAAACATACAAAAGATACATTCAAGGTAGAAGAAAAAAAAGTATTATGCAGTTTGACAAATAGAATTTAACAGAGCTTAATTACCATTTCTGTAACATAAATGATGATAGCTTCTATGCAGACGTATTAATAAGAACCAATTTACGAGACAACAAAAGGTTGATCGACTCGACTTTTTCCTAAGACGTATACATTAAAATAATTTAGCGTCCATGTTAAAGACAAAGCTTGAAAAATAGAAGATTACATTTGCCAAAGAAGTATAACATTTATATTATTTCTGGTAATCGTTGCTTGCGAAAGATCCTTTGTAATTTTTTGTGCTAAATCAGTTGGCACATAAAAATGAGTATTATTAGTAGAAGTAAACATGGTTGTCTTGATACAAATGCATTTTTGTCAAATCAAAGCTTTAAAGCTAATAGTAGAATTCAGAACTCAAGCTGATAAAGATCCAATCTAATTGAGGTTACCTTTTTTAGATGTCAAATTTCGAAAACTTATCGGAGAACGTAAAATTATCCCTAATTATGGAAAATCGTAGAAAGTCGTGAAAAGTTGTGGAAAGTCGTGCTAAATTTTCCACGGTTTTTAAGATCGGTGATATATGTTTCATCATAATACATGACTAACTGATAATAAGAACAGACTTAAAATATCCCAAAATATGTTTCCCTATTAACTGTTTTGACACTTAATATATAATAGGGAAGCTAAATATGCCATATTACTTTTATATATCTAGCACTTTAAAAATATATATCTTACTATGAAACATATATCACCGATCGTAAGAACCGTGAAAAATCGTAGAAAATCGTGGAAAATTTAGCACGATTTTCTACGACTTTCCAAGATTTTTCACGACTTTTCACGCCGAAAAATATTTTGGGATGCTTTAAGTCTATCTCTAAAAAGGTGTCCTTTTTTGAGAAAACGTTGATAGGTAGCCATTTTTAAGATGATGTACTTATGACATAGATAGTTATTTGGTATGGAAATGATTCCTAAATAATGTAGAAACAAATATAGGTATGGGTTATCCCCTTATAGCCACCAAATTTTGTCAACGAGGTCACTATTTTTTAAAAAAAGGTGACATATTTTGGAAAAACTTCGATAGGTCATCAAGAGCCATAAGTTCAAATTCTATAGATTAACATAGGGTTATTTTACATATATTAATTAGTTCATTATAACCTAATAAACATAATTAGGGATGATTTTACCCTCTCCGATAAGTTTTCGAAATTTGACATTTAAAAAAGGTGACCTCGATTAAATTGGATCTTTATAATCTTGAGTTCAGCTAATTATTTTGTGCAATATTTGTTAAGAAAGCTTTTCCCTCGATAAATGCATATAAAGAAAAGCAGCAACTTATTTGCAAAAAGAAATATATGGACATAAACTAGTGATCGGATTCCGTACCGTTACCGTACGGAAATTCCACGGAAACGGTACGGAATTGATTCCGTATTCCGTACCGCGCTCATTTTAAAAATTACGGAATTCCGTAATTCCGTACCGTGGCTATTTTTAATTTACGGAATTTTTCTATGAAATAATATTCCAGAAAAACACAAGAAACATTCAATAATAGTAATGCAAAAACGAAGTGTTGAAAATATTGAAGAAGCTTTTGTAGTTAGTGAACAATCTGATTCAGAAGAAGAATTTTAATTTCTGTTTATAATTTTTATTGTTTCCGTAATTCCGTACCGCGCCAATCTTAAAACTACGAAAATTCCGTAATTCCGTACCGTGGGTATTTTCAATTTACGGAATTTTTCCGTTTCCGCGATTTTCGAAAAACGGTACGGAATCCGATCACTAACATAAACACGCATACTACTATCGCATGTAACTTTTAATCTCACTCATTTACACATAAAAACATATTTGTTAAAGCACTAAAATTTTTGTATGTCTTACAGTGTAAGATATAATATTTTGTAAATAATGTGTAACTTTAAAATCCCTCATTTCTCCAACACTTTGCCTTTGCAATATCAAAGTTTTTCATGTGCAAAAAAAAGAACCAAAGATTAAAAAAACTTTGCAAGTCTAAAATCCAATTCTTACCGTAATCTTTAAAGTTTAATTTTAAACTTTCCAGAAAAATAAAAGAGAAAAATTTGTGTCTGCCCAGACATTTTTTATGCATGTAGTTTTTTCAGTGTCTGGAAAAAAGTTGGCACACATTTTTTAAGCATTTGCAGAAAAAATGTCTAAAATAAAAATTCACATTGTTCAAATTTTTTGTTCGGCTTGTGTTTTTGTAGTTTTAACCTTTTTGCAAAGCTTTTTCACATTGGAACGACAGAAAATATTTAAAATAGAAAAAATATTAATGGAATGCAAAGAACAAACTTTTTGACGCTGTCTTCTTACATCGTAATTGCGTAATTTTTTAGAAGCTTAACTCTCTTGCTTTCAATTCCTTCTGCCTTGGAAAAAAAACGTCAAAAAAGATGGCGGTGGTCCAAGGCTGTACCATTTTTTAAAAAAAAATTTTGTAGTTTAAAAACGTTTATTTTTTATTTACCTATAATAAAACCTTCCAAAAGAGAAGTTCACCTCCGCTTTCGCTGTCTTCAGCAGGTAAGGAATGACGCAAACAAAAAGAAAAGAAATACAAAAGTTGAATCAAAAAAAGGAAAGCAACAGGTACTATTTCACTCTTTGAATTAAAAATCGGATTTTAGCAAACAAAAAAAGGAGATATTTATTTTTTTCTGTTTCCTTTTTTGGGTTATCAAAAATCAGTGATTTTGGAAATAACAAAAAATACGTTGTTGAACAAAATCCGTGTTTTAAGTAGGTTATGAATTACAAAAAATGACATTTCTAAATGTTTTTTGATCAACAAAAGTTTTTTTCTTTGTCGGGCATTAAAAGGATAGGTCAAAGGTTTACGGGTTACTGTAGACAGCTATTAAATTATAGCCGAGAAACTTTGGGAAACTTGTTACAAGCAACCAGATATTTATCCACTTAATTTTTTACATACTGATAATCATTTGATGTACGTTGCAAGTTTTTGCCAGTGATTCATGCAAAAAATTTAAAAGAAAAACAGTGTGTTAAATTTTTTTTTCTACGCCTATAAAATTGAAGCCAGTAAAACAATGAATGAAAATATTCAAACAAACATGTTTCATACAATGTTTTCTATGGCAGAAGTTTCATAATATTACGGTATCCCTGCAGAAACATTATAAGTATTGTAGTTTTGCGTGAAACATGTAAGAACATAAAATAATGGAAAAAAAGTGTAGGTAATCTTTTTTTTCATTACTTAAAGTTTTTTTCTGATTACGATAAAAGCAATTTCGCGAGAAATCAGGTGCTGCGGCCTACATCCATTATTCATGCATGCAATGAACCTTTCAATAAAATTAAAGAAAATCAAAGGAATTCTAATATTTTAACGGATTTGTCCCTTCTAAGCTGCTTACAAGTTACAAAAAATCAGAAAAAAATAATAAACAAAAAATATAAAAAACATAAAAAAAGCATAACAAAAAGAAAGAAGATAGAAAGAAAGCAAAAATGACGATGTGTGGGATTTAAAGCTTAATGAAATATGATTTTTTTCCTCCCCAATAAACAAGAGTAGTATTTTAGCAACGCATTATTACTTTTCTTTCTTCAGTTTTTCCATATATCTGTTTATGGAATAGCTGAAAATGATCAGATAAATTTCCTTTTGGTTCATACTGTAAAAAGAAGGTTCATTTTATTTTTGATATGTTTGAACAATTGTTGGATCTGTTTCATACTGTCATATATATGGATATAATAGCTTGTATGTCATATATAAATACAATTACAGTAATCGCAGTTTATAATTGTAGTTATTTTAAGCCTTTTATACGACTGCTTCTTCTAATACAAGCTTAAATATGCTAAATATTATTTAATAACTATTGTTTCCCCCAGTTTATCCTTGAGCTTAATTGCTTATCCTTCTTTATTGCATTCTTCTTTCAATTTAAAGGCTCTCACTTCTTTTGTTCCAATAAATTATTCATTCTTTTTGTCTATTTCTCAATTTTTGATGTATTATAATTTGTTTTAAAAGAGAAGCTACATTAAGTTAGTTGAATGTCAAAAGTTCAAAACTCGTCATCTCCCACGTGTTTTATTTATTTGTTTAACTGCTTTGTCACGCAATTCTTTCTTTTTTCTTCTGTTATTATTAGAAAATTTTAAAGTTATTTTAAATTGTATTTTGTCTTATTTTATAAAACACATATACAGTTTTAAAAGGACAAAGTATCAACTTATTTTTTAAAAATTTATATTTGAAAAAATGTGGATTCTAACTTGAGATTAATAAAATATTGCAAAAACAGTTAGAAACGAAATTCCGAAATATTACTGTAGCACATCTCGTAAAAATGGCATTTAATGTAAGTTTTTAACATTTAAGGATATTAGAAACAATTGATATCGGTTTTAGGTTTTCTTGGAAAATTGTTGTTAAACTTTTCAAGGATTTTCAGTTTTAAAACCCCAAATCATCTTTATGTTGACGTAGTATCCATATTTATTTCCAAATATAATATTTTTGAAACATTTGTAAATCCCTCTTATTTTTTTGATAAGACTTTTTTTCATTTCAAAGACTCAAAATTTTGCTCTGACACAAAAGTTCAAAAATGACGTGAAAAAAAGCTGTTTTTTCTATCCTAAAAAGATGTTGTTTATGTGAAACAGAAACATTTATCTCACTTTGCTGTTCCTACATCTGTCTTTAACTCTTGCAATTGCATCGTTCCCATCAAAATAAAAAAAGAGAACAAAAAAACGTGAAAAAAGCTTTTGTTTTTTTAAAAGACTAATACGTCACTGAAAAAAATAAATGTTTGCGGCCAAGGAGTTTATGTATTTTTAGGAACTTGTTTTACATTAAAAATAGAAACTTCTTATTTCCTGATAAGCCCAAAATAGATGGCTTCTTTTTGCCATATAAGACGAGGATAAGAAAAAAGATCCTGGCCCTTGCATGAAAAGGCCAAACAAACGAAAAAAATTTGGGTTGCTTTTTTTTAACCCATTCAACGTTTTCTGAAAATATTGTTTAAAATTTTTCTCACACTCAGTTTTTAACAAATTTGTGAAAATTGTCTATTATGTCAGAAAAAAGGTTGGAAATATTTTGGATTCATTAAGTGCAAAAAGACATAAACAGAATTAAAAATAGGCGTTGGCGAAGGTCATTTTTGGGGTCATTTTCGTCTTCTTGCTTGCTCTTTTTTAGAAACAACAACATTCCAAAAATAAGAAAATGAATTAAAAAGAAAAGAGGGTCAAAATCCAATTTCCTGATTTGTTTTTTCTGAAAACATTAAATCTTTAAAGATGAAAAAAAGATTAACAAGGTCTTGTTTTTCTTTAAAAAATGTTTATCAAAAGTGATAATAACAAATGATGGCGCAAAAACAGAGCAATGATATCATTAATGTCCTGATTCCGTGACAGGGCTGACGGCGGATGTTTTTTTGTATCTTTCGCAATTCTGTGATAAAGATTGCGAAATTTCCGTAACATTCGGTAAATCATGTTTTCTTTTGTATTTGCAAAACAACAACTTCTTTTTGATGATGAAAAAATGCGGTAATTCCCCGAAAGCTCAAGGTTAAATACTTTTGCTGCTGCTGAAAACTGTCTTTGACGAAAAACATGAAGATTTAAACTTTAAACTTGAATAATATTGTGAAATACCAACATTATTGTGTAGTGTCTAGAATACAATTATTCCATAAAATATGACTACAAAAACAGAAGCTTAAGACGGTGACACATGTTTTTCAGTAAGATCAAAGCGGCAAATGGATGATACGTGAATTGACGAAAGAAGATCAAATACAAGGTTGATGAGATACAAACAAAAGTGCAAATTTGGGACTTTCATGATTTTGTGTGATATGGTTTTTCGGGTACGTGTGTGCTCAAGCAAATTGTTTGTTGTAATAAGTTTGTCAGCTCATTAAAGAGATATTTAAGCTTCCAGAATATAAACATTTTTTCAAAGTTGTCTTCTAATTCAAAAAGTAATAATCTCCATATTATTTGCTTTTTTGTGTCAAATCGCTCCAAATGCGCTTTTAAACTTTCTTCATTCAATATAACTGGAGTAGTACTGTAATAATTCGAACTTCCGCTTAGTAGAAACTAACCATCCGATACATAATCTTTATGTTCTTTGCTCTGTTTTTTTCATTTATTTGATTCTAATCTGTTCTACAATATTTCTATTCCAAATGGACATCTTTGATTCCTAGCTTATTTATCATCATTTTCTTCCCATTGTTTTCTAAGAGCTGCTAATATTGTTTCTAATCTTTTCTAAGCTTTTGTGCTGCGACCGTATGCTTTTCTACTTCTTACTTTTAATGTTATTATCAGGTTGTTCGATAAGTTCGTGCGCCGATATAACCAGATGAATTTTTAATACTACAAGAGCAATCAAAATGAGGTCTTTTGTAATAGGTAGGCCCATATCTCAGGTATCTAACGATAATATAATATTGAGGTCAACGTGGATACTGTAGGTATACGGTAGAATTTTCTCGAACACATGCGGATTTTCGATAAAAACGAGCTGTAATTAAACGGGAAAAAGCTGGAAATGACTGGATATGATGTTTTAGGACTATCTACATCATATCCAACAACTTTCAGATGGAATTTTGCCTCAGGGCATTATGCAAATTTTTGCGGTCGGAAAATTTGCATATTTTCAAAATTTGAAAAAAATGGCAGGAAGGCGTTGAAAATGGTCCAGTAAGTTCCCAGCAATCAAGTTTGGTCGAAATTATTGCTCTTAGACATTTTTTTATAGCAATTTAAATCATCGTCTGCTACTCAATGTTATTTTGTGCTATAAAAAAATGTCTAAGAGCAATAATTTCGACCAAACTTGATTGCTGGGAACTTACTGGACCATTTTCAACGCCTTCCTGCCATTTTTTTCAAATTTTGAAAATATGCAAATTTTCCGACCGCAAAAATTTGCATAATGCCCTGAGGCAAAATTCCATCTGAAAGTTGTTGGATATGATGTAGATAGTCCTAAAACATCATATCCAGTCATTTCCAGCTTTTTCCCGTTTAATTACAGCTCGTTTTTATCGAAAATCCGCATGTGTTCGAGAAAATTCTACCGTATACCTACAGTATCCACGTTGACCTCAATATTATATTATCGTTAGATACCTGAGATATGGGCCTACCTATTACAAAAGACCTCATTTTGATTGCTCTTGTAGTATTAAAAATTCATCTGGTTATATCGGCGCACGAACTTATCGAACAACCTGATACATTTTTTCATTTTCATTTATTTTTTTGTTCTTTTTTGTACAAATGTAAAATAGAAAAACAGAAAGATATGTAAATGGAACTGAATCTATCCAAAAATATAAGCTCCTTAAAGAATACAATAGTAATATTTGAATATTTTTTGTATGTTACTTTTTTCATTTCATATTATTTGACCTTTTAGGAGACAGAGTAAAGCATGTGATTTCAAGTCTTCCGGAAAAACTAAGAAACTGAAAAAAGAAGGCATCAATCCGTTCTCTGATCAGAACAGATAAAATTATGAAATAAACAAATAACTTTAATTAAAAAAACACAAAATATTATAGTGTACGGTATCTTTTTATCAATTTACTATCAGATGATGTTTTTTGCACATCATTTCAAAAACAAAAAATATGAATTTTTATATTTTGATTTATGTAAGGCTAAAAAACAAAAACCGTTGATTTTTAACATTTTTGAGTTGTTTTTCTTAAACTCAATTTTTCAAGCCATAGATCGCAGAGAGCGACGAACTTTTGCCAAAAATGAAGCCAAAAAATGTGTAGCAAAACCAATTTACAAATATAGGCTTCCAAAAAGGGAATTTTTTACATGCAACAATAATAATCTCTTTAAAAGGATTAAATTTAAAAAATAAAAAAGATATGGACAAAATGTTTATCTAAGATTTTTTGTTGCAAAAAGCGTTATCTAAATGGCACAAATTGCTTCTTTATGACATTTAAAAAATGCAAAAAAATTAAGATTAAAAAATGTTGCTTATTACTAAATAATACATCTGAAAATATGTTTGAAAAAGATTTAAATAAATTGCTGTGGTTTGATATGAAAAAAGAATACGGTATTGAAAGATGTACCTGTTTACCATTTATAACCATTTTAGTTTGATTTTTACCAATTTTGTGTTTTAATTGTATTTTTTATCATAATAAGGAAGTTTGTAATTTTTTGGCTAACATCATTAACTTTTGAGATGTTTGGGTTTCACTTACAACTTTCAAGTTTCTATATGAGTTACCTAAGGGATTAATTAAAGCTTCTATTTAACTTATATGTAGCCAACGTTTATTTTTTTTTTTCCATTTCCTTCATTTTGTTTCTTTTTTTGCTGACGCGTTGTTTTTATTAAATTTGTTTTTAATTATTCGCTTTGAAATTTAAAAAAACCTTTTTTTTCTAATTACACAATTTTCTTTTTGGTAGGCGGTTGTTGTAGAGAGAGTAAATATTGATAAAAAAGATTTGAAGTTGCTTAATTACCGGGAAAAAATAGAAATAGAAAAAAAACATTTCAAGAATGAGTGAAAAAACGTGGGAGAAATACATTTTGATGTTTTATTTGGTCACTCAAAAAAGTGGAAAGAATGTTCAAGTCCAGAAAATCATCAAAGGCATTAATTTTTGTAATACCATAATAGCAAAAAAGAAAATAGAATAACAGGAAAGAATGTTAAGTAAAAACCACTTTATTCTATTAGTGATATTTTGAACTTTTAAAAACAACTCCAAAGTAATATCAAAAAAATTCCGATGGTCTTAAAAGAAACAATTTTCTGCTAAAACAAATCCTACACAAGTGTCTGCTGTAGATTTTAAAGAACATTCAGTCCCTATTAAAAAAATAATATAATATGCATTTTATGTAGTTTAAAATTATCTTTATTTTTGGGGGATGGGGAGTACCTTCCATTTTGCAAAAAAGGAATACAAGCAAATAATCATGTATCAACTCGTGTCAGGAATTTATTAATGCCAAAACTATAGTCTATAAGCGCTGACGCTGTTACCACTTTTTGGACATTTTTGAAACATATTTTATCCCTATCTTTAGCTCATAATCTCTCTTTAAACCCTCTATAACTACCTCTTCAATAGCTTTACATAGCCAGCCTTCAATAGATAGTGCCATGTTTATACAATAAACTGAAAATAGACTGGTACTACTTGACCCGATTTAACCTTTAATACAGACTAATACAGACAAAAGTAGGATCTTATCTCTTTTAAACTTTCAACTTACATAAAAAATACAATCTCTTTTTTTGTGTTTGTAATCATAGTGGAAGAAGAAATTTTTTTGTTTACAAAAGCTTCCTTTTTTCAAATTAATTTTAGCCTAAATGTATATGCATAATTTTAGACATCGCTGTAAACTGTAAAATATTAAAAAAACTTTTCAAAAATTATACACAAATTTAATTATAAAATTTACTAATTTTTAAAAAAAATAAATTTGATTATGCAATTTTAACAGCAGAAAGTCATTTAAAAATAGCCCTTTTTTCTTACGTTTTTTCTTTTAATAAAAGAAGGAATCAAAAATCGTTCATTGAACTCCGAAAATATCTCTCCATATCAGTGATGATATATTTAAGGTCATTTTTCGAAGAATCTTGATCGTTCTTTTTTGAGGGTTATAATAACATATATCCATCCATCTTGTCTTTTTTGTACAACATGATCTCTTACTTTTTTTCTGCAAATGCAAAAGTTAGGTTTAAAAATACTAAAAACAGAGTGATTTTTGTTACTTCAAAAGAGAACTCGGATGTTTTTTGTATTTATTTTGTTCTTTTTATTTTTCGATATTCTTTAGTTTTTTTTCTAACAATCAGAAAAATTTGACTAATTCCATACATTTTTAATTTCTGCAAAAAAAAACTAATCTCAACTAATGTTTTTTTTGTTCAAATAAGAAACAAAAAAAAGAATGAACACAAAATAAATAATACGACAAGCTTACAGTAATCCGTTTGAAGTCTATCAGTTTAACACAAAATACAGAGAGTTTTTGGTTTTGAAACGACTGAATCCTTTTTTAGGCTAGTCTTGCAGATTCCCTTTTTTGCAGAAAAGTTACAGTAGACTTTGTGTTTTGCCTTTACTGTATTTCTTTATCCGTGTTTTTATAAACTTTTGCGCATGTTTTTTCGAATGTTCTTTTTTTGTTGTTATTTTTTCAAACACCGATTTTTGTGGATATAATCTTTAAAATATTTATCATCTTTTTTCTTAAATATCACAACAACACAAATATGTATAAATAATATTTTTTAGGTATCATCAATAAAAAAACAAAAAAAGAAATAATCTCAACACTATGTTCATACAAATATTTATAATGATATAAAAAGAGATAACAAGATATGATTGATAAAGAGAAATGAAGAAACAAACAATTACATTGCAACGAATCACTAATTTTTTTTACCAAAAATGTTTGCGCTAATCGAAAAAAAGTTAAATGAGATCAAAAGTATATATTAAAGTAAAAAGAAAGAGAGAAGAACTACTACTGGAAGATATAATGAGCTCAGGCCAGGCCTGGAAAATATATTACATGCATTTTAGTATCATGTTAATTTTTTTAAGGCACACTATTGTTTTGAGAGGAAGGGAAGAGAGATCATTAGATGATCCAACAAAAAAAATTAAGCCTAAAGTCTCTACCACATTTAAAACAAAAATTTAAAAAGATTAAACTTAAGAAAGAGATGATTCCTAAAGTAGCTTCTGTACAACAATAAAAAATGTAAAGCAATTTGTAGCTATAAAAAGAGAGGAGGGATACAATTTAAAAAAAAGTTTTTTAAAGATATTTTTTGCGAGGTTTGAGCATTAAAAAGCTTTTTTTCTGATGATTTTCTGGATATCTTTTTTTGAAAGGCAAAGTTGGCGGTTTTGGGTTGTTTGATGTTTTTCTCTTCACCTATTTCCATTTGAGAGATGGATGTTTAATGGAAGAATTCAAAATGTTCTTCAAGGAATTTACGCAATTTTGGTAATCTGTTGGATTTGTGATGTGAGCCTTTAAGATTTTTTGGATGTGGAGTTGTTTTAATTGGAACAGAATCAACAAAAACTCCAAATTCTTCATATTCATCCATATCTTTATAATCGAGTTCATCTTCATCTAAAAAATAAAGGAATATTAGAATATTATCAGATTGTTCATATGGTAAAAGAATATTACGATAACTTACCATGTTTACGATGATGATGTTTTCCTTCTGTTTCAGGAACAAAAACAGCAAGTAAAAGGGTAATTGTTAAGAGAGCAATGAGCATCATATTTGTGAAATTCATGATTCTTGAGAGTGTTTGTTGAGGAGATTACGGTAGGAGATAAAAGTTGATTGAAGTCTACAAAGAAATAAAATCATTAAGATTATTTTAGCACAAAAAATAAAAAACACGACTATTTACAAACGACACATTTAAATGGTTATGAAATAGAAAAGCCGAGACAAAAGGGGGAAGGGCGATGATTAAAAAATATTCCAAGGTCAAGAAGGGGGTTGTGTTAGGACACGCCGCTTTGGCAAATTGACAAAAATTCACATTATTTTTTTTGTCTTGCGCAAACTTTTTCGCGCTCCTCCTCGCTTGCTTACTTTCATTAAAACAAAAGTGACCGTTTATTCGAAAAAGACATGGGTTTTTGAATGGACAAAAAATAGGTGGAGCTTATAATATTTTTTTTAAAAAAAGAGGAATGTCTCTCTCTCTCTCTTGGAATGTATTCTAGAGTGTTTTTTTATGTTGCCTTGCCTATAGGGGAGGTCTAAAAAAGGAAGGAAGAAAGGAAGAAAAAAAAGGAACATAAAAAATGTTGCAATCTACAAAAAACTCAAGTAGAATAAAGAATCATTCTTTGCGCTGACCTTTATATTTGCTTTCAAAAGAAGGAGTTGCGCTTTTTTGGGTAAGAGAATTTAGGTAAAGATCATCGCGAGAATGGCACATTTTTATTTGTTTGCAGCTGCTGCTGCGGTTTCGAAAGGGCTTTTGTGCCGAGGCTTTCTTTTTAAGCGAGAAGAGATATTGCAAGGGAAAAAACAATGCAAACGGAAAGAAAACGGCATTGATGCGCGATCGAAAAAAGGGGAGGTGGAGTGATGATGACCCGGTACCAGGTAATTCATCGCCACCGACGGCCGAGTTTTAAGTGTTTCACGAAATATGTATAATATTTGGGCAAAAACTTATGTATCTCGCTTGAAAAAAAGAATGCGCATTCTTTTTTTCGTTTTCTCCTTCTTCTTGTCAAGTTTTTTTATAATATTCCGCCGAGGTCGAAAATCAAGAAGAAGAAGATCATCCCTTAAATAGAAAGAGACAATCTTATCTTACTAATAATGATTGTGTCACCCCTCATCCATCCATTGCTGCCTTTTTAAAACAGTAACAGAGAAGAAAGAGCTTCGCTTTTCACCATTGTTTCAAAGAGTCTTTAAAGATCTCTTGAATGTTTGATGGCGATGGAAGTGTGATCTGTGGCAGTTTTGCCGATGCTTTTATATCTTTCAGTTTTGGCTTCAAATGATAAATAAAAGTGTATGAACTTTCTCCTTTCATTTTGCTCCGCCTTTTTTCTCCTTCTATTAACTTTTTTTGTTCGTTCAGATGTAACCTGTTGAGATCCGCCTTCGGGCAAACACATATAATATTTCTTCTGTTTTGTTTTATTTTAGGGTGGGGTTTTCAAAAGTTTCAGGAAAGAAAAAAACAAGAGAAACATAATAAGCAGATAGAAGGAACACCCTCTCAAAAGAAAAAAATATAGCATCAAAAATGCCAAAAAATCAGCCGTGAAAATGTCAAGGAAGCAACAAAACAAAAAGCAAAAAAACGAGTTTAATCCCCTTCTCTTTGGTCAAAAGTCAAAATTTAAGAAAAACAGAATACATGTATCTTTGTTATTTTTAGAAAAAAAATCTTGCAAAATTTCATTTTTCGTAAAAAAAGATGTATTCTTTTTATTCTTTTTATCACCCGGACACGATTTTAGCTTTGATAAATCTTTGAAATGAAAGACTTTTGAAATTTCAAAACAAAACATTTCTTTTTGATCGCAAAAAGGATACAAATATTTTTGTGATAAAAAAGTGCATGTTTAAAGATTATGCAACTGACAGAATAAAAAATGTTGTAAAAGTATAAAAAATGAATTGTTTTAGATCAAATACTGCAACGTACTCAGAAATCACGTTGATGCAAAGCAGGAAGTTAAATTCTTTAATGAATGAATGGAATACTGTAACACAGATCAAAACAAAAAAGGCGGTAAAATATTGTGCAAAAATATAAAATTAAAAAACAAACAAAAAATGTAATTTATGGCTTTTTTAACAAAAAAGACCTTTTAAGAAAAGAAGAAAGAAAACCGGTTACTCCAGATGTTCACAATCAAAATTTTTGATGGTGTTCCAAAAGTTTAAAGTTCCTTTCTACCATCTCTTTTGCCTCATAAGCCGATTTCTACATTTCATTTTCGCTTCCCGTGGATACTGTATTCAAGATTTCATGCAAATTCAAAGCTTCTGGAAACAATTATTTTTCTGCCTTTGTCTAAACTCCCCTTTTTGTATTCCTTCAAGTGCATTATTTTTTTTAAATGTATCCGTCAAATTACTGTATTTGTATGGACTTTTTTAACCCCAGACATTCTCCCAGCAGTTTTTTTCTATTTTTCCGTGTGGTTCTTTTTTCCATATTTTTCCAGACACTTTTTATGTTTTTTGTATTATTTATTTTTTTCGCAAAAGTACAGAAATCCTCGTGAGCTTGGGAACACTCCTTTTTTAACCTCAAATATTTTTTAGATATAACTATTTTTTTTATTACATACTGTGAATGCATAACAAAATCTTTTTTTACAGATGATGACCGAAGCAATGCCAATGACTCATATCAACATACAACAAGTACTTTAAATAAGTTTCAAATCCCTTTGAGAGATGCTTTGTATTCTTTTAAAAGTTGTTTTTTTTCCAAACAACTTTTAAATTAAACTTTGATTTTTGACTTTGAATAGTAATAACTTTTTTGATTTATTCTTTGTTTTTTAAAAACTAATAAATTGATGGAAATCACAAGTCTGGAAAATGCCATATGTTGTTTTTCATATTATCAGAAGAAAAAGATAAAAGTTCATGATGATTTTTTATATTTTCCATGAAAAATGAAACAGATGCTTTTTTTTCTTTTGGAGGAAGCAATGTTTTTGCTCATTTTAATAAAGTTTGTTTTTTGATTTTTAGATTTTATTTGTAAATTTATATTTTTTTTCTTAAATTTCGCTCCTAACACGAAAACACTCGAGTAAAAAAAATCAAAAGAAAAAAAATACAAAGAAGAAAGATTTTTTTATTTCGTAATTCTTTTATAGGACAGACTCAAAGTCAAAAAACAAAAAAGAATGGCATCACATCGAATCGAATGTAAACTTTTGTGTTCCATTTTGGCATTCAAATTTGAATTTTTTCCCGAGAAAAAATTTGTTTTTCCCGAGGTGTAACACTTAGCCAAGGGAACACAAAAGTTTACAACTTCTTTTAAAAAAATTCGATGTGGCATACAAAAAACATGTGATTTTTTGTATGCTTTTTAATTTTATTAAAAAAAGAGAGAGAGAAAGAGTAATTTGTCACTTATGCAAATTTGAACTTTACCTTTTTGTATGTTGTGTTTTTCTTGTTTTTTGAGAGAGGACTTTTTGGAACAAAAACACTTAAAAAAATTAAAAGAAAAAAGTAATATTAAAAAATATAAGAAAAAAAATCAAAAAACATCGTTTTTTCTTTAAAAAATTGAAGTATTTTTTTTGTAAAACAGAGAAAAGCTGCTTAAAAAGTTCACAGCCAAAAAAAATTCTTTGATTTTTCCATCTGATTCCAGCAAAAGGAAAGAAAACAAAGAAGAAGCAATATTCAAATTTTTTTTAATTTTGGAAATGTTTGGTAATCTCTCTTTGTATCTTTTTTTTGAAACAACAACATTCAGAAACATTTCGCATCAGACTTTTGGCCTTTGAATTTTAGAATCAAACAAATGGAAAGGATTTGGGATATTTCTTTGGATTGAAAAGAGATATATCGGATTGACGTTTCCATTTTTCATTTTTGTTTGAATAAATCTGATTTGAAAAAGAAATTTTATCATAGAAAAATTTGCGTCAAAATCAGCCTTTTTTTAAAGGCACCGAATGGCACGGAAATAAAATTTTTATAAAGAATAAAAATTTTGAGATGATATATGCATATTTTGTTGCCGTTAAAGCCCCGAAAAGAAAGTTACTTTTTTAAGTCTTAAACGGATTGTTTTTTTCGTTTGATAAGCTTAAAAGTTTTTTTATCCCACTTTCTTCCCTTCAAATAAAGAAGGCCACAAAAAACTTCAAAGACGAATTTAAAAAACAACACCGGATTGTGCAAAATAATCGGTCGTCATCAGATATACAACATCAGATTCTGCTGCAATAATTGAATACCACAAATGTAGAAAAAAAAGAAGATCAATGAAAGCCGGAGGGAAGGAAGTGAATGGCAGTGCCAGTCGTCATCGTCCACAAAAAAGCAAGTTTTTGACTAAAAATGGTACTCATCTTTTCACACATAAATCTCTACAAATCACCACATACATGTCGTAAAGACATCATCATCGCCCTTTTCTTTGATCTAATGGATGAAAACCGGCTTTATTCCGGGTTCTAAAATACATGTATACTTTTATCCACCTCCTCATAATAGATCTTTTTTTGTCTCTTGCATGAACTTGTTTGATTTTTTTTCATTTCTAAGATCATCTTCCTTTTTTTGAATGACCAACCACGAGGCGGTAATAAAAAGAATTATTTGATGAAGATAAATGACGCTATAAATGTAACAATTTTTTCCCTTTAACACTTTTTGTCTACCTAAGTTGCAATTTTAAAAGAAAACACATAAAATCCAATGACCCAGACAGAAATAATTATTATTAAAACATTGCTCTTAGTCTCTGTGCAAAACCCAATTTTCAAATTTGAATACATAAAAATGAAATCGAAATTATTAATGCACTTTTGAGACAAAAGGATTTCGAATGATGGATGAAATGAAGATTTTCCTTCAGGGGCTTTTCTATCATTCATCTCTCATGTCGTTCTTCTTCTTTCTCCAAGCGTTCCGTTTCATCCATAAAAGAAAAAGGAACACTTTTCTCTTTTTTTCTACATTCTTTTACCACTTTCTGAAATTAGAAATCAAAAGTGCATTACTTTTATTTATGAGTTAGTTGTGTTAGTCACACACAAAATAACAATGCATTTTTGTAATCCTAAGTGACTCGTCTGATGAATTTTATATTAACTTCCGTTTCCAAACATAAATACAAACAAAATTAATTAGTAAACGTTCTCAGAAGTCGAAACTTCCCAAAAAACTACACTACAGAAATAAACGGCTATATCAAATCCACGACTGCTAAATTACTCACAAACAAATCCTCTACTTCTAGTGTGCAAAAACGATACGAAAGCTTAAATGTTGCAATATTGCAAAATAACAATATTTTTGCAATATTTTTAATTTACATAAAATCTCCTAAACTACCGTATCCTATTTATGACATGCGTGTTTATGAAAAAAATTGCAATTAAAAATTTCCATAAATATCTTTCAAAATATAAATAATAAAAAGAAATCCCCAAGAGTAGCGATTAGGCTTTTTTTGTGTTGTTATGTGTTTTTTTTGTTGCATTATTTTTTTGTATACACTTTTTTTTCTATTAAGAAAGTAAAAAAGTAATTGTAGTTTTTTTGTAATTTTTTATATTATTTTTTTTTCTTTTTTTAAGTGTTTTTATAAATCTCTTGTGTGTATGTTTTTTATAAATACATACTTATATTCTTTTTTTCATTTCTCCCCTGGAAGGGGTGATGATAAACACTCACCTTAATTGCAATTTATTTTTTTAGACTTTCGCTATACAAATTCCTTTGAGTCACTTGATTTTTTACTGCTTTTTCTTTAAAAGGATTTATACAAAAATATAATTTGCAGAGGAGTTTTTCTGTGAAAAAAGAGAGAAAAAACATAAAAAATAGTGAAAGTAGTGAAAGGAGAGAGAGAGATTATTATTGGGAAATGTTTTTTGATATTTTGACAAAGAATTTATATCATGATGTTAGGTGGAAAGTGCAAGAAATCGGAAGAAATTTTAAAATGAAATTCAATGGATACAATAATAACAATTGTTAATTACAACAACTACTTTGCCAAGTATTACTTCATTTTACAGTAGTATAAAAAGCAAAGACCCAAACATCATCTAGTAAAAAGAGTTTACCCCTGAACTTTTTTTGCAAAAAAAGTTTTTTGTGGATTTAAAAAAGATTTTGACGTCAAAGAAAGAACCGCCACCCAGAGATTTTTTACAAACTAGTTTAACTTCAAAGGTTCTTTTCAACTCGAAAAAAGCCAGACAAAAAAGTGAAAGTGGCTATTTTGGTGACCATTAAAATAAAAAAGCAGATTTTCGTCTGACCCGGTTTTTTTCCTCTTCGATTCTTCATTCTTTACAAATTTGCAAAATCTGCTTTTTTTAGCTCCTGTGCTAATTTGTATTTCTAGAAAATATATCCTTGCAAAAAACGACGAGGGTCGTCACATTTTTTATACAGAAAGATTCTTAAAATAACATGTAAAAAAATTTAACAAAGATGATTTGAAGCTACAAAATCACTCCCTTGACACTTATTTATGTGGGATAACCGAAAATGGAAACCTATAATAATAATGAAAGAGAGAAACAACACTAAAAATATTATCTTTGGACTTTTCTTCTATGTTCTGATTTTTAGCCATTTCTAAAAAAAGGATTGTTTTCCATTCAAAAACAGAAATTACTGTATTCTTTGAAATCGTTTTAACAGACACCATCACAGACGCATATAAACAACAAATGGAAAAATTAGGGTCATGAACTTTAAACTTTATAACTTTTACATGAAAACAAAAATTTTGAAAACAATATTTTTAAAAAACAAAAAAGAGGAATTTGGTCAATTTGTACAAAAGCACAAAAAGATACAAAAAAACAAATACTTCTGACATAAATGGTCATGTAAGAAGATGAAAAAGAACAATGACCCGAATAAACATATGGGAAAAAATGAATCCGAAGTTACGAGAAAAACCAAAAAACAGTATCAAACAAGACAAAAAAAAGCAGTTAAAGTCCTTGAACACTGATTTATGAGGGGTAATTCTCTTAGATTTTATGGGGGATTTTCACACTCTTTAATTGGTTATATAATTTGATAATTGTAATATGCAATAAAAAGTAGGGCATGTTGTCAATAAAAGAAGTAAAATCTGTTATTTAAATGATGACAGTAATTTCAAAAACCAAGTTTGGTTACTGTAACTAACTAACTAAAACCTATCAAACAGCAATAACAAAAGAAAACCAAAAAATCAAGGCCAACAAAGGCATGAAAAAGAAGTTACTAAATTTGGAGTTGGTAATTTTCCCGCCAAAATTTTTTACAAACGGTATTTTGAGCCTTTGATTCGCTAAATGAATTAATTAATCAGTAAAGAAATTAAAAGTAGCAAAAAAATGTAAAACTTTTACTTTCTTTAGAGAATCATTGATCACGTCTCACGTTCTTTTTAAATTTTAATCCGCATTGAATGACCAAGCCAGACGACAGCCATATGAGAAACAAAAAACAGAAATGGCCTTCGGAAAGTTTTTTGGAGAAAAACAGACGGTTTGGGGTAAATTTCAAATTAAGCCACGAAAATTGGCAAGAATGAGTGACCTCTATCTGTGATCATATCTTTTAAACTTTTCTTTATTTGGCATTAAAATGTTTAAAAAAAATATTTCTGATATTATTTTGATTTGTAAAAATAAATCAGAAACATTACAAACTTTTACGGGAAAACAATACATTTGTCCTTGAACAAAAATACTGGGGGAAAACAATGAAAGATTGGTTTAAACCGTGGAAATTAAGAAGGGACTTTTTAAGATTCAATCACACAAAGTCTAGTGATTTTGGTCAAAAATTTATTGTTACAACAAAGTCCATGGATAAATTGTAACATTACAAAAGAAACTCGTGAGAATTTTAAATGTTTGGCAAATCTGAATTTGTTTAACATGATCTTGAACTATATTTATACCCTCTTTGGAACATATTTATTAAATAAAATTTAATAAACTAACAGAATTATCAACGTCAAGCCAGGTATTATGAAAAAACATAAAAACACAAAAATTAAGTTATTTTTAATAAAATTTATACCGATTTAGAAAAAATAAGTTGGAGAACGTCAGACCATTTGGAGCCTTTTAATATGAGAGGTTAACACTATTAGTAGTAAAGGAGGTAGAATAATAATTCAATCAGCTGACTGACACAATTCAATGAAAGTAGGACAACTAGTTTTTTTATAGATATGTGTTATTGGGTTAAACGTGTTAGTTATCAGCTGAAAATCTGTAAATGAAATGATGCAAAAAAATTGTGTTAATGCATTTTTTTGCAAATTTTTTTAGCACAACTGGTTTAATAAGCTAATGATTTTTAGAGTTTTGGATGTATGATAAAAAAATATCAGAAATCAGTTCCTCTCTTTAATATTTATTCATAGATCCTTGTGATGTCATTTCTCGAAAATTAGATGGAATTACTAATTGAAAGAAAAGTATATTCCAAGAAAAATGCAAATGTTCACAGAATTATAGAATCTTTGTCAACGAATTGGATTAGTGTTTGTTCCTTCTGTAAATGACCATAAGCTTAAAGTAACTAGAAAATAATATTTTAATAACTATCCTTAAAATACTTTTGTTATCCTTCTAAAGTTTACGATGATAGAATGCTATAATAACTATAAAATGGAATAATTGTCATTTTAATTCCTTTTTTTACTACTTTATTTTTTGGTGCTTTATTTTTCACAGCTGATATTTTTGAAAGAATTTATTATCTGAGCTAAATCGGCTACATTTTTCATACGGTATCCAATGTTTAAAAACAAAAATCACGAGTTCCTTCTGTTTTTGAAGAAATGGGTCAGATTTAAACTTAAAATACCCTTGTTGTTTAAATAAAAACTTCGGTAATCCATGTTTTTGGAATGCTGTAATAACTATAAGACAAGCGATTGTAACACATATTTTAAAGCCTTGTTTTTTCTTTTGCAAAACTGAATTTATGAAAGTTTTTTCATCTTTGACATATCAACTATGGAGGTATACTGTAACTCCGTTTTTTTCAAAAACAAGAAATCACGAGTTGTTATTTTTCAAAACGGTTTTTTTTTCAATCAAAAAAGACCAAAGTTGTAAACGGAAACCTTTTTTTTTGTTTTTTCCATTCATTTAATCAAGGAAGAAAGATACTGTCATTTTTTTCTTCTGTTTTTTTCTTTGTTTTTAAGAGGTAAAAGATTGAGACTATGTATAAAAAATTGTTTTTTAGAATGTTTTACTTTTTTTCATATCACTTTTTTGTCACTTTTTTTTCTTCTTCCTCTCTCATCTGTTTACTATCCAAAAAAATAATAGGGGAAAACCGGTAAATAAACCGAATGCATGAAAAAAAAAGTTGTTGAAAATTATCTGAAAAGAAAAAAGTAGTTGTAGCAGGGGGAGCAGGTACAGACAGGTACTTGAACCATTTTGTCTACTGCCGGTGGTATATTATTTATTTGACCATTTGCAGTAGCAGCAGCATAATATTGCAACATATGTATTTCATTCACTGTCTTTTAACTTTTTGCACCAAATACTTGATTCGAGCCATTAAAACTATTAAAACGAAAAAAATCAAGTTCCAAATTTTTAAGGGACCATCCAAAAATAAGACAAAAAAGAAAAATAAGAAAAAGTGATGGGATGATGATGATGTGATAATGATCAGTAATTATTGTAATCAGTACCTGATGGTACGGAAAGAAAAAAAGACAGAGGTTCCACACTTCTCATTTGCTTTTTGGGCATTTGCCAATAAATATATATGTTCAGGACAAAAAAGAAAACATGACTGCCAAATATTGAAAGGGTTTAAACTGTTTTTCTTCTGATTCTTCTGATATTTTTGAAGTAAGTCTAAGATGAAGGGAGAGAGGAGAGAGCTTTGATTGTTTAAGCGATGACCTTGAGCTTCTGCTATTTTTTACGCCGCGCCAAAAAAATGAATGAATGATTTGATTAAATTAAAATTCCCACGTGAGGAGATGGTGTTTTTCTTTCACATCTGACTTTAAAAATATTTTTTATATCTATTTTGCCAATCTTTTTGAATAACAAAAAATTCAAGGTAAATGTAAATTATTATTTTCAAAGCTTTCCCGCTAGATGTCTGTGTTTTAAAGTAATGTTTTATAAGATCTCTTTTTCTTGCATTTAAAAATTGTTTTTAGGGCTACTGTATAAGGTACCCATAAAATTTTGAACTTCCGTTTTCAAATAATAATTCAAAAAAAAGGATTCTTTCAACATCTTTTTTTCTCGATATTTCATGTTTTGGAATCCAAGGCCAAGTAATGCAAGAAAAAAAACAATGAAACAAACACGGTGAAAAGACGAGGGGGCGTCTGCGCAACAATCAGACAGCCTGGCACGGCGCCAGTCTAAAGTTGAAGAACAAAAAAATAAACGGAAGAAGAAGAGGTAGTTTTTAGGTAGGTTGACTCAAAAAAAAATAATAACAATAAATCAAAGAGACATTCAAGGAATGAATGAAATGATTCATCGCATTTCTTCGATTTTGTAACAAAATGTTATTCAAAGGGCTTTTTAATCTTGAAGAAACATATGAGGAAACACATGTGAAAAAAAATTGGAATGACATTTTGGCGCTTTTTTCTACTGTGAGAAAACTGCTATTTCGTAACATCTTTTTTGTATATGTGTTTTTTGTCTCGCAAACTTCCTAAAGGTTGCAAAAAAAACGCAA
This sequence comes from Panagrolaimus sp. LJ2400, assembly GCA_024447215.1. Classification (NCBI taxonomy): domain Eukaryota; kingdom Metazoa; phylum Nematoda; class Chromadorea; order Rhabditida; family Panagrolaimidae; genus Panagrolaimus; species Panagrolaimus sp. LJ2400. The sequence continues at coordinate 289,136 of JAMRYA010000013.1, forward strand.
AAAAGTAGCAGCAATAAAATAAATAAAACAAGTCTGGGAAACAAAAAATACAGACTTAAAGCTGGAAAAGAACAAAGATTTGCATTAAAACAAGGTAGCTTTGCGCTTTGACATAAAAACACTTTTCAGCTTTAAAATGTTCAAAGTTTATAGGGACTTTCCATTATGTGAAAATAAAAGATGCAAAGCAAAGTTTGACGATACGTGCTGAAGCAAACAAAAGCGTACGGTAATAAAACAAAACATTTTTGCATTTTTTTTTGTTAATAATTTGATTGCAAAACTTTTTAACTGTATTTTTTTGTTTTAATACAAAAAAAAGCAATAAATAACACCATTATTTATTCGTCAAAATCCAATTATATTTGATTACATATTACTGATATTTTATGTATGAAAAATAAGCATATACTAATTCAAAGAAAGCCTCAATAAAACTGAGTTTAAACATGTAATTTTCAGAAAAAATACCAGGTGAAAAGAATAGCACCTTTGCTTTCAAAAGGTTACTGTTGCTTAATTGGACGCTCTTTCTGGAATGGATTTTTGAGAAGAGCTTTAAGCAGCTGCGGGCTGAAAAGGACAGAAATTTATTTAAATTAATTAAAAAGCATGTATTTAAATGTCACAAACCTGAGAATAAAGAGAAAGATGAAAGGAATATGATACATGAAAACGGTGAAACTTAGTTGAATTCCGCCATAAACAACTGCCCCAGTATCAGTGGAAGCCCAATTTGATTTTGAAATAATCGATTGTTGAACGATGATCGAAATCAGCTGTGTGAGGAAAAGGATCAAAGGGAAAAGAAAAAGTCGAAACTCAATTCCAACTTTTTCAGGAAGAAATCGAAATCCTCTCAAGACACACCCGAAAAGTGTACAGCAAAGAAAAAATGCCGAAAGTCCCAAACATGCAAATACAAATAGTGGTGCCGGATTGTATGCAGGTGGTACGGTATTGGTGATTACGGTAGGAAGAAGGGGCATTAAAACAAGCAAAAAGCATGTTGGTCCATTTCGTTCAGAATGAAATGCCTAAAATAAATATATATTTCTTAACACATGTTTGTGCCTAAGAAAGAACTAACAGAAGATTGTCCAAAACCAAGGATAGCAAAACGATTCCATGAAAATGCAACAAGGGATGCAGATTTTGCATACAAATGATAGATGTCATAGTATGAGGCAATTAGCAAAAGATTCATTATCCGATCTGCTCCATTTCCGGTGAATAACAGAGGGCCAGTATAAAGACCAATTCTTGGAAGATCGATTAAAATCCATGTAAAAAGGAATGCAAAAAACGTTGTTTTAATGGAAGATTCTCGGCGAAACCAATCTCGTACCATAAACAATAAGATTGGAATTCGGGCCAGTGTCAAAACAAAATCAATTCCAAGAAGGGCATACAGATAAAATTGACTCCATCCACTTGCAGGTTGTTTCAGCCCAAAAGCATATAAGAGAGAAGTGGCAAGCGCCTTCTGTGACGAAGACATGCTTTACTTCAACTAAAGAAAAGCTAAATGAAATGTGCCATTCATAAAGCTCAAAAAGTGGCACCTTTCATAAATGTAATAAATAGGCGGAGACAACGTTGTCAAAAGTAAAAAAAAGTATTATTTATTGAATAAAATGTTTTAGTAGTGACAAAAATTATTAAATTCGAATGGCATCAGCATGAAGAGCAATCGTTTGCATATCTGTTGTTTCACCCGCTTTGAAAAGTGCCATGGCATCTTTTGCATCTGCTGCAGCTTCCTTTGTACAAACAACTAACTTATCTTCTTTTGGTGAACCAGGATTTCGCACAATTTCAATCGCCAATTCAGCGCCAGAATCAATAAGTGCAAAAACTGGATTTACTTTGTACAAGGCATTGTCAGAACATTTTATTTTAACAGCCAAACGAACTCCAGTATCATTCCTGAATTGCAGCTTTTGAGTACCACCATCTTCTTGCCAATGTAATTCTGCAGCTGATAGCTTTCCTTTTCCTTTTGATCCTAAATTCAACATAGTTTAATATTACAAAAACCCAAAACAAACTAACCAGTTGCTGGTGGTGCAGTTTCTTTTTTAGATCCACTTGTTGCTGCAACTTTAGTTTCCTTTTTAGAGCCAGCAACTTCTTTTTTTGATGGAGGAATTGGTTGTGGTAGGCATGTATCTTTATGAGATTCTTCTTTTTTACCATCACCGCTTTCCTTCTTTGATTCACCTTCTTTCTTCTTTTCACCATCTTTTTTTTCTTCGTCACCTTTTTTATCCTTTTTGGATTCCTGGGAAAATCAGTATTAGTTATAATACGATGTATGGTGACAATGAATTTGTGGTTTTACAATTCTCAAATATGTCAAGTAACTAACCTCTTTTTTATCATCTCCACCTTCTTTCTTCTTTTCACCAGTTTCATCCTTCTTTGATTTATCTCCATCTTTTTTATCATCCTTTTTTGAGCCATCTTTTTTGCCTTCTCCTCCTCCATCTTTGCCATCTTCTTTCTTTGATTTTTCGCCTTCTTTTTTTTCATCTTCTTTTTTTGAAGTTTCTTTTTTACTTCCATCTTTTTTTTCTTCTTCCTTCTTTTCATTTTCTTTCTTTTCTAAATATGTTGTTATATATTACGATTACATATATCTAAAATATGTTTACCTTCTTTTTTGGAGCCATCTTTCTTTGCGGCTTCTTCCTCGGCTTTCTTCTTTTTTTCAGCTTCAGCTTCTTCGGCCTTTTTCTTTTCTTCTTCAGCTTTTTTGTTATCGGTTTCTGCAGATTTTGGAGCTGCTGCTGGTGCAAGTGCAGCTGGAGAAGGTTTTGGTGCTTCTGTTTGCTTTGTTGCTGCTGGTGTTGGAGGTGGAGCTGGAGCAGGAGATTTCTTTTTTAAACATTGTAAAGCTGTAGCACAGAATCCAAAGCATAAAATTATTAATGAAAAAATTGCCGGAAATATTGTAGAAGCGTCCATGTTTTTTCCCGCTTGTTACAAAGAAAGAGTGTTTGAAAAAAAAGTATTCGCAAATGAACATTATTTTCGACAAAAGGTTTGTGAATACTCTATGCAAATTTTAATTGTGATGATTTGTACAAGATCAAAGAATCAGTGTTTTTGCATTTGAATTTCCAAAGCTTTGTAAAGTCAGCGGTAAAAAGAAAGCAGAAATATGAAGAGGGCTTGAAAATTCCGGCCTGTCGTATTTCTCATCCTTGAAAGAAAGTAATATACTGTCGCTTGCACACATTCTAACAATTCAGTATTTTCTCCAAAAAAAAATGACATACACATTATGTATACGAAATTTTTTTCTGCTTTATGTGCACATATCAACACATTTACCTTGACCATTTATGATAGGCTAAGTTTATTATTTTATTAAATGCGGTGCATTTAAAAATGATACAGTGGTATTAGTCATTTTAATAAAAATAGTCATATTTGAACACCCATAATTTCAACAAAAGAGTTTAATTTCCAGCTGCTGCTCTTAAAAAAGTCGGAAGTGACACAGGATAAAGTCATGTTAAAAAATGCATTTAATTATTTTAAACAAACAATAACGCCTCTTCGCGGTTAATTTGTTCATCTGGATTTTTTAAAAACGATGTTTCCCCTTTTTTGTTTGCAGTTTAAATAAAAATGATACATTAATTATGAGTGTGGAAGCTAACCTTATTAGTAAGAACATCCATTTTTGTGAAATTTGTTCAAATATTAATTTTAAAATTCTTTTCAAACACGTGGATAAAATGGGTGTATCTTTAGATAGCTGAGTAATAAATAAAACAATAGATCACCGAATTGATAAATGCAAATACAAAAATTGGATATAAAAGTGAAACAACAAAAGCGAGTATAATCATATTAAATCCACATTCAATTAGTCATTCTTACTAATTGAATAAAAAGGATTCAACATAACTTTTTTAAAGCTTGTGAATTATCAATAAAATGAAACTGTTCGTTTTCATTGCATTTTTGGCTGTTTTATTCAACATTGCCTATGGCAAAGCTGTTGCTCCAGCACCAATAACAAAACCAACAACTGATTTAGATGCTGAAGTATGTTATATTTATGGTTAAAGGTTAATTAATCAGCATTTTTAGAAATTTCTTGAAAAATTTGGTTTTATGCCAAAAACCAACGCAACTGCATTTTCTGCAAAATCAGCTAAAATGGCCGTAATTGGCCAAGATCCAGCTTTTGTCAATGCCATAAAGTAAGCCATTACCTTTTTTTTATAGAAAAAAATACGAATTTAAGGAAATTTCAAAATGAAAGTGGCTTAAAAGTCACCGGGAAATTAGATGATGCAACAAAAGATGAAATGGCGAAACCTCGATGCGGCATCCTCAAAGTTGAAGCAAAAGCCGGCATTGCTGCAAATGCTCGTAAGAATCTTTAAACATCTTTTTTAATTTTTGTAATTTACACACTTTAATAATTTTCTTGATTTTTGTAGAAGCTCGTTGGAACAAGAATAAACTAACATATAATTTTTATCGAGTTACAAATGATGAAGATCAAAATCGTATACGGTAATTTTTAAAATTGCGTCAAAAATGTTTATTTGTAATTATTATATCTAGGGAAGCAGTTCGAAAAGCCTTCGGAGCATGGTCAGCAGTTGTGCCGTTAGATTTTGTTGAAACTGGAGATAAGAATGCTGATATTCGAATTGGATGGGAAACTCGAGATCATGGAGATGGTTCTGGATTTGATGGACAAGGAGGAATTTTGGCACATGCCTTTTATCCCACAAATGGAAGAGTACATTTTGATGACGATGATTTTTGGTCTGCAAATGATGCAGCAAAATTTAGACGGTAACGTTCTTGATTAAACAATTCTAACTTTACAAAAACATTTTTAGAGGTTATATGGATGTTTATGTTGTTGCAGTACATGAAATTGGTCATGCAATTGGAATCGATCATATCAATGATCGAAGCTCAATTATGAGACCCGCCCTTGGCTCAAATATTGATCGAAATGGAAACTATAAGTTCGATGAATTATCTCCAAAAGATATTGCTGCAGCTCAAGCAATCTATGGTATTCTTATTACCTGTTTGAACATACGTATAACTCGTTTTTATAGGTCGTCGAAATGGTGGAGTAACAACAATTAAGTTTTATGACAGCGAATATCACACAGGTGAGCTATCAAAATGGACCGGAAATTCAAAAGCCTGCAGTAATTATTTAACACAGTTTCACAATGATCGACTTTCTTCAATTGATACTGGCGGAGCCTGTGTTTATCTGTATCAAAATCAAAACTGCCAAGGCGAAAGAGTTAAATTAGTTCCCAATGGAAATTGTGGTGGAGATCAAAGGTGCTGCCCACATCATTGGAGCCTTGAACAAGGCGGCTGCAACTTTAATAATAAAGCTTCATCACATCAGTTATGTTAAAAAAAAGCATTAAAATACAAGGATTAAAAAACTTTGTGAAAATATAAATATATTTTTAAACACATGTAATTTGAAACCCTAATAATACTTTGTACAAACGAAAATAATAAATTGTTTCAAAGTTTTTGACTTTTTTTCAATCTTTTTTCATGTTTTATTAACTTTTCCGAGAGTCTGACACTTAGTTACAATGACACTTAGTTACAGACATTTAGTTACGGACAGTTAGTTACATGACACTTAGTTACACGACACTTAGTTACCTGTGACACTTAGTTACAGACATTTAGTTACGGACAGTTAGTTACAAGACACTTAGTTACCTATTACTGTAAAATGTTCTTTTTTAAAGAAATAACCGCAGATGTCATATCTTTTACTAATTTTTAAAAACTTTATATAATTTAATCAATAAAATTCACAATCATATCAAAGCAACAATGAGATAAAAAAAGTACAATAACAATAACAACAAGTATTAACAATAAAATTTAAAAAGAAATCAACAACGAACAATGATCAAGAACAACTATTATTTGAGTTCATTAGACATGCCGAGAAGTTTACCAAGTTTATAAAGGCGCTTTAAAATAATTCGAGATCTTTCTTCGAGATCATCGGTTTCTGCAAGCTCTTCTTCAATTTTTTGCTTTTGTTTTTTTTTTTTCGGTAATGAATCTTTAACCTTTTCAGGAGTTAAAGATTCATTACCGGCAATATAATTGTGATTGAGATTGAGGCTATCAAACTTTTGGTCATCAGTACCACGAGTGAAGAAACGGCCTTTTGATTCAAAGAATGTGAAATCTAATGATTTCTTCTTCGTTGCCATCTTAAATTATTTACAAATTATAACTTTGAAAAAATTATTAACTGCATTAACGGCAACGCAAGCACCCTCCTACGATAACTTAATTTTATAATATGAGAGAAAAAAAGTAAATCTAGAACATCGAAAAAAACAGAAAAAAAAAACAAAAAAATTAAAAGCATAGAAAGAAAGCGATTGACAGACGATATTGCTTTCGTAAGCTTTTAAAACCACACATTGAAAAAAAATTTTCGGCAAAGTTTCGTCATTGCCGCTAAAGTTGCAAAAACTTGCACAAACATCTGCTTTCACATTCACATCAAAAAAACATTTCGCAATATTTATTATTTAATCTGTTAAAAAATTGCAAAAAAAATTTATTTATTTATAACAAAATTTTATGTAACTAAGTGTCCGTAACTAAGTGTCACATGTAACTAACTGTCCGTAACTAAATGTCATGTAACTAAGTGTCCGTAACTAAGTGTCGTTGTAACTAAGTGTCAGATCCCGACTTTTCCGACACAGCGCTCATTGCTGTTGATTGGAATGGATGAAAGTTATAAGAAATCATAAGAAAGAATTAAGTAATTTAAATGGCCTGCATTCACAATTGTCAGCTGAAAGGCTTTTTGTATTGTTAAAGGAGTATCATCATTTTACGATTTGCCAAATAAAGAAAAAGTAGGAATTGTTGAAATCATTGAAATAAATACAAATTGTTATTTTTAAAAAAAAACATAAAAATAAGATGCTGTTTCGCTTTGGTTACAACTATACAGCTTGTATGCTTGAATTTTATTAATCATTTAAATGGAGACAGGCTCTTCAGTACTTAAATTGAAAAAAAAACAAAGAATTTGAATTTCCCACTTTTTTAATGCGCAGCAGAAACTCATTTTTTTCACATTGTTTTGCCGGGAAATTCTAAGTTTTTCTTTTTAGCAATGCGTCAAATGACGATATTGCTTTAATATATTATAACTTAAGTTCTTTCTGTTTGTTTTTTTTGATTGCATGACAAAAAAACAAACAACACATTTCACGTCGTTGAAAAAGTTTTATTATGAATGAACTCTAGGACGAACTCATATGATTAGAAGCTTCTTCTTTTAAATTTTAGTTTATTAGTAAATTTTGGGCGTGCAACCAATGAGAAAACTTAAATGTGAGAGGTTGACCTAATAACCTTATTTATTTGTTGCTTGAGCTTTTTGCCTATTCTAGAAAAACAAATCATCTTATTAATTCTTTTTTCTAGTTGTGATCAAATTTTCTTCTCATCTGAACGAGAATATGCCACGTGTTCGTGCCGGTTTAAGAAAGAAGAGAGAATTGATGGCCAAGAATCGTAAGAATCGTGTTCCGAAACCAAAAGTACCAAAACCAATGAATCTTCGACCATTAGTTCCAAAACCATCGACTTCGTCATTTCAACTTCCAAAACATAATCTTCCACGTATTCCAAAAGCTGAAATTTCTGAAAAACAAAGAGCTCAAATGGCTCGTCTTAATGAATTAAAGAAACAAAAAGCTGAAGAAAGAAAGGCTCAAAAATTGGCTCGCAGTGAAAGGATGAGTTTATTGAGAAAACAGAAAAGTAAGTTTTTTAGTATTGGATAATTATTAATATATAATAACATTGTTTTAGGTATCAAAAGACAACTTGAGTCTTCAAATCCAAAAGAAGAAACGGTTTCTGAAGATAATGGTAATGTACTTACTGCTGCTTCAAATGATGAAAATGTTCTCACTGATGGTACTACTGAAGTTGTCCAAAATGAAGCATCCAAATTCATTTCATCTCATTCAATTCAATAATATTCATCTCTTCTAAAATTTTTCATTTATCACTTTTATAATATTACGTTCAAAAATAACTTTTTATGTACTTTTTCGTTTGAATGATTGTTTTTAATAAATACTTTTGATAAACCTCTTTTTTTATTGTATCAAAACATCAAGGACATATAAACAAATATATTTGAAAAAACCATGTGTTATTGTTAAATAATTTCTGATCAAATATAGTTTTATATTTAAAATTTTTAGTATTGTTGTTCAAATTTGAAAAGCTTTGAATTTCTTTTTTTGATTATAGAAGTTTATTAACACATTATTAATTTATTTTTAACCTAAAGCACATAAAAATAAACATTTAAATACAGCACATAGTATACATGTTCAATGCATTATTATATATTTCAAATTATAATGTTTGTCAATTATCGCAGCATTTCAGGAAATTTATGATATAGGTTTATAAACTAAAATTGCTCGATCAGTTCCATCATTGCATTTAAAAATTTGTTTTCCATTTTCTTTGTAGTCGGAATGTAAAATTTCATACAAATTTTGATATCCCAATTTTTTAAAAAGTTTTTGAGAGTTTATTGCTGTTGCTTCTCTCATTAATCCTTCACATCCAGCTTTCTTTATTTCATCCAAATTATATTCGACAAGTTTTTGAGCAATTCCTCGACGAGTATAATCTTTGTGAACGGAAATCATCAGCCCGGAGGCAAGCTTTTTTGCATTTGGAAGAATTTCCCATACCTAAAAAATATTTCAATAAGAGTTGAAGAGAAAAATGCAGTATTTTTGGAAGCAATTACTATCAATTCATTATCAAAAAGAAATTAGAAACTGTTGCTTACTTTATGTTCAAGTTCTTTCAACAATTTCAAAATAATATTTGGTTTCCATGATTCATATGGTTCACATTTGTCTTCTGCTTCATTATTATTGGATGAAGGTCTCTCTAATACTGCCATTAACCGAGCTGCAACAATTTTATTATCATTCTTTGATCGAACAATATACGAGAAACATGGCTCTTCCAATGAAGCTTTTACCAAATCTATAAAATGAAGTTACTTTCAGTCCTATAAAGCCTAAAAAACACCTCTAAAAATTGGTTCCATCTCTTCTTCCGTTGCTTCCAAAGAGTTATTGAGGGGTTCATTTTTTAAGAAATCTACCCTCAAAAAATTTAACAATTCTTCTTCATCATTCTTCGTCGCCTTTCGTACAAAAAGATCATCACCAAAATAATTATTTGAATCCATTTTCTTCTGTTTTTAAAGTAATAATAAAAATGTTTCCATTTTCTTCTTCTTTTTATATGTCACTTGTTTTTGGTCATTTTCAATATTACAGCAGTAAAATAAATCATGTGAAGTACTTCATCTAAAAAATGTTGCGAATTGTTTATAGACACAATTAATCAAAAAAAAATAATGTGTTGTAATCAGCATTAATCATGTTAAAAAAAGTTGGTGTTTCAAGAATCTGTTTTTCTTTTCAACTGATAAAACTGTTTTTTGGTGCCGCTATCAATCAAAAGGTCAAAAGTAAAAAATAATTTTTTACAACAACACCCTGTTAACCTGTCATATGTGTAACAACTTTTTCCCCAAAAATTATCGCAACTTTTTCAATTGTTTCTAAATTTTATGTTATGTAGTTAGTAGTGTTAAAAATAACAGAAAAAGTTGATACACATATGACAGGTTATCGGGGTGTTGTTGCGAACATTAAAAAATATTAACTAGCGAAACAATTTATTAACTTAAAATAAAACTTGTAAAAACCAAATATTACTAGCAAATTAGAAGAAGTATTCATTAGCTATAAAACAATAAAACAATAATAATTATTTTCAACAAAAAACAAAGGAATCTATACAATTTTATGTGATGCCGATGATTTATAAAAAACCAACATTCTTAACTCAGCAGTTCAAAACTCTTAAGAGGTTATGAATTTAAAAAGCAACTTAATAAACAAGTGCTACCGTAATCACCGAGCTCTCTGTGGATATATTACATAGATAAATTAAGATGACACCAAAAGGCGTACATAAGACAATTCAAAGAAAATCATAAAAAAGTTTTACTCCAAAATATTTATGAAAAATAAACGTGTTTTGAAAAAATTTAATAACATTCAATAAGCTAACAATATGTTGTTAGCTTATGAAATGTTATTTAGATTTATGTTACTGAAGCTTGCCTTGTTGTTTTTTAATTTTTTGGTTTACTTGCTTAAACGGTTAAACTCTTTTAAACAAACTGTTTTAAAAGTGAAAACACGAGTCTCTTAATGATTGATTTATCTTTGGCAATATTGTGTCGGATATTTAAAATAGTGCCAAGTGATCGATTTGACAAGCACGTTATGTCGAATTGCAGTTGTTGTTTTACCAGCCTCTTAAGCATAAAAGTTTTAGCAAAATCTGAACGATAATCTAAACTCTTTTTTTATCCAAAGAAATGAAAATAAATCGTTGGATTTTCGGTTTTTTGATTTTGCATTTAGCTGCAGCTGCGTTATTATCTGGCGGAAATTCTTCCACTGAGATTCCAACACCTGTTTTAAAGGCAACTACAATAGTAAGTTACATTCCGACAGTATATTTAAAATATAAACATTTTAGATTGGTGTATTTAATGAGACATTTTCATGGAAAATTGAGAATTTTCTTTTATTCGATTTTGGAACACGGGATAACGCTATTGTTCTTGTTGGACCAACTTTAGCTGCTGTTGATTATACAAATGATAAAATCTATACGGCGAGTTTCAGCATTTTACCTACATGGACTTCTTACCGTGCAAATTATTATGATGATGAAACCTTCATTGTTACAAAATATGAAATTGTTTGTCAATTTAATACTGCTTTGGTTAAAAGTGAATATCAATAAACAATTGGTGGAACCACATATGACGGAAAAATGATTCAAAAATCCCATCTTCATGCAATGGATACTGTTGACATCAGTGTTAAAGCATTTTATTACATTACCAATGAAACACAGCAATCAACATTTCTTTCTTCTTCCCCAGTCTTTAAAAATAAACCAAGTACTTTGGGAGAGGATTTATTAAAATTATTTAAAAAAGATGCTAATTCTCACTTTGTGATTGAATGCGCCGGTGAAGAAATTACAGTAGATTTCTGATTGATCATATCGATGTGTTATTTTATTGTATTTGTTTGTAGGCTTATAAACCAGTTATGCAAGCCCGTTCTGCAATTTTCAATGAGCTTTTGTCAAATGGAACCGATCGAATTCGAATCTCTGATTTTCCATCAAAAATTGTTAAAAAAGTTGTTGAATTCTGTAATAATGATACAATTGAAGATTTCGATGATGAAGAAACAAACATTTTTGTGATGGCATACGCCTATAATATTCCAAGTTTAATAGTAAGTTTGTTTAATAAAATAATATCTTACTGAATATCTTCATTCTTTTAGACTTATTCAAGTAAAAAAATCAGTGATAGTGCAAATTTTGATAATGCTGTTGCTCGTATTAAGTTTGCGCATTTCTATCATGAAGAATCCTTGAAAAAATGATTTTTCGATTACATTATTCAAAATTTTGTTGATGTTTCAAAGACTGCAGCTTTCAAATCCCTTGATGGAGAATTGTATAAACCAATTTTGGAAGAACTTATAAGCCATTTTTTGTAAAAAACGGACTTCACTTCGGATTTCAAAAAAAATTTTTTCAAGTTTGAAGGCTAATTCCATGCCTATATACCAAATCGAGGTCGCAGATCACGAATTTGAAGTCCGTTTTGGTCTCCGGTGCAGCTGCCCCGAGATACGGCACCCCTTGCTCCAGAGGCTGCCAAAAATGACTGGCTTTATAAAATGCCACGTATGGCATATCAACGTGTTCGTCTTAACCTACTGAGTCATAATATAGAAGAAATTATTGTTAAAAGTTATTGTGACCTCAAGTTATTGGTCATCAAAGTTGGTGCTATGTCGTTTTTTGGCGTTTTGACCCCAATGCCAAAAAACGGGCATACTTTTTTATTGTTTCATTAGATTCCCCATATGATTCTACATACATCACAAAAAAAATTTTTCAAAAATCCGTGGCATATGACGGTTTTTCAGCCGATTTTCTGTAAAAACCTCTATCTCCAGCATCATGTTGGAGGCAAAACTCACGTTATATGCATGATATTGACCTACGGTGAAAAGCATTATGTAATACAATGATATAAGAGTGTTCTGGGTGATTTTGGGCATTTTTGGATATCAGGGGGCAATATGGCGTCCATATGAAATCTCAAAACTTAGCAACATGGGTGCTGTTGGCAAAATGGCTCAAAATGACGTTTTTTGTTAAAGAATGAAGGTGGATTGACTTGAATAATTTAAAATACATACAAAATCACTATATTAAGGTGTTTAATGTCATATATGGATGATTATTAGGTCCTGGGGAGATGCTCATTTTAAGCAATTTTTGGGGTATTATCCATATATTCCCAAATGATGAAAAATTGAAGATATAGATATTTTAAGACTTTTAGAATGGAATCCAACCTATTTTTGATGATTTTAAGCAATTTTAAGCCGTTTGAGTATCATTTTATGTTGTCTGAGTATACTTAAGTGCACAATGTGTTAACTATGTTTGTACTACAGGTGATACTTCAAATGACTTGCAATTGTTGCGAGACATCATAGAGATGTTAAATTTTACCCCAAAAGTCTCAAAATATCTATATCTTCAATTTTTCATCATTTGGGAATATATGGATAATACCCCAAAAATTGCTTAAAATGAGCATCTCCCCAGGACCTAATAATCATCCATATATGACATTAAACACCTTAATATAGTGATTTTGTATGTATTTTAAATTATTCAAGTCAATCCACCTTCATTCTTTAACAAAAAACGTCATTTTGAGCCATTTTGCCAACAGCACCCATGTTGCTAAGTTTTGAGATTTCATATGGACGCCATATTGCCCCCTGATATCCAAAAATGCCCAAAATCACCCAGAACACTCTTATATCATTGTAATTGTAATAAACAAAGTGCGAAATGAAATTGATTTTCTTGATATTTGTGTGTTTTACGGTATTTGTTGTAACAACAAATGAATGGCAACAAAACATTAATAGCTATGATTCATTTAATGGGGAAAGTAATGATAATGCATTCGTTAAATCACATATTGGATTGGAATTCGTTCTTGAAGGAACTTCTGTAGTAAGCATTTATAAACATTTTTATTAAAAAAATTAAACCATAGATTACGGTGTTTAATCCAACATTTAAATGGAAAATTAAGAATTTACACTTGTTTGATTTTCGTACTCATCCAACTTTTGATGGGCCAAGATTGTTTGCAATTGATCGTTCGAACGATGGAAAAATTTATGATATACATTTTAGCTTAGCAGCGGATGTTTCGGATGAAGATGCAAATCTTGAAATAATATATTACAACATTGAATGCCAGTTTAATATTCTTCCGGTTAAAACGGAATATCTATATATTATTAATGAAACGACATTTAATGGCTCAATAATTGAAAAATCAAATTTAAATGATTCCATTGAAAATATTTTAATAGTCGCTAAACCATTTTTTCATGTTACGAAAGAATTCATGGAATCTAGCGTCCCCATTTTGTTGGGTTATGAAAATAATCCAACAAGCTTACGTTCTGATTTAATTGAAGTGTTTAAAAAAGATCCTGTTTCTAAATTTGTAATAGAATGTGGAGGTGAGGAGATTACAGTAAGTTATGCAAATGTATAATAATTATTGCACTTTTAATTATTTCAGGCATATAAACCAATTATGCACGCTCGTTCAGAGATGTTTAATAAACTGTTATCAAATGGAACCGATCGAATTCTTATTACCGATTTTCAACCAAAAATTGTCAAAAAAGTTGTTGAATTTTGTAACAATGAATTTATTGAAAGTTTTGAAAGTGATGAAAAAATCATATTTTCAATGGCAAACGCCTATAGAATTCCCAGTCTCATGGTTTGTTTTAAACGTACAATTAATTTGCATCGACGATGCCTTCATTTTAGGCATATTCGAGCAAAGAAATAACTGAAAATGTCAGCAATGAAAATATTTTAGAATTGTATAAATTTGCAGATTTTTATAATTATGAACCTCTCAAAAAATGGCTGCTTGTTTATATAATAAAGAATCTCAGTGAAATTTCGGTTTTCAAACATCTTGATGCATCCTTATATAAACCTATTTTAGAAGAATTGCTGAAAGAAAAGAAAATTATTTAATTATTAATAAAAAAAAAAGCTTTCTGTGGATATCGCAATATTCTTATTTTTGTTCTGCATTACATTTATTTAAAATATAAAAACTGTATCTTAAAAAAATTTAAAGTAATCCATTTGTAAACACTGTTTAAATTCTTTAACCATGTTCATACATGTTTGCCAATTTTGCGATTCTATTAAAGAAAAGCATGAAATTAACGACTGACTTTTAAACCCTAAGAAAAAACTGCCCTTTAAAACATAAAACATTTATTTTTGTCTGTCTGAAAAGTTGCATTTAACATTTTTTGCAGCGAAAACAGGAAATTAAAAAAAGATGTTTTTTTTAAATGCTTTTTTTTAAGCCGCTCTGTTTAAATGATTCAGTTATTTTTTTCATTAAAATTTTTGCAGCATTTGCTGCTTCCTTTTTGTTTTTAAGCTATTTTAACATTTGTTGGCAGTACAAAGAAGTTTCCATTGATGAGGAAAGTTAAACAATGAACTGCTTTATATTCTTACCTCTGATATTTTTTGGCACCGTGAAATGTCAAGAAAATTCACAACCAGCTTTTAAAGTTATTACAAAAGTACGTTTTGTTTCAAAAAGTTACAGTATCTAAAATTGTTGATATATTTTAGCTTGGATATTTTAATGCAACATTTACATGGAAAATTGAGCATTTCCAACTTCATAATTTTGGTCAACGCTACGATGCAAAACCTTTAACAAGTCCAATTTTGAAAGCCGTGGATTATTCTGATGGAAACAGAGTATACACTGCGAAATTTATTATTCAACCATATTTCTATTTTACCAATGAAATTTTAAGTTACACAATTAAAACTAATTTCAGCCAAAATCCACGAAAAGCTAAATATTTTTATGCAATTAATGGTAATCAAACATTTAATGGTAAGGCTTTTAGATAGTAATTATTTTGCAACAGAAATTACATGTTTAGGAACAAAGATTTCAAGAGTTCAATTGTCAGATGTTTTAGATACTATAGAAATCAGTGTTTATGCAATATTTAGTAATCGAAAGAATCACACAGAATTTGTTCCACCGCAAATTTTAATTCCATTATTTGCATACGAAAACCAGTCAACTTTGAGCAACGAAATTTTAAAACTGTATCAAAATGACCCTGATTCGCAGTTTATCATTGAATGTAACAATGAAAGTATCACAGTAAGTGTCTATCAAAGTTAAAACATTTTTATGATTCATTTTAGGCATATAAAACTGTAATGCAAGCAAGATCACCCATTTTCGGACAACTTTTATTCAATGATTCTAATAGCATTGATGGCACAACTATAACAATTGAAATCAATGAATTTCAACCAAAAATAATAAGAAAAATGATTGAATTTTGTAATATTGATTTAATAAAAGATTTTGAAAATGATGAATTGCAAATTTTTGCCATCGCTAATTCTTATCAAATTCAAAGTTTAATGGTAATTATATTTTAGAACAGTTCACTATAATGTGAAAATAATTTCAGATTTATGCCGCTCGAGAAATTGTTAGAACTGCAACAATTGAAAATGCCATTGAACGATATGCCTTCGCAGTTTCTCAAAACTCTTTAATACTTGAAAAATGGTTTTTAAATTTTATTGTTACAAATTTTTTGGAAGTTTCAAATACTCCCAATTTTGATAAACTTGATGCTAAAACATATAAAATATTGTTGGAAGAATTGTTAAAGAAAAATAAAATCAATTAATTCAAACATTCATAACACAAAACACATGAAAACATACAACTATAAAAAACAACAAAAATGCAATATGAATTTGAATACAGCATTTGGTGACATTGTTTCAATATTTTCTTGGTTGATAATCTCCAGAGCGTTGTTCTGGTTGTTCGTCAGCATGATGAAACATACTATCCTTACCACGTGGTTCACTGAATGGTCGATGAGGAGGTGGAATTGGTTGTCCTGAAATATTAATTTGATGTGGATAAATATTAGCTTAAAATTACCTGGTTGAGCATGTTCAGCATGATTGTAAGGTAGAAGTCTTTGAAAATCAACAGGAAAATCCATAGTATTTCGATAAATTTGTTGACTTCTTGATTGACGATGATTTTCAGGATAACGTTGAAAACCTGGAGTCTTTTCACGTGGACCATTACGATTATCAGGTTCATAATGTTGAGGGAAAGCATTCATACAACCTTTACCATTATTTGAACGATGAAAATAAGATGGCAAATCAGAAAAACGATCAGCTGGTTGATGATAAACATTTTTATGTTGAATGGATTCTTTTTGTTCATTTACTGGATTACGGGGCCCAGAAATATGTTGTGCAACAAGAACTCGGCTATTTAAAAGCTTATTGTGAGATCCACCAGAAGCATTAGATGCATTTGTTTGAATTTGAACTGGAGATAAACGAGCAGAAGAAGGGTCAACATATTTACGTTGAACAGGGACAATTGAGCAACGAGCTTTAGGATCTTCCGATGTTTTTAGATAATTTTCACATAAAACCATTCCAGGAGCATGCGGAGCTGGTTTAGGAATATCACGTCTACAAGCATAAGAATTTTGTTGGGACTCAGTTGCAGGAGTATCAGAGACATTTTCATTACTTGTTCGATCAACGAAACCATGTGGATTTAAGGAAGGTGGTGGTGTAAATGGTGTTGACTTGGGCTTTGCAGCAGGATTTTGAAGCTAGATTTACAAAATAGATTAGTATAATTCTGGTAATTTAGGTAGGATGAACTTACTTGATGCTTCATTTCTTCAGCCTTTTTAGTATCAGTACCATTTGCTTTTTCACGCACGCGTCGATGGGCTTCTTTTACAAATTTTGGACGTTCTGTTGTTGGTACAAAACGGCCTGTACGGAATTCAAATTTTTTGGGAATTTGTGGTTGAACTTTTCTGCTTGAGCCAGGGGCTGGAGTTGTTGATGGACGTCCTTCAGAATTTCTCAGACAAGCATTATCATTCATTTTTTTGTCTGACATATTTATTAAAATATTTAATAAATCGTCGTCACCAAAAATATTTTTCAATTTCTCTGCCGTTTTTTGGCTTTCTTACTTTTTCATCGATCGATTGAAAATTGTTTTGCAGCGATGAATGAATCATCATCACCCACATATACATACATATGGGCCATCTTGGCTGGCAGTGCGCATTTCGTTCCAACAATAAACCAATAAATTGTTTTTCGTTGTGTGCAGAAGAAAAGGAAACTATGTTAGCAGCAACTGTAGCAGATTAAAATTGATAATATTGTGCGACTTTTACAAAAATCGAAATTTTGAGATTTGAGATATCATTTCAAATCTTTTTTATTTAAAAATGATTTGCAAAAAAATGATACAAACAACATTGTGCGAAAAAACATTTTTAAATATAAAAAAATAAGCAGCAATTGTTTGTTTGAAAACGTCTTAATTAATCAATCTATCAGACACTTAACATATCAGTCTATTGGATTTGATAAATCAACATTTGTCTATTTAACAGTTGAAAAGGTCCAAAAGTCAAACGAAAAGTGCATTTTATTTCAGCTCAAGAATAGTGTTCATTTCTCGTTTCGTTCTCGCCGAGAATTCTCGGCGAGAACGAGAATTTCTCGTTCCCGTTCTCGTTCTCGCACTGATTTTGTTCTCGCAAAATTCTCGTTTTCTCGTTCTCGTTGCCAAAAATTCTCGTAAACAAATATTTTTTTAATGATTTTTAAAAATTTGTTCATTTTTTCTGTCAAAAGTACTTCAGTCTTATAATTTTGTAGTATTACCATAAAATATTTCGGTTTTATAATATTCCTGAGAAAAATACACCCCAAAGTTGGTGTAATATGGGACAATTAATTTCCAACGAGAATTGCGAGATTCTCGGCGAGAATTCTCGTTTCTCGTTCTCGCAAAATTTTGGAAAACGAGAATTTCTCGTTTCTCGCTTTTTTCGAAAAACGGAACGAGAAATTAACACTACTCAAGAAGTATTTATAATCATCGATTTTGTTCATTTTATCTAAGCCATGAAATTATTTTTATTTGTAATTTTTTGCATTTTTCCATTAGCATTTTCTGGAGATACAAAACCTCCATCAATTTTTCGTATTGAAACAGAGGTTTGTCAAATTTCAAAGATTTGTATTAGTCTAACACAGAATTATAGTTTGGGTATTACAATGCAAGCTTTTGGTGGACCGTAAGACGGGTGCATTTGCATAATTTTGGAAGCAGTGATGAACCAAAAACCTTAAAGAGTCCTGTTTTTAAAGCATTTGATTATTCTGATAATGATAAAGAATATCAAGCACAATTTGAAATTTCTACTGTATACAATGAAGAAGGAATTTTAAGCTCATATTCTGCTGAAGCATTATGGGGAATTACACCAACAGCTTTTACATTTTGTTATAAAATTGATGAAGAATGGAAATGCCCAGGTTTGCCTTGCTATCAGCCATCTCGTTAAACTACAAATTGGTTTCAGTTGAAAATCCATTTAACCTTCAGTTAACCGAAATTAAAAATAAATTGGAATTTGAAATTCAATTTTTTTTGAATGCTGATTTTAATAAAAATCAACAAATCAATGAAAAAGTTCACAGTTATCCCCCAACAGTTCCCTATGAAGGCGGTGTAACACCTCTTCGAAATGAATTATTAAAAATGTATGACGAAGATGAAAGCTCAAAATTTATTATTGAAACTGGGGGTGAAGAAATTACGGTATGATACTGTAATCATCAAGCTAAAAGCAATAATACGTTTATTTTTAGGCATATAAACCAATTATGCAAGCTCGTTCCCTTGTTTTCAAAGATCTTTTATCAAATGGAACTGAGCGAATTCGAATCACTGATTTTCAGCCAAAAGTTATTCAAAAAATGATTGAATTTTGTAACAATGATACAATTGAAAATTTTGAATATGAGGAAACTTCACTTTTTGCAATTGGATATGACTACAAAATTAAAAGTTTAATGGTATGAAATTTTGTTTTTAAATATTTGTGTGAATTATTAAGTTCGATTTTAGGCTCATACAAGTGGACATATTGCATCAACTGCCACAATTGAGAATGCAGTTGCTCGATTCAAATTTGCACATTTTTATGGATATGAAAGTCTTAAAAAATGGTTCTTTGATTATATTATCAAGAATTTTGTTGACGTTTCAAAGACCGCTGCTTTTAAGACGCTTGATACCGATCTTTACAAACCATTTTTGGAAGAACTTTTAAAAGAAAATAAAATTCATTAATTATTTAGCTAAAGTGGCTTTTTATCTTTTCAAAAAAAATTTCAATAAAGTTTTTGCATTGAATTTGGTGTCACAAAATGAAAATGAACGAATCGACAAAATATTCAAATTTTTACATTTTTACAATGTCGTAATTTTTTGAACGAAAAAAAGACTTGTACCAGAAAAGGAATGGAGAAAGAACGAATATTATGGGTTCTGCATATTTTTCTGATTATTTTTGTTACTTATGCATTTGCTGCTGATTCTCCTCGAAATGTATTAACTAATAATGAAGAAGAAGGTGCTTATCGAAATTTCAAAGGAAAAAGAGCCCGTGCTACTACTGCTGCTGTAGTACCTATTAATGCATCAACACTGGTTAGTTTTTTTGCTTTAAAATTTATGTATTTAATTATTTATATTTTCAGATTACAACAACACCATCAACAACTTCAAGTTTAACAATTATATCATCATCGACAACTTTAAAACTTTCAACTTCGAGAACACCGAGGACTACAACATCAAGAACTCGAAGACCATTGATATCTACATCACAACGATCATCAACGTCTTCTACAAGTAGTACAATTCAAGTTACAAGTTTATCTTCAATTTCAACAACTTTGCAAGAAACAAATTTAACAGCAACAACATTATTGCCACCATCGTCATCATCAACTACGTCAACATCATCATTAACGTCTACATCAACAACAGTAACATCATCAAACATTCCCGTCACCGATAAGAATGAAACAACCACTTCAATATCAACAAAATCAACAACACCAAAAACTACTACAACTAAAACCACAAAAAATCCTTGGAGGCCAACAAAGCCAGAACCTATTCCACCACCTGAACCAACTGAGGTACCATATGTTCCTCCAAAATCAGATAAACCAAAAGGAAATGAATCGTAAGCTTTTTTATATCGCTATAATTATTTATACAAACATTTTTCAGGGAAGAAGATAATAAAGCATTATTAATTGGTTTAGCTGTGGGAGTACCAATCTGTGCAATTATTTTATGTCTTTTATTATGCTTAGCAATATGGTGCTATAAGAGAAATAATAATGCTTCACAAAAATCCCAAAAAATAGCTCCAAAGAAAAGTGAATCTTTACTTCCTCCGCCTGCTGTTGTTGTTCCACCAACAAAAGTTGATTCAAATCCAGCTATTGAGAAGTCACTCCCACCACCAAAAGCAACAGATGGAGCAGAAACTAATGCAGAAAAGCGACATCGTTCAAAAGCTCCTCCGATTCCAACATCATCAATACCACCAATTCCAAAATTAAAACAAAAAGCAAAGTATCATCAAGATTCTGATAATGTTTCATTTTCATCTGTTCAAGCTGGAACACCGGCAGTTGATACAACACAAATTCAAAGTGAAATGGATAATTTGGGACCTGATAAAATTCCTGCTGAAGCGTTTGTTCATAAAGGTCCTTTGGTTTTAAAGAAATATGGCGCTGTTGATTTGGTAAGTCTTTGCGTGGGAAAGAATGTATAAAAATTATTATTATTATTATGTAATGCCATAACTATTTGTATTTTTAGCATCATGAATTAGAAAATGAACCAGAAAGAAAGGTATTAAGTAGTGAACATGTTACATGGGATGATAAGCATGTTGGTAAGTCTTTTCATGCGATGCATATCATATCTGCCTGTATATCTTTTTTTAGTGCATGATATGGGTTCTGAAGTTGAAATTGTAATATCAAATCGAAGTAAAGCAAGTCAAAAAGAAAATCCATTGCTTAAAACTGAACTTGAAACTGATGAAACTGATGCAAAATCTTCTATGTCAAAAAAAGATAATGTTTAATTTCTTTTTTTGTAAAAATTTATTCTATCAATAATAATAATTTGCTACTACTTGAAAAAGTTTTCTATTGCAAATATCACTAAAGTTTCCTGTATGTATCTTTTGCTTTGATGTATGTACATGTTGCACAAATTGTTAAAACACACAAATTGGGGGAGGGCGAACAGATTTATTACGAAAAAAAGTTACCAAAAAATTACGTTTACCAAAAAAGGATGATACAAAAAATGAATAGCCAAAAAAGTATCTGTTGGCCCTTTTTTTATTTACAAAAATTTTTTATATCTAAAAAAAGATTAATTAAAAGAAAAATTTAAAGACTTTATGAGTCTTGAAAAGGTTGTATTGTATGTACATCGATGCACGAAAACAGTTTATTTTTTCTATGTACAAAAGTTTTTGGAATCATTAAAGAAAAAAATTTGGGGCTGCTTTAAATAAAACGAAACAATTTTTAAAAAAGGGAGGAAGGGAAAAAAGAGTTAAAAATGATCCAAAACTTTAACAGGCAGCAAAATTACTAATTTTTAAAAACTATGTACATCTTCCCTGAGGTTGTTCTAGCTGTTTTTTACAAAAAAAAGGGGGGGGGGGGGGTAATTTTGAATTAACTAAAAAATAATGGGGGCAAAAGGAACTAAAAACTTTTTTAAAAGAAAAGGTGGTCATATTAGAGTACTACCCTTCTGCATCAGACATCTTCTCCATTTGATAACACAATGAAACTCAATTACTGTAGTATACTTACCGTAACCCCAAATCCCGCCCTGACTCTAATATAATTCGACCAAAAAACATTACCTCTTTTGAGTTTCATTTTTTTTGAAGGAACCTGAAATATGTCAATTAAGTTTAAACTTACCCATCGGCTTTCAAATGAAAACTCCATCTTTATGAAACATGTTTCCATCACTGAGTTAATCAACCAAACAGTTGTGCAATTTCCCGAGCATTTGTGGTTTCAAGTAAAATCTTTTGATGCCGTGCAACAAATAATTGTAAACTTGAAATTTTACCAAGTAGTTTTGGCCACCGATCTGTGCTTGATGGAGGGGAATCAATGACAGAAGCATTTTGTTCAACAAGATATTCCAGTGCTAATAAAGTTTGATCAGCACAAGATTTCATTCTTGGATCCTAAAACAAAACAGCTTGTAAATGCATAAATATGAAAGATATGATACCTGATCAGTTAAACTTTTTGGAAAACTAAAGAATGCAGACAAAAGGGCCAATTCTTCAATTGTAAGCTGCAAGACTTCAAAACTTTCAGCAAGGCTATTTAAATCTTCCAAAAATCGTTTTTCAAGTCGAAAATCAGATAATGGCATTTCAGAATTCCTTGCATTTCTTGAATTTGGTGAAACATTTTGGCTTTCAACAATCAAATTTCCAGAATCGGCATTAATTTTATGAATTGTTCGAAGAATTTGTACTTGTAAGCAGCCAATGATAAAATCAACATTTTGTTCCAAAGAAATTGATTGAAATCCATCAAAAGCTTTCATAAATCCAAAGGATCGTGTCAAAAGTATAACCATAAGCGAGCTAAACTGTTCTGCAGGATCTGTAAAACGAAAATGTGGACCCATATGAAGCGGGATATCAATGCTGGAACAGTATGACTTTGAAACTTTATCAACCAAAGTTTTAAATTCATTGATCGGAAGAGTAGGATATGATTTCTTCAGCTTAGATGTAAGCTGATCCAATTCTTTCTTTTCACGATTTCGTTCAATTAGTTGCCGCTTTGCAGATCGTTCTTGTTCATCAAGGACCACTGTAAATTTAATACAAAAGATTATATTTGCCATTATCAAAAAGAAAGAAGAACCACTTACAATCAGTTGTCATTCCACATTCTAAACATTTTTTAAAACGGCATGCTTGACACAGATTTCGAGATGTCATATTTATTTCACAGAATCCAGCTTCCTTACATGAATATTGAAGACGTTTTTGTGCAGTTCGACGAAAAAATCCTTTGCAGCCTTCACATGTAATTGCTTGATAATGAAGCCCTGTTGCTTTATCACCACAAACAACACATTTCTGCCCGTCTTCCAAATAACTTGGAATATATGGGGCATCTATAAAATTTATTCATCATTTTTGGCAATATATTTTATTGAAAGATAACCTCCGACAAAGTCGGTAACAAATTCTTTTGTGTAAATCAAAAAAATATTATTTTTAACACATCTGCCTTTTTTCAAGTTTCCTTTTGTTTGCTTTGATATTCATCCGATGCTATCAATGTCTCATCAAAAATGTTGTTCTCCTTTTTTGCCATTGCGGTGATTGGCCTTACTGTCATTGCCAATTGAAAAAAAAGATTAAGTTGCAAATAACGATCAGCGCGTGTGTGCCCTTCTAACTTCTCCCTTCCTTCTTCGCCAGACGCTCTTCTTCATTTTTTGTTGCATTAAAAAAAATTTGGCACTGCCTTAGAGGAGGTCAAAAAAAATGTGAAAAACAACTGCTGAGATCATCATATTCGAGAATAAAACGGCAGCGCAAATGGCGTAATCGAGAGATCGAAGAAAATGGACCACAGTGAAAAACAAAAAATTGCGATCGCAAGAATGACCTCAAAAATGGAAGCTTAAAGAGGAGTTCTTATTTATTTGTAAAGAAGAAAAATGAAGAAGCTCCCGATTCCCCCCTCTTATTAAGCCTTGTTTTTTTTGTGCCAAAGTCAAAACAAAAAATGGCTAAAGCAAAAAACATGCATTAAAAAATCAAACATTCGCAAATGGGTAAAGAGAAAAAAGTTGTAAAATCGGCATCTGCCTTTTTATGGCAAATTTCTAAGAGATTAACAGGTTTGATTAAGTTTAAGATCAATTCTTCAACAGGTGGCTTTTTATCTTTTACCTCTCTCTCAAAGTTATAAAAATTATTCGTGGATAGTATTTTTTACATGCCATGAGAAATATATGTTGGAATAATTTTAATCAAAATGAATTCTTTTTTGTAATTTAAAATTTTACGTGGAGTACTGTTAGTTTTTGAAGCACAAAGCATAAAGAATAAAACAAAATTTAAAACATTTTTGTTAAATATTAAAGTTTTGCCAATCTTGATGCATGACAAAAGGATTTAAATAAATTAGTTTAGATTTAAACTTTTTTTGAAGGCAAGAGGATAACAAGTACAGTACAGTAGATTTTTAAGTTTAAAATATAACTTACGCCGAGTTCTTTGTCGTCCAACATGAGAGGCAGAAATGCTGCTTCGAGGTGATGAAGCTGTTGAAGAAGAAGATTTCGAAGAAGAATTAGAAGTTGGAGACATATTTTTGGAAACAAAAATATCGTAATTTTATGAAAATTCGCAAAAATAAAAGTTGAGAAGAAAAATCAGTAAACTAATTTTTTATCTGAAAATAGGTTGGAATTAATACAAAAAAAACAAAAAAGTATTAAGAGCTCGAATAATTTTTGTCAAGACTGTAATCCTTTTTTTGCTTTTTTTACATTACAATACTCTTGATCAAAAAGAATCAAAACTCCTCCTTCTTTTTCTTATGTAACAACAGTACTCCTTCTTTCGAGATAGAGAAACACCTGTTAAATACCTCTTTCTCCTCTCTCTTGTTTCTCCGCCTTTCTATCTTCTTATTACAACGCGTCCTCATCTCATAGTATTACGATCGCCAAAAAGAAAAGTGCAACAGCAAAGGTTCTTCTTACGATCAACGAAGTTGGCTTCCGCCTAAGAGAAAGACAGAAACAAATGAAATGAAATGAGGACGGATGAAGAAGCAGCAAAAAAAATAGATTGCGCAATGTCCGATCTCTCTTCTATTCGTTTTTGCGATCGCTGCCGTAAACACTTTCGATCTCGTTATTTTTGAGGTAACATCTTTTTTGTTTTCGAGAATGGCAAAAGCATTAAATTGCGAGGGCAGAAAAACAAAGACTTTTTTAAGAAACAAAATTTGCTGTAAACAAGATTTTTGAAATTAAGCTTTTATTAAGTTTTTTATACAAAAATGCAAAAAATACAGTATCCATAAAAGTTGTACAAATTTATTCATTAAATATACACACATACATAAAAATATCAGTTAATTATTCATTATCGATCCAATGGAGCAACATACATCGATACAGGAGAATCTTTCGGTAAAGTACCAGCTTTCTTTGGATCATTTTGAGCTTCATCTTTTGGTAATGTTCCAACTACTATTCCAGCCGGATTGTTATTATTCTTTCCAGGAGAAGTTGTAGCACCTGTACCAGCAGCAGGTGGAGATTTTGGTGGTGCTTTTATTTTATTACAATTTTCTGCAGATGGAAGTGTTGGTGAAGTTGGTACAGATGGTTGTGGAAGCATTTGAATTTTTGCTGGAGTTTCTCTATCAGATTTTTCATATGGTTTCGTATTAAGTGGTTCATATCTGGGCAAACCTTTATACAACTTCTAAAAACACATCTGTTTTGTTAAATTCAAATTAAATGGTTTATAAATAAAGGCATACCATTTGATACGATGCTACTTTAACAGCAGATGCAGGAATCATTGCAGTTTTACAATCTGCATCATCTTGTGAGTCAGCTACAACTTTATTAGAGCGTTCCTTCCCAGTTGTTACAGATTCAGCAGATTGCTTTCCATCATTATTATGACTGTCTTTTCTTTCACGAGCTGTAACAAGAGGAGCTTTGTCTTTTGGGATTGATAAATATAATGGCTTTTGTTGTGGATCTGGAGAAATAGCTTGTGGAGGTTTCTTTGCAATTACAGGTGAAACAGCGGGTTTAATTGGAGCATCAAATGCAGTTGGAGCAAATTCATCAATACTGAAAAATTTCGGAAAATACAAATTTCAAATGTGTTAGTGATAAGGCTTACGGTTTTGGAGACTGTGCAGCTTGTTGCTTCTCTTTTTCTTCTTTACCAAGCCTTTCCATATCACCTTTAATATGTTCATTTGTATCTTTACCATGCGCAACTGCTGGCCGAAATGCTGCATTGACGGGTTCAAAAACTGTGGGCATTACAGATGGCGATGGTCCAGCTTCTTCTAATGTTCTATAAATAATCAATGTTTTAAAGAATTATATTCTTCACAAAAACTACTTACTTTTCTCGCTTTCCACCTTTTGATACTTTCTTTTTCTTTGATGATTCATCTTTGATCTTTTTACCTCTTATAGTGTCATCATCTTCTCCTACTGTAGCACCATCTTTACCAAAAGTTTTCTTTTTCTTTCTTTTTTGCTATAACAGTTCAGTAGCTCCAATATATTAATAATAATCTGATAACTTACTTTACTTGTAGTTGTTGAACTTGCAGAACTACTTTCAAGTGTAGGACCATCTTCACAAGTTCTCGTATCATCATCATTCTTTTTATTTGTACCTTCAGTTTTACTAGTTTTCTTTCGAGCTAAAAGTTTTGAAAGCATTCTTTTTGTTACAGGCTCAGGAGGTTGCTTTTTTCCAGTTGATGATGACATTGCTTTCTTTCTTTTCAGCGCATCAATTCCAAATATTATAAGTCAGTCAAAAATGTGAAAAATGGCAAGATAAAACTTTTCAAAATGAATGAAAGGCATTTTTGATGCAATGAAAATGATGCAAATTTTATTTTTTTGAAAATCCTCTCATAACAGTCATTGTCGTTTCTCAAACTGCGCTCTTTGCCGCATGTTGCATTTTTGCAACATTTTTTCTTCGAAAAAGGAGAACAGAAAAAATTATGATTGCATTAATATTTTTAAAAAAGTATTTTTTCATTATTTTTTATCAAGAATTATGGGAACATCCACAAGCAAATAAAGAATAACAATGCACAACCGACCAGGACAACACCGTTGAAAACGGTGGGGTTCTCTAGTATCTGTAAAACAGAGAAACATTGTATCGAGGTTGTATACTGTAATAACTGTAGACAAAGTACACTTTGCTATTTTATTATTGGAGTTTAAAAAACTATAATAAATAATTCATTTTTTAAATAAAATTTTCTTTGTGACTAAACACGCAATTGAGCGCATTGAAGCTTAAAAGGTTTTTCTCCACTTTTTATGCATCTTAGTTTTTATTAGAAATTTTTCAGTTCCTAACGAGCTCACGAAAATGCAAAATGTTGAAATTCCAAAAAATCGGTAATTTTTCTAATCTGTTTTTTTTCAAAACAACTGCTTTTTAGAAAACGTAAAATTACATGGAAATGTGCCCTTTCAAATACGATCTTGGATGTTTTAAATGCTCGTCCCGGTTTTATTCAAGCAACGTAAACACGCATATTTACTTTTATTAAACATACATTTAAACGTAAATTTAAGCGCAAATTTTTAGGTCAGATGAATGGCAGTTTTATTGGGTTTCAAGAGAATGGATGAATTCAAGCTTTGATAAACACAAATTCAAAGAAAATCAGCTAGTTTGTCATTTTCGAAATGATTATGAGCTAACCAGAAAAGATTGTTTAATTAAAAATCATAAAAAAGCTCGAAAAGCTGCTGCAGGAGCTGGAAGTCAGCAACATTTATTTGATTTTCTTCCAGCAAGTTATGTTTTACCTGTAAGTATTTTACAGTAAGATTCTTACTGTAGCTTCATTAATAATAAACACAGATATATGTGTTTTAGCTAGAATATCATTTATTTGTTGAAGAATTTCGTAAATATCCTGTTGATACAATGTGGATTATGAAACCTGTTGCCGGGGCACAAGGAAAAGGAATATTTCTATTTAAAAAACTGAAAGAAATAACTGAATGGAAAAAAGTTTATTTTGATAAATTTTTTATACTGTTTAATCCAAAATATTCTTACAGAAAGGTAAATCAGCAGATACAGAAACGCAGCCATATGTTGTTCAAAGTTATATAAGTCATCCATATTTAATTGGTGGAAAAAAATTCGATATGCGATTATATATTTTGACTACTTCGGTTTGTTTCTATTTTTAGCACAGTAATTTAAAGCTGTTTTAGTTCCGTCCATTAACAGCATGGATTCATCGAGAAGGTTTTGCCAGGTTTTCACATTCTCGATATTCATTAGAATCTTGTGAAGATGCATGTAAGCTGTTGTATTCATTAAAAAAAGATTATTTTAATTTCAGTTGTACATTTAACGAACGTTGCAATTGCAAAAGCTGCGGCAGATTATGATCCCGAACGAGGACTGAAATGGTCATTGGATAAGCTTAAGAGGTATATCAATGCTCGACATGGACATGATGCTGTTTGTTGCATCTTCTTTTCTCGAAATACAAATATAAAAATTTAGGTACAAAAATTTTTGAATGGCATTGCAAACATTGTAATTAGCAGCCTTAAATCCGTTCAAAATATTATAATCCAAGATAATCATTGCTTTGAACTTTATGGTTACGATATTCTGCTGGATGAAGATTTAAAGCCATGGCTTTTAGAAGTGAAGCTTTTACTTATTCAAGCTAAAATCATCTTTGTTAATTTAGGTTAATGCAAGTCCATCTTTAACTCCAAGCAGTCAAGATGATTATGAATTAAAATTTCGAGTTTTAAATCATATGTTGGATGTGCTAGACTTGGAGAAAATGTAAGCTTATTCTTCGTATTTTTAGAGCTTTAAAATTACTTTATTACAGTCGAACTGGAAACGAAACTACTGTAGGAGGTTTTGACTTGTTAATCAAAAATAATGAAATTACTCAAAATTATGAAAGTCCTGCCAATTCAATACTTGCAAATTCCGCTCCACCAGTTTTTCAGTCAAGCCTTAATATTCGTGTTGGAAATTTTGTAGCACCTATTCAAATGCCGTAATTAATCTTTTATTGTCATAAAAACATCATAAAAAAATTTAAAAAACACATTGAATAACAAAAACAATTAAATTATTGATGAAGAGTAGTTTCAACAACATGATAAAGAGAATTCTTAAGTGCTTCCATGCCAATATCTTTATCAAGATGATCGAGATCACTTACAGGAGTTTTTGAAGAAAAACAAGCAATCAAGAAATTTACACATTTTTCTTTAAGTTTTGGTGAGTTAGTAAGAAGAGAACAATTTGAGAGAGCACAAACAGTTGAAGGAGAAATACGATGAATAATTTGAGATTCAATTTTGTCCTAAAAATTAATACAATAAAAATATAACAAAAATGGGGAAAACAAACTTTAACAACAGAGATGTTATATTTATCAAGAAATTGAAGAAGTGCCATTTGTTCATCGACTGATAATGAAGTAACGAATTTACAATCATACAATAATTTAACAGCAGCTTCAACAACACGGAAAGTAAAATCAGTGATTTGAACTTTGTTTTCAACAGCTTCTTTCATGGTTGAATTAAGCATTGCAGTAAATACTGTAGAGCGGGTACTAATAATCAGTTTATGGACCTAAAAATCAATTAAATTTATTTGCTACAAATCACCCGAAAAAGCTTACTTTAATTTCATTACCTCCAGCAAAAATTGTAAAATCTTTGGTGTCATCTCTTTCCCATAATTCATCACCTAATTGACCGCCTTCCCATGTTAATTGTTTACCAGCACCAGGAGGAGAAGTAGGATCATCGAAAATGACAGCTCCATTAACTTTGATAGTAAATTGTCCATTAACAATATATTTATTCATTGGATCAAAAAATTCTTTAGTAGTACAACAAAAATTTCCACGACCTCCAGATTTATCATGACTTTGATAAAATTTTTTAGAATAATTGGCTGTTTCAATGATGACAGTAAAATCAACATCAACCTTTTTAATATTTCCAATATTCAAACCAAAGAAAGCCCATGTATGTCCCCGATGTGCATCATTAATTCCATTAGGAGAGATTTGAAGATAACATTGGATACCATGAGTAAGTGGAAAAAATGAAGATCTTATATATCCATCAGTAGTAGAATTTTTTAGAGGTATTAAATGTTTTTCTTGAGCGGTCCATTGAAGAGCAAATGGAACTCTAAGCATCTTTAAAATCAAATGTTATGTAGCTTTTGAAAGAAAAAACAGCAGTGAAATTGCTTTCGATAAATGTTTAACTATCAAAAAAATCAATCTC
Source organism: Panagrolaimus sp. LJ2400 (assembly GCA_024447215.1). Classification (NCBI taxonomy): domain Eukaryota; kingdom Metazoa; phylum Nematoda; class Chromadorea; order Rhabditida; family Panagrolaimidae; genus Panagrolaimus; species Panagrolaimus sp. LJ2400. The sequence continues at coordinate 319,539 of JAMRYA010000013.1, forward strand.
AAGAATTTTTTAAAAACTTCGACGTGAATAAAAAAGATGGTTCTTGCAACGATTGTTTGTATGTTAGAGTTCGTTCGAACAATTGTTGCGCAATCGTTTTTCTTTCTTTCTTTTTTTGACGCTTGTTAGCTCAACCGTTTTTTAGCAGCTGCTTTCTATAAATTTATTTTATCTGCTTATTATTTCTTATCTGTTATTGTTTTCAAGATGAGCTTCTGGTTTGGACGCTATAATCGTTTTAACCGCTACTCTGAAAGTGCGACAAAGAAGACACCATCTGCAAAAGAAGTTGAAGCAACAACTTTACAAACAAATGTTTGTAAGATGCAAACACGTCGATATGAACTTTTTAAAGCTCAAAATAAAACTACTGGTCTTTTTGATGTTACTTTTGCAATTGATAAGAAAGTAAGTCCCATTGATTTTGTTATTCATCTTAGTACACACTTATGCTTTTAGAAGCTTCATGCTAACAGATATTTCTTGGCTACAGCTTCTGATGCTTTGAAAGAATTACTTTCTGAACATGATGATGAAGATGCTGATATTAAAATTGAAAAATACTCTTATAAAAGCTTCTATGAATTTTTATGCTTTCTCTATTCTGGTGGCTGTAAATTAACTCAACCAAATATCTTTCATTTAGCTGATATGGCCGTTGTTTATGACGTTCCGCTTCTTAAGGATTATTGTGATAGCTATTTATCTAAGATGAAGTACAATGTTACCAATGAAAATGTATATGATACAATGGAACTTGCTGCAAAGTATTCATTGGATAATTTTGCTGATTCCCTTAATACTTTTGTTAAACAAAATTTTGATGCATTAATTAATGCTGAAAAATTTTTAACACTCAAGAAGGATGTCATTAAACTTATGTGCTCATATACCAAAACTCGTGAACAAGAACAAGCGTTTTTTAATGCTGTAAGTTTTTTCCGTTTTCTGTTTGAATTACTAATTTCATGGATTTTCAGGTTTATAAATGGGGACATCTTCAAGCTGAAAATAATCGAACAACTATGAAATCAGAATTAACTGAAATTCTTTCTGATATCAAATTTCGTCAAATGAAATTTGAATTTGTTATGGCATCTGTTGGTATGTTTGTGTGTGTATGGATAGGTATAAACTTATTAAACTTTCTGTTATAGTTCCTAAGAAATTTCTCCTTTCATCATCTTCTGAATTATTTAAAATTGTACTTAATTCTCAACGATCATCTGAACAAGATGGAGAAGCTTTTAAGGCTGTAAGTTATTTTATTGATTAGTGTAACGCTGAACAAAACTGTTTTTAGATTTATAATTTGGCTGAAACTGAAGTTAAGAAAAAGCAAAAGACACCTGACGATCCAAGTTTTGATCTCAATAATGCCGTTAAAATGGAATTGACTGAAGTTCTTCCACTTGTTAATTTCACTCATATGACTCTTGAATTTGTTAAAGAATTTATTCGTATGTCTATTTTTATTTTTTACTGTTTCTTAAAATTGTTGTTATTTAGTTGAAAAGCAATTCCTCTTTACTCCTGCTCAATTATATAAAATCTTTTTGAAATGTCAAAAACGCCCTAATCAAGAAGAAGAATTCTTTAAAGATGTAAGTTTACGTGGATTACTGTACTGTTATTAAATTAATGGATTTTAGGTTTACAAATTGGCAGAAACTGAAGCAATGAAAAAGATTAGTGCATCATCATCTGATGAAGAAGTTTCTGTTCTTAATGATGCGATTAAAGCTGAATTGGCTGAAATTCTTCCTTCAGTTCAATATAGTCGTATGAGTAAAGCATTTTTGGCTGAATTTGTTGGTATGCATTGTTTTTACGAGATATACGAGTTAATATTATTTATTTTAGTCCCAAAAGGCTTTCTTTCTAATAATCAAGCTCAACATTCTTATGACATTACTGGTAAGTTGTTCAAACTTTTTAAATAAATTCTAATTTTTATTCTTTTAAGTTCATGTTGAAAATGCTAATAAAACAATTTCTGGTACATTTGAAGATCATCTTGGCATCTATGATCAAATTATTAAGTTTCCAAGAAAGAATATTTCTCCACGTGTTAATACAAAGCAACGCTTTACATTTTTGAAATTCCCATTTCCACGTACTCCAAGTCCTTTGCAAAAGATGAAGGGAGTTGATTGGTATTTGTGCTTGGAAAGTGATGGAGTTTTAACATTCAAACATCATACAATGGTTGCTCGAGCTGATTACTTGCTTGCTGAAATGAAGGCATCTTTTCCTTTTCAACTTGCTATGAAGCGTCATACTTTTATTAGTGCTACTCGTGGCCCATCTGCTCGTTAAGTTCTTTTTTGCTTTTGTTGTTTTTAAAGATATAATAATCTTTTTTTTCGTTGTTTTGTTGAGTTCATTATAACTCTTTTGTAATAATAAACTTTTATTACTGTTGTTATTTTTTGGTGTTCTTGGGGAAACGGGGATACAGTGAAAAGCAGATGAGTGCTGTATTACAACGGTATATTAAAAACTTTAAAAATTTGTACTTTTAGTAGTCCCCTAAATAGTACTTGGGTTTTATAACTTAGAATCATACATTTAAATGCCCCAAGGCTATTAAAATAATTAAATTATTTTATTTTTGAAATTTCATTTTTAATAATAATAATGTAATGTCCAGCTATTTCTTTCATGTTCTATTTTTTGAAACAAGAGTCATTGAATTTTAATTGCTTTCTTTTCTCCTCTTTCTTTTTTAGTTAGTTGTTTTTATGTAATTAAATTAAAAATGAAAACTTAAACCACCACTTCATGCCTTTTCTTTCCCTTCTTGTTTCTTCAATTTCTGAATGGACTTCAAAAGTGGACTTTTAGAAGAATATTTTAAATTCTGCTGCTTTTTTGACTTCTGAATGAAAACATAAAAGCAAATATACAAACAAACAAAACAATTGCAACGGCATTCTTTCTTCATTCATTCCAATTCTATCTTTGCACAAATATGTTCATGTTCTCCTCTTCTTTCGTTCTTTCAAAAAAGTCCCTTTTTAAAAACGGGCGTCAAAAGGTAAAATGATGCCGTCAGCCAGGAGAAAAAATGTGTTGTCCACTACTATTACCACTTTTAGCCTTTTGGCATGGCATTGTATTTTGCCGAAAGCGGCTTTTTTTGTTGATGTATATTTAGTTTTTATGCTTCATTTGACGAGATCTTTTTGTGTTTATATTCAAAAAATAAAATTTTATTCAACAAAAAATACCCATTTTATTGTAAAATACCTGAATAATATAAATGTTAAATTATACCATGGTTTTAAATTAACTGTGAAAAATTTATGGGATGCAGCGATATGCAAATTTTTGTGAGTGGATTCAACATTGAGTGTTAGCCGATAAAAAGAGAAGTTTTACAGCTGTTTTGATATTGTCGGAACAGAATCATTATTGCCGGTTATCGATGAACCCTTTTTTGCAAATTTCGTAAAAGAGTATCAATTAATTTTACCTAAAAAAGAAAAGAATATTTAGTCAGAGCAAAAAAAACACACACAAAAAGAAGCAATTTTAATTGGCAAAAAACGGTTCCCTTCATTTATTTAGAGAATTGAACAGTTGATGCCAATTAGCATATTTTCATGTCCGGGTCAAATCTTGCATTTTCTCCTTCTAACATTGACACCTGCGCGATCAATTACACACTCCCTTTCTTCGATTGTAAATCATATTTTTTTTGCTTTCAAAAAGAAAGAAAGTCTCGTTGCCTGCTCAAGCCCTTTTTTATGTAATTTATGTATGAAAGGAAAAGTTTACAATCACTTTCTTATTTTTTGGAAAGAAGATGCTTGCTGCTAATCTAAAAGAGAAAGAAGAAAGTTGCCCTTCGCGCTTTTGTTTCATTTCCTTGTTGACCTATCAAAAGTTTTTTCCTATGTTTTTCATAATTTTCTAAATCGTGTTCCTTTTTGGAATTCCAACAAAAAAGTAGTTTTTGTACAATTATGATTGAAGGCAATTTTCGAGACCAATCATATTACACTACTAGAAAGTGGCTAAAATCTTAAAAGTTCTTTAAAATGACCGTTTTTGGGCAGTCTTTTTGCTATTGTCATGCTGGGTTGCACCTTCCTTTAAACTAACTGCTTTTTTATTGGAAATATTCGAACTTTTGACTACTCAAAAAACGAGTATGTGTCATTGATTGTTTATAAATCGTTTCTTATCAGTTATGTCTGCCTCTTTCTCACATGCCATAAATTAAATTGTTTTTGAGAAATGTTTGGAACTCTTTCTGTGTTTTTCGAAAAACTTAAGTATTTTAGAAGCTTTCACTTTATTTTTATTTACTTATATCCTATTTTTTGACAATAGATTCCACCACCCCTTAAGCATCATTATTCTAAAGTGCCACGGAACAAAATTTGCACATCTGGTGATCATCTTTTGTCTTACTTATTTCGAAAAACTGTAAAAAAAACTTTCAATCATTTTGATGCGCGAAAATCATCTTTGATTTTACACTTTGGATCGAATTTCAAAAAAAAGCAAGCTTCAACTTATTTTTGGAGAAAAAAGATGGGATTGGCCAAGAAAAAAAAGTTTGACTTTCTTTGGGGTCAAAAAACTTACTTGTGGAGTTGTAAATGAAAAAATGTAACCGCCTTTTCGAATATTAAAATCAATTGAATTTTGTTTTGCTTCTGGAAATGGGTCTAGCTCTCGATGTTTGATTATATCCATCATGTGATAGTTTAGCATATTTATTATACAAAGTCCATAATCATTTATTCCAATTGTTACATGAACACTACCGTAATTTGGCTAAAATATGTTATGTTAGATTAATTTCTTCAAAGAAAATTTTAATATTCTTTTTAAAAAGTCAAAGGTAGACGGTAGTAGAAGAGGATGAAAGCTATTATGTATTATTACTTTTCATTTCATTCATTCATTGTTGTTGTTTTAAAAAGAAAGGAGAGAGTTCATCATCAAAAGTCAAAAAAGACCCTTTTGCCGGTGTGGTAGTACTTTCATCCCATATTTAACTTCTCCCAAAAAAAGAGAGAATCCATTGTTTGATTGAAAATGTCCGAGCGCAAATGTAACGCGCACTTTTCAAAACTGCCAATTAACCTTTGCCTTCTTTTTTCATCTTCTCTTTTTTTGTGGCAGCAGGAGCTTATTTAAAAATGAAAAATGAACCTCTTGCCCTCCATTGTGTGTTGTTTATGTCATGTTATTTTTTTCTTGGCAAAGATGTTTGTTCTAATTCTCTTTCATTTATTTTCGGTAATCTCGAGAAAAAAATGAGTTAGTATTTTTTGTCATTTTTTTAAAAAGGCTTCTGGCGATGGCAATTCCGGTGGCCCCTTCTTTTCCGTTAGCTTTGTTTTGTTTTTTCTCGAAAAGGTCGTGATTCTTCCATCATCAAGCAAGCAAGAAACAAGCTTCTGGGCTTTTTCACCAAAACACTTTTTTCATGTTTCTTCCAAAAAGAATGAATTTTTTAAGTAAAAAATAAAGTGCCACTTCTTTCTTTCTATTTTTTAGCTGCTTTTGGCGCCTTTAATGAATGGCTTTGTCGCGCAAAGGCTCTTTTATAAATTTTTTTTTCGAAAAATAATAATAATATAACAGAAAGTGTTCGTGAGAAAAAACTTTTTTGCCATACTTTCTTCATTCAATTCAATGAAGCTTTTTTAGGTTATTTCTTAACGAAAAAAGTAAGTATTTTCTCAAATTTTTTAGTTTAATAATAGAATAGATATATATTTGGGATGAATAGAATGAAACATATTTTGAGAGAATTTTCAAGTATCATTAGAAACAATGAAAGTAATATAGAGAGAGTATACGGTAATTTTGAGAATTTTTAAATATTTCGTATCTATTGGGATCTAGTTTTGTTTGTATTTAAAGTTTTTGTATCAAAAAACGTTATATTTCTCTTGACATGAAAAGCTACCGTAATCCTTTTAATTTGTTTTGACACAATTTGAGCGTATAAAAAATAATATATCTTACTTTAGTCATATGCATAATTGCTTTGAAATATGTGCAACCATACCATCGCATTTTCCATGCCCATTTCATAAAAAAGAATTGAAGGTTGAATGGATCTCTGGCAGGGGATTGTTTAATTTTGCTTTCAATATTTTTGATTAATGATTGTTTTTTGTTTCTTGATTGTGGAATTGCGTTTGATGGTAATATTTGATTTAGCATTGCTTCACTGAAAAAAAAAAACAATTTAAATGAATATTTTCATTTATTGCCGTCTTTGTTGCTTCTAAATGATGACCTCCCTTTGGGGCATTCTTTTTCAAAAAACTAAAGAAGCTTTTTCAATTTCCTCTTTCTGAAATACTCCTTCTTACTTTTCTTCTTTTCAATTCTATTATTATTATGAATGAAAAACTTAAAAATTAAAAGTTGTAACACTTTTTAAAAATGGACAGTGGCAATCCTGCAAAAAGCTTTCTTCCACTTTTGGAGGAGATCCCAGAAGGTCACTCAATTATGAGTGGTGAAGTATTATCCTTTCTCTCCTCCTCCTTCTTCTTCTATTTTCGCGCATAAAAATAACATATGGCATAAGTTTTGTCTTGTCTTCTACATACTTCTTTAAGATTAATGAAAAAAAAAGTTAGTTCTCCTTCAAAGCTTCTTCCTTTTTTTATCCTTCCATAAGCTTTTCTAAAGTCTTCTATGTTTTGGTGTTTACTACTGTCAGCTATGAATTTTTAGGGGCAAACCTTTTATGCTAATTTTGGGTTTATACCTGTCTCACTTTGTTGTCAATCAACAAAAACCGGCAAAGCTTTGTATTTTGCGCAATCCCATCAAAGGCGGTGCAGAAAAAAGGTCATCCAAAAAACTTCCGGCGTCAGAGGCAATGCAAGGCATCAAGCTGTTCAAACATTAAAGAAATTTTAAAGCTGCCAACAAAAAAAAAAGATTTTTATGCCACCGGAAGACATTGCTTGCTTTTGTTCACACCTTTTTTTACCACCACCAAAAAATCTTTTTTTTGTATGAAAGTTGTTATTAAGAAAATGGCACTTTCTGTCTTGTCTCCTCCACATTGCAATTTTCATTTTTAAAAAATCTATTTTCACACTTGATTTGTTGTTTTTTCTTTCTTTCTTCTAATATTATCCAAGCTTATTTGCGGCACAAAAAAGAGAGGGAAAAAGACAATATAATAATAATTCCATGTTATTTCGCGCTCTTCCGTTCTTTCCCGCATATTGTTAAAAAATAAGCTCATAGAAACTCATAAAAAAAATCCAATTATCTCGAGGACGGCGATTCATTATTTCGGTGAATAATATTAATGTTCATATTCCTGTGCTTTCTCTTTTTTTTATTAATAGAACATTGAGCAGATGAAAAAAAAGCCTTCAAAAAACATACGAAAAATCAAAGGAGATATTCCGCCTCTGAACTCTATGCCGAAACTTGAATGTATAAAATTAATTGCTTCGAATTTAGGCCAATAACCAAGCACAGTAATAACACGGATTCTGCACAGTTTCGATGAGTTTTTAATTTTTTATTTTTTGCTGCTGCTAAACTAATTTTTGTTTTTGGATATTATTGCATTTTTGGGTGGAATTGAATTGGATGATGATGAAAAAATATAGCCAATTATCTCTTCAAAAATCCCGACACTTTTTCAATAACACCAGAAAAAAAACGTGCGTGCATCGACCCGAATGAATGAAAACGAAAAGATGAGGGAGACCTCCTTCAGCTGAAGACTCTCCCGGAATGACGATGCTGATGATGATTGGTGTCCTTGCCTTTTTTCAATTTTGCAACAATATTGCTCTTTCTTCCCTTTTATTGGCGAAACCTCAAAAAATAACAAACAATTTTCTATGTTTAAAACATGTTTGTCTTTTGTTGTTTTTCTGGTGTGAGATATTGCTCATCTTCTTCTCTTTTTTTGCCTTTTTCTGTCTTATAAGTTTTGTGCCTTTCATTTTTAGACATCAGCAAAAAAGAGGAACAATAGCGTGAAAAAAGTCTCACATCCTTTTTTGGAGACAAAATGAATGCATGTTTTTTTTATTTTGCGTCAAAACAATTGTTTTCTCTCCTGTTTTTTGAAAGTGGGAAACAGAAGCTAAACTAAACTGAAAAATAATAATAACTTTTTCTATATATGTCTTTAGAAAAAGAAAAGATTCAAAAGGGCACAGGCTTTTTTTCCGCTCTTTGTTTTTTTCTTAAAGCCAATTTCCGTTAAGTAAACGGTAATTGTATTCAAAAGAGAGCGTTCCCCCATCTTCTTGCTCTTGCTTCAATCATTTTTTTTATAAAAAAGCTATTCTTTTAAGTCAACAAAAAATAAATCAAAAAGAGGCACTTTTTGCTGCTATAAAAAACTATCAAAATATGTACACTTTTGATACTTTGAAATGATGATGTTGAAGACGATAAAAAGTTTTGTGTAAGAAAGTGCTGTCTGTTGTTGAAAGTTTAATTATAGAGAGAATAATTCTGTTTATTTTAAAAAAGTTCTTAGAGAAATGACCGTTACTTTAATAAAAACATCTCGTGTATAAACTACGTGGAGATTGTTCATTTTGAAAAATTCAACAAAGTTCATTTTTTACTATTCCGTTTTTATTTTTTTGCCTTTTTTTAAATTTTTACTACAATTCATTCATATATTTCTCTCTATCGAAATTGAAATGACACCTCTCTTTTCTTCTCAAGTGCTTATTTTTTTCTCGTAAAAAATATTTTTAATGGTCATTCATTTTTTCTTAACTTCAAAAATGTAGTAGCAAAAGAAGAAGAAGATGCCATAATACTCAATTTTGTTCGGGTCTTTAAATTTTGGTCATCGTATCTTACTTTTTTTTCACTGACCACTGGTCTTCTTTTTAGCGCTGTTTTAAAAAGGCAAAAACTTAATAGAAAAAATAGCCAAAATATAATTGTGTTACCGTTTTCGTTAAGCGATTATAAGCTTAGTATCTATCGTCTATTTTTATCACCAACGAATAACTATGAGAAATAGTAACAACTTGCGCGGAAATAAAAAAAACAACAAAAATCGGGAAAGAAGCTTCTTCACAAAAAAAGAAAACAAAAGAAGCTTGTTTCCGGAAGTAGGGGGATTGTCACGAATTTTTTCTTTTGCTTATTTCAGGCTTTTTTGTCTTTAACTTTTAATTGCTCTAAAGCTTTGTATGTACTAGAAAAAACCGAAACAAGAAAATTTATATATAACTACATCTATATTTATTTATATGCTGCTTCATTTTTTTGCAAAATAAAAATTTGTAAAAAAAACAGTTGTTAGCCTTTTAAGTGTTTAAGTCCAAATATGTTAGCCTTCTTTCCAGGAATATTTCTCCCTCTGGGGCAAGCAGATGAATGAAAGAAGATGTGTTTTTTGAAGACATCTTTCGACCTTTTCTTTCCATGTCATGGCAACACTTTTCTTTTTACACCTTTAAAAATGAAAGGCTCTTTTTTTCTTTGGCCTTTTTTAAAAGCCGTTTTTGTTGCTGTCCATATTTTTTAAAGAAGGATATTATTATATCCTTAAAGAAAGTGGGTGATGGTGATGACTGACATTACATAAAAAAACCATATTTTTGAAAGCTTTTTCTTTCTTTAAAGAAAAAAGTGTGTTTTGCAATTTTCGTCTTCTTTGGAAGTAGTGTTAATTTCTCGTTCCGTTTTTCGAAAAAAGCGAGAAACGAGAAATTCTCGTTTTCCAAAATTTTGCGAGAACGAGAAACGAGAATTCTCGCCGAGAATCTCGCAATTCTCGTTGGAAATTAATTGTCCCATATTACACCAACTTTGGGGTGTATTTTTCTCAGGAATATTATAAAACCGAAATATTTTATGGTAATACTACAAAATTATAAGACTGAAGTACTTTTGACAGAAAAAATGAACAAATTTTTAAAAATCATTAAAAAAATATTTGTTTACGAGAATTTTTGGCAACGAGAACGAGAAAACGAGAATTTTGCGAGAACAAAATCAGTGCGAGAACGAGAACGGGAACGAGAAATTCTCGTTCTCGCCGAGAATTCTCGGCGAGAACGAAACGAGAAATGAACACTATTTGGAAGAAAAAAAAGAAACCTTCAAGTTTTGCGAGAAACTGTTTCCACTACACTTTTGAAAAAAATGAATATAAATAAAATAAAAAAAGTGTATGTGAGACCCACTTTAAAAAGCAGCTTAATGCTTCTTCTTTTTCTGTTTTTAAAGTGTTGCATTTTTCAAAAAACTTTGAAAAAGATGCGTTATTTACCTGCACTTTTTTCATCTTCAATTATGCAGCTACTTAAGTATGATCTCTTCCCCCCTCATCTCATTTCTATCATGAAAAAAGTATAATATTTTTTAAATAATAAAAAGTAAAACAAAACAAAAACTTACTTAATTGTTTCAGTTCCGAAACGTAAAATTGCCAAAATTGATGAAAAATATATGTAATCTTTATCATCACATGGACATAGCCCTTGTAAATAATGTGCCATAACTTCAGAAAATAAATATTCAATTACTTTTGGACATTTTTTTACCTAAAAATTTATTGTTTTCGTAATTTTTTATTTTTGACGCGAAAGTTTTTTTCTATCTTACAAATTACGATAATAATTTCAGGTAACTTTACAATAATTTTATTTTTACTCATGAAATAATTAAGTTGTTCATTATGAAGCTCAGGATTTCATTTAATCCAAATCTTTTAATTATTTTTATTGTCTTATTTCAATTGCTCAAATCAGGTTCGCCTACATTCTTACAAAAAACTTTAGTTTAATAAGTAATAATTGTTTAGTTACATCATTACATTGTATACAATGTCATCGACAAGAAAATTGGTATTCACCAGAAAAGAATGAAGAACATATCCAAAGATGTCACAAAGGTGAAATTGAACCAACTAAATGCAAAAATTCTACTCATACCCATTGTATTTATAGTTATTATAGAAGAGGTGGAAGTGCAGGTATTGTTTTTATTAAAAAAGTCTTTCTCAAAACATTAATAAATTTACAGATATTACTGTAACCGAACGCCGTTGTGGTATTGAACAAGATATTACCGGTTGTACCCTATATAAATCCTCAAAAAGACGTCTACGACATTTACTTGGTGGTTCTCAAGCGTCTTCAGATACAAAATCAAATGTCCATCGAAGGCGTGAAACTACGCTTTTTGTGGAAGTTTGTGAAGGTGGCTGTATGGGAGATGGTTGTATAAATTCAAGTATTATGCAAAATTTCAATGTGCTTTCAATTTTTATAATTTCGTGCATCTCTTATTCTTATTACTTATTGTATTAGTTATTATTAAAAATACAGAAATTTATAAATATATATTCAAATTTATAAAAAAACTTACAATATCTTCTTCATGTTTTACCATAGCTTGTGCATGCCTTCTGAAGCATACTGTTGGCTTTGAGATTTCTGGTTGTACACCTGGTCTTGGAATAATTGGATTACCCCATAAATCCAAATAATCATTATATTTATCCAACTGCCTTAGAACAGTCTGTTTTGGATTTAATTGAAGTTCTGCAAATATGCATGTGATTCAAGCTTTCTCATTATTTAAACTTACGAAGTCTTGGAGTAATAATCCAAATAGCAAAAAGTTTTGAGCATTCCTGACTTAAGCCAAGTTCAATTAAAGCAATATCCCGAAGTTGTTCAGCTGTTGTAACCGCTGAACAAGACATGTATAGAGATCCCTTCTCGCCATAATACACTTCCATCTTTTTCGGTTTATTATGTTTTAGAAGCCAAGCACATTGCTCCCATTCACTTCTTGGCTTATCTTTGCAAACATCAAAGGCTGTTTGATTTCGGTCATTTTTAATATCCTTAAAAAACAATTTAATTTTAGGTAAGTAGGATTAGAATGGGTGTGTCCAAAAATAATAAATGCCACAAACAAAGATGTATTAAGTTTGATAAAATTTAACATTAAAGAACATCTGTGTGTTTTCTTCGGTAGATGTTTAATCCATTTTTATCCGGATTAAAAAATGCTTGTAGCTTATTAAAGTTTTTGATAAGAACTAATTTTTAAAAAAATATTATTTTAAAATTACTTACAGTATCAATTTTTGGATTACTTAAAATTAATTCAATTAAATGATAGTATCCATTTAGGGCAGCAAAATGTAGAGGTGTTTCACCCTTCTTGTTTTTAGCATTTACATCTGTGATGGCATGGGTCATTAAAACTCCAGCAGATTGAAGTTTTCCATAAAATGCACAATAATGCAGCGGAGTCCAATAATCATTATCATAGGCATTTGGATCGTAACCTTTTTCCAGCAATGTCCTAAAACAATCATCAAAATAATAAAAAGAAAGAAGTTTTGTTTTGCTGCAAGCTAAATGAAAATTTATATATAGTTTAATCAAAAAATCTCTAATGGAAAAAAGGGAAACACCTTTATAAAAAATTTAAAGAAATATTTAAAATAAAAACTAACTGAATTCTTGCAAAATCATCATCATAAGCGGCTTTATGAATTGGAAATTGGGTTTCCCATAATTCAGTGGGGGATTTTTGATCTTCAATTTTCAGATAGCGAGTAAAATTTTTTCCTTTTGCAAAATAATCTGTTATTTTTGATTTTTGTTGTCGACCTGCATTAAAGACGGGATTCATTAGATATTTATCATACTTGTCCATTTCAATCATTGATATCCTTATTGCATTTGATTTTTTTACTGCTTCCTCCAAATCTATGCAAACTTTTTTTTCGTATGGATTAGATGAATTTGTACTAAGCCTAAAAAATATATATACTGTAATTGCTAAAACTTAATATTACAACTAAAATATATGTTTGTTTCTTTAAAATTTTATGGAAAAAATATTGAAGAACATGTGCTACATAGAATCTCTTAAGCGTTTAAAAATCCCTTACAAGGCTGCTGTTAAACATGTTGTTAAATATTCTGGATTTGCAGCAGGATTATGAACACATACTCGTAAACGCAATTTTAAAGGTTTCAGTGAAAATAGCCTCGAAAGAAAATCCACTGATTTTTGTTGTTGTGTTGAAAGCCAACTAAAAAAGTTTGTACAAATTAAATTTGCAGTGTTAAAAAGATATTTGTATTTACTTATCAATTCTTTCAATGAAATGCCGAGTTTCTGTTTCCATTTTCCAACTCATATTTAACGCATCATTTAACAAATTCGATAAATTTTCATATTCAAAGTGTTTTGGTAGCTTCAGTCTTTTGAGATCATTATCGAGCATCGGAATACAAAATAATGTTGAATACGAAAGTGAGGAAGTTGATGCCGTTGAAATTGACGAAGATGTTGTTGGAACATTCTCATATGCAGTTGGATCGAGATGTATTGGAATTGGTACTGCTCGATAGCAAGCTATCGATGTACTATAATAATTATATAAATTATTGACATTAATGTTAAATAAACAAATACCCATAAAGTTCTTTAACAATTTTAATAGCTTCCCCAGAAATATCTTCTTGTGATTTTATTCGGCGTTTTGGAAGATTTTTAATAATTTTTCCATTCTGGTTTCCATTAACCAATAAAATATCAAATTTATCAGGGGAACAAATATTTTTTAAATTAAACGTTGAACTATTTTTTAAATGTATCACCGCTATCGATATATCCATTCTAAAAAATAAAATGAAATGAAATTTTGAAAATAACAAATAAAAATTAAGAAAATAAAATCTGTCAAAAATTTACAAAAATACAAAAATAAGTTTAATTTGAGTTTAAAAAGAGGCACGTGATTCAGAAATAAAATAAAAGTTGTTTACAACAAAAGGAAATATATTTTTTTAAAACTTGTACATACCATAAAAAATAGACACTTCAAAAAAAGGAAAACGCACAAAAATTTTAAACATAAAAATGCCTAATCTGTCAATAATTTTGAGGTATACACCTTTTTTAATTTAAGTAAGTTATTAGCAGTAATAAAAAAAGAAAGAAAAAGCTTTTGACACTATTTTAAAACATCAATGTCCAAACTCAACACGATATTATCACATTCCCATTTTCCAACAAAAAAAATATATCAAGAGTTATGGTACACGGAAAGAAAAAAAGGGTAATCACAAGGATAACGTGTGTTAAGGCGTACACCGAAATTCCAGTCTTTCCAAAAAAAGACCTCCATCAAAAAAGGGTTTAAAAAACAGTATTTTTATTAATTAGCTCGGTACAAGTTCTCGCCTTTCTGCTGTCATCTACAACATAAAAAGAGGAGAGGTTAAAACCCCAGGACAACAACAAAAAATTTATATTTTTCTCTTAGACCAATTTGCAAGGTCATCATCATCACCATTGTTGTTAGGGTGAAAGAAAATAACTTTTAATCTCGACAAAAAAACGATGACGAAAATAAAAAAAAAACACTGTAAATCAACGCATCAAATAATTCAAAAGGTACAGAATAAAATAAAAACAAATTACACCGGTCTTTTAAAGGAAAAAACATATTTGTGGTGGTATCTTTTAAAGAAGGAAATAGTTGCGGTATAAACAAGTTTATTTTATTTAAAGCTTTTTTTGCTTCTTTAAAGTTCAAAAAGAAGCAGTTGATGGTGATCAAAAAGAGGAGTTAAACAGCTAAATATCATGCTTCTGATAAAAAAGAAAGAAAACACCCACGAAGAAAAATCAATGACTAACTACAAGAAACAAAAGAAGTAAAAAAAGATTATGAAATATCAAAAATAAAAAGTGTCTGTAAAAGAACGCGTGTTTTGTTTCTGAAATACAATGGAAAGAAAGAAGTCGATAAAATTTCTATCATTGAATTTTCATTCAATGAGTGAGTGAGTGCAGTGACGTCCCGATCAAGAAATAAAAAAGGTGGAAGATGAGTTTTCTGGCGTCCATCGCCCTTTAAATTTGGGCGTTTCCCCTTTTTCTTTCTTCTTTTTTTGGATGGAAAAGGGTTTTTTGCATTGTTTAAAATCTTGAGAAAGAGCAGAGAGGAAATGTAACTGGGAAAAAGAGAGATAAGAAACAAATAATTTTGGAAGAAAAATGAACCCCTAAAAATGAATTATTTCTTTTTCCACTCTTTTTTTTATACCCATATAATATTATATGGGCGTTAGTGTTGTTATTAATGAAACATTTTAATTGACTACCGTATACAACAAGGAAGAAAAGGAAGGGGCATCGATTACAAGGTCGCTTAAGCTTTTTGAACTTTTAAAAATGGTTATCAAAAAGTGCAGCTTTATTTTTCCCAAATTTTAATTTCTCTCAATACTTCATGAAGATTACGGTAACAATAACTTCGAGAAAAAGCAAGCAATGAATCAAAAATCCATTATATAAAATGTGTTTTTTATATGTTTCATTCATACATGTATCATATTTTGTGCACACGTCAATGCCACGCCTAAAATCCTCAAAAATTTTAACCACACTTTTTTTAATCATTCATGAGAAAAAGAAATTTTGAAACATCAGCTTTAAAAGCAGCTTATTAAAACTTTCTTCTTGTTCGATTAAATAACTCAAAAGCAGCCAAAAAATTTATTATCAGGATACGGTTTCTTTAAAAATTGACTAGTTGCTCCTTCAAAAGGGCTAATAAACATAAGCAGCTTCTTAACTTTCAAAAGCCTCTTATATGTTTTTGACCTCATTAGAATAGAAAAAAACAAAAGGCTACGTATTTCGAGCTACTATGCTGGACACAAAAACATGGAAAATTGATAGGGAAAAGGATTCAAAGAATGACCTTATAACTCCTCCCTTTTAAGTAAAAAAAGAATTTTTTTAAAGGGCAATGTGTTGTTTGATTAAAAGCATAGAACACCTTTCGACTTTTTTCTTTATCATTCCATCCTCTGACTATCTCTTTTTTTGATAATTGTTTACTTTTTAAAGCCTCACATTTTTGCTATAATAAAAAAGAAATTGCTGCATTGCTTTTGTCTTTTTAAAACCTATCAAAAAATGGGCGTTTTTTGTTAGAGAAAATCAAATCACAATGATTTTTTTGAAAATAAAGATCTTTTGGATTTTGCAAAATACTTTTCTCTGCAAAAACAGATTTCTGATTCTTTTATTGGCGGAGGTCAAATACCATACCATAAGAATAAGAAAGTATTTTTGACAAATATCACATTTTTAAAATGTGAAAACAATATTACCACCACACCCAAATAAAGTTTAAAGCATCTACTCAATCAAAAAAAGAGAATCGAATCTAAATATATACCCCCTAAAGGCAGATGATTTTTTTCTCATTTCTTTTTTGTGAAATGTTTTGGATAGGTAAAAAAATGATGACTGGTAGCGCTTTTTTATTGGATAAAAAACTAGTGTAATATTATTGAATCTCAGGTTTAAAATGAAACTATTTTTGTCATTTGTTTTTTTCGGTGCAACAACAAACCTAAAAATGCAACACTTTTAGGCAAGGTTACGGTAGCAAGAATCCTTTCACACACTTTAAACTGGAACATTAAACCAATTAATTGAAGACTTTTGCCTAGAAATGAAAACTATTTTTCTCAGCCAAAATAGAATTAATTAACTAAAATGTCATAAAAATTCAGCCAAAATAGAATTAATTAACTAAAATGTCATAAAAATTCTTGCACCGCCAACATTTTTTACAGTATCCTTTTCAAGGTCAGAAATTATTCAGAGATCACTTTTAGGATCATTTATATTTTGATAACTTTTTTTTATCATTTTTGAACTCTGAAATATTTGTGTAAAAAATCGAAATAAATCGTAAACATTGAATTTGTTGTTTTTCCTTCTCTCTCTGAACATTTGAGCTGAAAAAAGAGTTTTACGCAAAAAAAATAGATTCATTCAACTTTTTTCTCTCAATTCATAGACATTTATAGAAGAGCTTCTAGTTTCCTTAGAAATCATACACACACGTTCTTCCATGATTTTCATCTATCTTTCCAAATCATGAAGGACGAAGGACCACGCCTAAGAAAAGATGGAATCTTTTGATGAATGAACGGTTGTCGCCGTCTGTTTTCATCGTCGTCAAACATTTAACCATCTTAGAATAGAAGAAACGTAAAAAAAACCGCAAACGTTTAATCAAAATAATGTTTAAATTATTATTTTTGTGCTGTAAAAATCGTTCAAAAACAATTTGTTATTATTTCTTTTGTTTTTGAAGATAGTTGGCTTGTGGCCATAAACAAATTATATCACTTTTGTTTCAGAATCAGCATAACAAATTAAAACAAATTTATTAAACATTCTGCATTCTTTTCAGGAATAATAAAAACATCTGTCAAATAAAATGCAGACGATGCCGCAAAAGAATTTCCTTTTTCAAATTTCAGAGATTTTGATTCACACAGCTTTGAAAATTCTTTTATTCTTTGGCTAATTATAGAATATTTTGGATGTGATTCTAAAGAGCTCAGCTCATTTCCAACAAATATAATTTGACTTAAAAGTTTTGAATCCCAATGTGCTTTCAAAAATTCATCAAACATTTCCCATTCTCCATGCACCATGTAACATATTAATGCAGGCTTAATTGTTGTGGATGACGTTGAAGTTGCTTCAGTGAAGTATTCAGAAGAGAATGGTGTGCTTTCAAGGACTTGAACAGTCTGTGCTTGAAGATATTTAATTTCTTCATCAACAAGAATTGGATCTTGACATGTAATTGATATTTCAGGAAACACTTCTTTAAATCGATTAAAAAGTTCTAAAGCAACAGCAAGTTGAAAAGGACCATTTGAATGTTTCGAATCAAGTTTTCCAATTCCATAAATTTGAATTTGAATTACAGTTTTATCTTTTAACATTGATGTAATATTTGAATACAGTAATGACCTAAAACACGTAGATTATATCGAAGAAAGCTGCTTCGAGAAAAGCTTACACTGCTTCTGTCGAGTTCAAGTGTCCCCATTTCACTGCAGTTCTTACATCATCAGCAGAAACTGGATCCCGTTGACAGACTTTTGTTTGAGGTTTAATAAAGTTTTTTCTCTTCTTTTTGCTAATATGAAGTGTAAATCCATCATTTTCCATCTAGAAAAGACAGTGAATTATTTAACATTCGTGGTATATTGCAATTCTAAATATAATAACTAAAGTTTAAAACTTTTCATTTATTCAATCAAAAATAAAAATATAAAATTTTATTTTATACAACTACAAAAAATAATTTAGTTAACATCAAAGGGTACTGTAGTCAATTATCAATCAGCAAAAAAGAATGCCTTTCCATCATTTTCTAATATTGCTTCAATTGCATGTGTAACACTTTCAAAAATTGACGGAGCATTTCCTTTGCTTGAATTAATTTTATTTTCATCACCTTCACGATATTTGCCCGTTTTAACTAATATAGCTTTATATCCAATTTCCAGTGCTCCATTTACATCATCTCTCACGTCATCACCAATCATAACAATTTTATTGCTTGGGAATTCAACACCTAATGTTGCAACAGCAGATTGATAAAAATGCGGCTCTGGTTTTCCAACAACAATTGCCTAAAATTAATTTATTAAACCTTATACCATTTTACAATAACAGAAAGAATACTTTTCGAGATGCAGAATATTCCAAAGCTTCAACAAAAGGACCAGGTCCAAGTGCAAGACCATCTTTTCTTTCATAATATCGGCCTTTATGAATTCCAATTAATGTTGCATCAGGATTTAAATGAAGCAAACGAAAAGCTTCATTCAGCTTTTCAAAATGGAATTGTGATGGTGCAAGTCCAACAACCACTGAATCAAGCCTATCCTGATTTATACCTTCAAATTCTAGCATTGCTTCAGGCTCTAATAAAAGCATTGGCCGAAGTTTCTTTTCATCAAGAAGTTTTCGAGCTGCAGTTAACGACGTAAATACACTTTCTTTTTAAACATAATCAAATCCAAGGCGATGTAGTCTATTCATTAAATTTTGCGAGGATTCTTTCGTTGTATTTGTAACAAATTTAACAGCAAAATTCGGGTTGCCGATAAGCTTTTTTAACGCTTGTGATGTTCCAGGAATAGCGACCTCATCAATGAACAAAGTCCCACTCAAATCAATCAAAACAGCAAACGATGGTCTCATTATTACTGTAAAAGTTCATATTGCTCAATCCTCGTTATTAAAATGTTAAAAGTATAAAATAAGAAGATAACATTTTCTTTCAAAACATATCACAATTTAGAAACAAGAGATTATTGCAAACAAGATCCAAAAATGTTTACAAAAAAAACAAAATAACAAGAAAGAACATGGATAACAAAGAAAGAAATCAAAAACAATAAAACACAAGATATTAAAAAATAAATCAGATGACTAGACTTCAGCAGCTTTGGGAGGTGGCATTAGTTCCTTATCTTTTTCTTCTGCTTCAGCAACAATTTCACGAACATTTCGTCGATCAAGTAATCCATTCTTTTCTAACCATGATGATGAATGTTTACAAATAATTTTAACCATATTCTTTTTAAATTGCAAGAATTTTCGCTTAAATTCTAAGCCATCACCTTTAGAAAGACGGAAATCAACCATAACTTTTTGAATTCCATCATCTCTCATTTCATATACGGTAGCAAGGAAGGAAAGGTCTTCATTTTTAAGATCATTAATTTGAAGTTGATGTGAAGTTGCTGCTTTCCATTCACATTGACAATCTTTACAAGCTTTTTCAATATGTTTCAAAGCTTCTTCAAGATTTACAGTAACACAAAAACGAGTCATACGACGTACAAGAGATGCAATTGGATGCTAAAAAAGTACATTGGTTAATTAAGTAAAGAAACAGTGATAAACAGAAACATACCGCATAAGATGGAAATTGTGAAGCACTAACTTGAGATTTATTCAAAACCATAGAATCAAAGTTTGCAGGTTGTGAGAAGGACATTACAGGTGGAAGAGGTTGTTTAGGCTTTTTGGAATTAATTAAAACAACAGAATCTTTATCTTTCATGGATCTTAATTGTGCAGGTTGAGTTAATGGAACACTGAAAATGATAAAGAATCATTACAAATCATAAAAAGCTGATAATTATTTACCCAACAAGCTTTTGCATTTTTGCAGGTCTAACATATTCTGAATCATCTTCAGGTATTTTTCTTTTCCAATCAGCTTTATATCCAAGATCACCAACATACCATGGATGCTTTTTAATACGAGAAATAGTTGCACGTTTAGCTGGATTTTCAGATAAGATCATACTTAACAATGAAAGTTCTATGGTATCTAATCGACACCAGGGACGACGTTGTAAAGCATCATTTTCAATAAAAGCTCTATATTCAGGACAATCATTTTTTGCACCTGTCCATGGAAGTTCTCCAACGAGTAGTGTAACAAGTACAACTCCACAACTCCAAACATCTACAGGTTCACCACTAAAAAATATCAAATATTAAACACTGTTTGTGAAAATAGACATAACGCCAACGAAAAACATATGCTATTTTTAAAAGATGTTTAAAAAACTAACTGATATGGACCAGTCATAACTTCAGGAGCTGCATAAGGCAATGTACCACATCTTGTTTCAAGCAAACGCTGAGAACCTTGATGGCGAAAAAGAGTCGACATCCCAAAGTCACTAATCTTTAAAATATCTATAAAAAAAGCTGCATTAAAGAAATCATAAAATAAAAAACGTACTCTTCTTGGTAAGCAAAAGATTCTCAGGTTTAATATCACGATGACAGATACCAGCGGAATGAATATAATGTAAGCCATTTAAAAGTTGTCGAAAATAGAATTGAGCTCGAGCAGGTTCCATTCCATAATCAGGTTCTAAAAAATAGTGTAACAATAGTGTTTGTAAAGATAAAACACTAACCAATTTGATCAAAAAGTTCTCCACCATCTGCATATTCAAGATAAAGTTCAAATGCTTCACCAACAGTACGCATAGTAAAATATTTAAGAACATTTGGATGATTTCTACAAGCACGTTGAAGTAATGCTTCCTTTTTAACTGCTTTAGTTGTTTGATCATCAAGTCCCCGAAGACAGATACTTTTCATTGCAGCCGCAACATTATGATCATCTCTATCCACAACTAATACAACTTCACCAAATGCTCCTAAAAATGCATACATAATTACTATAATAGCAAAGAAGTGAAACTAACCTTCACCAAGTACCCGAACAACTTCAAGTCGATCAACACGTAATTCAACCTTTTCACCTAATGTTGCTGCAACTGCTGGATTAGTGATTCTTGGTGCATTAGTAGTGTTACTAACATTTTGAGCATTGCTTTGTGAAGGATACTTTTGTGAACGAGTAGCACAAAGAATTTTACGTGGTATAGCAGGAACACTAAATCCACTATTTTCGACCTCTCCATTTTCTTCATAAATTGTATCCATATTGGTGTCCTAATTAATAATGATAAAAAAATACTAATGTTAATTAGTAGAAAAAACGGCGACAACAAAAAAATTATACGAGCAAAAAAGAGAAGAGCCGAGAAAAAAAACGTTTGTTTCAAAAAAATAAAACTCGCGGTTATCATTTTTTCGTGTCAAAACCGTGAGAACATCTTACCCATAAAAGGATACTATCTTGCACTTCGTTCGATTTCGATCTCGAATTTCAACGAAAGGAAAAGTTTTTTTTCATGATTCATAATTTTATTTCTTCATTTTCTTTCGTTGTCTCTCTGCTTTGTTTTTTCTGCTCTTGTTTTTCGCTCAAACTTTTTTAACTAAAATTAATAAAGCTGTTAATCCGTGATTCCTTCGTGTGTTTTATCTTCCCTTTATCCTATCATTTATTTATATGTTTACTGTTCTAATTATTAACATTTTTATTTTTTTTAACATTTTTATTTTTTTTAATATAAAATTTTTTTAGTAATCGATTAATCATGAAGCGTCTTTTGTGCTTTTTTATCATCTTTGTCACTCATATGGCTCTTAAATGCCATCCAATCGATGTTAATCCATCTGAAAATTCTACAAATCTTATCTTTGCTTTTCCACTCGTAAATGCTGGTTCTCCTCATTCTTCACTTGGAAATACCACTGTTGCTACTGTTTCATCTGTCAATGCTACTGTTCTCTTCCCAACTTTGAATGCTACTGATCTCGTTTCTGTAAGTTTTTTTTGTCATGGTGTAACCAATCAATCATAACTGTTTTTTTTAGACTGTTCTTTTCAATAGCTCTTATTATTCAGATGAAAATAAAACTGATTCACTCATTATTGTTGCTCAAGGTGGCAATATTTCGGTATGTTCCTTGGCACAGTTTTATGGTTTCAATTCTTTAATTTTAGACTTCTAAAACATTGATGAAACAATGTTCTTCTCCTTTTGAACTTCGTTTGAAAAATGGCACAGTTGATTCGGTATCTCTTAACTACCCTGCAACAGTTGTTCAAAAAGTTGTTGAATTTTGTAACTCTGGTTCAATTGGTTATGTTGGAAATGATGAAGATGATCTCTATGATGTTGGCAAAAGATTTGGTGTTAAAGGTCTTAGCGCTTACTTGGTAATTTTTTGTTGTTAGAATATTTTCTTTTAAAATTTATAATATTTTATAGTTCAAAAAGGAAGGACAAGAAGTTAGTGATCAACTTGCTGAAGCTAAAAAACGACGTGAACGCCTTGAAGCAGCCAATCAAGAAGCAAGCTCTGCCAAGAAAAATCTTTTCATCACTGAAGCAATGCTTTTCCAAATTCTTTTGCTTTGCATTCCTTGTTTTTTTGTTTAATTTTCTGTTGTTTTGTTAATTTTATAACCTTTTGAGTTTTTCATTATAAACATTTTGTTGATTTTAAATTGTTGTTTTTACAATTATCAATTAGCTTATTGCAGTAGAATCTGTGCAAGGGTACGGCATTTGATATCATTTGCTTCACAAGGAATATTGTTTTTCAAGATTTGCATTTTTCCTAATTTATTATTGACAATTGTGAGTAGTTGAGGTTTTCGCATCAATTGCTACAATGAATACTTTTACTGTAGCATTGTGTTTGTTCTTCAATGCGTTGCATATTTTTTGTACAGGTTTTGAAATTCCATCTTCACATCATCCATCAACTTCTGATCCATATGAAATTTATCTTGTGAATACATTTCCACTTGAAATTCAAACAATTGAAAACTATCAAAATAATGAAAGGTTAGTTTGTGGTGGCGGTGGTAAGCAAGATAGCAATCATTATCAAGCGCAATGTTTATAATATGCTGCTCATTGTTACAGTACTTTTTATTTGCTAAAATTTATAAGAAATCATCCGGGGATCTGTATTTTAAATTTATTAATTTTATTTGTTGGTTCTTTTTTAGCTTTCATGAAAAACTTATTGATCGAAGAATTGGTGCACCATTTTATGCTGGTTTAAATGTTACAATAAGTCGTCAAATTTATGTTGAATCATTTTTTAATCATTTTCGAACTTTGGATTCAACAAAGAAAACAATTATCTCATCAGAAATGTGTCAAGCAAATACGTCTGCTACCGTAATCCCCAATAATCGAAGAATTATTTCAATTTTTCATGAGCTCAATCTTCCATTTGAAATTCCATGTTTTACTTGTCAATCATCTTCAGATGGTCTGAAAACTCCAAATTTTTTTAGAATTGTAAAAAAACAGTATATTTTTTTCTATGTTTAAGAAAAATACAGTAATCAATTTCTTCTTTAGAAATATTTTTGCTTACGATATTTTATCTGAATCTGCTACAGTATATGATTATGTAAAAGAAAAATTTGAACGAGAAGGTGAACCACAAATTTATGCCGGAGATATTTCAGAAGAAGATGGAAGCTTTCAATGGTCACCAAGATTAATTTCTGAAAAATTGGATTTCATTTCATTTGATTTTTACGTTCCAAATCCATTGACACAAGTCGAAGAAAATTCAATGTCTTTATTTTGTTCAAAGGTTTTCTTTTTTTCAAACATTGTTTTTAAAAAAATTAATTTTTAAGGAAGAAAATGGGATTTTGAATCCACCAGAAATTATCGTCAATGTTGATACACTTCGTCGAATTCCAGCAGTTGCTGCAGCAAATGAAAATGCGACACTTTTTGAAGGGGTAGAAAAAAATAGCAGCCATCTTTTTTCTTCAAATGTGAGTCCCCCCTCTTTTCTTTTTTGTTGAGAACAGAAATAGCGCCTCTTGCGCTGTCTGTTGCCTGTCTGGACCTTGTTGTTTGTAGCCTTTTTACACGAAAGCGTCGAATAAAACCAAGTTGAAATTTTTTATTAACGGCGGCTCATTTTCGGACTCTTTCGGTCTTTTCGCAAGGAGCTTCTATGCCACTTTATTGTGCTGCATAGTTTTGAGCCCATTCCCTAAAAAATATATCTTAATGTCGTTCCTAAAAAATAGAAACCTCAAAACTTTAAGAGCCTGCCAGGTGAAGCTTAGAAGTATTCGGATAACTACTTCTTTAGCAATTTTTTTGTTAAAATTATTAAAAAAATTTGTAGGATACGCATAGATTTACTGTAGGAGATTTAACAGAATGGAACGAATATCAGAAGACAAATACATTTCCAAAATTAAATGTTGAATATAATTTAAAAGTTGATATTTACTGGGAGAATTGGTCGTGTTGCAGTGCATGTTGTTGTTCATTAATTACATGTGGTCAAGGATATGAAACTTCTGAGGCTTCATGGTTTGTATTTATTAATTTTTATAAAAATAATAATAACAGCAATTTTCAGTAAATTAGTTGAAAGTTTTAAAAACCGTCGCGGTTTTTTATCGTTCTTTAAAATTGATCAACAAAAACCTGTAAGTTTTGATTTGGTATACTGTAGGTTTGTGAATAATACATTTTCAGATTGAAATTATATCATCAATAGAAATGATGCTTCGTGGAACAGATTTATATAGTAAATCAATAGAAGAAGTGGTAGAGATGTTTGATCTATATCTTTCATCATCTCCATATGCGGATTCTGGAATTCCTGTTCATTCAACACTTTTACAAAGTGATCACTCATGGCTAATTCTTGAGCAATTTTTAAATAGTTATTTTCAATATCGAAATGAGACAGAATCTTCTACTGGACAATTGGGGTTATTTATTGATTCTGAGACATGTGCAACTGATCCACAAAAGTTTAATTGTACAATACTACAACAATGCTTGGATAATGAGTTGCAAACATCAGAATATATTCCACCGGCAATTATCGCTGAAGAAGATATAACTGTAGCACCCCCACCACATCAACCGAATCTTCGATATCCATCAAAAAGTGATACATGTGATTATCATGGAGTTGAAGATGTCTTGCTTAAACAAAAAGAATCTGTCATTGATGTTGATGAAGGGTTATCATTTCGATTTGCAGTGGATGAAGCAGAATATGGTGAAATATTGTCAACAAAATGGAAGAGTGGAAGAAAAAAAATTTCAAATTTTGATCCAAGAAAACTTTGTTCTGCTCAAAGAATATTTACAGATGATCATTATTTAATGATTCTAAAAGTTGAAAGTGATGATGCAAATTTACCGTATACCGCAGTGGCAACTCTTAAAGCAACTGGTGAAGAAATTTCGCTTAAATTAAGTTTAAAATACAATTCGTAAGTTTTGCAGTCTTTGGATACTGTAATTATGTTAATCTTTTTTTAGAAAAGCTAAACCTTCAAAATACACTGATTCAATATTAAAATGGGTCGCAATTGCTGGAGGTAATGGTTACCGTATTTTTTATGCATTAAAAACGTAAATCATTTTTAGGTGTTTTGGCAGCATTTATAATTATCGTCGTAATTGTTCATATAATTCAAGTTCGAAGTTTAAAAAGAAAGCTCAAACAAGCTGCCGCCGCAACAGCAGCACCTACAGCAGATCAAGTATGAAAGCTCAAAATATTAAATATATATTTTGTTTGTTTTTTTTTCGAATCAAATATAAGTTTTAAATAAAAAAATAGAAATAACAAAACAATAATAATTAAGTGAAAAAATTATATAACAATTATTAAAAAAGTTGTCGAATTTTTTCAGTAATTTCGGGATTAAATATATCCAGACTGGGATCATCAAGATGATTCTCAAAATCAACAATTTCACGATATACTTTTTCTTCTATAGCACGACTAGAAGTTCTTAAACCAGTTTCTTCATTTGTTAAAAAGCATGATGATGATTTCCATGTTTTGTTATCATAATTAAACGCAGTGAGGCATAAATTTTTGGGAACAAGACTAAGCTTTGAATTTTCTACTTGAAGAATTACAGGATTTGGGAATACAGAATGAAGTCTTTCTCCAGTTTTTGCAAAGATATCATCAAATCTTAAAATATTTGTTATGATTAAAAAATATTGTTGATAAAAAAAACTTACGAAGTATCATTAATTCTTTCATTAGCAAAATAAATTCCAACAATTTGAAGTTTATGTTCAGAACAATATGTATCAAGTATAATTAAAAGAATTTCTAATGGAGCATTTAATAGTGAACCATGTAAAGCTGGAATTGCATCAACAACAATTGGAGGATTTTGTCCTTGCCGCTTTCCCAAAAGAAATCCACGAACTGCTGAATGCGGATATTTTACAGCATGAAGAACAATTTTTGTATATGCAATTGTACTAACTTCTGTCATTTCTATAAATATAATAACGTAATAATAAGTTAATACAGACACATTAAAATAATTAAAATCAAAAACTCCATCAACAAAAAAAATTCAAAGGATTTTTCAACAACCTTTTGCGACACATAAAGCCAAAATTGTACAATAATTTTATTTTATTTTTTAAACAAAACTGATATGAATAAATTACGATAATATTAATTTACATCCATTGCTTCTTCATTGCCTCCACCACCTTTAATATCTCCACGTTTAAGCTCGAAAACTCTTTCATCGGCATCTTTAATTTCTTCAGTAAGATATTTGAAATCCACTCGTATAACTTTAACCTTTGGAACAGCTTTATTTTCAATTTTTTTATTTGGTGGAATTAAATCCCAATCTTGCAAAGCCTTTTCAAGTTCATCCCTTTGAAACATTTGTAAATTATCATTTTCCATTCGATGTTTATTGTATAAACTTTTTGCTAACGATCCAATCTTTTCCAGCACTTGTTCTTTTGTTTCTGGTTTCATTGATGGAGTTTCCATTCGAGGCCGAAATGAATCATATACAATTGGATTACATGCATCTGAATCTCTCATCATTCGTAGTACTGAGACTTTTGTTCTTTCACGAATTATCAAATTTCGACACACTCTTAAATATTCTCTTTCCCCAAACATTTGTAGTCGATTCCTTTCACGCTCTTGCTCAGTCTGACGTAGTCTTCTTTGTCGGAGTTGTTTGAGATAAAGTTCTTTAACTTGTGGATCCATATTTGGATTGAGTTGGGGCATTTCAGGATGATATTTTGATTTTTGAGTAAAATAATCTTTCGTATTTATTTTATAGAGATCATAATTGAGGATTTCTGGTTCTTCGAAAACTTGCTCCAAATTTGTTTTTAAAGCTTCTTTCCATTTATCAATAATTAAGGTCGAAAGACCTTGTGAACCTTTAAAAGTATTTTCTTGAATCATTTCCCAAGCTCGAATCGGTGGAGGGATAGGTGGAGATTCGGGTCGTGTTTCAGCTTCTTGACTATCTTCATCTGCACAAATACCAGGAGATAGCCCATAATCGTCATAGTCTTCTCCCAAAACATTTCCAATCAATGAAGAACTTGTTGCTGTTCGACGATTGGGTTTATTTCGGCGCCCTGGAGGGGGCTCTTCTACTGCTGCTTTTAGACGGCTCCTAAAATATTTTTGGTTTTGCATTTTGCTTGATAGTTACAGTAATACCTTGTAAGGCGTGCTTGAGTTCCAGCAGCAGGCTTTCTTCCGCGTGCAGATTTTTTAACGACTGGTTCAACCTCAACAACTTTTTCTTCAGCATCTCGAGTTGTATCTTCATCACTGGCAGCTTTTAAAGGTAAAACAATTTTCAAAGGGGGAACTTTTCTTTTCGGAGATTCATGAAGCACAGCTTCAGAAGTTTCATCTTCTTCATCATCAATTAGAAGCCGAGATTCTTCTTCTGGAATAACATCATAAAATATTTAGGGGTTACTGTATGATCACAAACCTTCAATTGGAGAAGATTCTTTTAATCTTTTTGCTGCAGATGGTCCAAATCTTCCAAATTTTTTCTAAATATTTGATTTATTTTTATATTAATAATCTAAAATGGATGGAAGGGGGCTTACAACGGGCTTAGCTTCTTCTGCTTCAGGGCTTGATTGAAATTCATATACATCACCACTGCCACTTGCTAATAAAGCAGCAGATTTTGGGGGACCGTGACTTTTTTCACTAAAATTTAAATATATTGATTGATCTATCAAACAGTTTTTATTTTCTATGTACCTATTTGTTCGACCAGAAGATTGAATTAAACTTGGATGACTATGATCTATGACAGTTGGCTCCTCCTCTTCATCATCTTCTTCGTCATCCTCTTCACCACTTGTCTCGTCATCATTATCTTCAACAGCAGGGGATGATCGAGCCGGATGTTCTTTTTCAAGCTTTTCAACCACATCCTTCTCTGATTTGGATGCAACTGCAGCTTCCGTTTTTTCCATCACTTTTATCTTTTATACCGAATTAATACAGAAATAAAGTAAACGTTTTTAATCTGAAAAATAGAATCCGGAAAAAAAGAACCAATGATTTTTATTGAAAAAATATTATTCTGTGGAGCTTTAATCTTTCTTTATGAGACACTTTGTTACTTCGTTGAATTATTTGCCCGGTTCTTCTTCAATGAAAAAATAGCAGCAGACTTTTCGAACTTTTTTATTGATGCCATTGGGCATTCAAAGAAACATCTTTCATCTGCTTTTTCTTTCTGTTTTTTTTAAATGTCAAGCTTTTTTTATAGTTGTTGCTTTTTAGACTTCTTCTTTATGTAAGTAATGATAAAAAAGCTATATAATCCCTTGTGTAAATCGATGCAAAAAACAATAGGGAATTCACAGAAAAAAGAAGCATCAGCAACAATTTAAAAGTGAGAAAGAAGAGGTGCGCATTTAATTTTTATTTTTTGCAGTGTCCTTTTTGGGTGGTTCATCACTACTACTCGATTTTTGCTCGTGTACTTTTTTTTCTCTTTTTTGTGCTCTGTTTTTTAACTTGTTTTTTGGGTGTTCTAGAAATATTATTATAACCAGTCAGTATTATTAGTATTATTGGATTATTATATTATAAAACATGGGAGATGATAGTGATTCAAGTGACGACTTTTACTTTCAAAATCGCCCACAAAAAACAGCTTTTAATCCACAGCCCCATCTTGTAACCATTGAACGAGCCGATTCAGGTATATCGGATTGACAATTTCCCTAACTGTTAATAATGCAAAATTCAGGGTTTGGATTTAACGTTAAAGGACAAGTTAGTGCCGGTGGTCAGCTGAGGTCGCTAAATGGCATTTTATACGCCCCACTTCAACATGTTTCTGCTGTTTTAAGAGGTGGAGCAGCTGAAAATGCTGGATTATTACGGGGTGATAGAATATTACAAGTGTAAGAAAAAAAATTATGATTCACAGTCTTTAATTAATAAAACTATTATTTACAGGAATACTGTAAATGTTGAAGGTGCAACTCATCGACAAGTTGTTGAATTAATTAAAGATGGCGGGGATAAACTTGAGTTAGTTGTAATTTCTGTGGATGCTGATGAAGTTGAACCCGATGCCGGATATTCAGATGACACATCATCATATTTTAAATATGATTATTCTGAAAAGCGTTCCCTACCAATCACAATTCCAAGCTATCAATCTGTAACAGTTAATGGAGAAAGATTTGTTGCATATAATGTTCACATGGCTGGAAGGCATCTAGGTTCCAGAAGATACAGCGAATTCGTGCAACTTAATAAGGTGTTAAAAGAAGAATATCCTGATTTTGAATTTCCAAAACTTCCTAAAAAATGGCCTTTTAAAATGTCTGAACAACAACTTGATTCAAGAAGGCGA
The DNA here is from genome assembly GCA_024447215.1 of Panagrolaimus sp. LJ2400. Classification (NCBI taxonomy): domain Eukaryota; kingdom Metazoa; phylum Nematoda; class Chromadorea; order Rhabditida; family Panagrolaimidae; genus Panagrolaimus; species Panagrolaimus sp. LJ2400. Next base: position 349,498 of record JAMRYA010000013.1, read on the forward strand.
GGCTTGGAACAGTATTTGGAAAAAGTCTGTGCCGTTAAAGTTATTGCTGATAGTGATATTATGCAGGTATGAAAAATAATATCACATAAAATTACCGTAACCCCATTTGATATTTAGGAATTCTTAATGGAAGATTCAAATGCTTGTCGTCCAATTGTGGATGTAAATTTGAGAGTTTTACTACCAGAAAATAAATCCCTTGTTCTTGATGTTAAAAGAAATAGTAATACAAAATTTGTTTTTGCGGAAGTGATTGAACAGTTGAATGTTTCGGCTGATGCAGCACCGTACTTGGCACTTTTTGAAATGATTGATTTAAATTTTGAGCGAAAGCTACATCAAGATGAATGCCCGCATAATATTTATATACAAAATTATTCATCTGCTGCTTCGTCGTGTATTCTCCTCAAAAAATGGTGCTTTGATATTGAAGCTGAAAAACGTGTCTGTTCTCGGGATCAGCTATTTAAAAGAATATGTTTTTATCAAGCTGTTAATGATTTAAATAATGGGCTGATTACTGTAACAGAAAAGTTGTATCAGCTAAAGGCTTTACAAACTGAAGATCGAATGGATCAATATTTGGAAGCTGTTCGACAATTGGATGGCTATTCAGCTGTAAACTTCCCCGAATGCCCTTTTACTTGCCTTGATGATCATGGATATGCAAAGCTTTTATGCAATTTTGAAACACTTGCAATGAGTTTAATGAAAAATGGATCCAAAAAAGTAATTTTGTATTATAAAAAGAAATACAGTAACCAAAGCACTTTTAGGAAAAAATAATCTCATTAAAATGGAATCAAATTTTATCATGGAAGACAATAGCTGAATGCCAAGTATTTGCCATAACATTTTTAAAAGATGAAACAGAAGTTGAAGTTCAGCTTGAAACCCTTTATGTAATATTTTTTACAAAATTTTGATAATGTAATATTTTGAATTGTATTATATTTTAGACCCGATACATGACAGATGTAATGGATCGAATTCAAAAAGAACGTAGTCGAGCAACAGCTTCATGACTTGACTTGGCCTGATATTATAATTATTATTTTCCTATAATATTTTCTATCGTATATATTTAAATTTAAAAAACAAAGCTATCTATGACGAGTATTTTTTTTATTTTTAAACTTCAAAGATATACATGTTGTTTTTCCTTAAATTTTTGTTTTCCCAGTATTTTTTTTTATTCTTACAGTATACCAAACAAAACCAGTGTATGTGTGCTACTTATTTATATGTGTGAAAAAGCAAAAATTATAAAAATGACAAAAATCCCAAAACTTTATTGCATAATTATTTTTCTTCTTTGTATCGTGTTTTTCTTTTGTTTCATTTTAATTACAGTAATAAAAATTATTTTTATAAATCTTACACAACAAAAATAAGTACTTTTAAGAAAGAGGCTAGTTTTGTAAGAATCTTTAGCTTAAAAAACAAAGTCAAACTTTTCATACTGTAACAAAAAACACAAAAAGAAAATTATTTCCTCTGCCGATCGCTCTGCACATTGGATGACAACATTTGTTCGTTTGGAGGGAGCTGGCGGGCAAAAAGTCCCGCCAAAAAAATTTGTCAACGGATATTTTTTCAAAAAAAATTGGACTTTTTTAAAATTTGCTTGTGAAGTTAATAATTTATATTAAAGTTATTAATATAATAAAAAGAAGAATGCGGACAAGAAGTAAGCGACAACAAGCTGCTGTTGTTGATCCACCACCGGCTGCTGATAATCGACCAGAAGCAGAAGAGGAAGGAGAGGAAGAAATAAATGAAACTTTATTAGAAGACACGAAAATAGAAGCAGAAATGGGTATATCGGGCCCTGTTGTACCTACAGATCCAAGTCAAGCAGCTCAAAATGATTTAGCTTCAATTTTTGATGCATTTGGAATTGATAAAAATCATGAAGTTTTTGATAAAACTTTGCGACAATTTGATGTTGTTAAACAACAATGTATTATGGAAGTAAGTTTAAATCTCTAAAACAGTTTATATGGTAATTCATTATACCTAAATTTCAAGGAACCACAAAAGACTTGGCTTGCATGCTGTTTATATACAACTGCTTGGGCATCTTCAGCTGTTACAATGAAACCTGCTATACAATTTTCTGTTATGGGTTTAGTTGATATATGTGAATTAAGGTTTGACAATTTTTTCTTTTCTTCTGCACATATTTATTATTGCTTGATTTTAGTGTAATGGAATTCTTTGATAAACTTGAAAGATGGGCAATTTTAATGAATGCATCTTCTCGAATGGTCGATCATATTGAACGGGCACAAGCAAATCTTTCAATTTCAATAGTTGTATTTACGAAATTTTTACCTATTTTTCGACAAATTTTTGTTCCGGATCAGGAAGCAACTTTGGAAGATCCTGAAGATCCTAGCATAAAAACTATTCTTACAACTTTCAAAATCTATGATTACATTTGGATTACTTATTGTGCTTTTAAAAGTATGCATTTTTGATATCTCTTTATCTATTTATTTTATATGATTTTTTAGAACAACTTCAGAAAGGTCAAGAAGATTTAATGAATTCATTGCATCTATTATTAATTATTACGGATATGATTCTTGGTGATATTGTCGCACATGATTTGATGCAATTTATTGATAAAAGTTTTTGTAAGTTCACTGTAATCACCCTTACTGTGATGGATACTGTAATATTTGTATTTTAGTGGCTGATCTTTCGAAGAGTGAAAAGACTGTTCTTGATTATTACTGTGATTTATGTAATGGTGTTCCATTGGATGCAAAACATTTTCGATCTCATTGGTTTTATGCTCAAGCTAAAACATTTTTTGAAGCAGGATATCTTAAATTTAATACTGAAACAATTACTGAATTTTTGGATAATATTGATTACAATTCTGAATATTTGAATAGTTTATACGATGAAGCTATTTATGAAAGACTTGAAATAGATGAACGAGTTTTTGTAACTCGGATACAACCTGATATGCTTTTTGATGATACTGTAGATTGTAAGCTTTTATCTCCTTTTTGTTTCACTGTTTTCCTAATTTTAGTTGGAATTGTAACAAATATTAGACCAGTACCTGATGGAAGTTTTAGCCGAAATCGTGATATACTTTCAAGAAAGGCATCTGAGCAATCTTTATCAAAAGTGAATACAAGTCGGTGCATGAAAACTCCGCTTTCTGGACGTGCTTATCTTTCTACATCGGATGTTGTCTTACCAACTGCAGAAAGTAAAGAAATGTCTCTGCATCAAAAACTTATGTCACTTGTTGAAAATCATGATGATCAAATGAGTGAAATTTATGATGATATAATGAAAAAATTTGATGGTGAAGTAACTAATGCTGTTGATGCTGTTTGTAAGGTTTTCTTTTATCGTCTTGGTTGTTTTCTAAATATCATCTCTGTTACAGTAAATCGCTTGAATGATGTATTGTTGCAAAAAGTTTCTGCTGAAAAAGAAAGTGATCCAAATTTTGATGTTGCATTTACCCTAGAGATACAAAATCATATACAAACAATTTATCAACTTCTTGTTCGGTTCCTTCAACGTATTACTCTTGCTGAACATTCACGTTTAATAAATGCTGCAACAACAATTGAATGCCTTGCAGGCGTATTTCAACGCCCCGAATTTATTACTTCAATTTGGCTTTGCTGCTTAGAACTTGTTATCTTTTCATATTCTTCAAAGCGTGAATTTCCATGGAGCCTTGAAATTGGTGGAATTCCTCCCATCACATTTTATAAAGTCATTGAACCGATTATTCGATGTGATAGTGAATTAAGTAGAGATATGCTAAAACATTTAAGTAAAATTGAAGAAAGAGTTTTGGAAGAATTGGCATGGGATCGTATTTCCCCTTTATGGAAGACACTTGCAGATGGTACAAAGATTCCAAGTTATGAAGAAGTAATGATTCCAGATAAAAATGGTGAACCAGTAACTCCTCGATCAATGGCACCTCTTCAATCAAATCTTCTTACTCGATACGGTAGTATGGGAATTCCAGGTCGAGGTGTAAATGCAAAGCGAAGATTAGATTATTCTGATGATGGAGAATTCGAACCTTTGCCTAAAAAAGCTGCAATGAAAGCAAAAGCAAATAATTCATTATTTCTTTTTGCAAGAAAGGTCTGTTTTTTTTCTATTCCAAATTGATTCCTTTTGGTTACTTTGTGCTTTTAGGTTTATTATCTCGCTGCTCTGCATTTGAATGATCTTTGTGATCGAGTTAGAATGGAAGAAAAAGCTCGTCGTAAAGCATGGACTCTTTTTGAACATATTATTACCAATGAAAGTTATTTAATGCGTGGTCGACATATTGATCAAAATATTATGTGTTGTCTTTATATCATTTCAAAAGTATCAAGCCTCAATCTACCTTTTCACGAAATTCTTTATCATTACCGACATCAGCCACAAGCTGTTAGTCGAGTTTATCGAAATGTTTTAATTGCTTATACAAAGTAATACCTTTTATCTGTCTTACAGTAGTCCTTAACTTTTTTTAACCAAGTTTTAGTTCTCCAGCACCAACAACAGCTGCAGTTGGAGATGATGGAGCTTCAAGGGATTCTGTATCCTCTGTTTCACAACAATCAACAGCTGTTATGAGATCTGGTTCAACGATGCCTGCACCTGGAATGGCTTCTGCTCCACCAACTCCAGAACCTCCTACTGCTGAATATGATGATTTAATTGCTTATTACAATCGAGTATTTGTTAAAAAAGTTGAAAATTTTGTTAAGAAGCTAGCTTTTCCTGATGATACCAATAATGTAAGCTTCTGTTATACTTTTAATTGAACTAATGCAATGCCATTTTTAGCGAATTCCATTATTATCTGTTCCGTTAATTCGATGTAATACTCTTTCACCTCGTCGTACAATTACTCCAACAATGATCATAACACCGCTTGGAACATCACAACAACAACCTTCATCACCATCTCGACCAATGAGATTTCAGGTTAATCGTTCACCAGCAAAAGATTTGCATCATATTAATTCTGTAATTCGTCAAAGTATGCAACCTTATCGTATTGCACCCTTTTAAAATACTATATTGTTATCCCATCAATTTTTTAAAGTTTTGTTTTTTGTTCTTTATTTTTCAAAGTTTCGAACATTTCTTTTTTTTTGTTTTTACGCCAAATGTACTTATTGTAAACTTTGTGGTTTTGTTTGTTTGAAAATAAATAAATGTTTGAAAATAATTTGTTACCGTAACACGGTTATTAAAAGTGTACGAAGAACCACAAAAAAGTTTTTTTTAAAAATTGAACATTTTGCATTTAACACAAATTATTATTTCAAAACCTGCATAAAAAAATCTAATCACAGTCCGAGGCGCTTCCAGGAGCGCTTCCATTTTGAGCCGCTTCCGCTCCGCTTCTTGCTATTTTTCAAAAAAATTTGTCATTATAAAAATCAACAATTAAATTTTATTTGGTAGCTTTAGAGAAAAAGTAGAAAGACAACCATGGTTATTCATTTCTCAGCCTTTTTATGAAAATGAACTTTTGAGGATAACCAAAAATTGCAAGATTTTTATAGTTTTATCGTGGACAAAAGAAGCGCTTCCATTTTCAATCGCTTCCGCTGCGCTTCCATTACGAGAAGCGGAAGCGGGAGTACACTGATTGAGACTCAATGAACCCTTTTTGCCGGTAAGACTGAATTATTGTTTTTTAAAAAGTAAATTTGCTTTGCTTGTAAAAAACAAAGCGTTCCAAAATTTAAAAAATGTTCAAGCCACTAAAAAGGGCAAGATTTTTTAACTACCTTTAATTAGGTATAAAAAATATACAAAGAAGAAGGAAAACGCAGCAGCATTTGTGTCCGCTTTTAAAAATGACGGAAAAGAAATTCCAGACTTGCGCCAGACAGCCAAAGAAACGCACTTTTTGTGTTACGTTTTTCCTGCGTTCTTTTTAGAGACAAACGATTTTTTTAGCTAGCTCCATTTTTTATTGAGAATCAAAAATATGAAGAGCTGGTTCGAATATCATTGCTAAGAAATTTTGCAAAAGATTACTAAATATTAATTTAACTGTAATTATGTCGTAAAGCAACGAATTAATTCATTTTTTATTAGAAGAAGATATCAAAGAGTTATAATATATTTGATAACTACTTGAATGACACCTTCAAGCAACTCATTCACTCAAGTGCTTTTGTTTTATGGCATCAGACTAGTAAAGATAGATGCTGAAATGCGTTTACTAATAATTTAATTATTCTTCGTTCAGTTGCCGCCAATAACTTTTTTATAAGACAACGCTCATTTGTATCTTCTGCTATTAAATTATTTCGAGCTTTTAATAATTTGTTTTTTATTGTCCCTTTGGACTTTATTATTGGCGTTCGGTTTACTATTACCATCTAATTTGTTTTTCTTTAGATGTCTGACAGCAGCGATACTAATTTAAAAAAGAATTCAATGAAACATGGACTTGAAGATGAGGACAATCAAAGCATAAGCATTTTGCAGTGCTTGCATCAATACATTAAATCCAATAAAATTATTTTTGCAATGGCTGTATTTTTTGTTATTGTCGTTTCAGTTCTTAGTACATTTTTTGTAATTAAATATCATCATCAAAGCTATGTAAGTTTCTTTTTCATTCATTGTTGTCTCATGTAAAAGTTAAAAATTTTTCAGGCAAATATCCCTTATGAACATGATGAAAAAATTACAACATTGTCAAACATTCAAAAGCGATTATTGAATTCATCTGACTCATATGATATTGGAATTTTAATAATTGTCACTGAAGAAGTTAATATGACTGAATATGGATTAGCACTTGATACCCTCAAATGTTATTCAAAATTGCATAATTATGGATTTGATATTGAAATGGTAAATGATACATGGAAAGAAATTTGTAACCAAACTGATGTAAGTTTATTTTGTAAGCTATAGTAGATACATAAAATATTTTAGTTTATGTTTCTTCGACATTGTATTACCGCACATTTATTGCATCGACATGAATGGACATTATTTTTGGATGCCGATGTTGGAGTTGCAAATCCTTCAAAGCTTATTGACACATTTATTCCTGAAGATGCCGATCTCATATTCTTTGATAGATTTTTTAATGAAGAGATTGCAGCAGGTTCTTATTTAGCCGCAAATTCAAGCTATTCAAAAGAATTCCTCTTGAAATTTGCAAATACTGAATTTTCAATGCCTAAAAATGCTTATGGAACTGATAATGGCGCAATTCATGTATGTTGATTTATCATTGTTTTGTAGTAATTTTAAAAGACAAATTGCTACAACTTGTAATACTGTAGCTTTTGGCACGTAAACTTTGTTTTTGTTATTTTCGTCGCATTTTAGTGGCTTTTTGTTAAAGAATTTTATTCAAACGAAACCACTTCGAAGTTTTCATCCAATGATTGCTATAATATTTGGTCACTTTCAAGAAGCTATGGCGATCTTTACGTCTTTGAAGCATGTTGTCGATTAATTTTGGGTGAAACACGGTTATTCCATGATCCAAATGGTAAAGGTTCTGTAAAAATTATTCCAAAAGGTGAAGGATGGATGAGAGATGTATGGCTAATTCGAAATAAATGGTCTTCGGATTCTGATTTTATGCTTCATGGATGGAAGAAAAGTACCCAACTGCCAGAAGCTGATAAAACGTAAGGAAAACTATTCTTGTTGAAGATGTATAATATAACAATATTTTTAGCAAATTTGGAGTTTGGTATTCTGTAATTGCAAATCCAAGTTTTGATCTTGATACTTGTTCAAATGGTACAATTCAATGGCAATGGTGGTCTTCATATATGATCTCAAACTCTGAACGCCAAAGACTTTTTATGAAAAAACGTGAAGAAGTTAAAAATGAATTTTCTAAATATGAATCTCTTATCCCAAAATATCTCAAAAAATTTTATTAAACTGTTAATTTTTTTACTTTTGTATGATTCAAACTTTTTGTACTGTATTGCATAAATAGTCTGTAGAGTTTTTAAGTGACCGAAACAATCTATTTTGTCAAAACATTTAGAAAATTATAAGTATTTCAAAATACAAATTGGATGCTAAAAACGTTCTAATAGTGTCTATGCGTGGGAAAAATCAACTTTAAAAATTATCTTTAAAAAAAACACAGCTTAAATTAGAGGTTTTTTGATTTTTCGCTATTTTCAATCTTATCCCACGAGCTTTATAGAAGTGTAACATTCCCAAAACCCTTGTTTTTTGAGGATTAAGATTATGTTTGCAAAGTTTCAAGTCCATAAAATCATTATGAAAAAATCGTGTTGAACAAGGTTTTGATTTTTGCTTGATTTTTTTTTTATACAACAGAGTTTTTTGTGCTGAAATAAGAAAAATAAAAATACTCGAAAACTGATTCACAGCGTTGTAATTTTTGATAGAAAAATTGTATCAATAATATTTTTGACAAAATAAGTGGCGATACTTAATCTTTTTCTCATTATTCTTGCTCTATTTTGTAGCAAAAATGAAAATTTTTCACTATTTTAAAATTTTCATGTTTATTGTAACAAACAGTTTTCTGAGAAATATTAGTTAACCATCAGCAAATTTTTTTTATATTTATAAAAAGTAAATAACAATAAATATGTTTTATTATTGTTACATTAACACTATTCTACTAATAATGGTTACCTGAACTTTTTTTCACAGTTTTTTGTGAAAACTTTGAATAAAATTTAGGAATATGTCAAATTTTTTTTACAGTCGGATTAACCCGATTATACAAATCAATATCTGTAGAATAATCGTATTTATTAAAGTCAAATGGATCATGCAGTTTGACATTTGTTGCAGCATGTTGTTGAATCATAGGTCGAATCAGACTTTGGTGTAGAACATCCCATTGTAAATTTTGATCGCGAAGCAAACGGCAAAGAAGATTTGACGCAACAGAATTTTTTAAGCATTCTTCAAAATTGAAAGCAATGATATTAACATTTTCAGCTTTAAAGCGATTTTTTAACTTATTCAATCGACTATCAGACCATCGAGAACCAAGCACAAGATATTTCAGTTCATCGACATTTAACAGAGCATCAAGTTTCTTATCAGTTAAATGATCACCAATAATTGGTATTTCTTCGATAAATATAATTTTGCCATTCTGAATTTTATATGAAACAAGTGCATCATTTTTAATCCAAATTGAATAAATTTTATCTGTCAAAGGTAATCCGGAATGAAATAGCAGCATTGAAGTAAATAAGACATCAAAATAAATTAGACGGATTCACAAAATTTTTTTTTTTTGCTTAAAAGTTCCTAATCATAATGTTTAAATAAATCCAAAAAAATGAAGACTTTCTAATTTTCCTTCAAATTTCTTTGTTCTAATATCGGAGTCGGTGATTGTTGAAAGTTTCAAGATTTTTTCATCAAAAGAAACTGATAAATATACAAAATTTCTTTCTGGAGTTTGAGGGTTCATTTTGAAAAGGCTGAAAATAGATTAAACTAAAAAATTAAAACAGATAAGGACAATGACAATTTATAAGTTAAAAGAAAAGAAATATTGACACAGATGTGTTTTTGCGGGGCTTGTGGTGAGTGAATGATTTATTTGCAAACAGATAGCAGTGTAACAGCAGCAAAACATGGCATACTTTTTAATGAAAAAATGAAACATTTGCGCATTCTGTTTTTGCAAAAAGAAAACCGATCAAAACAAAAAAAACACACAATTTTCCTCGACAGAAAAAGTTTTAAAACAATCCATCCGCTTTTTTCTGCTTTTAGTTCCTTGAATATTTAGAACTGGAATTATCCGATGCAGATTTATATGAATTTTTAAGAAACGATGTATTACAATTTAAATTCTGATCTCAACTACGTCAACTCACATGAGTTATTCTTGATTCTTTGCGATATCTTTATAGATAACAGAATTACTATCATAATAGCCATATGATAGTAATTTCAAAAAATTAAAAGGAGGAAAGAGAAACGGACTGGACCAAGTTCTGGATTTAACTAAAATTTTATGGACAGATTCGTATTTGAAGGTGTTGAAAAATTTATTCCATTCAGTAAAAAGGTTTAATATATATAATACAGATCCACAAACTTAAAACGCACAAAAAAGTAAGACAAGTTGTAAGAAAATGGTATTTCGACATTTATTTTTACGAATCCTGCTTACAACAAAATATTATGAAAGTAAAAAGTAAAATAAATGTGTTGCTAAAAAGTTGTAGTTAATATTCTTCATCATCAGGTCCATTACTATCGACACCAACTTCTTCATAATCTTTTTCAAGTGCGGCCATATCTTCCCGAGCTTCTGAGAATTCTCCTTCTTCCATTCCTTCTCCAACATACCAATGAACGAAGGCCCGCTTTGCATACATTAAATCAAATTTATGATCCAAGCGTGCCCATGCTTCTGCAATCGCAGTGGTATTCGACAACATACAAACCGCTCGTTGAAGTTTAGCTAAATCCCCTCCGGGCACAACCGTTGGAGGCTGATAATTTATTCCAACTTTAAAGCCAGTTGGACACCAATCAACAAATTGAATTTGTCGCTTTGTTTTAATCGCGGAAATTGCACTGTTGACATCTTTTGGAACAACATCTCCCCGATATCTAAAACTTTTATGTTTTTAATAAATCTATAGCTCAAGATTACAATAAGCAGCAAGCCATAAATTTGCCATTTCTTGGATCACATTTTACCATTTGACTTCCTGGCTCAAAGCATTTGTTAGTAATCTCAGAAACGGTGAGCTGTTCATGGAAAGCTTTTTCACTAAAAGATGTATTAATTTAAAATTTAAATATTAATGTATTGAAATAATAAAGTCATGGTTTTTAAATACTTTTTTGTAGTATGAAACTTACGCAGAAATTACAGGAGCATATGTTGCAAGAGGGAAATGAATTCGAGGATATGGAACAAGATTGGTTTGAAATTCAGTTAAATCAACATTTAAAGCTCCATCAAATCGAAGGGAAGCAGTGATCGATGAAACAATTTGAGCGATTAATCGATTCAAATTTGTATAAGATGGACGAGTAATTTCAAGATTTCGTCGACAAATATCATAAATTGCTTCATTATCTACCATAAATGAACAATCAGAATGTTCAAGGGTTGTATGGGTTGTCAAGATGGAATTATAGGGTTCAACCATGGCAGTACTAATTTGTGGAGCTTAAAAACGAAGCGTATTGTAGCTCTGAGATTAATCAAAATTGTTTACCAGGATAAACACTGAATTCAAGTTTTGCCTTTTTACCATAATCAACAGAAAGTCGTTCCATCATTAAACTTGCAAATCCAGAACCCGTGCCACCACCGAATGAGTGAAAAATGAGAAAACCTTGTAGCCCTGCACAATTTTCAACAAGCCCTAAAAATGATATTTGCATGGGACATAAATGATATTTACTAAAACATACGTCGAATTCGATCCATGCAAACATCGATAATTTCTTTTCCGATTGTATAATGCCCTCGAGCATAATTATTTGCAGCATCCTCTTTCCCAGTAATCAATTGCTCCGGATGAAACAAAGATTTATAGGTTCCTGTTCGAACTTCATCAACAACCGTTGGTTCAAGGTCAATAAAAATTGCACGTGGCACATGTTTACCTGAATTACAAAATTTGCTTTATTCATAAATTCTGTAAGATTTAAAAATTACCAGCTTGAGTTTCAGAAAAGAAAGTATTGAACGATGCATCTTCCACTCCAACAGTTGTATCCGCAGGCATAAGGCCATCAGGTTGAATTCCTGAAACATGCTTATAGTCAACATGGGTGTTTTCAAAATGCCGTACCATGTTCCAAACAATAAAGTTCCCAACATGCATTGCCAATTTGAACACCGGCTTGACCTACATGAAGACTTACAACTTCTCGCTAAAATATTTTTCAAAGCTTTACAGTATTTCGAAAAGAAATAGTTTTTACCATTTTTCCATTTGGAGCCATTTTTAAACCAACTTTTTTTTTTAAAAAAACTAGACAGTCGCTAAAAACCCAAATTTCAATTTAGTAGAAATAAGATAAAACTTATTTTTACTTCTTTATTTCAACGAATAAAAAAAGGAGTAAAAATGAAATGAGAGTAAAGAAAAAGGGTGATAATCATGGTTGCCGCGGAAACAGTGAAACCAACCCTTTTTGCTCCCCAGCAATAACTAAAAGCCAATTACTAATACTACTATTTTTGAAGCCCTTTTTTTAAAATTTATATTTTTAAAATATTTTTCTGCATTTTTTATTAAAGCTTTTACATTTAAATAAATAGAAATGCATAAAATGACCATAAAAAATCACACAACTTAACCCCTAATAATTAAATCAAGTGGCAATAAAAAAGAGAGGATAAAGCTTTGAAAGGTAACTAACTGCATTCTCTCATAAATATAAATCTGTTTTTAAGCTTTCTGTTTTTCTTTTTTTCAATGAAAAGCCTAGCCATTTACTAGTACGAGCAGTTACAGCAAAGCATGCGACTATGGCAGACATTAATTTTTTTAAGACAAAAATTAATATTAAAAAATCTATTGAAAAAAGAAGAATGACAAAGGTAACATAATTTTGATATTTATTTAATAAAAATATAAATTTAAAAATAAAATTCAAAATTTTGAACAGTTGTTTAAAAATATATTGTATTATTAAACGTATCAGATATTTTTAAAAAAAATTGACTTGTTTATTTTGTACTACAGTTTATTACTTTCAAAATAATTTTCAGCGCTTATCTTTTGTAAAAATACATAGTGTATACACATTTTTTTGCATTCAAAATAGAATTTATTGTATCAGAAAACGGCATATGTAAATCAGAAACAGTAACAAATCAGTAAGAAAAAATAAATACAAAAAAAAACATAAAAAATTCATGAAAAGCACATTACAAGTAATTAGTGGAAGTTAGCCTGATCCCAGGGTGATTCGTTTGGTCCATAAGCGATTTGAAAATGCAAAACCTCCAAATTTGCCAATGATAATGTCAGTTCCAATAAAGAAATCTTCAATTAGACTCTTCACAACATAAAATTTGTGTAGGACAATAGCATTTCCAATGTTGATGGAAACAGTTTTAGTGCCAATTGCTTCAAGTGGAGGGCCAAGTGATACTTTAATCAATTCTTCTTTTGCTTCATCCAGTTCAAGATTTAAATCTTCCATGACATTTCTGCTAAAGGCAGAAAACCCATTTCCGGTGCTAACTAATGCAAGAAATTTAGTACCATTTAATTTGATCTCGATACAACAAGGAGCTAAAAAAAAATTTCATTTGTTTATTTAGTGGAATTCGGTTATTATTAAGCCTTACATTTGACAACTTTTACTGTAACAGAATTTGTTTTACCATTTTCGACATTGAAAGTTGAAGACATTTTTTCGCAGCCTTTGGATATTTTATTGATGTAAATCTATAATTATTAAATTGTTGAAACAAACGAGGTGTAGATATTACAAAAAATAAGAAATTCAAGAGGGACGCGATATCGGAAAAGAACAGGCTAAAAAATAAAGGGTGTTCCCGTAGAAAGACTTGAAATTTAAATTTTAGAAAACTCTCACTAAAAAGGAATTCGTAATAACTGCCAACTAATTCCCTTGACAATCTTTCAAGATTTAAAAATCTTAGCTTCTATAAGAAGTCTTTTCCCTTTTGATTCTCTTTTAAAAAATTCTGTCCCGTTGAGTACTGGGAACGATGAACCACCGAATGAATGAATTTATTAGAGTAATTTGAATTACTTTTATATGAAAAAAATGGCGAAAAATATTATCGATGATCATTGACCCAGCAGACAATAGAAACGTTTCGCAAATTTTGATAGCAGCGTATCGATTTGGAATTTCTTTAGCAAAACAAACTGGCTCGATCACATATTACTATTACTCTCACACCTCTACGGCAATAGCGACTATATTAAGACACAGATGGACAGACAAACTTTGGGAAAAATGCTTGCCCCGGAATTAAGCAAAACATTAGGAAGTAAGACGAAAAAGTTCAGCTTCCGTATATCCGTAATTCTACTTATAAAAACAAATCAATTAAAAAAGGGGATTCCTTTATACGAGTCGTGAAAACCAAAAACAATTTCCAAATAATAGATCAGTTGGGGCAAAATTACACGCGCAAAGAGATCAGTGATTCTCCAGACTCTTGCCCATTTATTTTGCTGAGGGAAACGCCCAAAAGAGGGTCATGGGTCTTCTTTATATTTCAAATTAATACATCCTTAATTTTTTCCATAAATTAAAGACTGTATAAAGTTATTTAAAAGAACATGGTTTTAAAGTATGAATAATTTCTGTAAAGTTTTTAAGGATTTTCTCATTGCTAGTGAATAAAAAAAGGGTTTTACCATATTGATGCTTTTAAAAATTATTACTTAAAGATCTTTTTTTACGAAAATTGTGGTATAAGTATTTTAAATCAAAGGTGTTTTTTTGATTTCTAAAGAAATCACCGATATATCTCTCGCCAAAGAGATATAAACTATTTTATGGCATGAGTGGAAAAAAAGTCATTGCTCTTTACAAACCAAAAACACTTAATTAGCTACAGTGTGAAATTAGTTATTCTTTGTTTTCAGAGTTAAGTTTATTGAATCGAAAATTTGCATACTGAGCTGTATAAAAGGTTAGATTAACATAAAAACTTAAAAAAAAAACATAAAAATGTCAAAAACAGACATAAAAAACTTTTAAAAACAATTTACGATTTCACGACATTAATCTGGTCCAAGAGTAATTCGTTGGCCCCAAAAGCGATTTGAAAATGCAAAACCGCCAAATTTTTCAAAAATGATATCCCCAAAAATCCAGAAATCATTAATAAGATTTTTAACAACATAAAAATCATGTGTAACAGCAGCATTTCCAATCATAATTGTAATGGTTTTCTTTCCAATAGCTTCAACTGTACCAAGAGTTACATCAATTGATTCCTTTTCTTCATCCAATTCAAGCTTCAATTCTTCCAAGACTTTTTTGCTACACAATGAATGTCCATTGCCAGTACTAACTCGAGCAAGAAATTTAGCTCCATTTGCTATGACTTTGATGCATGAAGGAGCTAAAAATGTTTCTCTTTTAGTTGTTTGTTTAAAAGGGTATTACAATTTACTAGATTTTTTAAAAAAAACTTCCGGCAATTTCCCGAGATCTTTGTTGTCTACACTCAAATTATTTTTATAAAACGAGAGCTACTTTTTTAAAAATACGGCAAAAGATACTTAAATTCTCCCAAGTACAGACCCTGCCAAAGATGGTTTAAAATGAACAGAAACTAAGTGACTTAGTTTACGTTTGTATGCAAATAATGGCTCCTGTTTAGTTTTATGGTTTGTTTTGGTTGTATGGCGATGATCGCTGACTCAGAAGAAAATTTTGCCGAATGTTGATAAAAATGTTTTGTTTCTCTGAAAAACATTATCTAGGTCATATTTGTTATATCTCTCGCTTTATAGCTCTCAAATCAAGTCGACTTTTACTGTAACATAAGATGCATTACTGGTGGAGCAATAAGTAACAAAAATTTTTTTACAACAACGCTAACCATTTTGCTAACAATTAAAAGAGACACATTTGTTCAGTGAAGAAAAATATTAGTTGAATGTAACAAAATTAAGAATAAAGGAGCAGCCGAAATAACAGGAAATAAAATGTCTTCTGGGGTAAGTGTTTGATCAAAAATATTTTGGTGTTGAACAAAAAGCAGTTCCAACCCGCTATTTTCTTGTCGGAGTTATTTTTGATGGTACAAATCACACCGTATGATATAGTTTTGTTTTTGTGGAATACAGTTTCATAAGAGATACGTTTGAGAATGTCCTCAAAATCATTTAGTGAGGCCTGTATATCCGCTCAACAGATAATTGCCTCTCTCTACTTGAATTTGTCTTTACTGATCAGAGGTGAATACAAATATTGCATGAATTAATCAAAAAACAATAAATTTCTTTTAATAACAAAAAATTGCACAACAAAAAGTTTCAAAATTATAAATTAACAACCCGAACTAACAAGGAAGGCGGAAAAATGGCGAATCCTCGCATAAAAAAGGCGTAAGGAAGGCGGAAGCATATAACTTTTTTCCTAGATTATATCCAGCTTATTCCTTTTGGGGAACGATTACTATAGGTATTAGCTAACTTTTTATCTAAATAAAAATTTCTGGATTCTGAATCCGCGGTTTCTGCAGCGGGTGGAAAATTTTTGAAAAAAATTGTTTTTGCAAGCTAAACATGTTTTGGGAGTAAATTTTTGTTCAAATTTTGCGTTTTTTGGTATTTTCAGTCAATTCTGAACATGCTTGATTATTTTAAAACGGTTTTTGAGACATTTTTTTTCTTCCGCCTTCCTTACGCCTTCTTTTTTATTTTTTGTTTGTTCGGGAACAACCGAGTATTTACGACTTGAATATGACAAAACCAAGGTCAAAACATTACCAGCACTTTTCCATTTTCCAAATTGTCTTACTTCATTGGCATCATAATCAAATATCAAAATAGATAAGGAATGAATTTAGTAATAAATTTGAAATGTTTTTCAGTTACAGTATAGTTTGAACACAATAAATCAATTTTTTCAAGTGGCATTTCACCTAAAAATGATTGAATAAAATGTTTTACAAAATAAGAAGCAAAAACCCCCATTATCAACTAATTTATCACGAAGTGCACAATTGATAGCATAATAAATTTGACCATAATCACAAAATTTTCCAGTAAAAAAATTTGATAAAATTTTATACAAATTTTTTGTTTTGAACTTCTGAGTTTTAATATTTGTTGATGAAGGATTGATTTCTTTAAAAGCAATTTCTTTCCAAAATTCAATTGCTAGTTTACAATATTTAATACCAAGTTTGTTGCAAATTTCTTTGAGCATCAAAGTTGATGGCATTTTAAAATATATTTTTGATGGAATTGTATCACTTTTTTCAGTTTTTTGTCCTTGGTTTCTTAAATGACCAGATTCTTCAGTTCTTTTCGTGTTTTGTAGTTTGAAAACTATTTTCATTATGAATTACAGAAGTTGATGGTCCTTCATCGGCTAATTTATTCTTTCCGGTTTGAACTGTAAATTTTTAAATTAAAATATTTCTCGGGTAATAATAAATTTTAAATCAAGTTGAACGATTTCGACATACTTTGTAGAAATAGGTTGATTTTTATCAAGCAAGACACCTTCATTGGTATTAATAGCATTTTCTTTGGAATCAGCTTTTTTGAGTTTTGACCTAAAGTTTAGCTTATTAAATCCAGTATTTAACAAAAGAACTTAAGTTTTATTAACTGGAGACAGTATCATTTGATTTTCGTTTTAAGCTGGCTGAAGTTTTAGCAACAATTTTTTTATGTTTTGATTCAGTTTTTGATGGAATTGATTTCATTTCGTTAAGCTTATTTACAACATTTCTAAAAAAAGGTAACTTGCATTAAAAGATAAAAAAGATACATACGCAAGAGAACATTCACCGTAAGTAAAATTAACTATTTGACTCATACGTCGAGCTAGTGGCACACTTCCTTCTTCAAGATATTTTTGATATTGCATTACAACATCATAATCTCAAGGTTTACAACTATGGCTAACATGTACAAAAACAATACCACTGACAAAGTAAACGTTTTCACGTGTGGATCGTAACTGGATGACAATCACGACATTCCCACAAGTTTTTATAATCGTTACGTTGACTATATTCTCGAACCATAGATTTCTCGTCCCATTCAAATACAATCAATCGTCCTTTATCTCTCAGATTAACTGATTTTCCAAAGTGA
This sequence comes from Panagrolaimus sp. LJ2400, assembly GCA_024447215.1. Lineage (NCBI taxonomy): Eukaryota > Metazoa > Nematoda > Chromadorea > Rhabditida > Panagrolaimidae > Panagrolaimus > Panagrolaimus sp. LJ2400. Next base: position 367,299 of record JAMRYA010000013.1, read on the forward strand.
TAATTACCAATTTTGATTGGCCAATGAGTTTTCATAATTGAAAAAAGTTTTGATTTGTTATTCTTTAATATTTCAACGTCTTCTGTAGTATATTCAGTTGGAGATTTCATAATTTCAGCAAATAATTCTTCTGGTGAACGCTTTCCTTGATTTTCATTATCCATTTTTGAAGATTCTGTTCCATTATCACTGCTGTTATCACTATCCATTTTATACCTTAATTGAAAAAAAACTTATGATTTTTTAAGGCTAATCTTTTTTGAAAAATAGCATGCATTCAAAGAAAATTAAATAAACTCTTTTGTACTTTAAAAAATGATAATTTATTAAAATAAAATTTATTACCCAAACACAACAAAATATAAAACATCAATATGATAAAATTTATCTGAATATGTCATAGAACTTGTCCGCTACCATCTTGAGTTTTATTATATTCTTCAAGGTATTGAGATTTAAATTTTTCATTGATACCTTCAATATTTCGAGCACCTTCAATAGCAAGAAAGATAATTTTAGGAACCAAAACAGTATTTTCACTATTGTATACACCAGAAGCATCAATACGCATAATTGTAGCCAAATTATAATCATCAACAAAAGTGAAACATTCACAAAATTCTGCCCAAATAGCTTTATTATCACCTTTTAATTCTTGATCAGATACCTGTAATATTATGATACATACTATTAATATAGCTTATATAGTTGCTTACCTTTTCAACATTAAGATTTGGAAAGAGTTCACGAAACTTTTCATATATTTCTGTTTGATCTTTGGTAAGTTTTAGCTTGTTTGTATCAACAGATAGAAGAATATTCATATGAACACCAGCTCGTTCTGCAGCTTTCATAGCCCATGCAATTTCAACATTTGGATCATTAATATACTTCTCAGGATCATCATGTAATTGGGTAGCAAGATCTGCCATAATTAATTACTATTACTACAAATAATAATAATCGAGTAAATTATTTTTTGAGGAAATTTTTTATATTCAAGGGAACATGTTTCGTTGCGAGAAAAATTCCAAGACATTCGAGAGCTTCTTTGAAAATGTTGGGTAAACTTTTTATGAAGTCAAAATTTTTCAATATGTTATTTTTTAAATTTTTATTGTTAAAGTTGTGGTAAACTTCATTTACTGAATACGGTATGTGTTATTAATGTGGTTATGCACAAGTTGAAACAACAGTTAAAATTAAAGTATTTATTTTTTTAATAATAAAACTATATTTAAAAACACGGCAGTGATAAAAGTTAATTACAATTTAATGATAATAAAAATAATGCACAAATACCCATATAATATTTTTTGCGCGAAATGCGAAAAGTTTCACCATTCGTCTTTTTTTCTAATTAATATACAAAAATCCTGAGAAATGCTAAACCAGTTATGATAATAAAATTACTGTAAACCCAACAAATAGAGCTAGATTCAAGTGGAAGTTCAAGAATTGGAAATTTATCCAGCCTTCTTTCATTTCCAGTTTCAACTTCAGAAGAAGACTTTATTGTTGTTGTTGTTGAAAATTCAACATCAATAGGAGAACTTAAGCCTTTATTTGTGACAGGTTGAAGACGGAATCGATAATCTGTATTGGGTAATAAATTGTCATACTGTATTCTTGGAGAATGTGTTGAAGCAACTCCTATTTTTGCTGATGATTGTGGTGATGAAAGAATTGTTCGATATCCAATTATTGAAGGATCTACTGGGGTTGGCCATTCACACAAGGCTGTTGAAGGAAGTATTAGACGACAACGAGGTTTTGTTAATTCAGAATAATTACAATTCAGGACTTCTGTAGCAGGTGTTTGATCACACGGCAACGTTTGAAAGAATGCTCTTGAAACAACCTAAATAATTTAATCATTAAGAATTAATAATCATTTTATATTTTAATAACCTTTCGTGCATTAACATCATCCACTTCAATTTCGTATTCACAATCAAATGCGAGGCCATCAATTAATGCAATGCATTGAGTTACTGTAAGAAGTCGTGTATCAGTTTGTGAACATCTTTTTGGGGTTAGACGAACTGCAAAAACACTTTTTTCAGGTGAACATGCAGGACTATCAAGCCATGAAACAGATGTTCGAAGTTGTGATGTTTCAAAATAGGGGGTTCGAATATCGAGTTCATTTCGGCCTTCATCAAATCCATCATCATCATCTTCATCTTCTGTTGTGAAAATTTCAATATCTTTTGCAATGATAAGTTTTGGATTAGATTTTGTGGTAAATAATGAAGATACTGTAGTTGTTATTGGAGTAGTTGTACTTGTAATTTCATAGTTATGGGAAGAAGATTCTGCTACAGGGGGTTGAACTTCATATCTCACAGATTCAGCATCATTTAAAAGTGATTTAGTTGTTGTTCGAACAAAGATTACTGCTGGTTCACCACGAAGTTCACCTTCTGTTGAATCTACAGTAGCAAATAGCTGAAACAAACATTTAATAATTTATTCAAATTTTTAGAAGCATACTTCGACCATATAAACTCTTTCAGCTTCAAGGCCATCGGATAGCTGGGTCTTTGTTGCATAACTTGGAATAATTGTTGATGATCGCAAAGATTTTTCAATTGATTCATCTACCGTTGAATAATCTTCATCATCATTTAAAGCTGAACGCCGACTTTGTTGTGCTGCAGAAGCTGCGTCAGGAATTTGTTTGCCAGTTCGTTGTTCATAGGCATTTGCAAATTCGGTAGAAGATTTCCACCAACTTAGCTGATAATCTTTTATTGGTAAATCTGATGTCGGTGGAATCCACGTCAATTTTGGAATCCATCGATTAAGCGTTTCATCAAATACCATGGATTCTACGGTAAGATTCTTAGGTGAACTGGGTGCTTTTACTTCTAAAGTTTTATTCAAATTATTTTACTATGATTGTATTTTAATATCTACCTTTTGAAAGTTTAAAAGGTGCCGATGGAAGTGAGAAACCAGTTGATCCAAATTGATTAACGGCAGCTATTCGAAAGATATAATACCTTCCAGGCATGAGCAAATGTTTTAAAATTGCATACATTTTATTTTTCTATAAATTATTTTGTTATTTAAATTACTGTAATTACATTTGTATATCATACCACCATAATGGTTTGCCAAGGGGTCATTGATTCGGCGTCTCTTCGAACGCCCCATCGCCATTGTATGACATATAAATTTGAATTTGTTGACATATGTGCCTTTGAAAGCCGTTTCATAATCCATCGAACAACTGCTGAACGCTTTCTCTTTCTCTCTTGCACAGAAATGCCTTCAGGAATTGGCATAATTCTTTTATCAAAATTCACTGGTGCTACACATAGCCTTGAACACCCCGTTGTACAACATTTATCAGCCCCACCCGGACAATCACCATCTCGATTACATGCAGCTGAACATTCATCCAGTCTTACAGGGATATCATTTGGGCATTCACCAGGTCGAATTTTAAATCCATTAATTAAGAATTGGCATGATTCTTCACAAACTTTTGCATCCTTTGCATCATTGCAAATCCCCCCTTCAAAACATATTGTTGTTAAATTGTTGTTTTCTGAGATTGTTGTAGTTTCACGACATGGAAGAACACACTGAAAAAAAAGAATTTTTTTTATTGCTGTATAATAACACCAAAGAGATGTGCCATAAAATTGTACGATGCAAATATTAGCTTTTCTCTGTTTTACAACATGAGTTTTAACATTTTCTAAGCAAATCACTTTTTTGCTTTGTTTTTGTCATCACACTTTTATGTGTGTTCCCTTTTTTGTATTATTTATTTGGGCATCTTCTTCTTTCTTCTTCCAAAATTGTTTCCTTCTTCTTCCTCCCAATAGAAACCCTTAGGCTGTCAAATCGAAAATGCAATTCAAAATTTTTAAACTTTTTTAAATTTGCAATATTTAATTGTTTCTTTCCTTTTTATTTTAATTTTTTTACTCAAAAAAGGCTTAATTAAAGCTTTTTCCAACTCGAAAAAAGAAAGGGAAAAGATTTTTGATTTGCATTAAATTTGTTTTAAGAAGTTTTGTTTTTAAAAAGATTTTAAGTGTGCGAACAGGAACACTTGCAGCCAAACCAGCAGGCAAAAGTAGCCAGCAAAGCTGTAGCGGAAGCTCTAATCCCACCAGCAGTAATAAAAAGAGAACAATAGCTGCTGCTTCTGCGCGAGAACAGAAATGAATGAATGTGAAACTCACCGAAGAACATTCTGCATCATCTTTGCAGAGATTGACTATTTGATGTTTTAACTGTCGTCGAAGCTCTGTATTGTCCTGAAAAAAGAATGAACACTTTTTCTTTTCATAATCTCCACAAAAGGCGACTTTTGCCTTTGGATGTAATAATCGTAGTTGCTGCTGTTTTTGTTGCTTTCACCTTTACTTACACACATGTCTTTAAGCTCTTAGGATTTTTACAAATTTGCATAAACGACACTCAATTATTGATTCTTCTCACACATGCTTTTTTAACAAACAAAACAAAAAAGTGGTACTTCATAGACTTTTACACAAATTTTAAACTCTGCCCTTAAAAATGAAGAAGACGAATGAAAAGCGTTAAAAGATTCAAGAGGCAATCACAGAAAGATTGAGGAGCAGCAGCAGTGAAATGAAATAAATAAATGAGTGACAAATTATTGAATTGAAAAAAATTTCTGTAAAACTGTTTTTTGGCAGACAGATAGATAGAATGGAATCCAGCTGCGCGCGCATCAGTTGCGTCATTTGACCGTTTATCGGATGTATTTGAATGAAATAAAATGAGCTAATGGTCACCATTTTTGGAAGTGAAAATAGCAATTGACAAAAACAGCACATTCTTGCGAGAAAAATAATAATATCTGTGAGCCATTTTTTTATTGTTTAGTGTTTTAAAGTAGCTTGGGAAGAATTAAGTAGCAAGAAGCAACAGGAGATCACGGAAGGAAGAAAATAACAAATTTCAATGAGGTCAAAGACATGTACATGGGAAAGGTTTCTAACTGAATCATGCAAGTCTGTAAGAGTCTTTTGGAGGATTTAATGAAAAGATTTTTAGAAAGTTGAAAAGAATAATTAAACTTTTAAAGTCACAGATTTATTTTTTTTCACGAGTCTTTAATTAACAATTAATTGTCATGCGACCCATTGTTTCATGTTTCAAAATCGTCACCTACTCAAAAAATCAAAGAATATCGCAGAAAACAAAAGTCATGTCCCCAAAGAATTTCGGCATCTAAGAAAAAAAATCACTTCCGCTCAATCAAATTCCTTTTAACTTTCCCTTTTTATCCTTCCAAATCCATGATTTCCTTTAAAATAATTTCTTTCAACAATTTTCTCGCGCATTATTGCTTTTTGTCTTTCGTTTTTTTTTCTACTCAGTTTTCGGCACAATTTGAAAAAATAAATGGATCAAAAAACAATAAGTGTCAAACAAAAAAAAACTTTTTCAAGGCCCCCTATTTTCTCTTGTTGCTGCATTTGTTAATGGACTTCTTCTGTTGCGCACTTAATTCTTTTTTTTTCTGATTGTTTCAATGTTGTTTTCATTACAAATTTGGGGAACTCAACCTTGAAGCTGCAGCAGAAATTCTTTCATTAATTTTTGTTTTTTCCTGGGACACCCTTTTCTGCCCTTGAAAGAAAAAACATGGAAAACTGAACGGTTTTTTTGTGTTGTTTGTTAACAAAAGAACTTTCAGCAGAGAAACAAGAACAAAAAAAGTTCTCCAACAACTTTTTCAATTATTATTGTTTGGAATTGGATGGAGAAAAAGAATGAAAAGGTTTTTGCCGAAGAAAACATAATAGAAATACAACAAAAAAAAGAAAGAGTGAAAACAAGCACACTTAAAAAACTTTCATTTATGTGTATGTATTAATTGTGTACCCTCACCATCACTTTCGGCATTTCGCTCTCTCGACCTGTCTTTTGACGGCACTTGACCTTTGTATCCTTTTTATCTTTCATTCCTCCATTGTTGGCAATTTTTAACTTTTAAGGAAAAAATAATTTTTGAAGGAAGCTTCAGGATTTTACTTTGGGATTCAAACATGACAGCAATGGTTTACTTTACTAACATGAACATATTGAATTATTGCATGCAACTTTTAAAATTTGAAAATATAAATCTCTACAGTTAGATAAAAAAGGTTGCTTAAGCCCCTTAAAACACTTTTTAAATCACTTATCCAAGAATTAAACAAAAAAAAACACATTCTCGATTTTTTCTTATGGTAATTGGAGATGTGTTAATCTTTAGAGAAAAAACAAAAGCAACAGCAGACCCCCAACTAATATAATATATATTCTTGGATCAGATTTCTCTCTTTTGTTTTTTGTTTTTTAAAACAGTAATGGTCTGTCATTTCCGGCACCTGTTTGGCAGCAAAAGAGAATGAATTTATTCAACAAATTTCAATTTACAAAAGCAGTTAATTGCCGGTGCGCAACTGTACTTCCGTTTTTGTCTTTAGCTCCGTTGGGGAAAAGAAAAAATTTGAATAAGAAAGAGCAAAAACCATGTATGTTTCCGGAATCCTTTACTACTTTTTTTAATATTATAAATTCAAACTGAAATATATTTTTTCATTGACTTCAGTGCTTCTTAGAAAGACTTTTACAAAACACTTTAAAAAAGTATTATATGCAAATTTTTAAGCTAATGGAAAACAATACTTATTATTAAAAACTATTAAGATATAGACATGAATAAAGTGGTATCTTCTTGACCCTAAAGGGATTTCTCAAGTGAATATGGCTAGCTTATTAACAAACAATATAAAACTATTAAAGCCCTCAATACTTTTTTAGTTGCTTGCTTTTATTCAATGTTTCATTCTTCTTTCTTTTTGTTTTGTTCCGGAAAAATGGCTAATTGCATCAGAAAATAAAACTCTTATACAAAAAAAGTGAAGAGGTTTTTTTATACATTCAAAGACAGCTGTGCGCAAGATTTCTCTTTCTCTATGATGGCAATGATCATTTCTGCAGCAGCAGATTAGGATTAATGAAATGTCGATCAAGCAAAAAGCCGCTCCACTTTCAATAACAATATTGACCCTTGATGATCATCATCAGAAAGTATAATATTAAAAAATATAAAAGAAAGAATTCTACAGATGTCTTTTTTTGCATATTAGTAACATTCGTGTAATTGATCCCCCCTCTCTTATTTGCCTTCTTCTTCCGCGGAAGCTTTTCATATTCTGGAAAGGATTAAGTTATTCATTCATTGTTTTCTGCAGAAGCAAGCAAATAACACTTAAGTGTTTTCATTGATGAACGTGTACAAAATTTACGGCATTTTTTCGTATGCTTCTTTTTTATGATTTTTGCTAATGTAACTAAAACAAAAAGTTTCCTTTTTTGTATAATCCCTTTTTCTCGTTTTTATGTTAATTCTTGCGCAACTTTTGTTTTGTGAAGGCACAAAGAGATGGATGATCATAAACAACATTATCAAGCAAAGAACAGAATGTCAACGGAAGAAAAAAGAAAAATAACAAAGTTGTCACTTTTTGTTTTTGTTATTTTTGTGTTAAAAAAATTTTAAATCAAAGAAAAAATACCGAAATAAATGAATGCGGTCATTAACGGGGACTCCAAAAACATGAATGAAAGAATTTCCGTTGTATGTTTTTGTGCATGTGTTTTCTCTTTTTTGTATCTATCTCTTTTTATGAACTTAATTTTTGCCGATCGAGAAAAAAGTGAAGGTTGAAGAAAGATTGCGATAAAAATTATATTAAAACAATAATAAAGAACATGATTTTTTGATTGATTTAATATTCTCGAGGACATATATTGCTCCCCCTTTACACCTCTCTCCTGCTGACACTGCCTGAAGGAGCGGCAAAAGTTTTTTTTGAAAAACACAAAAACTGTATAAAAAATGTTTTGCACAATATTTTTATAAATGACAAAAACAGTAAAAAAAGAAGGAAAATGAGGACGCCTGGCGTGATTTGAAAAAGGAGTAAAAAATTTTATATGTATTTTTAAAAAAAAAGCCAAAGCAAAACAAAAGCATTTTTTGCCGCCTCAAAATTAACGACATTTTGGGGGTTCGCTTTGCTTTGCCTTTCTTGCTTGCTCGATTGGCGGCAATTTTTATTAGTTTTTTTTGTGCTTTTCCTCCTTTTTGATGATGATGATAGACGGAAAAGAGAAAGAGATCGGTGCCGTATTGTACACAAGGAAATGACATAAAAAATAGAAACACCAAGAAGAATGAAAAGCCATTAGTGTAATGTTATGTTTTTTATTTCCGGTAAATACAAATTTGTATGTATGTCATGTTTATTTGATTTTTTTGGATTCCCCTCTTCTTTCACATTTGCATGATCAAAATTGATTCATACTTCTTTGACAACAAAGAATACACAGAAAGTGACAACTCCACAGCGAGCCAGAAGTTTGAGTTTGGAAGAAACATAGAAGGGAAAAGGAAAGAGAGAGAGAGAGATGCAACAATTTAAAAATGCATTAATGCATTTTTGAACTGTGTCCAATTATGCGTGGAATAATAAAACTATAAAAAATAATAATACAGAAATGAAAAAGTTTGCTTCTATTATGTATGTGAAGTGTACTTCCGGAGACTGACAGAGTTGTTTTCAGGAGAATAAAAGGAGAGATTTTCCGGTTGCGCAAGCTTTTTTAGTTTCTCTTTGGTCTATTGCTCCCCCTTTGGAATTTCACTATCTGCAAAAAACGGAAACTTTAACCCATGTATGATGATTTTTCTCTATTGGATTAACTTTCCCTCTCACTCTCTTTTTCTGACTATTTTTTGGGGTAAAGACTAATTGCCGTTTAAAAAAAGATTCTTTTGCTATCATTAATCTTCATCTTCCCAAGGAAGAAAAAAGAATAATTTGTTTCACACTTTTTTGCTATACAAAAATCAAAGGATGACAGATCAGAAGCAGCGTAAAACTTTTTTTGGAATAGATAGTCCCCAAATACATTCAATTCAGGATGACTAAACTTCAAAAAGAGAAGAGAAAAAAAGAAGTTGTCAAAAATGAAAGAAAAAAGTGTCAGTTTGAAAAGTTGTGAACCGTTGTTGAAAGTCAATTTGAATGTATCCAAATGCGTGTCAAAGAATCCATCTCCAAAAAAAGTGTCCAAAAATATTCGGCAGTAATTTTAACGAAAAAATGCAACGTTTAGCGCTCAAAAAGTGACTTTTGTCAACAAAAACATAAATAAAAAAGACGATGCCTCTTTACGCGACAGATTAAAAATAAAAAAAACATGTTTCCGTTTTCTTTGAGACATACAAATAATAAAGAATCTTAAAAAATGCTAAAAATAACTCTAAATCCTATATTTATAAATGTAAAAGCAACAAGAACTACTTTAAAAATGAAAAAAAAACAAACCTTTAATTTTGTTTCAAGTTTAAATAAGCAACGAGATTGACATCGAGCACCCAGTAAATCATCAGCAAAAATAATAGGCAGCAAAACTGCCGAAAATAAAAATATTATAGAAAAAATATTTAACATTTTTGCTTCAAAAATAAATGTTTGATTTTCTTTTTTTAAAAAAGAACATAAAAGAAAAACTGGCAATATTTGAAGGCACTTAAAAATATGGTCAATAAAGAGTCGAGAATGGCATTTGTTGAAAGCCGAAAATGTGCCTAAAATTCGCAATAGAATTTCTAAAAAAACAAGTTTCTATTGAACGAAGAAAATCAGTAATGAGCAGATATAAGAAAAACAAAATTGATCGTTAAGGATATAAGAGGGAAAGTTGTAAAAAAAGTGAGGCAACAACGTTGAAAGATTTTAATGCACTTCCGATCGTAAATCTCATTTTTTATGGTTTAAAGGGAAAGGAAAGGGGGGGGGGGAGAGAGAGAGATTAAGTCATATCTCTCATCTCTCGAGACAATGTTATGATTAAATCTTTGAAAAAAAACCATGCAAGAGCAAGAGAGGAAGAAAAAAAGATTGTATGCAAATTATGGTTCCAGCAAAAGAGAGGGGGAGAAAAAAATAACAACAACAAATGACCGCCCATCTTCTTTCTTCTTTGAAAAGGAAGGAAGGGAGGGAAATCGTCGTCACCCGTGGTAGCCGATGGCGGTGGCGCCATTCTTCAACAAAAAATAGCGATGACCAAAAAAGTGCGCGGAAAAAATTTATGAAGGCGGAGTTACAAAAGTTTTTTACAGCTTTTTTAAAAAAATATAACTTTTTTGTACGACATCTTTTATCTTAAAAAACGAACAAAGCTTTCAACATTGGTTAATAAAAAAAGATATAATAATAATAAAAAAATAAAATTCATGAGCCATTAAAAAGAGGTATAAAAAGAGATAAATCTTATTTTTTTGTTATAAAAAAAGCATCTGTTACGTTTCTGAAGCGACTAAATGGCGCCCCCTTCCTTCTTTGACATAAATTTTTAGCTCATACTTTTGCTTATGAACAGGGCTGAGAAATGCGGCCGGCCGCTTTTTTAATTTTGTTAAAGAAATGAGCTCCAAAATCAGTTTTTGAGTCTGGCTAAAATCGACTTTTGCACCGTTTCTTTAATAGAATTATGTGTTTTTAGCCTTTTTGGGTATACAATTTCGTTTATTTTTATCAAAAATTTCGTCGATCATTGAAAAAACACATATTTAAGTTTTTAAAAATTTTTTGAAAAATATGCGGCCGGCCGGAAATTTCGGCCGCTTTTCTCAGGCCTGCTTATGAATGAAAATATGAATATAATAGATATATCGCCTATGATGATAATTTGAACTGACAAGTTTAAGAATATGTTTTTTTAAAATAAATATTTACATAAATGGCGCCAGCTTTCAAGCTCCAAGGAACAAATATCAACCGAAACCGCTTTAAAAACGGTACTATAGCTTTTCTATAAAACTTAAATAATCTAAAAAGGGAAAAAAGTAGGGTTTATTTTGCGAATCTACTGAACAATAAAAATTATGGAATAGTTTATCTCCAAAAACTGAATTTAATTTTTGAAATGTTTGAAGCATTAAAAGCAGTAGTAAAACAACAATAACCAAAAATGTGTACTACTAATATGCCAATTAAATAATCTTTTTTCTTGAAAAAATACTAAAAAAGTATTAACTCTTCAAAAATTTTTTGAACATTGAAAAAATCTTCTTATTCCTCTTTTGCCGTCGTTGCCAGAGATGCCAAAATTTGAACATTAGCGTCAAAAGTCAGTCAAAATATTAGAAGAAAAAAGAAGAACGGAGGACAAAAAAGGCAGTAAAGTAAAAACACAAACTAAATCAAAAAGAAATTTTTTGCCTTTATTTGTTCCTTTTTCTTTTATTTTTTAGACGTTTGTAAAAACATTTTCCTTTTTTGGTAGCCATTGTCCGTCAAAAATGCTCCATTTTTTCAGAAGACTAAATTCGTTCTTTATTCCCTTTTTGCCTACCAAAAAGGGACCCTTCCGGAATTAGCAATAAAAAAATTTGAAACAACCATGTGTCCAGTTAGTCCCCCATTTTTTAGCCCTAAAGCAATAACCACCAGAAATGAAACGTCAATTTTTGCAAATTTGCATTTTCAAAGAAAAAATATATTTTTGGTGGTTGATGACAGCAATGAAAAAAGTTTTTTTGCGCAACTTTTTTTTTTGGGAGGAGAAAGAAAAAATGGTAGCGGCTGTTTTGGACTTCCACAAAAAGAAGAAGAATCTGGCAAACCCAAAAAAATATTTTTCAGAAGTTGAAGAAAAAGAAAAGAAGTAAGTTGTTGAAGGAAAAAATGATAAATATGCAATTTGGGGCTGCTGGGTTTAAACGGCACTTTTTTACTACTCTCTCTCTAGCTTTAGGGATTTAAATTTTATTTTGATAAACCAAACAAAATTGATTTTACTCCCCCCAACAGCAAAAAAAACAGAAACATGTTTTTCAAAAGATTTGAAAGCAAAAGAGAAATTTCGTCAAGAAACAAAGCTTAAGGTACAGTAATCCGTAAAAGTTGTAATTGTTGCATTACCACATTCTATGCGTTAAATCCAAAATTAAAAATAATGCATGTAGCGTTTTTGCAAAACCGTAACCTTGGTATTATTGTACATGCCAAAAATATTCAAAAATATCCATCTACTATTTGCTATGCTATAATATCAAATTTGCATTTCTGCTTACAAGTATGCACCATCTACATTTATATCTCACCTTTTTATTTCCAAAAAAACATTCTTCACTTTGTAAAACATAAAAAAAGAAGCTATTACAATAAATAAAACGGAAGGATTAAATATGATTTAATCTTCCCTCTTCTTCTTGTTCTTACTGAATTTTTAATCTTATTTACCATTTCTTTTTTCTTTCCTTTCTAATACTTACTTTTGTAAAACTTTTTTCTCATAACCTTTTTTTCTCTTTAATGCAAGCATTGTTGCTTCCAAAAACAATCATCGCAATTGCCATTTTCGAATATTTACACTTGAGATTATTTGACGCGAGAAACAAAGACATCTGTAAGCTTTTGTTAAACTGAAACCTCCTTCATTCATCCGCTTTTTAAATATAATTTTTTGCTAACAATTGTTTTTTTAAACAAACAAAATTCTTTTTTTCGTCACTTTCTATCTGGTGTCCTTAATAAATCCCAAGTCCATTCTTTTTTGACCTTAAAGCTTTCATCTTAGAAAAAACAACAAACTTAAAAATGAATAAATGACCATTGGCATTTTCTAAAAGCTTTCAATTGACTTTCGACAGTTTTACGATGTTTTCGCGTGCCTTCCCTTTTTTTACTTTCATCTCTCTTGGGGAAGATTCACAATTATATTTGCGGCACAGGTGTGAAAAACAAAAGTGCCACCTTTTTCTTGTGTGTATAAATGAAATGACAAACAGGGCAAAAAAGATTAATGATTACTGTCAACAACTAACTAAATGTCGAGAAAAGCAGCATTGAAAAAAGTGTAAAGATATAAGTTTATTTTTGCTAAAATAATAATATTTCATTTAATTTTCAAAAAATACTAAAGTCGAGTTTGTTTCGGAGAATCGGAAGGAGATTGCTGAAGATCAGCAACCCAAACTCGGCTAAAAATGGTCACTCCACCAGTGCCGTACATTTGATGTCGAGGAAATGATGGCCATTTTGGTTGTAAGCGAAATAGCTCTTTCCAACTCTAAAGACTTTGTATAATTTAAGCTACAGTAATTCATTTGTAAAAACTTACCAATCCTTTTTTATTAAATTTTTTAACATTATAAATTATAAAACCCGGTATAAATAATAAAGGAATAATTGAAAGCAGCCATCCAAGGCCAATACTCCAATTTGGATAAATATATATTCGTGTGCCTTTTCCATATGTCATACTGTAGCTTAATTGAGTAATTAGTGAAAAGAAAAATATTATTACAATTACAATTGGAGATACTATTGTCCTGTAATAAATTGGTCATTAAGCTAAACAAAAATATAACAATACCAAATAAAAGCAGGATAATATCCTGTAGGGCCAAAAGCTTTTGCTACCCAATTCTTTGGTCTTCCAAGAACCGTTCTTAAGTCGTACATATAATTTTTGATGCCGTAAATATGACAAACAAGTATAACTTCAAAAAATAGAAGCAACATTAAACCAAAAGATGCCGTGTAATCGTTGAAAACATTGAAATAGAATATTCCGGCCTTAAGTAAATATTATAAAAAAGTACAATCAAGAAATAAAACCAACCCTTGTACACATAATTATTCCACAACACCAAAGAATAAAACAAATCGCATAGACAAGAAGAGATCTATAATTTCTCGTACGTGGAAATTGATCTTGTATGGCAGTACAAATAGATTCAACAAAGCCAAATTGGGTACTAATGCCGAGAATCCAAATCATAAGGAAAAACAAAAAAGACCAAAGCCATGGAAGTGGCAGGCGACTCATCGCTTCAGGGTACGCCACAAAAGCTAATCCAACTCCGCTTTGAACAACTTCTCCAATTGGTAGACTAAGTTGTGCCGACATAAATCCCAAAATACTAAAAACAGACAATCCGCCAAAGAAACTCATAACTCCATCTGCAGCGGTAATAATTGCAGCAGTTTTGTAAGCATTGTGATTTGCTGGATTATAACTTGCCTAAAATTCGACAGATTAGCTTGCCTATAATTTTCGCTTAAATACCATCGTGTGAATTCCACCAGATCCAATTGAAAGTGAATAACAAATATGAGTTGCAGCATGTCGCAAGATCTGAAAACTAATACCTATATTGCTTTTAACGATACTAAATAGACAACCGTAGGATCAAAAATCCGACTAAAATCAGGCTTCAAAATAAAATAATCCATTCCAGTTTTAGCGCCATCAAGAGTAATGCTTCGAACAAATAAGATTGCAATAATTGCATAGGGTACTGTAGCAGTAAAGTATGCTAATTTCCCAATTAACTTTACACCTTTCCTTAAACAAATGGCAGTAATAATCCAAGCAATGGCATAACATATCAATATCTTATAATTTATTCCACCCAATTCTTCCATTGTTTCCGTTTTTTCTAACACATAGTTTCTAAAATTATTTTCAAAAATTTAAAAAACAAATAAAAACAAACTCAAAAAATTCTTCTGCCGGTGAAACGGCACCTCGTGAAGCAAAGAGTTGGGTTCTGAGATTGAATAAATCGGTTTCTTCCATGCTGTAACAAGATTTATTGAAAAAGAAAGCATTTATTGGCACAGAGGAATTCAAATTTAAAAGCTTCAGACAACGTAAATCTTCTCTTTCTGAATAGCAGTCTGCAATATTTTTAAGTAAAGTTTTAAAAAAACATGTTGCTTACATTCGGAATTAAAGTCTTGATAACACGTCGACCACCAATATGATCGACCTGTTACCAAAGTAAACAGATACAGAATTGACCAAGCAACAATAAGATTATAATAAATTCCAACAAATAAAACCATTATTATCATTCCCCATCCAAGTCCTTGAAACAGCGGCCTTATTCTTCCATGCAAAACAGCCGGGCCAGCTCTAGCATATTGTCCAAGGGAAAGTTCAAGATACAAAAGTGGAAAGCCAATTATAAAAGAAACAAAAAGATACGGCACCAAAAATGAGAATCCACCGTTCTCATATGCCAAAGCTGGAAATCTCCAAATATTCCCTAATCCTACGGCATAGCTTATCGTGGCAAGCATAAACTGAAATGATGAATTCCATTGTTGTCGAACTGGAGTTTTTGCTGGTATTTTCTGCATTTACACAGCTATTTAAAAAAGTTAAAAGCTTTTTTTAAAGGTGTAAAACCAGCAATTTTAGGTCAATATTGAGAAGTCCAGCAAAAGATTAAAACATAAAAAAACTTTCCCTATTCAATGCCCACAAAATCCTCAAAAAATTATGCAATCGACATCGAGTGATTATGATCTGCATATTATTATCATACAAGAATAAAAACGAAACATATAAAACATTGTATGTATGTTATTGATTATTTGATATTGATAAAACTTTGTGTTTTGTAGTATTTTATTAATTATTCTTTAAAAAATTATTATTTACAACTAGGCTTAAAAATGACTAGACTTCAGTTTGTTGTTTTGAAAGATCTATAGAAGATTGATGAGGATCAGCAACTCCAATTCGATCAGAGTTTGCTGTGCCACCTGTTCCCTGCATTTGATGCCGCGTATACGATGGCCATTTTGGTTGAAGACGAAGTAATTCTCGCCAGCTCTAAATAAATGTAACCAGATTGTTTAAATTTTAAAAGTAACACGTACAAGGCCTTTTTGATGAAATTTTCGAAGATTATAAATTACAAAAGCAGGGGGAAATATGAATGGAATAAGAGATAACATCCAACCAAATGCAATACTCCAATTTGGATATATATAAATTCGGGATCCTTTACCGTACGTCATATTATGGGTGATTTGTGTCATCAATGCAAGAACAAATATTATCGCACATACAATTGGACATATTACTGTCCTAAAATAAATCGATTATGCAAATTTGTAATAATGTAAATGCAAACCAAATGAAAGCAGGATAATATCCCGTGGGGCCAAACCATTTAGCAATTTTTGTTTTTGGATTTCCCATCATTGATCTGAGATCATAAATATAATTTTTAATTCCATAGATATGACAAACAAGCACAATTTCAAGGAAAAGCATTACCATCAGCGCAAAAGAGGCAGTGTAATCGTTGAAAATGTTAAAATAAAAGATTCCTGCCTAAATAACGATTTGTAAGACATTGAGCATTTAAAAAAACTAACTCTTGTACAAATGAGACTTCCACAACACCATAAAATAAAACAAATTCCATAAACCAAAAGTGATCGATGGTGTCGAGTCGAAGGAAATTGATCATAAATTGCTGTACAAATAGATTCAACAAAGCCAAATTGGGTACTAATTCCCAGAATCCAAATCATAAGGAAAAATAGGAATGACCAAAGCCATGGAAGTGGCAGTCGACTCATCGCTTCAGGGTATGCCACAAAAGCAAGACCCGTACCACTTTGAATTACTTCATCGATCGGAACATTCAGCTGCTTTGACATGAATCCCAAAATACTAAATACAGATAATCCGCCAAACATACTCATAATTCCATCAGCAATTGTTAAAGTTGCGGCTGTCACGTATGGATTATGATGAGATGGATTGTAGCTTGCCATACTTAACATACCGCCAAATCCAATGGATAATGAATAACAAATGTGAGAAGCTGCATTACGAAGGACCTGTAATGTAACTGTTAACAATCGAGTTGGCGATAATTTGTCAGTAATAATTAAACAACCCTATTACCGTAGGATCAAAAATCCGACTAAAATCAGGCTTCAAAATAAAATAATCCATTCCAGTTTTAGCGCCATCAAGAGTAATGCTTCGAACAAATAAGATTGCAATAATTGCATAGGGTACTGTAGCAGTAAAGTATGCTAATTTCCCAATTAACTTTACACCTTTCCTTAAACAGATGGCAGTAATAATCCAAGCAATGGCATAACATATCAATATCTTATAATTTATTCCACCCAATTCTTCCATTGTTTCCGTTTTTTCTAGTACGTAATTTCTACAAAATTTGCTTTGTCATATAATTCAACGTTTTGAAAATTTGGCATACTCATAAAATTCTTCAGCAGGCGAAACCGGACCCTTTAAAGCAAAGAGGGCAGTCCTCATTTCCAAAATATCTTTTTGGTCAAAATTGTAACAAGATTTATTGTAAAAGAATCCCATCAACGGTTCTGTTAAATTTAGTTTTTCATTTAATAATTTTGTGCATCTTTCATCCTCTCTTCCTGAATAACAATCTAAAAATGAAATGAATCATATTGTTAAATTTCAGAGTCTCTTGTATAGCATTCCTTGAAGTCAAATAGCCAAAAAGAATCAGAAAACTCGTGATTTTAACCGGTAAAAATGTCGCTTGAATTGTATTGTTACTGTTATTTTGAAAGAGCATAGTAAATTTGCTTTGCTTGTAAAAAACAAAGCGTTCCAAAATTTAAAAAATTTCAAGCCACTAAAAAGGGCAAGATTTTTTAACTACCTTTAATTGGGTATAAAAAAAATACGATGAAAAAGAAAAACGCAGCAGCATTTATGCCAGTCGAAAGTAATGACGCAAAAGAAATTCCTGCCTTGCGCCAGACATCCAAAGAAGCGCTCTTTTTGTGTTGCGTTTTTTTAAGAATTCATTTTTGTGAGTTCATCATAATTTTTGATGTAAAAAATATTTAAATACTGTTTTCTTTATAATTTTAAAAATGCTAAAACAAAAAAATTTATTGCGGTAAAACATATACTTAAGTAATTACTTTTTGAAAAAGCGTGACATCTTTTTTTTAAAAATTTTTTTTACATTATCTGTTTTTAGATGAAAAAAGGGATAAGGGGAGATTCATGCGCGTAATAATGTATATCAGTTTATATTAGTGGATTTAAATGTATGAGAAAATTCTAATAGCTAATAGTTTAGTTATCCAAAAACACTTACATGGAGTATTAAAATCTTGTGTACAAGATGACCACCAATGTGATCGACCAGTTACAAGAATGAAAAGATATAAAATAGCCCATGCCACAATGACATTGTAATAAATGCAAACTAGGATTGCCATAATGACCATTCCCCATCCAAGTCCTTGAAACAGCGGCCTTATTCTTCCATGCAAAACAGCCGGGCCAGCTCTAGCATATTGTCCAAGGGAAAGTTCAAGATACAAAAGTGGAAAGCCAATTATAAAAGAAACAAAAAGATACGGCACCAAAAATGAGAATCCACCGTTCTCATATGCCAAAGCTGGAAATCTCCAAATATTCCCTAATCCTACGGCATAGCTTATCGTGGCAAGCATAAACTGAAATGATGAATTCCATTGTTGTCGAACATGTTCCTCTTCTGGCATTTTCTTTTATCTGCAATGTGTTCAAAAATAGTTCATATAACGATTTTTTCAAACAAAGACTGAAAACCTTGTTCAACAAAATTTATATGTAAAACTCAAACAAGAGTCACGCAGTAAAGCTTCACTTTCACTTATTTTGGGAAAGTCGTATCATGTTTTACATAATCTCTAAAATATTATTCAAGCATTCACCCAAATGGAAGAGGGAATAACTGGTAGACATAATAGTGAAGTTAACAGGCGTGATTGCGTCTGTTGCAGAATAGAATAGAAACCTGTTTTTTTTCAAAACTGTGTCGTGGGAATTTGTTGCATGTGGATGAATACGTTGTGATCTGAATGATGAAAAGCTTTTATAAATCACATGCAGCATTTTAAGAAAGATGTATGGAATTGAAAATGGCTTGTGTTGCAGACCATATTCCCTTTGAAGACTTTGATGGTCTTGATAAAGATTTTGCTCTATAAGTTCTTAAGAATAGCATTTGTCAAGTTGTTCAAACTGCTGAATAATTAACTTTTGTTTTGTCTACTTGTTATAAATATAAAAAAATTATTTTTTTTATTGCTAATATTCAATTTACATTGTTTTTGTGTGTTTTTGAACAAATAAAATATTGAATATACGTAAAATGAGCAAGAACAACAAGTGAATATTAATAGATAATAGATTGCATGAGAAGGTTTTTAAGGAGAATCGATAAAGATGTGGCAAAGAAGCTCTAAAAAAATTCTTGATCATTTTTGTGTAACTTCTCAAAATAATTTATCATTGTGATAAATTTTTTTTATGTAGAGAAATAATGAATGCATATGCATTTATATTTTGTTGATAGCTAATGTATGTCATAAATAAATGTGATATTTTTTACAACGTGAATATAAAAACATTTATATGTTTAAAAAATTTACTTTTAATTTAACCCTGTGTATATAATATTGTACATTGTACTAAGAAGCAGTTTTATGTTGATGACTGTGGCCTCGATTTTCCACCTTTACACCTGGATCAACAAATTTTTCTTCGCTATCATTAAAATATTCTTCTGCAGATAAACATTTGTCATAATTTTGACGAGAAGCTTCTAGCTTTACGTTATCATCAGAAATTTTGATTCCATTTATTTTAATACATCCTTGTTGCATCCCTAAATAATAATTTTTTGAATTAAATTTTCCACGTTGGGTCGAATAAAAACCTCCCACTGAAATTTCAAGACTATCTTCCTTCTTTTCAAGAATGGACACATTGCAGTCTTTTCGTTGTTGATTTAATTCAAGTATATTGTGATCAAAATCAATAAGAAGATCTGCATTTTCTGTAATCTTTTTTTACCGTAAAAAGTTTTAAATGTCATTTGACATTACTTGAATTATCAGAACATACTTGAACCTCACATGAAGTATTGTTTCCGATTTTAAATGAAAGTTTAAATTTATTCGGCACCAATGAAAGAATAATCTAAACGGGCCTATTTGTGAATTTATCTCACATTTTTGAACATTAAGAACAAACTTTGAAATCACTTGGTTCGACTCCGTTTGCAACTATAATGTTTCCATATGAATCATTTGTTTTTACACTTAAATTAATATTTAATACTCTTTTGTATAATGCATTATTCCATGGCAATGGTATTGGAACCAGCTCTTCATATTTTTGATTTTCAATAAAAAATGGTGCTAGCTAAAAAACATTTTTTAGATGCAAAAAAAAACACAGAGAAAAAACGTAACACAAAAAGTGCGTTTCTTTGGCTGTCTGGCGCAAGACAGGAATTTCTTTTCCGTCATTTTTAAAAGCGAACACAAATGCTGCTGCGTTTTCCTTCTTCTCTGTATATTTTTTATACCTAATTAAAGGTAGTTAAAAAATCTTGCCCTTTTTAGTGGCTTGAACATTTTTTAAATTTTGGAACGCTTTGTTTTTTACAAGCAAAGCAAATTTACTTTTTGAAAAACGGTTGAGGAAAACAAATTTTTATAAGAAAAACGTTAACGTGAAATTATATAGTTTCTGCAGAATTTTAGCTGCCATTTTGTTTACAATGAAAATGGAACAAAAAACTTACATTTAATCCAAATACTAATGGTAAAACAAGAATTAAAAGATGAAGCATTTTAATCTTTCAACTGAAAAAGATCAATATAAAATAAAATTAATTTGTTCATCAACAAACTTGTTTACTCCGAGAAAACAAAAGCTTGCAGCATTATTGAGGCTATAAATTTTGACAATTGTTGTTTTTGCAATGCTTTAAATGTTTTTTTTCCAACAACTTTTTGGGCATTCATTGATTATTATTTTTTTTAATTTTCAAAATTATGCACTTCCTTTTTTTAATCTCAGCTGCTTTAAAATTTTAATTAAAAATTTCTTTTCTTAGAACTATTTTTTGACCTTTTAAGAAATATAGTTTCTTTTTCACGCATAAATTTTTTTGTTACACTTTTAAAACATTGTATTCTACACATTTTTATTTATGAACATCCAGAGCTGACGTCAGCAGTTTTGGCATGGATGGGTTCTTAGCCAAACTGACCGTTCAGCTTAAATGCGGCAAAGATCAAAAAAAATTTGCTGATGGAGGCATGCATGGAGTAAAAAAATTCAGATTTTTTGCTGACGTCAGCTCTGGATGTTCCCTTATCGAAAATTTTTACAGAAAAAAATTTAAAACAAATATATAAATTTCAAAAAAAGAGTATACATGTAATGAAAAAGTTATAAAACCGGAATGAATTCTTTCTGTCTGTCGTCTTGTAGAAATCATTTAATGATGTTTTGGGATATGATTGAGTCCAGCAGATGTGGACCAACGATATTCTGGATATCCCGGTGAATAGCATGTGTTATCTTTAAGGGTTTGAGTTCCTTCAACCATGTAATAAATATAAAAATTGCACATCTCATCTGCACCTGTGCCTCCAACAGATATGTCACTGTAAGATAAACAGTAGTTGTTTAATGTCTAATTTACAGTAGACTTTTCAAGTTTGCCTAATTAAAGCTTACCGATTTTCATTATTTTTCATTGTGCATCGACTTGCAATGATATCGCCGGGTTGAATAAGTGCAGACTTGTTTGCAACAGGTGCAAACATTTGTGAAAGTTGTGGATCTCTTTCCCCAATTAAAAACCATTCATCTTTTCGTGTTCGTGCATCTTCATTTACAATATATCCCGCAACGTTAACTCCATGACTATGAGTATGAACTCGGAATGCAAATGGATGCATTACAATTGGTTCATCCAAGACACATGCTGCTTCAAAATCAACGGTGGAATGAGCCTTTACAGTACCCCCTGTTACAATTAAAAGTGTTGCAGCTGTACGAGGTTGTGGAACAATGGTTGAAACAATTCGAAGACCGGAGTAATCTTCTTTGGGCTCTTCATGCATGTAATGAACTTGTAAAATTAAATTTTGATTCTTTGTTCTTCCACCAACTGGATAGCCCACGTCCTCGGGTAATTCGAATTTTGGGGCATTTTTACCCCATGAAAAGATAATCTCGGGATTATTTTTACATACTGGGGATTGCTGATATTCTGAATTCTTTGGTGCTGTCATTTCACCACAATCCCTGAACAAGCATACGGTAATATATTTAAAGAAAAGATTAAAGTGCTATTACCAAACTTGTGCATCATTTCCCGGCTCATCACAACCGAATAAGATTATATGATGAACATGCTTTGCATCAGCAAGAGCTTCAAATTTAACTAAAAAAATAAAGTGTTACTGTAATGTTTTTAATATTTTATTCAGCATTTTTTTAAATTAAATAATGTTTATGGAAAGCTTGTTTTTTGTTGTTGAAGTTGAGTCAATGAGAGAAAAAAACATTTCTTTAGAAAGAAATGCCTTTTTGAAAAAAAAATATGGAGGCGTTTTTTCGTTTTTCTCTTCTCTTTTCTCAAAAAACGTGAGTTTGTGAAACAAAAAAGAGAAAGATTTTAATAAAAATGATAGTAAAAAAACAAGGAAGTGAAATTATATGCAAATGAAAACTTACGAAGATAATGAGTGTCTTGAAGGTCCAATTGGAAAGTAGAGCAAAGATAAGTTTCATTCTAAAATTTGAAAAATCATGATTACTACTGTAAATTGTAAAAATAAAGAGAGAAAATTCCATTTTTGGCAAAGTTATCGATAAGAATTTAGGGATTCAAAACTAATCGGTTTCAAAACTTACAGTATTCAATGTAACGCCAGGCATTCGGAGTTCACTTTGTTCAACTTCAGATGCTGCGGCAACGGATTCTTCTTCAAATTTTGGTTCAAATTCATATTCTGCTGGAATTCGAGCATCTTCTCCAAAGCCAGGATTAGCAGGGAATGGAATTTTTGGAAAATCCCGATCAAAAATCCCTCCAAAAACGGAGTGGATTATTAAAAGACTTAAAAAAGCCGTTGACGCTTGGCTTAACATTTCACGTTTTTTTTCAGTCAAATGAAAAAAATGAAAGAATTTAATGGCAGCTTAGTTCCATGCCTTTGATGGCAAAGCTAGAGGGGGCCGGGCATTTCTTTCCATTCTTGCTTTGGCCATAATCAATAGGCTTCAAAGGAGAGAGAGAGAAAGAGTAGAAACTGACTGACGTCAGATTTACTGTGCCATGGGCTTGGATATTTTTTTAAACACAAAAAAAGCATCTATTAAAATGTCATAGATACAAATGTGTTAAACAAAAAAAAACAATAACTTTTTTTATTTCTTTACAAATTGATACCCATTAAAGTTTCTTTTAAATTAAAATGTTGAAAGAAAATACAGTAATATTGCAAAGGAAAAATAGATGGAGAAAAAAGTGAAAAAAACAAATTGAGAATAAAGTGAAGGTAAAATATAAAGAGAGAGAGATATGTGCCATTATCAATGGGCTAATTACATGAAAAAATATCAATAATTTTAAAAGTGAAATTTAGAAAGAGAATTGAGCAAATATAAATAAATATAATAATTAGAATTTAGTAACCAGTACATTTGAATTTCCAAAGTCATCGGCGGCATCAATGGCAATTTCTCGAGAATCTTCCAACTTCCCTCGAAGCTGAGCACATTCATCTCGAACCTTTGAAATATTTGCCAATAATGCCTTTTTACGAGCTTCTTGTCGATGGCATTCATCACATGACGGATCATTCTCTTCTAAAATGCCATCACTTTGAATGCCATTTACAACTGCCAAATCAAAGATTGGGGGCTGAGGAGGTGGCAGAGGCGGAGCAATTTTTGGTCGTGGGGTTAACACATTGTTATTACTGTATGCCAGTAATGGAACTTTTTGTTGTGAAATTAAATTCAATGAAATGTCTTGTTGAAGTTCATGCAAGCGATTTGTAAGTTCTGCAATTTGTTTCTGCTCTTCTGCAATTTCTTCAATCAATGAATTCTGAATAGCAAGAAGTTGCTTCTCTAAAGTTGGACCAGGTTCACAAATACTCATTGAATCAGAGAGGGTCGAAGTGCTGGCAGCTTCTTCATCTCCGTCAGCTTTTGCATCACGTGTAAATGTTTTTAACTAAAATATTTGCTATTTTGTTAATCAAGTTTTTGTTTTTGGAAATAAAAAACAAACCCTTCGTTTAAGAAATGTAATTGAATGTTGACATTCCCACATGTCATGTTCTTTTTGCTTTGTATCAATATTTTGTTTTCGAAGTTCCAAAACCTTTAAAGAAAAAAGAGTTAACGATTTATTACTTAAGAAAAAAGTGGAACGCTTTTTTTTCGTAAGTTATAAAAAGTTCCGGGGATTTACCTGATCATTTATTTCTTCCAGTAAATTTTGTTGTTTAAAAATTTCTGTTTCAACTGCGGCAAGATTTTCGGGCGGATTTGAATTAATTTGTTCGGATGTTAATGGATGGGAACATCTGAAAAAACGCATACAAATTAAACATGCAAAAAGTGAAAAGTAGATTTTTTACGAATGTGAAATTATAACGCTGGATTGAATTACAAAAGTACAGTCACCCACAAAGAAAACAAAATTAATTATTACTACTATTAATTATAACCATTAAAGATCGTTGTTTTTTCACGTAACTAAATAATACGAAAAAAAAATAAAGTCATTGCCGCCCTTTTTTGCTGTGTTTGAAAAAAAGATCTTTAAAAAAAGAAGTACGTAATTTTTGGTGGTTTTCTGGGTGATATACCCGTTGTTCTTTCTTTCCCCCTTTTTTCTTTTATTTCTTTTTTCTTTCTTCCCGATATTATCGAACACCCATAAATACATATATCGACATCGGATCGTGAAGAAAGTAAAGTAACGGACATCTTTTTGCCTTCTTCCGTTAGATAATCGATTTTGGAGAGATCTATTTTCCCTTTTTTTGAGATAGAGTAAATCTTTGTGTAAAAGTATTTTTTCAGTTCTTATTTCATTCATTATTTGAATTCTTATCAAAATAATATTCTTCATAAATGTTATTAGCTACAGTATCCTTCTTATTTGCAGCTATTATAATTCCATTAAATGCAAAAATTCATATTCCGGCATGCCCTGATTTGGGCTCACTTCCGAATGATATCAATAATTTGAATACTGAACAACTTTCAAATTTGAAGTGCTTTTGTAGTGGCGGAGATGAAGAGAATTTAGGAATGAACGTGAATTGTATTTTTGGTTCAAAATTAGAAGATTTAATGGAAGCTTTAAATGCCATTGATGATGTAAATGGAACTGTTTTTAGGGTTAGTTTAAAAAAAAGTTATTTAGCTTAATATAATTTATAATGTTTAGATATCCCTAGATCATATTGAAATAATTGAAGGTGAAGATGGAATTACATTGGAAGAAGCATTAAGCTCCGAATCCTTAATGGATTTAAAAGAATTTGAAATAAAAGAATGCCGGGGTGGAATATTAATTGAACATCGAGAAAATCAAATTGGAGAATTTCCACAATTTCCAAAGCTTGAAAGTATTATCATAGAAAACTGTGATTTAGAAAGAATTCCAAATTTATTCCTTTCAAAAACTTCAATGTTGCGATATCTCTCATTAATGGGAAATAAAATTAATGAAATAAAACGAGATGATTTGGCAGCTGTTTCGAATACGGTTTGTTTTCTTTAAATCAACTTCTCAAATACCAAGACTCTTTAAGCTTGAACATTTGGATTTAACGTCAAATTTGATTACAAAAACAGAAGATCAATCACTTTCAAAATTAAGAGCTCTTAAAACTTTATTAATTGGAGAGCACAATTTTGCGGATGACACATTCCTTCGACAAATTGGATCTTTGCCGGCTTTAGAAGTGAGTCATTTTATTGTTACTTCCTTGATGTTCAACAAAAGGGGCAATAACAATAAATAAAGCGTTTATAGAAATTAAATATGACGCGAATGGATGGTGTTGATGATTTATCTAAAATTGATTTCATCGCCGGAGGGGGTGGAAAAAGCTTACGACAATGGATTCTGACTGGTTGCAATTTAAAAGTCCTTAATGAAACAGATTTTTATGGTTTGGAAAAACTTGAAGAGGTTTGGCAAATTTCGTAATAGCAATAATAGGGCAGTAAGCTTTTAGTTAGATCTAAGAGTAAATCTACTTGAAACAATTGAAGCTGGAGCATATGTGCCATTAAAAAGTTTACAAAAGCTTTCACTGGCTGGAAACTTTTTGAATGAAACAAGTTTGGGAATACAAATTTGGAAGGGTTTACAAAGCCTTGATTCACTTGATCTTGGATGGAATGAGCTATTTGTTTTGCCAGCTGATGCTTTCAAGGGTTTGGAAACATTAACATCACTGAGTCTTCGACATAATGAAAAATTACTTAAGGTAAAAACATTTCCACAATATTTTTTTAAACACACTACGAACTTTAGATAGAAACGGGTGCATTTAATGATTTGCAAAAAGTTCAATTTTTAAATCTTAGTGGGACTGCTTTGACAAAAATCGAGCAAACAACTATGAAAGAATTGCTTTCGCTTCAGGTTTGGATCATTTCTTTTACTTTAAAAAGATAGAGAGCAAAATGTCATTAATTTATAGGAAATACATTTATCAAATTGTAACATTAGTGATATTGAAGAGGGTGCATTTGATTTGCAAAAAAGTACACTGCAAAAATTGTCCCTTAATGGAAATCAATTACATTCTATTAATGTCAAAGTTTTGAAAGAGCTTTACAGTATTCAAGAAATTGATTTAAGTAATAATCCATGGTTATGTGATCAAAATATTAAAACATGTAAACAAAAAATATTTTCAATTTGAATTAAAAAATTAATTTTTTTAGTGATTGATTGGATTCGTAATACCTATAAAAGTGCAGCGGAATCTTCAAGACCCTTCTTTTTGATGGGCTCAAGTGAAACAAAATGTTCACGACCGTATACGAAAGAGGGATTAAGCATTTTGGAATTTACAGAAGAGGACTTAAAAATTGTTTATAATGAAACACTAGATACAACAACGACAACAACTGTTGCGCCAACTAAAGCAACAACTGTTAATAATGATTTTGAAAATATTACTGCTATTAATTTTGAAGAAGTAAGTTTTAGCTTTTGTTTAAATAGTTTCATCCAGTACTTAATTCAATGTTCCGGACAAAATTGTAATCTTCATAGTGACAGAAAAGTTTTGAGTTATACTATAAACCCCCTCAAATCCCTATATTATTATTTTAGCTATTTCATGTTGTTGGTGTTAATGGAAATGATACTCTTGATGCAATTGAAGATTCAAAGAAACCGGCCTATGACATAAATAAAGTTAAATATGGCCAAAAAACTACAAGTAAAAATCCAACAAATTCTTTGTTTGCAACAATTGCGGGTTCAACGCTTGTTGTGATTACTGTAATTTCGATATTACTAATGGTAAGACATCGAAGAAGTACAATCCGATTAAATGATAGTGAGACAGCTGATAGAAGGATTTCAACAACAAAAAGAATAGCACCAGAAAAATTTACTCCTCTAAATAACAATGGTGTCACAACTGCTGTTTAAATTATTATTCAAATCCGGTTATAGAATGTTTTAAAGTTATAAAAAATGTAAATAAATTATTATTTTTTATATATATGCTTTGAATCAAATTTTTGACAGAAAAAAGGGGTAAATTGAAACAAAAACTAACCTTTTAAACGGGACTTTATCAAATAAATACACGGCAGCAGAATTTTCTGTTTTGAAAGTGGATGATGGAATGGCATTTAAAATAAATATTCTAATAATATTTTTTGACACTGATAACATTGCTTGTAACAAAACGCCCAAAGCGGGAAGTGTCATTTTATTATCCTTTTGCTGTAAAACCACCGTACTAGAATCCTCAAAAGTTATTGAACCAAACCTTTTCAACAACATGATGTGCATGAATAAATACATATGCTAATAAATAATAATTTTCTTTTGGGGCTGCTTCTAACATTTCTTTTAATTTTGAAACAACCTGACATTTACAAGGATTTTCAAAGGGGCATTTACATGCTAAAAAAAGTTAAGGTAACTCTATCGATCCTAAATCAACATCAAAATGTAGACATACTCTCAGCAACAGATTCAAATCTAGAAGGAGCATACGGGGGAAACTGTAAAATATGATCTGGTAATTGCCTTAAAAATCTTTTCAATAATCCTGCAGCATCATGTGGATCAGAAATTGCAATAATTCCACCAGAATTTGCTTGTCTTTCAAGTTCATCTAATCTCGAAATAAATGCTGAAACTCTGTAAATTCCTTCCACATCTAATCCTAAAAAGGTATTAAACATAAACAAAAGGGGTTAATAGAATTACAAAATCTATACCGTGCTCTTCAACATAATCAATGCAATTCCTAACTAAAGCGGGTACAGGAATGCCATCATAACATTTACTGTTTGTAACAGCAGTTTTAAGAGGGACACTTAAAACAGGTTTTAATTGGCCAGAATTATTTCTATCAAGAGAATCTGATCGGCTATTCTGTTTTGTAAGCTTTTTATCTTTTCGTTTAAAAAGTAACATGACTTCTTAAAAGTGAAAAGTTGTTGAAAAGCCAGCAGCAATCCCAAAAAAAGTATTCACTGATGTTGGGGATGGATCTCCGCTCTCTCTCTTCTCTAATCAAAGCAGCCAAAAACAACGTTCCCAGGAGACAAAAAAAGTTTTTTTTTGCTCAGTTAAAGTCCGCGTCGCCCAAGTGCTGCTGCTCTTCGCGATTTTTTTTTGTTCTTCAACAATTCAAAAATAGATGTATATACAACAGCAAAAACATTCAGGCTGAACACAAAAATGATGAGGCAGTCAGCAGCAAAACGTTAAAAAAAAGTGGTGTTAAATCCAGGAAAAAAAGAACAAAAAGTTTCTGAAATAAAATGGAAGGAATAAAGGACCAATAATGAGGACACTTTAGAAATGACAAAAAAATAAACATTTACAAGCGGTAGTTTACGCTTTCCTTCAAATTTCTTAAAACATTTTAATAAAAAAAGTTTTTTTGTTAACTGAATTATATACAAAAAGTTGAGCGAATAACATATGGCAAAAATAAAACATGCTTAAACTGAACAAAAAAAAGTAATTAAAGCTTCATGGGATTAAGATGTAGAGGCTCCTTCTTCTTCTTGATTTTCATTTCCTGGGTTAACATCCGTTTCTTCACTTGTTTTAATAGCACCGTCATTTTCAATAGCAGCATCAATAGGTTTTGAACTTTGTTTTTCATCCTTTAACCGATGACATAATTGTTGATTCAAATCTTTGAGTTGAACAAGCTTTGTTTCTTTAAGAGCAAGTTGCTTTTCATTTTCTGATAATTGAGCAGATAATTTTGAAACTTCTCTAAAAATAATAAATAAACATTTCATAATTTTCATTACCGTAATACAAAAATTGGCTTACACTTTCGATTCATCAAATCTTTGACGCCATTTACGGCTTTCGCCTTCCATTTTTATCAAACTACCATTCATCTATAATAGTAACAAAAAATGAATTTAAAAAAACCGTAATTAACAAAAAATCGAACATACACGTGCCATTTCTTTTTTAACACGATCAAATGATTCATTTGAAGTTGCAAGAGAGCTTAATAGATTTTGATATTTTGTGGCATAATCATTCAATAATTTTCTCATTTCAATTTCAGATTCTAAAGCTGTCTTCATCTTAGTATCATTTTCAATCAACTAAAATAAAAAATATATATTTATTTGTAGGCACTAAACTGTTTAAAGTACAAACCTGTTTCTTGAGATTAACATTTTCAGTAAAAACTTGTTGAACGCGTGCATGCATATCTTTTAATTCTGTTTTTAAAATACCAATTTCATCATCTTTATTTTTGCTAATTGTTTCTAAGCTACCTTCACGTTCCTCATACTATAATTATTTGAATAAATTAACCTTTGTAAAAAGCAGACATACCAAATTTTTTAAATCATTCAATCGTTTTTCATATTCAGTTGAAAGCTCTTTTAAACTTGTTGAAAGTTGTTCAACATCAGCAACACGTTGACTATGTTCACGCTTTTCATTAACAGTTTTCTGAATATCACCTAAGGAAGCTTTAAGATTTTCAACAGTATTTCGATGATTTTCTTCAAGCAGAATTAGCCTTTGAGAATTCTTTTCAGAAATTTCTTTATTTGCTTTATTCAGCTCTCGACAAAGTTCTTCCAATTTTGCTTTTGCAAATTCAGTTTTTGTAAGCATTGATTGTAGCGAAGCCACTTTCTTATCAAGCTAAAAATATTGATATCGCTCATATAATTAATAAATAATATCAAAATAGCTTACCAAAGCAGCCCGCTTTGTTTGAAGTTCAAGTTGTTGGCTATCAGATTTAGCTTTAGCTGAATCCATTTCATGTTGAACAAGTCGATTAATAAGATAGTTCAGTTTATCCTCTTCTTTAATTTTTGACAATGAATCCAAGACTTTTTGTTTCATTTCATCCGCCGATACAACACCATTTTTGGATTGTTTTTCAGCTGGCATAACTTGATTATTTTCCATAAAAGAATATGTTTGAAACAAGCAACAAAAATATAGATATTCTTAGCAAATCCAATGTCCGCCCTCACTCATATAGAACAGCTGCTATATTTCTTGTGTAAAAGCTTCGTTTTGAAATGAAAGTTGATTGAAGAAGTTCGTTGGGGATAAAAACCAAAAGGCGATCTTAAGTGCAGAAAGAAAAAAAGTCAGTCAAAAGCTGCCGCCGCTGGTCAGGATATATCTCTCTCTATTTCTTTTCCTTCTTTTCTTGAGACTGCTTCGTTTTGGATTTGGTTTTAAAAAAGAAGAAAGCAAAAGTGAGAAAAAGCTTGGACAACTTTTTTTTCAAAAGCGGTTATTCAGAGGAACATATCTAAAAATAAAAGGAAATATAGCAAGTATACAATCAAGCATGCATGTCAAAAGCGCGAACAAAATCGGATCAAAAAATTATAAAAAAGGGCGATAATCTTATCACATTTTTCAGTTAAAAAATAAACTTTAAAACAAAATTATGACAATTTTAATAAAACTGATTACCCCGAAACATTGTAAATAGACAACATAAGCTAGTAATATATCGTAGAATAGCATATATAATAATAAAAATTAAAAATTCAATCAACAGTAAAACTGATACGTATTAGTTTTGAAAAAAAGTACTCATGTAATAACGGTGTTCAGATAAGAGAAAAATATTCTTGACACGAAGATTAGCAAACACTTTTTTTTCTAACACAAAAAAACCGAGAGTGAGAGAAAAAAGAAGAGAAGGAAAGCATACAACTTTTATCACAAAAAAATAATAATTTTTTAAAATAAATATTTTATTACTACTTTGAATATTAATTCATAAAGTTAAACGTTTCTATATTTCTTAATTACGGTTAAATACTTTATCTTTAATACAGTAATATGTTTTAGGTTTAATTAACCCTGGCATAACAGGTTATTAATAAATTATTAAAAATGAATATAAAACCGGCAAGAACTCTGAATGGATTTGAACATAGTAAATATGAACCGCTAAATGAATTCGAAGTGGTAAGCTTATAAGAGGAATAAGAAAGGGATAAATCTATCAATGACTGGCTCTGTGTATTAGAATAATTTTAAAATAATTTCAGAAGATGCAAAATGCCGTAAAGAGTTTGGAAGAAATTATGTCAAAGAATAGTGAAACAGAAAGTCAAACGATTATTGTCAAAATGGCTGCAAATGAACAACAATTAGATATTGTTACTTCTGGATGCATATTTGGTTGTTTAACAAGCAGAAATCGAGATCAATATGCAAAGGTAAATACATATCTTAAACATTCTTACAATGCCTTTGTTAAATTTGCAATTTTAGTTTTCAAAATTACTGCAACAAACTGGATCTAATAATCCTTCAATTACTTTGACACCAATAAATTATATTATTATTGAAAGATTTTGGTATATATCTGATAATGTTCGACAAAATTTAATTACACTTTTAACTGAAATGACCAATTGGAAGCTTGTAAGAATTGAAATTGTTTTGGGAAATACGCTTCGACAATTTTTGGATTTTGGTTCTATGGCATCTCGATATCAACTTCTGCTTGGTGTTTTAAGAATTTTAAAACATAATTCTGAATTTCTTTTTAAATCTAAAGAATCGGGTTTTCTTATTGCTGCTGCAGTGGCTGTATGCACGCATTATTTATTTGATATCAAAATTTGCCCTCCAGATGTTTCAAATGATGCAAAAAGAATTTTACTTCAAGTTCTTGAAATAGTTATGACAATTTATTTTGAGCCATTTCAAGCTGTATTTGGACGAAATGCTATTCTAATTTTAACAACGCTTTCAAGATATCCTGAAATTGCTGCCATTTGGAAACAGCTTGTTCTTACCCCAACAACTATGGGAGTATTGGATTTACTTCGTCGATCACCTGAGAAATGGCTTGATATCACTGTTTTACCATTAACAACTACGCGGAAATTTGAATTTTTACATAATACAAATCCTGAACTTACAAGATCACAATTTCGAGAATTGTATAAGAATATAGTATGTCACTGTGAATTATGTTAGTTTGTAAATTCTTAAATTCTTTCAGGCATTCAGTGCCGATGGAAGTGTAAAAGGATTATGTTTAAGAGCTTTTCTCAATCCAAATATCGCTACTGGCAGAGGAAATGATGTTGATACTTTGGAAGCTAGAGCCATAAATATTGCAAATTTATTAGCCTCTTGTAAATCTCAAAATGAAAGTAATAATTTAATTGAATTTCAAACCTGTAAATTGGTATTTTTTTTTGAATGGCTTGGTTATGACGCTTTCCCACCAAATTTGAATCTTCCATTAACAATTGGTTCGTACCTTTTTTTGGCTTTTTCATTTAAAAACTATTATTTTACAGTAACCTCTTGGAAAGCTTTGGTGAATATTTCTACTACCAATGCCCCATTATTTAATTCCTTATATGAATTTCTTATTCTTCTGGTGCAAACTCTTTATCCACCTTTGACACCAGTATTCGTTAAAAGTGTTACAAGAATTTTTCAATGTTTATCTAAAAAGTAGGCTTTTCTCATTCGTTGAACGGTTATATTAAATATGCAAATTTTTTAGTTTCCCTGTTGCAACTGTTCTTGATTCAACGAAACTTGAAAAACCACTTCGAGAACTTTTTAAAGAAAATTTTCCAGAATTGGCTGTATTTTTCCGTAAAACAAATAATTCAGAAATTACTACTGTACCTGTATCACCAATGTTAGAAAAGGCTCCACAAATAAGTGTTGAAGCTGTAATTGATCCAATAGAAGCTCCATCAACACAAAAAGAAGCACCATTAAAACCCAAAAAGAAAGCAAAGAAGCGTTCTTCTGCTGCTATTATAACTTTGGATGAAGAAAAGCCTGCAACAACTGTTGCTACAAAGAATGAAGCAGGATGGGATTCATCTTTGGGTCAAACAATTGACAGACACCTTCATCCCCTTCCTGATGATATTAAAGAAGAACTGAAAAAGCTTGAAAGTATTATCAAAGAAGATGGAGATGGAATTGTTGAAATTGAAGATGCTTGTGGTACTATTGTTAGAAATGTAAGATTTGAGTTACCATATTATTTTCACCTATGCAATTATAAATTTAGCGTGAATCACTTTTGGCAAATGATGAATTAAAAGATTGTATTGCTGATTGCTTTTTAGTAATATTTAAAAGTTTTTTAATGGAAAAGAAATTTTTTATTTCAAAAGATGATGAGACGTAAGTTTATTAGCAATCATCTGATATTACCATGTTCACTGTTTTTCAGATGGAATGTTCGTGAAATTTTCAAACAACCATTTTATATAATTTTCAAACAACTTTATGTCAATGATGAACCAGCAATTATTTTTTCTATTCTCGAATCAATGTATTCAAAATGTCCAATTGTTGGTTATTTGCTTTTATTCTATGTAATGGTCTCAAATATTCAAGAAGAAAGTGATCTAACAAAAGATGAATACACTTTGGCATATCAGGAATTTTGCAAATCAAATAATAAAGAAGTGTCGGTGGAACTTGCAGAAGATATGGAAGTATGTTTTATATTACCTACTCTAAGTTCTAAATAGTTTTCTAACTTTTTAGGCTTGTGCGTTAGATGATTATAAGCTGTATCGATATTTGCTTCCTAAAGCTTTTGAAATTTTCGGAAAAGATGCTGTTGGATCAATGCAATTAATTCGAGTAATTTGTACCCATAGTGATTCATCTATTGTTCTTGATCTTACTTCTAATTCATTTTGTGAAAATTTGACAATCTTCCGTCGAGATACTTTTGCCCAGTTGGTTACATCTTCACTTGAATGGGAAGAATATGAACAAGTATTCTTCTGGGATTTGGTAAAAGGTGAAGGAATATCATTTGATTGGATTGTTCCAGTTTTGCCTAAACTAGATTTTGAAAAACATCCACGTGCATCTTATCATGCTCTTGTAATGATGCGAACTTATGGTGAACCAAATATGGCAACAGTACGGCCATTAATTTCTCGGCCACGTGGTGATATGTTTGTACTTAATTCTTTAAAGGTAGGTTACTTACCCTAGTTTAAAGTATACTGTAGCTTCGTTTTTTAGATACTGGTACAAGATGATGGCGATTGTCAAAAGTTAACTGCAACACTGAATGGCTTGATGAAAAAATCTCTTGAATCAAATGATTTATTTGAAGCTAAAAAATCTGGAAAACAACCTACAACAAAAAAGATAATTCCACTTCAAACAATTTTGGGAGTATGTTTATTTTGCACTTTTTATGGAAATACAAAGCTTTTTCAGCATCTTGATCTCCTTCGAATTCATTGCCTTGCAAAACCAGCTGGTCATACTGAAAGAGCTTTGAAAGAATTTGCAGAAATTTTTTCTGAAATTAAATCGAATTCGGCATGCAGTGATTTATCTCGAGAATTTTCTGAACTTTTTGCTGCTGTTGAAATTTTAAATGGTCCAGGTGGAAGAAATTTAAGAAAGAATCGACAAAGAAGTAATTTTGAAGCAGATGTAAGTTGTTTGTATGAGAATGACAAAACAGGTGGCCAGAATCTTCAGGACAAAAGTCCACCGAAAAGAAGACGAATTAGAGACGATTCTTCGGATGAGGACTAAAATCTGCTGCTTATCTATGCTGCTGTTACTATTCGTGTTTAAGTTATTTGATAGATGATGGAAGAAAATATGGCGATGTATCTTCATTCACGGGTTTTTGATTCAAATAGACATTTCATTCATGTTTTAATTTAGTTTGTTTTTTTTTGATTTTCTTATTATTTTAACTTTGTGTTCACTGTTTTTGCGTTTGATTTGGATTATTAATAACAAATAAGATTGTTTAATTTTATATTTTAACATTTCTATACACATAGTTTTTGTGTGTTCAAATTTGTATCATTTTTTGTTCCAATACTTTTAGGCTAAAAACTATGACAAAAATTGATTTTGACGTTAATCCAATTTGCAATTTTTTTGTTGGACAACTACTTTTTTAATTTTGTGTTTGATTCCATCATTTTTTAAATTCATTCTTAGCATGTATGTATTGTATATGTTAGTTAAGTCACTCACCGTCATCACAAAAACAGGCATAACAAAAAAGAGAGGGACACAAAAATATTGTTAAAACTTTTTGAATTAAAAAAGTGCATCAAAAATATACACAGATTACACTTTTTTCAGCCCCGTAATATTTTTAAAACTTGTTTTTTTCGGACTTTATGTTTTAAAAAAAAGAGAAGTGAATAATTCTTTTCATTTTTTGTTTAGGGTTTTTATCAAAAGGAATCGAATGAATGCATTTACAAATACAAACATTTTGTTGCAAAAGTGAAAGGGTGTAAATTGAAAGAAAAATGATAAATTAACTCCTACTTATGATGATTAAATATTTTTGATGTTGTGGGTGATGATGAGTAAGTCACACAAAAAAAGACAGACAAAAAGATGAAAGACCACCAAAGATGATGATGTTTCTAACATTTATAAATGAAAGATTTAAAACATTTTTGCACCTTTATTTTAAATCAGAATCAATAATAACAATAATGGGAAAAGATTGGAAAAACCTTTTTGTTGGGAATGCGTTCAATTTTTATGAGTTTTTATTCAATTGCTTTTTTATTTGAAAGACGAATCGTAAAAAAAGAGTTTGAATAAAGATAATGGATGCGCGAAAAAACTCATGTTATTTTCGGGGCCATTTTTTTCGGGTGTGTTTTTGATCCTCATTGAATAAAAGGAAATTTCAATAAATGCAGAAAAACAAAATTGATGGGCCCTTTCTGTTTGATGTTGGAAATGCAGCAGGAACGTAATTGGCAATTTCTTTTGTATTTTAATTTTGGGCAATTTCAGTTTATTGTTTTTTTTCTTCTATTTTTGTTGATGGAATTTCCCTTTTTTTTATTTTGATGGAACTGTCAAGAAAAAGAAAATTGGCAGCCGTGAAAAAAATAGTTTTTGTTTTTTTAATGAAGGACTTTTTTGAGTGTCTGCCTGAAATGATTGAATGAATGAAAACAACAACGATTCAGAAAGTCTCTCTCTCATTCAAACTTTTTTCCTCTCTTTTTCTCCGTGAATGCCAAAAGGAAAACGAAAGAAAACGTATGATTTGAAGAAGGAGGCGATATACACAACAAAAATAAAAACATGCTGAGGAAAGGCCAAGGACATGAATGGATGATTTTTGAAGAGTTAAGTGTGCATGTGTGAGTATGAGTCTCACTCTCCATTGCTTGAAAAACGAGGAAATTACGGTACACAAAAAATTTAAGTGAAAAAAGAGGGGCGGGGAAAAAAGGAAGAAATGAGAGATTCAGTGATTTTAAAAATGATACGCACAAAAACGCACATATATGAAATGAAAAAGAAAAGTAACACACACAAAATTTTAACAACATTGCCGATGAAAATGTTCATGAATATTTTTTGGAGACTTTTTTGCATCATTGAAAATAGAAAAAAATCATCAGCCTCCAAACAGAAAAAAGAGAGAAATAGAAAAAAGGGGAAGGAATAGAATCGATCGAGTAATAATAATACGAAAAACAGAAGCCTTGCTTTTTTATTGTTTTCTTTATGTGATTAAAGCAGAAGAAGAAGGTCTTCTGAAATAATGAATGTAGTAACAGGCCTTCTCTCTGCAATTGCCCCGCTTCCAGATGGAGACTTTACTGATCGTCTAAATTATTGTTATACAACAACAACTTTAATTGTGGCCTCTGTTTTTATCTCTGGATGGAGGTTTGTCTTTTTTTAGAGATCTTAGTTAATTTATTAATTTAATTTTTTTTAGCTTTGTTGGGCAACCAATTCAAGTAAGTATACTGTAGCTTTAAGTATTGTCAGACAGAATGCTATTATGGCAATTTTTTAGTGCTGGTTTCCAGCTTATTACAGAGGATGGTGGATGGAGTATACGTTAGATTATTGGTAAGTAACACTATCGTTTAAAATTTTGCTTATGATTGTTTAACTTTTGATTTATGATCTACTTGTTTTTCTTGACCTTTGTTCGATTGGCAATTAGCCAATATTTATTTCCTGTCTTACAGAGCAAACAAAATTTTCAGTTTTGTGCAGAATACGTATTTTGTTGCATTCACAGATGTGAAAACAGACAATTATTTCGATATTGCAAATCATATTGTTCCAATTCCACAGAATCATACAGAACGAGATAATCGACAAATTGGCTATTACCAATGGGTAATCCTCGAACAAAATAGTTTCAAATAAATTTTCATTTTTAAAATTTAGGTTCCATTTGTTCTTGCTTTTCAAGCTTTACTATTTTATCTTCCAGTTGTGCTTTGGAGATCGGTGTATAATTCAGTTGGATTTAAAGTTAAAGCAATCTGTGAAACATGTTCCATTAAATCAAATATGGATTCAACAGATCGACAAAAAAATATTTCAACAGTTGCAAGATTTTTAATTTTTGATCATGATGTCACTGCATCACTTGGATCAAGGATTAAATCTAAAATTGAAGGACAGATTGTTGTCACAACTTATATTGTAAGATTTTCTAGCATGTAAAGCCATTCAATAATCTTCATTTATTTTGCAGTTTGTGAAAGCTTTATTTGCACTAAATGCTTTGCTGCAATTTTTTATTGTTAAATGGATGCTTGGAAATGAATCACTATTTTGGGGTTGGAATGTTTTGACGGATCTTGCAGCAGGACGAGAATGGCCTGAAACTGGAAATTTCCCTCGTGTTACAATGTGTGATTTTGCTGTAAGAGTTTTAGGAAATTTGCATAGACATTCTGTTCAATGTGTTTTGGTATGTTTTTATTTATACATGTTTGAGATCTTTAACCCCTTTTTGTAGATGATAAATATGTTTAATGAAAAAATTTTTGTCCTCTTATGGTTTGTTTTCTTCGTTCTTGCAGTTGTGTCATTTATGAGCTTTATTGGATGGCTTATTGATTCGTTTAGTTCAAATGCAGATATTAATATGATTGGAAACTATCTTGAAAAAGTAATACTTTTGCATTGTATCCCTTCAAACGAAAACTTTGGATTTTTAGATTGAACCAGATGTTTCACCTCGAAGTATGTCTCGAAGGCATCAAATAAAAGAATTTGTGCAACATACCCTTCGAAAAGATGGACTTTTCTTAATTCGATTAATTTCTAAAAATTCTGGAGATCTTGTCACATGTGATCTTGTTGCAGCTTTATGGCAAGAATATCTTAAAACTGGCCGAAATCAGCTACCCCCTTATATGGAAGAGCCGCTAATCTCTAAAAAACCTTTATTAAAAGAATAGAAATCATTAAAAACTGTTTGTAATAGAAATTATATGTATCAAAAGATATGATTTAATTGGATACTGTAAATTTTCATAATCATCATCTATTTGCCTGCCACCTACTTTTTGTCTAGTGTGTGTTTTTTGTTCCCATAAATTTTACGATTTTTGATTTTTCTTGCAAATAATAAAAATATTAAAAGCTTTGAATTTTCTGGATAATTTTTTTATCAAAATATTATCACTTGAATTTCAATGAGGTCTAAATAGGCCTTTCAAAGAGACTGTTGGTAACAGTCACACAAAAGAACAATCTTCTTTTTGTCTTTCTCATTTGCATTTTTCCTCTTTTGTAAAAAAATAAAATCGACTCACTTTATTATTGAAACATGAAAAAAGAGGCGAGACTCAGAGACGTGTTGTTTGTTGCTTCCGTGTAAAAACTGTCCAAAAATACATATGCATGCCGGGCACTTTCTCACACACATTTTTCAAAGTGTTACAAGAGGATGACTTCTTTTTTCTCTTCTCTCTTCTACTACCATTAAAAACTGAAAATAAAATGCATGTGTCACAAATCGAAAAACGAAAGGAAGGAATCACAAAACGTCCTTGAAGGTACCGCCCGATGCGTTTGTCTGATTCCATCATCATCGAAAAAAGAATTTTTGGCGTTTGTCTGTCTTCATCGAAAAATGATTTTGTTTTTCTGTGTCCTTCATCGAAAAATAAAAGAATTTTACATTTTCTCCCCTACTTTTTTTCTTCTTTTCGGCGTGTATTTGCAAAAAGATTCGGTCTCCCCTCCTCCCTTTTTTCAACCATTTCATCGTAACACAAAAATTCCTACCAAAAAAATACCCAGAAACACCACAGTTTTCCATGAAAAAAATAAAGAGGCAAAATGGAGGCCAACAATCAGTATTCTCTCATTGATTGAAGAGGAAAGAAGCGAAAAGAATCCTTTCTCCATCATCATCAAATACAATAGATACCAACCCTTATTTTTTTGTACTTTTACTTTTTATGGATTTTGTTTACTTTTCTTTTTGCATCGTTTGTATATTGTTATCTTCCAGAAACATATTACTTTTGTAAATTTCTTAGAAACTATTGATGTAACTTTTTTCAGGGGGAAAAAGAAGTTTAAAACTTTTCTACAAAAACAGCTTTAAACCTTGAAAAAGAATGATCTTCCTTGATCGCTTTCTTCAAGGTTTAAAGCCACAATATGATGATGACATAGTTGATAGATTAAATTATTATTATACACCATTAGTTTTTATTATTTTTGCTTTAACTTTGAGTGCAAAACAATACGTCGGACAACCAATTCAATGTTGGATTCCTGCACAAGTAAGTTTTTTATTTAGCATTTAGAATTTCCTTGGCCTTTAAAACATCACACGCTCCCACCTTCTTTTTGTCTACCACACACATAATAACTTTTTTTTTGACATTTTACACTTCTTCTCAAAAAAGATATTAATCCACCCTTAACTTTCTTACTTCTATACTTTTTCCCACGAACTTATCATTAATCATTTTCTTTTAACATGTTTATTTTTTTTAAATTAATCATTTCAAATTTTAGTTCACTTCTGCTTGGGAACAATATTCAGAAAACTATTGCTTTGTTCAGGTTGGTATTTTTACATTATTTATGTCTCTGTCATCATTTTGATAAATTGATTGTAGAATACTTACTTCCTTCCATTAAATCATTACATTCCCAGAGATGTGCAAGAACGAGAAGATCGAGAAATTGGTAAAATATTTTCCTTTCTGAATTCTTTTAAAATGAGCTGTTAATTATTTCAATCAATAACTATTCAAAATTATTCAAATTTGTAGGATATTATCAATGGGTTCCATTTGTTTTGGGGATTCAAGGAATCCTTTTTTATCTGCCATCACTGCTGTGGAGAATCTTGAATTGGCAATCTGGAGTGGCTGTAAAATCAATTGTAAATATGTGTGATGATGTTGGAAATATGCAAATTGATAAAAGAAAGAATTCTGTAGAAGTTGTTGCAACGCATCTTCGAGATTCACTTCGAGTTCAACAAAACATTTTGAAAAATACGCCTGTCTCTTTCCTTACTCGTCGAGGAAGTTATCTCAATCTGTTATATCTTTTTATTAAATTTGTTTACGTTATTCAATGTGCCGTTCAATTTATTATTTTGAATCGATTCCTTTCAACAAATTACACATTTTGGGGCTTTGAAATTCTGCGAGATTTAGCATACGGAAGAGAATGGGAAGAATCTGGACATTTTCCAAGGTTTGTATATTTTTTTCATAAATTCACATTGATTGATATTTGAAGTAACAAATATTTATCGTGCTTCTTTTTTTGAAATACTAAAAAACATACAAAAAATGTTAGACTGAATTTCTGGACATTTTTATATTAGTCATTTACTTTGTTACTATTTTGCTTTTCAATGAACAATTTAAAAAAATCAAAAATAATAGCATAATAGTACTTTTTCTGTAAGTGTATTTTCATAATATTTTTACAATATTTTGAACTTGCCTAACTTTAAAATAACAGTAATCAAAAGTGAAAAAATATATTTAGATTTTGAAATTAAAAAAAAGACAAAATTCTTTAGAGTAACAATGTGTGATTTTGAAGTTCGAGTACTTGGTAATAAACATCGGCATACCGTTCAATGTGTTTTGGTAAGCAACTTTCAAAACACAAGCTTTCAATAAAAAATCTAAATGAATGCTTTAGATGATTAATATGTTTAATGAAAAAGTATATCTTTTTGTATGGTGGTGGATTTTGATCGTCTTAATCGCGACGATTGCATCCCTAATATATTGGATTATTATGTCATTTTCAAAGGATCAACATCATACTTTTGTAACACAATATCTTCGAGTATATGGTCTTGTGCCATCAGAATCCCAAGGACCTGTTAATAAATTTGTTGATTCATATCTCCGTCATGATGGTGTCTTTTTGCTTCGTTTAATTGCTTCAAATGCTGGAGATTTGATTACCACAGATCTTGTATATCATTTATGGCAACAATTTTTACAAGGTTGTTTTTGCTAAAAAAAGTAATTGTAAAAAATTATGCAAATTTTAGAAGAAGCTGCAAAAGCTGAAACACTTCGTATTCCACGTTCTGAAAAGGAGCCCCTTCGGCTACCACATGCTCCACCACCAATCGATGAAGTAGATACAAATAATTTTGATGAAAAGCAACGACTTACTTAATTTTACTCAAATAAAAAAACCCTTAGAGAGATTCGTCGAACGCAAATAAATCTTTTTGTTTATTCTTTACTGCCCTTTTTCTAAATAGAGAGTTTTTTTCAATTTCTGCTGGGATCTTTCAGATTCTTAAAATATGATTATCATTTTTTAAAAAGGTTACAACTCTATTGCTTCTTTTGCTATTAAATACATGTAATTAAATGAATAGAAATTTGTTGATTATTGTAAAATAAAATGTTCCAACAGATGTTTTTGTGGAACGATCTAACAAGGTAAAAGCTGATAAATGATGTATCTCAAAAAAAGCCTGAATCGCACTTTTATTACTGCAATAACATACTAAAACTATCAAGTATAACTGTACAAAAAAAAGCTTTACTTAATGTTGAAAGAATGGCGATATATTTTTGTGTAAGTTTTAAAAATTCATTTTTATCCTTTAAAACATTAACATTAAAATTGAGATATATTTAATGTTAGTTATGCAGGTTTACCACAAACAATCAATTAACTATGTGAAACAAACTATAATTATAAAAATTAGAAGCAAATGCACTTGATTTCGAAAGGAATAAGCACTTTAAAATGGGTTAAGTATTATTCGATGGCGAAAAAATCAATCATTCTTGTTGAGAGCACGGAAAATTCTTGTAGTAATTGTTTTAAACACGTTTATAAATTATTTTTAGAAGGAGTGTTCAGATTTTGTGTTAAGCGTGTTAATATCAGCCAAAAAAAAATGATAACACTCTTTTATTTTTTTGTTTTTTAGTAATATCTTAATTAGGCAAACGTATAAATATGTTGCAAACTGAACAAAATGCAAAAAACCATATCCTTTTGTCAACCTTCTTGTAAAAAGGCGCGCATTTATCGTATCCACTAAATGAGAAATTATTTTTTGATTTTATTTACAATGTCGCGGTTTTAAACGTGCAACTTCTTTTTGTATACTACTAATAACTGTTTCAGAGTCTGTTTCTTATATCACCAACTCAATATTGTTCTTGCTTTCTTCATCAATGATTACAATAATGCCTCAACCACTTCTCGATGATCCGCGTTCAACTGCTTGTGGAATTATTATTGGTCTACTTTTGGCATTCTACCTTCCACTTCCATTGGCAATATTTTTTGGAGCTTGCCTTGTTTACATTTTCTGGTGATACCTGCTTACGGTTTTAATCTGTTATCTTTTAATTGTTTTTTTTCTTCTGTTTTGCATTTTTTGTTGTTTTTTTACTGTTTTAAAACATTGTTAATTAAATAAATTTTTTGTTTAAAAATACCTTTCTTTTTGGAAATTGATATTTTATTAATGTTGAGTTCAGTCACTTTGTTTTCTTTGCTATAACACGATTTAAAATCGTGTAAATCGATTAAGCTTCAAAGTAAAGGTCAATATTATTGTAAAATTAGATAAATTATGAGATTTTGTTAAATGAATTTTTTAAAAACACTCTAAAAATACCTTTAGCACTATCTTATCTTTGCTTCTTTTTTATCATCTCTATTGTTTTTTAGTATCTAACAGAAACAAATTTTACAATTTTTTCTTCGTGAAAGAAAAAATGGATAATCGATATAACATATTATGAGTCATCTCATAGCAGATATATGCCGCTTTTTCAATTGAAGTATAAGCCGTAAATCATTGAGCACAAAAGGATGTATAATGAAAAGAAAAAGAAAAGAAGATTGTAAATCAGCGGTTATTTTTTGCTTGTAGTTCTAAAATGCGGAAAGTTTCCGCACACAATGGCAAAGAGCTTTTGACGGCTAAACTTTTCTTTTTTGCATATGGCGAAATTTATTTCATCGGTCTTTTTAAGCAATCATTTGTTAGCAACGATTTTTTTTGCGTTTTTTGTTTTTGCAGGTATTGTATCTGTTTATGTAAGTTTTGCGAATTATTTCAATATAAAATAATAGCAATCGGTTTTATGCCAAACTTTTACAAAATAATTTATTAAATATCTAAAAAAACATATTTTTGACTCCCAATCTATTCTGCATCGAAAAGCAGACTCTGCGCAGAAAGATAGCAGAAATAGAAGCATGTCTGATGCAGGAATCGATGCAGACTCTGCGCAGTTTCTGCATTTGCAAAGCAGACTCTGCTTTTCGGTTGCAGACTCTGCGCAGGATAAAAGCAGAAGCTGCGCAGAGTCTGCATTTGAGCAGTTTTTAAAATAAAGTCTGCATGCAAAAGCAGACTCTGCGCAGTTTCTGCATTTGATTCTGCTCAAAGCAGAATTACGAGTCTGGGCTTACTGCATTTTTTGTTCTTTAGAAAAACATACTCTCTCTCTTTAAAAAATGTTGTTGGCGCGCAAATCTCATTTCAAAACATAAAAAGTTACTTTGAATTGTTTTAGCTTGATATGATTTTCGTGCTCTATTTTTAAATCTTCTAAGATGAAAATGAAGAGAGAAATAATTTGTCAGAATAAGCTGTATCTCTATCAATAAAGTAATTTTATCGTGTGCACACATTTTCTGCTCACGTGAATTCAGATGTTCAAAAAGAAATCTTAAGAGAAAATGTTGCGTATCACAAAATTAACTTAAACACTATCTTAAAAAAGCGCGTACTTTGTAGTTCTCGATGCAATAGCCTACTGTATTTTGCTTTAGAAAATTTTTTTGTCTTGGTTTATTGCGTGTTTTTTT
The DNA here is from genome assembly GCA_024447215.1 of Panagrolaimus sp. LJ2400. Lineage (NCBI taxonomy): Eukaryota > Metazoa > Nematoda > Chromadorea > Rhabditida > Panagrolaimidae > Panagrolaimus > Panagrolaimus sp. LJ2400. Next base: position 411,862 of record JAMRYA010000013.1, read on the forward strand.
AATATTTTACTCATTAAGTTTATTTTGAATTTTTCAGATATAAATAGCTATCAAATAAGGATGTCTTTTGATGACGCTTTGATTAGTGCTGGTTTAGCAGCTGTTGTTGGAAAAGAACATTATTTACTTCAAAAGGTAATAAATGAAGAGTCTTACAAATTATATATTAATAGTAATTATTTTTATAGCATGAATATGCTCATGAAATTACCGCTGATGAACTTTTTGCTTATGCATCTCCAATCATGGAAATCAATGCTGCTGCTAAGAATCCAGCACTTCCCATTCAAGAACTTGCTCAAATGATCGTAAAAAATGAAGAAGGTGCAATCGCTAAAAAAGAACCTGTGGATTCAATTAAAAAGGTACAATTTGTTTTTTCCCCTTATCAATGTTTTATATATGTATTTTGTTTTAGAAAGCTACTGGAAAACCAATTCGTGAACAATCTGCTGTTGCTTTAAATGTAAAAGATAAAGAAGTTCAGCTTGCTGCTGTTGATGATTCTTATCAGGTTGGTGCGACTTTGTGCAACTTCGATATTAAATCTTTTGTTAACTAATTTTTCTAGAAACATGCTGATGATACTGGAATGGTCATTTTGTAAGTTTTTTAAAGGTGTACTTTTGTTTTACTTTTTATTTGTGATATTTCAGCGTTAAAACGTTAACTGGAAAATCAATTTCTTTGGATGCTGAACCCAATGATACAATTGAAAATGTTAAAGCGAAAATTCAAGATAAAGAAGGAATTCCACCTGATCAACAGCGACTTACTTTTGCTGTAAGTTTTATTTTTCTTAAATTCGTAGTTAAATATTACTGCTTGTTTCACATTTTGCATTTTTAGGGTATGCAATTGGAAGATTGCTACACTTTAACAAATTATAATATTAAAAATGGTAGCGTAGTTCATTTGGTTCTTAGACTTCGTGGAGGTGGCTGCTCAATGTTTTACGTTGATCCAAAATTATTTAATCCACGTTACCATTATGATTTTACCAATATTGATGTATGTTATTCATAATAGGTTTGCTTTGTTTCAACTTTTATTTCTAGGATGATGGAAAAGAATTTGTTCGTGGTGGTAAACAATATTCTCGTCCAATTGGTTGCAAGCGTTATGCTATCACAATTGATGGAAAATATGGTAATAATAAATGGCTTGGTCATAAAGGAGGAGATGAAGAATGGCCTGTTGCATATCATGGCACAAAAGAAAATTATTCATATGATATCACCAAAAATGGATTTGATTTAAGCAAATGTAAACGGTTTCTTTATGGAAAGGGCATTTATTGTACTCCTGATCCTGAAACTGCTAGACGCTATGCAAAGGAATATACTTTTCAAGTAAACATTTTTTAATTGATGATTGTCATTTATCAATTCAATACTTTTAGGGTAAAACTTATCATTTAATTTTCCAAACTCGTGTTAATCCAAAGGAAATGGTTGTTGTTAAAGCTGCAAATCCTGAAGGACATGGTGAATATTGGATTGTTCCAGAAGGTGGTCATATTCGCCCATATGGAGTTTGTGTTTATCCGGCATAAGTCCTGTAATCATGAATACTACTGTAATTTTGTTACCTTTTTTTGAAAATTTTTGAATTGGTTATCTTATTTACCTCTTTCACAAATTATGTGATTTGTTTGTTATTGGTGTCTTTTAAATAAAAATTTTTAAAGATGTTTAACAGTAATAAACGGTAAAAATTGCTTCCACAAAACCCTACTATAAGGAAACATTCTTCAAATAATGAGCAAAAAATGTTTGACGATTATTCTGTGCAATTTATGTATGCTACATTTTTCTACTTGAAAATTTGAATGCAAAATGTCTAATGTGTTTAAAAACAAAGTATCTTATTTATAACAAAAAGTTGATAACATGTAAAAAATTTTCAAAATGAAAAAAAAAGTGTTAATAAGAAACAAAAAAGAAGTACGCATAAAAAATTGAACAAAAGAGGTATTAACAATTTTCGAAAACTTTATCTTCTTTATGAAGTCTTTCACGAGATTCATCTTCAAGTACATCAACCAAGAAATGAACATTCAGTTGCTCTCTGGTTGCATTGATAATTTTGTAATTACAGCTCGATAAACCATCACAATGGAAACGCCAATGAGTGTTACGCAACAAGGTCCAACGGCATCTAAAATAATTAATTCAATATAGATGTCATAATACACAGCGCAAAAATATAAAATAAAACCTACGGATTCTTACGATTATCAATATCATCATCGTGTTCAATAGCTTTATATTTTGCAATTTCATTTGGATCACGGATAACATGGAAGTCATTTAAGGTAACACGAGTGTAAACATCGTCATCTTCACCACCCCAACCCCAATAATCATTTGAAAAACCATTAATCTTTTTCATTTGTTCAGGTGTAAATGCTGTAATTCCACCCATAATTTTAGAATACGGTAATCTAAAATGCATCGATAGACATGTAGATTTATATTTTGCAAATATAAAAGGTGAACTTACTCATACTTAAATTTATCAATTGCAACACTTAAATGTTTTGGTTGTTCAGAGCATTTATAAATATTTTGATCATTTTCTGGAATGAGATCGACGTCATGAAAAATGAAGCAATCCCATGGATAAACTTTGGATGCTTCGATAAAACCAATATTCAGCAGTTTTGCTCGATTAAAAGTGCTATTCTGAGTTTGTTCAATCACAAAAATTGAGTAATCGCTTTGTTGCTTTGACAACATTTGATGAAGATTGTAAAGAAGAACTGGTAGATGAGTTTTCCGATTTCTAAAAATCGGAATTGATTAAAAATGTGCTGCAAAGGAAAAAAAAAGACATACCGAAATGGAACAATAACTGCAACTTTATTTCGTGCTTTACAATCAGCTGGTTGAGCATGTCCATTTTTAAGATGTGAAAAAGTATGTTGCTCTTCAGCTGAACTTAATTTCATGACTGCTTCAATTGGACCAACAAGATTTGGCGGTGTTTCAGGACAATCTGGCAGTTTTGAATCTTGTACATCAAACATAGCGAGTGGTGAAGGTCTTGTAGAATCTAAATTAATGTCTTTAACACCGTTTTTACTGACGTGAAGAACTTACTGTAGAATTTAACATTAGTACATGTTTTATCAGGTAAAGTTGTAAAAGCGAAATAAAAATCAACACAGATATAGCAGAAGATCAGAAGAGCAACAACACCAACAACAATTCGATTCACCATAATTAATCAACCAGCTAATCAAAATGCAATAGATGATTGTTAGTTTGAGACGCTAAAATAAATGAAGGTTAGAATATTTATGTATTCTTAATTAAAAACAAGTGGCAACTGAAACAGACCAAAAAAATTGTAGCTAAAATAAAAAAACAAAAAGATTTCGAAAGCTATCAAAAGCTTCTCATTTTCTTGTTAAGACAACTTTAGGAGCGCTCTTTTTAAAAACACTGCACAAGAAGCTGGCGATTTTCAGAGCACGTTGGAATCACTTAATGCATTTTAGGGAAATAGGACTTTCTAGGTAAATCCTGAACTCAGATTTTACTTTTGTGTGATAAATCTTATATATTCTGAATCAGCAGAAAAAACTGAGCCAGATAGTATATAATTTGTTTTAATATGTGGTTTCTATTAAAATATATCGACGAAATACATAATTAAATCGTATTTTCTCAAAAAACGCCTTTTTAACAGATTCTGAGCTTCTGGTAAACTTTTATGTTTAAAGCTATATATATTTAGATTCAGCATAAAATTTTGAGAAAGATAGCAGAGTGTTTTTTTAAATATCATGCTTTATAAAAATATAACAATAAAAAACATGAAAAAAATGCATGTTCCCATACAAAACTTTCTCAACCGATTCTGTGATTATACTAAAGTTATATGATATGAGCCTTGTATATTCTAAATCAGTAAAAAATTCTGAGCAGGATAGCAGCGAGTTTTTTTTATAATTAGGCTTTTAAAAAACGGAGGCGTTGAAAGTATTTATTGCAAAAAACGCTATTTCCCCTTTGATTCCAACGTGAGAGACAAAAATCGTTGCAAATGATTTTTGCTGTTTTTGATTAAGCTCTATTTGTTTTTATTTTTTCGAAAGCATTTGGATAAGTTTGTTGAGAAATGTACCCAAAAGGTATTTGACCTAAACCGTATTGATCTTTTTTTCCGTCGCTCTATAATGCATTTAATATTGCAGAAATCAATATTTAGCTGTGTGATATTTGATTGGTGTTTACTGTGTGTGAAACAATTTTTCTTATTGAATAAAATTTATTTTTCTGTTATTTGCAGGTTTTATTAAATTTGTTATTTTTTTGTAATTCACCGATAAATATTTTTCAAAACAATTGATGCCCGGAATTCGCCATTTATTCATTCAATGCGTTTATAAATCATAAATTCCACACTTCCTTCCGGGCACGATTTTAAGATTTTCCAAGCATCGAGCTGTGTCTTTCCTTCCATTGAAATGCCATTGATTGATGCAATTTGATCGCCAAGTTTTAGCCTTCCATCTCGAGATGCTTCACCAACAGAAAAAATCTTTTTCACAACGATTGGACGATTACCGTATCGTGATGCAAATCCTCCATCCATGGCAATTCCACATCCCAAATCTGATTTACGTAAAACAACTTTTATTGGATCTGAGGAATATTGTTGAGTTGCAGGGTCATCCGTAACTAAAAATAATTGATTAAATTAAATTGTTTTGTGTCTACAGTGTTTAAAAAGCTTACAAGTGGGTACAGCTTCTCGAGCTGCAATAGTTTCACTTCCAACAATGATAGCTTTAGCAAATCGACCAACAATTAAATGAACTTTTGGAGCAGGTCGCTTTATGATTTCACGGGCTTCAGAAGCTGTTAACTAAAAAAATTCAAATTTTATTACACCAGATTTCAATACAAAGAAAAAATTCATACATGTGAAGTTGATTGACCTTGGACAAAAAAGATTCGATCACCTTTTTGTAGCTGATCACTTTTATCTGCAATACTTCCAATAATAACTCGTTGAATCTAAAAAAAATAAGTTTTTTCATTATTCTTTGATACAATGAATCACAAAATGTTCATCTTTTTTTAAATTAAACTAGAAGACCAAATTACATGAAACTTTTAAGAACTAGACATATGGATCTGGAGAACAGATCTATATCCCTTTTGGACGCTATGTGACCCATCTGGTGCCCCAACAATACTCCAAACCCTCAAAAAATGATAAAAGACGGAAAAAAGTTTTGAAAAATTCGTGGAAAGCTGTAGAAAATCGTGGAAAATTTAGCACGATTTTTCACGATTTTCAACGGTTTTCTACAAATTATTTAAACTTTTTTTCCATTTTTTGTTATTTAGAAAACCGTAAAAAATCGTGCTAAATTTTCCACGACTTTTCACGATTTTCTACAGCTTTCCACGAATTTTTTAAACCTTTTTCCGTTTTTTGTCATTTTTTGAGGGTTTGAAGTATTGTTGGGGCACCAGATGGGGTCAAAAGGTACACAAGGGTCCAAAAATTCATGGACCTGGGAACAGATCTATAATGTTCTATTCCTAAAAATTCATGTATTTGATCTTCTAAAAATTATTTAATTAAATAAATGGAAAAAAGGGATGAACAATTTTTCATCCATTGTATTCCTTTAATCAAGCTTACGGTAATATAGCTTTCAGATTGCGTAATTGCCGCAGTCAAGATTAGTCCAACACTTGAATCATCAAAACCTTTATCCTTTTCAAGGATTACAGTAAAAATATTATATTTATCGAAATCATTTTTCAATGTTCTTTTAATTTCTGAAATCTGTTCAGGAGTAATCTCAGATTCTTCTTGGGGCGGCTGTTGAGATGGTGTTTTTGATTTGTGGATTTCATCATCAGATTCATCTGTCGTAGAATGTCTTCCAATTGGCTTTACATCTGCATATTTCGAAAAATCCAAATTTCCAACAGCATTAGTTTTTGATGGTGGTGGGATATTTTCATCTAAAGTTTGTCGAACAATTGTAACATTTCGAGATTCTAAACAAATTCCTTCAGTTTGTTTTTTGGTTTCCTCGAAATTTCTTCTTAATGATGGAGATGGTTCTCGGCGTGGAGTTTGAGGAATCGAAGCAGAGGCAGTGGAAGATGAAAATTGAAAAGTGTTATTATCACTTGATCGTCTTGATGCATTATCGATTGGTCTTGGAGATAAGGATGAAGAGTATTTGGAAAAAGAAGTTTCAAATGATGAAACTAGACCTCTTGGAGATTTTGGGCTGCTTTTAACATTTCCAGCACGACGACGCTCTTCAAATGTTGATGAAATTTGTTGAGTATATGGACCACGGTTTCCACCAATATGTCTTGAAAATGATGGTAGAGGTTGGCTTGAAGGAGCTGGAATATCACCATTTTGTAATGAAGCAAACTAAAATGAATCGGTTAATAAAAGTAAGGGAAATGAGTAAATATGTAAAAAAATGGCGCACCTGTTTTACAAGATGACTAACACCAACTGCTCTTGGACTTTTTGGCGACTTAACAATAACGGTTGAAGATGACGATTTTGGGGGTGATGAACTTCTTTCACGTTTTTGTTCTTTTATTTCTTGCCATCCTGTTCGATGTCCACTACCGCTTGTTCTTCTTGAGTTCCCTCCATTCATTGCTGATGATGATGTTGTAGAGGTTGTTGTTGTTGTTGTTGAATTTATGAATGATCGAAGTGTACTTTGAAGTGGCTCAATTTCAGATGTCTCATAATACGATGGTACAGGAGGGGGGACTGGTGATGAATCACCCCCAAAATGCATTTCTGCAATTTGTTCCTCTTTCGCTTTTTCTGGCTCAGATTCGGTTGTCGTTGAATCTTCTTCATCAAATGGATTTGTGCTTTGTCGAGCAATTACTGCTGGTGGTGCTTTGGTAAAAGAATTTGTTGGAGCGGAAGGAGGAGTAACAAATGATTTTAGCGGCTTTTCATCCTCGGTATTTTCTTCTTCATCAAATGGATTTGTGGATGCTGTCGATGGTGGATGTGAAGGCTGTTGTTGATATGGAGAAATTTTTACCTCAATATTATTATTTACACTTGTTTGAGGCTTTGAAATTGTTGCAGAAGTTTTTGCAATGGCATTTGCGCGTTTTAATTCCATTTCACTTTCAATTTGTGAAATTAATGATGGCTGTTGTGAAGATCGTGAAGAAGGTGGCCGTGGAGAAGGGATTGGACTCCGAGAAGTTTCTGAATTTATAGAAGAATCGAGTTTTAGAGGTGATAGAAGGCCAAATGTTTGTCTGTAAAAAATTTTTATTCAAATTTAGGTATGCAATTTTTACAGTAAATGTTTTAAAGGTATTTACAATACGTCACATCTTGAAGGTCGACAAAAATACACCCTCTAACAAAGGGACCAATTTAAAATTATGTAAACAAAAAAATTTGTCACATAAACTCAAAAATGTTAAAAGCTTTAAAATCTTAATGTAAAAACTTACCGTTTAGCAATTCTTCGATCCATTTCATCAAAAATGCTACCAGATCGGGAATGTTCTGCTGCTGCAAAAACACTTACATATCCATCACCGGTAGCACCATGAAAGCCACTGTCATCACTATGCGTTGGAGAATCATCTCGACGTTTTGGAGATTCAATGAGCATTTCAGAATTTCCTTCTGAAAAAATATTAAGAATTTACAAAACTTTTTTTTAAAAACCGAAAAAGAAATGTTTTGTTACAGAAAATGAAAAGAAAGATTGATGTCCTTTTCTGAAAACATAAACCATCGAAGCAAATTTAGCATTTTCCTTTTTCAAAAAACGCTTTGTTTTCCCCCACCAAAAAAATGTATATGACAAAAGCTTTTATTTCTCACAGCCAAAGAAAGATCCGATCGCAAAAAAAGGCTATTCAAAAACATAGAAAAAGACAAAAAAAGGATGGATTTGTTTTAAATTTCATTTTTTAAAAAAAAGTTTTTCCTCCAACACAAAAAAATATTTATGGAAGTAACAAAATTCTTCTATCTTTAATCGACCCTTTAGGGCTTTAGGAGGGGGGATAAAGGAAAAAGGAGGAATGGTCAAGTGTATCGCTTTTATATATATTTTTTTGATTTCAATCAAGTAAGTGCCCCCACTCACTTAATCGTTGATGAAAAGGGAGGAAGGGGAAGGAAGGAGGTCTTCCGTTTTGCATGAAACAAGGATAGATGAGTTGAAGTATAAGAAAAAAAAACAAAAGCAAAGTTATCTATCCCGTTCCTCTTCTGCCTCCTGTACTTTATCATCTATAAAACTAGCTTTATTTGTTTAAAAAGAAAGATCCAAAAAAAATGGGAGTCAATTTCAAAGTTTAAAAGTTTTTTTTTCAATCAGATTTTTAAATCAATGACTGACTGGACTCCAGTGAATAAAAAACAAATTTTCTTTTTTGAGTCATTTTTTAAAAAAGTTTTTTTTCTGTATAAATTGGCCAAACCCGTGTTTGGTATTATTTTAAAAAGACAGCTGACGCTGCTGCAGAAAAAAAGGGAAGATGGAAACAAACCTCGGAAAATGGGCGAAGTTGAACGAAGGCTGAAAAAAAAGAAATTGATGAAAATAAAATTGAGGGTTATATAAATTTTGATGATACTGATGATGAGGGGAATGGAAAAGAAGGAGGTGACTTTGGATGATGATGAAAAAGAAGGGAAGAAAAGTTTAGTTTTTTTTATCAGTGCTGCTTCTCTTTTTTTGCTATTCTTTCTTCTTCTTCTTTTGGGTAGCTGTCATCATCGATGTCACCTGGCACATTCCTCTCTTTCCATTCATCCATATACAAACATCATGGAAAAAAAGAGTTATACAAAAAAAGGAAAGTATCATGCTTTGAAAGTCCGAAAAAAAGGATTTAAAATTTAAGAAGGTAGTTTTTTAATGTTAAAAAAATAACAACATTTGTACATGACTTTTCACGATGTCACGCTTTTTTGTTGCAATTTTAAGTTGTTTTTTTGTTGGAAAAATGCTGGTTTTACGTTTTTGGGCAAATTACTGTAACCTTTCTTTTTCCCCATGATGCATCTGAAAGTTAGATACTGAGAATGACTTACGTTTGTCCAGGAAAAACTGTTAAAGCAACTTGTGAAGCAGCTTTAGAAAAAAGTGATAAGCATTGAGATTTGGTGCAACGAGTTACATCCACACCATTCACAGATAAAATTCTATCACCTGCTCGAAGTCCGGATCTTTCAGCAATTGATCGGGGATCAATTTGTTCAACTCGAACTGCAATTACTCTAAAAAGGGAAACAAAAATTATGACTAATAAAGGGACAAAGTTTAAAAACTTTATGGAATTTTACAATTTTTATTCTTTTTAGGCTTATCACTTTTTGTGAGAATTTTTTTGGAATATTAAGCAATAAAAAAAGTAAATGCAAAACACAAAAGTCAGAAAAAGAAAAAAGATAAAAAAAAATCAAACACATATTTTTAATATTCCAAAAACTATTATTTTGGATCCAAAATAAAGCAAAATCGAAAAAAAGACGCGCGAATTATTTATTGTTTGTTTACAGCTTTGATAGCATTTAAAAGGAATAAATGAAGAAAGGATTGCCGTGAAGGAAAATCAAAATATCTGACATTTCTCAAAACGTTTAAAGACAGCAAGATGACATTATACCTTTCAGTCTTCCTTTTTAAGGAATATCCAAAATTTTGGAATTTTAAAACAAATTGGTAAAAATTATTCAGAAACATTTCCTTTTAAGTAAACTCAAAAATATTTAAACAATTTAAAGAATTTTCGATTGATAAAAAGAAAAACAGCTTACCGATTATCAGCATCATTACTTTCAATTGCGACACCTAAAAAATTTTTGGCATTAAAATTTAATGTATCGATCAAAAGATTACCTAAACCAAGTTTTTGTTGAGGAGAATTTCGTTGCATTAAAACTTTTGCTTTCATTTTCGCATTACAGTAATTTTTAATTTTATTATTAAATTTGTCGTTATTACTATTTGTAGAAGCAACAGATTCACTTTCAAATATTTTTCTTTGCTGAAAAAAATACAACTCAAATTATTAACACAAATAATAATAATAATGAGACAAAAAATTTTTTAAAGGTTTAACTTCTTTTTTTCGTCTTTTAAAACATCGTTTTTATGGACCGTTTTTTTGTCGCTTACTAATAAAACAGATAATCCGCAAGATTGTTGTTTTTTTCTGTTCCCGAAAGAAGAAGCTTCCGAAGAAAATGAGGAGACGCAACACTTCTTTTTTTGGGAACTAATTTTTCTTATAAAAAAAGCAACTGTTGGGAAAAATGACTGATTAAAGACTTCTGAAGGAGGGAGCTGTAAAGAGGGGCGAGAAACAATAATAAACAAATTTTGGGAGATAGAATAGTATTTGTTAGTTTGTTAGTAAAATGTTATAGAAGGAATTGTTTTTTAAGCGGATTGGAAAAATGAAAACAAGAAAATGAGTAAAGTATATTTCGGGAAGGTGAGTACTATTTATTCTATTTTTATCCAAAGTCGAAATCGGCATCGATTTTTTACAAAGTAACTTATTGTCAAAGTTTGCTAATAATAAATAGCTTGATTAACTCAAATTCTTATCAAGTTAAAAACAAAAGCTGTTTCGTGACAGCATATAAATATTAAAGTAAAATCATAAAATTTTCAAAATCTTAAAAAACACAACCTAACCTATCGTTCATAAATCTTTAATAACTTTTACTAAAACTAAAATCCATCTTAAAAAGTCGAACTGTATCATTTTTTCACTCTCTTTAATTCCCCTTGACCTTATGGATATTAAAGAGTAGTTAGTAATTTTTTATATTGTCAAGGTTAAATTTAAATTTATACATTTTAAAAATATAAAAAAATTAAACCGAAAAAAAAGCAAATTTGGTTTTAATAAACTTTTTTCCAAACAAAAAAGAGGGGAAGCGGCAACAGCAGAAGAAGAAAGAGATTGGATCCGGATTGGATTGGAAGCAAATAAACAAATAAAAAAAAGAAGGTGGACGATCATCATCACAAAAAAATTTTGTCACTCAAGTGTATTATTTGTGAAATAAAAGAGAGTTATTGAAACAAACTCGATTGAAACAAATTTGAACGAAAGCGATCGCGCAATGTGAGAAGAAGTAGAATCATGCTGATCATGACTTGCAGCAGCAGCAGTAGCCAGAAAGAAAAAAGTCCGGAAAATAATCATTGAAAAATAGCTTTTTTATTCGCCGTGTGATTATAAAATAATCTTTCTAAACGATTCTATTCAATTCTTTTTTCATGGTTGTATATTGTATCAATTTCGGCTTTGATTCTTTTTTATTGAAAAAGCCGATTGGCAGAAACAGCAGCAATAAAAAAAGAGTATCGTTTAAAAAAAATATAGTCATTTTTATCGGGTGTCCTCTTCATAAAAAAGATGGGCAGGGGGATTAGGGTATCTATTGTATAAAAAAATAAAAATGCGATTAAGCGACTCTTTTTCAAAGATTAACGATAAAAATCAAAAATGTTTGAATAAATTAAGAGACCTGTTTATTGTTTGAAGGATGTGATAATCGATGGCAACGTTCATCAAGGGTTGAGTCATCAACAACAAATTTTGATGTTGTTGCTGATCCGGTTATTAAGCGGGCATTAGTTGAATGACTACGAGTTGATCGATGATAATGATTTTGTGGATAATGATGTGAAAGAATGCTTCGACGGGAACGTGAATGCTCATGTATTTCATCATCATTATTATAATTCTCAATTTCATCATAATCAAATGTTTGTATTACATCATCTACTGGAGATGATGCCCTTATCGTTGTTGATGCCCTAAAATTTGCATATTTTTGGATAACTATTGTTATTGCGTCGGATTGCAGTTAAGTCCTTGACTAAAAACCCACCTAAGAACATCTTGTGGAATTACAGCTGCCTCTGGTATTCTTCTAATCGTTAAAGTAATATCTAATTTCGCAATTTTTCGAAAAATTTGTAGCGCTTCTGAATGGGTCTTTGAGGTCATGTCGAAATTATTTACCTGTAAAATTTCATCCCCTAAAATAATTTTACTTTTATTTTTTATAAAGCTTAACAAATTAAACGAAAAACCTTTTTTTAATAATCCACTTTGAGCTGCAATACCATTAGGATAAACTGTCTAAAAAATTAAGTAGTTAGCTGAATGAAAGCTTTCTTGCAGGAGCAGGCAAACCTTAACAAATATTCCCATATTCCCTCGAGGAGAATCTGATCCGCCTACAATCGAAAATCCAAGTGTTGGCTTTCGAGATCGCCGCTTCCGTTGTTGTTGAATTATTCCTTCATTATTTCCTTCATAGCTTTCTTCATTTCCATTTATTACAAGCTCAGAATCGGTGAAACTTGATCCGGCTCCTTGAGATAATGGTAATTGAGGGAGTGGGCGACGACGATATAAAACGATCGTTTGAATTTTTGCTGTTGTTGTTGTTGATGGAATCATTGACGAAAGTGTTGATGGAAGCGGAGTCATTGAAAATATGGACGAAAAAGTGTCCGTTTCAAGTGATCAAGGAAAAAAGAAGAAAATGGATGAAACTTTTTTGATAATAATAATCAAATTCTAAGTGGATTCATTTAAAAAACCGGCTGGAAAAAATAATTGGATAACTTTCAAAAATTAATATTATTATCATTATTAGCCATTTGGCAACAATTCAATTAAATCGTTTTTTTCAATTCCATAAAAAAATCATTCGGTTCAAAAAAAACTTTTTCTTACGAAACAAAAAAATGAATTGAATCATTTAAAAGGAATTAAGAAGCTTAATTTCTCGCACATTTATTTTTGTAAAAATACAAATCAAGGACACAAAAGAAGTGGGACATTTTTAAACAAAGAGAAAAGAAAAAAGGGATCCGACTTAGGTTGTCTTAAAAATAGGCGAAAATTTGCATAAACAGTAAACCAACCATTTGGTTTGATCTATCCTTAAAGGGGATAGAAAAAAATAAACAAACACTATCGTTTCACAAAAGTGTAAAGCTTTTTTGGGAAGTTTTTGATGATGGATATTTTTGGCAGCTGTCAAAACTAACTTTAAAAATCAAGGGTATGAACTGAAAAGAAGGCGGTGGGAAGAAAAAGAGAAAGAAAGGTTTAAGTTGAAATACCACTTTTTGATATGATTATAAAACTTTAACAATGGGAAAAAATCTGTGTGACTTTTCACACTTCAAAAGTAGCAGCAAGCTTTTGTGCAAAGAAAAACAGGATGCAGAAATGTGTTTCTTTATTAAATGCAGTTATTGCATAAAAAGTAGATTTGATTAGACTTCTGAAGTTCCACAGTTAAGTAATTCTGTTGTAGCATTATTTAACTACCGTAAATTAATATAATTTTATTTTTCCTATCTAAGCAAACAACAAAACTCAAAATTGAAATGTACAACAACCAATTTGCAACTACCGGTATGTATTTATACCTATGTTGGAAGCAAAAACTCAAAAAAAATAAGTGCAATGAAGAACAAAAGCACTGAAAACAAAAGCAAAAACGGTGGTGAAGAATAAAACAAGCGGATCACACTTATTACCACTCATAAATAATAAAATTCAAAAGAGAGACGGGTAAAAAGAAAATTGCAGTAGTTGCGATTGGCCTTGATATGCCGTGTTTTAGTTGGTGGATCTCCACGTGCCTCCCTTTTTCGGATCTCTCTCTTTTTTCTTCCTGGCTTCCTTTCCTTTTTTGCTGGTATGGAAATTTCAAAGACGGAAAAGAAGAGGAATCATGTCATTTTTTCCACTTTTTTTATTATAATATTTTTAGGTTGGTTGTCATGGAAGAAGAGGGAAAAAAGGGAAGAGTTGTTTTCGGCTCAACGAGTCTCAAAAGTCAGAAAATCAACAATAAAGTTTTGACCGATTTTTTTAAACGACAATGTTGGATTTCCTTCTCTTCTCTCTTTCGGACTTTGATTGTATAAATTTGCTTTCTTTCCCCATTTTTGGGGCTTCCATAAAACTTAAAACTTCTTTTTTTTACCACCACTTGAGTGAAAGAAAATAGCCTTTAAAGTTTAAAAAAGGGTTTATTTTTTGAAGCAAAAACTTTTTTATTTCTGAAAACTTGACTTTGTTCTCCTTTTACAATCCATTTTACAAGCTTTTTTTGGATTTATTTTTACAACTTTCATGATTTTTTTTGAAGGAAAAAAACAATAACACAGACAAAAAACATGGAAAAACACAAATATTAATTTTAAAAAAAACAAAATATAACAATTAAATGAGAACTCTTTTGAAGAGCGTTTTTAAATTTGCATATTTTTGAAGAGAGATTCTAAGTATTACAAGTTGAAACCCATCGATGTTGAAGGCAATCACTACATTCTAATTTACAACACCAAACAAATTTGCAATCACATTTATATGATATCACTTCATGCGATACCTGTAAAAATAGAAATAGTCAGTGTATTGAAATATTATTGTAGCTTGGTAAAAGGGGTAAATATAGAAATGATTATTAAAAAAAGGCTTTTTAAAAGGATAAAAATAAAAGTATAAAATTAGGACAAGATTTAGCTACGATCAAAAAGTCAATCAAATATTATTACCTTATAACCTTTTCCACAACAAAGGGTACTGCAATCTCCTTCAGAATGTGTTTCATTTCTCCAATTACAAATTCTTGGCAGTGAACGGCGTTGCTGCATTTGATATTCAAGCTGTGGGGCGCAGCTATCCGGAGTTGGCTCCAAATATATCTGCAAACAAAAATTTACTTTATTTGAAAATATTTTGTAAGCATTTTTTCTTTTATTCGAGTTGAATGATTCAATGACTTAGGCTCATTTCAGTCAGTTAAAAGCAATTATGAAACAGAAAAAACAAAGGTCGCGCAAAAGAGAACACTTTTTGAAGCAAAAAATTGAATGAAATGCCGTTAAAAATATTGAATTGAATCAAAGAAAAACAAAAGAGTCAAAGAAAACAAAAAAACAAACCAATTCAGCATTTTTCATTTTAGGATTTTCAATAAAGACGCGTTTTGCGCGTTTATATTTTTCAGTTAAATATTCTGAAATTGCTTTCATATCGGATGTTTTTTTCCAGCAAGTTTTTTGTTGACAACTTCCCGATACACCATGACATTTACATGATGAAATTAAAGTTTTTTTAACTGCCTAAAAATATGTGGGAAAATAAAAGATAATGAAATATCTTTGATAAACAGGCATACCAATCTTCCAGCTTTAAGATTATGCTTTTCAACCCTTCGAAGTGGAGATCGACTTGAACCAGTTCGAGTTAAAAGTTTTCGAGATGCAGCAATTCCAAATTGCACACCATAAGAGCAGCCACCCCATTCCCAATTATCTGGAGCTTTTGGGTCTTTTGTTTGTATGCATCGGCATTCTTCTAGCCAGCCTTGAGCACATGCCGTTGCAACACCCCATGCTGCACCCGCTGATGACATCGCCAATAGATATGCTGATTCTCGATAACCTTTAAATTTGGAGCACTTAAGACTTTAATTCAGACTATATAAGAGTTACCGTATCTTAAAATAGTTGGTTCATGCAAAATTGTACCGGGTTGTGAGCAATCCCATGTTTGAAATCTCATATTCTCTTTACAATGTTGCATTGCATCAAGAATTCCTTCATATGCTACAACTGCCAAGGGGGGTTGTAAGCGGCACATTAAAGTAAATTGTCGAAATGAATGCAAATGTAAAAGTTCTTGTGAACATCCCTGTAAAAGAATTATGCAAATGTATGAATTACAAAAGCCTTTGTGCTTTTAAAATCAATTGATTTTTATATTTTTTTCAAGAATGGGTCCGTTAATAAAAATAGATACACGCTTCAGTGAAGCGCAAAATTAGAAAAAATGAATCATTTTTGAATGAGCATTGTTGTTAAAAAGCATGTGAAAGTTTGAAAAAATTCAATGAAAAAATGCAACTTTTGTTAAACTAAAAATTAATAATTTTTCTTGGAAAAAGTTTAAGGTCAAATCAAAAGTTAAGAGTTTGCATCAATCATTAAAACAAGAGAAAACTAATCGAAAATTTGCATTAATCATATATAAAGACTGTAAGTTTTTGTTAGCTACCGTAATTACACTAACAAAAACAAAAAAATGACAAACCTGAAGAAGTTTTGTTGGGGGTTTAATTGATGGAGGTGGAGCTGTAATTGCCATTGGAAAATACATTTGCCCTCCACCCCCACCTTCAACAACAATAACGGCCTCCAGAAATATGAATGCCAAAAGGCAGCAACAAATCATGACAAATTTTGAAATATCAAAAGCAACAACATTTGGAGATGAAGATTGATTAATATTTAGGAACAGAATATTCTAAGAAAAAGTATTCAGATTATTTTTATTGAATGTAATACTTCTATTTCCGATCTATGTGTTCAGTTCAACAATATTCCCGCGCAACAAAAGATCCGCCTCCTCCTTTT
This sequence comes from Panagrolaimus sp. LJ2400, assembly GCA_024447215.1. Classification (NCBI taxonomy): domain Eukaryota; kingdom Metazoa; phylum Nematoda; class Chromadorea; order Rhabditida; family Panagrolaimidae; genus Panagrolaimus; species Panagrolaimus sp. LJ2400. Next base: position 428,336 of record JAMRYA010000013.1, read on the forward strand.
TTATTTTTTTCAATCACCGCTGCTAATATTCGCTGTTCTTATAATTTTTTCTTTGATTGTTTGTGTCCCAACAAAATTAACCAAACACAAAAGAAGAAAATCTTTAGCATAAAAAAATTAATTCATAAAGGACAACAAAAGCCGCAGAACATGAAAGTCAAACGAAAAAGGAGAGAGAGAAATGCCATCAGGTTTTCGCTTTTATTGGAAGGAGAGTTGAACAACAACAAAAAACGGAACAAAAAATAAATTACGCAATTTAAGGGTTTTATTAAACTAGACGAAACAATGCTCAAGCAAAAATGAGTCAAAAAAGTTCCAGAATGATAGCTTAAAAAACTATCCATTAACAAATTATTTTGGAATTTGGATTCAGAAATCAAAACAAACTGAAAAATCATGATGTCATAAAGGTAACTTTTATAAGAAAATAGAGATCTAACAACCCTATATAAGGCGTTCAAAAGAACAAAATAGAATATAACAGTTATAGCAATCGCTACCGTATTCTTGAATCATCAAAATCAATGTAATAAAAATAGAAAGAATGTCAAAAAGAAACGTTTAAATTGTTTTTAGAATTTTCAAAGCAGTGAAGTTTGAAATTTCGATGACAACCAAAAATTAACTTTATGAAATTTATCTTACACTAATAAAATACGATCCACATATTTCTTAATTTCATATTCAAATCAACGCAATTGAAGACAATTAAAAAAACGAAAAGAAAATTCCCTCATAAACCACCTTTTATCGTTTCTTATATTACGGTGGCAGACGTTTGATCAAAATCAAAAAAACATTTTTCTTTCTTCCATTTTTCTTTCTCTGTCATCTTTCTTTTTTTCTAATTTGTCATGTTTGATCCGCCCATGAAATTGTTTTATTGGTAGTTGTAGTAGTAACTTTTTTGACTACTTGATTTTGACTTCGTCTTTCTTTCTTCATGTTCTTTCTTAAACAAAACATTTGCCACCGGTTGTTTCTATCGTTTCTATTGAAAACTTTTATTTTTGATGGCTTTCAATTTTTATGGTCTTGCGCGGCAGGCCATCGTCTTCTTCCCCCCGTTTAAAAATCTTCTTCTAATTTTCTTCGGTAATAAAGAAGAAAGAATCAGAAGACAAAAAAAAAGTTGTATGTTTGACATCCATAAAAAACCGGCCGAAATTTCGTTCGTGTGCCACTCCTCTACTACGCATGCCTATTAAAAATTGCTCAATTTTATTTCTTTTATTTTGTACTGTTTTTCCCCGTAAAGTTTTTTGTTGCAGAAATAATAAAGCAAAATTAAAAGTTTGAAAAACGGACAGCGTTCTTTTAATTGATACAAAAAACAAAGATTCGAAAGGCATCATTTTAGAAGGAAATGTCCAAGGCATTCCATTCAAGACAATGGAAGACAATTGGTGTCATCACTCTGGAAAGAACGAACGCAGAAAAAAACCCTGGGAAAAATTCAATGACCGAAGGAGTGTCGCTGTCACGCTTCAGAAAACAAAGTTATTTCAATCAAATTTCATTTAGTTTTTTTAATATGAAAAAAAACACTTGTATAAAAGAAGCATTTAAAAAAGACAATCTTTTTTTGTTACTCTTAAACTAGTTTTATGGGTTTTCTAAATGTCATTTAATTTCAAAAAAATTGAAAAATTACAATATAAAACAAGGAGGGTAATTAGATTGTAATGACAAAAATAATTAAATATTCTCCATTGATTATAAAACTTTGCTTAATTCAACAATTTTATAACAGCACATTATTATAGGATGACAGTAGATGGATGAATACAAAAAAGAGAGATAATGAAAGAAATTTTAATAAAAAAAATTAAACAGTCACGGTAGATTTTGCTATTTCAGAAGTGCTGCTTTCTTAAAATTTTGTTTGAAACAGTTTAAATTTCGACGATCGGTTGTTAGTGTACTCTTGAAGAATTTTCTACGATATTAACAATTTTTTATGTTTCACTCTGCCTTAAACCAAAATATATATACTTACGACAAGGTAAAGAAGTCTAATTCGATTTGACGAATCACCCGCCATTCCAGAAGAAACATCTATAAAAAAGCAGATTAAAATAAAAGAAAATAATTGTTTCATAACAAGAAAAGAGTAAATTTTCGTCAATAATAAAAAGACATTTACAGTAGCGCTTCTCGAAGAAAATTTTTTTAGGAAGTTATTGGGAAAGTTGTAAGAGTCTTTGACACAGTGTGAATAAAGATTGCTGACAAAATGAGGTGGCTCCAGTATCAAAATGTATCTGTACATTTGCATTTATTTCTTTCTACCTTCATTAATTAATTTACGAAATTTGTGTGCAAGCTTTCTATAGAAGGCTTACACACAGAAGCTTCTACCGTTTAATGTAACAACTTTTTAAAGGTGTACCTTTCAACATCTCTATGCACTACCTCCGGATTACTTGTTTTACTAGGAAATTCCTCATCCGGAGGCAACAATTGTTTATTTGATGCAAATATGTGTGACTCAGTTTCCACGACAACCACTCTCCTCTCTTCTTTTTTCGCGCAAAAACTGTTTCCAATATTAGCAACAAATAATTCTAAAAAAAGAAAACGTATAAAATTGATGTCTCTTTTTTGCAGATGAAAATTTTCTTTGTCCCCTTTTTTGCTTGTTTTAATTTTTTCTCCCCATACGTTAAAAACGTAAATGCTTCAAAACTATCATCTTGTCAACAAAAAAAAAACAAACATTTGTTTGACGTGAAATTTGAGAAATTTGTTTTTCCCAGTAATATTTTTGTGAATTTATTCATAAGTGGATCTTCAATATTTTTTTTGAAACTTTTTGAAGTACTGTATTTATTCTACAATAATTTCGTAGTCTCTATTTCATTGATCTTAACTGTTTTTGCTAATCCGCTTGATTAAATATTTTAAACACTTCCGTTTCAAATATACTGCTTTTTTAAAATTTTACAAATTTGCTATCTATTTTTTTGCATTTCTGTTTTTTTCTTCCATTTACCTTTGTAAACAAGTCAAGAGGGTTGAAGATGCTTTTTTTAGTTGTTAAAGAAAGGAAAGGTAATGGTCAAGGGAAGATCAGCTGGTTGCTGTCTTGCTTCTCTTTCATTCATAAAAAAAAGTCAATGAATGTCCATCCATACAGTCAGTTACTTTTACATTGTGAGAGTAGAACAAACGTTTGTAGCGGGAGTAAAAAGTAAACATATACTCCCTTCTGTCATTTCTTCAACCATCTCGGCAATGATGGCCATTTTCGGCGAAAAAATTTTGTAGTAGAAAATGAAAGGTGTGCTTCAAACTAAAAAGGGGGTGCTGCTTGCGGCGGACAAACGATGCGATAAAAAAAGAAATTTTTCCTTTGATGCATGGAAAAAGATTGGAAAGAAGAATGGGAAAGAAATAATACAAACTTTTTTCTTCGTTTTTGCTTGCTGCAACTTTTTCCTCGTCTTTCTTTTCTCCTTTCATTTTTTTTGAAGCTTGCTTGCTTGTACGACAGAGAAAAAGTTTTTTCCAGCATTTTTGTGCATTTTTTTTATTGTTTGAAGATCTTCTCTCTATTGTTAGTGAACGCGAGACAACGTGGATTTATTTGAAATTCATTTATATTTGTTTTTGTAACCGGCTTTCCTTTTTATGTCCTCAAGGGATTTACCTTTTTTGGACAAATTCTCGAATATAAACCTTTTTTTTGATTATTACTTTTCTGCTTTTTTTGATTTTTGTAACAAAAAAATTTTTGTTTACGTCTGGTTTTTTGACTGAATCCTAACACATATATCCTTTTTTGATTTTGCATCGTATTATTTCAGATCGAAAAATCCCCATTCCATGACCTCCTATACTGCCGTTGGCGGAGGCCAAACTCCGTCAATGACGGTCAATTTTAAAATGAATATTACAACATATGGCCCACATAATGGAATATTTATTACATCTGGAATTCAACAGGGTACATCAGCTGCAGGATTTTTTGCTGCTCATACAACTCCAAATGGCACACTTATTGCTCCCTCAGTTCCAGCGATACAAGAAATTCCTTCCTCACTTCGTGGCTCAACTATTAGTGTTGCCCCAGATTTATCGGGTCGAACAACAATCGTTAAAGGCGATAAACTTGATCTTTCAAGATCTCGTTCAACTTCCAGATCACGACCATCAAGCCCTCTGATAGATTTTTATGGTGGTGGACGTGATTCACCTCCTGATGAATTTATTGAACCTCAAAAAGTTAAACTTAATGTTTTCAATGAGGTAAGCAACACTGACGGTATCTATGATTCATTTTTGTTGCCATTCCCTTTTTTGGCTGCACATTTTTAAACGTTTAATCATTTTACAAATATTTCTTTGATAAAAAAAACATAGCGAAGACTTTGAACACATTTCTCTGATAAACTTTGATTTCTGATAATTTAATTTTTAAAAATATTTAATGCTCGTATTTATTTCGGGCTGTTTTCACAGCATCGCTAATATTGTAGATAGAGACCACGTGTTTCACAAATTTTCCTTTTTCTCACTGACTTTCTTTGCATTTTTTGATTCCCGTATTCATTGTTTAAACAAACAAATAAATCAACAAAAAAATAGAGAAGAGTGAAAAGTAAGCTTCTCTGTTTTCAAACGGTAAGCAACAGATATCACTTCGTTTCAGTGAGAAGAGATTTGTGATGCCTTTTTCACGTAAAAATGTTGTATTTTTTGAAATTGAATAGGTTAAAGTTGAGAGAGAGAACAATGGAAAAAAACATCCGCATCTTTTTTTGTTTCCAGAATTCTGAAGCCACTATTTTTTATTTTTGTTGATTTTGGCATTCTTTTATTTCCTTCCTATAAATAAATAAACAAACAATTTTTTCGGTGAAATAAAAGGCGTAAAAACTTTTGAAAAAAATAACATTTTTTTATATTTTTTTAAAAAAAGAGATGCTTCTCCTTCAGGATAAGCCGTATGTTCAATATCCTACTGATATCTTATTGAATGACACTCACCAAACCACAACTACCGTAGAAGTATTTCGATCAAAAGTTAATCCAAATAATCCCGTTGACTATTTTGAACTTCCACCAAATCCTTTGGGATCTGATCCGCGATCACAACTGGTTCGAGCTGCAGGGCCTCCATATGAAGTTGTAACACGGTATTCTTTTCTTAACTATTATTATCATAATCTTGTATGATTTAAAGAGCAGAAACAAGATTCTCTGATCGACCGGAGCTTGGTGGTTCAATATCACCAATTCCAAGAGCAGTACAATGGGGCTCAAGGACATCTGGATTAACTTCAAGTCATTCCCCATCTTATGGATATGGATCATTGGAACGAAATCGACCCGTTTCTCAAACAATTCAAACACGAAGAGATGACTGGATTGATGAAAGAGATGGAGCATATCAAACAATGATAAACCGGCGACAATTCAGTGATCAACAACAACAAAAACTTCAAGACCGTCGAACGGCAGCTGTTTATTCTCCACCTTTATCCACTGGAGGAAAAATTTATCCAATTACGGTAGAACGAGAATATTACGACCAAAGAAATCCTCGCCCCCTTCGATACACAACAAGTCAACCAAATGTTTTCCAAGAAACCCCTCTCAATCGATCTCTAGATGATTCCTATCGTTACACGATAAATCCCCGATACACCACATATCCCTATGATCATCGACTTCGACGTGCGCGATCACGTTCAGAAACTCGATCCGATGATTATTATTATGATCGAAATCGACCCACCTCTGGCTTAAGCAATATTTCACGTGCTGATTCATGGAGTAATTCAGTCAATAATATTTTTAAACTTTACCAAACTCGTGATTGCCTTGGAAATGTTCTTTATGAACTGTGAGTTTAATTTTTAAAATATAAAAAAATGAAAGCCAAAAAGCTTTCAGATAATTCTTTTCGTGATTGCTTTTGCATCAACCCATGTTACTTCGTCTTCCACCACCGTCACACACACTACCTTCCAATTTATATTTCACACACTTCCAAAATCCAATATATGTTTCTTCTGTCTACAAATCCTGCTAGCTTTCTTAATTGATCGATAAAAAACAAATTTTAAACCCGATGTGCTTTTTGGCTTTCATTTTTTTTTAAATAATTACTGCCGATTTCTATAAAATAAAGTTACTTTATATGTGTTCACAAAATTTAGGCCCAAAACAAGAGAAGAAAAAATAAGAGAAGCAAAATCTTTAAATTCTTCAAAAGAATCTCTCATTGAAAATGTTTCACCTCGAAAAGAGTCAACTCGATATGATAATGAAATGCTTCTTTCCACCTCCACCTCCACAACAACTACAAAAAAACCAATTCTTAAAAGTGATGAAGGAACTAGTGGCCGAAAAAGTCGCGTTGAATTTATTGAACCTGAATTAACTAATTCTGCGAGATCTCTTGAATCTAACCTCTTACAAACTGAACCAAGTGAACTGTTTCTTGATGTTCCGATTTCAACCCCCGACGATTTTGATACACCGCGAAAATCTCCACCTTTTCGGCATTGGATTGAACAGCCACGAAAAATTGTTGAAACTGAGATCTATGAAATTCCAAAAGTAACAACTTATTCCGCCCCAGTTTGTTTAGAATCAAAAGAATCTGTAGCATGCATTCCAAAGCAACAACCAATCGAAATAAAACGAATGATTCCAGTCGAACAGACAAAAGTAAAGCCCATCATTCCAGAACATCAACAACAAGAAATAAAACCAATTAGAATGACAGAATTTTCGGATAAAGTACAAATTAGTCAATCCACAACAGCTGAATTAGCAAAGTATGGATGGATTTCACCTAGATTTTTCAGGAATACAACTGCTGCAACGATAAGCACATCACAAAAATCTTTAGCTGAAGATGAATGGCCAATGCCTCCGGTGGAGCTTTTCCCAAAAGTTGAACAAAAAGATATTGTAATTACCAAAGAAGAAGAAAAAATTATCAAGACTACAGTATCTGAAATACAACAGCCTTCAACGTCTGTTTCGTCTTCTTTAACAGTTGAAACAACAGCAACAAAACCAGCCACAGTATCCTCTTTAAGCTTTTCAGAATCATTAAAAGCTCAATTTTCACATTCGCCTTCAATTGCTCCATCTCCCTCACCGAAAGCTGCATCATCACCAAAAATAACAACTACTGCTGTTACAACAGCCGCAGCTGCAAAACCGCCATTACCTCCATCATCATCCCTCCGACGACCACTGATAACACAATTTGATTCCGAACCTCGAAGGGTCCTTTCAACTGCATGGTTCACAGAAACTTCATTTGAGGATTCACTTAACTCAAGCCCATCTGTGTCATTTACACCTCAAAATCCTCCAAATCCGTTGATATCTGTAAAAGCCGAAGGAACAACTTTACGTCTTTCATCAATTTCGCCCTCGCCATAAAAAATCTTGCTTCAAAAACACTTTAAGCCGTGCCACAAAACAATATCCGTTTACAGTAAATTTCGCAAATATAAATATCTTCTTTATTTACAGCATATTTATAAATATTTAACAAAAAAAATAAAACAACTCTTTTTAAAAAATGGAAATGTTGAGCAAAATCGAAAAACAAATTGCAGCAGTTAATTACAATATTTACAGTATACAACTATTAATGAGCAAAACCATGTACAAAATCAGATATTAAAGGCATAATCGATTTGATAGAAGTTTCAATAAGATTATCCAAAAGTTGCGCAATTGCATCACTGTCCCCTTCAATATTGAGATGAAATCTTTCAAGAACTTTTTGAACAGCTTTATCCTAAAAAATTACACAAAATACATTAAACTTTTTATTAACATAATGTTGCACACCTTTTCAATAGCAATATCAGGAATACCAGCATCAAGCATAAGACCAAATAAATTTGTAATGAGTTTTGCATGCTGTTGAAGGAATGTAAACGCAGTACGACAATATTCAACAAATTGTTTGTAATGTTGTGATCCGATGCCACCCATTGCATAACACATTGATGGGGAGATTTTCATTGGCGGTGGAAGTGGCTTAGGATCTCTTCCCAGAACATATCCAAAATCAATATGAAAAATTCTACCATCTTCACACAGTAAGACATTATGCAAATGTCGGTCACCAATTCCCAGAATGTATGAGATAACACAATATCCAGCAGATGAACGGAGAAATCGGTCCATAACTTCTGCTTCAATTCCATATGGGCCAGTTGAAGATGGACGATATTTTTGAAGAGCGAGCTGAATGTATTCTTCTTTCTTTTTACCAGGAAAAAACTTATCCAAATCAGCTACTGGTGTTGCACGAATATACTGTACAAAGCCTTCGTTTAAACTTGTTGCAAGAATTGCATATGGTGTTAAATAAAGATTTAATCGTTCCGCTTTCAAAATATTATCCATAATATGTATCATTTGCATAATAAGCTGATCTTGTCGAAGGTCATCACCCCGTTTAAATATTACCGTATACATATCATTTGTTGTTGATGATATTGTAGATGAAGAATGTAATTGAAATGTAAGACTCATAGGCATTTGTGATGATTTAAATAAATTTGCTTTTGTTGGAATCACAGCTTTCACTTTAACCATTGGATCCACAGGCAGCGCAAGACCACTCAGATTTTGTAGATCATTTGATTCCGTTAAAGCTTTTCGAAGTACTTCAACTTTCTTTTCAATATTTCCACTTGCTTCTGCGACAGTTTTTGAAATATCATTTAACGTTTGAACAAATTTTTCTTGTGATTTTAAAATTTGATATTTTTGTGATGGTCCCCGGGAAAGTGCTGCTTTTAGCTTTTCTTGTGCAGCAACAAATACAAGTTTTGCAGAATCATTTTCAACTTGATGAGTTTCATCAATTTCAACTTTTAAATACCTATAAAAAGTATGTATTTACAGTGATAAGAAAACCATAAAAATTATTACCAAAATAAGAAATTTGCGACGGAAAATGAATCAGCTGCAACATCAACAAGATATGAAACAAGCTCATTTCTAGAATCTCGAGGCTCAAGTGGTTGCTCATATCGTAAAGCTTGAACAAGTTGAGGTAAATATAACAGAATTTCAGCATCACTGCTTTTAGAATCTCGTAATCTTGAAACTGCATATCTCCGAACAAATGGCTGTGTAAAATCAGGACCGAGAAGTTCAAGAACATCATAAATACTAATTGGTGTCCAGCTTTCAATAATCTTTTGTGCTTGTTCTTTTTCTTCTATCGTATCCCAATTTACAGATCGAATAAATTTTGTTAAAGCATTTGCATTATCTTGTAAAAAGTAACGGAATTTCCATATCAAATCTCGCTTTTCCACTGTTAATTCTGCGCAACTTGGAGCCTAAAATATGGTAAAATTACGGCAATCAATAAATCCAAAATAAACTTTAATAATTTCTTCAAGTTCAGCTTTAGTTTTCGGATTGGGAACTAAGAGTCGCTCAACTTCAACAGCTCGAGCATTTCTTGTTATCATTAAATGTTTCATTTCATGCAAATTTTCATATTCAAGATCTCGATCATGATAAGATACAAATGGATGACCTCCAAGTGAAATTCTTGAAGCTGCAGTTGACTGAGTTGGCCCATCTTCTTCTGCAAAGTAATACACAATTGCATACGGTAATGCTTCCTTTCCATCATAAGCAGGGGGATATTCAATTACAAGATATAAATGATTATCTTCTTTTCGATACTATAAATTAGAGATTAAATTATACTGTAATTAAAAAATAAATATACAAACTTCATCCCGAAGTGTTGCAAGTTTACTAAAAGTAACTTGATCCAAAAATGATGTGTCAATAAGATTATCGCGATATTTCTTTTCTTGTTTAGTTAGCTCTTCGATGGTTGGAGTAGCTTTTGATGAACGAGATGTTCGAACAGGTATTTCAGGTGATTGTAACCGATGAAAATTTGGTGAAGATGGTGATCGAGGTTCTGCTGAAATTAAAGTAGTTCGAGGTGGATCATTCGGTATATGAAACGGTTCTGGACGAGAACTTGGGGTCGGAGTAAGCCGAACTTCACGTTGTCCATTGTGCAAAGCTCCATGTTTACTGAACATTTGTTCAGCACACTGTCCAACAAAAATCTGAAATATCTATTTTATTACTGGGTTTATGAAAGATCAAATTACTTCTCCATGATTTCTATCAGCTGCCCATAAAGTAATTAAAAGGAATGCATCTTTACTAAGCTCTGAATATCGAATAGGAAGTTCAAGTGTTTCACCTAAATCATTGATATTTTATTGTTCATTATTTTAGAAAAGCCACTCACCCCATTTATGACGTTCTGTACTTCCTCGAAGACTTGACGGCCCCGGTGAACGATATTCAGTTTGAACTTCAGGTCCAACGCGTCTTCCACTACAGTATACTCCAACCCTAATACACATATCAGAAGGCAGCGGTCTTCTTCCATTATAACAACGATCAAATGAACCAAGTAATGAGCTAATTCGAATAATTACAGGTTTCTGCAGCTCAAATGATGGAACATATCGATATTCAGAATGTGGAGCCATTTTCTGAAACCTATTGTATATGGATTTCAAATTGAATGATTGTTTAATTTGAAAAAAGTATTATTACGGTATAAAGAAACCGTTAGACGTAGATAGAAATGTTTCAATGCAATTTATACAAAATGATTATTATTAAAATAAAACAAATGAGATATGAGAATTGTAATGGAGGCAAAAAAACAAATGAAGAAAAAGTGAGGATACAGCAAAGAATGTGAGATCAAATTTAATTTTAAAAAATTTATAATCGCCGACGTTTTGAAATTTTATTTGTAGAGCCTTTCCGTGCTCGAATTGGAAAATCCATATCTGTTGCTGTTGTTCGACGTCGATGGGAAATAAGGGATGGAGAGAGAGAGCCGGAAGACATTCGGATTCGGGACATACTGCTCATTCGGCGGCTCATTGGCATAGGGGAATAAGCACCTTGGGAATCTTCATTATCTTCATCCATTTCAATTTCATCAAAATTATCTTCATCGTCATGAATCCCACCAGCTTCCGAAACATCATCCATAACAGATTCTGTTCCATCTTGATCATCTTCTTCCTCCTCGGATGACGTATCAAAAGCGGATTTTTTTCGATTTGTTTGTCGGGGATTTCCTGTTTGTCCCAAATCAAGGATCGAAAAATCAGGGGAATCTGCCCGAACGGCTGTATCTTCAGGAATTGTGGGATCTGCTTTTTCAAATAAGGCGAGATATTCATGATGTAAAGGGCCTCCAACTTGATATAATGGCGAGGTATACGATGATCGGGAGAATATTCGATCTCGTGGTTTTATGATTGATTGATTTCGACGTGCCATTCGATCGGCATCTATTGCTTCTAAAGAACGGGAAGATGTTCGAACTGCTTTTGCAATATATGAAATTTTAGATGCCTCTTCAAGGTAATGAGTTTCAAATTTAAAAATTTGATCTTCAATTTTTCGACGATTTTCCTAAAGCATTTTTTGTGGGGTATTCTTTTATCAAAAAGAGAAATACCGTATTTTTAGCAACTTCAGCTAACAATCTATTATAGGCATTTGATCCTTTGGATGACTGAGATGTGGGATGAGCAATACGGGTACCGTCACGCTTTCGACGGCAAGGGGTAATACGGGGAAACATGGTTAATCTGTTTTTAATGATTTTAGAAATACTGTAAACAATATTAATAAAATAGAAAAACTCTGTGGAAATTTAAACCTTTAAAGTTTTAAATAAACCAATTCACAGGAAGGTATATATTTATATAAAAAAACAGGACGAATTTACAAATTCAACGGTAAAAATGTAAACGATAAATAATAATAATTTCACAAAGGAAAATTAATAGCACCCTTGAATAAGATTATTTCTCATAGATTCCAAGCGATCAAGTACAGTATCCATAATCTTTTGACGATCAACATGACTTTGTTCAATTGCAGATCGATAAAGAATATTTGCAGGTTGATCAATGCGGTATTGAGAATCTTGATCAAGAATGATTTGAGTAAGAAGACGAGTAACTTCTTCAACCGAAACACTAATTTCTTTTGCAAGATAATCAATGCTAACAGAAGTATATGGACGAATAATTTTTCGTAAAGCTTCAGCCCGAACATTATCCATTAGTTCATCAAGACGTTCTTTAACAAATTGATCAGTACCAATGGCATCTTTATGTTGATCAACAATATTTTGAAATTCTTTTAAATTATGTTCTTGATAGGCCTTGATTAAACGAGTCATTGCAACAATTTCAGGTTCATCACGAAAAGCTTTTGTTTCTTGAGAATCAAATGGATTAATATCAGATTTCATCAACATTGATGCAAGAACAAGATACTTTAAACAAAGAATACGACGATGTGAACCAGATTCATCATAACTTTTGAAAGCTTCAAAGAAATCGGTATAAGCTTGATCATATGAGCCATTTCGAAGATGCATTTTACCACCACATTCTCGAATTGTACCCATAATAAGTGGATGTGGAATTGCACTTTTAACACGAAGGGCTTCAGTATAAAGCTTTTGAAGAGCTCTATTATTCTTTTGTTCAGTGTATTTCTGAATTTCTAATGCATATATTTCCAACATTTGAGTTCCTTTCTTATCATCTGTTTCACCATCTTCAGTTTTACATGATTCACGAAGTTGTCGAAGAACTTCATCAAGGCGAGCATAATTTTGTTCATCAAGATATAATTTAGCAAGTTTTGTATTTGTTTTAAACCAAAGACGATCATTATGTGATTCCTAAAAGCTCATATTAATGTTGTAAGAACAAGCAATAGCATACCTTTAAACAATCCAAAGTAATCTGGTAAAAATTATGGAGTAAGCTTTTTTGCTTTGAATTACTAACAAAATCAAGGATTGAATTAATTGACTTTTCAGCTGCATTTTTAGTAACAACTTTAACATATCCAAGCATTCGACTGTAGTAATTTATCATCTTTTCATGTTCTTCCTGTAATAGAATAAACATTTAAAACATAAAGTGACAAAATAAGATAAAACTTACAAGAATATGACAAACTTTAACCATTTGTTTTAAAGCTTTAAAACCCCAATCACCTTTTTGATTTTCAAGATCCAAAACTGATTGAAAAGCTTCTAGCGCGCCACGAAGGTCACTTTCAGCTTTTAATCCTTTTGCAACATAATATTGATTTTCAAGATTGACATCAGGTTCACTTCCAGAGTCATCAGAATATTCCTGAAATTATTATTTAATAAAATTTTATAAACCAGAATGGCGAAAGTTTCTAACCAATTCATAATCATCATCCATATAGTCATCCCCCATTTTGTTGCAGAAATATTATAACAAACTAAGAGATGAAATTAATAAGAAAAGAAAGTTGGATGAACAACTAATAGAGAAAGAAGGTAAAATTTGCTTTGGAATGGTTGGTTAACTTTGCTTTTTTGTTGTTAACTCGTAGAAAAAAAAGAAGCAAGCGTTTTATTCGTGATGAGACAGTTTTAACACACACGAGAAGATCCTTTCCAGGAAAAAACAATAGAGCTATGGATTTGCGAATTGAAGACAGGGTTTCCCTTTTGTAACAAGAGATGATTTATAAAATAAGGCATTGCCATAGTTATTACAGTAAACTGTGTTGAAGCTTTAGGAAAATATAATTTCTCACAACTTTAAATGTCGCATTTGAAGGGCCTCAAACTGAGGCTAATAAATTTATTTTTAAAATATCTGTCAAAAAACTAAAAGTGTTAATTTCATTTATCAAAAAATAGTTTGTTATTAAAATTTTAAAAAGTTAAAAATAACAGAACTTTTTATCAACCAAATATTAAAAACTCATGTGATTTTTTTATACTGTAGAATTCTCAAAAATTTTTGGCAAAAAGTGTTCAAGCAAATGTACGTGAGAGTTGCATGTTTTTTGTTGTTTATTGGCGACGATTAAGTGAACCGATTTTAGCTCTCCGTTTGTTCAAATTTTTCAAATAAATTTGGCTGTTTTTTTTAAAAAAATACATTTAAATTATAACTTTGTGTGTAAATATATTAAGATGTTTGTTTTTTCCGCGATCTCTTATCTTCTTTTTTGCAATATTTTTTAAAATAAATAAATCTTTTTTAGCTAAAACAATGGCTGAAAATATGGAAATTCCTGAAACAATTGGAGAACGGCTGGTTAAAGCTAGTCAAGAAGCTCCTGAACTTCGTCATCCAGATTCACCAGATTGGTTTAATCGTGAAGTGCATGAAACAAGTAAAGAAAAGTTTGCTTGGGCTGCTCCATATGATGCTCGCTTTCCTCAAGTTCGTAAACAACGTCAATGCTTTGCTTATTATGTTGATTTTCATCGCTGCCAAGAACTTATGGGTGCTGATTATGCTCCGTGCAAATTCTTTCAAAATGTTTATAAAGATTTTTGTCCAAATTTCTGGGTTGAAAAATGGGATGAACTACGTGAAGAAGGCCGATTTCCTGCTAAATTTGATCGTTAAAATTCAGTAATGAATCAAATCAAAGCTTTTCTTTAGTACCTTGTTTTAAATTATGATTATTTTTGAAACAATCAGATTTTAGTTTGTCATATTTTTTTGTGTCTGTTCAATAAATTTTATAATTACAGTTCTTTTTAACCTTGAATTAAAAAGCAAGTGTTTGTTTTAGTAATTACAGTAGTATGTGGGGGTCTAAATAAAGCTATATAATTTGACGTAAATTTAATTTATGTAATTGTTGGAAAAGGATATACTTTCAAAAAATAGATGGATCATCGAAGATTCATCGTTGTTCTTGAAGTTGCCGAAAATTCTTGACACGAATTACTCGATGACAATGACGTTCTTTTCCACGTTTGCTTTACATATAAAAATTTCAATTTATTGTTTTCATTAACTTTTTATTCACGTAAAAATATCTGTATAAATTTTATTACATTTTTTTGCAAAAATGACGCAGCCACCTGTTAGTATTGCTGTTGATTTAGATTCTGTAAGTTAAACATATTATTCTTAGCATAGATTTTTATTAATATGTATTTTAAGCTTGAAAAAGAAATTGCTACTCGAGAACAAGAAAGAAGAGAACAAAATTATCGTGATTTATCTGGTAATATTGGTAATGTTCCAACTCGAAGTACATCCCGAAATAATAGTGAACCAAATGGAGATGGAATTGATTTTGATACATTAGATGAACCAGTCATTGATACAATTGTATGTTTATTGATTGATATTCGAAATGTAATACAAATGTTTATTTTTAGAGACGTGATTTAAGACTTGTTGGTGAAAAATTTGGTCAAGTATTGAGACCTCATGAAAATCAAAAATTATTACGAGATTGGGATTTATGGGGCCCTATTTTTATTTGTGTTGTATTAGCTTTGTAAGTTTGTGTTTTATTTCTCAACTTTAGATATCATCGTTTGTCTTTAGAATGCTACAGGGAAATTCCAAGGGGCCTTTGTTTACTGAAATCTTTGCCTTAACATTTTTTGGTTCATGTGTTGTAACAGCAAATATCAAACTTCTTGATGGTGGAATGTATGGTTTATCATTTTGTACATTATGTATAGTAATAATCATTTTTAGTTCATTCTTTCAATCTGTATGTGTCTTGGGATATTGCTTATTGCCATTAGTTGTTGCATCAGTAATGTGCAGATTTATTGCACATGTTCTTCCGTTGAATGGTGTTAGTCTTGGATTAAAATTACTTTCGGCAGCTTTTGGATTTGGATGGGCAACATACGGTATGTCCTTGTTTTGATTGGATCCTTTTTAAAGCTTACTTCTTTTTTTAGCTTCAATGGGTTTTCTTGCTGGTTCATATCCACAAAAAAGAAGATATCTTGTTATTTATCCAATCTTTTTATTTTATTTTGTCATCAGTTGGCTTACATTATCATATTCAGCATAAGAATTTATTACATATTCTGTTTCAACAACAACTCGGGTACTGGTGCAATAACCTGCGACTAATGTGATTTCTTTTTTGCTTTTTTTCATTGGTCAAATTATTTTTTTATGTACTAATCATGGCGGTCTTTTTTTCATCAATTAAAATATAGTTGTAATTATCACTTTTTGTCAACTCTTATGGTTTACGGTATAAATTTATTTTATTATATTTAAAAGAATAAAGAACAAAAAACATTTGTTGACATAAAATAATTCCCAAAGGTTTATGCTTAAAGTTAAAGGAATAAACTTTACGTCAAGAGCTCGACGATGTGGAAGAAGTTGTTGATAGACCAATTTTTGCTTTAAAATATATACAAACAGTTATATGAATAGAATCTTATATTGAGATATATTAGGAAGTAATAAAAAGAAGGAAGAGACTAGAATACACCGTAGTGTTTTGTAGATTGATATTGTTGGGGTTGTTGACGAGATTTTGCAAGTTTTTGTAGATCATGCGCCAATTTATCTACTTCACGTGGATCAACTTTGTGTCCATGATCTGATCTAGTTACAGATCGAATTGAACGAGTTGATTTTGTCTAAAAATATTTATTTTGCTTTATTCGACACATTTTTCAAAAGTTGTCAAATTCGAGGCTTTAATCGTTAAATTTTTATGTGCAAACATCTTGCAAAAAAATAAATGTGCAAATGTTTGCACATAAAAAAACTGTAACATGTTTGTTTACTTTGTTGCAAAGGTTAAAAAGTAACCATGTTTGTGGGTAATTCTTGGGAATTTTCAAGTTTTTACACTTGTCTCAAAGTGAATAAGCGAAAATATTTTGTTTTTTTGAAATTTTGAAGTTTCTTTTGAAAACAAACAGCATTACGAATTTTAAAAATATGGCAATTTCAGAATTGTGGATAGCATTGAAAAATGTTAGCGAATACGGTAACTTTAAAGCTGTAGAAAGTGAAAACACAGTATGCGTTTTGAAATGACATTATTTTTGACTCTATCACCCCTCACATTCATCAATGGCTATGCTTCTACAGTATATTTTAAAGCCTTTGCATCACCGTTTCAATAAATCATTTTAATTAAAATGCTGCTAGAACTTTTGTTTTGCATTAAAAGAATTGATTTTTAGCCGTTAAATAAATCCGACGATGATATATGTGTATGTATATAATGTTAAAAGAGAAAAAGTTTCAATTAAGAGTCGGCGGCCAACTTTTTATTGCGGTTGTTTTGCGCTTTTTTTGCACGGATATACTTTTGTTACAACCCGAGTAATAACGTCTTTCTTTGCTTTAAAAAAGAGTCATTTGTCATTTTACTCGGAAGGAAAGAAGGGATAGAAGAGAAAAAGCTGTCATCAATAAAACATTTTTTTGAAATATTAAGCGATAAAAAAAGATTTGTTACAAAAAAAAGATATGAAACATACTCTCTGCATGGAATTATAATCGGAAGCTGGCCGAGCTTTTATTGAAACATTCAAATGTGGACGTTGTTCCCCAAGTACCCATGTATGCCGCAAAGCATCAACTGCAGAAAGTCTTTGATCTGGACTTGTCTCCAGCAAAGAATCAACAAATTCTTTTGCAAGCTCTGATCCACTCCAGTATTGTGGATAATATACATAATTGGCTGTAATAATATGCGTATAAAGTCGCGAACGGCAATCATCATCAAATGGCATAATTCCTGACATTAAAATATATGTTATAACACCTTAAAATATGTTTTTTAAATATGTTGCAATATATGTTATTATGATTGATTACCAACTGCCCATAAATCTACTTTATCGGTATACGGTATTTTTAGCAATGTTTCTGGTGCAATATATTCTGGTGTCCCACAACATTCAGTCATCTTTTCACCAATTGATGTACCCTGATGTGCTAGCCCAAAATCTGTGATTAAAAGTCTTGCTTCCGGTCGTTGATCGCTATAATAAAAAATATCTGTGTCATAAAATTTGTCATAAAAGAGCATCAGAGTAAATGTGGTCAAAAATTTAAAAATGTATTTTAAAAAGTTTGAAAAAATGGTGAAACATTTTTAAAGGATTTTAAAAAAGCTACCTGTATAATAAATTTTCAGGCTTCAAATCTCTGTGAGTTATCCTTAGACCATGTAAATACGCAAGGCCATTTAAAAGCATTCGAACAGCTTGTCGAGCTTCAATTTCTGAATATCTTCCTTTTGAAACAACTCTGTCGTACATTTCGCCTCCTAGAAATTAATTGACAAAGTTTTATCGAATTGTATGGAAAAAACAAGCTACCAGAAGCCATTTCCATAACAATAAAAAGTTTTGAAGCACTTCGAAAAACTTCTTCTAATCGAATAACAAATGGATGCTGGACACGAGATAATATTGAAAGCTCATTATTTACTGCACCGAAATCTGTAATTTTAATACTTAAAAATACGGTAATTCATGCTAGAAAAATACCTGAACTAGAACTAACAAGTTTAACGGCATAATATTCTTTTGTCACACGATGTTGAACCCGAAGTACTTGTGAAAAGGAACCTTTACCAATAACCGAAAGAACTTCATATTTGCATACTAATCTTGAATCTAAGCGAAGAGCTGGACGGTCTCGTAAGACTGTTGCTTCGCCAACCGGCATTTCACCACCAACCTTTAAAATATAATATTTACTTAATTCGAAATTTCGATTTCGGAAATTATTTTAAACGGATTTACAATTTTGGAAATGGTTTTAAATTGTTATTTTTATATAGTTGACAATGGTTAGAATTTTGGCAGAAGTTTACAAAAAAATTTATTTAAAGGTCGGAGGAAACGGTTCATTAAACATGATTTATTTTTTGTTGTTACATAAAAAATGAATCATGTAAAAACAAAAATTTGAAATCTGAAAATAAAAAAAAACAAACCGGTGGAGGACATGTCGCTGCTAAAGCTGCTGGATCAAAGCGAGATTTTGCAAATAAATTGCATAAAAAATTTTGTTTTTTATTACCCGGTTCATGAATAGGCACAACCCGCTGCTTTTTTTGTTTTGTTCCTCCAATTCCACCACCACCGCCATTGGTAGAAGATTGTCGATTACCCATTTTGTGTTTGAAGTTATATTACTGTGAAGTTGATTACTTTAAGGAAGAAAAATAATGAAGTTTTGTGACACAAAAAACAAAGTTCTTTTTTTAAAAAAATAATTTAATCAATGCGACACATATTTTTTATTTAAAATTCCTTGTATTTTCTCCGCTTTTTTAAATCTTTAAATAAACAACCAAAAATATACCTAAAAAAGAAGGGAGAGATTTTGTGGTTGTAATTGAAGATAAAAAAAGTTGTTACGCATTTTTTAGTTGAGCGAAAAAAAAGTTGAAAAAAAGTTAACACAAAAAATTTGGGCTAATCACGCATTAGTAAAAATGACGAAAGGGATAGAAAGATACCCTCTTTCTTCTTCTTTCCTCTCCGCGCAACAGAAAAAAAACACGGAAAAAGATTTCTTTGGGGTATTTTTTTCTTCATCTTCAAATCCTTGGGGCTAATCATCAAATATAAAAAAGTAACATAGCATTTTTAAAAAAATATGAAGGAGCAAAGGAAAAGAGAAAAGAACAACCGCAGAAAAATATAAAAAAAAGAAGAGGAAGAAAGGAAGAAGATGATAGTAAATTGCAACACCCTCACATCCCATTACTTTTGTGTGTGAAACAAATGAAGACAAAGTTAAAGCACACGCGACAAACAATAACAAAAAAAGAGATCAGCAAAAAAAGCGAGGGAAAATGTTTTAGAGGAGAGAGATATTGGCATTCAAAAAAGAAACGATCAAAACACTCCTTTTCAAATAATAGCCAGCCGAGGAAAAAGGAAAGACGAAGGGATTGTCAGCTGGCAAAAAAAGAAGAATATGAAGGCACCTTCTCCCTCTTTTTAACTCACATTTTTCAAAAAAGCTGTTCCAAAGTTTCTCTTTCTTTAAAATATTCTTTTCCTTGATTGACGTTGAGACATTCATTGATGAAGGTGATGCTGAAGGAGAAGGTAGGCAATGCTGTTGTTGATGAAGACAAAAAAGAAAGCATATCCCTTTTCTGCTTTTTTTCCACTGTATCTTGCTAAAATTTCTTTTCGATATTGAACATACATTTCTTCATCATCTGTTCTGATGGAACGAGAAGAAGATCACTAAATACTGATGGAAGAAGACACAAGCGAGCAGAAAAATTTATTGTGAGGGTGCAAAAAAAGAAAATGAAGACAAAGAAGAATGAAAAAAAGATTCCGGTTTAAGCACCCCCTATTAAGGAAGGTAATAACAACAACGACCGTGACTATGAGAAACAACAAAAAAGTGAAAGTTTCTAAAAATCGAAAGCAATTGATGCAAATTGCTTCAAATCAAATATACTGAATCTAATTAAATCTGATTAAAAAAGATAGGTGCTTCAGGCGTAAATAGAAAGCAATTAAATTGGTTGAAATTATTCATTTTTTCACATTATTTCCCTTAAGGGGCTTAACCAAAAACACAATATTACGGTAGCGGATGTATTCCCAAAAGTATCCTAAAAATAAAATAAAAGAACAATGATATCATAAACTTTTTTTGCTTGATCATTTCATCAAAATAAAGCAAAAGTCAGAAAAAAAGAGGATGAACAAACTTTGGACATTTGAGAAGCATACTACCCGGATTTTTTAGTTTCTTCAAAATCAAAAAAGAGGATCACACAATCAGCATCTCATATCTAACAAAAACGAGCTTTACATAATAAAAACTTGTGTCATTTTTCTTCTTTCTTTTGTATTATTCTTCTTCTTGTGGTCGCAGTACTTTATTTTCTTATATTTATATATTTTTTCTTCTGTTTTGTTCTTGGTAAAAAAAGTATTCTTCAAGTGGAGGAAGGGGAGATCTCTCGAAGACAATAGAAAGAAAAAAGAGGCAAAAAACATAGAGAAGGGAAAAATGTTAGAATAATAACTTGAAAGAGAAATAAGCAGCAGCAGCAAAATATGCGCGTCATATTTTTTCACGTTCCAATTGTATATATTTTTCAAGCAAAGTAAAGTGCAAATATCACCGTTTAAAATCTAAGATCTAAGAAGGAACAATTGATTTAAATATAATATTTGTTATTACTGTCAAGTTTCAGGGATAAAAGAAAATTGACAGGGATCTTGTAACGCGGAAATTTGTAGTGTAAGGTTCACTGTTTTAAAGCACTTAATTTGTACGTTTAAAGCAAATTTTTAACAATAAAGCAAGTGAAAAAGAATCAATTAATGAGTACAGAAAAGTCATGTGATACTATTATGATATTACTGTAAGACAAACCTTCCTCAACTAACCGTTGTTTAAACAAATCGTTTAGGGATTTGTATTCTTATTAGAATTCTATAACAGCATTTTTTTACGCTCAAAGCTTTCATATAATCAAGGCCAAATCTCGCTTTTTTCATCAAATACACTAACTCCGAAGGTGGTTTTAAATTTCTCATTTTTCATAAATTTTCATGGTTGTTTTTTTTTATTTCTCATCATCTCTTCTTCAAAATGCTGCTGATGATGATGAAAAAAAGAAGATAAAAACCGCACCGCATCAAATACATATGTTGTAATGAAATTCGCTTGTTTTTTTCATTCTTTTTTCCGTTGGTTCATTGAATCATATTTATTTTCTGCAATTGCGCGATAGGCTTTTTTTTTTCATGGTTTACAAAGAAAGAAAGGTAAAAACCTTTTTTTAAGTGAAGATAAAAAACATTTGTTATTTTAACGACGTAAAAACCTTTAAGAATAATGCAACATAAAATAAAAAAATCAAAAAAGAGATAAACGCTAGATTAATGAATTTTTAGATCTGGACAATGGCTAATTACAGTATGCTTGAGGGATATCAGTAGAAACGCTGCTGTGCAAATTTTAAATTTTTTTTCAAAAATAATCATGAAACATAAAAGAAATAACAAAAAGACTGAAATATAAACCTTTTTTTACCTCAACAAAACAATTTTTTTAAACGCTTATAGCAGTTGCTCGTCAAAATATAATGTTGATGAATGTTTGAAAGTGAAAAAATGAAAGTAAAAAAGAAACGTGAAAAAAAGAGGTTAATGCTGGAATGAATGAGAAAGAATTTGACAAGCTCTTTACCACTCTTCTTTTTTTATCTTTTTCACACACGTAAAAAGTATAACAACAACAGTATAGAGCTTTAATTTAAACTTTTAAAACAACTAAAGTTTAAATTTTAAAACAAACCCCAAAGGATAGAAAAAAGTAAAAACTTTAAAAACTTTTATTACGGAAAAAAAATAACTTTGAGTCATTTATTTTTGGCCGATCTTTTAATTTATTTTTTTTGCGCAATTGTCTGAATTCTTTTTTCCATCTTCTTCTTCTCTTCGTAACAGAATCCTTCGCCATCCTTGACGATGACAAGTTGTTATCAATTCAATGAATCAAGTCTTTCCTTCCCTTCTATTCTTACCTTAGTTACAAATAACTAGTTTGTGGGTTCGAAAAAAAGGAATTTTGACGTTGGATTTTTTTGTTGCTTCTCTTTTTTTACTTCAACTTTAATAAACAAAATTCAATTTAAAAAGTGATTCTTTATTTTGCAAAAAAAAATCAAACAACATATGGATTTTGTGGCAGTAAGCTATTTCGAAACAGATAAAACTAATATTTTAGACAAATCAACAAGCTGATAATCAGTTAATATTGATCGAAAATGGAAAAACTTAATCCTTTGAAAATTGTGTGCTTTAATTTGATGCTTTTCCATGTGATAAAAGGGATTAGCTATTAACCAACAACATGCTTCAGTATACTACACTTTACATTTGATTGATAAAAACAATACTATTTGTTGAAATGTGATTATGTGAAAGCAAACTTTCTGCTGTATTGTGCTTTTGAACGTTATTTTTTTGGTAGATAAACCTCAAAAAAAACAAAGAAAAAAAAGAAGCTAAAGTCATATTTTCTTTGATGAAATTCTTATCAGAATATTAGCATTCGGTATAATTTGTTTCACAAAAATCAACCAATTTTTTTGTTTTTAATTGCAATAAAATCTTCAAAAAAACAAAATTTATTTTAAAAACAATTTATTTAGCATATTATAATATTTTAAAAATGATGTCAAATGTTATCAGGTGATTGTTTTGATTTAACTGCAGAAATGAATCTTCTTGCAGATTACCTAAAAAAATTCATTATAAAACTTTCAAAACAAAAATTCATTACCTCTGGAGGATCATTATTTTCAATATCTTTGACAATGGTCTCAAGCTCGTTATCAACAAGTGATTTGCAAAGGGGATCAAGGAATGAATTGTCATGGGTTAATTTGTCACAGATTTTATTGGCTTTCTATAATGCTTTCATATAATACAGTATACCTAGTGGGAATAACTTACTTCTTCAATACTTCCTTCATCATTTTCTAATTCAGTTTCAAGATCCTTAACGAAATCCAAGCAAAGATTACATCCAATTCCTTTTGTTTGAAGCATAACTGCATCAACAACAATTAACCCAACAAGGGCAAAAATTATCAAAGTTTTATTCATCCTGTTCACCGTTTGAGAATGACTGACAAAAAAGCATCCGTTTGAGAGAGCTTTTAAAGCAATTTTTTCCAAATAAGGGGAGGGAAGAATTGCGAGTTAGCTTTTGTTCCCGGAAAAATCGGGTACACTCTTTTTTTCCATCCTGCTTTCCACTATCTATCTTTAAGTTCCACTTTCTGATAAGGAAAATCGTTTTCCGTTTTCAGTAAAATTTTATTTATGTGTGTGTGCAAACAATGTACAGATTCTAGAAATTTTTATTTTCAACATATTGATATTTATAGCATTTTGAAACATGAAGTTTTTGGTTTTTAAAAAACAAAATCTTAAAAATAATTTAAAAGTGATACGACATTTTTTTACATAACAATAAATTACGCTGTCAAACGCAATTATGAAAGTTTAAATTACTGTAATCTTAACTAAAGCATACAATTTCCATAAATAAGTAATACCCTGGAAAACAATTTATGTTAAAAAAGCAAATTAATAAAATAATGTTCCTTTCAAAAAACAGTAATGAATTAAGTTATTCCCATACATTATCAAAATATTATTCATCCCACAAAGTTGCCACTGTATTTTAGCATAATCCAGCAGAGTACTGTAGTTATCAAAAATGTGCTTATTTGGATAAATATAAAAGTTCATCACGATTCTTACAAACAACCGAAAACATATCAATACAATTTTTATCTACTTCCAAAAAGAGCTAACAATATGCGTAAATATGCAACGTTTTATTGCACGTAGTATGATATATCTTTAGATTGTCAGATAACGACATCTTTAACGTTGCACCAATTACTTAAAAATGATTTTTCTTCATTTAAAAAAGCCATTTCTTTTAATTTTTATCATTTCAAGCTATGTTTTTTCAATAAATATCACACATTTATTAGACCCATGTTTTCTTATTGTAGTCGTAAAATTCTGTTTGCCTTCTTCTGGTTTGCTTTAATCAAAAAACTACAGTATAAGTATTTAAAGAGTTTAAATTTTTAATTCAAAAATGTGTTTAATTTATTGATTGAGAACGCGGGTAAATCTTTAGAAGACCAAAAACCCCTGATCAGGGATTTTTCAATCAATAGATCACCATCTGCCTTCCACTCCTTTCCATCAGCACATCATCACTTACGAATACCTTCTTTTTCATTTCTTCTTAGCTAAGAAAGTTTTTTTTCTTGATTTTTATCGCAACATTTTTTGGTTTTTTAAACGTTCAAAAGCCATAGTTTTTTCTTTTGAAAAAATACCATCAGTAAGACTATATTTTATCTGGTTATTTCATGATTTGTTGAATTTTATTCTCTGAAAAATATTTGTTGTTTCATGCGAAATTTCATCACAGATTTTTTATTCTATTGCAATCGTGAACGTTGATGCCGGAAGCAGGGGGTGCGTAAGTGTTGAGCTTCCATAGATCCTCTTTCATCGCTGAATAAAAGGAGATTTTTTGAGATTTTATAAGGAATAATATCCCATGTTAGCTATTGAACCACTCCTAAATTTCGGATCAGCTGCATGTCATTACGAAAAATTATGTATTCAATATGCTAATCAAAACTAATTAATCAAGATAAAATTCCAGATGAATCATCGTAAATAATTATTTTTTTCGCCGTTTTTTTAAAAAATTATTTAAAGCAAAAATTCAGGACACTTGGTTTAAAAAAAGTAATCTTTAACATTGAGTTTCTTGTCTCTTTTTCTTCTTTAGTCATTTATGCATTCCCCCTTTGAATTATAAAAAAATCAGTCTCTCTTTCTGCCATGAGAAAAGAGAAAGAAAAAAGTTGTTTATTTTTTACGCGAAAATTTCATCATATATTTTTGCCTTTAAAATTCCGCCATTTTGATACATAGATATGACGAAACGTAGCTTATTGTTTTCTTCTCTTTTGACTTTAAAATTTTCGATTCTTCTTTTTTTTACGTCTATTTTTCATTTAGCCCTATTTAAAGTCATTAAGGTTGTAAAAAGCAATGAAATATTTTTGCGGCTTTTGTTACCCCTATAACAAAGACCAGAAAAGTTTCATTTTTTAAAGAGGGTTGACAATGAGATATTTTAAAAGAGATAATTATCAAGTAACCTTTTTTGTTCAATCATCGACACACATGTTAACACATCCTTTCTGCCATTTCTTTCCTTCCCGCTTGATTTATTCTTTTTCTTTTCTTCCCCTTCATTTCTTCCTTTTTTCCTTCTTGTTTACTTTTTTCGTTTTCTCTCCTATCCCTTTTTCTTTTCTTTTGGATGTAACAGCTTTCTATACAGTACATAAATGTCTTCGGGTTTTTTTTTGAGGATATTATTGTTGATCATAGTTATAATATATGAAAAATTGTTTTATTGCTTTTCATCTGCTTTAATACAATTCTATTGATCTTAAAATAGTCACTTGATTAGGGCAATAACAAAAAAAATAACATTTTCTCTCTTTTTTTCCAAGACTGCAGAAAAAAATCCAGAGAATGAGCATGCTCGGTTCTTTCTTCTTTTTTTGCTGTGTTTATGACAATCATTAAAGTACATTTTTTGTAAATTACATATGTTTGTCAATTTAAATTAAATCAAACGAAAACTTTGTTCAAAATTAGTATGATGCTTATATGTAATGTTCCTTGATGCACATAAATTGTTCCAATTACATATAATTTTATTAATCATTCAAAATCATTTACTTGTAATTATTCGTGTTTTATTTTCTCATAACTCTATTAACGTGTTTTTCGCAGCTGATTCTTTTTTTATTAATAGTATATTATTTTTTAGTAACTGAATACGGGTGAATCGGGTTAATGAAACATAATACTAACAATGGAGGAACAGAAACGTGAAACTTTGGTAAGCTTTTTAAATCTATAAAATATTCATATATGTAATTTTTCTGTTTCAGCTTCGAATGTTTCCAGAATATGATGTTGATACATTGCTAACTTCGATGTCAGCTTGTACAATTGAACAAATTGCAGATTGGTAAGCATTTTTGTTATAATTATGCAGAATAATATAAAAATTTGATTACATTTTTATTGGTAATTACTACTATCTTATTCTTTGCAGGTGCTTAAACAATCCTGGAAGAGTTCCGATGAAAAGAAAAGGAGAAAAGAGAAAAGCTCCTGCTGCATCACCACCTAATGGACATTCTGATTCAGATTCAGATCTCGATTTTGATGATATTGCAGATGGCTTAATTCTTGATCGGTTAACGAAAGAATTGTTAAATAAATTGAAGAAAGAAATTTCACAGCAAAATAACAAATCTGAAGCTACTGCAAATGAAGTTAAATATGCTCTTAGTGCCATTTTTCCCACTTTGAGAATGGATTTTATTAAAATTGCTTATGCTGAAAGTGGATTTCGACTTTGTGCTGCCTTGATTATCTGCTTCTTTGTATCAAACAAAATAACTCAAAGACTTCGTGATGGTAAGTTTTCCTTTTATCTGTAAACTTGTATTTAATCAGCCATCTTGTTTAAGCTATGCCAAATCCTCAATCAAATATGTGGGTAAGAGAATTTTCTTTCAACAGTTACCGTATAAATGTAAATTAAATCTTTTATAGATTATGACAGATACAGTTAAATCAGCCAGAAAAAAAATTTTACTTGATATCTTTGATGGCGATATTAGTCAT
Source organism: Panagrolaimus sp. LJ2400 (assembly GCA_024447215.1). Lineage (NCBI taxonomy): Eukaryota > Metazoa > Nematoda > Chromadorea > Rhabditida > Panagrolaimidae > Panagrolaimus > Panagrolaimus sp. LJ2400. The sequence continues at coordinate 455,478 of JAMRYA010000013.1, forward strand.
TATGGTGAAAATGTAACAATGCCAATCAAGAAATTTGTTACTATGATGAATGATTTAACTGAAAAATATCCTCTTATCGTTAACCGTCTACAATTACTTCCAGTATGTTTTCTTTGAATTTGAAATGTTATTTTATTTCTGTTCACTTTTCAGGATGCTTTCCAACTACGACTTGATGTTCCAGATGATATTGAGAAATTCGATTGTGGAGTTTGCTTTTGTGAATATACCATTACACGCCGAATTATGTGTGGTACTGGACAGTCAAGTGATGAGCGGCATTCATTTTGTCGATCATGTGTTAAACAACAAGCACAAGCCGCAACAGAAGAGATGCCACTTGCTGATGGTGGAATTGGTCTTAAATGCATGGCATATGAATGCAAAAATCCAATTCTTTACTGTAAGTTTTAATATTATATACAATTCTATACTGTACAGTGTACTTATTTAATATCCAAATTTTTGTGTACTTTTAACCAATGTCCCAATTTTAGCTGCTGTTCGAAATTTAATTCCAAAAAGAATTCGTCGAAAAATTGATGAAAGAATTATGGAAGAAAATATTGGAAATTCTGGTTTAAATCTTGAACGATGTCGTGATTGTAATTTTGCAATTGAAATGGACGAAAGCAAAGAAGAGAATAAAGTATTTTCATGTCCAAATTGTGAAAAGAATTGGTGTCGTCTATGTGAACGTGAATGGGTTTGTTCTCATAGCTGTATACGAATAATATTACAATGTAATTTTATAGGATGACGAACATTTTGGTCGATCTTGTGCAGAAGTCGATGAAAAAAATAATGTTGATAAAAAGCAACGTGAACTGTAAGCTCCTTTTTGAATTTTTTCTGCATATCTAATTTTGGGCTTTTAGTGAACGCAAATTAAATGAAGCGGTTATTCGCAAATGTAAATGTGGCCTTCAATTTACCAAAAGTGATGGTTGCAATAAGATGACTTGCCGATGTGGAAAAACTCAATGCTATTTATGTCGACAAGAAGGAATCACGTATACACATTTTTGCCAGTAAGTTTTGTTTTTGAAATACCGTAATTTGGTCCAAAAATTATGTTTTTTTCTAACTTTAAATGTTACAATATTATTGCTTTTAAAACATACAGTATACCTTTTTTTTAAATATGTTAAATAAATTTTTGTAGCTTTTAATTAACAAAGTTTATATAATACTATAATTTACGTTATGTGATTCATTTTTTAGACATGTTCGTAATCCTGGTATCCAACAGTGCCAACATTGCAATAAGAAATGTACCTTATGGGCAGATGCAAATCAATTAGATCAACAAATTTTAAATCGTATTCGTGCTGAAAATGGAGAAGCTGCTGATCCCGATGCACCTGGTCCATCACGGGCAGGTAATCGCCAACCTACACCTCCACCTCTTGTACCTCTTTTCAATCAACATAATTATGTTCGGATTCCTCCAATGCCAGTGCCACCACCGGCATATGGTTTGCAGCAACATTTCGTACCTCAACCTATGCCGCCAATTCCAATTCCGCGTTATCAACCTTTTCATGGTGTGCCTGATGGTATTAATATTGGATATAATAATGGTCCTCAAGGTTTCAATTTCAATCTTAATATTGAAAATCCACTTTATCATGTTGGTTACCGTAATTTGGAAGATGTATATAATCCACAACAACGTGCTCCACAACAAGGTTTACAACAAAATCATCCTAGACGACGAGTTGTAGAAGCTGCACCAAATCTTTTAGATGCAGAAGGAATGAGAGCAGAACAAAGAAGAAGAGTTCAAGAAAGATTGGATTGTGCAGCTGCAAGAAATGCACAGCATGGTGTTGATCAAGCTAGAGAAGAAGTACGTGATAGAGCTGGACCAAGACGAGTAATGCCTGATATGGAAAGATACAGAGTAGTGCGAGCGAGAAGCCCTGTACGAGATGCTGTGCAACAACCAGTAGTTGGTGGTGCAGTACTTCAAGAAGCACTGGAACAATATCAACAAAATCGTCGAGCAGAACGTGAAAGACAAAAACGGGAAGAAGCTCAGCCAAGAATTGAAAGACATATTCGAGATTTGGAACGAATGTTACAGAATAATGATGCACCAACAATGCCAGTACGCCCTAATCAACCTGATTACCCATATGCTGCTCGTCCAAATCCATTGGAAGCTGAATTATTACATCCAAGGCAACGAGAACTTGACCGTGTCCGTCATCAGTATATTTATGGACGTCCACTTGCAAGAAATAATGAAGCATTAGAAGATGCCCTTGATTTTGTTCGTCGGGATCGTGAAAACAATGAACGTGTTCGACCGGCACAAAACAATGAAGCACGAGCAGATCCTCCAAAAATGAATATTGTTCGAAGAGTTGATGGAGCTGCAAGACGTGAAAATGATGAACGTAATAATGCTGGAAGAGATCGACCTGCCTCAAATAATGAAGCGTTGAATGAATATGTTCAAAGAGCTTTACGGGATTATGGTGAACGTAATAATATTCCACTTCCTCAAAACAATGATGGAAATGCAAGAAATGCTGCTCGAGTACGGTTTATGAATTATGTTCCCAGACAACCTGAACCTCGAATTCCACCACTTCCTCAACAAAAACAGCGTCAAGTAGCATTTGCTGTTAAACCTGAAGTTATTCCTCAAAGAGAACCACCACGACAAGCTCGACGACGTACTCCTATTAGAGCAAATTTCATGAATATACTTACAGCACAAGATTTGGGACCTGTTGGTGTAAGTTTATTGCAATTTGAAAATAGCCAATATTACTGTAACTTGCTTAATTTTTAGGGTAGTGCTTTAAATAATGAAGTGCCTCCAAGATTTATGGGAAATCAAGGTGATAGAGTTGAAGTGCGTGTTCCACCTCCACAAGTAATTGTTCATCAACATGAGCCCATTGTTGGTCGAATTTTGAATGCTCAAAATGATATGGAACCTCCGCTACATATTCGACAAAATGTTTTTGAACAACCTGCCGTTGAAACTGAAGATGTTCCATTAATGTTTCAAAATATTTTTGATGAGGATTCAACAAATAGTGGAGAGGATTCATCTAGTGACGACGATGATGATGAAATTGATATGGAACAGGATATTATTGATAATGAACCTCTCGTTAATGCTGTTGATGCCGTTCTTGAACAACCACAGCAACCTCAAGAAGAACCAGCTGCAGCACAAGTACCAATTGAAATTGATTTGACTCAATTTGAAGATGATGTTCCTGCTGCTGAGACTGACTTAAAACATATTGAACGAATTCATGATAAAGGTGAAAGATTTGAAGTTATGCCAATTGATATGAATTCTCATGTCCAAGAAGCTCGTAAACTTGATGATGATTGGAAATATGTTTATAAATTAGTTGCTGAACTACAAACATCAAATCAAAAAATGCGTGAAAGTATGAATGTCAACGATACCGGCCGTCAACCAGAAAAAACTCAAGGAATTCTTGGTACTCTTGATAAACATGATGAAATTGCAAACATTATTATGCAAAAAATGCCTGAACTTAATGCTCAAACTGAAATATTAAATAATTTGTAGATTAAAATTTCTGTTTTCTTTCTATATTTATGGATATAACTTTTTTGTACGGTGCACTTTATAGATCTTTGAATAAACTCAAATTACTTCATTTTTTGTGTGTTGGAACATTTGAATAACATTTTTTTTACAACATTAGATATTGCTTTGGTTTTTTTGAAGCGTTAAATAATTATTCACAGTTTTTTATTTTGAAGTTTTACTGTATTGCTTGAACAAAAAATATATTTTATAAATCCGTTTTGCCAACGATGTCTTAAAACGAAGCATTGCAGATTGCAGGCGGCAGAAAAAACCCGCTTGCGTTTGCGTGCAATCTGCGCATCTTACAAGCTTAATTTTATTTCTCGCGATTTTTTGTTAATGATTAAATTTAAAGTATAATAATGTTTCAGAGTAATGAAACGTTCAAAACGTGGAAGAGTTCCAACAACCTCTGATGATACTGCTGGTATAACATTTAATGGATATAAAATAATCAATAAAAACTAATAAATATTATATTTTAGAAGAAATAACCGTAAAAAAATCACATCTTTCTGAGAATGTACAAGATGAAATTGAATGGGCTCCAGAAGAAGAATCATCATCTGAAAATCCAAAAGCTGAAACCAGAATTAGAATTGTAAAGAGTAATGCCCCTGTTGCTCCAACAGGTTATCGATATCCTCGTTTAATTCCACCTTGGACAAATCGAGTTCGAGCTAATCGGTATTTAAATATTGATTCAGAAGAATATTATATTCAAAGAACGGATGCAGAAATTGCTACTGATCCACCAACATTTGCCGTTAATGATTTAACAGCAGAAGTTTGAGTTTCTATTTTGTACTTTTAAAAATTATCTATTTTTTAGACAGAAGAAGCTGCTGCTTCTGCAACAACAGCGCCAGCAAATGATACATCAGTTATTGTTAAATCGGATCTAGATGAAGAGGAACAAGAGATTGTTGTTGATGATGTGAATGACGAAGAGAAACAAGATATTAAACCTCGGCAATCTGGTAGAGTTCGAAAAGCTGCACGATCAGATCCTGCTGAAGGATATGTTAGTGATCCACGAACCTCTAGTAATCATGTAATTGCACAAGGACAACCATTATGTAAGCTGTTGCATTCTTCGCTTACATGTTTGTAACAATCCTGCTATTTTAGATACATATCAAGTTGTTGGTGATGGACTTCCTGATACTGTTGTGGTTGATGATAATGGTCAATCAACTGAGCATATAGATGAAGATGTTCAATATGATCTTTATCAACATCCATACCAAGAAGAAGTAAATAGTCTATTTGTACTTGGAAGTGAAATTGCAAAGCATCCTTGGCAATCTAATGATGAAGTTAATCATTTCTTTCTTGCAAATCCAACTTTAAATGCTCCAATTGATATACGAGAATTAGCAACAATGGCAAAAACTGCAACCCCTGATTTAAATTATCAACTTATTGCTGGGCTTGCAGGTCTTGTAAATTCAATGAAGCGTGAAATGAATATTCTTAAAGTTGAAATGAATGCTTTACGTGATATGGTCTCATCAAAACAGGATCTTGGTAATACAAAGCGACATTTTTCAACAATGAATAATGTACAACATCAATGGAGAATTCAAGCTCAGCCACCTCTTCGAGAAGTTGATCTTGTTCAAACTGCTCGTACTGTGGATATTTCACGTGGTACCAAAAAGCCATTATCGAATAAAGAAGGAATAACACGCTTCGTGAAAACTATTTTGGAATTAGTAAGTTTTAAATTGCTATGTTTGTCAATTATTACTAAATATTTTTATAGCTTATCCCAGAAGACCAAGCTAAATGTTATACGGTACGTGAACGTACACATCGTCGAAATGGTTTAAAAGATATTGGTGAACATGCAAAAGAACAAATTGTTGGTTGTGTTCTTGATCTCTTGGGTCTATATGATATTGAATCTCTTGATTGTCAAGGACGTGGTGATCGTGTTCATTTTACAAATATTATTAATCAAGCAATGAGAATGTCTTTGTAAGTTTATTTTTTATTTAAAGTATCTTTATTAATGAAATTAAACAAAACCCAATTTTGTTTATCATTTACCATATAAAATATTTTGTAACAAATTAACTGTTCGAGGATCTCGTAAAATTGACATATGATCGGCACCATCAATTTGAGCGGATGATATCTAAAAAATTACATTTATATTTTTCAGGATTGATCTTCGCCGCGCTGAACCAAGAAGAACTTTGGGTGATAATGATTATGCTCAATTTGCTGTAGAAGGGGAATAATCAGCTCTCTCTTTTTTTAATTTTATAACTTTGATTTGCGTTTGTTTTGTTCTTTTTTATAAATAAATGACTAACATTGAATCCATTATTGTTATCTTTCCAAGATTCACAAACTTTTAAAGATCGAATATTTACAGTACCATCACCATCTCCAAAAGTTATTGTTGGTTGATAATCTGGGAAGTATCCCTTTGACCATGTAAAACTTTCAGGAGTTTTTACTTTTGCTCCATAAATGCAATGTGTTTCAACGCCGGGGGATTCCAAAATGAGAGTTGGATTTGCAAGATTATATTGGTCGAGGCCAAGAGTATAATTAATATCTGAAAAGAATTCTTTGACATTATGTGCAGAATAATTCTTTTCTGCAGTAACTGCAAAGAATTCATCTTTCTTCCAAAGATTTGAATGTGGAAATAAAAATGCTGAGGATGTGAAGGAGCGCTGCATTCCGCGTAAAGCAGATGGAGGCAAAATTACTCGAAAATAATCCATATTATATCCGGATGCAAAAAGCTTTACAATTTGTAAGCTCCCACCCCATGCACCAGCTGAAATATATTACTGTAAGTATGTTAAAATACAGTAATGCGAAAATGTATTACCCAATGAAATATGAGATTTAATAAATTGTTTTTTCCATTCTGCATCAACGTATTTATGATAAAAATAATTCATTATTGGATTACCCTAAAACGCTTTAATAAGGTAATTAAAGGAATAAATAAAATACCATTGAGTGACCCAAAATTATTACAGGTGTTTCATGATTGTAATAATATACCCTTTGAATCAAGGATTTCAATGCGGCATAAAAATCTAATAATTCTACTAAAAAAATAATACAAAGGTATATTGTAGAAAATGTCAAAACAACTTACATGGAGATTTCCTCCAATCAAATGGTGCACCAACTAAATTTTTTCCACGTTTATAACCCCATGAAACAAGTGTATTAGCAATATAAGCAAAATAATTGCCCTGAAATTTAGCTTTAAGGATTACTGTATTTTTTTAATATTTGTAGTCTTTTTAATCTCCTGTAAGAGTTTGGCAAACACATGAGAATCTTTTTACTACTACTTATTAAAAATTGTTGCTTTTCTAATATGATTCAATTTTATTTTAATGCTAATTGTTAAAGATTAAAGCAACTTCTGCAAAAAGTTTTGTAAAATGTAAAAAAGTAAAGTCAAATTCTCAACGCGATAACTACAAGTTAAAAAGTAAAATAAAAATTTATTCAAAAATATTTTTGACCATTCATGCTTACTTTTTTACTTGACGTGTTAGTACTACCATTTTCTGCTTATTCTCTTGTTATATTTTTGTTTTTTAGACTCATCCACTTTCAATAACAACAACAATTATGACTTCTCCAATTCCACCAACTCTTGGTGAACGCTTTCAATCTGTTGCTTCAAAGCCTCTTCGTCATCCAGATTCACCAGATTGGTTTAATCGTGAAGTGCATGAAACAAGTAAAGAAAAGTTTGCTTGGGCTGCTCCATATGATGCTCGCTTTCCTCAAGTTCGTAAACAACGTCAATGCTTTGCTTATTATGTTGATTTTCATCGCTGCCAAGAACTTATGGGTGCTGATTATGCTCCGTGCAAATTCTTTCAAAATGTTTATAAAGATATGTGCCCTCGTTTTTGGACTGAAAAATGGGATGAACTTCGTGCAGAAGGCCGATTTCCTGCTAAATTTGATCGTTAAAATTCAATTTTGATGTAACGCTTATATGATTCCATAATGATTTTAATGTATTGTAATAGTAAATAGATCTTATATTTTATAAAACTGCTCTATCTGAAAGCTTATTGTGTACGTTTTTTCACGTAGTTTACTTTTTAACATTACTGTAGCTCTATATATTTTTACAATGTCTTATTACCTACAGACGTCTGACTTATTACAAATCTATCGAGGTTTTTTTGTCACTTTAAGAGGCACTTCTGTGCTGAATTTGATCACTGAACAAAAAATGCTGATAGACAAAAACAACATACGTTTGTTTTTCTCTTAGGCTTATCTATCTTTTCTCTCTTTTTCTTTCTAAGGTTCATATGACAAGTCAAAATAATTTATGTATGTATATAATCAATTAATTCAACAAACCTGTGATGCCCGAGATGGATCAAGCCATTCTACAGATTCAGTACCACCAAAACCAGGAATTCTTATATCAACACCTGGAGCATGATCTGAACGTTTTGTTGTTTCATTGAAGACAAGTTTCATATTATCTGCCCAACAATCAATTGCAACAGGGATTAAAGTTTCAAGATTTAGCCAAAGATTAAAATAATCTTTTGTTTCTTTACTGCAGGCATAATGTACAACATAAGGTTTTCCAGTGAGATTTGCTTCCAGCCGACTTCCGCCATCACCTGGTACCAAGACAATCGGATTTGAAGCAACTTTTGGATCGGTTGGTTTTCGTTGATAATCTTGTATTGGGATATTAGTTGATGGAAACGAATTCAAAATTGGAAATGTTGCATAAATTTCAATGACACAGTTTAATGAAAAAAGAAGTAGCAGCAGCACGAGATGAATCGACCGCATGATTGAGACTGACCAGAGACCAACTGATAGCAGCAAATAAAAAACGAAAGGTAAAAGAAGGGCTGCAAAATAGATAAATCAACACCACAACGACTGAACTAAAACTTTGAGTCTAAATGAAAAAAAGAGATATATATATCTGTTTATGTACTTTTGGTTTTTTTTCAGAAATAATTTGCTCTTTGCTTTTGATTAAAAAAAAGACCGCTAATAATTTATTGCTAGAAAGAAAAAGATACATAAAAAACAACTGCACAACAAAAAATTTCAAATTTGAAAAAAATAACAATTTAAAGAAAGGATAACAATAAATTAAAAACAAATTGAAACAACATTTCTCAATTCAGAATTTGTAACGATGTTCAACACCAGGTTGTGAAGCAGGAGTAAAAGCCTTTAGAAGATCATTTCCCGATTGACCCTTTTTATTTCGAAGTTCACAATTTCCTTTAGCTTTGATTAATTCTGGTAAACATCTTTTTCGAATTACATTTGTACATGCAAATAGCGTTGGAGTCATGCCATCTTTATCAGGTAAATTAGGATTTGAGCCATGAGCTAATAAAAAAAGAACTCCATCTGTTTGTGCATAATATACTGCATAATGTAAAGCAGAGAATCCAGCATCATCAACAAGATGTAAACCAGCAATTTGTGCATATGTTTGAGTACCAATTATTTTTGAGCGTTGTTTAGCATATTGAATAAGTTTATCAAGAATTGAAACATGTCCATAACATGCTGCCATCATCAGAGCTGTTTGATTAACTTCATTTTGAACACAAAGATCTGGGTTTCCACTTAAAATTGTTTGAACAATTTCTAAAAATGGATCATTGTCAAGAATATTTATTTTGCTTTTTGATTACATAAAATATAATGACTTACCTTCACGTCGAAGAGCACATGCATACATTAATGGAGTCCATTTACGTGAATTTTGATAGTTTTTATATTTTTGAAAATTTTTATCAAAATCATGCTAGAATGATTTACATCATAAAAAGACATATAAATAAAAGCTTACTTGAAAGAATGCACTTCTTGCCCCATTTGCAGCCTATAATGTGTTATTCGAATATTATTCCATTAGTATAATATGAGAACTTACAGAGCAAGGATCCATTTCATACGTATCTGCAGGCTTAAAATTTATACCATTAACATATTCAAATTTTGAGAGAAAACTTTTTGATCTTTGTTGTTTTGAACTTGAAGGTGATGGTGAAAATAATTGTGTTACCATTACAGTAAGACCTTTCTAAAATTCATAAACAAATTCAACAAGTAATGAATGAAAATATACCAACCGTTTGTTGCTTCTTTTTTTCAGGTGATCGAAATTTGTCAAGTTTAGTATAAATATTTTTTGCATCATCTTTTTCAAGATTAAAATTCTAAAAAAATAAATCAAAAAATAGTTGAATGAAAACTATTAAAAAAACAAACCTCTTGAATTTCATTAACAGTTAAATCAGATAAAGTTTTGGGAGTATAACCACTTGCTTCAATATTTTCAGCTAGTATTCCAAAATGTTGATAAAATTCTTGTAAGCTTGGAGATTGTTTAATATCTTTATTTTCGCCATTTTCAGCAGACATTTTCTTTTTTGTTAAAGCTGGATAATTTTTTAATAAAAGCTAAAGTTGTGGATCAGTTTTTGGTTTGGATTTGATGAGAGATTAAAAATTTGAGGAAAAAACTTTGCTGCTATTTTTAAAGAAAAACAAAAAAGTTTTTTTTGTAACAACGAGAGTCAAAATTCTTTCAAGGAAAATATTGGAGGAAAAAGTTGCAAAAGGACAAGGACTTTTGTCGCGAAGTTGTGGTAATTGATCAAAGGATCAAATTATCAAAAAATGTTACTTGGCTGCGGTATTTTTATTTAATGTTTGAAAAAATCTTTTTTTAACAGATTATATAGTCTCAGTCAAATTCTTTCTGTTTAATAAGCAAAACAATGCTATTAAAAAAATTTTTTGATATCATAAATTTATTTATATTTAAATAGTTAATATTCTACAGTAATACAATATAATAAGAAAAAAAGAGATTAATCAATTTTTTGAATTTCAGAGCATTTTGTCATTCTTGATTTTTTGGATGAGGTTCCAAGAGCTAAATCTTCAAGTGCCTTTCGAATCATTGTCATATTCCATCGTTCATCAGGATCATGGGGCCAGCAATATTGAATCATAATTGTTTTTACATTTCCCGGCATAATATCAGGTGCTTCCATTCGATATCCTTGTTTTACTTGAACATTTACTTCTGCAGCTGTCATACCAGGATAGGGATCTCTACCAGATGAAAAAATCTATAAACATTCATAGCACTTTTATAAATAACTTAACAATAACTTACTTCCCACATAAGAATACCATATGAAAAGACATCAGATTTGAATGTATAAACTGCAGTAAGTAGAGTTTCAGGAGATAACCAACGAATTGGAAGTTTTTGCTTCAAATTTTCAAGTTTATACGTTTTTGCTTCTTTTGTTATTTCACGTGAAAGACCAAAATCAGAAATTTTAATTTTCCCATCATTTACAAGACAATTTCGAGCAGCAATATCCCTAAAAACATCCATTTGCATATGGATACTGTAATAGAAGCAAACCTATGTATACAAGATTTATCATGAAGATATTCAATTCCTTTTGCAGCATCCAAGCACATAATTATTCGATCACTTACTGAAATCATTGCAGCATTTTTAACAAGATATGAATCGAGAGCACCACCAGATACAAGTTCCATAACAATCATTATTGGTTCCTATAATGTCTTATTCGAATAATATTCCATTAATATGAGGACTTACATGTTCAATTGCAACACCATAAAATGCAACAACATTCGGATGTTTAAAGCGTCGCATTGTTCGAGCTTCTTTACAAATTTCTTTGATAATTTCTTTTGTAATTGCTTTTCCTTTATGAACTTTTACAGCAACTTTTTTAGGGACACCATCTTTTTGTGTTAAAGTTCCAATATGCACAGCACCAAATGCACCTTCACCCAGCATCTTTCCAAGTTCAATTGATTCATGATAAAGCTCCCAATCTTGCCGTGGAACAGGTTGAATTAAGCATGCACCAGATTTTTCAGTTACAGGAATTTTTCTTGTAATATAAAAATTGATTAAATCAATAACAGAATCAAATTGAAATCGTTCAATATAATATTTTGCAGCTTCTTTTCCATCATGATTTATAATAAAATGATGAGGCTTCTTATTCCATTTAACAGATAAAACCAATTTCATACCCTAAATAATATGTTATTTTATGAAATTGCTGACAAGAGCAAGAGCCCCCTCGACATTGAAAATTATCCAAAAGTCTCTCTCCCAAAAACCATCGTTGGTTATACCTTTAATATCAAAATATATAAACTTACTTGATTAGGTTTAGGTTCAGTTATACGAACTAGAAATTGTCCTTGTTCAACTAATAGCTTTATAATATCTATAAAAGCGGTCGTTATTTAAAACACTGAGATGCATAATGTTACCTTCACGTGGAAGCATTCCATGAAACCATTCTTCTTGTTCAAATCCATTTGCTTGTGATGTAGTTGATTGTCGAAATTGTCCTTTGCCACTGCTGCTCATATTCTTTCGTTGCATTTCTTCAATCATAAATTTAACATAAGAATGAACAAAATGAGAAGTTTTTTTCACTGGACATGCCTTATAAAGGCTTTTCACAAGTATTCATTCGCTTCGAAATTTACATAAAACACAATTTGCAGTTTCTGCTCAATTTTATGCATAAAAAAACGTTATGTTACAACTTGTGAAGTCACATTTCATGAAGAAATATATTGTTTGATGAATCGTAAATAATTTTTTCGCCACTTTCAATAAATTTGTCCTTTCTGAACTTAAGCTTATAAAGATCCAATCTAATCAAGGTCGCCTTTTTTAGATGTCGAATTTCGAAAACTTATCGGAGAGGGTAAAATCGTCCCTAATTATGTTTATTAGGTTATAATGAACTAATTAACATATAATGACCCTATGTTAAACTACAGAATTTGAAATTATGGCTCAAACATGGTGACCTCGTTGACTAAATTTGGTGGGTATAGGGGGGATAACCCATACCTATAAAGTCGTAGAAAATCGCGGAAAGTCGTGCTAAATTTTTCACGATTTTTACGATCGGTGATATATGTTTCATAATAAGATGTATATTTTTAAAGTGCTGGAATAGCAGCTAGATATATAAAAGTGATCAAATATGGCATATTTAGCTTCCCTATTATATATTAAGTGTCAAAACAGTTAATAGGGAAACATATTTTGGGATGCTTTAAGTCTATCTCTAAAAAGGTGTCCTTTTTTGAGAAAATGTTAATAAATGACCATTTTTGAGATGATGTACCTATGACATAGATTTAAACTTAATTATTTATTATCAGTGATAACTATTTTTACAGAAAGCCGTATACCTAATTTTGCAGTCATATCTATGCTTATTAATCCCATAAAATTTCGTGTCTCAAACATGTTCATCATATGAAAAAAGGTTCATTCTAAAGTTTTGGATTTGTTTTTGCTGTGAAATGGCTTAATTAAGAAGTTAAAACCTTGTTAATTTTGTGAAGATGCAGCGGTGATGTACAAACAATGAATCTCTTTAATTTCCATTTTTAGTTTCTGATATATTATTTATATGACTTTATTTTTGTATATTTCAAATTTTCACTCTCTCTCTTTTTTAAAAAGAGAGAGTCAAAATTCATTAGTTCCCCAATTTAGCAGCTATCTAAAAAACATTCATCACCGGATTAATTCAATTTTTTAGTCGATCATTACTGAAGGCATAAAAAATACGAAGGAAGAAGAAGAAAAAGAAGAGAGACGACTCTTGATGAATATTTTTGTTTTTGTTGTTTCTAGTTTCCTTTTACTCTCTCATAAGTCAGTCATATGGTTTTACTTACTTTTCTTTGTTGAAAGTAAAGACTAAAAAGTAATTTATTAAATAATTTTTTTCCATCTGTTTTGGGGCCCTCTTTTTAAAAAAGGGCATATTACTTTTTTTCATTTTAAAATGGCCATTTTAAACGACTTTTAATGGGGCTTGCTTTCTTTTTGCTTACAAAAAATCATTCCTTTTTAAAAAATTATATTTTTTTAATGGTTTTTTTTGCTTTGAAAAAGTATTATAGCTAGTAATAAATTGTTGTTTCTCTTTTTAGAAGATAATAAAATATAAAAGAAGAGATGATTGAAGAGGCATCATCCATTTTATTTTTAAAAGTGAAATAAAATCTAATAAAAAATTTTGGTGGTGACTTTGTTGCCGTTGTTGTTGTTGTAAAAGGAGGAAGGCACTTTTTTAACTTTTGCTATATTTGCTTTTTGCATCTTTTTTTTGCTCTTTAACGGTCGTCAAACATGCTTTTTTCTCGATTTTTTTTTGGCATGAAACAGCAGTTCTTAACCTTCAATGTTTTCTTTTGTCACCAGTGTTTTTTTTTCGGGAAGAAGCTATTCACAAAAAAGTAAACTTTAAATTTTTTATGGAATAAACTTTAATTGCTGCCTGCCTGACTTGCAAGTAGCAGCAGTTCCTTCCACCCTCAAATGTTTTTTTTCAATTTTAATCTAAGTTTAAAGACACTTTTTTCCGAGCAGAAAAAGGTTAGTTAAAAGAAGCTATGTACTCTTTTATTTTTGCCCCCACATGTTTGTATTTAGAGCCTTTCCATGAAACATTTTTTTCTTTCGATTGTTAGTTTTTCAAGAATTCTTGCAAAAGTTTGCTGTATGCTTTTTATTTTTCAGAATATCACTTTTGAATTTTGAATTAACTTTTCGAAAGGTTGCAGCTTTTTCAAAAGCAGCCCTCTCATTTGTGTCACTTGAATTTTTTCGTTGAACAAACATTAATTAATTATAACATTTTTATTACTTTTTTTGGTGGTTTTTGAAATTTTAGGAATTTTTGATTAACTTACAACAATTTTCATGGTGGATTAAGTTTGTTTTGAAGGTTTCAAAAATTTTAAATCTAAAATATAAAATTATAGGTAACCGAAAAGTTACGAAATAATAACCAAAACTCATGTTTATACCGTAATCATTTGTAAAGGCGTAATGCTTTATTTTGCTGCAGCTAAATATTTCAATGTTAGCAGTGTAGAGATTGTGAAACTCAAGTGGTACACATAAAGTAAAATATAAAAACGAATTTCTGCTTGATCAAAACTATTTACAAATTTAAATCAGTTTTACTTATCCTCGATCCCTAAACTAAATGTTGAAAAATAATAATGTTAGAAATGTTTTTGTGATAATTTCAGTTGATAAAACTACTGTAGCTTGAAAAAATTTTAAAAAACACATGTTTATTCGTTTCTTTGATAGTTGAAATCGTGATAACGATAACATCAGCATCAAGCATCAATCACGCAACAAAGTTTTAGAATCAAATTCAGCTATTTAAATGCTTAACATGTTCACCCTCTTTTCACATTTACTACAACAGAATTCCATTAAACAAAATCCATTTTTTACGAGAAAAAGCTCAACAAACAGTGATTTTTAATGCCAAGAAATATATGTTTTTTTTATATTTTCGAACTAAAAAACATCTTTTTATTATTAACTTTATGTGCAAGATTTATGACTTGTTATTTGAGAGGGATTCTCTTGTTTCCATTGTTTTGCGTTTTTTTCTTCAATGGTCACTAAAAATAAAGATGAAGAAAATAAACATTGTTGTTTCCGCTTCGGATTTCCCTTATTCGTTCCACCACCACCACCACGCCACCATCCCTTCATATTTATTTATTCAAGAATCCCATTTTTTTTCTTCTGGCAACAATTCTTCTTTGTTCGTGTTTTTTTCCTCCTTAGCATAAGGCTTGCAATTTTGGCTTTATAAATTAAAACATCTTTTTTATTTTGGATTTTTAGCTTTGTTTTTTCAACATCTCCCAGAATCTTCTAATCTAACTAACACGCAATGATTCATACCGGACATCATCAACGAAAGCATATAAGAGATAAGCTTCAAAGAAGTTTTTCTCAAGTTCGACCCCAACAAAAGAAGCCATCCTCTTCAAATAGGTTTGAATTTTTTATTATCTTTTTTAAGAAAAGCTTGGATGCAGAGAATCGGCATTAAATAAAATGAAAGTCAAGTTCATGTCATATTTATGATGAGATAATGTTGAATCTTTGCAGAGGAATTTCATCAACTGGTCCATCCAAATCTACAGCTACTGCAACAATGGCAACCCCATCAACTCCATCCCATTCTTCCACTAACAATGATTCAAGTCCATCAACAAATGAGCTGACATTTGTTGTAATGGGTGGTGAAAAGGTTTGTAAGGGATACTGTAATTGCTAACGAATAAAAGTTTTAAGGTTGGAAAATCAGCTCTCGTATCACAATTCTTATGGGACAAATTTATTGAAGAATATCATCCTACGGTAATTTAAAAAAGTACATTTTTATAGAAGCATAGAACTGTTTTTAGGTAGAAGAATTTAATTGGATTGATTATGAAATTGACAATGGAAGTGAGCTAATGCTTCAAGTCATCGACACGGCGGGTTCACATGATTTCATTGCCATGCGCTCTCTTTATGCCCGAACTGGAGATGCCTTCTTTGTTGTCTTCGCCGTCGATGATCCAAATTCGTTTTTGGAAGCAAAAAAGATTATTCAAGAAATTCGAGAAGAAAATCATCGAAATGCTTCAATTTTATTAATCGCAAATAAAATAGATAAAATTCAAATGGAAAATTTTGATCAATCTGAATTTGAAGATTATGCTGCAAAAGAAAATATTGGATATGTTACTGTATCTGCAAAAGAATCCCTTAAGGTTTGTCTCTCTTTATGAATTAAAGGATTACAGTAACTTGATTTTTTAGGTAAATAAAATATTTGGTGATTTTTTGAATAAACTTAAAGTTAATCGAATTCCAACTGCAAATGAATATCAACTTCGAAAACGTCGACAATCAATGCCTGCAAGAAGGGCATGCAGTGGTGGAGAGATTGATATTGATGTGACAGATTTGGAACGAATTGCAAAACGACATTCTCGTCGTGAAAATTGTTGTATTACTTAATTTGCTTTCTTTAAAATAAATATTAAAAATTGTTTGAATAAATTTTATAAGAGATGAATTTAATTCTCAGAAGATGAAATCACCTGCCAAAAAAGGAAAGCATAATCTTCTGACAAAAATGAAACCCTTGAGTCCAAGCTTTTTAAAAAAACTTTTTTATTCCAAATTTGGACTTTAAAAAGAAAGAAATATGAATTATTTTCTCCTAAATTTGTTGTTCCACTTTTAAATACACAGATGTCTTTGCCAAATAACAGTTTTTTATAACTACAGAATTTACTAAAAATAGTTTATTAATTTTTTGTTGGCATCTTGAATTGACGCATAAATCTTTCGGGAATTGAAAAAACACCAAATTCAAATTTGCTAATTTCTATAATGAATAAATGAGGAACAAGAAAAGCAGCAGCAGGAATAACAAAAGGATTTGTTCAATCCGAAAATCTTTAATTAAATTTATTTCACGTTTTCTGTTTTTACAAAGAAGAAGAAGAAAGAACAATGTCATTTGTGCTGCTTCGTTCATTTTTTGAACACAAAAGGAATTACAATCAGAAGAAAAGTTGAAGATGTATTTTGATCAATCGTAAAAAACACTTTTAAAAATTGTTGCATTCTCTCATTTTTGTATTACAATAAAAAAACACTGTAATTACATTATTTATTGTTTTTTTTCGATAATAAAATTGTTAATAAAAAAACGAAGAAAGAAATTGAATGGTCATTCATTAATGAATAGGAAAAAAAGTCGCCCAAGTCGTAATTGTTAAATGGAGTGAAGCAATACAAAAAAAAAACAAGTTGTAACATCTTCTCTCTTTCTCTTTCCTCTGACAAAATGAATCTTCTTCTTCAATCATTAAATTACAATCAAACGATGTTGTAGTAAAACTTTTTTCTTAATACAAACTAGATTACACACAATCACTTTTGTAGACAAAAAAAGAAATTAAGAAGAGTATGAAAATTGTTAAATTAGATTTATGACAAATAATATAATTAAATTGACAACAATTTTCGAATGTTTCTTGTTTAGTCGAAATTAATTAATTAATTGGATTACAGTATTTTTGTAAAAGCGATCGTCATCGAAATGATGTCATTGTTTTTTAAATATCAAAGCTTCATATGATTTAAATTTTGTGCATAATAATGCTTACTGTTGCTACAATTCTACAAAGGTTTAAAAAATAACGACAACATATGTTTTGAATTTCTGTAAAATTGCTTTCATTCGTTTACAGTAATTTAATAAATTTTAATCCTTTTTATGACCATTTCCAATTAATCATTTACCCCCTAATTAAAGAACTGTTTATTAAACTGTAAAAAATATAGTGTTTTGTTTTTGGGTATCGGAAAATAAATAAACAAGTTTTTTTCACTGTAATTTATTTTATGAATGTCAACACCGCCTAAAAAATATGGGTGAAACACCTTGAGAAAAAAACCGGATCAACCGTTAAAGGTTACATTTTTTTTCCTTACATTTTTTTCGCTGAAGTTTTTTTCTACCTTTTTTTAGTGCAATGAATATTTTTAGCAAGAAAAAAATTCTTTGTTTTTAGTTAATCAAATAAGTGTATACATTTTGCATAACTGAGCGTCTCACCTTCTTTGCCGGGGGTTTCTTTATTTTCATGGAATGATTCCTGGTCATTCTTTTAGGAGTTCACTATTGTTTTGTCTTGTTGCAGAAAATTATACAAACAAAAATATTATTATTAGTAAAGTGTAACATGTAACTCGATACTGTATACTTTAACTGTACTTCTACATCAACACGGGTTAAATTTAATTAATGTTTTGAAAGAAATTAGCATTTAAACGCATAAGATAATAATCACTTAAATGAAGAATAAAAGATATAATGTATTTTTTTCAAGCAATTAACTCTTTCAAAAAAATCGTTTAATCCAGTGCACAAAAAAGAGATATCAGCCTGTCTATGGCCTATTATCATCTTTCATGTACATATCTCATCCGAAGAAGCCTTGCACCGATGATGAAGAATTGTTGTGGTTGGTTGCGTGGGATGAATTTATTTATTATTATACATACGCAACAGCATAAGAAAATTTTCTTTTTAACCGGTTTATCCTTGAACAAGAATGAATACATCTGCTGCCTTCTTTTTTTTATACCTTATGTAATTAAGAATCTATCTTTAATCAATTCTTCTTTTTTTTATAAAATTTTATGTTGATCGAGAATAGTTGCCGTCATGATTTCCCTGAGGGCACATTTTAACACATCTCCTTTTCATCCATCTATGTTCGATCGGAGAGTCCGTTAGGCAGATTTTCTTTCAAATTTGTTACTTTTCAAGAGATCTTCACACGGAAGTGTTCATTCTAACGTTCGTTCGTTCACTCTTCCCCTTTTTTCCATGATTTGACTTACATCTTTCTTTCCTTTCCGAAATCCCCTTTCATTTTCCATCTCTCTCAAAAAAATGAAGGGGATAAGAAAGTGATTATTCATGTTTTTTTCATGTTCAAGGTCAAAAATGCCTTAGGGAATTTTATCGTTTTACCTTATGGCCCAATCAAAAAAATTTTTCTTTTTTTTGACACAGCTTGCGTGCATTAACAGTTTGACGAAATTGCTTTTTTCAGAAATTTGTTGTTTAAAAAAAGTGCATTCAAGTAAAGCATAAATGAAATTAATTTTTAAACCTGATCCGAATCACCCAATATCATTTTTGAAGAAGAATGACTAGACAGATCAAAGAAAAAGATATGATTGCTTCAACAAAATAAAAGTTTGTAACAAAAATGTAATAAATTTGTTAAAATTCAATTTATTGTTATCCGATCCTACATATTTTCTGCAAAAGATATTTGACTGCAAAAAACCTTTCGTATAGTAATTATCTCATTTTTCCGTTTCCTTTTCAACACCTTTGCTACAATTAAAAGTATATCTCTCCTTCAGTAGTTAATTCACTAACAAATTAAATAAATATATGCATAAAAAAAGAGAGAAAGGTTTTCATACACAGAGAAATTCTGAACAATCTAATATGACGCAGTTTTTCCTTCTTTAATTTGTTTCAGTTTTCGTCTTGTGCGGCCAATCAAGTGTTCTCTTCTGTTCGTCACGGAAATAATTTACTGATTCTGAATTGCTATTATTTTTTTTTGTTTTTTTTAACTTCCACAAAAGGTTGCTGTTGTACATAGCCTCCGGCGCAAAAAGTCGCACCTGAGAAGTCTGTTATACACATTTCAAAGAAGGCGACGGCGGTGGCGGAAAAGGGAAAAAATATATGTACAAAGAAGCAGCAGAAGGAGCACAAACAAATGTAGAGAGAATTGACTGACGCGTATCAGCGCTGCTGCTGCTGATGCTGTGACGAAAAAAAGTTAATGAACAAGAGGAGACGGTTTCCTACACTGGAACGAATGAATGAAACAAAAAAGTAATCTGCATTGTTGATATCATTCGAGTAATAAATGCATTTGTGTTGTTGATAAAATAAAAAAGTTTATGATTATCAGGAATATTCGTAGAAGCAAGGAAAAAGCGATTCAGTGAAGCAAAAAATGCTCATAAAATAAAAAGATATGCAGATTATCATAAAAAAGTACATAAATGTAGTCTTGGAAAGTAAATAGTCCCACAGCAAAAAATTGAGTTACAACGCAATTTTAAAAATTTCAACTATAATATTATGCTAATTCTTAAAGATGCGTTGCTCTTGCTTTTGCAGATATTTTAAGACTATAATGAAAGAGCTAATAAAGTGCCATAAACCACATTTACAGCACAAAAAGATTGCAAACACAAATAAATCTCTTTCATTTACAAATCGGCAAAAATCTCGGAAAACTTCAGTTATTTTTTTCCTTCTCAATTTTCTTGCATTTTTTTCTCTTTCCTATTATGGTATATTGTCTTTGCATACATTTTTTTTATTTTTCTCCTACAAATGATGACTGCTTATTTCTTGCCTTTTCTTCTTCTACTTGATTTCTTTGAAACCAGTTTTTGAACATTGGTTTGATCAAAAAAGTGAAGCAAGGGAGGAAGAAAAAGAAGAAAGAAGGGAAGGTCTCCCTCCTACGTGTATGTGCATGTATACGCCCATCTAATGAAAACTTTTTGTTCGAAAGGGGTTTCTATAAAAGCCTTCTAATATTGCATTTTAAAGCCACTGCTACCGTCAAAAGCATTAACGGTTGCGGCATGTCTTCTTACGATAGAATGGATGATTCCGGTGTTAAAAACAGACAAGCTGAAGCTGAAGGTCTTCGGACCATCGCTTTCTTTGGCGTTGCCCTTTCCACCATTGCAACCCTTGTCTGCGTTTTGAGCGTTCCAATGCTCTACAATTACATGCAACACATGCAATCTGTTATGCAAAATGAAGTTGATTTCTGTAAATCTCGTTCCGGAAACATCTGGAGAGAAGTTACCCGTACTCAAGTACGTTCATTACTTAACTTATTTATTGTCTTTATTGTATTTATTTGTTTTTCTTAAGGTCCTTGGCAAAGTTAACCCACGTATTGCTCGTCAAGCCGGTTACGGTGAAAGCTCAGGAGTTGAAGGCGGTGTTGCCTCTGGCTCTGCTGGTGGATCCGGCGGCGGATGCTGTGGATGTGGTGTTTCTGAAGCTGGACCACCAGGACCTCCTGGCCCAGATGGAAATGATGGTGAAGATGGTGCCCCAGGAGAAGCTGGTAACAATGGTCCCGATGGCCCAGCTGCTACTGCCCAACCCCAAGTTGACTGGTGCTTCGAATGTGCTGATGCTCCCGCTGGTGCTCCTGGTAATGCTGGACCTAAAGGTGCTCCCGGTAATGCTGGTGCCCCTGGTGGTAAGATTTCCTTAATTAATTTAATTGCAATATTAATATGATTCGTTTACAGCTCCTGCTGATGGTGGTGCTCGTGGACCTCCTGGCCCAGCTGGTCCCCCTGGCCCTGCTGGACAAGCTGGATCAAATGGAGAAGCCGGTGCCCCAGGTAGCCCAGGTCAAGTCAACGATGTACCCGGCCCCGAAGGCCCTGCTGGACCTCCTGGCCCAGATGGTCAACCCGGACCTGCTGGCCCTGCCGGAGGAGATGGACAACCTGGTCAACCCGGAGGCGAAGGTAGAATACCGGATTTAAATAGTTTCTTTGATAATTAAGATTTTATAGGCCCACCCGGAGATGCTGGTTCAGATGGAGCCCCAGGAAACCCAGGTGCCAATGGAGAAAATGGTGCCGATGGAGAAACCGGAGCTGGTGGCGAATGTTCACACTGTCCTCCCCCACGTACCGCCCCTGGTTATTAAGCCATTATTCTTCAATCACCACCTTTGGGAAGCTGATCTTTTGCTTAAAGCTTGGCTTCCTTTGGTCGAGTCGACTTCTTCTTTCCCCTTTCTTTTTATTCTTATCATATGGTTATCGTCAGCCTTTGGCGATACCAAAAACAGACTCGACTTGGGTAGTCACGCTAGTAGCTAGTCCTTTCTTCTCTCTTTTTTATAATTTTAAAAAATGCTCAAGATCTTGTCGGTTTCGAATATTTTTGTTTTTAACTAAATAAAAGTTTTTCAAACTGATTTCATTTGTTTGCTACAACGTTTACATTTAACGCATCTTTATATTAAAGAAGAAAAAAATACAAATTTAAAATATTTTAAACATTCCAAATGGAAAACAGTTATAGTATCTAATAACCATTTATGATTCAAATTTTATTTCAATATTTTGAATCTTGCATTAATGAGCTTATCTCTGGAATCACAATGTTGCTTTGGATTTGGATATTTTTTACCAAGTATTTCTGATTTCTGTTGACTATTGGGTATTTTGTGTTCAGATATGCAAGGGACTGTTTTTTAGATGTACGAAAGTATGTAGCACAAATATATCTTTAACAACCTTTTAAAGACTGTTTCAAAAATTTTTATTGGATTTTTATAATTACATCATCTATTTTGGGGGTCTTTTTTTAACATTAAATTCAACAACACTTGAAGATTTTTTGTTTCACGGATGAAAAACTGGATTTTAAAGTCCAATAGAATCAATTTTAGTGACAACACATTTCATTGTTAAACGTTTATTTTGATATTTTTTATATCTATTTATGCAAGGTTTTGATAGTTGCTTCGATATTACAGTATAGAATAATACTGTTTACTTTTAAATTTTTTAAAGACATTAAATAAGATAGATTTTGAGACAAGCTTTTTCTAAAAAAAGCTTGTCTCACTGAAGCAGTTTAGTTTCCTTTGACATGGCCTTAGATATTTTTTTTGGTTGAGAGAAAGCATATAACAAAAGGCCTCATCAAATTTTAAGACAACAACAATATAAAAAGAGAATGAAAGTGAATAAGAAATGTACAAAAAATGGGCAAGAATTCTTAAAACAAAAGAATTATATTTTGAAAAATGGCAACCGGATATTAATACAATACAATAAAACAGATATAATATTAATAATATGCAAATTTATTACATATTATATGCAACATATAATGGATCTAATTGATCTTTAACAAAGGCATCACGAAGATGCATGCGCTGTTTTTCTCCACGACTATTAATTGGAATTGTAAATGGATCACAGAGTACCACAACTCCAACCGTTAAATGATGATCTTCTAATAATGCTGAAGTGATAGCAGGAACCAAATCCAAGGCTTCTGATTCTGGTGCTTCAGTTTCTGCAACAACAACCAACAGTGAAGTCCATGTGAATACAGCAGATTCAACAATTCTTCGATGTGATCGAATAACAGAGGTTTCAACATCTATGGGATGGTATCGCATTCCTCGAAGCATCATTGTTTCATCAATTGCTCCAACAATAAATACAGCATCATGTAGCTCTGAAAAAATTTGCATAAAACTTTTATGCCTTATATTTATATGCAAACCTCCATCTGCAGTAATAGATTCAGTTTGACGTAAAAATCCGAGATATCCAGTTCGAGCAAATACGGTTGAAGTATCACCAAATAAAAGTTTTGCATTAAAATGATCCGTATGCAAATGAGCTTCTTCACCAAAAATTGAAAAATATCCTGAGGCATTATGTTGGGAAGCAACCCAAATTTCACCCAAATGTGAATCGGCACATTGTCCCTTCGTATCTGGATTTGCAATAACAACTTTTACACCGGGTAATAACTTTCCACTTTCCATTAAAGGTAAGCTATGAGGAGCACCTTTTTCAACTAGCGTAATTCGGTCATTTCGAAGTGCCCATGCATCAACATAAACGGTTGAAGGATCTGGAGAAGCGGCACCTTGCATACAAATAGCTGGATTCACGCGGCTTCCGAATGATGTTGAAACAACTCGAGGATTAAGTCCAAGTGGAGTGAATAACTTTGAAAAAGCATTACAAAGTGATACCCGTGGACGCTCTTCTGCTACAGCAACACATGTTCGTAAACTAAAATTCAAAATATAATTAAAATATTTTAAAATTTTTATGATAAAATAATTACCATGAAAGATTAACACCTTTTTCTTTTAAAGTTGGAACTTGGGCAGCTAAATCTCGAACACAGTTTTCCATAACCGAATATGAACAGAAGGTATCACGAACTTTATGCTGTGAAACCATCGATAACCAAAGGGATGGATTTGTTTCAACTTCAGAAGGTGGAATTAGAATTGAATGATGCCCAGAATAAACGGATGAAAGAGTCCATAGCGAAAATCCAAGACCAGAATAGGGATCAAGTGAAAGTATACATGTTCTTGATGGATATAGTTCACAAGAAGTTTTTAAGGATTTTGCTTGTGTTGCTGCTGCTAATGCTGTTATTACAATTCCAGCAAGCTGCCCAGTTGTTGATACTGCAAAATCAAGATAGCAAATATCCGAATGTTTTCGTTGAATTTGATCAATAACATTTCTTCGTCGTGCCACTGATGACGAAGGCATATCCTCAACATCAAGGATTGTTGGCCATGCCTTTGCATTTACTCGATGAGATGCTTCTTTACATTTTAGCAGTTTTATTATTGTTGACGTTGAAAGTAAAGCCACAGATTTTGAAACATCTACCACCATTCTTACTGTAACCAAAGTAGCAGCAAGATTTGAAGCAGCTGGTGGTCGAATACAGACTGGCACAAGTCCTGCAGCAAGACAGCCATAAAATGCTGTAATTAGCTCCAGCCCAGGGGGGAATATCAGTGCAACATGATCACCAGCATTTAAATGTCCTTTATCAAGTAATAAAGCTCCAATTCGTTCAGCTTTTTTCAGTAGTTGTCCACATGAAAGTGTATCCACTTCAACACCTTTGGAATTAATTAAAGTAAATAAAATGTGATCAGGAGTTTGTTGAACACGTTGCCGTAAAATATCAATAAAATATATTTGTTCATCGGGTGACATTGTTAGTTCTCGTCCAGAGGCAGATGCGATTCTAGCACCTTGAATTAAATTTCCAACCATCATAAACGCGGCGCCAACATCATGATGTCGAGGTTCACGTGGTTCTGGAAGATTTAAAACTGAACTTTGTGGGCACATTAATAGGGTTGAAGGATGTAAACAGCCATCAAGGAAGCGTTGCCTTGTTTCAGAAACATGTAAACCACCAAGTGGAGTTTTTGGTAATTGATTTGCAGGAACTAGAGCGATACAATAAAGACTAAGCTGATGTATTGAATCAACGGCTTGAATAACTCGGAGCATCCAGTTAAACGCATCTTCTTCAGCGACGTCAACCTTCTGCTCAGCAATGACACATACACGTTCATCTCGAAGTACTTTCACAGAAAATACTGCAATTCTACCACGATAAATAAATTTCATTGAATCTACAGCTAATACTGTTGCGATTACTGTAAAATATTAATTTGCATAATTCTCGTTTTACAAACAATATAAACTTACTATCATCTGCACTATGCTGCCGACCGGATACTGACATCATTGAGTTTTTATTTCCAATAACAAATGCAAGCCCCTCAGGGGTCATAAATCCAATTAGCCCACTTCGAACATAATTTGCTGGACCCAGCGGCTTGTCATCGTTTGATAAAGGCTGAACTTGAAAATTTTGTGTTGTAACTCCTTTTAAGCCATAGTATCTTGAAGCAGTGGAAGGTGCATGTAAACAAATTTCACCAATTTCATCAGTTTTACAAAGTTTTGGGCTTCCTGTTGGTCTTATCACAACAGCAAGGCCACCGGGAACAATTTGTCCGGAATCTTGCACGGTAAGACTTGTTAAACTAAAATATTATGTTAGCATCTCTGCATGTCCATAAATAACTTACGAATTTTCTTGATCAACTCGAACGACATTAAAGCTTAAAGCCGACATTGAAAGAGTTCCACGGCCACTATTACCTCCACCAGTTTCAGAAGGTCTTCGAAGACAAAGTGATCCAGTTTCAGGAGAGCCAGCAACAGGACATATTGCATCAGGACGAAGGCCTCTTGGATGAAAAGTTGCAGAGAATTGATCACATGGGGATAGAGACCATGGATTTGCGCCATCTGCAACAACCACGCATCGAAGGGATGAAAGCTGTAGAGGAGCTGCAGCATTATTTGTGGGGAGTAGAAGCTGACCATTTGAATCTCTTGGAGTTGCCATAACAGACCAATGTAAATCTCTGGATTTAACAAGTGCTGCCGTCGCTCGTAACTTTGAAGCATGAAACATCCATGAAGTTGGATTTACTTTCATTACAGAATATGGTACAAATATCACCCGCATTCCAGCATATATTGCTGCTAATATTCCATGCCATAAACCAATATCTCGTTTAAAATCTAGCACCGTAATTATTACTTCATTGTCTTTGTACCCCATTGCAGCAACAATTGCTCGGCAGTGTGCAAGCATAGCTTCACGTGTTACACAAACACCTTTAACACTTCCTTCTCGATCTGTGACATATTCAATATATGCATTTTCGCCATTTGCAATTGCAGAAGGTGGTTTCCAATCTTTGTTTGGTTTTGAAAGATGTTCTGTTACAACCCATTGAAGTCGAGGCCATCCCTTGAAATCTGCAACATCATTGGGGCCATGGGGAGCTGGTGAAATTGGTAAATGTGATGTAGAAGCTGACCCGCCCGAATTTGTTGACCCATTTGTGCTATGATGATACGTTCCTGAATTAGCAGTAATACCCGAATTAGAATTTTGATTTGTTGAATTTGATGAAGGCTGTGAACCATATTTTGGAAGGCCTTTTAAACAGGATTCTGAAGTTAGAGCAACTCGAACCCCACAACTTCCAAGTAAAAATCCAAATTGCTGAATTCCAGCATCTCGACGAGTTAATGGCACTTCAACGGGAACTGGGACCATTCCAGCAATGATACAGCCATAAAATGCCGTTAAAAATGCAACGGGTTCTGTATTTGGGTATACAAGTGCCACGCGATCACCAGGAAGACATAGAGGACGTTTTTCTTTTCCAGAATTTGGAATTTGTACGGTAATAGTTTTGGTTAAAAGCATATGAGCAATTTTAATGGCACGGGTATAAAGTTTTCCTGTAAAAATAAAATTTGCATATAGCTTTAATTTTATGAAAGCTTACCATAAGCAAGAGAAGTTGAAAGTTTACCAGTATGATCCACAACGGTAGCACAATTAATTTTTGGTTGAATTTGTGCATGCCGTTCCAAAACAGCTTCAAAACTTTTTGCCGATGCCGTGGATCGTGTGCCATTTGCGGCTGTCATTGCAACAGGGAAATCACCTCTTGCAGGTGTAATCATTTGTCCAGTGGGCCTTGGAGCATTTGGATCAACAAGTTTTGTTAAAGCTAAAAAATGATATATGATTTTACCATTTTGTTACTGTGATAATGACGTTACCTTCAAGTTGTGCATCATCATCGTTATAATATTCTTGTAAGGGCTTTCGTTGAGGTCTCTGTAAATTAGTCATTTGATGTTTTTTCATTATTAAATTAGAATGCCATGACTCAATACCCAAAAGATTTTGTACTTGTATTCGACGAAATCTCCCCAGACAAAGATTTTTAACTAGCGAAAATGCCCTAAGTTCTTGCTGGACAAGATCAAAGCCAATTTGATCTCGAGATGCCGTGAGTGCGGCTTTTTCAATTGCAGCTCTTCGACGATCATTAATTTCTGGATCAAAAACTTCTAAAATTATTGAAGTATCAAGAGAGATAGGAAGTCGAGGACGTGAAAGCTGCTGCTTTGAAACATTTGTTGTTGATTGTGACATTGACATTTGTCTTCTTTGGGGAGTTGGGGTTGATGATGCAGATTTTTTACCATTGAAAGATTTTCTTTTTGGTAAAATATCTGTTGCTGCAAGATCTTTTAGCTGTTTTGGATGCTGAATCACATCATAGGCAGATTCTTCCTGTTTTAAAGCAGTTCGAGATTGAGATTTACTTCGAAGCATTGCTTGTCGAACACCCCCTCGAGCAACAGATCGTGCAGGTGGAGATCGATATTGACTACTTGATGGTGTTGGAGGTGCTGGTTGTGGAGCTGGTGTGGTTGAAGATCTTCTTTGACCCATTGGAGATGCAGGTACGGAATGGCAGTTATTTCCACTTGGTCGTCGAGAAAGTAAATGTGGTGACCCAATTGGGGATGTTAGTGGTGGACCATATATTACACTTTCCCGTCTACCAAGTGCACCCATTGAAGTTGAATCTGCAGAAAAAAGTGAAAGAGATGGAGGTAAATTTGGGATTGAGGTATTGGCAGTTTGTGGATGATGAGGTAGATAATTATGATGATTAGATTTTCTGGCATTATCTTCTATCAAGGCTGACGATCTTTTTTGTTGCTGTGATGAAGGATGATTATTTCGATGTAACGGAGCTGCCGAAGATTGTCTTCTTCGAAGTTGAATTTGGTTATTTAAAGGCAGTTGTTTTGATTTGTTATTATTGTTGTTGCTGATTGCTTGATCTGGAAATATTTGACGACCTCGAAGAATTCCTGTTGCAGCTTGTGGAATTGGAGAAGTCTTGGGAGAGGGAGCATGAAATTTTGAATTTACGTATGGCTCAAGTGGTTTAGGACGATGATAATGATGATGATGGAAATGATGATGTTCTGTAAGGGAATGTCGCTGCCCACTTCCTCCACTAGCAGACGATGGTGGATGTCCACGACGATCAAATTGTTCCATAAAGACATACATTATGGAAGGAATAAAAAGATAGATTTTCGTTCTTAAGCTATTATATAAAGCACTAACATTCTATTTCTTTCCCTCTGCAAAAAAAATCAGCAAAATTAAATCACCCATGACAAAAAAAAGAACACCATTATTTCTGGCAAAACAGAAGAATGCACGCGTCAGTCAATTAAAAAAGAAGGTAATCCAAAAAGACAAAAGGGCCAAAAAGAAAGTACATCAAATAAATCAGAGCTGTTCTTCTTCGATGATGAGAAATCCTTACAACACCGTCTCGGAAGAAATAAAAAAAGAAGTGTCATTTTTTGACACAAACCAAAAAAGAAAATCGTACAGTAGGAAAAGAAAATGATGAAAGAAAAAAGTGACAAAGAAGAGTTAAAGGTGAGAAAAGTAAGACGTTTTTTTTAAAAAGCTTTAAAAATTTGAAATAGAGAGAAATGTTTAGACCCGTTTAAAGAAAAATCCGCAAATTTTTTAGCGAAACAATAATAATAAAAAAAGAAGGGGGAAGATGTATCGAATTTCATAAACGCCATTATTGTTTTTTTAAGTAATAAGAAAAGAAAATTAAAGAAGAAAAAGAAAGGAGATCCCATAAGTAAAATTAAAAACTGGTTGAAGCTTAATATGTCACTGTTCTTGTTCTTCCTTTCCGTAATCGCATAAATCAGTTCATCAATTTTTTAAAAGTTCTTCGTTTTTAAGCTATCATTATAAAAAAAAGTGAACGTATAAAAAAAGTTGTTCCTTTTTTAATGATTTTTTTTCGTGTATTAAAAAAATTAATGGGGAAAAAGTTACAACAGCAGCATCGGCGACAATGATACTGCTATTGCTTTTTATTCTGCTTTTGCTGCCATCGGACTTGAGGATGATTTTGGGAAGGGAATCGATTCTATGCGTCTCCTTTACTTTCGAACATTATCGCAGTTGCTTTTCTCAACTTAAAAAAACTTTTTTTACTCAAAAAAAAGTGCTATCAAAAAGCCGTTAGCAGCTGTTTCTCAAAGTTTGCTTTTTTTAAAAAAATTATTGCAAAAAATAAAAAGAAAAAAGTAATAATCAAAACAGAAAAAAATGTGCGTGTCATTAAAACTTTTTTGAATGATAACTTTTGGCGGAATTTCCTTTTTATGTTTCAAAATATAAATAAAAGCAGCTTTAAAAAAGATCTATTTTCTAACACCTAACTGTGCCATAAGAAAAAAAGCTAGCTGTTGATGTTTGTTGAAGATGACAGCCAATCATATTTTTTAATCGTAAAAAATAAGAGACTTTGGGATAATATATTTTTGGGGGATCAAAAAATAATATTATTGTCTAAAATGTCAAGATGCAGAAGAAGAAATAAAAGATAAATTTAGATTTATTTGAAAAAAGCAAAAGAATTGTTTTTGTAACAAGTTTAAACTTTAAAGAAGCTAGTTCAAAAACGAAGAAAAAGAAGTGAGAATGAACAGAAAAGAAAGATGCTATCAATGATTTCAAACAAAAAAAACTAAAGAAAAAGATGAAGATGATGGCTGCTGTTTCTCACCTTTTTCGGGAAACTTTTTTAGCTACTTGAAATTTCAAAACACAAAAGAATGACCGAAATTTAAACCAGACTTACTTTTATGGGGAAGAAAAAGAAGGTAGAGAAAATTTTTCAAGAGGTGCGCAAATTTTTGTATGCTTACTTGGAGATATATATGAATATTAAATGAAGCGCTTCCCAAACATATCTCTTCTTCTTTTCCTTTAATAATATATCTCCAACATCGAATCTTCAGTAAACATCATCGATTTTTTATTCTTTCCCATTCTATATATGTCTTCTCCTTCTTCTATACTACAATTTAATGCTATGCAAATGTATGAGGGCATCTGTCCACTTAAAACGTGTTCATCGCTTTAAGGGTTATATTCCGTCACCAAAAAATAATAATATACGGAAAAACAATAAAATTCGCTGAAGCATTTTTTCTGCAGCAACGATGACAATGGCATTAATGCCAAAGAAAAAAAGAATTTCCGAAATTTTTCAAAAATAAACAAAATTTTCAAAGAATAAAAAAAGAAGGGCACATTTTTGAAAAACTCTGAAAAACAATCATGTCGACTTTTGGAAGTAGAAGCAGAAGAGGAAAAAGCAAGGGCAAAAAAGAGAGGAAGCGTAAAAAAGAGAGAGTTGATTCAATCACACAAAAAAATGGACATTCATCTTTTATTTGCAGCAGCAGCTATAAAAAAATGACCGAAAAAAAAGTCGAGAAAAAGAATGAAAGAATAAAAGTTTCTGATTGTCTTCAAATTTCTTTTTCTTTGATCAAATTGCAACAATACTAATTTTTAATATTAAAAAAGTGAAATTAAGAGCAAAGTGGATGATCCGGTTATTGGTAAAGATGATGGATAAGAGCATTTAATAATTTCTCATTCATCATCTCATTCACAAATCATCAAAAATGCGATCTGCGGAAATGCAAACAAATAATCGGTGAAGAGAAAAAAATGATATTATTTTGGATGCGGTTTTTATTTTAGCAGCAGCAGCAAGAGCAATAAAAAAGAGATATGACATCGCTACTACTTTAGAAATAAAAATAATTTTTCAGGAAAAAAATAGGGGAAAAGAATCCAAGCAGCAAAAAAGCGCAATATTTTTTATTGAGAAACATTGAAAAAAAGAATATGATGATGATCAAGCAATGACCCAAAGAAAAAAAAGCGAGCCAAACACATACATATCATCAGCAGATGGAATGTTTTTTTTATTAAAGCCTGAAAAAAAGTTGAAAGGAGGTGAACAAGAAAAAAATAGATGAAAGAATGAATGATGGCGCCAATGACCGCTTTGCTTGCTTTTTTGATGATGAACATGAGAAAAATTATGTGAGGGTGAAGAGAGGAGGTCATCTCTTTTTTTTCAAACATATGTCTGCCGCTTTTTTCCGAGAGAGATGATGGCAACGATGAGGTGAGTGAGTGCGTATAAATAAATATATTATAGTCAATAGACATGTTTCAAACAAATGACTACTACTATTTCTACTATCATTCACATCATTCAATCAATCGGTCACTCATTCCGTTTAGTCAGTCAACAAGAACAAGATTGAATTTAAAAACGATCAATTTATTTTTTGGCACAAAAAGACGTAAGAAGACCGATGAGATTTTGTGGATAAACATTCGTTCTTAAAAAAGAAAAAAGTCATCAAATAGCCATAAATCAAAAAGAATGTCCAAATGAAAAAAGCGAAAGAGAGATTTGTGAATTAGATCCGCCGCTTTGATATCTAAGGTAACATTCGTGCATTGACACTTGACACCCTCCCTCCTAGGAGACCTCTCTATCTATCTTTCTCTGTGCGCAAAGGATATTAACCGAAGAAAGGAAAACAGAAAATAAAAAAAATCAAGAATAAAGCTTTCTGTTTTAAAATTCTATAAAAATAATATCAAATATTCTAAAACTTAAAATTGGATCAATTTCGTCGAATACCATATTTGTACAAAAATCTGTTTTAGCCTTCAGAAATTAGCAGTAATGTTAAAAAGGAGATAAACTTACTTGAAGATTTTGAACCATTTTTTTAATATTATTTGAAATTTTTCCAGGACAAAAAGCTGAAATTTAAAAAACATAAAAAATAAATAAAATGTTTCTTTTTTTGCTTCCTTTTTTTTCTGGATAACAACAAAAATAAGTTTCCAATAGTTTTGCTTCTGCTTAGTAGTAAAAAGGAAGAGGAAAAGAGAGACTTACGAATTCTTGTATTAGCGTAATCTTGTGAAGATGGTGGCACTCCCGTTGTACTTCCAAGTCCGCTGTCGTTTGTTGAAGTGCAATGCCCACTATTCACATATACGGCATCTTCATCAATATCTTCAATAATTGGATCTTCTTCTGTTGGAGGCTTTGGTAAAGCTCGATCTGCGATATCCGGGGGAGGATTTTGTAGCCTTACAGCAGTTACGGCAGCGACAATTGGAGGTTCAACTCCAAATATTTGTGACGACCGCTGTAAACAAAATGTTTTTTAGAAAATGCCGAAGAAACTTTTTTAAAATATAAGTCTTCTCCGTTTCAAGTATTGGAAGCCAAGCCCCCGGAGGTAATTATTGAAAGGGCTTTTTTTGGTTAAAACAAATGCCATTCTTTTAAAAAAGGGGAAAACAATTATTAAAGAAAGGGCAAAGTTTGTTCTCATGAAAAATTACATGTGTGTAAATGTAAAAAGTTAAATAACCTTATTCTGTTTTCGAAGCCGCTGTTCATCATTCAAAATTCTTTGCATTGGTGAACCATTTGAAGAAGTTGGAATATTTTGATGTGAAAGATGTTGTTGTTGGTCATGTGAAGAAGAATGATGAGAATGATGTGGATCACCACGTGAATGAGATCGATGCCGAAGTAATCGGGGTCGTGGTAATGGCTTCGAAGAATTATTATTTGATTCAACAACTTGTTTTTTGGTGGCTGCATTAACTGAATTATTTTCTTTTGCTGCTTTAATTACAGGGCCATTCCGTGTGGAATCAAGTGTTGAATCATCTTCTGAACTTGAATCTATAAATATAGGATTAAGATATATCTTAATTGGGGGAATTCTTCTAACAATATGATATATAGCTGATATGCCGCCCAGAAATATTTGATAGATCTACAACAGTCTTTTCCCGCATTTTCTATTCTGTTTTTTTGTTCAAGAAATACTGAGAGGAAAAAAGTTTAAAGCATTCTGTAAAAGAAATAATGAATTGTTTTTTTAAAACAGAAACACATAAAACAATTCGCGCACTAGATCATCGCCAATCATCAGCGAAGAATATTATTATTAATAAAAGAATAATAATAATAACCCGAAATGCTTCTAAATAAAAAAACGAATGACAAGAAAAAATAAAGTCACAAAAAATAAAGAAGTCAATCTCAACAGCTGCTATCCTTTCTTCTACTTTTTGACCAGATGGCAAAAAAATACATACTCATAAAGAAAAAAGTAGCTTTAATTCAAAGGGATTTGTGATTAACGATATTTTGATTAGAAATTTTTTATAAAAGTTTTTCTATTAAATTGTATAACTTCTTTTATCAAAATAAATTTTCAAATTATTATTACTGTACATAGCTTTAAAAAGAGTTTTGAAAACTTTTTTTGGTGGATTTTTTCCGTGAAAAAACAAAGTAGAAACTTAGAAAAAGGTTAATCATAGATACGGTAGCACTTTAATAGCTAAACGAAATCTGTCAACAGAAGATCAAAAAAACATTATTCTTTTTTTGTTTCGTTTCAAAATAGTGATTATCGTGACTCAGAAGAAGCAAGAAAAGATAATAAAAAAATGTTTGAAAAGAAGTAAAACTTGAAATAAAAACAATAATAAGAGAAATAAAATAGTAACAAAAACAAAAGAAAGGAAAAGTGTGAAAAAGCAGAAAATTCAATTTTATATTTTTTTAATGTTAGTAAATTCTAGTGCATTTTATTGAATCTCTTTGGGGGGGGGGGGGGGGGGGGGGGGGAGAGAAGAGAAGCAAGTTAGTTCATTAAAATTGAAACAGAAGAAGGAAGAAGGGTTTAATGATTGTGGAAACAAAAAGAATCTTCTTTTTTTGCTTTGTTTTGTTTTTGGCTGTTAAGTGACACTCACGTGTTTTGATTTTTACATTTTTTTCAACTCCAAATATGCAACCCAAGAAGTCATTTTTTGTGGACCCAAAAATAGTGATAAAACACAGAAGATTATAATCGCCCAGGAAAAGAAAGGAAAAGGAAAAAAGTAAACGGAAGCTTTTAGTCATTTTTTGTGGAAGAAAAATTATGAGCTTTTTTTAGATAATAATCGGTCAAGATTGTAAAAATGGAAGAAGAAAAGGGAGTGTTAACTCTTTGACTTGGGGAAAATAAAGAGGGCGGAAAACTCAAGGAGAAGGTTGGAATTCTTTATTTATATAATTTGGCGCCAAAACATATTTGAAATCATGACGGTTTTTTTTATTATTACTATTTTCGGCAAATGTCAATAAATCAAATTATGAATGAATAAGACTTAAATGAAAATATATTGATTGAAATAAATTTTAGGGAGAATTAATTGGAGGGACATGAGAAAAACTCTTGAAGGGAAATGGTACAGTAGTCAATAAACTTTTTTGACATTAGTGACAGAACAATTTAGATAAACTATAACAATTGTATTTTTATCGTAAAAATAATTAAGTTAGTCAAAAAAACAACTATAGCCACATAAGTACTATACAGTTTGTTTGATAAAACACTTGAATTTATTTACAGAAACAACCAAAAACTTTTTTCTATTTCATTAATGCCTTCTTTTACATGTTCCTCTCCCAATTTTTTCAGCCAAAAAACTAGTTCAATCATAAATATTTCTTTTTTTGTTCAAAAACAATCAGGCAAAACGCCAATTAGCTTAAAAGCCCTTCTTTTCCTCACTTTTTCATGTTCCCCTTTTTCTTTTTTGTTTCACGCCTTTTGCGCAAAGAATTTTTTTATATCAAAAATGAGGTTTAAAAAAAAGAAAGAAAGAAAGATCACAAAAAATGAGTGAATGTAGTAAAAGAAAGAGTCACTGAATATATTCCATAAAAATTTTTTCATATAAAACAATTGCAATTTTTATTGAATCAGAAACGAACAAAAATGCAGAAACCTTTATTTTTTTTCTATGCTTGCTTTTTTCAGTATTTTTTTTTGATTGAGCCTTCTGCAATGTATATTGTAACGGAGAGGTGGCAGAAGTAGAAGAAGAAGTGGAGTTAACGATGATGACGACGACAAATGACAACAAGAAAAAATAAAAGGTCGAGAAGTAGTAGTAGAAAAAGTAGTTGGAACTAATCTCCGACTTTTTGAAATAATGCTTTTGTCATTGGATCACCCTCTTCTTTTTCTTCTTCTTCTTGCAACCCTTTCAATTTTCAGTTCACTCATTCTGTTTCATCCTTCGTTGCCTTCTATTTTTCAGGTTCAGTTTTTTTGTCACTCGATCGCTTCCAACAAAAAGAAATATAATTTTTGCAAGGACAACAAAAAATGAGAGGGGTGAAAAGCAAGCACGGAAAAAATTAGGGATGTAAAACAGAAGAGAAAGAAGAGTGACCATTGACAACACATTCTTCTTTTTTGTTTGACAGAAATCTGAACGGACAAGAAAAAACGGAAATATGAAGGGAAGGAAAAGAACGTTGTCAAAAAACAACAAGACAATGATGCTGAAGATGATGATGATGTACAAATTCTTTGTCAAAAAAATTATGAAAGAACTTTAAGAAAATGATAGAACAAAACAGGCTGGCATTTATGGCATTCTTCTGCCTTTGAACAAAAATAAAAGTAAAAAACGGTTCAAACTCGATCGCAAAAAAAGAAGTAAATGTTAGCTTTTTTAAAAAAAAGAATTTCAAAGAGAATCGCCGCTGCTGCTGCTTGTGTTCTCAAGACACTTGTCCACTTCAACAACCAACAATAATAATAAAAAACACTGACTAAATGCAGAACAATGAAATGCTGCAGCAGTAGCACGCTTTATCTCTCCCCTTTTTTGTTGATCATTGAAAAAAGAAATTTTTTTTTAAAAAAGGTGCAGTAATCTCTCCGTTCTTTTTTTTATACAAAAGTACAAGTTTTTCCATTTTAAGAAAAGTTTCATTGATTAAACCAACAAACTTTAAATTTAAAAAATACAAAAGAAAATTTTTTTTTATATTGTAGAAAATAGACAAATACCAAAAACTACAGTAGTATTTCAATATAGAGAAAACGCTAAAGCCAAATGACTGACCCAAAAGCCGTCAACAACAAATTCATCCATCAAAGGAACTAAAACAAATTAACAAACAACTTAGCAATTCTGACTCAATTAAACCAAAGAAAAGAGAGATAATTAAAAGACAAAAAATATCCCGACAAATTTGAACAACTTGAAAAACAAAAATTAGCCTTTTAATCGTTTTATTAGTTGTTTTTAAATAGAAATTGCTCTTTTTTCAAATGCAGCTAATCCTATGAAGGGTTGAGGTGGCACCTGTGTGAACTGACTCAATTCGGCTTTTCTTTCTTTATCCCACCATCTTTTATCCTCAGATCTAAGCCAGCACAAAAGCCATTAGTCTTTTTTTCCTTTTTTTAAAGTTTCAATTTTCATTGCCAAATCTTTTTTTCTTCTTCTGTTTTAGAACAAAGAAAACAAGAAGGGGCATTTGTCTTTCTACTTTTTTACAATCCGTAATTTTAGAAAAAAAATAAAAAACAGTGAAATTTTTGAGTAAAAGTGAAAATTGGTCACTTGTTTCTCACAGGTCCTTTATAAAGCTAAATTCAACTTTAAGCAAGGAACGAAAAATAGAAATAAAAAAATTTTGGAAAATAAAAATGAGGAAAAGGCATAATTTAAGAATTACTCACTTCTTTTTTAAGATAGCCATTTAAAGAATGTGAAGAAAAACAATTCTAAAATTTTAAGCATTCCCTTTTTTGATTCAATCAATAAATTCCAGAATAAAATAAATGTGTTTTGCACAATTAACGGATTAAAAAAGCCATGTGGATGCAAAATTAACAGTGAAACTGATAAGAACCTTAAAAAGCTTTCAGAACAAAACAATTAACTCTTTTTTCTCTCTCTCCAACAAATATGAAAGATCCTTAAAAGAGCAATAATATTTTACCCTATCCTCATTCATTCATTTAATTCATTGAAGAGAAAGAGAGTGTTCAACTCTTTTTTTTTCAACCAACAAGAGCCAGTAACGATAATGCAGAAATTTTCTAAAATAAGTCTCTTTTTAACGGCATTTGTCCTTGCAATTGTTTATGGACAAAAATATTCAGATGAATTTGCTAGAAGAAAAATGTGGCCGATGACTGCAATGTCGTCAACAAATTCAACTCGATGTCTTCAAGAATGTTTTAATAATTTTGAGGTAATTGAGATACTATTTAAATAAGAAGGTTAAATATTATTTATTTTTTATAGTTTCGTCGAAATGTTGTTGTTTATTGTGATCTTGAAACTCCGCCCATTGATACATGTGCTGGATCAGCTTTGGTTAACCATGATGATAAAGCTATTGTTCTCACTTTTCGGTAATTATTAATGGAAGAAGATTTTACCACAAATATTACTATCGTAACTTTTATAGTGGATCAGTTGGAGATCATCAAGTTACAGAAGAAAATGGCTCATTGGGCGATAAAGTAGATTTTCCAGGGGGTGGAAGAGTCTCACATTATTTTTATAATGCATTTATCCAAGTTTGGAATGGCGGAGTTAAAGATGATTATCTCACATATAAAAATAAATATCCAGATTATGAAGTATGGATTACTGGGCATAGTCTTGGTGGAGTAATGGCAGCCCTTGGAGCTTCATATCTTTCACAAATGAAATTCGCTGATTCAAGTAAAATCAAGTTAATGAATTTCGCAGGTCCACATGGTGGTGATCAAGCATGGGCTGAACGAATGCAAACTTTAGTACCATGGGCATATCATGTTGTACATCGATATGATTATGTTCCCCACATCCCAGAAAATAAAGACTGGCAATATACTCATCATAAATTTGAAATTTGGTACAATAATTCAATGGCTGTAGGAGATCCCTATGTTGAATGTGATGACTTTGAATCACCAAATTGCTCAGATAGTGTCCCCCAAAGTTTATGGACATGGAATGATCATGGTAATTATTTTGAAGGTGGGGATGTATGTCGATGGTGTCAAAAGAATCCTATTTTAACAACCTCAGCTACTGTAACTTTGTAAAAATTTTGTTTTCGTACTTTTTTGCAACGGAAAAATCAAAAACCAATAAAAACACAAATCCTTTTTTTGTTCAAAGCTGATAAGAAAACAAAAAATAACCCAAAAAAGACACAAATTTTAAGAGAAAGAAAAAATAGAACTGATACAAAAATCGAAAAAAATTGACCTCAACGATTTCAACAAGTTTTTTTTGTTTTCAGAAAAGAGCAATTAACTCTTTTTTTACTTTTTTCTTAAAAAACAAGTTTTTGTATTTTTCCAAAAATGAATCATTACAAAAAAACAGTGTTTTTGAAAAGTAACGTTTAAATCAACTTTTTTGGAAGTGGAAAAAAAGTAAAAAAAATGGAACGTTCAAAAAAAAGTGACAAAGAGAATTTTTGATTCCCTGAGGAAGTTTTGTCTAACAATGACACCAAGAACCACAACAAAGAAAAAGCACAGAATGTCCAGTGCCATCAAAGAAAATAAAAGATGCAAAAAAACATAAAGATGATGCTTTTTGCAATCTTCTGCAAAGTGATAGCAGTAGCAGTTGTTTTGACGTAAAAATCAAAGAAAAAGCAGCAGCTTTTTTTATACTTTAGAAGGAAAAAAGAAGAGTTTAGAGACAAAAAAGGGAAATCAAAGTTGTAAATCTTGACAGACAACTACAATATATCTAGATGTTAAAACGATCAATTTATTTCTAAAATTAGCTTCTGCCTTGTTGAAGTGTTTTGTTTTACTAACATATTTAAATAAAACTAAAAATGTACCGTAACTTTTTCTAGTTCGAATTCAGATACAGTAATAAAGTTAGAGCAATAAAAAATGTATAGTAGAATTGATTACACCCCTATATTTTTGACAATAAATTCAACATCACTCACATTTGTCAGACAAGTAAACGAGAGAAAAAACGTGAGTAATCAATCGTTCATTCATTGATTACTCTAAGAAATATATTTGTTTTGGACAAAATTGAAAAAGTTTTTATAGAAAATAAATGAGAGAGTGAGTGAAAGTCAATATATAAATAAAGAATAAAATAAGAAAAAAAATAGTAAAAAGAAAAAAAAAATTTTCTAAATAGACTGTTGTTGATCAAATATGTACACATAAGTACAAAGTGGGGGATTAAGAGTGCACACTTACCGGATATATTTTTTTGTATTGATGGCCTTCTTGAAGATGAGCCATCTTTTTTTCTTCTCATTGGTTGTAAAGCAACATATTTGGATTCTTTTTCAGATTTCTGAGCTAATGCTTGTAATACTGCTTCTTGTCGAATTTCTATAATCAAAAATGGATATCGAGGGATAATGCATCTCTCAAAAGGCAATAAACGAACCAGAATGATATCGACTTTCATTCCTTGTTAATCGTCGTTGTCGACGTCGTTGTGCATTTGTTGAAGGCGAAGAATCGCCTCCACCATTTTTTTCAATCTTTTTACCCAAAAATGGCAGCAATAATTTATCCCGTTTTTTCTTAAAACCTTTTTCTGTAATATCACCTTCAGAAAGCTCTAATTCAAGTTGAGCAAGTTGATCTCGCACTTCTACCGGCAGCTTATCTATATCCAATTCCGGCGAATCATGCATTTTCTGGAATTTTAAAAATAAAGAAACAAATATATATAGTTCCTTTTAAAAAAATTAATAAAAGTAAAACCGTAAAAGGTAAAGGGAAAATAGTAAATCCAAAAAAACGAAGACCCCGTAAAAATGAAAGGAGAAAAACGAAAGATGTCATAATGGATGGTAATTATTGATCGGAAATTAGTGTGAGTCAAGCAAAAACAGGTAAAAAAACATGGATGGATAATTGAGGGAAGAAAAATGAATATTAAAAAAGTAGCAGCAGATGGTTGGAGCAAAAAAGCCGCAGTATAACAACAACAGTTGGGAAAACAGAGCAAAAAAAATTTACGTCCACGAAACATAATAAAGCTGAGGGAAATATATTTATTTATTAAAAAAAATAGCGTTTGATGGCGGTGTTGATGATGACCACATCAACAAAAAGGGAAAATAGGGGGAATAGCAAAAGGGAAAAAGAAGGAGCGGCAAATCGATTGATGATCGTCGACGATTTTTCTTTTCCTCGATACAAACAGACAAGAAACATTCATTTTCTCATTTTTTGCCACTGTTGTCGCGCCACTGCCATCATCAACAGTGGGGGTCGAATATGAATGAAATGAAATGTAAGGGAAAGATTCCTTTTTTCTTCCCGCCTTTTGTGGTTTTCACCGTTGGAAGTCCAACCAAAAAATACATATGTGCAATATTCTTCTTTGATTCACTTTTTTAAATAAAACAATACCCATAAATTTTTGATAAATGAAAAATTAAGTGAAAGTGAAAGAAAGACGGGAAAGATTAATTAACTTTTAAAAAGCTTGAATCTGACAAAAAATTATGGGAAGGGGAAAGGTAAACATTGATGATTACTTCCTGAATCTCTTCTCTTTTTTGTTAAATAATTTCAAGTATAAAAAAAGGGAAAACACATGGAATTAAAAGCATCCTTCTTTGTTCTCTTTCATGTCCAGTTTTTTTAAAAAAGGCACAAAAAAGGGACTTTACGCTGCAGTAGCAGCAAAAACGTTGGTGGCGTCCTTGGGACATTTTTTTAAAAAAAGGTTCGCAGTTTTTATTTTTGCAGCAGGCTAGCAGCCAAAAACGAAAAATGGCCTCCGTTCTTCTACTTTGGTTATTCTTGTTGTTGGATGGATGAAAAAATGTCCGGACAACAACGACGACTTTTTTTTCTTGAAGAAACATAGAGTTGAACCTTTTCTTGCTGCTATTCTTGAAGCAAAAACGGATGTTTTTAAAAAATGAAGGAAAAAGCTATGTTAAAAGGGGCAACAAAAGAAAGAAAAGTGTTGCGGATATATATGTTTTTTGAATAATAGTATTTTTTAATACTAATAAAAAATTTTAAAGAGTCACGGAAAAAAGTGAAAATTGGTGTAGCAGCATTTGTTTGGAGACAGAAAATGAAAACACCGAAATTGCTTTGTCCTCTTCCTTATTCTATGACTCAGAAAAAAGCAACTGATCTCTCTCTCACTGACTTTAACAACAACGATATAAACAAAAAACAAAATGAGACAACTAAGGGGGGATAGTTTCCGGAGAGAAGAGTACAAAACAACGATAAAATGATGATGATCGTTTTTGTTATTTCCCGCCCCGTGGCATCAACAGCGTAAATTGACCATACACAAATTATTCAACCAAAAAATTCTATGATCGGGTATTTCTGTCATGTGTAACAACCGTTTTACAAAAAAAAGTAATACAAAGTGTACAAATATTTGAGTCATCGACTAATTCTCTGATACAATTACCGTATATCAAATTAACCCATTTTAAAAATTTAAAAAATATCCTCTACCGTATACTAAACAACAACTTGGGCTATTAGTACATTTTTTCGTATATATTTATTTTTTCACATCTAAAAATAGGGATACTTTTATTTTAAAACCTTGCATACAAGCCCGTATCCAGGATTTTTAGGGTGTCAGCCTAACATAGAAGGGTGCATCAAAAATATGTATGGGTCAAATAGGTCCCATGCACCCTTCTATGTTAGGCTGACACCCTAAAAATCCTGGATACGGACTTGCTTGCATAAGTGAAACACGCAATTTGGGTTGTGGTTATTTTTCGAGAAGGAGAGGAAGGGGGAAAATAGAAGAGAGAGAGAATGCTCATTAAGCGGCTTTCGTTTTTTGCCAAATTGATTTCACTTCTTGACACAAATTTTCTCCTTCTTTTTCACTATATTTTTGCGCACATAATATATTTTTAAATTTTAAAAAAATATATAGAAAGCAGATAGAAAATGAACAAACGAAAACATAGTCAATGAAAAAAATGAATTGTTGGGTGTTTGACCAAAAGTAAGGTCAATTTTTTTGTTACTCATTCTTCCCCTTGAGGGACATCTGCTTTCATAGCTTAGAGTTTAATGCTGAGTTGCTTGCGGCAGTCCAGTCATTAAATGATTGTCTCTCTGTTTTGGGCTTCATAAAAGGAACAACAAATGATGTATTATTTTCAATATCATAAAAATTTCTGCCAAACTATATCATAAAACAAATTCTTTTCATTTTTTACAACAAAAACAAATTTCTAATCAAAAAATCTAAACGAAACATTTATAACTATGCAATTTCTTTCATAAGTTCTTTCTGTTGAGCAGCAATCTTTTCCAGTCCCTTTTGTTCAAAACCTCGTTTAGCAGCAAGTAACAAATCATGTGTACCCATATAATCATCTTGAGCTTTTAATTCTTTCTTTGCTTTCTTGTCATATTTTTTGAAAACCTAAATATTAAAACTAAATTATGAAAATTATGAAAACTACAAAACTAACATTATTCAAAGCATCTTTAAAATCATTAAATATAGTTGTTTTTGCAGAAGCTGCAAGCTCTTCTCTTCTTTCACGAGTCATTCGTGGAGTTGGAATATAAATAACAATTCCCTCTTGTTGTGGAGTAACATTTAAACTTGATTTTTGAAGTGCAATTCGAGCAGCTTTAATTGCACTTGGATTATCAGCAAAATTAATCATAACCATTTGTGGAGATTTTTTTGTTATACGACCTAATCTATTCATTTTATGTTCCTAAAAAAACCTTTTTAATGTAACAAAAAAGTAAAGCATAAAATTCCTTACTTCACCATTATCCAATGTAACAACAATATCTTCATAAATTCTTAGATCAACATTTGTAGAAAAATGTTTAACAAGTTCATCATCTAGCTGCTTCTCCAAATCTTCCATCTCATTTGTTGCTTCAGAAACATATTTATTATTCGAATGTTGTGCATGAACGATATTCAATATTGCTTCCTGCAGTTGTTGAAAATGTAAAAGGTGTTACAAAACTTTAAATATAAAATATATTACTTTCTTTTTATCACCTTTTCGAACTTTCAAAGCAGCAGCACTAAAAGAAATTTGACGAAAATGTCCAACAAAAATGCAAGAAGATGATAATGGAGTTTTATTGAAAACTGTTGGAGCTTGAAAAGCATAAATTCTACGGCATAGTGATGTTAATCTTCTGGAAGCCATGTCTAATCTTTCAATTCTAATCTTACAGAATATTTGCCACATAACAAAATAAGTTTGTTAAACCTTTTTAGAAAAAATCTTGAGTCACATTTTCGGTGCAAGAACTTTATTTGCGGTATTAGACCCCTTTCAAAAACTTTACTCCTTTTTAATCTACAGTAACCCTACTATACAATTTTGAATTTATTATTTTTTAAATTTTTAATTAAACAGAAATATTTTATTGATTGTAGTTTATTAAAAAAAGGCAGCAACA
The DNA here is from genome assembly GCA_024447215.1 of Panagrolaimus sp. LJ2400. Lineage (NCBI taxonomy): Eukaryota > Metazoa > Nematoda > Chromadorea > Rhabditida > Panagrolaimidae > Panagrolaimus > Panagrolaimus sp. LJ2400. The sequence continues at coordinate 499,247 of JAMRYA010000013.1, forward strand.
CATGCATAATACCTACTTGATTAGATGTTAGTTTTTTTACCATTTCTTCTTCTTCATTTTTTTTCATCAAAAATACTATTTTTTAAACAAAAAATGAGAAAAAAAGTAAAGGCGGTGCCATTTTTAACGCAAGCAACCATGGATGCCATAGGCAGAAAATAACACAGCACTGAAAAGTGTTGCGCTGGCACATAAGCTTTCTTTTTTCAGAAGCAAGAAAAAATATTTTAGTAGTTGCTGTCAACGGTTGTTGTGGCTGCTGTATTTTATTTCTTTCCACCATTAATATACATTTTTTTATTATTGAATATTATATTTAATAATAAGAAAAAAGGTTTAATTTAAAAACAAAAGAAAGACCCGAGATGGCCCGTGGAAGACCCCGAACTGCGTCCAAAAGTGATGCCACAAAGGTAAGTTTTATCATTCATTAATCAATAGTTTAAATTTAATTTTTTAAAGGAAGGTAAAGTAACTAAAGCTAAAGCAGCTCCACCATTATCCTCGACAACCGCTTCTTCAACAATAGCAGAAACTAAAAAAGCTTCACCAAAAGGAAAGCGGCCTGCAACTGCAAAACCTGCTGCAAGTAGCAACAGTAAACGAAGTCGACCAAGTGCCAGTGCCAAAAAAGGTGGAAATAAAAATGAGAAACAAGCAAAAAAGGATGAATCAAAGAAACAAGTTGTAAAATAAATATCTTGTATAGCTACAGTAATAATCACATTTTTTATAGGAAGCCCATTCTGAAGAAGAGGAAGATGACAACGCCAACGAAGAAGAAGCTGATTCAGAAAGCGAATAAATAACTTTTTTAATTTTTTTAATTTAATAATATCTGCTTTTTATATTTTTTTTCTAACATAATTTTATCTGAATACGTATTTTTTTCTAATTAATTAAATAAAACTTTTAAAAAAACGGAGTTGTTTCTTTCAAAAATTGAAAATTTTAAACGTAAGTAAAAACGTGTAAAAATTCTTATAGCGAAAAAAGATAAAAATGCGCGAAAAAATTGTGAAAAAAAACTTTTGATAAAAAAAGCAACAAATATTTTACAACTGAAAAAACTTAAAAGTTTTAAATAGCTAGCTATTGTTTTTATTGAAAAGAAATATAAACATCTATTACGTCGTTATTACTGTAAACAGTAATAAATTTTTTCAACAATGAAAAAATCACAACCTTCTAAAAGTCCTAAGACTCCACAAACTCCGAAGAATCAAAGCTCTCTTCTATCATTTTTCTCTAGAGCTGAACCTTCAACTTCTTCCTCGGCATCTGTAACTAAACCGGTTAGTATTTTTTATTTTAAATTAATATTTTTCATAAATTCATTTAAGACTGAAACAAAACAAATTTCACCGAACGAAAATATTCCATTGGATAGAAAACGATCTGTTGTTGATCTTGATGAAGATGAATCTCCACCAATAAAAAGATCACAATCAAAACGTCGTAAAATTGTTATTGAATCATCTGAAGAAGAAATTGAAGCAATGGATACTTCACCTCTCAAGCAAGATCAACCAACTACCTCTTCAGAGGTTGAAGGAACACCTAAAACTCCATCATCTGGTCGTCGACATCGAATGGTCTTGAAAGAAGAAGATTCTTCATTTGAATTTAATGATGAACCTACTCCTGAAAAAAAGAAGATGCCTGCTACTCCTCGTACGCCAGCTTCAAGTCGTAAAAAACCTGGAGCTGTTTTTGCAAAGACATCTGATAGTACTCCATCAAAATCTAAAGCCAAAGCATCAGCACCTGCTACTCCTCATACACCTGGTGCTGTCAAAGAAGCATACGAATCATTTTGTGCAGATCCTGAAAATGTAAAGCTATTTTTTTCAAAAGCTTTTTATATAACTTTATTTATTTTTAGGAACCTGAGATTATTTCTGATTCTAAAAAACGTCAAAAAGCTGAGGAGTTTGTTGATAGTGAACGTTGGCCTCATGAAAAATTGTCTTTCTTACAACCTGATAACATACGAGATATAAATAAGAGACGTCCTGATCATCCTGAATATGATCCAAAAACCTTGTATATTCCTGCAAAACATTTAGAGGATCAGACACCAGGTTTGTTTAATGAAATCTTCTATACGTTACTGTAATTATATTTTTTAGGACATCAACAGTGGTGGACTTTGAAAAGTCAATATTTTGATACTATTATCTTTTTCAAAGTTGGAAAATTTTATGAGGTATTTTTTGGCATTACGGTACGCACGTAAAGCTTTAACTTTTAGCTTTATCATATGGATGCTGTTGTTGGAATTAATAATTTGGATTTGACACCAATGCGTGGAAATTATTGTCATTGTGGATTTCCTGAAATTGCTTATGGAAAATATTCTGATATGCTTTTGGCTCGTGGTTATAAGGTTTGTAGTCACCTTTAATAAAGCACAGGTCACTGTAGCATGCATGATGTTTTTTAGGTTGCACGTGTTGAACAAACTGAAACTCCTGAAATGAAAGAATTAAGAAATAAAAGTGCTGGAAGTAAAGATAAAGTTGTTAAACGGTAATGTGTATTATTCTTTGTACGTATATTAATTGTCATTCTTTTTAGAGAAGTTTGTCGAATTACAACTTCGTCAACTAAAACTTATGGAGTCTATGATGCAACAGATGATAAGAATTTTATTCATAGCATTGAAGCATCTGCTACATATCTTATGGCACTTGTTGAAGAACAAATTTCACCAAAAACAAGTGTTTATGGTCTTTGTTTTATTGATACGTCAGTTGGAAAATTCATTGTATGTTTCTTGCATTCTTAAAGAATAAAATTTGCTTTTTTCTCTTTTTCAGCTTACTCAATTTGAAGATGATAGTTGTCGATCAGTGCTTAGAACTGTCGTTGCACAATTTCAACCTTCGCATATTATTTATCCTAAAGGTCTTATTTCATCTGGTACTCAAGCTGTTTTTAATAGTGCTCTTACGGCTGTGAAAAAGGAACCATTGTTCAATAAGAAAGAATTTTATCCTGAAGATACTGTAGTTTCAAAGTTGATGAGCAAAGAATATCTTGGAAATGATCTCGATAAATGGCCTAAAGAATTGAAAACCATTTTTGATCTTGATCTCCATGTTCCACGATCATTAAAAGATAAAAATTTATGTGTTCGTGCTTTGGGTGGTCTTATGTTTTATCTTAATCGATGTCTTATTGATGTTGATATGTTTTCAATGGGTCGATTTGAAGAATATTGTCCACCACATCTTACAAAAGAAGAAAATAAGCCTCAAATTTCCGGCGTTGATCGATGGAAAGGAAAGAGTCTTGTTTTGGATGGTGCAACACTTTTAAATTTACATCTTGTTCCACCTTTCACTGGTAAAAAGGCTGCAGCTAATTTACGAGATGCTACAGCACTCAAGTTTTCACTATTTCATACAATTGATTCATGTAAAACTCCATTTGGTAAACGACTTTTGCGAAGTTGGATTTGTTCTCCCAGTTGTGATCCTGTTATTATTGCTGAACGGCAAACAGCTGTTGAATATTTATTGAAAGCAGAAGCTGTACAATTAACTAAGAAAATGGATGAATATTTGAAAAAATTGCCTGATCTCGAAAAGCTTTTACAAAAGTAAGTGATTTGTATCAAGCAGCAGAATACTGTATTTATAATTTTAGGATTAATACTCTTGGTTTAAAATACCGCTCCGAGACTCATCCAGATAGTCGTGCTCAAATGTTCTTTTCTGATAAATATAATAAGAGAAAGATTAATGATCTTATTACTACTCTGGATGGATTTGAAAGAATTTCAAAATTGGCAAAAGCTTATTCTCAAATGATTGGTGAAAAATGGTATGATTAAGTTTAATGGTATACGGTATCTTATTGATAATATTTTAGTGCTTTGATTGAACGATGTATTGGTGAAGAATTTGTTAATATTCGTGAAGATCTAGTACATTTTGAAAAAACTTTTGATCGTGATAAAGCTGTTGCGGATGGCCAAATTGTTCCACGTCGAGGCATTGATAAAGATTATGATGAATCTTTGAAAAAGGTAGCTGCATGTAATTCAGCTCTTAATGATTATCTTTCAACAGTTCAAAAAGAACAACGAATGCCCGTATGTATTTTTTTTTCATGTGTATGTTTATTAATGAAATGTTTTTCAGCAAATTATTCTTAAACCTGTTGGCACTAAACTTCGATTTGTTTTGGAAGTTAAAAATGATCTCAGAAATCCTACTGGTTTTTCATTGGAATCCAAAACAAATACTTGTAGACGTTATAGCTCTGGAGAACTTAAAGAATTAGTTGCAGAACTCGTTGAAGCTGAAAATGAAAGAGAAGCAATCTCTGCTGATGCAACACGAAAAGTTTTTGCTGATTTTTCGTCTCGAAAAAATAAATGGAATAAAGTTGTTTCACAAATTGCTATCCTTGACTGTCTTGCATCTCTTGCGACATATGCACAAAAATGTACTGATCTTGGATTCCCTATGTGCACTCCTCAATTTGATTTCGATTCTGACGAACCTTTCATTCAAATTGAAAAAGGATATCATCCTTTACTCATTTCTGGAAATGCAAAACTTGCTAAAAGTGCTTCCAAATTTATCCCTAATGATGCTGTATTTGGTAAAGGAAAAGAGAATGCCGAAGAACCTTTAATGATTCTTTTAACTGGTCCAAATATGTCTGGAAAAACAACTTTAATGCGCCAGGTCGCGGTTCTTACTGTTTTGGCACAAATGGGTTCACTTGTTCCTGCAAAGTTTATGAAATTGACACCTGCTGATCGTATCTTTTCCCGAATTGGAGCTCATGATTCTTCTTTTGCGGGTATGTTTTTTAGTTACAGTAATCCATTTGGGAAAACTTCTTGTTTTAGGTCAATCAACATTTTATGTTGAATTGAATGAAACAAATTCAATCCTTAAAAATGCTACAAAGGATTCTTTCGTAGTTATTGATGAACTCGGCCGTGGAACATCTACAAACGATGGAACAGCAGTTGCAGGAGCCGTCTTACGTGAACTTGCTGATAAGATTAAATGTCGAACATTCTTTTCTACACATTATTTCGCACTTTGTGATCTCGTACAAGAAAATCCAAGTGTCTTACTCGCTCATATGGTAAGAATTTTTGTTGAAAATTTTGTGTTCTCAAAAATATCGAAATTTTTAGAATTTTATCATTGAAAATGAAAATTCTGAAGATCCTACCGAAGAAGATATCATTGTACTTTATAATCTCGTAAAAGGTCCTTGCAAAAAATCTTACGGCTTTTTTGCAGCAAAGCTTGCAGGAGTTCCTGTTTCGGTAAGAGTTTTAATGTTTTTGTATTTATAAAAATACATTATTATTTTAGATCGTTAAAGATGCTTCATCTGCTGGAAATTTATTGAAAGAACAGCAACAAAAATTTAAGGAACATCAAACGAAAATAATTGCAGCACAAAAGTATCGTGAAACTCTTCGAAAACTTCGTGCATTGTGTACTCGTGAAAATGATGTTAATGAAATTACCAAACTTATTCAAGTTTTATAAGTATTATCTTTTATTGTTGTTAACCTCTTGTGTCGCAATCTTTTTATACGTTGAAACATTGTTAAATTTTATTGATTTTTTTGGTTTTATACAGTACACAACTAATCACTTTTTAGTATCTTGACACATTAAAGGATCTGTGTTTACGGGGCAGCTTTTATCAATCAAGTGACAAGCATTTGGCCAAACGAGTTGATTGATTAAAGGAAAGATAATTGACATGATTGTATTTGGTAAATCTGGATCACTACAGAATGAACCAATCAATGCAATCTTTTGACATTCTGCAACAAGGAATTGCGCAAACCGATATGAATTATATCCATTTGGATTAGTCAGCATTTCACAAGCTCCTTCAAACATATATTCACAAAGTGTACAACCAATTGAATCGGCTTCACTGAAACTGCTTTTATTGCAAATTTTAAAACTATTTAATTAAATATTTACTTCGTAAATTGTGGGAAAAGCTTTGGCATTTTTAATGCTGCTTCAGCTTTTGGAATTTTTGTTAAATCTAAAAAATGGAAAAAGACATGCTACAGTATACCGCTAATAGTATCATAGAATGCGATGTCAAGATTAAACGAACCAATATTGCATAAAGTTTTTGGTTCGATTTCATTAACAACTCTTAAAATCGAACGTTTTAAAAAATTTGTAATAAAAGGACGCCATTTTTGGAATTGTGCAAAACAGCTTTCTGCATCTGCTTCCGTTGAACAAATAGATTTCACTTTCAATTCAAAAACAGCCATAATTGATTCCTAAATTCTAAAGGTAAAAATACAACTATTGGGGAAAAACAAACAATATTATCAAGAAGACTAAAAACGCCGGCGCAAAGAGTTTTAGTTGTAAATTGACGAGTATTTGCTCCACAAAAACTGCTACACTCGGTTTCATATGTGTAATATTTAGCTAATTCTAATCCATTTTCAAAGAATCGATCAGCAACTCCTTTACATAGTTTTTGGAATTTCAGTGGAACATCATTACAGTATCCTTCTAAGATTACTTTTGCCTAAAATCGATAATAAGCTCGTTATAAATCATAGAAGAGACCAATTATACATGCTTAACAGCATCTTCATCTTTAATAACGCCAATGGCAATGTGGCAAGCTGTACATGTTGATAGATGACTACGAATAGCATTTTCTAGATCTTCTGATATCTCAAATTTCGTGAGTTGTGTTGCGGTTACAACACCTAAATCCCTTTTTTAAACCTTTACAAATAAAGCAAGCTTCCAAACCAACTTACCCAAAAATAAAACAAAAGCTGTCAGCACTTTCATCGCTTTTGTGCTCTCAACCAAAAAAGAAATGCTTTTCTTCTTTTTTGCTTACAAGGAAAGCATCCACCATAATATGTATTCTTATCAAATATAATCATTTTAATCAGCAGAAAAACTGCAATGAAACTCCATAAGCATAAAAATCAATAAAATAAAAATATAACATTTATTTAACTGCTACTACAATAAACTATATATAGATATAAATATAAATCTAGTTCTACAAATCATATATATTTCTAACATAGACGGATACAAAAACAATATAAAGAGAGTAAAAAGAAACCAAACTAAAACAAAAAGATTTTTTTATGTAGCAGAATTAATAACATTTCCAGAAGTATCAATTGAAATGACGCGTTCTCCATCAGCAACAACTAAACCAGAAGTAGAAGCATGAACACGTTTTTTACCTCTGATAACAGAACCTTTGCCACTAGCCTAAAAATTTTATTATTCATAGTTATAATTAACCAAGCAATAAGAAAGAAAGCTTACATCAACAGCAACATCAATAATAGGTGTCTTAATTTGAACATCACCAGTTAATGGAGCAAAACGCATAAGACGATTTTGGGATGTAATTTCAACGCTATCATTTTGTGTTACACGGATATGAATGCCATTAATGACCACAATCTTCTTATTGCCTGCATTGGTATTAGTGAAATGAGCACGTGTAACAATTTTATGACAAACTGGAAGATAACGTTCACCATAATTTGCAGCAGTATAAAATTGCTTCAAGGTAAAATCAAATTTCATTGGAGGAAAGAAACGACGTTGAACAGGAACAAGACCATTTCCTTTGAGGAGAGCTTTGGAGAGGACATATGATTCTTCCAAGGTATCCATTGAAAGGACGATACCACTTTCACCAATCATAACTTGCTTTTCAACATCACCAACACGAAAAGCAGCATAAATACAATTATCAGTTTGATAAACAGAAGCAAGTTCATGAGAAAGACTGACATTGTAGTCATTACCAATAGTAGCCTATAAACATATAAGTATAAACAATATAGAGGAGATAAAGCAAAAAAGAACATACCGAAAATTTTCCAAAGCAGGTAACTCGAATAACTCGATTAACAGAGATATCCACAACAACATTTGGTTCAACAAAGACGCTCATAGTACCACAATTATTTAAGAATGCACTTGGATAATAATAGGTACATGGTGCTAAACGCTTTGAATTTGCAGAATTATTTCTATCAACACTTGATGGAGTTCTTTGTTCATGTTGTTGTTTACTGCAGCTGCTATCATCATATAAAGATGATTGTGGAGTAGGATCAACACTCTTTGGAGGAGAAAGTGATAAAGAAAAGTTTGATGATGATTGAAGTTTTTCAAGAATATCCGGCATTATTTATTACAATTACAGCAGTTTTAGAAGAGCAAAGGAGAGAAAACAACGACAAAAAGACTTTCTCGGATAATCAGCAAAAGTTCAAAATGTCAGAAATAAATTTTTTTCGCGGACGACAAAAAAATAATAATGAACTGTTTTTTTCTTTTGCGATTTACTAACTCGCAGGGAAATATATTCGTGCAAGGAATGCCCCCTTCTATCATTATCATCTCTCTCTTTTGTTTTTCCTATCATCGTCGCAACAATACATGCTTGTTGAACAAAAAAAAATTTGAAAAAAATTGTTATAAAAATTTTTTGCTTTAATTACAGGATTTCAAATATCCTTTTTTGCAAATATATCCTCCTATCATCTCCAACACGACATCATGGCTTCTGCTGCAGCTGTTGTTTGTTGTGTGACATTTTTGAACTCTCTAAGTATAGACAAAAGTTTTTTGTTATTTTGTCTGAGATAAGATTTTTGTGCCATTAGAAAAGAAGAAGATAAGCTGGTTGTGTTTCAAGACTAATGAGACATATCCTGTTGTTTTGATCCCCTGCAAATTAGACATTGCTGCTTTTTATTACCAAAATTAAATGTTAATCTCCTATTATTAGACTTTTTTTCTTGCTAATATTCTTATTTTTTTATTTTACAAACAACAACTTTCTGCAAATATCAATGCAATATATTATGTACAACAAAAATTTGACATTTTAGCACAAGAAACACTTAATAATCTTTAAAAAATACAAAAAACAATTTTACAAATTTTCTTTAAAATTTAACATTTTTTTTCTGCTAAAAATGTGAGAAAAGATACAGAGATCAAAAGTTATTATAACTAGTTCTTGAGCAGTTTTTTTTGTTAAAAAATCTTTTTTTGGGCACAGGAAGTGGTGTAAAAAAAGGTAATTTTAGATAAAAATAAATTAAATTAAAAAATTTTCAAATTTAACAAACAACAAGTTGACGATATGTATGTACAATAAATATACTTTCATAAAATTACACTACTACTTAGTTATTAAAATAAATAAAGGAAAGAAGGGGGAAGATATTTTACAATTAAATTTAAACCCGGATGTATGCAATAAATAGAAATAGAAATAAACGTATTAAACTCTAAAATTAGTTTTTAATTTTTCTTTTTTTGGTGCTGCTGCTTTCATCATATTATAATTTCTTCTTCCTTGTTTGTTTCTCTTTGTTGTGAATTGGATATTACGTAATTTTGGATAATTTCTTGCTCAGCAGGGGATGTATTTCTTATACGTTCAAATGTTATTTCAAGAGCCTTTTGAACTTCAGGATTTTCATTTGCCATTGCTTCACGTATCTAAAATAGTTTGAAATGAGTTTGTATTGAAACCAAAGATAAGCAACTTTTTCTTACCCTGCATTTTGAATCATTATCATGCAATTGACGGACTTCTTTTGGTGGATAACTTTTAACAAAAAAATTTGTCACTTCATGTTTATACTGTAGTCCAGCATTTATTTCATTTAACTTTTTCTTCAATAATGGCCCTAAGAGATGATATTGTTGAGTTGTATGATAATCAGATATTAAAAGTCGTTCTTCTTTTGTCCATGAAATATTTTTAAAGAGGCCAAAATGGGCTTGTGCTAAATCTTCCGGTTTAAAGATTTCATTCTTTCTTTCAAAATGACATTCTGATGTATCGGGATCATCCGAAATATCCAATATATTATCAATTTCTATTCTTTGACTTCTTAATGACCTTCGTTGCAAATGCTTTGATCCTTCAATTAACTGCGAACAATACAGTATTGAAAATATTGTTGAAATAGGAAGAAAATAAAAAAATGTTAGCGTCGGCATCAGATTGTATGTGTACTTCAGGTCAGGTGAAATAAATGAATGAATGTTTGTTTGATACTTTAGATATTTATTTCTATAAAAGAGAGAAATTAAATGGTATTAAATGGGTTTAAAGTTTCTTTTAACGAAGTTTTTTTTCTTACTACTCGATATCTAATAAAATTTAATGTAAAAAAAGGAAAAATGAGGTTGTTGAAAGGGGAAAAAACGATAAAATTTATGGCAAAAATTGCGTCAAAAAATCAAATTTGTCGACGTCTTCTAATAGGGTTAATGGCATTAGAGGAAAATATAAAAAAACTTTAAAATAAAATTATAGAATAAAAAAAAATACAAGGGTAATAATGGGGCAAAACTCGTGATAAATAGAAAAAAAAGAGTTTAAAACACTATTAATTGTTTTATGAAGTTCTTCTTGGGGGAATGAATGGATGGGATGGAAGATGATGAGGGGGAGAAAAGGAAATAACTTTTGGTTTCAAAAAAAAGTTTTATCATTTGTATTGCTTGTCTTTGTTGGAGTATTACCACACAAGGAAGAAACCGACAAGCGTTCAAGGTCGTAACTTTATTTATTTTGTAAACTTATTTTTTTTTGAACGGAAACAATGAAACAATAGAACCCTCAAGTAATTTTCAAGTGAAGTATTTTGTACAACAAATAATAAAATTATCGTACATTTTTCGAAATGTTTCTAATCCTAAAAATGGAATCAGCAATATTCTTTTTCTTAAAAACATTGTGTAAAAAATGTAAGCGGATAAATTTGTTTTTAACATTTGTTTTTAGCATTATAGTGACCTATTTTGGATCAAAAATAAAAAGCAAAAAGCTAGCATTAAAATAAATGAAATTTAAAAGATCCAAAGTTCAAATTATTTAAGTGGTGGTAGAAATGTCACTCAGTCTTATTTATAGACCTTCAACCTTTACATTTAAATATTTTTATTATATGTCACAATGTGACTGTCATTCTGGTACTTTAAAGCATTTCACAAATTTGTGAAATTCTATCTGTTAAGGAAACAGTAAAACATTACAGCAGCAAACACTTTTCTCTAATAACTAATTTTCCATGATAGAGAGTTGACTATTTACGGAGTTTCAAACACGGAAGGAAGATTTCTTTTTCTCTATTTTTTGTGCAACCCATTTATGGGATTTCATTGAGAACGAAAAACAGATAAAAAAAGCTTAAACCATCTTTTTTTATTTTTAAACGATAAAATGTAGTAGCAGCAGTAGTAGCACATTTATATAAGGTGAATAATGCAAAAAAAAAGGAAGTCCGTGAATGGATTTTAGGATGGAATCTTGAGGGGGCGTTTTCCTTTGCTTGCTGTTGCATACTTGCAAAATGTGCAATGCGCTGCTGCTGCTTCAAATACAAAAAATGAAAGAGATAATTAAAGGAAAGATGAATGACAAAAAAGCATCCTACATTTTTTCTTTGTTTATTAACCTATAATTTTACAAAACTTTAAAAAAAGTTGGACTACAAAAAAACTATATTTCCTTATGGACCTGAAATTTTATAAATTAATAAAATTTATGAGACTATACTATACATAAGTTTTTATAATGCTATTATTATGTGCTACAATATCAACATGACAGATGTTTTTGATGTTAGGCCTTAGGTAACTCTTCTGTTACATTCGACATATGAAACAGTCATACTGTAGCTTCTGCCGCGGAATAATTGTTTTTCATAGGGGTTGAGCTCTTGACACGTAATACTGTAGCTTATAAAAAAAGGATTTTACGTAGGCAAGCCTTCCCATTTTAATTTTTTCCACAAACAAACATATTAAAAAAATTAATTAAAAACAAAACTTTTAGCAGTAGTAAATTTAAAGAATTTATAACCCATAGAATTTTTATGTGCAAAAAATTCCACGCAAAAAGAATGAAATAAACAAAAAAATTCTTATTCGAATTTCTCAGTAAAACTCTTTTAAGCTACAGTATCCCTTTGAATGAAAACAATAACGAAAAAATATAAATATATTAATTGTTGTCCTTGAAAAAAAGCCCTTTAATAATAGATATTTTTGCGGCTGTGGCTGCGGCGGCTGATAATCCGTTGGAAAATTAAAAAGCGCAGGCGTTTATTATTTTTTTAAAAAAAATATTAAACAAAAGAAACTTAACACAAATTTGGTAAAAGTACTTACTCTTTCTCTCTCTATAGAAAATTCTATTTTTATTTTTACTACCATTTTCTTTTTTTGACATTATTATTTGTTTTTAATTAAATATAAATTCGACTTTTTTTTAATAAAGACATGAATGTGTCGTGCCTTTGCAAGAAACATATTATTTTAAAAAGAACTTGAAAACAGAATGCCCACCTCTTTGTAGAAGGAGAAGAAACAACTTCAACCAACAAAATTCAAAAAATGGTTTTTTATCAACGCCAAAGGTCATTACGCACCTGAAAGCTGCGTGCTCACACAGGCAACATTCACAAAAAAAGCAAACAAGATTTATCCCCAAAAAAAGTTATTTACTTTTTGCCACATTTAGTTTTTTTTCTAAAGGAGGATAAAAAAGTATCGTATGGCGGCGGACGTAAAAAAAGAGAAAAAAGAAAAAAATTATTTTAAAAGGATTAGATTCAAAAAGAGTGAGAGAAAAGGAATTCATTACAGTAATGACAAAATGAAAAAAGGGGAAGAGAGAAAGAATCACGTGAAAACTTAAACCTCTTAAAAGTATGACTTTTTTGTTGATAAATATGAAAAAAGTGACATTAAAATACTACTTTTTTCTGCAATAAAAAAAGTATGACAAATATTTGCAACAATTAGTGTCCAAGGTGTACACATAGATATATCCCCAGATGGAAAGTTTCAATTTTTTTCTAATAACTACCCTTAAGGAAAATAGCAGTTGTTTATTACTGTATAAAATGACCTTAAAAATGTCTAAAAATATTAAAAGTTTTTCTCTGTTTCATTTTTTATAAAAAACAAAAACGCAAAGTTCAAACAAAACTACAGCAGTTTTATTTGAAAGATGTCATCTCTCTCTGTCTTCTAGTTAATCCGGGCTGGCTCAGACAAAAATGCCACAATAATCTAAAACATTTACATACAGACACTGCTTTGAAGTCATCATCCTCTTCAGGATATGAGGATCTCTCATCTTACTAATATCTAAATTTGTCGTCAAAAAATTATCTTACAATACAATATTATTATTACTACTACTTTTTGCTGCTACTATATTTGGAAAAAAACTCTGTCATGTTGTATTTCTCTCTCAGGAATGCCTATTATCGGATTTATTTATTATTTTTAAAAATAATATTTTAGCACCTAAAAAATTAAGAGACATGCGAGAACTTTTACATTTCCTTAATAGTTTTTGGGATATTTATCAAATTAAAATACAATTTAAGTTCAAATCTCAAAGGCGATTTTGACTTAAATCACGGAAAGCTTTTTCTTTTCCCCTAGGATTTCTGAAACGAGACATACAAAAAGATTTTTTTTAGATGTTAGTGAACGTTCAAAACAAACAAACAGAGATTAACAACACAAGAAAAAATTATTATTATTCATTTTCTTAAAAGTATTATATCACAGTGATTTTTTTGCAACGTGCAGACGGCCGTTGGGGGCGGAGCTTAAGTAATTAGCTAGCAACTTTTTTAAATTACTGCTTAAATACAAATGATGAAGCACACATTATTTTCCTATATCTTAGCTATAATTTTGTGCAAAATTATAATATTTTATAAAACTATGTCAAAGTTGAGAGCTATCGAAGTAAAGCTGTCAAAATTTCATCATTTTTTCAATAGCTAGCAACTTTTTTTAAAAGCTGTTTAAACACATTATGTAACGTGGAATATGTTTCTTGATGCCGTGTTTATTATATTTTGCATAATATCCACTAGAACTCGAGTTCTGACATCAGGCTCCGCCCCCGAACGGCCGTTGGCATTTCGTTCTTCATAGCGCTTGATATCACTGTGATATTTCATGATTCACACAGACAGCTATTTTTTCCTCTTCTCAAATATCTTAAAACTACCATATCCCATCTGAATATCCATGTTATCAAAATATTATGTATCAATCTGCTTGACAACAATCCATGTTTTTAACTGTAAATTATGTCAGTCATTTGACGGCATATTTTCTTAATTTTAGCAGTCATGTGATTACGGTAATACTGATTTATCGTATATTTTATAAATACATAAATACTTCAAAAAATTCTTTTAAGTCATCACGTAAGCCTCATGACCTACAAGTAAAAACAGCAATAACAAAAATGATAAAAATACAAAAAAGAATTAAAAGCGTAAAAGCATTTTAAATTTTTCAAATGTTTATCACTGCTGCCTCGGAACCAGGAGGGAAGAACTGAGCTGCAAAAAATGATCTTTATATAACCTCCTCCTTAACAATGTTGCCCCCTTTAGAGGGGCCATATTTTTCATTGAAGCATATCCTTTTTTTAAATACTGCGTCACTTTTTTTAATTCAGAAATTTAGCAAACTTTTTTATTTGCATAAATTTTGAATAAAACCTTTGAAAAGAAAAAAATAAGAGCAAATCTATCAAATTTTGAGTAAAAAATTTTGGCATTTTTGTTTTTCAATTTTTAAAGAGAAACATGATTGGGGGGGGGGGGGGGTTATTTTTTGTTAATTGAATTCTTAATTAATGATTAAAAAAAATATATTACGCGTTCGATGTTTTTGAAATTTGAGAAAAATAAGTAAATTCCTTGAAAATATATTTTTTTCTGGTAAAATGCCAAAAACCGGTTTTGAGTAATTATTTTTTAGAAACATTTCTCTAAAAAGCCATTGTCGTTTCTCATAAAACTCTATAAAAAATGCAAAAATTTAATTAATACTGGCTTGAAAATATAGGCCACAGTAATCTATCCATCTAATGCAACAAAAGTGAAAAACACAAACAATTTTTTAAACTAAAATCTTTTAATTAAAAACCAGCGACATATGGAGTAGGCTACAGTAAGCTTTTGAAGGAACATAAAACACATTTACAGTTAAAGAATGACGGGGTTATTTGATCGTCCACTAAGACACAGAATCTTAGATGACGTCTTAAATGGCATGAAAAAATAGCAAGCTTTAAAAAAGCAAGAAAAGTGTGAACTTTAAAGACTTTTTTCGGAATGTTCAAACTTTAATTTTAAGACCTCATTTTCTTTGCAAAAAATGGGGACATTTTGATTGCAAAAAGAAACGAAAGATACAAAAACGCGTGTGTGAAATTAAAAATAATCCAAAATAGAAACTTTAACCTTTTTTCACCCTTTGAAAAAAAATTTCGACCAAATTCAAAAGTTTCATTTCCTAAGAAATTTTAACGAAGAAAACGTAAGCATAGAATTGTTTTCTTGGAGTATTTCTGCTTTTTTTATAGTCTAAACAACAAAAAGATTTTTTCTTGAAGACCTTTTTTTAATTCAATTTATATTTCGAAGAATTAATGCAGCGTAAAAATATTTGAAAGAAGGGAATCCTACAAAATTTTTATAGTTTTTTTACGCACTTTTCGGCATCATTTTTCTTCTTCAGAAATTTGGAAACCTTAAAATTACACTTCCTTCCGAATAACGTCAAATTACAATAAATTTTTGCAGAAGGTTTAAACGGAAAAAAAATATGAAATAACTACAATGTTTTTGAATCACAAATGCGCGTTGTTTTTTTGCAAGGGTTTCATTTGTACTTTTTTAAATTTAGAAGAGAAAAATTTCAAAACAACAAAATAGATGACTTATCTTCTTTTTAAAGTAGAGGAGGATTAAGCGTCTTGATGAATACGTAATAAAAAAAAAGAAAGAGCAAAAAAATATGTGTTATAGGAAAGACTGTAGTCTTTTGCTGCAAACTTATGGTCATATTGTATACTTTTAAACTTTGTTTAAAAATTAAACAAAAAACATCCACCGTAACACTTCTACCAAATAACCAACTAGCCATCAGAAGGAAATGGGTAACAATTATAGAATATTAAAAAAGTAGTAACTCCTTTTTTTAATATACTTTATTTACTTTTTACTTGAAAATGTTACACATGACTGACATTTTTGTAAACTTCATTCATCCCATTTTTTTATTTCCTTTAGCTAAAAAAGTGATACTGTAGGATTTAGCCTTTTCTATCCCAAATAGGATATTAGTTTTTTTTACCTCCTTTTATAAAAGGATTTGCAAAAGACAAATACTTTTCAAAACTGTTTTATATCAGTAAATTCCATTAAATGGCTTCCGTCTTTAAATAAATCTTTGCGCCAAAATGGAACCATGGATTATTTTAGAGAAAATTTGAAAGGTTGGGTTGGACGGGATAAAGGTGGATATAAGAAGATGAAGAGAGGGGATTATAGTTACAATAAGCATTTAAACTAAAAAAATTAAAGAAGCAATTAATCCTTTCACAAGTTTAATGTTTATTGTTAATTTAATTACTTTAATAAAATTTAATGCATGAATTGCAACAAAAAGTTTTTTGCAAAAAATAAAAATTTAAAGCTTTTTTTCTTTCAAAATTTGTAAAGGTTACTGTGTTCTAATTGTGTTAAGTCTATTCATTAAAAAGCAATTGTAGCATTTTAATTAAATGCCAATTTTAGATTTTTCTAATTTAGATAATCTTTGAAATAATAATTAGAATTATTAGATTATAGAAAACAGAAAAAAAGACCTCATATTTGTGCAAAAGGGTATACTGTAATTTAATTTTTTGCAAACATAGAAAAATAGAAACAAAAAATAACAGCGTCTTTTATATTTTTTAAACCAAAAAAATGGTTGCAAAAACGTAAAACAAAAAAACACGAAGATTCTCGACTAAAAAAGCTGCAAAAAAGAACTTTTAAGGATAAACAGCATTAAAAACAAAGAAGACCAAGAAATATGAGAAATACGCAAAAGATAACACCCAAAAATGCCATTTTTAAATAAAAATTCAGTATATTTATGTTTTGAAAAATGATATATTTATTCGCGGCTTTTAACTAGAAACTTTTGAACTCTTGATGTACGTTATTTTTATTTATAAAAAATGAATTAAAAAGTTTATATAAAAATAAAAAAAAGTTTATATTTTTAGCTCATTTTATGGGGGTATTCCCTGGTGATCTAATTATTATATTTATATAAATATATAGTTGAATAAAAAGGGTGACATCAACAGCAACATAAATTTGGCAAACGATAAAAGTGAAACAATAGAATGTCACAATATTACAGTATTATAATTGTTAAGAAACTTTTCTTTTTGTTTAGTTTCTAATTCTGCAAAAACAAAAAGGGAAGATACAGTAATTCACATAAAGAGATTTTGGCATTTCACACATACAATAAAAATGTCAAATACAAAATAAAGATAGAAAAACTTTTAATTAAAAACAGTCAGAATGTAGTATTATGACCTAGACCGTAGTATATTTTAAGTATATACTTTTACTCTTTCTCTTCTTCCTTATTTCACCACACAGTAATTACTCATATTTATCAAGAATTTTTCGACAAAACATGTCAAAGAAATTCTCATAGGTATTACAACAGAGACATTGTCTGTCGAATACAATCAATAAATTAAATATAAATAAAATAGGTGCTATTTGTAATTTTGTAAAACATTAATGTATTAAGTCACATATAAAATACAATCAGGCTAGTTGAGACATCAAAGACATGACGTGGATTAGACTTTAAGCTTCCATGTTTTTGCATAAAAATATCGTAATTTATCTTTTGCTGACAATACAATAAAAGATTTTATGCTTGTTGTTTTGTCCAAAATTTAATTTTCTTAAAATACATGCACCTTCTGCGTGAAAGAATGCATGACTGATTTTTGCACGTTTATTTTATATCCTTTAATAATAATAATGATATTTGGAAGGGAGTTAAAGAAGATTATGATATGAAAAATCGGATCCAGAACATATCTATCATAATCTTAATAATTTAATATATTTGAAATATTGAAAACATTTTCTTTTAACATTTAATCACTTTTTCATTACATTTGATTAATCAACAGAATGGAAGGATACAGTAATAATGCTTACTGAAATTTAATTAAAAAGTTGAACTTTTTTAAAAACAATATACTTGATAAAAAAAACTTTTTAATGAACAGATTTAAAATTGACAAGTCGAATGTTGAAATGATAAATTTTAACATTTAGAATTTTCCTGAACTCAAGCTTATAAAGATCCAATCTAATCAAGGTCGCCTTTTTTAAATGTCAAATTTCGAAAACTTATCGGAGGGTAAAATCATCCCTAATTATGTTTATTAGGTTATATCACGGTTTTTACGGTCGGTGATATATGTTTACTAATAAGATATATATTTTTAAAGTGCTAGAAATATAAAAGTGATCTAATATGGCATATTTAGCTTCTCTATTGTATATTAAGTGTCAAAACGGTTAATAGGGAAACATATTTTGGGATATTTTAAATTTATTCCAATCATCAATTAGTCTTAATCGTGATTCACCCAATCGGACCCATTGCCCATGTATGGTCGTGAAGATCTATATATTATTATGAAGCATATATCACCAATCGTAAAAACCGTGGAAAATCGTGAAAAATTTAGCACGATTTTTTACGACTTCTCATGATTTTATAGGTATGGGTTATCCCCTATATTCACCAAATTTTGTAAACAAGGTCACCAAAGGTGACATATTTTAGGAAAAATGCGATCGGTCACCATTATTTCAAATTCTATAGATTAACATAGGGTTTCAGAAAAATTATAAATGTTCTAAAAAAAGCGCAAAAATTGTTATACGTGCAGGCGTCCAACAAACTTGGGAATTTTGCGCCATCATCGCGCTATCTCTCAAAATTCATAAGCAGTTAACTGTGTTATAACTGCTAATGAATTTTGAATTATTGTCGTGTAATTCCATTTGTGATTTTTATTGTTAGAGTAATAAATGCTTTTTTGTTGAATACCCTCTTTAAACAGTTTATTAAAAATATTTTTTTTTCATAAGTAAGATAAAAAAAATTTGCTTTCTATATGCTAAACAGTCAAGGATATATTTGCTTTGTTTTACAACAAAGCGTTCCAAAATTTATTACAATAATGCCACATTGAAGGGCAAGTTTTTTAAATTACCTTAAACTAGGTATTTAATACAACGAGTAATTGTTTTTTCAAAATATTTGTGTAACTGACAATGCATTTGAAAAAGGCGTTCACCAAAGAAAGCAGACAACGAAAGAAATGCACTTTTTTGCTTGATTGTCTTTTTCTTTATTTGTTATGGCTAAAAGAACTATTTTGCCAAGTACAGATAAACCAATAACGTTTTTTTTTTATTTTTAAATTTTTAAAGTAAATATAATAAATTTTCACTAATTCTTTTACAGTAATATATTTTATAATATTCAAAAAAAATTATGCAAGCCCCTGAATTAATGAATACAGCGGATGCTCCAATTACACGTACGATTCCATCAGGAAATCATCAAGTATTAGAAGCTGTACTTCATGCATCCATTCTTGATGAACATGTAAGTTCTTTTTATTATTTTTTATAACGAAATAAATAATAATAAATTAAATTCTCATAATCTCAATCACTATGTCAAAATTAAAAATTATCTTTGCAGGTTGGAACACTTTATGAACGACTTCGAGGCGTTTGTGATCCTGTTTTTCATAGCTTTGAAGAACATGAAATGGTTTTTGCGTTAAGTATGCTAAAAAAAATATATAATTATTTATGTTTATATAAATATAATTTAGAAACAGGAGAAGGCCCTGATATACTTGTACATTTTCGAAGAAAACTCAAAGCAGAACCAGCTTTATGGCGTATGTTTATTTGTTCATTTGGATTTTTTATTTAATTGGGTTGAAACTTTTTTCAGATTGTCGTTATGTTGGAGCTCCAATTCCAGATAATGGAAATTTATTTGCAATTTGTCGACAGTCAACTGATTCAATAATTTATTCAAAAGATTTAATGGAATTTGTTAAAAGTATTGGCCTCCGGCTTGAATATGAATTTGTTGCAGAAGGAAAAGTGTTTACTCATGGACCTATCAAAATCTTAGTTTTTAAAACTTCTACAACAGAAAAAATAGGAAATTATTCAAAGGATAATTTAAAGCCTTTGTTTGAATCCCATTTGGTCGAAGCTATGATACCCATTGAAAATGAAGATGGACCAAAATATTCTAAGCAACTCAAAGATTTTTGTGATCAGTTAGCTCCGTATGTTTCTTTCTTTATTGTTTTAATGGTCAAATGATCTATTTTTAGACTTGTACATTTTCGTAAAATTGATTATACTCAACGTTCTCGTGTTCCACTTTAACATATTATCATCACCATTACTACGGGTATACGGTCACCATCTGTTGTTATATTTGATTGATTGGCGTCTTCACTATGCATGCCAAATTTACTTTTTTTGAATTGTGTTTCTGCTTTTTTAAAATTGCTGTTTTTTGTTATGTTATTACCATGTTTATTATTTTATAAAACATTGATACTGTTTTTTGTACACACTAAAACTCGAAATTGCTATGAGTAAAAATAAAAAAAAGTCAGTAACTTTGACAGCTGGCCTCGTTTTTGCGCGACGTAGATATTTTTCAAATGTAAAAAAATAGCGGACAATTTTTGAGTTTTATAAATTTGAAATCGTTTCCCTTTTGAGTACATTTTGTTTTACTACGCGGTGCTTTCGAAATATTTTTATTTCTCATTAATTTTATTGTATGCTTAATTCCCTCTCATTTTATTTCGTAACTTAAACTTCTACCTTTTTACTAAAAAATATCATTTTTTAGAAAGCGTAAACATGTCAGATCCAAAATTGCTTAAAGAACTTCAAATTAAGACTGGTGTTGTTAAACGTTTAGTTAAAGAGCATGCAATGTATGTCAAAGATGCTGAAAAAGAAGCTGAAAAGATTAAAGCAGCTAAAGAAGATCCGAATATGGATGAATATGTGCTTAAAAAGATGAACGAATGCTTAGCTGTATGTTTTACCATTATTATTTTGTTTATTTAATAGTAACATATTTTTTGCAGGAAACAAAAGGAATGATTCCAATCATTGCAGGAAAGGCTCACAAAGCATCAAAAGAACTTCAAATGTTTTTGGAAGCAAATCAAGAACCATTATCTGGCAGTGAACAAATCGAAGCTGCAAATGCTGAAATAAAAACTGCTAATGAAATTCCTTTATTTTATTAAAATTTGATAGAAGGCTTGGTATCAGCTTTTTTTTGCAACATTTCTACTCTTGTTATGTTTTCGATGTAATCATTTTGCTTTTTATTTATTGAAAGTGGTTATGGGTTTTTTATTTATAATAAATTATTGCATAAAAAGGGAATGTTTAAATGTAAATTACAAGTATATTTTTTTGGGACCGTATGTTGAAAAGTTATGGCTGAAATGCTGCTGCTAAAATTATCTTTTTAATTTCTGGTTTTACATCTGCTGGAATTGAAGTTGATGCAGAAATTTGTGCCCAAAGATCCATTGCAAATTCATATTTAATGGTTGCGAATTGTGCTGAGATGGACGTATTTGTGGCAGTGGAAGAAGATGAAGAGAGTGTTAAAAGTTTTTCAACCTTAAAATTTAATTGTTTTAAAATTTAAACATAAGATGTATACTGCACCTTTGCTTCAAGTTCAGTAATACGTTTTTCGAAAATATTTTCATGATTTGTGGGAGCTGTTGTTTCAAGAAAGTTAGAAGTTTTTCGTTCAAGTGGAATAGGCTTTCGAGTGCTCTCAGATGGTGGAGGAGGAATTGGTGGTGAAGTTCTTGGTGGAGGTTCTGGAGCTGTTGCAGTAGTTTCTTCAGCAACAACTTCTGAGATAATCTCTTTTTCTTGGGGTTTTGGTTGAACAATTTCAACAGGAAGAAGTTGGATTCCGCCCATTTTCGACATTCGTGTTTGTAGCGTTGATACAGTTGCAAGAATCTGCCGTGGAATTGGTTCTTCATTCATATCTTTTTGTGCAGAATCAGTAATTAAAGGTGGAGGCGTAGCTTGTCGTGATGAATCACTTGTAATACTTATAATATCACTCGTTCTAAAATATTTGCAATATATCTACAGCAATAATTCTGTAATCCCCAAAACATACGGTGAAGATTTAGTTTTAACTTTTTTAATTTCAAAGCAAGAAGCAGTTCCATCAATTGCAACAATAAATTTTGCACCAGCTCGTTTTCCCCTAAAATGTTTTAAAAACGAATCTTCGAATCTTTTACTTTTCATTTTTAAATGTTTTGAATCCGTCATTTCTTCGGGTAATGGTTTAAGTTCATTGTTGGCAAAGCAGAATGAAAGTTGTGAAAAAAGGACATGACTATTCTCTTGAATTTCTTCTTCACCATCATTCCCGGATGAAAATATTAAAGGTTCAATGAGATGCCGAGCAGAAATTATCGCACAAAGTTTTGTATACAGATCTGAATCTGCAATAAATCTTGAATGAATTTCATCATTTCCCAGACAAATTGCTACAGCATTTCCAATTGTTGAAATTCGAAAAGATGAAAATGAAATTGAACAAAGCATTGAGCCATCTTCTACATCATCAAAACGTAAAACTTCACCATTTACAACCGAAAGGTATACGGTATGAATTTTATATTCTGCAAAATCAACGGGAATTGCTTCACCCAAAGAAATTACAGATGTGCCATTTCCACTGTATCGACGACTTTGAGGCTTGGGAATTATAGGTTCTGATTCATGTACTGTAAAAAAATATGAAAATTATACTTCAATTAATTATTTTAACCTAGTAAGTGTGCATAACTACCGTAATACTGTATTACACGAGCATACTCTCATTTAATTTTGCAAATTTTACATTTTCACTTACCTGATGATGGATTGTATCTGAAATCTAATTCATTCCTTGTTTGATGTTCATCTGTTTCATCATCATCACCAAATAAGGCAGCTAAATTTCTTCCATCACTTCTGCAATTATTTTTAAAACATTAATCTATATTTTTCGAATATATTAATAGCTTACTGTGGATCTTGATTAAAACCCGGAATTATTGAAAATTCATTTTGCATTTTTACAGTTTAATTCAAATAATAAAAAATAACATCAAAAATTTTTTTCAAGGAGTTAAACCAATAAATAGAGCTGATTCATTATTATTTTTAAAAAATAGCCAAATTCTTAACACGATGAATTTTTTAATGTTATGCTTATATATAGCTACAATAATACAAACACTCCCCTCTTTTTTAATATTATTATTGTTCATCAATTGCAACTGAAAAAAAGATTGAATGAGAAAGAACGAACGAACAACGTGAAAAAAGGGAAAAAGAGAAAGGAAGAAGTTTTAGTATTCGAAAAACAGCCGTCAATTCGGGGGGATGCTCGATCGAAAATAAAAGAAAAAAATAAATGTATATTGTTACCAGCTGCTTTTAAAAGGGTTTTGCACTCTTTTCTTCGTTTTTTTCATCTAATTTGCCACTCGATTGATTAACCGAATTTAACCCCGAATATAACGATTTTATTCATTTTAAAAAAGAATGGCAACAAATGGAATGGATATAGGATCTTTAACACGTGGTAAGTTTGTGGAATATAATTTGCATATTTTAAAGCCGTAAATGACTTCAGATTACGGAACATCTTCTTCGAGATGCTCCTCTACATCTTCTATAACATATAAGTCACCAGAGCTGGCTCAGAGATCTTTAATTACCTTGAATAACTTGAGGCAGAACGATTTGTTGTCTGATGTAACATTAATTGTAAATGGCACACGAATTACGGCACATCGAATATGGCTTGCTTCTTGTTCACCATATTTTCAAGCAATGTTCACAAATCAAATGGCTGAATCTCGGCAACGTTGGTTTTAGCTTATAAATGACCGTAAAATGTACGTTTAAATAATTTTACAAATTTATAGAAGAAATTCAAATGATTGATATAGATGTACAAACACTACAAACATTAATTGATTACTGTTATTCCGGAGAAATTACAATTACAGAACATAATGTTCAGGTATACTGTAAACTAAACATTCATCAAAAAAAACGATTATCATTATTTAGCAAATTTTACCCAGTGCTTGCCTTCTATCAATTCAAGAAGTACAGGATTTTTGTTGTGAATTTTTAAAAAAGCAATTAGATTCAAGCAATTGCCTGGGGATTCGAAGTTTTGCAGATACACATTCATGCCGAGACTTATTTCGAGCTTCAGATAAATTTATGAAATCTAATATGGAAGTATGTTACAATACGAAGAAACAGATAACTGTTTAATCATACCGTAACACTGAATTACAATTTATAGGAAATTCTACAATCTGATGAATTTTTACAATTACCAACAAATTTGTTATGTGAAATTTTGAGCTCTGATGAATTAGATATGAACGAAGAACATGCATATATGGCAGTTGTAAAATGGGTTAAAAAAGATTTAGAAAATCGAAAAACTGATTTACCAAAAGTTTGATTATTACAATAAAGTGCAGTTACCATAACCTTATCTTATAGGTTTTGGAGCATATTCGTCTTTCACAATGTACAAAACAATTTATTGTTCTTACAGTATCCCAAGACCCTTTGATAAAAGAAGATGTGCAATGTCGGGAATTAGTTGATGAAGCGAAAAACTTCATGTTACTTCCAACCGAATGTCCATCAGATGTACGACTCCAACCTCGTGTTCCAGCAAGATCTGGACAGCTTCTTTTTGCAGTTGGTGGTTGGTGCTCTGTAAGATTTTCACAATATGGTTTAATATAGTTTATACATTTTTTTAAAGTTTATACATTTTTTTAAAGGGTGATGCATTAGCAGAGACAGAATGCATGGATGCAAGAATAGGTCAATGGCGAAATGTTAAGTCAATGAGCAAACGCCGATGTGGAGTTGGAGTTGCTGTGTTGGATAAGCAGATTTTCGCACTTGGTGGTCATGACGGAAGTAAATATTTGAAATGTGTTGAAAGATATGAGCCATTACGGAACCAGTGGAGTTCCGATGTTAAACCTACTTCAACTTCCCGAACATCGGTTGGTGTTGCAGTCCTTGATGGATTTCTTTATGCTATTGGTGGACAGGACGGAGTAAGGATATAAAATAAATGAATGTTTAAAAAAATATTTAAATATTCATTTTTATAGGTAAGCTGCTTGGATGTTGTTGAAAAATATGATCCAAATGTAAATCAATGGAAAAAAGTGGCATCCATGAATTCTCGAAGACTTGGAGTTTCTTGTTCTGTTTTGAATGGATCTCTCTACGCTCTGGGAGGCGCTGATGGTCAATCACCCTTGGATTCTGTTGAAATGTAGAATTCTGTAGATAAATAAAGCTTAAACATTCAAATCGTTTTATAGGTATGATCCGAGAATTAATAAATGGATTGATGTAACTCCAATGGGAACTCGACGAAAACATCTTGGTTCAGCCGTGCTTAAAAATTGTTTGTATGCAGTTGGGGGAAGGGCATTTGAATGCGAATTAAATACTGCTGAAAAATATGATCCTAGAATGGCAGCTTGGATTCCAGTTGTTTCTCTGAATAGTCGTCGATCTGGGGTAAACTTTTATTAGCAATCTTTACTGATGTTTGAGTGACTCAACTTGCACAAAAATAATAACTGAAATAATTGATGGAAGTTATTCCATTCCTCTTAATTAATTTCTTCAATGACTACTGAGGTTTTTGCTTGTTTTTAATTTAAAACAAAAACTGTATTTCTTTCCTCGGTTATTGTTTGCTTTTTGAGCACCTTTTTCACTGTCTGAATGTCTCAGTGGCGTTTACCAAAAATTTCTACAATGCCAAATTCAAAAGTTCGACCCCTGCTCTATGATGATCGTTTTAGCCAATTCTGAGGCTTTTAAAAAGATTTATTTGTCTTTGATTACAACGAGAAGCGAACTGAGAGCTCGTAATATTTTATGTTTTTTAGAAAAGCGTTAGACACATTAAAAAATTAATATGATAAACATGTTTAAGGTTGGTCTGGCAGTTGTCAATGATCAAATATATGCTGTTGGAGGATTTGACGGAAGAGATTATCTCAAATCTATTGAAGTATTGGAGGAATCCCCCATAACAACATTAGATGATTTAACAAGTTCCCCTCATTGGAGATCAGCACCTCCAATGAAATATCGAAGACTTGGAGGAGGTGTTGCTGTTCTTGCAATGTCAAATGATGAAATAATTGCCTGTAATAATGCTACATCAAATCCAGAAACATCAAAAAGTTGTTTTGTTGATTTATCTTAGATGCCATGGTCAAAAACACATTCCATTCTTGCAAATACATACTTTCAAAAACTGTTATTA
Organism: Panagrolaimus sp. LJ2400; assembly: GCA_024447215.1. NCBI lineage: Eukaryota > Metazoa > Nematoda > Chromadorea > Rhabditida > Panagrolaimidae > Panagrolaimus > Panagrolaimus sp. LJ2400. The sequence goes on from JAMRYA010000013.1 coordinate 525,655, forward strand.
TTCTTTCAATTCATCTGTTTCTGGGGTATCTTATTGCATTGTTTAATTTTGTACTTTATTTTCTATGCAATTATTTTTGAAGAATAAATTTTTGTACATATTAACTTAAACAAAATATGAAATAAAAAAGTGTGAACTGTTTGCTTTTTCTTCTTCATATTCTTTCTAACAGTTGTCGGAAGAAGAGGGCTGGCCTTGATGGAAGAGGGGAAATTCTTTTTTATTGTTATTATAATTTTTGGCCGCCTGCCAGAATGGCGATAATTTTGGCGGGAACTCTTAGAAGGCAAGAAAAGCAAGCAAGCGGCGATGGTGGTAGTGGACCAATGGTTTTAGTTATGAGAGGAGAGGGGAAAGGAGAAGAGGTCATTTGGATGTTCAAAAGAGCGTTACAGCATTTTTTGAACGAACAACACTGTTATGGGAGGAAGAGAGTCCTTTCTCAGCGGGAATGAAAAAGAAGGAAAATATTCTCTATGGTCAAGGTAAAAAAGGAGACTTCATTATTGTCGTCAAGTTAAAAAAAAGACTGACTGAATGTATGAATAACGACTGATTGATAAGTGTGTATTTTTTTTCAAACATTCCGTCAAATTTTTATGATACATTTTTTTGGTGCCGGTTTTTTGAAAAATGATTTTGCGATGCGCAAAGAAAGAAGCAAATACCTTTTTAGGTAAAAAAAGTGAACGTTTTTACTTTTACTACTTTTTATCTGCAATTTGTACAGTGTTTTTTGCCATTGTGAACAATGTTTTTCTCTTTCAATCTTCAGCAAATGAATAGCTTCCTTTTTTTATTCATTGCCGAAAATTTTTTTCTTTTCTAATTTTTTTTTACCATTGCACATTAGAAAATGGCCACCACCATTGAAAGTAAAAGAAAGAAAAAGCGAAAGTGAAAATGACAGTGTTCATTTGCAGCAGCAGCGGCGGCAAAAAAATGGACCATTTCTGTGCCGGCGATCGTGGAGCTCGTTCCTATGTTTTTTCATTTCTTTCGCAGCAGCATCAACTGCGACGGCGACGACAGCGATGGTGGCAGTTCAACAAACACGACAGGGCAGCATCAGCGACGACGAGGACGGCAATAATGCCATTCATTTGCGACCTCGACTTCTTTTTCTCTTTTGCTGCGGCTTGTCTTCTTTTTTTCTTCCTTTCTCATTTTTGATCCAAGTGCTCAACATTAGAATGTTGCGCACAAGCGACTTTGCTATTTTTTTGGTTATTTTTATATTTTTTTGGCGGGAATGAAAAATATCTCGCGTGCCCTTTAGACCCTATTAAAATTTCTCCTTTTTTTCTTATCCCCATTTTTGACTTTCAAAAATTTCAACAATTTTTTTCCATAACTCTCTTTTAAGTTCAAATACCGTATGTTTGAGGGACCAATCTATTATTATGCAAATCGTGAAAAAGTCCTTTTTGTGAACTTTTTTGTTGAAAGAACCTAAACCCAAAAAAGGTTCGAAAACAATAGCAAAATTTTTATTCCCCGAACTTTTTGAGCGTACTTTTTTTACATTTTTTTCAAGCTTCTGTTTTGTGTTTTTCATTGTGAATTGTTAGAAGAAAAGAAGAAGGGGGATATTTTTTGCTGCCTTTTCTAACAAGCTTTTTCCCCCTCTCATTTTTCAAGCATACACTCCCCTCTGTCTTTCTTCGTTTTTCATACTTTTATTTCGTTTTCCCGTGACTATTGCTACTACTACCAAAAAGCCCAAGCTGCAAGCTAGCAAACAGTCTATAACGATTGCATTCAAATATTATTTATTTACTTTTGTTTTTCAGAAAAAAGCATCAACTTTTTTTTGAATTTTATTGTAAGCGCCAGTAATAAAATCTTTCAAAGAAGAAAAAATGGCGCGCAGCCGTTCAACAAGTCGTACACGGGCAACAGCAACAAAGAAGTCACCATCCAAAAGTCCAGCCTCTACAAGAAGAGCCTCTCGAAAATCAGATTCTGAAGTTGTTGCATCAAAATCTCCAAGCCGTACAAAATCACCTGGACGTAAAGCAGGCCGCCCAAAATCTACATCTGCAAAATCTCCAGCACGTACACAATCTCCATCAAAAGCTTCTCCAGCTCGTAAAAGATCTCCATCAAAGGCTTCCACAAAAACCACTTCATCATCAGCTTCATCCAGCCGAAGAAGCCGTTCTCGATCAACTGGATCTCGAGGTACACCAAAATCTGTTGCATCATCAATCCTCGAAAAATCATCTAAAATTGCCTCATCAATTGGTGACAAATCTTCTAAACTTGCTTCATCAGCTCTTGACAAATCATCTCGAATTGCTTCATCCCTTGGTGATAAATTGGAAAGCAGCGTTCGAAGAACCCTTACTCCTAAAGATGAAAGCCCACTTCGTACGCCTGACATTTATCATCGCCGAAGCCCTTCACCCATCTTCAGCAGTACTCGGCCACGTCGTGCTGCCGCAATTGCAGCAAATCGTGAATTAATGGGAACTGAATCTGCTCGATATTTGCATACTCGTCGAGCTGTTGAACCTGCACGTGCTGGCTCAATCCTTCCAAGAATTGAATGGCCAAAATGGACTCGAAAATTAAAGAATCATTTCAAAGCTCATTCAGTTTTTTATTCTGTGCTACTTACTACTCTCCTTTGTTTGGCTGCCTTTTATCTCTTTGGAAAACAAATCCAAAAACAATTACATCAAATTAGTCATTCATTGTCAGAAATTTATGAAGAACAAAGAAAACGCTTTGAGTAAGTTTCTGCTTTATTATTTTACAAATCATAACACTATTTTTCAAATACAACTAACATCTTACACGTAATTCCATATATATCCATCCACAAATATATCCAAAACAAAAGTACAACTAACCATTCCATTCTTTTCCTTATAGCACAATGTTATGGGAATCGCAGACAGAAAAAGCCGAAAAAGCTGCTCGAGAAAATGCTCTTCCCCCTCCGCCACCACCAAATCATCAAAAGGCTCCTGTAAAGCCTCCAAATCCACATATCCCTACAATACCGAAGGGCACTGTTGAACCCGCTCATCAACTTTAATAATTATTTTTAAATACTTTTAATAATATAATATAGTAGCTAAAAAAGTTGAATAGAAAAATTGATATTAAATCAAAAGGTATTGTCGCGATTTCCATAAAATTTTAAAAGTTCCATTTTCCCATTAAAAATTCCACACATTTTTTTTTTGTTGCACCTTTGTTTTTTTGTTTAATAATTTTGCTGCGACATTTAGCTTTTGATTAATAAAATATTTTTATTCATACTTTTATAGGCCTCGAACGAATTACATTTCTGGCTTCTTTGAAAAGCAGTAACTCTGGTATCTCTTCTTCTTCATCTATCTCCCGAATCATTCAATAATCAATGGTGATTATATATTTACAAAATACATAATTTGCATTTGTTTCTCATTGTATCTTCTCTTCTTCTATTTTAACAACTTTTTTTTATCTATAATCACTAAATCTCTCCATGTTATTATCCCTCATTTTTTAAACTTAACTCTTGTAACAATAATTTAAATTCTTGCATCTTTAGGAAACATCCTGATATTGTCAAGAAGATCCTTTCTGGCGAAATACGGTAGTTTTCTTTCGTTTTAAGAAATTATTTTTTCTTTGCAAAATATGGTCCTTTAAAAAAGTGATATGCATTTTTTTGAATCCATATTTTTTTGCTGAAATTCCAAGCTACTCTCTCATCACTGCCAAAATGATGTATAAAGCTTTCCACCACTTATCTCTTTTTTTGTGTTTTATAATTCCAACTTTTTTTTGTAATTTTTTACCACTCAAAACATTGATCTTTTACAAAAATTTCAATTGTTCTCAATTTTTATTCGTCATGATAAAAATATGTTGCCTTCTCTCTTTCTTTCCATTCTTTATGAATTAATATTGTTTTTAAGTACTTATAAATCTGTGTTTCTTAGTTACAAAAGTAATAATCAAAGTTTCATCTCTCGTTTTTAATGTGCTTTTAAAATGAATCAATCCTTTTCTTACTGTTCTTTTTATCAATTGTATGTATCTACTTGAAATTGAATTTTTATAAAATTTGTGTTGTTTGAAAACCGATAAAAAATACAAACAAATTTATTCAAATCAAAAAGTTTTCTTTTGTGAACCAAAAAACAAACAGAAAACAAAGAGTTTATTTTTTAACAGTTTTAATTGCTTCGGCAATTGCATCAATGGCTTGATCGACATCAGCTTTGGCAATACACATTGGAGGCTTGATTCTGAGAACATTACCGAATCGGCCGCCCTTTCCGGTTAGGATTCCCTTCTCTTTAATATATTCAAAAATGTTTGCCATTCTTGAAGCAGGCATTTTTGCACCATTTTCATCAATTAATTCAACGCCAATCATAAGACCCTTTCCTCGAACATCTCCAATTAATGGAGAATCAATGGAAGCAAGTTCCTTCAAAAAATATGTTCCAACTTTTTCACAATTTTCTTGTAATTTTTCTTCTTCAATTACCTAAAAATTAAAAATCAAAAATGTAATATCGTAATCTTACACTGAAAATCATACATCTAAAACAGCTTTTCCAACAACTGATGCCAAAGGATTTCCACCAAATGTATTAAAATAAAGAGCATCTTTTAAGACGCTTGCAATTTCGGTCGTTGTAACAACAGCACCCATTGGAAAGCCATTTCCCATGCCTTTTGCCATAGTGACTATATCAGGCTCCACATTATTTGCTTGAAAGCCCCAAAAGTGTGAACCTAATCTTCCAAAACCAGTTTGAACTTCATCAGCAATACATAGACCACCAGATTTTTGAATAGCATCATATGCTTTTGGAAGGAAATTTTTAGGATATTGTACAGTACCCCCAACACCTTGAATTGATTCAGCTAAAAATGCCGCAGGGCCTGTTGCAGAAGGGAAATCAAATTGAAGGCATTCTTTAAACTGTTTGAAATATTCTTTTCCAGCTTTGCATTCATCTAAACATATTTTTGTGTATTGTATCTCATTTATTCAAAAATACCTGAACTTGAACAATCACAATTTCGTTTTGTTTGAATCGGAGAATCTCGGCATTTCGATCCACCCCATGGTCCGTTATATGGATCAGGGCACATAGTTTTAAGTAGCCCAAATCCGGAAGGTAAAGGTTGCTTCCAATTTCCAAGATTTGTGGCACCCGCGACAGTTTGGGTCATTCCGTGGTATCCATTTCGAACAGTTAAACAGTCAAATCTCTTTGTATAAAGTCGAGCCAATTCCAACGCCAAATCATTAGCCTCTGAGCCAGAATTAACAAAAAAACAAACTTTTAAATGTTCTGGCATTGTTGCGGTTAGCTTTTCGGCATATTCAAACATTGGGGATGTGTAATAAATTGAAGTGGTATGCCATAGCTTTTCAGCTTGAACTTTTAAAGCTTCATTTACTTTTCTGTAAATTTAAATACTTTTTAAATGAAAATTTTTGGATTACAGTAATCAAAACCTAAAAAGAAGGAATAACTTACGGATGACAATGTCCTACGCTTACGGTAACAATACCCCCAAAAAAATCAATATATTTTTTGCCATTTGAATCATATAAAAATTGCATGGAACCTTTTTCAATTAAAATAGGTTTTTGATAATATGTTACCATAGAAGGTGGTAAAAGGCCTCGTAAGGTTTGAATCCGATTCATTTTTTAAAAAATAAAACAAATTTTTTTCAATTTTTTTAACTTTGGTTCTATATAAGCAAATGAAATAGAACCAAAGTTAAAAAAGGGAGAATAAAACTATAAAAATTGAAAAAGCAAAAAATAAAAAGAAGAACAATTGTTTCTTTTTTCGTTCTCGAGAATGTCTGCAAAAATGCATTTGTTGTCTTCTCTCGTCTTCCTTTTCTCCAATCATTATTTTAGATTTGACCTTTGAGCTTTTTGGGTACAAGATAGCCTCGATGTTGGCTCAATGATGAACAAGAATTTGATATCAGTCAAAGTGGCATAAAACTTATCTTTTTAGGCTACTTTTGATTAGTAGTCTGTCTGATCCCAGTATTTGTATGTAGTAATAGGGATTTGATAAATCCATCATGGCCAAAGTTTTCAAATACCATTAAATATTTTGATAATAAAAATGTTGAAATATCGTAAAAATGAAAAAAGCGTTCAGGCCGGGACGAGTGCAATATTACTCAAAACTTGAACATTCCAAACGCCCCATCCTGGATGCCTTTCCCTTTTCAAAAATGTAATTAGCCCAAATAAATATGTAGGTAATCATAGATGCTGCAGCTTTCTGATGGTGTTGAAGAAAGAAAGACTGTTTGAAGGGGAAAAGAGAGAAGTGTGAAACAATATTGTCGTGTCAAAAAAGAGAAGATGGAAAACAAAACCCTTTTTTTAGGATTCCAAGGACGCCGGCATTTTGGGCGCCAAAACCGGCCGATAGAAATCTTTTTCTTTTTTATTTGAAGCAAAACAAAAAAAAAGTGATGGAAGAAGAAGGCAAAAAGAAACGAGTTCCATCACTTGTTTTAGGAAACTAAAGTTTTCTATTTTTTTATTACCAGGTGTCCCGGTTCCAAAAACAAACCCCCCTAGTCTCCAAAAAGGAAGAAAAAGAAGGAATCAACTCGAATCAGCTGACATACAAATATTTTTTATAAAATCAAAACAGTATAGCGATTCACATGATGGTTGAATGCTGGAATAACAGAAAGAGTTCAAAATAGGGAAGAAACAAACAGAACATCAAAAAATAAGAATAAAGATGCTAAGAAAGTAGGTTGCAGAAGAAAAAGAAAGGTTCTTTTTTATAAGAATGTCATTTATTGTCTTTTTCCTATTTTCTTCTTTTTTTCCTAAAAACACATAAGTAATACATAGTTAGTTGGTGGGTTGTTTGCTTGGTCTTTTGGCAGAAGAATAGAGAGGAGTGAAAACGAGAAGAAGAAAAAGCATATATTTTTAGACCCCCAAATAATATATATCTTTTTGGAGGTGATTTGTGATTGATTGCAGCCAACTCAAAGATGGGGGATAAAAAAGAAGAAGATATTTGGTGATCATCAGTTTTTAGAGGTAGTTAGTTGCTTGGTTGAAGAATAAAATTATGCAGGCACTTTTGGAAGATGACAATAGAAAGAAGCTATATAAATAATTAATATTTTCAAAACTCTTTTTATATTATATTTTTTGTTGTTGCTGAATGAATACAGCCGGAATGCCTTCTTTTCTTTGATTTGAAACAAGCATAAGCCAAATGTATGTAACAACAAGGACAAAGATAGGAGGAATGAAAAGTTGCACAAAATGGGAAGGAATGATGGAAAAGATGTACACCGTGTCCACTTTATATGGCCCCCTATGGCATATATATATATGTACGAGTAAATTTTTGATCATCATCTGTCTTTCTCTTACAATTCCACGCCCATGATGAAATTTTTTTGTGTGATAGGGACGTTGCAAACCTGTAATCGAAAACAGAAAAAAATTCAGTAGCACCTTCCCTCTATTTTCAGAGTCTTACGCAATCCTGTTTTTTTTCCTTTCTTCTGCGCAACTGCAGCAGCGGCAACAAACACCCCCAAAAAATATATAAATCATTTTTGATTTAAAAATTATCTATTTTCTGTAAAAACAAAAAAACTTTCCTCTCTTTCTCTTTTCCACAAAAACACATAATCAAATTATATGCCCTTAGGAGATAAATAAAAAATAGTGACCATCAGCCTCAAAGGCAATGAAATGAAATGGCCTAGGGGATAAACAACCAAAAAAATGTTGCATAAACTTTTGTCCTTCAAAAAGATATGGTTTACAAACCTGTTTTAAGAGATATCAGAAACAAAAAAGAGATTTGTCCTTCAAATCTACCCTTTTTTTAAAAAAAGAGATATTAAATGGGATGACATAATAGCGTTTCTTTCTTTTCTGATCAACGGCCTTATCTTCCCTTTTTCTCTCATTCTTTTCTTTCTTTGCAATTCAGACGTAAAAAAAGTTGTCCAAGGATTACGCGAAGACCGGCTTCTGAAATAAAGAATTCTGAAACCGGATTTGGGAAGGAAATGGCGGGCATATCAAGAAGCCACCACCACTTTCAACCATATCAAAGAAAAGAATTAAAGGGATTTTAACTAAAAAAATAAATTTGTAATTTTTGAACAGGTTTAACAAATTAATTGATTATAAAAGCTTGTAAAACGTTGTTTTTGAATAAACCGTTGTTAACTCATAAAATTGAAGACATTTAGTTTTCTAAATTAACACAAGCAAAAAACAGATGTGACAAATTAAATTTTTCATTGATTTATGATTTATACAGTAATCAAAAGATGCTATAACGCTTGAAAGAGTATTTAAAGGTTTATGCTTAAAATAACAAAAGAAGGCTACGGTAACAAGATGCTGTAATAAACAAATCATTCCAAAATATATATTTATTCGACAAATCTATTTGAAAATAACATACAGTTTAAAAAAATTACATACGTCGAAAAAACATCAAGTCTATTAAGATTTATTCAATCACACATTTTCCTTCTAATGATGATGACGTTCCTTTTCAAATCCAACTCCCTAAAGAACAAAATCAGTTTTAAACAAATATAATACAGAAACATACAGGTACGTATTGCTCTGCAGCGTTATGGAAGAGTGAATGATTTCCATCACCCCATGGGAAAGGCTTGTTACGAACCTAGAAAAAAAAATAAAGTTAAATTCTCATTGCACAAACATACATTAAGATAAGGATATTCGACATATTCACGACGAGGAGCAGCTAAAAAATATATTATTATTGTATTTGCAAAAGTCAGATAAACAAAATAACAAACCATGATGTTTTGAATGATCAGCCCAAGCAGCATAAAATGTCAAAGCCAAACAAGGAATTGAAGCAATCCAGAAGATTTTTTTCCAAGTTTCTTTAGTTCCTTCAGCAGGTTTAAGTCCACCAACATATTCTAGAAATCAATACAGTAATACAAGTTTAAATGCAAAAAGTCAAGTCAAAAACCCAACCTTTGCGAAAATGGTCAAAATTATTTGAACCATAAAAGCTGCCAGATGAATTACGAGTTGCTTGAACTTGTCCAGTACGACGAACAGCTCCAACAGCTAAACGAGGAAAATTGAGAGCCATAATTCTAGAAGTCAATACAGTAATACATATTGGTAAGTTTAAATGCAAAAAAAGATATTTAAATGGTAGTTTGTTTACCAATCAATCAAAAGGAAAATATCGTATCAAAAAAATGTGAAAGTATATTCAAAATTTGTACAAACAGAATGATATGCAAAAACAAAACAATAAAAAGAAAAGTGTACACGTTAATTTTCATCAATGGATAAATAAATATTACTGAGCTTTCCAAGTGTAGAAGTAGCATCAAGCAAAAAATCACGAGTATGAGCAATTTCAAATTGTGTAATATAATTCAGTAGAAGTTGTCCACCTTCACCCTAAAGAAGCTCAATAATGTTTAAACAAAAATTTAAGAAGACAAACCGATTGAAAAGATGTCATTGTTTCAGTTCTCAATTTAGAAGATCGTTTATCCCATATATCTTTCACCAATGTTCTGAGCTGAAATACTTTTTTTTAACAACGCAGCAGACAATAAAATAATTACTTGTTCCAAATTTTCTAAATCATCTTGACACTGAGTAATAAGAATATGTGAAAGTTCAAAAAATCGTTCTGGTATTTCTGTAAATAAGTGAGCATCTGCTTCTGCTTGTGATACTTTATTCAATTCTTCAATAGTCAACCATTTTGGCGGCTAAAAAAATGTTTAATCGTTAAAATATGGATTTAACATTTTTAAAAGCTTACTATCACACTACATTTCTGTTTCTTTTTCAAAAACATTGCAATCCATACTGGTACATCAATCGGTACTTTAGGTTCAAAATGTAAATCTTGTCCATCTATTTTTTCCACATCCAGATACATACGAGGCATTATCTAGAATAATAAAAAAAAGTTTAAAAATGATTAAAAACTAATATCTTTACCGTTAATAGAAGATCTTCAGCAAAAAAGTTACATTGTTCGAGATCCATGTGTTAGTAATATTTCTAAATATTGTAAGTTAAAGAAAAGAAACCGTAAATATAATTTAAAATGGAACAAAAAAAACACTTAAAAAATCACGTTCATTAAAATTTGTTGTGCATCTTTTTATCCGTTAAATTCGTGTTAAGATCAATAGTACTAATCAGGTGGCAAATGCTTGATCCAAGAGATAATGAAAAGTTTTTCAAAATCCTTTAAACTTTTCATTAACAATGTTACAATACTTGTATTTGAAAACTTTTAATATAATTTTTTGTCAGTATACTAAAACAAAAATTATATTCAAAAATATCATGAACTGTGTTCAGAGCTCTAAAAACATTTTGAATGTAAATGGTTAAATGCACAGTTTTAACATACCGAATAAAAAGTAAAAATTTGGTGTCAACTAAAAACATCACAAAGGTTTATAAAGTTATTTTTATCTATTGATAAGCTAGTCTTGGATGACCGGCAACTCTAATTGGGATCGAGCTATATTAAATCTGCGTCATCCATTTGTCACCATTTATTTGTACATCAAAAATTGCGTTTGACGTTTTTTGAAAAATTTATCAAGACTTTTTAAGATTATTATTTTAAGAATTTTTGGGTATTAATTATCAGCAATATAAACAGTTTTCATATCACATCTTTCACAAGTAAATCACTTTTGTAAGAAAGTTTAAAGTTCAAATTTAAACATTAATAATTTCATACTTTGATTGCTAAATCGTCTTCATGAGCTTATGAAAATGATTAAAAAATTGTATCTTTCTTGACTGTTTTAAATGTTATTCAATATATTTTTCATATTTGATTATGTTTTATAAAAATATTTTTTTAAAAAGCATTTATTTTGAAATTTGATAATCATGGAAAAATGGGTAAAAATTGTTTAAAAATTTAAAAAAGCAATAAAATAAAAGTGATACTTTTGTAACGTTTCTATTTATCATGGATTCCTAGGTAGCTGTTTTTTTAAGTGTACAGCTTTGATGAAACTATTTTACCGTAATCTGTAAAAAAATTTAAGATTTCAGTTGAATTCATATTAGCCATTTTTGGAGCAAATATTTGCTTTCTGTTTTTAAGGTTTAATTAGAAAAATATGGTTATACCATGGAGAAAATATGAAATTTTCGAAGAAAAGCTTTGGAAAATGACCTTCTTTGAGCGACATCTGTCAACAAAAGTTGAAACTCCCGAGGGCAAAAAAATAAAGTGAAGTGCTGTTTCTGCCACTTTCGTTTTTTTCATTCATTTTTTGGTGGTACTTCTTCTGTTTTTTCTTTCTTTTATGGTTTTTAGTGGTGTCTTTTTTTATTTATTTCAATCTCTGTTTTTTTTCTAGTCATCAACGACACGACCCTTAACGAATTCATTGCTTTTGCTGCTGTTGCTTCTGCTGCTTCAGAAAAAGTATTTTTTGCCGGAAATTTTTCCTGCTCGACCCGGTGAAAGAACAAAACAAAAAAGGCGGCAGTCAACAACTTTGAAAAAGAAAAAGTGAAAAGCACCGCCTGCAATTCTTTTAAATTTGCAACAACACAAAAAAAGAAGGAAACAAAAAAATGCGTTTATTTGCAACTCGACAGTCAGCATTTGTAATGGCACCTTCATCATCATCAACAATGGCATCCCTTCGAGTGCCACTAACATCAGGAGGGCATTCAAATCCAATTGCAGGTAGTAGTAGTGGAGGACCGCCTACTTATGAAACTTTTTCATCTACTACTTCAGCAGCAATCACAGGTGAAGCAGAAGAAAGACAGCAGCAGCTTAAAAGGGGCTTGACTTCTGCTACAACAAGTTATTATGCTCGACGGCCCTTTTCATCCCCAGATGAAAATGGACTTCCACTTCCACCACCAGATTTAAAAAGGTTACAACGAATAATTTGGAGACGTCGAATTTTTTCATTTTTTCCACCAATGTCACAAAAATTTGCTGAACGCTTAAGGCTTGCAGCCCCACATGTTTTATTATTTATTGCAACAATGGTATACGGTATTGCTGGTGCAATTATTATATACCGAATTGAAAAACCACATGAACAATCACACATTTTTTCACATTCTAAAGCAATTATTGATGCACAGGTAAATTATAAAATCTACAATAAATTTTTATCTACAGTATACCGTAGTAAAGATTTTAAAAATTGTATTACTAAATTTACAAAAAGCTTAGTTAATACAAAAAGGTTGTAAATCACTGTTAAGAAACTCCCATGAGTGATTAGCTACTACCAAAAAGACCCTTTCCAATTAATGAAATTTGTGTTTCCTTTTTCTCGATTCCGTCTTCTTGCCTTTTTTTACAACTAACTCTTAACTCAAACTCAATTTTGTCAACTTTGTTCTTTTTCTCGTATTCTCTTGAGAAATTTAAAATCAACTTTTTTAAAATTGTTATTTTTTGTTGTCGCCTTTTTTAACTTTTCTTCCCCATAGGGATATTTGCTTCTACTCAAAAATCCTGTCGTTTTTTTAGAATGAATTACTTCATATTCAAGTTAATCCATTATTGGCCAATTCAACAAACACTACAATTCAAGAAGCTATCGATAAATTAATTAGTGTTTCATTTGATGCATTTGCAGAAGGTGTGAAATCAACAGATTTGCAGCTTCTAAAAACGAATGGCACTCGATCAAGTCGATGGAGCTTTCATTCGGCTTTATTCTTTACTGCAACTGTTTTAACTTCAATTGGTAAGCTTTCTTCTTTTAAATCTCGTTCAAAATAACTGTTCCTGCACATTTAAATTATTTTTTAGGTTACGGTCATTTAGTACCAATTTCAACATTGGGTCGCGTCTTCTGTATCGCTTATGCCTTAATTGGAATCCCATTAACACTTGTGACAATTGCGGATGTGGCAAAATTCTTTTCTGATTTAATAACAAATTTCGATGTACGTCGACCAAAATCTTCTCGAAGTGAAAAACAACAGCAAGAAGTTGAAGCCGCGGAAATTGAGCCATTCCAGGAGTCATCATTTGCCGCAAAAATATTTGTAATTCTTTTACTTTTGGTTTATATGTTTGGAGCGGCATTATTCTTTTGGCTTGTAAAAAATCAATGGGATTTCGTTGATTCAATTTATTTCTGTATGATTACACTTGTCACAATTGGCTTCGGGGATTTAGTACCAGAAGATGAACCACATTATTTTGGTTGGATTATATTTATGTGTGTTGGACTTATTTTAACTACTTTGACCGTCGATATGTGCGGATCTGCCGGAATTTCATCATTTCATATGCTGGGAAGAGTTGATCCTCGAAAAATCTTTAAACTTTTTAATAAATCCAAAATTAATAGCAGTGCCTTTGAGCCACATGATATTCGGATTATTCCATATATTGATGAAATAATCAAGAATTATGAAAATAGTGTTGCTAAAATGTCTATTTAAATAATAACAACCTTCGACAATTAGTAGAATAGAATACGAGAGCCTTTACTTTTTGAGTTTAGTTTTATGTTTTAAAAAATTTTGTTTAATATTTCGACTACTAATAAATAATTCATATCAATCACTTTTACTTGTTTCAATAAATGAAATACAACAGCTACTGTTTTATCAATTGATGCATTTTAAATGACAAAAAATATATTTGTTTACACATTTTTCATGCCATTTTTTTCTAAAAGCTTAAAATAAACAAAAACTAAATAAGTTTAAATTTAGTTCGAATCAATGTAATTCAAGAACAAAGCCATGCATTTATAGAATCATGGAGTGTCGCAAAAAAAGGAATCAGTAATATATTTCTTCAAATGTCTTCTAGGCATTATCCGAATACGTTCGAAAAAAGCAAAATGATTTCACTGAGGAAGAATCATTTGTAGCATTTTGCTCGGCTCAAATATGGTGTATCGAATTATTGGTGGAGTTGCTGCTTTTCTGATGCTGTGTTTTATCGGCGTTGATTTTTATTTTGCTTTTACAAAATTACCTGATAAAACATGTACTAATGTTAAATTCTACAGTAAGTTCTTCACGTCAATAAAAACGGTGTTAAAGACATTAATTTAGATTCTACAAGGCCTTCACCACTCGCTATGTTTAATGTACAAGATTCCAAACTGCGAGATTGTCCTGAAACACCCCCAGATCTTGTTGGTCCAATTGTAGCAGTCATGAAATTAAGTTCAGCTGAAGAGCAACATACTTTTTCACATCTTAAAAATGGACATGCTCAACCAGCTGACTGTAAAGCACGAAATAAAGCAGCAATTATTGTTCCATTTCGGTATGTCTTTTTTTTCCTTTGCAGCACATTTTTAATCAATTCCGATTTTTAGAAATCGGAAAACTCAACTACCAGTTCTTCTTTACAATCTTCATCGAATGTTGGAAAAGCAACAAAGCGATTACTCAATTTTTGTGATTGAACAAACTCAGAATAGCACTTTTAATCGAGCAAAACTGCTGAATCCAAAGTTTATCCATGGGATTGCTACATTTTTCATGACGTCGATCTTATTCCTGAAAATGACCAAAATATTTATAAATGCTCTGAACAACCAGAACATTTAAGTGTTGCAATTGACAAATTTAAATATGAGTCAGTTTAATTTTTGTAACTGCATTTCTATTGATGCATTTAAGGCTACCGTATTCTAACATTATGGGTGGAATTACAGCATTTACATCTCAACAAATGAAGGAAATTAATGGTTTTTCAAATGATTATTGGGGTTGGGGTGGTGAAGATGACGATGTTTACACTCGTGTTATCTTAAATGACTTCCATGTTATCCGTGATCCAAATGAAATTGCAAAATATAAAGCTATCAAACATGAACTGGATAGGGGAAATCCTTTAAATCCGTAAGTCTTATTTTTCTTTTTTCGTGCTGAACATGTTAATTGTAACACGTATTTTATTTAAAATAAAATTTTAGATGCCGTTGGGCTTTGATGGATGAAACACGTTGGCGATTTCGTTATGATGGTTTATCGAGCTGCAATTACAAAATTATCAATGCAACCAGAGAGCAACTGAATGTTCATTTTTTATTTGATGTACTTGAAGATGAATCCCGTGAAAGGCTTCATAAAGAAGACAAGATTTTTGAAAATTGTTTATAATTTTTCTTATAGATTCTTCTTTTTCTTGTTTGGTAGTTTTTATTTACTTTGCAGAATTTTTTACATGTTATCAGCTTTTTATAAATAAATCAGTTTAAAAAATACTAAAATTTCTGAAGAATACAACAAACATGTGTTAAAATAAATGAAGTACAAAGATTTGTACTGTACCCGTGAAAATTCTTTCCAAATTTTTTCAAAATTATTTTAATTTTATTTATGTTTTATAGTATTTTATGATATAAGGATTTTTACACATTTTAATATTATGTACTGTAGCTTTTGTTATTGTTTGGATCTAATATTTCTCAACTCGAAAGTGATCACATTGTATACCAGTTCTATTGTTCTTTTCCAAAAATTTTCACAAAGTGTGCCCTATGAGAATCTTGTTGTTTAGATTAGTACAGCTGCACCCGAACTAACAAGGAAGGCGGAGAAATGACGAAATTTTTGAAAAAAATTGTTTTTGCAAGCTAAACATTTTTTTTGAATAAATTTTTGTCCAAATTTTGCGTTTTTTGGTATTTTCAGTAAATTCTGAACATGTTTGATTATTTTAAAACGATTTTTAAGACAGTTTTTTTCTTCCGCCTTCCTTACGCCTTTTTTTTATTCTTCTTCAGCAAGATTTTTATATTTATTGTTTTTCAGAAAATGGCAAGATTCGAAGTTGAAAAAATTTTGGGTAAACGTGGAAAAGGCAAAAGCCTTGAATACTAATTAAATGGAAAGGTATATTTTTATATTCATTTATAAAAATTATTTTTGTTTAACTTGTTTTATTTTCAGGTTACGGTGACGAAGCAAGTTCATGGGAGTAGGGTTGGTGCGGGCGCAAGCCTCTTTGCGCCCAGGCGCGCCCGTTTTTGCGCCCGAAGTAAATTTTTGAGAAATTAAAAATAATCAGTATTTTCGATAAAAGTTGACCTATTATCGTTTTAATTTTGCATTAGCATTCCCCAAAACCAATTTACAATTTTAACAATTTTTAACTTAATTTTTTCTATTAATACAGTATCCAGGTGATACGGTAGTCAAGTGATTTTTCATTTTTTGTCAAAAATCGTTAATAAATCGAAAAATCATATAAACATGATTTGTTTATGCCCTTTTAAGCTTTAATAATTACCTCAGCAATTTTTTTGGTTAAAAGTTTGTGTTTTGAAAATTTTATGTTACGGGCGCGCCCGGCTTTTTCGGATTTTCGGGCGCGCCCGCAACCCTACATGGGAGCCTGTAAAGAATTGCGTAAGTTTATAATTTATTTATTTAGTTATTTGCTGCATTTATTTTTAGCATTGTAAATATTTGATTCGGAAATTTGAAGAAAATCTAAAAAGTCAAGGCCGTAAACCATATTTGAAAAAACGGAACAAAAAAGCAGCTACTCGAGTTGCAACTTCATGTCCAACTTCAGAAACTCTAGCTGCATCTATTCCATCTTCGCTTCCTTCATCACAAGATGTTACAATTTCAGCATCACATGAATCTCAAACACTTGTCAATAATCATGCTCCTGCAACTCAAGCATTAGAAAATCATGAAACCTCAGAATTATCAACATTTTATCTTGTCAAACCACAACTGATCAAGCCTTCTCAACAACAAGAACATGGTATTCGTCGTACACTAATCAGCATGCTATTGTTAAAAACAAAATTAATATCGTTTAATAAAGAAGAATAGTGTTGGTGAATTTAGCTCAAAATCTGGTAAAGATATATTTTTAAGATTGAAAAAATTGGTCTTTTTTAGTTTCTTAAAATTCAATGGTCAGATATAATTCTATCTTTTTAAGTTAAACTTTTGCAAAAAGAATTTTGACTGTAAAAATGGAAGGAGAAATGAGAACATGACATTTTCTTTCCATTTACTTCCTAAAAAGAAGTAAGTGATTGGCGTGAAATTAGAGGTGAAGAATACATGTAGTATTTCTATCATAAATTGTTTTGTTTGACATTGAAATATTAAAGGAAGAAGAAGAAAAAGATGACCTTGGATCTTAAAATTTTATGTTCAATAAAAGAACGACGAGGGAAAGGTCAGTTGCAAAATATTATTTAATTTTTTCATAGAAATAAAAAAAATGTGTGAAAATAAAGTTTGGACATTGACAAAAAGGTGCACATTGATTTTGCATCATCAATGTCCTCGTCCTTTTTCCGTCTTTTAATATTAGCTCAATTTTACTCCCTCCTTTTTGTCGCCCCGTCAATTCATTCATATATATTCTTTGATGTATTGGTTGCGAACTATGTCCACAAAAAATATTTTGAAAAAAGGCGAGAAAAAAACGAGGAAGTGTAAAAATCAAAGAAAAGATTTTTTTAGGTTATAATCAAACCCGATTGAAAAAGGAATTATAGAAAAAAGGAATCACATCAATGCTTTTTCTCGCGCTCAATAAATTGAATTTGATCCCCCTCTCTTCTCCTGCTTGTTTTTCTTGCTCATTTTTGAAATTTACCTGTCTAATGTCTCAGCCTTCCCATATTTTTTCGATATTGACTCTAAAATTGATCAAAATAGTTTTTTCGTGTCTAAAATTGTTTTTCAAAGATTTGTTGTTAGCATAAACACAGATGTAACAGGGTAATAATTGTTTTGGCCATTATAAAAATAATTTATTTGGTTATCATTTCAATGTTGCTTTTCTTTCAAACTTGTTTTTAATCCATTTTGTTAGAATTTGACCATTGCTTATTTCAGTAAACGTGTTTCATAAACAAAACTTTAAAAAAATCAAAGTTGTTAGACTGAGTTTAAAAACGTTTTTCAGTTTCTCAAATTTCTATATACAGTACATATTTTTCTAATTATTTGGTTTGTTAAGATTTTATTCACCATTGTCATTTAGAGTTTAATCAAAACATTCTGAAAGTTATTTATAGCTTTTAATTTTGAAAGAAAAAACAGACAGACAGAATGGTTTCATTAATATTTCAAAAATTTAATATAAAATCTTTTTTTTTGATTTAATGGGAGCCATAAAATATTCTGCTTCTAAAATTAAATTTGACTAAAGACATTTAGCAACAACAATTAAAATTTAAAAAAAAAACATAAGCTAACATTTATAGTTTTGTTGTTTACAAAAATTACGTATTATGATAACTTGCAACATCTACAGTTTATTTTTTTCACTGAATCAAAAATGCATAATGCTGAAATCTTGAATTTCAAAAAACTCGAATAACTATTTCATTTATTTATATTTTTTTTCCAATCGGATTTACAGTTTCGTTTTCAATCAAAAAAAGGTATTAAAAATTGAGTCAGAATTTTTTAAAAAATAGTTTTATTCATTGTCTTTTTTCCCTTTACCTTTTTCATTACATTTACCACACTATATTTCTTGAAAGAAAGATGAAGAAGGTAGAAAAGAAGACTAGTTTGTTATTTTTAATCAATTTCACACAATAGATTTATTTAATTCATTCCTCCTTCATGTTTTCATTTCTCCATCTTACTTTTTAAAGATTCTCTTGTACCAACGGTGACAACGTTGATCGACGTCGACGAAAAAATGTATGTGTATTTTAATTCTTTCTTCGGTCATCGGTTACGCACTTAAATTGACCCAGAAAACCTTTTTCTTTACGCTGTATCATCCTATGGCATCTGTATTTTCTCCACCTTCTTCTTTCAGATTAAATAATTGGATGTCATTTTTTGATGTTATCATTTTGGTGTTAATTTTTAAAATTCTTCCAAAAAGCTGGATTAAATCATTCCATTTATTATTATTATTCTTATTAATCCTCTTCCTCTTTTTTTCACGCTAAATTGCGCAATTTCTAAATAAAATGGATAGAAAGGAATTTGATGATTCTGCTCTAAAAATGGATTCATTCATTGATTTTCAAGTGGATTTGATCTGTTTTTTTGTTGAAATGAAATCTTTCCCTTCTTCTTTGAAGAGAAGGACTAACGATCTCATTCAATTTGCAACACAAAAACGTGTGTTTCGTGACTTCGACTCTTATTATTATTGTTGTTTCTTTTTTCTGAAACACCCTTCTTTTGGTAACAAATATTTGTCTTCGCTTTTTCTTCAAAGAAAACATCTTTGACCTTTTTTTAAAGATGGAGAAATAATCGGATAAACGTTCTCATTTTTTGCTACCTTCACTTTTTCCATGCCAATCATCATCGTTTTGGTATTAAAAAAGATGCCAAAAGTCAATTCCATTTTTGGTTACAGCTTTAATCGGTTGAGTACATATTCAACACCATTAAAATATCCTCCCTTTCCCTTCATTATTCTTTCCCCGTCATTATTTCAGGTATTAGTATTAATAATATATTTTTGGGGATCATCGGACGCACGTAGTAGACAAGGCCATCGCCGCCACCGACGACGACTAAATGAATGTTTGTGGAGCGCGAGATGCAAAAAAAAACTTGATCGACGAAGACTACGATGATGGCGGCGGCGACGTTTGCATCACCACAAATCGACTTTTTGGCGAGTCCGGCGTATTTTTTTAAATTTTGATTTTTTGCGAATCTTTTTTTTTGACAAATTGAAAAGTGTTCCTCTTCATTCATTTACTCATTTATTTTTTCTTTGATTTAATTTCCTGTCATTCGTCTTCTTATTGAGGGGAAGGAAAGAATCTTTAAAGAAGTCTCTTTTTTGACAGACGGACTCTGAAATAATGAAGGATGTCTCAATCAGTCTCATATACAGGTCATGACAAAATGAATACTAATTTTGTTTTTTTACGTTTCATAATTGTTTTCTTTTTTTTTGCGTTTCTTTCAAACATCTTTTTTCAAATTCATTTTCTACAGTATTCTTGTTTTTAGAAATACAATATGCAAATGGAAGCAGATAATCAAATATCGGGTATTATGCAGCAACAACAACAAAAATTTATTATATTAGCATTAAACCAATGCCGTGAAGGTACTGCTGTTACTGCTTCACCATCTCCCACAGCATCTCCTTCATCACCTTCTACAACAACTTCTTCAATAGAAGAATCCCATCCACAAAGGCCTCTTTTTATCGGGTATTCTCTGATAGATTCTTTCAATGTTGAAGTACCTCTCATTGAACATTTTGAAACATTAGATCTTAAGCAAGATCTTTATAAAGTAAGTTCTTTCTCTTAAATTTATTCATTTCATTAATTGATTAAATCTTTCACCTACGTATGTACATGATGGGTTATAAAATCCATTCATTTATTTTTCGTGAAAGTTTTTTTTCCTGTGTTACCTTTTCTTTCTCTTTACCGAACATGACCTTCCTTCAATGAATGACTTTTAGTAATCGATTGTTTATTTGATTGTGTCCTTTTTGGGAGTGAAAGTACATTAACTTGACCTTGTAAAAAACAAATGACTTCTTTTTAAGAATGTTATCTTTTAGTTAGAAGCCCTTGGACAATCCAGAATCCTTGTAGCCTCAGATGAAGATATTCGACAAATTTTACATCCTGCTGCTGCCCGAGAAAGAGATGAAAGATGGAAACTTTCAACATTTTTTCATACATTCATAAATGCAGATCCTTTACTTTTGGCACTATATTCAAATGAAAAAATTGCTGGAAATAATAATGAATGTTTTACAAATGGAAATTTACCTAATAAAATTAAACTTATATTTTCTGCTCTTAAATACAGTAATCTCATATTTTAAAGTACAGTAAACATTTGAAGTGCTTTTTCAGATGCAGTGAATTTGGAGCAATTTATTGAATATGTTCAAGAGACATACGTTGGAGCAGTTTGCTGTGATAATTATGTAGATAATGGCTTGGTTGTTCGAACACGGGGTTTACCATGGCAAGCAAGTGATGAAGATGTTGCACTTTTCTTTGCAGGTTTAAATATTGCACCGTAAGCAAAAAATAAGAATCCCCTAAGTAATATGCTAATTTCATTATCTTATAGTGGTGGTGTAGCACTATGTTTATCACCAGATGGCCGAAGAAATGGTGAAGCAATTGTAAAATTTGAGACTCGATCCCATCGTGAATTAGCTCTTCAAAGGCATCGACAATTCTTACATAACCGATACATAGAAGTTTACAGAGCATCTGGAGATGATTTTCTTAAAGTTGCAGTTGGTAAGTAACTTATTTATTTTTTAAAGTAACTTTAAAATTCAAATTGTAACAAAGCAAACTTAGACTAATAAATCTGAGCTTCACTTTATTATTCCACGGAAGTAAACTGCAATCTGACGCCTCTTTTTTGCCTCATCAGCTGCGTATACTTTTTTTATTTTATAATAATATATTTTTTTAAACACAACGCAAACAGATGTCAACGAATGAAAATGAACGTGGATGGCGAAATGAGAAGAAGAAGAAGGAAAAAAAGGTTGATTGACACAGCTTCTTTTTTTAATGCTTCTCCATTTCTCTTTTACCACAACTACTTTCTTGTTTGTTTGCTTGCTTCATTTTAACCTGTCATTTTATTTTGTAGATGGTGTAGAGGAGGCCTTTTTAATTTTTTTGTTTTGTGAAACTACCGCCACCCCTTCTTCTTCTCTTTAAAAAAATGCAGAAAAAAATTATACGTAAATGCTTTCACATTTTTTTAGCAGAAAAAAAGTGAACATATATTTTTAGTACAAAAAAGGCCTTTGATAATAAAAAAAGACAAAGCTTTTCAAAGAAGGAAAGTGCTTTTTTTGTGAAAACCATGCCGCCCCTTTCTTGTCCTTGTCTTCTTTTTAAACAACACCTGTTTATTATTCCTTTCTTCTTCTTCTCATGGAGTTGCCTGTAGGGGAAGTTGATAATGCTTATGCTTCTTCTTCCTTTTCTTGGGTCTTTAGAGACATTTGCCACATTTAAAATAATAATAATGAGCTATGCCTTGTCTCATTTTAATGTCCCTGTCTTTTATCAATAACATAATACATTTTTTTAGGATCAGACTTGGAAGCAATTAAATTTGCATCTCGAAAATCAGCAATGATTGTTCGATGCCGTGGTTTACCATTTGATTGTACAAAGGCACAAATAGAAGAATTTTTCGCATCTGATTGTGAAGGTGGCCATCATGGAATTATAGATGATGGAATTTTATTTGTTTTTCGCCCGGATGGTCGTCCCTCAGGGGATGCCTTTGTATTATTTGCAGATGATGAAGCTGGTAAACGGGCACTTTCAAAACATAAAAATCGAATTGGTGCTAGATACATTGAGCTATTTCGAACCACACAAGCTGAAGTTCAGCAAGTTTTCAATCGTTCAAGAGCATCACCACAGGTAATTTTTTGGCTACAAAAGTTTTTACTAAACTTATTAAATTTGCTCAAATTACATTTTTTGAAGCATAAAAAACTATTTTTATTACTTAAAAGCAATAAATTAAAATATAAAAAGATTCTTGGCGTCAACATACACGTCACACAAATAACATTTTATTTATTTTAGGCTATGCTACAACATTTAGTTCCTACGGTATTCGGAGGACAACAAAAAAGGGATTGCATTCGCATGCGTGGGCTGCCTTATGAAGCTACAATCAATGATATCGCAGATTTTATGGGCCCACATTCTCGACATATCACTCTACATGGAATACATATGGTCTTTAATAATCACGGAAATCCAAGTGGTGAATGTTTTATTCAAATGGATTCTGAAGCCTCTGCAGCTTCTGCCGCCCATTCAATGCATAATAAATACATGGAAATTGGAAAAAAGAAACGATACATTGAAGTTTTTCAATTTTCAAATGATGAAATTCCTGCAATTTTGAATACCGCATCCGGGCAGCAACAGCTTTCTCCAGCAACTCCATCGACACTGAATTCATCGTCTTCATCGGGAATCTTTCCAACCGGGTTACTTCCACAAATTTCCCTTCAAGCTTTCCGCGCTGCTGCAGCTCCAGCACAAATGGGACTGATTCCAGGGCAGAATTTTGGGGCCGCGCCTTTTTTTCATCCTGCTGCTTTAACACCCGAACAACTGCTATTTGCAACATCCCAACTTGGACAAGTTTGTTATCTTCCATCACCACTTATGTATTAACATATTCATATTAAATTAAATTATTTAGTTTCCATTTTATTCCCCTGAACAACTTCAACAATTTGCTGCGCATCAAATAGAAGCTGCAACATCTGCCCAGGCCCTTCTTCACCAACATAGTTATCAAGCTCAATTAAATGCTGCACAATTTCATCATCATCAATCAATACTTTCAAATCCTACCGTAAATATTGCTGCTGCAGCACATCAGCAACAACAAATTCCCCAACATCGTGATTATATTGAAATGCTTCCAATTTCAACAGCTCCCTCACTTACACTTATTCACACATAAATTTTAATTTACAGTATTCCTTAAAAAATCTTTTCTTTTGCATATCCTTTTCATAAACTCAAAATTCTTTTTTGCCAAAAATAATTATTAAAAAAACGAACCAAAATTTTGCGCAGTATTTTTTTTCCATTTTTCTTTCTCATTGCCTTCAAAAAAGTATACCATAAAATGTATTATTAATATTATTTCTTTCAATCTCTCTCTTTGAATTGTATTATTTCTGTTTAATTTTATTTTGCGCCATCGCTGAGCGCTTTGTTGTAATTTATAAATGTCTGTGATATGTGTTTTTTTTCAAAAGACAGCAGCAAACAACAGCGACAGTTTTGTAATACTTTCCTACTTTCTTTAATGTTCTTTTTTTCCTTTGCATTTTCTTATTGTCTGCCTGTCTGATTGACTGCTTGTTATTACTTTTCTTAAAACATTAAACAATAATTTATTAATATTTTATTTTCGTTGTATATTACGCTGCTTTAAGTGGCATTCTTTTTTGTGCAAATAAAAAAATATTTTTAATAAAGGTTTTATAAGATAATAATTTTTACAAATGTTTTTTCAGAAAACGGTGAAGAGTGAAATGAATTTATCAAAAACAGTAATTTTTAAAAACGAAAATGATGAAAAAATTTGTTTTTTCTCATTTAATTTGAATCCATTCACAGATGTTGACGCGTTATGAAACAAGTAATGCATTTTCCAAAACTTTAAATATCTTTGAAGAAAGAACAATCATAGTTATGCAATTACCACTTGATAATTTTGGTAGTACAGTATGCAAAAGTGTTTCGTAATTTCTAATTCAAAGGTGATAAATTAAATCCGAAAATTTTAATCAACATTTTATTAGATTTTTCTTGTCACCAAAAATTAAAAGATTTATTTTGAAACTAATACATATTAGTCTGATACGGAATATCTTCTCTTCGGACAAGTGATGAATGCTTTTACATTAATTTCAAAAAAGTGCCAGGGCTTCGAGCTGCCATTAATTTATCTATAAAAAGGCTGCTTCAATATTAAAAAGATATTCATTCTTTTATTTTTGCGAAAAATAGAGAAATATGTTTCGAAGCATAATTTTTTGCAGCATTTGTAAGTTTTTTTCCTCCTTTCCATTGTAACTAACTTCCACTATTACAGTACTCCTTTCATCTCTCGTAATGGAAGTGTATCCCTTGCGAGGGGGGCTAATTCGAAATGGACGATCATTTAATGAAGATGGAAACGATGCCATTTCATATCGGCTTCTCTTTCTTCCACCTCTTCTTAATCATAGAGGATATCAAGAATTTATGCGTTTTGGCCGTAGCCCTATCAGTGATCTTCCAGATATTCATCAAACATTTTATCGTGGCCGTCGTGACACTTCTCCTGGAACACAACAAAAATTCTTTCGATTTCGAAAAGATGACAGTGATGAATCAGAATCTGCTCGATTTGGATAAATATATTTAAGTTATTTTGATTATGGAATGCGTTTGCTTTGTTTTTTTCTGTACCGTCTTTTCCATTTCTTTTACATAACCGTTTTTTAATGTAGTTATAAAAAGTAATGATACTGATAATACTGTGTGCCGTGTCGTGTCCTCTTTATTTTGTTGTTGCTTGAAATTAATATTGTTTCTTTCCATTTATTTTTGCAGTTATTATTTGTATTTCGAAGACCAAGCGTAAATAATGAAAACATTTGCAGTTAACCTATGTTTAAAAATGCAACTGTTAAAAAAGTGAATTACCATGTTTCTTACAAAAAATTTTTGAAAATTTTGAGATTTTGTCTTGGTCTCGCCTTAGGGGCTTTCTTCAAAACAATGCAAAGGTTGGGAGCAATGCAAAATCCTAAAATTGGTTTGTAAGAAACAAAATATAGAAGCAAACCGGAGGTGTCTAAAGCTAAAACGTTCAGTTTTATAAGCAAATCGAATTGGTAATTTTTTTGTTACATCCTGTAAAACGTGATGTAAAGCCTTACATTCCCCAGTAGTAGAAATAAATTTTGTAATAAAAAACGATAACAGAAAATGAAAAATCTTTTATGTGCAGCAGATGCAACAAAACAACTCTTTATAATCCTTAAGCAAATGTGGAAAAAAGAAAATTAAAGTTTCATGCCAAAAAGACAAAGCTTTATGGATTGATAGACCAAGATCAGGGAATACGATGTTTGCTTTCTTTGAAAGTGCCACACAGGCTTCATACAAAGTCTGGAGAATCTTAAATTGGGATGGTATTTTTCTTAACTCCACCAAATATTTTTTTGACTCCACGAAAACATTTTTTTTTGACTCCACGGTTGAAGCATTCGGGATAAAGGCAAATGCAACATAACCTAAGCGGGGAGATATTTAGAAGATATGATAAAGCTTAAAGTGGTAAGGTCCTTCGGGTGAGTGCAATGACAACTGCACTAAACGGGGTGACAACTATACTAAATGGGATACGCCTAAGAGCTCGGCCTCGCCCTAAGACCTAAGACCTGAGACTAAGCCTAACGCTCGGCCTTTGGCCTCGCGAGCCCATGCTTAGCTTGGGCTGAGTATTATTCAGTTATACGGCTGAGAACGTATATTTCACATATACTGAGTTTTTATGACCCATAAACTTAGAAATTTAAATTACTGCTTTAAAATAATTGTTAACAAAATGATTTTTTTGCTTTTACTGACAAAAATTTTTAACATGCAGTCAAAAAAAACTTTTGTGCAGTCAAAAAAATATTCCATGGAGCTGATTTTTTTCGTGGAGTCAAAAAGAATACTTGGTGGAGTCAAAAAAATGTTTATTCCTTAAATTGTGTATTTTCATAGAAATTCTTTTTGTTGTTTCTATTATTAAATGTCCAAATTATTAGAGTCGAATTACTTTCGCCAAAATGCCATCACAATTTAAAATCATGAAATCTTTTTTTTTTTGACAAATGCATCACAAACCTTTGTATGGGTTTTTAAACTTTTATTTGGAATTTTGTTTTGTTACCATAAAAAATTGCACTCTACCGTTTATTTTAATAGCGTCTGACGCGTGGATTCTTCGATGAAGGATTTTCTAGTTTTTTTATGTCTGTGTTTGTTGTTCAAACTTTTATTTAATTGCATCACCTTTTTACACTTTATCGTTTATTACGATTAGTTGCGTGGATTTTTCGATGAAGGCTTCTCTAGAGAGTTTTTAACATATGCTTTTTCTAGCTCAAATCCTGAATCAATCTGTTGTCAGTTCTGCTGATTCAAAAAAAATAAGCTTATTGTTTGAAAGATGTTGTGGAAGTAAGTTTATTCTTTCTCTAGTAAAGTAAGAACTGCGATTAGTGTCATTTCTGAATTCATAAATTCCTTACATATCGTTTTTTCTTGTGAGAATCCCATCGCAAACAAAATTTTTGTTTTAAGCATTGTTGATAATCAGGAAAAAAATACAATATATATTTTTTTTCTTTTCGTAAACAAAAGATCGAAGAAAAAGCAATGCACATTCTTATCGAGAATGAAAAACATTTGTTTGAGATGGAACTCCCCTTTTTTTCTAAAGTTGAATTGTACCTTATCAGTTCCTTTCAGCACATCTTTTGAGAAGATCTAACAATGTTTTCATCAAATGTATCGATTAATTTTTAGGAAATATTTAAGATGCTTGTATTTATTTCTTGTTATTGGATATTTATATTATATTTACATTCGGATAAATGCAGAATTGTCCAAAGGAAAGGATGACACTTTAATTGCTCAAGAAGAACCAATAAATGAAAGTTTATGGAATGAAGAAATTGCTGTTGATGAAAGCAAAATTAAAAGATCTCAAATTTATTTAAAGAATTTAAATATTAGCTATTATTTTCACAATGAAAAAGAAAAATTTCAATGTAATGGAAAAAAGCTTTTAATTGTTATTCTTTCAAGACCAAATTCTTACAATATTCGAATGGCAATTAGAAATACATGGTTGAAAAATATTGTAAGTTTTTTATTTTATATTTGTGGGGAAAGCTGTTCAAATAACAGCGAATATATACCCTAAATTACGCAAAAAAGAGTTCGAAAATATACTGTAGCATTTTGAGTACATGTTATTTTTATCGATAAAGCAAAAACAATTATAAATATTCTTGCAACTTTTTAGACTTCTACAGTAATCTATCGATTTATTATTGGTTCAACGTGGAATTCAACAATTCGAGAATCAAACGAAAAAGAATTTGGTGAATACAAAGATTTAATTTATACAAATATTCGTGATTCATATCATAATTTAACATTAAAGACATATGCAATACTTCAATGGCAACAATTTTATTGTCCAAGTGCTGAATATCTGCTCAAAACTGATGAGGATACTGTAACTGATGTTTCAAGATTACAATATTGGATTGATAAAGAATATAAAAATATTAGCAAGAATTTTAATGAAAAGGTAATATTCGGACGAGTTTGGAATAATGTTGTTCCAAAAAGAAACCTTCAAAGTAAATGGTATGCCTTTATTTTTTAAATTGCAGCTGATTTTGGGATGTTTCTAGGTATGTGTCGTACGAACGATGGAACTCCAGTTATTTCCCAGACTACTGTAACGGACCTCAATATTTGCTTACTTCTACGGCTGTTGAGTTAATATTAAGAGAAGCTTCACAGCATGACATTTTGTTGATTGAAGATGTTTTTTATACTGGAATTGTAGCAGAATCTGCAGGAATAAAACGGATTGATAAATCAAATAATTTTGGCTTTCATGATTTAATTAGCTCTAACTGTGATGAAAATGGAGTGCCATATTTAACATGCATCAATGAAATCAAATTAAGTAATAATATGGAAGAATTAAATGAAATGTTTGCTGTTGCAACGAAGAAACTTTTAAATTTATCTTGTTCAAAATGGTCTTTGAAAAATTTGTTGGAATTAATCTGGTAATTATTGTTATTGATTGTTGTAATATTGTTATTTGTTAATATTGAAAAACTGTTATGTTTTGAAAAATAAAATAGTATTTTTCCTTCACATGGCATCATCCATAAAAAGCTTTAAAATGATCACCACCTTTGTAATATATCATATATGAACATCAATAACTGAACCTGTATTAAAAGTGCAAAGAAGTTTGTAAAAGACGTCAGCATTGCTACTATAGTATATATACATTTTTAACGTTTTATTCCGAAGATGCTAAATACGTAATTTGAAAATGGTCAAAGCAATTATCCCATACGGTATTTGCATAACTAATTTTTTTTTCAACATATTTTTTATAATATTCATTCTACGAACTTATGTTGCGCTTCATCAATCGGTCAAAGAAATGGTATTACGATTTTTGTTGTCATCTACAAAAGATCATTTTGTTGTAAGATGGGATTATCGAGCTGCAGCTGCTACAGAAAAGAATTATACTTCTTCAAAATTTCTATCTTTAAAAGCTGGTACAATTGTTCAACTTATTAAATTTCATCGAATGTATGTGTGATTTTTAAACTTGAGATTTTTAGACTTTAATATTTATTTTTCAGATTAAATGAAAGCGGTGAAAAGAATGCTCAACAAAATGTTGCTAAAATAAAAGTTGTAAAAAATCCATTTCAAAAAGGTTTTATTCATATTGCTTTTCTTCAACCACTTTTCACTTATGGATTTCCGGTATCTCTTGCTGGAATTGAATATCAAAAGTATTACGGTATTGATGAACGATTATGGGATTGTCGATGGTATTTAGCATATGCAAATCCGATATACGTTTCAATAAAGCTTCGATCAGATTCTGCTGCGCCATTTGGATCTTTTGTCGTTATTGGAAATTCAGAACTGGATTCAAGAAACAAAAAGCATTGGAAACATTTGCTGCTAATTGTTAAATGGTTTTCTGGATCATTGGCAACTTTTCTTCAAGAACAAAAAAGAAATATCTTACATTCAGAATTTTATAATGGAACAGCTGTAACTGCAAAAGATCGGCGACATCTAGATGATTCAGCTTCAAGTGGAATTGCATTTATTCCAATACAGCGAACTCGAACGGGAAAATTTTTTATCAATACCAAAAAAGTTTTTTCATCAATGTTTACACTTTTAAGCTATTACTTTGGTAAGTTGTTTTATTAGCTGAAGACATCTTATGATGCTTACAACAATCTATTTTTTTAGGTCGTCGGCTACCACTTAATACAGGTCCTGCACTTACTCTTACACAACCATTTCAAATTTTGGATAAACCTGTTCGAGGCTTACCACCACATTGTCATAAAAAGCCAGGTGTTGAATATAAAATGCCATCAAATTGTAGTGGATTATTTGTACAAAATGGAATAAATAAACAACGATTTTTGACTTCCTTTGAAATTGATAAAGATAGTTCATCGCATCTTGGAAAAACATTTTTTGGAATTGTTCGAGATGGAAATGAATCTGCTGAAGTTGCTGCAGTAAAATTGTAAGCTTGCCTACTATAGCTATTGGAGATGATGTGAATACATATAAATTTTAGGTTAAATAAATATTGGTTTGATCAAGGTTCATTCACTGCAGATTTGACACTTCTAAAATTATCTGATCGAAGGAATAATGAAACATTAAAAACTCAAAATCGGTATGTTTTGATTTAATATTTTTTGATTGAGTTTCACACCTATGTTTTACAGTAATACATATTATATACATGGAATGGAATATCTTACAAAAATTGTTGCGCATTCACAGCCTTCTAAAGTTGCATCACCATTTGTTGCATATGAATTTTTTCCAAATTTATCAATTTTTGATGCACTTGAATGTGGTAGAAAATTTTCATATCGATCAATGCTGGAAATTATGTATCAAGTTGCTGCTGCAATGTTTCATTTGGAGATTAACGGACTTTGTCATCGATCACTTTGCGCAAATAATGTTATCATTCATTGGGATGATGAAGTTTCTGTGAGTATTAAGGTAAGTGATTTTAATGTAGCTCGCATGTGAATGAATAATGTTTTTAGGTAACAGATTACATGCTACCATCACATCATTTAATCGCTAAAAACGATAAAGAAGGAAGTGAAAAGGGAACAAAAGAATTACGTTGGCAATGGATGTCTCCTGAATCGCTATTTCATGGAATTTTTGATATAATTTCTGATTCGTGGACTTTTGGATGTTTTATTTTTGAACTTTTAAATGAAGGTGCAATACCGTACTCTTATGAATCACCTGCCATTAAAAATATTGATTCGTAAGTTTTTTTGGTGAACACGGCTACAGTATAAAGTTTCTATAGCTTCTGTTAAAAATTTCATACTGTAATTGTAATTGTTCAGATCGATTGTGAAAGCTATATTTCTGAATTTTAGGCTCAAAGAATTTTTGCTGAAAGATAAAAGAATGCAACTCCGCCCAAATTATGATGGTCCAGAAGAAATTCTTATAATATTTCAAAATTGCTTTGAACAACGTCCAGAACGTGCTACATTTAGTCAAATGGTGAAACTTTTAAACAAAATTCTTTTTGATCATTTAGCGAAAAATTCAAACAAAACAAATGTCATTGTATAATAAATAAATTAGTTTTTATAAACAATAATTAAAGGAGGAAAATAAATAATTATTCGGGTACTTCCAATATTGATTCAAGTTTTTCACTTTTTCGACTTGCAGATGTTGTTTCAAGAGGATTCAATGGTTCTGTAACGGATGTTTCAACTTTTCGAGAACTAATTGTTTGAGTTAATTCACGATAAACACGACGAATACTTCCAGGACGACTTGGAGGTGAATTTTTGAAATCATCTGGTTTATTATAATGACCGGAAGCATTCAAAGCAAAAGATGACATTCGTTGTGGCAATGGTGGTGGATCATACCATCCTCGTAATAATGCTTGCATAAATATGATACCTAAAAATATTGCTGTGTTATCTTTTTCTTAAAATTAAATAAATAAATTATACTTCGGACCAAGCCATATGTAACATAAAAGAATCCTGACCATATAGTTATCAAAGGAAAAAGCGTCATAAAGATGAAAGTCAATATTAATCTTGCATCTGGTGATTTATTAGAAATATCAGGAACTTGATCTTCGACAACAAATAATGTCCAAAAGAAGATTAAAATAAAAGTAAATAGCTGAAAAAATATTTTGTATGATAAAAAAAAGGAATAAAAAAACATACATAACCTAAAATCGACGGAATTAGCAGATAGCATGGATTAAGACGAAGTACAGTTCTTCCATTGACATAACGTCCATGACGAGCATATTGAAGAGCACGACGATAAGCAAATAAGCCAATAGCAGATCTAAAAGCATAGATTAAAGGAATAAAGATGTGAAATGTTAAAACATACGATATTATAGCATACCAAGAAAAAAGTAATATAATTAAAGTTGGAGGTTCATAATTACGCCAATCATTTGTTTTCATTATTTTACGAAGTTCATCTCTTCCATTTTCATTAAATATTGCAAAGGCTTGAAGAATTCCAAGTGGACATCTTCCTGATACTTTACCACCACATATCTATAAATTATTCGGGTACTTCTATTATATATCTCAACCACATACCATGCCAGTAAGCATCCAAAATGCTATGGTTACAAGATATAATGAAACGAAAAAGAGCTAAAAAAAGAAGCAATCTACTACTAAAATTCTGGCAAAATATCAGCATTTACATACCTTCGGAGGTATTAATGAACAAAGCCATGAATTTTGATGAATCTGGATACGCCATTCAGCTCTCACACTTTGATGTGCTGCAGCAACAGCAGTTACATGACTAGTATTTAATGTAGTATTATTATGTGATGATCGGCTTCTTCCTGCTGCTTGATGATTGTAATGCATTAGCCCTAAAAAGCAGCAGCAAAGATAACGACGACAGCACAAAAATAGAAGATGATAGTGATTAAAAAGAGGATTGAGGCAAATAACAATGGATTTTAAAAAAATTTGAAAGGTTGCGTTTGTAGATCTCTGTTATTTTTTTCTGTGTTTGATTTTTAAAACTTTTTATAAAATTTAATCGTTTCAAGAGTCCGGCTTTATTTAAACGTTTACGTTTTTATGATAAATTTTTTGGAGTTTTTTTTGTTTTCTGGGTTCCATGGATTCTAAAATAAATAATTTCTGTAGTAACATTTACACAGTGATATCAAGCGCTATGAAGAACGAAATGCCAACGGCCGTTCGGGGGCGGAGCCTGATGTCAGAACTCGAGTTCTAGTGGATATTATGCAAAATATAATAAAGACGGCATCAAGAAACATATTCCACGTTACAGAATGTGTTTAAATAGTTTTTTAAAGAAGTTGCTAGCTATTGAAAAAATGATGAAATTTTGACAGCTTAACTTCGATAGCTCCTAACTTTGACTTACTTTTATAAAATGTTACAACTTTGCACAAAATTGTAGCTAAGATATAGGAAAATAATATGTGCTTCATCATTTGTATTTAAGCAGTAATTTAAAAAAGTTGCTAGCTAATTACTTAAGCTCCGCCCCCAACGGCCGTCTGCATGTTGCAAAAAAATCACTGTGATATTTTTATTCCTTTTTTTATTTTGATTTCTAGCAATTGTATTTGAAGTTTTTAAAGTTTCATATTGCTGTGATCTGCCTCTTTCAACTACTTTATGTTGCTTGAATTTAATTTTTGACCCCATAATGTTTTTTTTGCTCTGACCTTTTCTAAGGAGATGAAAGACAAGGAGAAAAAAGGATAAAGGAAAGGTCAATTGTCTGAGCGGTAGCTTTTCAAATGAATGAATGACATAAGAAAGAAGCAGCAATTTTTTTTGTTGAAAAACGAAATAGCAAAGCAAGATAAAAATGAAGAAGAAAGAGGGATGCATATAAATTTTAAACAAACAATAAAATCCAAAAAGTTTTTTTGTGAAATTTTTTTTTGTAAATGTCTTTTGCTTGTGAAAAAAAAGCTGACGACGACAAGTTGTTATTTTTGTGCAAGCAAGAAAATAAAGAAATGTCGGATAATTTTGAGCTTGTAAGTTTAGCTGGTCGTGGCAGGGCCGAACTAATTCGAATGCTCTTAATTGCGTCGGATACTCCATTCACGGATCATCGAATTACCTTATCACAATGGAGAGACTATCGTCGAAAAGAGTTTCTTCCAGATGATACAAAGCTTCCACTGCTAAGAATAAGTGGCAAAAAAACTGTTGTTGGGTCACGGGATATCTGTAAGCTTATTGCTGAACAAACGGGTAAGTATTTTTATATTGAGGTTTGATAGTTTACTGGATTATTGTATTTATAAACATAGCTTCGTAAAACTGAAAATTGTGAAATCGAAATTTTTTTTCAACTGACATACTTATTTCGATTTTGTTTTAGGATTTTACGGTGATTCAAAAAGTGATGGACACGAAATAGAACAAATTATTTCGGATATTGAATATTTGCAACAAAATTTAACGCCAGTTATTCGAGCAGCAATATCAAAAAATTTTTTACAAAAGGTAATAAATATATATTTTTTATAATATTTACATTTACAAAAACTTCATAAAGAAAGATATTAAATTACAGAAGGAAGCGTGGAATGAATACAAAGAAAAAGTACTTCAAAGGATACTTGAACGGCTTACCGCTCGAATTGAAAATAAAACCTTTTTTGTTGGAAATAGGGCTTCGCTAGCTGATTTTGCTGTTGCAGAAATTCTTTCACGCTTTATAAAT
Organism: Panagrolaimus sp. LJ2400; assembly: GCA_024447215.1. NCBI lineage: Eukaryota > Metazoa > Nematoda > Chromadorea > Rhabditida > Panagrolaimidae > Panagrolaimus > Panagrolaimus sp. LJ2400. The sequence goes on from JAMRYA010000013.1 coordinate 559,771, forward strand.
TGTTTTGATTCAAATTTTATTCATTCATATCCAATTTTAAAGTCACATATGACTGCAATTGAACGATTTCCTGCTCTTCAACGATATGTCTCTGATCGGCCATCGTCATCTTACTGAGCAAAGAATTACTGTAGCTATTGTTTTCTTCCAAAAAGATATTTTCCCACGGAAATTCTATAAGTTGTTTTTCTCGTTTCAATAGAGAAGAAACAGCAAATTTTGTATTTTCAATTTTTATTATTTTAAAAGCTAATTTTCTCTTTCCCTTCCTTCCCTGTAAATATCCCCCATGTTCTAAAAAACACATTTTTTCATTCTGCCTCAAAAAAGAGAATAACAAATTTTCTTGTCATCCCTGTGCCAAAAGATTGACATATGCCTTTATTACCCCATTTTTTGGCATTGTTAAACCCATGAACGGCTTTTTTTTATCTTCGTTTTAAAATCCAGTAAAATACACAATATGTACATAAATCTGTTATATTTTTGGTAGTAAAAAGGAACCCTCAAAAATTTTATGTCATTTTTCCTTTTGTTTAAATCTCCAAAAAAATTTGAAATGTTTATTCAACAAAAAAATTTGTGTTTTTTCCTTAAAAAATTAAAATCTCTTTTTTGCGCGAACAAGCTATTTCAATTTTTTATTTACCAAAAAAATTCAACATAGAAAAAAAGTTTTAAGCAATTTTGCTTTTTTTAATCCCTGTCTATTAGTTTGTCAGGTAGTTAGTTATTTAGTTAGTTAGCTAGAAGTTAAATGTTTTTCTTCTTCTTCCTTTTCCTTTTCTTTCAAAAAATAATCCGAATCTAAAAACCATCATCACAAAAAAATATAAATGAAAAAGTTTTCCAAGCAGAAGCTTTGATTTTCTGGAAAGAAAATATGTTTAACTTAAGCGTTAAAGGTGACATTGAAGAAAATAATGGGGAGGGAGGAAAATGCAAACATGCATTTGTTTTAAACCTTTCCGTTTTCCGCTTTCATCTTCTTTCTTTTTTTCTCTTAATTGATTGTTGCTACTTTTTAATTACTTTTCTGACATTGAATAAATTTATCAGTTTGCCGAAAATTTAAATGTTTTAGTTATCCGCTTCTTTTTTTTTCTCATGCAGAATCCTGCAGAGATGGTCCTATTCATTTTTGTGATGTTTGTAAAAGAATACATTTTTTGATAGACAATTTAATGTGCAAATAAAAATAAATATTCATTCAACAAAAACAGAGAGAAACAAAAAAATTTTTTATGTTAATAAAACGAATTACTTTGATTATTTCTTTTGATTAGTTGCTCTCAAAATTCAATAACAATTATTTCTTGAGTTTTGATGTTTCTTTTTCCTTTGATAAAATTTGTAATACTGATCAACGTTTATATTTTTAAATAATGGAATTTAATAAAATGCATGGAATTTCGTTTGTGTAATTTTTTTACCCATTTTTATTTAATATTCAAAAGTGCAACATTTTTTAGAATTTTTCTATAGAAATCGAATATAACAAAAGGTGCCCAAAATTTTTATAATGAAAAATTCTTTATTTCTTTCAAGGCCTTGAATTTGTTTAAAATAAAAAATTTCTGTAAGAAAAATGCTTTGTTTTTTTATGTTCAAATATTTTTGCAAAGTGTATCATAATGGTTACTGTAAAAATTTTTGAAATTCTATTAGTTTACAATTTCATTATAATAAAATTAATATGACCTTTTGAAACTTTTACTTATTCTTCCATTTTATTATCATTTTTTTCCCTGTTTCATTTCACCTACGCCTTTAAGGGTCATTAAAACGTAAATGAAACCTAAAATAAACCCATTTAAAAAATGAATTTTCTTTGAGCACGAGTTAATATCTATTGTTTTCAACCTTTTTTCTTTTTACATGTATGTCTCTTGCACTTTTTTGGAGGTGATTTTTTTTCTTCTGGCAATAATTTGTGTAATTCCAAGTCAGAGTAAAAATACATTATTTGATTTTATCATTAAAGAAAATCATTAAAATTTTTTATTATTCATATAAAACTTGTTTGTCTTTGTAATTTTTTTTATTTTTGCAAATCAGTTTTATCATTTTTCACGTGTTTAATTTTAGACATTTTTGTTATTGACAAAGAAATGCCATAATAGAATAACAAAAATGCCATCAAATCCAACCGTAAAATTACTTTTTGAAGAAGAATCTAACGCTGCAGGCGATGATTTGGGTGAGTCATTTCCGTTTGTCATTTAAGTGAAGAGAAAAATCATCTGATATATCAGTATACTAAAATAGAAAAAGATAATAGCCAATTTTGGGGGAGTGGAAAAAGTTTTATGCTAATTTGAAGATGTAAAATTTTAGGCAATTGGAACCGTAAAACACAACAAAATGGATCTGGTGGGATTAAAAGGGAGAAAAGAAGATTTCGTTGTGGTCTTTGTTGGTGTTTGTCTTTGGCCGGTGTGATGCTTTTAGCTGGTATTGCCATCGGACTTTTTGCCTTTAGTCGATTGTATGCAGATTGTATTGAAGAAAAACAGGTACCTTCTTATCCTTTTTAAAATCCCTCTTCATTTTTTGTTAATTTTTTTTATTTTATTTTTTATTTCTTAGATTGGATGCTCTTACTTTCCTTCTTTTTTGCGAGGTTTATCGGACGTGAAAATATTAAACCAAGTAAGACATTTATGTTTGAAGAATGATTGTTTTTGCTTACTGTACTTTTTTGTTGCTTACGGCTTTTAATACTTTCGCGTCTGCGGCTGGTTTTAACTCTTTTCTTTTTATTTGTTTTCTAACAACAATTTTTATGTCATTTTTGTGCATTTAGCATACATTATAAAATCTTTAGGATGATAATGAAGATGCAAAGCTAACATTGGAAGAAGAAATATTTGCCGAATGTGGACAAGGATTTCCATGGAAGCAAGTTCGACTTCCCACGGATATCTATCCAACAAATTATCGGCTAAAAATTCATCCAAATTTGGAAACCCTTGAAATCGTTGGAACCGTTGATATGGAATTGCACGTTGAAGATGAAACTCGAATTATTGTTTTTCATGCACAAGATATGAATTTAACGTCTTTTACCATACGACTTGGATCTCAAAGAGTTCATGCTCGACATGTAATATATTTTGTTGTAATAAAATGAAATAAGCGCATTTAAATTTAGTTAATTTGTCCAAGGCTTTTGCAATGGGCCTTTGAAACGGATGAACCATTTCCTGCCGATTCAGTGATTCGAATTTCGATGGATTATACTGGATTTATTCATAAAGATCTCTCTGGACTCTATGTTAATACCCATCAAGATAAAACGAACGGTAGCAATGATACAACGTATGCAAATTTATTTTAGCTATATTATAAATAATTATAATGTAGGATCTCAGCAATAACACAATTTGAACCAACACATGCCAGAAAAATGTTACCTTGCTTTGATGAACCAAATTTTAAAGGTTTGAAACAATATTGATTTTGTATAAAACAATAATGTTATTACAGCTGTATTTGATATTTCAATTATTCGTAAAAAAGAACATGTTGCACGAACAAATATGCAGCTAATTAGATCCGAAGATTATGAAGATGAGTAAGTTTTACATTGAAAAATATTGTAACAGTTAATTCAACACAATACAAAAACATGCAATGACTTAATACTTACAACTTCTAGTTTAATGATTGATCAATTTTCACCCTCTGTTAAAATGAGCACATATTTATTAGCCGTTGCTGTGCTGGATAAATTTTCAAAAGTTCGAAAAATGACAAAACGTACTGAAAAACCTGTTGAAGTAATCACATTTTATTACAATATTGCGGTAATCTTTTAAATTTAGATAAATCTTTTTGCTCCATCTGATTCAATTGCTGGTCAAACGGAATATGGCCTAGATACAGCTGTTCGAGCACTTGAATATTTTGAAGATTATTTTAATATTCCATTTTCACTTCAAAAAACGGATTTGTAATTATTTTTATTTTATAAACAAAGTATTTCATAAATATAAAAAATTTAGAATTGCACTGGATGATTTTGCAGAAGGAGCAATGGAAAATTGGGGATTGATAACATTCCGAGATGCTATGATTCTTTATCATCCTCAGCGATCCACTGAAAAAACAAAAGAGACAATTGCTTTAGTAATTTGTCATGAATTTGCGCATCAATGGTTTGGAAATCTTGTAACAATGGAATGGTGGCAAGGTATCCTTATATCATAAAAGTAGACTTTATCTGTTCACATATATTTATAGATTTATGGTTAAATGAAGGTTTTGCAAATTTTATGGAATACTTGTGTGTTGATAATTTATTCCCAGAATGGCATGTTGTACACGATTTTTTTGTTGAAAATTTTTTGCAATCAATGCTTCAAGATGGCTTTCGTTCATCGCATGCTGTTTCGACGGAAGTTGAAGACCCCGCTCAAATTGGATCTATTTTTGATGCAATTTCATACCAGAAAGGTGCATCAATCATTCAAATGCTTCGAGGTCTTTCTGGGAAAGATGCTTTCAGAACAGCACTGCAAAAATATTTAAAGAAATTTGAATTTTCAAATGCAAAAGGTGAAGATTTATGGAGAATTATTCAAAATGTAAGTGATGCAATCATTGCAAAGTTTTTAGAACTGTTTGGGTTAATCATTTAAATACAAAGACAATTACTGTAACCAGATAATTTTAGCATGTTACATTGTCAACATCAATATCGGTGATGGATGTTGCAGAAGCATGGGTTTCACAGATCGGTTACCCGATAATTCAAGTTGAACTAATAGATGATGGTTCAACAATGCTTATCAAAGATCAAGTTCGATTCCTTTTCCTTGAGGAAGAACGATATGATAATCATACTGAGCAATGGCCGATTCCCGTTCAATATCAAACGGATAAACAGAAGCAACTTAAACTTACATGGCTTGAACCAAATGCAAAAGATGGTTCGTCACTTTCACAAACTACCGTAATCCAATAAGTATCCAAATTTTTAGTTAAAGTTTCAATTGGACCAAAAGCAGATTGGATTATTGCAAATTCTGATTCACTTGGTTATTATCGTGTACTATACTCAATAGATCTTTACAAAGAATTTACTCGACAATTAGATTCTAATCACACCGGCATTGGAACCGTTGATCGTGGGGCTATTTTAAATGATGCATTCAGTTTTATGCGATCTGGACATTTATCAGCTGATACTGTAATGGATTTAATTCAATATGTTGAAGATGGAAAAGAAACCGATCGGATTCCATGGGTTGTAATTATTACACATTTAAAATCAATTGAATCATTACTTGGTGATAGTGAGCTACTTAATATGTTTCAAGTATGTTTTGAAACTTCTTTGAAACGAATAATATCTGTTACATTTATTTCAGCGTTATGAAAGATCATTAATGTTAAAAATTTATGAAAAGGTTGGTTGGTCACAACCTGACAGCCATGTTGATCGGTTGCTACAAACTGACATTCTTGCACATTCATGCAAGCTTCAGTTATCAGATTGCTCAAAACAAGCTCAACATCGCTTTCATCAGTGGTTAAAGGATAAAAATAATAAAATAGTTTTTGTTGACATTCAACCATTTGTCATAGAAGAAGGAATTCGACATGGTACTGCAACAGATTGGGAAAGAGTATATCGAGAATATTTATCTACAACAAATCCAGCCCAAAGATTCCTCCTTTTAATTGCTTTAGCTGCCACAGAAGATGTAACCTTGATTAATCGATTTATGACAATGTGCTTAGATCCATCAATCGTTCGTCCAAATGTTCTCCCGAGGGCATTAGGAGTTTTAATGCAAAATAAAGTTGCCTCCCAGCATGCATGGAGATTCTTCCGAATGAATTATGATCAAATTGAACAACTTTATGGTGGTGCAACAACACTCTTGGGAACTTTGATTAAAGCAATCATTGAAAATTTTAATACTGAATTTGATTTGAATCAAGTTCAAGAATTTTTTGAAGGCAAAGATCTAGGTGCTTCTGATTCAAGACTGGATCAAGCAATTCAAATGATAAAACTTAACATTCAATGGAAAATCCTTAATGAACGCCCCCTGCAACAATGGCTTAAAAAATGGGCAATTAAAAGAAAATTTGATACATAATTTTATTTTGAAACAAGGCCCATAAATGATATCTCTCCGTTTCCAATCTAGTCCTCTTTTTGCAATCATTTTTATGAATTTGATTATTATTATTGTTAAAAAGTTTGTTTTTTATAAATTTTTTAAAAAGTTTTTGAAATAAAATGAAGTTGTTTTTTGCATCACTTTTTTAGACAAATTTTGACAGTAAGGTAGCCTAAATCAAGGCAATCAATAATTAATAAATTTGTTGATTCAGAAAAAGGGTAAAAATATAATCAAGAAAACAGAAAGAAAAAAATCGAAGATTGAAAGTTCTTTGTTCTTGTTGTTAAAGTTGTCACATCAAAAACATAACAGTAAAAAAACGCGGTGTTGCAATAAATGCATTTGCTTGCTTGCGTCTTTCCCTTCGTTTAAATCACACACAAACCGCACAACAATAACAACAATGAATGAAAAAAGAGAGGGGACGAAATCGTCAAAGTCCTCTTTTTTCCTTTCATCCCTTCCTTGCGTTCAACATTTTGTTCTTCTTGCTGCTGCTGAACCAACGCAACAACAGCATCGTTCACTTTCTTTTTTGCCATTGAATCTTTTGTCTTTTTTTATGTTCTCCAACTTTCCTTCCTTTCCTCTTTCTCTCATCTTTTCTTTCTACATCTGGCGCTTTTAGTTAACTGGTTGTGTTGTGCGCGCGTGCAAAGCAAGGAAAATATCTTCTCCCATTGCTGCCTTTTTTTCCAATTTTGTTGTGTTGTTGTTGTTTTTCATCATCTTTTCTCCTTTTCACTATTCTTTTTTGTTGGTCATTGAACAATCTCGTGTTTTGCGTAAACAAAAACTAAGCTTTTGCTCCACCCTTTTTTGTTAGTTTACTTTTTTTGATTTTTGTTTATCACAAATTCTTCTTTTCCCCATAACACTTATTTTAACATTTCTTTGCTTGTTGGCCTAATTTATCTCTAATATTATTTTTTACAAAGATGGAAAATCAAACAGGTAATTTTGAGTTTACGCGATTAAATGTTTAATAAATAAATTTATTGATTTTTTTATTAATCTGCTAAGGCTTTGATTAATATTTCTCTTTTTTTAGCCTTTGTACGGGACGTTACACACGATACTAGAATTGGCAGCCATTTAGGTATGTTTAAAGAGTTCGAAACCCTTTAAACATGCCATCTTACAATTCTTATTTTAGGTGATCCTTCAAATATGCCATCTTACAATTCTTATACCTGGACTACAACTGATACTAAATATGCTGCTTTAGCATCTATTGTAGGTTCCTCTCCACTTTTATTACTTATTTATTCAATTATATTGTTTATAGGTACCACTTGGACTTGGTATTGCATCATCTATGGGAACTCTTGAAGGTATAAATTTGGTTTTTCAAAATAAAATTAAAAAATACATTTTAAGGTGGAAGATATCGTCGCCATTTTGAACGTTCAACTAAACCCGCTTGGGCAAATTATGATGCTGCATTATTTTCTCATATGGATCTTTTAACTCTTTCCCCATTAGGATATGCATCATATTTGATCTACAAGAATGGCGGTGGATTTGATTACACTGATACCACTACTGCTCTTGGTCTTATTGGAACAAGCATGGTTCTTGTTGGTGCAACAATTCCTTTATTGGATAAAGGAAGTCACAAAGGTCTTGCTATCAATTCTGCTCTTCTTGCTGCCACTGCTGGTGCAGCATTTGTTGCCTTCCGTAAAATTGATGAGCGAGCTTCGTGGCTAATCGCACCCTTCTTTGGATGGTTCGGGCGCAACTTGTGCTAAACACTAATAAACAAAGTTTTTTAGGTCTTTGATCCAAGCAGCTCTTAATTTCCAACTTTACCAACTCAATTCACGTGATATCTAAATTTGTCAAACAACAATAGTATCTCTCAAGTAGCTGCAACAATTCATTCATTTATTTTTTCTCTCTGTTTTTATATTATTTTTTCCTTCATTAGTTTTATGTACTATCTTTGATTGCAAACTTTTCTTTTATCGTTAGCTTTGTTTTCTTTTCAAGTATGTTATAAAACTTCATAAATTACCTTATCGCATTGGATTTACAAGCAACAGTAATTTTTATGTGTTTTACAAAGTCAATGTCGCTGCAAAATTTATGCTGTTTCATAAATCATTAAAAAGAGAGGTGGTAAAGTAATGGTATTACTGTAACACACACGCACGACTGCATTGTTGGCGAAAAAAGCATTAAAAAATGGTTTTGTAAAGTTACTACACCGTAATCATCAAATACAAATATCTTTTCTGTTCTATCATTTTTTTAAAAAGTTAAAACTCGAGCAAAAAACCTGCTGCTAAATTTATTGCGAAATAAATATAAGAGGGACCTCTCTTTCATGCACATTGCTTGCAATTGCGCGTTTTTTGCTTTGCCAACATTTTTTTCACTGAAAAAATTTAAGCTTAATTATTTAACTTTTTAGATTAAAACTGATACAAGTCATGAGTAGTGACGAAAGTTTTAATAATTTCATTGGTAAAGACGACGTTGACACCGTGTGGGATGATTCTGGTAATTTTGCTATTATCTAATATGTATTTATCCTCTCTTTTTTAGAGTTGATTAAAATGTATGAAGAATCTGTAAAAGGTAATTTTGATAAGAAAAGAAAAACTACTACTGCTTCTGATGAAAAATCTACCACTTCTGGTGAAAAAAGTCAAAAACCAGTATGTTTACCTCATTTCTAACATTAATAATACTGCATTAATTTTAGTGGAAAGTTGGTGATATTTGTATGGCACCATATGAAGAGCTTTGGTATCAAGCTAAAATTATTTATCTTCATGGTAATGATAAAACTGCAAAAGTTCTTTTTACTGAATATAATGAAGAACTTGATGTTGAAATTAAGGATCTCTTTAGGTATGCTTTAGAGGTGAATGTATATGACGAGGTTAACAAAACAACTTTTAGAGAAGATGAAGTTGAATATAAAAATGAAGATGATACTCTTGCAGAAGTGAGCGCTCCAGAACAAAAGCAACCACAGCCACCCACTTCTAAATTTGGTAAATTTAGTGGAAAATATGTTATTCCTGTAAGTGTCATTCTGTATAATAAATTTTAATACTAAACTATATTTTAAGGTTTCTCATTTGATTCCACCACCTCCACAATTCTTATCACCAATTACAGAAGAAAAAGAAATTACAAGTAATATGATGATTTCTTGGTATATGAATGGCTATCATACTGGTTATTATCAAGCAATGCGTGATCTTCAATCCAAAGCTCCTGATGCTGCTTCATCATCCCAAAAGCATTAAGTTTCTTCTTTTATTTATTATTATTTTTCCTGCTATCTAATCACTCTGTCATTTTGTGATATATATTGTGTTTTAGTTTTTTATAAATACATCATTTTCAAGGCAAATATGGTATTGACAAAAACAAATATAATAGATGGAAATGTTTACAGTATTCGTATAAGACAGAGATAGATATTCTTTTTTCATGCTTTCAATTTCATTGGATCAACTTTAACAACCTTTTGACCTGCAGCGGCGGCAGCAGCAGCCGCTGCTTCAGCAGCCTTCTTTTCAAGAGCAAGTTGTTGTTTTTGTCGCATTACTTCTGCATCCCGTTCAAGACGTTTATCAGTTGAGACACCCTAAATTATGATGAATAATTAAATACATATGTCGACGAAAATAAAAATAGATGTAACTTACAGCATTACCGTCTTTAGCAGATGCACCTTGAGATTTTTTCAATTCTTGTTGTTTTTTAGCATTCTTGAGACGAGCTAAATCACGTTGATTTCCACCTATAAAAATATAATGGTTTTACTGAGATAAGAGTTCTAAAAAGTAAAATAAACTTACGAGCCATAACTGAAAGTTTGTTAGATGTAAAACTCAAAAATGGTTAGCGGTTTTAAATGCAATGACGCGTACGCCGATGGCAGTAAAGCCGCAGATCAATCAATCCGATTTTTCTAGAAAAAACTTTTTTAAAAATGAGAGAAAGACAGACAGAGAAATAAAACAAAAAAATTTTTCTAATATCCGAATAGAAAGAAATCAATTGATTCGCGCAAAACAAAATATAGCTCAAAATAATTTAGAATAGAAATGGAGAGAAAACCTCTATGTCATTGACAAGAAAGAAACACATGTGAGAGGGCGAAGAACCAAATCTGGTAAGAAACAAAAAATATAAAACAAAATTTTGTTGGAAGAAGAAAGACGCACGCAAAATGCAGCAAAAAAGACGAAAGGCGGTTTTTCTATTGAAGCAAAAAAGAGAAACAGCTTGCTTTTTTGATGCAGCTTGTTGATGGTAGTTCTAGAGGATTAATTCTTTCATACTAATTTGGTGGAACTTACCTTTTTTGATTTGGAAGAAAGAACGGTTGATATAATAAGTGTTGCAAAAAGTGAAAATAATAAATGTGATAATACGAAAAAAAGTCAATTCAAAAAAACTAGCTTCTAGAAATTACGACATGCGTGAAAGAAGAAAAATTTGCATATTACTGTAACTCTTTGTTTCAAGACATTGATCAAAAAGATATTATAATTTTTTATAAGTATTTTCTGACAAAACGTAACAGTTTTATACTGTTATTACTTACTGAAGTTTGTCAAATTTTTATAACGTAAACTGGTTTTTTGACCACTTTCTTGATAAATGGAATGAATCGTAAACTTTGATGGTATCGTTTGCATATTTCCGGTCGAAGACATGTAAGAACTAAAATCGCATTACAGTATGCTATCACTATAAACGATAAGAATATTATAGCGATTTCATCACTTGTTTAACCTTTATTCCATTCTCATTTTCGTACTGAAACTTTTGTTGAAATTTTAAGATACAATTTTCAAATCAGAAGACGTATAATTCATACAATTTAAATTTTTACAACAATGAAATCAAATATCGTTAATTACCGTAGTTGGTCGTATGTACAAGTAGTTAAACAACAAAAAGAAAACATCCATGTGATCCCTTCATTTATGACCTTAAAAAACGTGAAACATTTTGTTTTGATATACTCTTCTTTTTTTTCTCTAAAATGTATTTATTTGAAGTCCGTGGATAAATAATATGATTGGATAGAGAGAGATGCATGGCAGAAACGGGTTTAACATTCCCTATCGGAGCGCATATGATCAAAACAAAACCCAAGAAATAAAGGAAGAAAAAAAGGTGATGTCCTGATGATTGCGGAATTGCGCATTTGCAAGAAAAAAAATAGCATTTTTTCAAAACCTTTTTATTGACTAATTTTTCTTTTTTCGTACTAATCATCACATTTGGCAGTGCACGTAAGTTTCATGTTTACGTAATTTTTTGTCAAAATTAAAATTTGTTTTTTTTTAAATTTTCATTCAACATTTTTTTTCTTACAAAAGCTTTTAAAAAAATTGGGCAGCTGCTTTTGAGGCATTAATGAAGGAGAAGGAAGAGATAGAGAGGTGTCTTTGATTGCAAACTTTTTTTGTTAATTAAAGTAAAAAAGAAGATAAAAATAATAATAAAGAAAAAATAATGGACCACCTGATTGATGTTTTTAAAATAAAATAAAAAAAGAAAGAGCTAAAATTTGTGTTCACTTTTTTTGTGCAGGTTTTTTCTTTATTAAATTTTGCTCTCATCTCTTTTGGGATCTCTCTTTTGCTTCTTTATTTTTTTTTGATTGAGAGGAAAAAAGTGCTAATGTTTAACCGGGGGGTTTTAACGTGGATATAAAAAAAACACGGAAAAGCATTTTTACGGAAATTGAATGGGCATTTCATTTAAATGCATCCTCCCCTTTATATCTTGCTTCTATTCCTTTTGCAGATTTGTTGTTGCCAATTTGGCCATCATCATCCTTGACTAAAACAGAAGAAATGCCATCAACAGGAGGCAGCGGTGGGGGCTTGTCATCCCTTTTATGCTCATGTTATTCCCCAAAAAAGACTCGAAACAACGACAATTCAAAAGATAAAAGTTTGGAGAAAAATAAAATTGCCATTGTTGACGCTGCTTCAGAAGCCCCCGAAGAACCATACGCAAGAATTAATAAAATGAGAAACTCAACTCGACAAAAAAATACACAGGTTTGTTTCTTGCTTCATATAAATGTTTTTCAGAATTTGGTTGTTAATGAATTTTTGGTAATTTTTGCTTTTTTAAATTTTCTAAATACCATATTTTACAGTATTTTTAAGTTTAAAAAATAGGTATTTTTTTCGATTTAAGTTGCATTTTTAAACAATGTTTTGTTAATAATGGTATTTCTCATAGGGCCTATTTTTCTGGATAAAAAAAGTATCCATAAAAAAGTTTCAAAAACAGCAATTTTAATTATTTGCATCTTTTTTTGGAACACACATTAAAGTTTTAAAAAAAGTTCAAAACTTGAGCAGTATTTTTTAAATTTTATTTATTAATTTTGTTTCTGTCAATAAAATTACTGTAATAAAATGGTATGTATTTTTAAATTTTGATAATTAAACGTTTTGCAAGCCCACTTTTTACCTAAAATTCATTCAACATAATCAATTTCTATTTTTAAAAACTTAAAAAAACTTAGTATTTCTTTGAAGCCTTTCTTTTGTTTATATGTTTGCTTTTTGTGATAATTAATTGCGGTGATTTGTAATTTATCTTTCTTTTTCCTTTTTATATTTTACGTTTATCAACTGCCGGTGAGATTGATATCGATGAAGTGGCCGGATATGCAACAATCCTGAAAACTCCAAAACTTCCACGGAAGCTGAATGCAGAAACACTAAATTCTGAAAAAACAATTTTTGTTCCATCAAAAATTGAATTGACAGTACCACCCCCGAAAACATTGAAAAAAGCTCCAGAATTCTTGGAGAAAGAAAATCATAAAAGGGCATCGGAAATTTCGAAAATTCCGAAACCACTTAAACCAATTACGACAACTTCATTTCCGTTAAAATCTGAGCAACAGCGACAACGACCCCCCACCACAACTAATAATTCAACTTCGCTAATTTCACGAACTTTAACAAAATCTGAAGAGACATCTCCACCTCGTCAAAGTTTGACCTCATTTGTCAAACAACCAGAAAAATCACCCCCATCAACGCCATCTTACAGAAGAAGTTCACAGGTTTGTTTAACTCCGAAAAAATGGAACTTAAAAATGTCCACCAATTTTTTTTGAATCAGAAATGCAAACAAAAAATTGTTGCAACAAATTCTCATTTTTTTAAATAGAAAATGTCTGAGTCTGAGAAGGAGGAAGATAGATGTTCTTTTCTCTCTGCTATTACTACTGCCGCTACTACCACTGCAATTCTGTTACCTTCAGCACCTTTGCAACAGTTTTTGACCTTTTGACGTTCAAGTTTAATACTCTGTTTACGCTATTTTTAGCATATTTTAAAATTTTAATCTACTGAGAAAATCTTTTTTTCAATCTTGTATTAGCAGTTAAAAGTTACTTTAAGAATTAAGGAGTATAGCAACATTTGTCTCTCGCAAAGATTACCTCACCCAACAATGAACAAATGCATTGCACACTGTGGGTTTTTGTTTCTGTTTTAACCCCACAAATTGTTTTTTTCCTCCAGAGTTTGATTAATTTCATCGATGAATCATTTTTTACAAATTTTTTCCGTTATTTCAGAAGACGAAAAAAAATACAAAAATTTGACACTTTTTCTCCTTATTCTTCAATATAAAAGCACACTTAAAAAAGTCCAAATTGTTTTTCATTTTTTTTTCAAAATTTTTTTGACCTTTTTTGTTTAAAGAAAAGACTTTTTTTGACTTTCCCATTAATACTCCTGTTCAAAAAAACACAAAGAATTACATTTTTGAATCCCTTCTTTCTGTTCCATTATTTTTTTTGTTACAGCAGCCGTTTTTCTTCTTTCTTTGATCACCTTCTTTTGCTTCTAAAGTTTGAATCTTTTTTGAATGATTGTCGCCGCCGGTCACTCTTACACAAACAAAAACCATTCATTACATTACCGCCATTAAAAAAAATCTCATTTAAAACCATGGTTTTTTTGAAACTTTTTTCAGCTTTTTTAGTGAAGGGGTTCAAGGTCCGAGAAATAAAACCTCTAGGTTTTTTTTGTTGTAAAAACTTTAATTTTATGGAGCGCCTTTTGAAACAAAAACACATGCAAACTTTTTCGATGAATCTTTCTCTCTGAACTCATAGTCTGAAACAAACGTGTTACTTTCTTACATGTGTTACTATGTAGTAATGGTATTAGTAAGTAGTTAGCTGTTCGATTTTTAAATTGGTTGTCACATTTAATTTATAATTTTACGTGTAAAAAGAAAACTAACAGTTTTATGTGTGTGTCTCATTAACGAACGAAGAAAAGAGTGATGTCAATGATGATTCTTATGAAAGTAAACCTGTCTGAAGTAAAGAAAAAAAGAAAGAAGTCTAAATTTTAACCGGAAACAGCAACACCAAGAAAAAAAATTGGAAAGCTTCCTTCATTTTTTTCTGTCATCTGATATGTGATTATGCTTCTCTTTCTTTTTCAGGCTTTTTTTTTGTTTCAATCAGTGATTGCGCTTTGAAAGAAAAAAGTAACACACAAATTTTTTTGTGTGAAAGATTTACTACTTTTGTTACCGTCACTATTACTCTTACTAGCTCACAATTGTTGTCCGTTTAGAAGCTTAAGGATGGTCTTTTTATTTACGATGGTGATTCTGCTTCTGTAGAAGACCAAATCTTTGAATCCAATATGTAAACAATAATTTGGGATTAAGAAGAAGACAATAACAAAATTCTAGTTTCCCTTCTTTACCCATTGTTATTTTGATTAAAAAAATAGAGAAGTTTTACAAGCTTCCTTTTTAGTTTCAAGCTTCTCTTTCTAAAAAATAAGCGTCAAATGAGTAACAACTTTTTCCCCATGTTTTTATCCGTTATTGTTTTTATTATTTTTTCTTTGGGTTTTCCTTCCTTCACATGTTTTATGTGATTCTTCTTCTTTGAGATATATCGAAAAAAAGAGAAGATTTGGATGATTGCGCAAGTCTCCGCCGCCGCTAGAACTGATAGTTTTGTGGCTTTTTTCGTCAGATGCCTCTTAGCCCCTTAGGCAATATATCTGATCAATGACTTTGAAACATTTTTGTTGCCGTTGTCTCACCAACAAACAAAATAGGTAAGATTAAAATTTGAAAAACAACGATTTTTGCACATATTTTTTTTTGAAGCTGGCTAGTTCCGGACTTCCCAGGGTGTTAAGTAGAGAAGAAGCAAAAGCAGGTGAAGAATATAAGGGGAAGGCTACTGAAAAGAAGATTTCTATTCTTAGAAAGTTTATTTGACAGTGTCTGAAGTCAAAAAAGAACTCCTGCCGAAGCATTCTTTGCTTTTCTTTCTTCTGATGCTTCATTGTTTTCACTCTTCGTCACTCCTTCTTCTTCCTTCAAATAGAGAACATTGGGTTTTTTTCTGTTAATTTTTTTTCAAACACGCAACTTTTAAAGTTTTGAGAAAATCTTTTTAAAAAACTTCATTGTCTTGGCTGCTACTTCTTCATTTATTTTTTTGAAAAAAATAAATCAGAAAGCAGTTGTTTTGTTTTCTTTGAAAGGAAAGCAGAAAACGGAACTTTTATTTCTTGATTTTTTGAAGAAAAAAGAAAGAGATGGATCAAGATCGTTTTCAAGAAGAAAAAGATGAAACAGAAACCGAAATCGAAGAAGAAAAAGAAAAAGAAGTTGAACAAAAGCAAGATCGTCAACAGCAGGAGGAGCCTTTAAAGGCTGCTGAAATTACTGAAAAGGTTTGATTTTTCAGTTTTTTTTGATTTCAGTTTAAAAATGAGTTCTGTGTTGGTTGTGATCATAAGCTTGGCTTCAGTTTTTAGTTATGTATATACTTCATCACATTGTTGAGGATATTAGCATATTGTTTATCTCTCTTTCTTCTTTTAAGTTTAAAATATTTTTAAAAAAGATGATGATACCTATTTTACACTTTTTTCGTTTAAAAAATCTTTTTTTGTCAAAACTAACAAAATGGAGAAAAAGAAGAAATATTAATAATAAATAAGAAAGAAAGGAAAAAGAAGACGTGAGGCGACGACCGGCATATTAACGACAAATCATCATCACCACTAAAACAGTTTTTCACGACTTTGCTGTTTTAAAATTTCGATAATCGGTTGAAAAAAAGGAAAAATATGTACCCGAGCGGGCAATCGATCGTGGAATTGATTTTAGGTGCTTTTTCCATGGAAAAATTTGTTTGTGTTTGATTGTAAAAACACGGTTTATTTTTTAAAGGTTTTCAAGAGAGGAGGAAGAAGACATAAAGATGTTTTTAATTTCTTTAAAAAACAACTTTGTGTTTTTTTGTTCAACTCATTTTTTCCATATTTCTTTCTTTATCATAAAACTGTTTCATTATACCGTAATCCAATTATAGCTTTTCAAGGTTCCTTCTTCTTTTTTCTTCTTATTTCTTTTCTTTTGTCCAATTTTTTGACACCTTTAAAGTGTGAAAGAAAGTAATTGAATTTTTTTCTGAGGTTTGATTTGAAAAAAAGAAACATTTAATTCTTTTAGACAGACTTTTTAATTTCCAAATCTGACAGTTGTAGTAATTTTTTTAACCCTTAACTCTAAAATAACTATTTTTATTTACGGTAATTTGTTTTTGTTCCAATCATAAAAACTGAACAGAAGCAAAGTTTCTTGTGTCTGTTAAACTTACTTTTATTGTTTTTTCATTGCTTTTGTTTTTTTTGTTGGATCACATTTCTTTGAGGTTTTTTTTCAATCTTGAATTTTTTAGGTGAAGAGTAAAAAGCGAGGAGATGACGAGATTCGAACATATAAAAACAGGTTCCGCCTCCTCCTCTTCCTCCGTCTTCCAATTTGCAACAACTCTCTCTTCTACTTTTTTTACGTTTTTTGTTCAGTTTATTTTTGTAATAATAACGTTACAAAAACATTTATTATTTTATAATTCTGAAAGCAACCCCTCTCTTTTTTTCATTCAATTTTTTGCTGGGAGAAGGGAGAAAATCACTAATTTGTCTCTGTCGTCGTTATCGAAGTTGTGTTTTTTGCGTTGTGTATTGTACCATTCAATTCAGTCCAATTTTTAATTTCTATTTCCTTTTCCCATCATTTTGTCATTTCAAAATTGAATGAGACTTTGACACTTTTTTTACAACAAAAAAAATTATAATTTCAAGTTGGTTATAAAATATTGAAAAAAAAATGATGAGAGAGAAAGGTAAAATTTAAACGTGTGACATGATTTTGACCTAACAAGAAAAATCGAATATAAAAAAACAGAAAATAAATTTTATTGAAGGACATCATCCTCCATCAGAAACAGTATTTGTAATGGTGGTGGTTGTGGTAGTAATAGTAGTAGGAAAAGAGCAGCAACATTTCGCGATTACTCTATTTTTGAAAACCTTAATTTGACTTAATTTTGTTCTTTTGTTTGTGTTCGAGAAAAGTGTAAATGTTTGTTTTTGTAACATTTTGTTAAATTTAGGAATCATCATCCCTAAGATTAACATCTTCATCATCATCTTCTGTATCTTCAACATCCAACATCAGTAGTAACAATATGGCAATGATAGCTACCGTACATCCATATAATCGCAAAAATTCTGGTTTTAAAATTGAAGATGTTACTGATGACCCAAAGGTTTTTGTTTTTTTCTTGTTATGTGATCTTTAACTGTTTTTTCTTTGTTTTTTGATTTACAAAAATTTATATTTAAAAAAGTTAGCTTTGATTTTTTTTCAATTTTGTGGGTCATATTTCGTTTTTATTTGAAAAATTTTTTCAAGTGGTTGTGATTGTGTTTGTTTTCTGTCATCAGATCAAAGCTAACTTTTTTTTATTCATGATTTTGAGAGATAACTCATCTTATTACAAAAAAAATAACATTGCATATTTTTTTAGTATCAAAATGATGATGATGGTGAATTAGAAGGGGCATTAGTAGAATATTGTCGAATTGATTCACGCAATTATAAACCCCAACATTCTGTATGTGAAGCTTCAACAGTTGTATCAGCCCGTGGAAATAATAATAATGATAAGGTTGGTAATTTTTATCATGTATTAGCTTAAAAATACAATTTCATCTTCAACCTTTGGATGTTTTCAAACAAGGGATTGTTAACGATGTTTTTTGAGGAATGCTTTGTCGAAAAATTAAAGTTTGAAACAAAGATAAAAATGCCATTAAAGGCAAACTTTGAAAACTTAAACAGAGCAGGCTTACATTCATTTTAACCTAAACGACTTTGTAGGCCAAAAAAGGATATCTTTATAACAGAAGTTTTTTTGGGATTTCTGTCTACAAAGTATTTTCCCTTCTATTTTTGACTGTTGTATTTAAAGAAAAAATCTGTGCCATTTCTTTTCTTGAACAAAAAAAAGAATTTTTTAACACGCAACGATGGCATTTTTAAACGACGACTGATGCCAAAAAGGCATTGGAAAAAAATAAAAATTTTGTTGAACGAAGAAGAAAAATTTGTGTCCGGATGAACGAGTAGAAGTCAAAGGGAGAGTAGAAGGCAAATGCTTGAAGAAGCATTTTTTAGAAGAAGAAAGGAAAGCTTCTGGGAGAAACAGCGATACAGGAGGGGATCTCTTTTTTCTCCCAGATTTTTTGGTTGTTGCTTCTAAGAATTGACTTTTTTCTTCTTCTTTTCTGATGTTGAAATGAAAGGGTCAACAGTTGTCTCACCAAAAAAAGTTGTAAATGGAATGGACAACATTAAAAAATATAATTGTATAAACACCCTTTTTTGTTTAAGGCTTTTGCTTTCTTCATTCTGAATGAAGATTCTGTCTTCTTCAAGCTAGAGCTTAATTCAGGAAAAGTTATTTTTAGTAAGAATGAATGATTTTATTTTATTATTCTTTTAAAATAGCTAATTTTGTCACTTTTAAAGTCCCATATTCTCTTTCTGCGGCTTGCAAAAATGGCTTTTGTCAAACAAAAAAAGTTTTTTAAGTGTTTCTAAGGGACCTCAAAAGTTTGTTTTTAATTTGAATCTCTCTTTTTTGTCATCGCCAAATTTGGGACTCAAAAAATCTTTTTTTTCATTGAACGAGAAAATCGTGTGCCACTTCTTTGCCTTCAACAACTCGACCTAACTGGACTCGAAATTGAGATTAATTATTTCCTATTTTCCCAAAAAAACTCCACCCCTATTTTAAAACTTATAGCAGCTATATTCTGAAATTCTGAATTCTAAAAATATATATGTATAAATTATTTCCCAGTAACATAAATGAATGAAATAAGATTGAGTATAAAAAGCTTAAAAGTCGAATGACAAGAAGCTGATACTTGTTGCTTCTTCTGGTTGTTGGATGCTGCTGTAGCTTAGCTTTCGTTTCTTTGTAAAGAGGGAATGAGAGTGACAAATTCCCGTTGTTTGTTTCTTCCTTCCGATATCCTATTTTCAAGGGTCCTTTTTTGGGAGCCATAGGAAATACCATCAAGAAAATATTGAGTGAAGATTCTTCTTACTTTCATGGGGTTTTAGTGTCATGGGAATTCACAACAAAGACCCCTATTTTTTGACTTTTTAAATGTTATTACCCTTGTTTTTTTACATGCCTTTTATCTTTTTTCCCCTCATATATTTCCTTAAAAATATTTATATGTTTTTAAATGAACCTAAAACAAAGAGATTAGATTAGACAGGGGTCATTTGGGTTGATTGAGGTTAAAAATTGCTTCAAATGCAAGAAAGCCTTTACGGCAAATTTTTAAAGCAATGAAAAAATTCAACCATTATTGAAGTAGAGAAAAAAGTGAAATGTGTATTTTGAAAGGGTATCTTTTATTGGTAATTCTTACTTTTTTAATTTTAGATTTTTAAAATACCATACTACCAAAAAATGTACCTTAAATTTACCAACTTGTTATTTTTAAATATATAATTTGTTAATAATTTTTAAAACTTCAATAAACATTAAAAAGTTGCTTTATTACCTCGAAACCATCGCCCAATTTGGCACATGAGCTTATTTACACGTATATTTTCCCACTTCTTTTTTTGCGTAAAATTGACTGCTTGCTTTAATTTCCAAAATTTATTTCTTTGAAAAGGTTATCCGCCCTTTTACTCTCTCTTCTTTTGAAAAAACAGATTATTTTTTAAGCTTACACAATCTTTTCAAAAATCTTCAAATTTTTTTGATCCATTTTATTTAAAAACTATTAAACCATCAATGACTTTTTTAGCATTCATTTTCAACGGGTATTCCAGCACCCCCATCAACGTGGAAATCTTCCACAATTGCCAATCAGCATCAAATGGCTCATATAATTGATGTTGAAGTTGGGCAGCCATGTTCTGCTGTGGCACAATGCAAATGTTTCGGATTTCGTCCACATCCATGGAGGTTTGTTTTTACTCTATACAACTAAATGTATACTAAAAAGCCTAAGTCCATTTTAATCTTCTCAATTTTTATTTTAAGTATTTATTTATTATTGCTACTATTATTGTTTACTTTTTTAAAAAAAAGATCTAATGTTTCTCTTTTGTTTTTTTTTTCGAGAGACGAACTACAAAGACAGAAGGCAATGTTGCCGTTGTTGCTATCTCCCAAAAGGAATGTTTTTTGTTTTAGCATAAATAAAGACAAAAAGAGGGAGGAAACAGAAGCTTCACGTATATGTTAGTCCTAAAAAATATGTATCTTTTAAGGAAATATTTTTTTAATGCCCCCAAGAAAAAAAAAACAGAACATTTCGGCAACTTCTTAACGCGGATTAAGACTTTTCTTTTGTGGTGCCATTTCTCGTGGGAATCTTTTTGCTTTCTTTTTTTTAAAGAGAAACATAAATGTAAAGAAAAAGTTTTTTTTTGTTTCGGCATTGTTTCTGTGTATGTTTTTTTTCTGGTGGGCAAATAAAATACATAACAACAAAGTATTTTTGTTATCCGTCACAACTTTTTGACGTCTCAATTCCGGCGGATATAGAAGCTTACTGCCTATTTGGAAGTGCCATTTTTATTCATTTCCATTCAAAAAAGAAACTATCGCCCTTTTTTCGCGCCTCCAAATATCCATCGGATGCTTGCTTAGTAGAGGATTTGCATCATAGAAGGAGGCTATCAGAAAAGAATAATAGGATTCATGTGGGAGTCATTCATTCAACTTCTTCTTTTTTTTGGGAACGGCATCAATGAAAGAAATTGCTGCAAAAAACCCCGCACACAATTAAACGGGAAACATAGTTTGTTTTTTGGAGTATATAAATGGGAAGTTTTTTGAGGTCAAAAAGTTCTATCTTTAAAGAAGTATTGAGTTTTGGACTTCTGTTGCTTCTTTCCTTTTTTCAAAGCTTGAAAAATTAAAAGTTTTTTTGCAAAAAATAGGGATTGAAGCTGCGATAGGTGGG
Source organism: Panagrolaimus sp. LJ2400 (assembly GCA_024447215.1). Classification (NCBI taxonomy): domain Eukaryota; kingdom Metazoa; phylum Nematoda; class Chromadorea; order Rhabditida; family Panagrolaimidae; genus Panagrolaimus; species Panagrolaimus sp. LJ2400. The sequence continues at coordinate 581,267 of JAMRYA010000013.1, forward strand.
TGATCTGAGATTAGGTAAAGTGAAAACAACTAAACGTACCTTGTTTAAGAATATACTGATACCAAGTTCAGAAAGACGCTATTTTTGAAGTGTCAAAAAATGTGCTAAAATTCTACGCTTTCCGATCTTTGTAATTTTTACAAATATAGTAATAGCTATTGCTACAATTATCCCAAAATGGCAATTAAAGCTTTTTGTTATCTTCCATAATATTGATGAAAAATTTACTTTCAGAAAATAAAAATATAATTTTTGAGTTTTGTTTATTTTGGCACTTCTTCTTTTAAACTTCAATCATCGTCAAAAATGATAATGTCCATTTATTTTTGTGATGCTATTTTTAGGCACTTTCACTCTCTCTCTCTCAAGCAGGCATTGTCCATTTCCTACTTTTAACAAAACAAAAGTGTTTCTTTTGACGAATTTCGAGACCCTCTATTATTCTTCTTCTTTCCTCCTTTGCAAAATACAGCACTGATTTCAAAGAGTAGTAGTATTGTTGTTAACGCCCTTGTTAGTCCCCCCTATGTATTTCTTTGGCCTTTGACATCTTAAAGATAAAATGACAAACAGCTTTTTTCTCGTGTTTTGGCACAAAATAAAGTCCCAAAAAGAAGTCAAAAAATATTTATTTCTTTGGGGGTTGAAAGTGTTGGAAGAATCTTCTGCTGCTGCTAGCATGGGATGGTGTTATCATCATCATTTTCATTCCTTCTTTTATTTGCTTCTTCTTCCATCACTTTTTTCTTTTTCTTTGCCCCCAGAAAATTCTATTTCCTTTTGTTTTTCGGTCTTTTTCGGCTGTCAAGATTGTGCTGCGGCATTGTTTTCAATTTGATTATTGCCATTATTTTTTAAAGGAAAAAACATTTAAATTTCATTCTACTCTTTTTTAAAGATCAATCCTAATTCAACTTTCTCCTTTTTTGCTTTAATTTTTGCGAATTTTGTTTTTATAAATTCTTTTTGCTTTGATTTTTTTCGTTGGTGCAAAAGAAATTTGCCTTCAAGGCATTTTTTGACTGGCTTTGAGATTTTTGGCATCTAACTTCCGTCTGTAGAGATGAGATAGCTACAGACATAAAAGAAGAAGTCATGGTTAAAAGAGATTTTTTAAAAGTTAAACTTAACCATCAGGCAAAGAAAAAAGAGATTCATTTTTCTATTGGCAAAAGAAATATAGAAAAACGACCGAAATAAGAGACGCGCATCCTTGGAATAAAAAGTTGTGTTCAGTTCAAAAAAGAAGAGGAAAAGCATTTTAGTTTTATTTTTTTCTGCTTTTTGATGAGCCTTTAAATGGCTAAATGGCCTCCTATCTTTTTTATGTCTTTTTCTATGAAGAGCAAAAAATATGCCCTCCCATGGGATATCGCTGTTTGACACTGATTTTTAACAACTTCTTTTTTCCGTCTTGAATTGTTTCTTTTTTTATTACAGCATTTCACATCATGTTGATGTCTTGAAGGATTACGGTATGTTGTCGCTTTAAGAGATAGAAAGAATGAATTCTGTATCGATACATTTTACCTTTACTTTCATTTGAACTCTAGAATATCTTGTTACAAGTGAAGAGAAAGAATAACTTTTTAGTATCGAAGGTGCCACTCACTCTTTATTCAAATTCAATTCCTTCTTTTTTTTACTTTTTAGTATAAAAATTAATAATAGAGAGAAAGAAAGTAGAGTGAAGTTAGTTGTAAGTAAGCACACCGTTATTTTTTCTCCTTCTTCTACTTTATTTGAGAGAGTCATCTCCATTTTCACTTTTTTCCGTTTTGGATTCCCACGCTTTCTGAAAGAGAGACGAACCTTCTTCTTTCTTCTTCTTTTATCCATCGACGGCATAAAAAGAAATTCGGCAACGACGCCGCCGACGGCAACAACTGACCATTATTATGGACTAAAGTTAAACCTACACTTTTCTTTCTTCTTTATTATTATAAATTCTGTCGATTGTTGTTGCCGGTGGCTTTATTATATTCATTCTTCTATTGTTATATCTCCTTTGTTGCCGTTATTATTGCTGCTGCTGTAGCCTTCTGCTAAAATTCTTGGGGCAAAAATTTAAAGAGAAGAAAACTTTTACAAAGACACACCAGAGAATAAATATTTCTTGGTGGTGGTATTTTTCAACGACTTTGTTCCTGACTTTTATTTTATTCTATTTCGTTTTTGCCGCCATTTTGTCATCGTTTTTTTCTTCTTCTGGCTTCTTCTTTGATTCTCGTCTTCATCTTCTTCTTCATCGTCGTCGAAATATTTTTTAACGCCCAACGGGGCGGGAGAAAAAGAGGGGAAGAATAAAGAAGGGGGAAAAAGACAAATCCGGGGCTATAAGCTTTAACTTGCGTTATTTATTTTTTTCCCAACGACAAAGCAAAAAGCAAGCAGCTCCACCAAAATGCCAACATTCAGCAAGAACAACCACGACGACCACTTGTTAAAAGGAAAAGAGGAGGAAATATAACAGCCAAAAAGTTTTTTTTTGAACTGACTTAACTCGACTGCCTTGACTTGACTGCACTGACCGGACAACATTTTTTTATCTCTTCATTGTTCTGTGTCGTCAAAGATATTTTTTTCTTCCTGGGGGTTTCAATTTATATTTGTTGTTGGATATATATAATTTGGCAACAGCTTTCAACTCTGACTGATATATCTATCTCCTCTATCATTGACATTCACACTCATGTTCAACAAGATTTTTGTTGTTACATCCAACCATCGTGAAGATATAAGAAGGAAGCAGCAGCAATAGTTCATACTTTTATTTTTCTCTTCTTCCTCCTTCTTCTTTTTATCATTTGATATCATCGAAAAAAGGATATCATTTTACACAATATCATCATTCAAATTATTTGGCAATGATTCATTCAGATGTCGCCATGTGAGTATTCTTTAAATGCAATCTATAGTATCCCTTTTATGGCTTTAAGTTGTCAGCAGCTATTTTTAAAAAAAAGTGTACAAATATGTAATTTTTATGCTCGATTTCATTTTCGATAAAAGCATTAAACAAATCGGTCGTAAAAATAAGCTAAAAACTCACTCACTTTTTCCCCTAAGTTTTCAGGAGAGAGAAAGGGAAGGATTTGTTTCCGGCTCTGAATCCACTTGAGTTTTTTTGACGCAACATTTGAAGCTGCATCAGAAATACTTTTTTATAACAAAAAAATTTATATGAGTGACTACTTGACTTTAGGGAATTGTCTCCACAAGAAATATCTACAAATTTTTCGTTTTTTTCTTGTGTCATCTCTTTCGAAAAAAAATTTTTTCTGGCACAAATATATATCTTGTTGAAATTCGATTAAAGACATATTTCTATATATTTCTTTTACTGATGTTAGTTTTAGTTTAAGCAGAAAAACACTGATTTAAAAAACATAGACACATTAATTTTCAAAATGGTTTTTGCCTACCTTTTGTTTTAATGGCATCAATATTATTGATGGACTGACTCTTTGATGGTGAAAAATTATTGAGAAGCAGCAAAAAAGAAAGTAAAAGTGTCATCTGGCTAACAAATGCCCCTTTCTCGCTTTTTTCTTGTTTTTAATTTTTCGCACTTATCGCGTTCATGCAATCGCTACTGCAAGCCGCTGCCGCTAGCGATAATCTGCTTGCTGCTGCTGCCGGTTTTTGTTTCTTTTTCGCTGTCTTTAAACAGACGTTTTAAATAAAACAGAATAACACAGCAGTAAATAAAATTATTTTTCTCTGCAGTTTATATAAATTTTATCTATTTACAAAATTAATTTCAATATTGAGCGGTACATATATTAAAAATATCTAATCTTGATCTCCTTTTGTTTTTCAGAAAAGTCTGCGTTCATTGCAAATGCGACAGAACAGAGCATGAAATTGGCCCAAATCAAGTTTTAAATGTTTATGAAAGACTTGGAATAAAACCTACTCGTAAGTTTATCTCTATGCAAAAATCTTCTTTGATGACACACATTTTTAGCGGATATGGCCGCTGTAATGAAGAATCAACGATCAGATACTCCTGGTTCTATTTCTTTTGGATATGCATGGGTACCACCGGGTTTAAATCGTGTTAAGGTCAGTTATTCCCTCTTTTCTCACCTCTCAAATTATCTATGATATGTTTGTCTTTAAAAAAAAAGCAATCTTTCCTTTATAAAAGTATTTAAGTTCAAAAAAAATTAAGTAAAAGCACGAAATCCTTCTTTTTTTCTCGAAGTCCTCTTTTTTCTTTGCTAATTCGATTGCGCGAATAAAAACTGACTGTTGCTTCTTTTTTGAAACTGAATTACTCTATTTTTTGTGAGGGATTCGTCTATTTATTTTGCTTACTTACTTTTATGTCAGTGACCGGTCACTTACTTGATTAAAGAACTTAGAAACCAAAACAATGCAGGGCGTTGTTTTGGTTTAAAACTGTTCTGTTTTTTATTTGCTTAAAAAAGTGTGCTGTTTTCTTCTAAAAAAGCATGATAGATTTTGTTGAAGATAAAAATTTTCAACATTTTTTTGTTTCAACTAAACACTATTTTATCTATGACGGATTTTATAGATCCACTATTAAAAAAGTGAGTTTAAAACCTAATTTTAATTATAGAATTTTTTATTCGACATCTTTCCCAAAACAAAAGTTTTCTGCTTTAAAGCAAAAATATTCAATCATAAAAATTAAATTTCTTGCATTACAGTAATTCTTTAACATTTTATGCATCACTTCATTTTATGTTAACAGCGGCTTCCTGTCTTTTTATATTGTTTCAAAAAAAACCCTTTTAAAAAATATAATTCTGTGAATAAATGTAAGCAATTTTACAGGTGGAAGAATACATGGCACAACTTCCCAATCATGTGATACCAAGAATAAACAGTTTAGGAGAAAAGTATCGTGAAAAGCAACTCATGCTTCAGCTGCCTCGCCAAGATCTTTCCATCGCATATTGTAAAAATTTAAAGACACCTGTTGAAAGAAGAATTTATGAAGAATTTGTGAATGCCCGAAATGAGATCGCACTTGATATTGGCTTTGTTTCCTCAAATTTACCCAAATCTATGGTAATTAAATTAAATACATGTAATCCAATAAAGCATTAAACTAATTTAAGGAATGCCGAAAATGCCGTGGCATTTTAGAACAAGGTGAAATGGCTGTAACGGCACCAAAACTTGGTGATGATGCGGCATGGCATCCTGCATGCTTTACATGTAACACCTGTGAACAGCTACTTGTTGATCTAACATATTGTGTTAAAGAAGATAAAATTTTCTGTGAACGGCATTATGCAGAACTTCATAAACCTCGGTGCTCAGCATGCGATGAAGTAAGTTTTTGATTTGCATATGATCTTTTTTGGCATCTAACTAATTACTGTAAAAAACAAACTTTTGTCAAAATGTTTTTGTCTTTCAAATCTTTTTTTGCACTCGCTTTCACTGCGAAACTTTTTGCATCAAAATTTGAACGTTTTTGTCATTGCTGAAACACCTCCCTCAAGAAAAAAGGGTGACAAAAATGAGAACACACACAAACTTTTTTAGAGAGATATCAGTATTTTGCAAATTGCTAAAAGGCACATTTGTTGTTTCTGCTTCATTTTTACTAACTAGCTAGCTGAAAGTTTTATATCTCTCTATTTTGTTGCAAACAAAACAAAAGATAAAAAGAGTTATTACACCTTATTCCTTTTTTTCTTCCTTCAAAAACCCGCCCAAAAGTAAGAAATAATAAAAACGTCGGATCACATCACAAATTGCGTCGTTCTCATTTGTGAAAAACTTTTGTCTCTCGTTTTTGCCATTTTGCTGCCTTTGGGGCTTTTGATCTACGCTTGCTTCTTCTTTTTTCTTATCTCTTTTTCAGTGGCATTGCGGCTGCTTTTTTCTTTAAGCTAGCTTTCCCTTTTTTTGACCGTTGTCCAAATTTCTGTTGCTGCTGCTATCTCTTACTCTTCTGAAGGAGCTTCATAAAAACGAGAAGCTTGAAAGCACAGATTTAAAAACATTTTTTAGTTTTAAATTAGTATAAAATCTTTTTTAAACTCCAAAAAAAGAAGCAGAAAAGAAGGGGGCAATCAAGTTCATTGCCTTCTTTTGACTTCTGCACTGCTGCTTTTGACTTTCTCCTTCTTCTTCTGTTTTCGTGTGGGCTTTTTGATGTCGTCGTTTTGTCGTTGTTGTCTTCATTGTTGTCGTCGGCGTTGTAGTTGCACTGAAAAAAAACTTTTACCAAAAAAAAGCAAACGCGTTTCGCCACTTTTTTTTGGGCGAATCTTTGCCGTTTTGTGGCTAATTTTATGCCAAAATCGTGTCAATAATTTAATCGCCATTTGCAAATTCGGCAACATTTTCGCCATTTATTTTTTCTCTGACGAGAGAGCGCCTCTTGCGCTGTCTGGCGGCATTTTGGACCATGGCTTTTCACTTACCTTCTTCTGTTGAGATAAAGACTGACGGGTAATTAAACCGGCAAGTTTTTTCCACATGCCTTTTTTAAAAGGACACCTTAATAGGGTGGAAAAAAATTCTGGGTTCAGTGGGTGACCCAGAATTTTTGCGGGCTGCATTTGTGGCCCGCACTGCATATTTTTGCGGTTCCATTTTTGACCCCCCCCCTTAGGGGTGGGGTCAAAAAGGGGTTAAATTTTGGATATGTCGGGGGGTATCACTCCGGAAACTCAAAATCGAAGTTTTTGGAATTTTCGTAAAATTTTCAAGGGATTTTCGTCGAAAAACTTTTGCGAAATATTCGCCAAAAATTGGCAAAATTTTAGCCACAATCGGGTTTATTTTTCGCCACACAAAACGGCAAAAAAAGAATGGTTAGGGGGGTTAATTGGTTAAAATTTTTGCCGAAATTTGGCTATTTTTCGCCACATTTGGGCGAACTTTTTTTTCAGTGTGTTGGCGATGTCGACGATTTGATGAGAAGCATCTTCCCTTCTTCCGGTTGTATCTTTTTCTTCTTTCTTTGGAGCTATATAAAAGCCCTTCCTTGAAACTTCTTATCCCACCAGTTTTGATAAAAGACAAAACAAAACTTTGGGTTTTTTTGCACGCAAAAAAACTCCTCTTCATTTTTGGGAGTTTTTTTCTTGAAGAAGGAGAATCATTGTCGTCAATGAGAAGATATATATAAAGAGAAGCTGAGAAGATGAACATGATAAAAAAAGAAGAACAAAAACGAATACCCGCCATCGTTGTTGTGTTATTGCCGATGGAGAGAGAATGAGCAGTTGCTGGCTTGCTTGCTCACTTTGCAGTTAGCTTGTTCATTCATTCACAAAACAAAATATATGTATCAGAAACAAAAAAAGTTTTTGGGTCTAAAAAACTTTTTTTTGAAGCGTGTTTTTTTCTTTGTTGAGATTGATCGCAATTGGTCTTGCCTTTAAGCCATTGTGCCTTTTAGCTTTTAAGCTTGTTTTTTTTCCTTGTATTTTTTTCTCCCTATTTATAAAACAAAAACGCCCCCAATTTTTTATTGATGCTGAGTTCAAAGAAAAAAAAGTTTATACCCAAATGGATTCCTCTAAAAATCTTTTTTTACTGTTTTATTACTTTGTTTTTTGTGGCACAACTATTTCAAAGTTTTAGTATTCTCTCTACTTTACATCGTCGTCATCATGCCGAAGTGCAGTGATGGCACACCATAGGTGGTCAGTCATCTTTGGTACTTGAACAAAGGTTCTTTGAATAAATTAATTTTAACACAAAAAAGAAAGCTTTTGTTCAAATTTATATCGTCTGCTTCTTTTGCCTGTCTTATAACTCAATATTTTAAAATTGTTTCTTGAAAATTTCGTTTTTTTGTGATTAGATAAAGTGCCATTGCTCCCAGAAGCAAGCAACAAACACTTTTTCTTTTTTCCCATTTAATATGAATGAATTTTATAAAGAGAAAAGAGATGACATAAGGAAGAAACCATAAGGAAAGAAGGAAGAAAAAAATAAGATGGTAAAATAGCGATAGTGCCATTTCTCTCTTTAAAAAAAAAGAGGCATCTGAGTGATGATCGCCATGGGACCGATTCGCAACCCCCCAAAAAAATTGGAAGCAAAACTAAGCTTTAAAAATTTTTTAAAGGAAAAAACATACGCTAAAAAAGTGAGAAAAAGTTTAAATGCGCGTTTTACAAACGGCAGCAATAACAGCAACAAGACAGGCGAAAGCAATATACTTCCTTTGAATTTCCTCTTTTTTAGAAGTTGAATTTCGGGAAAATGCCAATGGGAGAAGAAGACTCTTTTTTTTATTTTACCCCTCAAGAACAACGAGAGAATAAGATAACTCTTTTTTAGTCGCCGCATTTTTTGTGACAAATATAAATAGGCTAAAAAAGTTAAACTTAAGGAAAAGTAGTCTAAAACTGACATGCTTGCTTTTGGGAGATGGCTTTACATGACTGACTGAATGAATGATCAAAACCGTTGTGCAAAAAAAATCTTTTTCTTTGTTTTAAAGAAGATGGCTTTAAGAACAGCTGCTTCATTTGATATCTTTTTCATTGATAAATGAGTTCCTTTCCTTTTCATTTAATTGAGACAATGGAACGCTAATAACTGATAAGATAAAAATGAAAATGGTTTTAGATGGTATTAACTTTTCTTAAGTCCTTAAAAATATTAACCTTCCTCTGTTCCACTTTTACCGTTTAAATTTTAACTAAAAAATCCCGAAAACATTTTTATCATCTGATAGATAAAGCATTCTAAAAATTCTCCAATTTATCGCTAAAAATCTCAAATGCCATCATCTTCTTCCGATTTTACCACGGCTATTAATTTCTATTTATTTTCTCTTTCTTTCTCAAAAAGAACATATTAATGTTTTGTTTTTTTCGTCATTTTTTAAAGAAATAAAAACATTTGAAAATGTGACCCTTTCATTTTTTTCTTCCTTTTTCTCCTTATATTTATTGTTGACTCACTGTAGGCGAGTTTTGTTTACTTTTCAAGGGAAAAAACTTCTTATGTGATTTTTTTCGATCATGTTCGTTTGATACTGATAAAAAAAAATTTGACAAAAGTTTGTTTTATATGTTTTTTTTGCAAGTGTTCCTTCTTTTTCTTTGTGTTGTAAGGGAGGATTTTGTGAGTGATGGGATAGAATATCTTTTCCTTCTTTACAATATCTTATAAGCTATCTTACAGGAACAGCTTAAAAGTAATGATTACATTTTTTCATACATTACACTGTTTTTCAAATTTTTGTTTTTAAAAATCCTGAGAATCGACCTAATTTTTTTGCAATATTTCATTTTTTTAGTTAATTTTCGCCGGTGAATATACAAAGGCGATGAATAAAGATTGGCATTCGGATCATTTTTCATGTTGGAATTGTGATTGCTCATTGACGGGACAACGATATATATTACGAGATGATCATCCATTTTGTATAAAATGTTATGAAGAAGTTTTTGCCAATACTTGTGATGAATGTACAAAGCCAATTGGAATCGATTCTAAAGATCTTTCATATAAAGAGGTAATTAATTTTGATTAAAAAACTCCTAACACGAAAAGATATTACAGTACTCTGATAGTTTTGACTTAAACAAATAACTTTTATTTATGTTTGTTATTTTTTCAGCGGCATTGGCACGAAGGTTGTTTCCTTTGTAATATGTGTAAAATGTCATTAGTTGATAAACCATTTGGCTCAAAGAATGATCGAATATTTTGCTCAAATTGTTATGATCAAGCTTTTGCAACAAGATGTGATGGATGTAATGAGATATTCCGAGCAGGAATGAAAAAGATGGAATATAAAGGAAGGCAAGTTCCCCACAAAAAAAAGTTTTTCAATGACAAAATTTAAAAACTCAAAAAAGATCAGATAACAACACATATACTACACAGATGTTAGCTTCAATATGTGTGTGTTTGCTATAATCACTCTTTTTTTTTGTTTTTAAAGCTACATCCATAAAATTTCCTCATTAAAAAATACACATTTGTTTTTTCAATAGTTACATAATGTCATCAAAAAAATTTTTTGAAATAGTTAAAATCCATCTTTGAAAATAATTGAGTTTTGGCTGAATTACCGTAGTCGATAACATAAAATTCATTGTATTCCCCAAACAGTTTGTAAATGAATAATTATTTCTAAAAATTATGAAATTTATAGGCAATGGCATGAAAAATGTTTCTGTTGTGCAGTATGCAAAGTTCCAATTGGTACAAAATCGTTTATCGTAAGTTTACAATATAAAAAACAATAATAATAATTAAATATTATTTAGCCAAAAAATGACGATGTTTATTGTGCCAACTGTTATGAAGAGAAATTTGCAACACGCTGTTCAAAATGTAAAAAAGTTATTACAACAGGAGGTCAGTTTTGAAATAGCTTTGGTATATATTTATGACATACTATAAGCTATTAATTATAGGAGTAACGTACAAAAATGAGCCATGGCATCGTGAATGCTTCTGTTGTACATCATGTAATTCATCACTTGCGGGTCAACGATTTACATCAAAAGATGAAAAGCCATATTGTGCAAATTGTTATGGTGAAATGTTTGCAAAGAGATGCTCGGCATGTGTTAAACCCATCACTGGTATTGGGGGTGCAAAATTTATATCTTTTGAAGATCGATCTTGGCATAATGATTGTTTTACATGTGCACAATGCACAACTTCATTGGTTGGAAAAGGTTTTATTACTGATAGCGCTGATATTTTGTAAGTTTCACTTATAGCACTGGAATTTTAATTAATCACAATACTCTTTGCAGATGCCCAGAATGTGCCAAGGCTCGTTTAATGGCAGCTCATTCGTGATTGTTTTTCTATGGCATTTTACAAAATATCACTTATGCCGAAAAATTATTATTATTATATTTCAAAATATTATTCTTGTTATAAAAATTTTTATTATTATTATTATATTTTTACCGTACGCAATTTATAGGGGCGGTTTTCTTTCTACTTATTTCTTCCTTTCATGTTTTTTTGTTTTACTTTTTAAATTCTGCTCATTTATTTTTTTCTTGTAGTAATTTAGAGATTTGCAATATTTATAATATAATTTTTATGCCGCATTTTGGGCCTTTCTTTTGTACAGCTTCGTCGACATCCGTCCTATAATTGTGCACAACGAATATTTTACACATTCGAGAGTGCACTTCTCTTTCTCATAAAATTGTTATACTGTCAAATTTGATAAGGCAAAGCCAAATCAAAATTCGTGTTTTTTTGCTTAAAATTTGTTTTTTATTTTTTGTGCACAATAAATTTTTAAAATTAATAATTAAAAGTTGATAATAAAGTTGTTAAAAAATTAATTTTACTATTTTTGAATCAAACCAGCAAAAAAGCTTCAGAATAAAATTTCAAAGTGTTTAAATTTCAGTTAATAAAATTACTTGTACTAAAGGTTACTGTAATTGTCAACAATGTCTTTCTTAAAAAATACTAAAATAACTTTTATAATAACTTCAAACTCAACAACACAAAAACATGTAAAGATAATAATAAAACACAAAAACTTATTTTTTCCGTAAAATTTTATTTTTGATTCCTCCAGGAGAGCTTTCTGATGCTGCCGTCCGCTTTCGGCCTTCTCCTTTCATGGTTGGTGGTTCAGGTCCTTGATCTTTTTGTCCTCTTTGTTCATATTGAGCTTTTTTAGTTTCTTTATCACTATCATCATTGTCGCCCGTAACAGATTTTTGTTTTTGAATTAATTTTTCTTTCATTGCTTTATACTCTTCTTCTTCTTGCTTTTGAGCTTCTTCTGCAGCAGTAAGTTTTCGAATAACAGCATGTTCAATATTCTTTTGCATACGCTTCTTTCTTTTTCTAAAATAATAAAGATGAATGTTAGCAAAGTAAATGTAAACAAAATACAGTAAAACTTACTTCAAAAGTGGTAAGATTTTTCTTTGTTCAATTAATTCTTGTGGAGTCTTTTTGATATATGAATGATAAAGAACTTCTCCATCATCAATACCTTCTTGAATTTTTGTTAACTTCCATGTCATACGTGGACCAAGTTCTACAGTACGAAGTTTTGTCAATGCACCTTTTCTGCATCCACGACTTGCAAGATCTTGTGTCAGCTCTACTTCAGCTTGATCACCATCCCATTCACTATCACTCAAAGCACCAGGACTAAATTTTACAGTAATATAATTATAGGTAAAAATGTTTTAAACCAACTTTAAAAAGAATTCACTAATATCTTCATATTTTGATAAATCTGGAACTTTCCCTTGAACAATTTTCTTTGCAGATTTAGCTAGGCCAGCTGGTACAGTTTTAATTGAGCTAAAAAAACCCATAAATAACCAGATGTGAATAAATAAAAGACATACTAATGCCGAAATTCAATTTTATCAGTTTCATTATCGTAACTAATAAGAACTGCTCGACGTACAACTGCAAGATTTACGGTGTCGACGTCAATCGAAGGAAACATATTTTGAAGAACAGTTTTAACGAGAGCAAGATGTTTCTTTCCAGGAACATTAAATCCATTCAATACAACTAATGGAGAATGTTTAAAAAGCTTTTGAAAAATATTTTGACGTTTTTGTGATGCACGAACATCTCGCGCAAGGACATACTGATCAACTTGAAATGATAGAGTTGGGCCTTGTGGCATTCGAACAATTCGGAAATTAACAGCATTTTCACTTTTTGTAAAATTGGCAATATGGCTTACGCCTAACGCAGGAGCATTAACAACAAAATCATTGAAATTATTTCTTTTTGATACCTAAATAATTGTTATTAGATTGTCGTAAATTTGTGAATGGCATACTCTTAATTTTGAAGCAGTATTAGGTTCCATAACATGCCGCAAATCTCTTTCTAATCTTCTAACATATCTTCCTACAGAACCAGTATGAACGATAATAGAATGCGGTTGTTTTGCAAGAGCTTGTTCCTGACTTGTTAAATCCTGAAATAAATTTTTGAATATTCTCGGCACCAAATTTTAATAAATGCTTACTGCTTCACCCTGGGCGATTGCTCCTTCATGCTTTGCAACCTTTTCATTTTCACGTTTTTCAAGGCGCTTCTCCTAAAATAAAAGAAAAAAAATGAAATTATAATTTTTCAAAAATATATTTAAAATTACTCACAAATTGTTTTGATTTCTTCTTTTTTGCCGGAACAAATGGAATACCAGCGGCAGCACGTCGAGCATTTTTAGCAGCTCTTCCCTTTCCTGGTTTTTTACTTTTTCCCATTATTTAAAAATATGTTTAAAACAGGTAAAAAAAGAAGATGGAATAAAAATTATTTCTGAATCAAGAAAAACATTTAAAAACTGAGGCTCATTTTGCGTGGCGAGACCATTTTTAGTAGCAAATTTGTTTTTGAAAAACTTTTTCATGTATAATGTGACTGATTGTAGAATTAATGTAACACACTTGTAATAATCGTCCACTTTTTTAAACTTAAGTAAAAACAAATAACTTTAGAGGGAAGAAGAGGGAAAAATTTGCGTTTCCATTATATTCGGACCTAGTATTTAAAAATGTACACAGTATTATTTTACAATTACAAAAATGTTATTATTCCAAATCAAATCTATTTTTTTAAACTTTTGTTTTATAAGCCCGTTAAGATTAAATTAATAATGTTTATGATGCCACAAGTGTGATCTTTAAGGATTTATTGGATGCTAATTTTGCATTACATTTTAAAATTATCATGAATTACCCTTTCACCGACTCTTTTTTAAATTAAATATTTAAAAAATCAGCTATCTGCAACCCCCAAAAAATTATACAACTGAAAAAACATCAGCAATTTTTTTGCTTTTTGCACGCGGGTGTTTCGAAAGAAACAAAACAAATGCTGTAAAAGTAAGTGTTTTTTTAAAAGACGGCGCTTCCCTGTTTGACATATTTTTTTTGATCTTTTACCGACGCGTTTCATAAGTTTAAGATCAAAGTTTGTTTGTGTATACGGTGCTTTGCATTCACTTATTTGTGATTTTTTTACTAAAAATCTTTTTGAGTTATTACATTGAATTCTCTCACCAATTTTGTATTAATCAACTTTAGAGAAGTAATTCGAGTTTGAGTTTAACCTTTTAAAAATATAAATTTATTTTAGTAAAAAGTTGTCTTATTTGACATTAGCTGTTGTTGATCGCTTTTTAACTTTTATTTGGTTTTGAATCGTCTGCTTGCTTAAAAAGTGAGATTTGTAAATGGCTGTCAAAAATAAAAGCAAAACATTCTATGTTAAAAAACACCCTGCCTGTATTTCTGCCGATGAAAATGTATTTACAAAAAAAGTCATAAACATCTTTAGATTTCTTTTATAGATATAAAAAAGTTGAGCGTCTTTGCCGAACTGTGTGTTTTCTTTCCTAAAAAATAGTCATCGTCTTTAGCTTCTTTTTTGTAAATACTTCTATTTTTTTAATTGCCTTTGGTATTCTCAAAAACGTCCCTAAAATAATAGCAAATGTCTGAAACCCTGGTGAGGAGCGTCTGTCACTCAAAATTTTGTAAAAAGGTTTTGTCTGTAATATTTATTCATCATATTCTTTTTGCGCAAATACTGTAGTTTTTAATTTTTACCCTTTTTTTATTAATTTAAAAAAATTAAACACAATTCAATTTCTTTATTTTCAGTTGAATCACTGGCCTTAATATTTATTATCCACTGTTGCTATCTCTATTTACAACTACTTTATTACTGTAATTTTATTGTTTCCTTTAACGGTTAGGATTTCTTTTTTTGTGTTGAGTTCGATTTAATGTTACATTTATCACATTGATAAATTTAACCGGTTTATTTATTATAATACACTTTTTTTACGTGCTTCCGTCGATTTCATACCTCAGTGGCCTTAACGTGTGCTGCGGATCTCTCCAATACTGGTTAGCTTAGCGCCTGCGGGTTACTCTGCTCACATCCACTCCCTTTTAATTCTTTTTGAAATCCGGCAAATACTTATTAAAAATTGTATATACTAATCTTAAACCCGGTTACTTATATCTTTGTTTTAATTGTAACTTTACCTCACTACTATCTATTACTCTTTCATTGTTTTTACTAGTTTTATTGTTTTTGCTCTTCAACATTGTTGGAGATGGCCACATTCACCTATTTCCCGGAATGTAAAATAAATTAAGTTAAATAAGATTATGAGAACATATTTTATTGTAAATGAGGATTTTGATTTAAGAGTTGTTATTATATCTTTTGTTTGTCATTGTTTGTTTGTAAAAAAGAAAAAAAAGAATAATTTAAAAATTATAAAAAAAAAGAAAAAATGTAAGCCAATAAATATAAAAAATGTCTTTGTTGTTGTTTTTTTGTTATCATTACTTATGTATATTATTATTGTTTTTTATTAATTTCTTTATTGTGTAACTAATTATATGGTTTTGCATTGTACACATTTTTCTATTGTTAAAGCTGTATATTTACTGTATAGAATTTTGTAAATTTTTGTTGATTTTTTTGTATTGTTATGTTGTAATTTTTGTTTTAATTTATAATTCATGTTTTTTACCTGTTTTAAATTTGAGCCTTTTTTGAAATATTTTTTTGGTTTTTTAAACAAAACTTAAAATGGAGAGAGAAGGAGGAGGAGAGGATGGTGGGAATATCCTTCTCTCTTTCAAAAACATTTTAGAGTTTGTTTTGACAAGGTTTGTTTTAGTTACCTTTTTTTACCTTAAAAGAAAAGGGGGAATTGGGAGGGATTTTTGGTGTTTGGGGGTTGTGGGGGAGGGGGGGGGGGGGGGGGGGGGGCGTTGGGATGGGGTGTTTTTGTGTTGGGGTGTGATGTCCTGGAGGGGGGTTTTAGAATATATAATGATCTTGTTTTTCAGGCAATGGAGATGGATGATCAATGACAACCATGGTATTTTATGTAATGGTTTATTCGTAAAATTAAAGGATTTGTTTTTGTGTTTTAAAAGCAGTTATAATTAAATTCTTTTAGACAAAATTTATTTCACATTTGAATGATTTTGTTTTGCTGATGACATCTTTGCCAAAGTATTGCTAATGAAATGGTAAATGACACAAAAAATATATGTTGCTGAGCAGGGTAGTGCGAGATCTTGATTTCCCGATCTCGAATCCCGATTTTTTCGAGATCGATATCTCGATTCCAACTTAAAAAAACGGACCACAATTCTGGTTTTTTTCGAGAAAAATCGGGATTGGAAATCAAAAATTTTATTTTCGAGTTTTATTTGTTGTTTACGGCCTATATTGCACCTTATTTATTTATAAAACAACTAAAAATAGCTGAAAAATGAAAAAATTTTTCGAAAATAGGACTTTTTATTTTCAGATGCTGATCACGAAATCTCGATTTCCGGGAATTTTTCAGAATCTCGATTTTCGATTACCCGATCTCGATTTTGAAAAAACAGATCTCGAATCCCAATTCTCGAAATCTCGACTGATAAAAATCGATCTCGCACAACCCTGTTGCTGAGGTATAAGTTGTTTTTGAAATAAAAAATAATACTGTAATACAAATTTTTAGATAAATGGTCATTAAAAGTTAGATGTATGTTACAGCCAAATTTTGTGAGACCACTTAATTTGTGAATCACTAGCCGAATTTCGTGAGAAATAATTTATTAAATCCATGCATGGAAAGTAATGCATTATGTTACAAACAAAGCTGATATTCGGATCACGGATGAGCGGAATTCCGCTACTTTTTTCAATTCCGTTATGGCCAAAAAAATGGAGCGGAATCCGGAACGAACTGAGAAAAACTGAAAACTGATTACATACTTTCTTAAAATTTATCATTGTTTTCGGCAAAAAAAGAGATATATGTATTTTATATTTGTCAGTATATAAAAAATACATGTAAGTGTTGATTTTGTTAACATAAAACAGTAATATGACTGAACTGCATTTTAAAAATTTTTTAGTTGTTTTTTGCTATGAAAAAAATTCCGTTCCGGATTCCGCTCATTTTTTGCATTTCCGTTCCGGTAATTCCGGAATCGAATTCATTCCGTTCCGTTGTAAAATTTCTGATTCCGCTCAGCCCTGATTCGGATTCTACACATCTAAATTGTCATAGTGGTCCATGAAATAGGTACTATTCTCGTTTTCTCGTTTACACCCCCTTCCATTTTTTTTATCATTTTTTATTTTCTTCATTATGAATAGGGGGTGCAGAGTAAAAAATAAATTTTTGATTTTGGGAATAATTTTTATATCATTAGATAGATATAAAAATTATTCTTCGTGATTTAATGGCACTTTTAGTTTTTTTAATTATCTAGAAATTAAAATGTTATGGACATTTAACGACGAACGTCTTAAATTTTTTTGGAAATGAGAGATTTTCTCTTTGCTTCTCTGAACTTGCCCAAAAAAAATCATGATTTTTTTTACTGCAGTGGTAAAAAATTTGAAAAAAAGGTTATTATTTTTTTATGAAATTTTTTAACGCTGCGCCCCCTACTTATGAAGACTTCATAGACGGGAAAATGATTTACAATATCGTCTAACCTACGTATGCAAATTTTTGTTTTTAATTTTTTTATGACAATGCAAAAAATATGGAAAATGATAAAGCGGAGGGGGCGTAAACGAGAATAGTACCCAAAAAAACGTTTAACACCGTTATTAATTGAGCAAATATTTGCTTTTTTGTCTTAAAAACACTTCAAGTAAAAAGATAAACTAGGTTTGTCTTTGAAAATATAGTAATTATGGCAATGTAGACGTGTAAAATCTGAATGTCAGCTTTGTTTATAGCATATTGTGTTATACTCCTCTAATAAGTACGAAGTAGTTGGTTTAAAGTTTTTTATACCATCTTTTAGGTCATCTTTAGGCTATTGCTTATTTTAATCTTTAGTCTAAAGATGATCTGATTTGCATGTTGTCAAGCTTTTTTGGCTATTAATTTTTTTTGAATATTTTAATCTTTATATTACAAATTACTCACAACAGTACAAATTTTAACGTTAACAAAGTATCATTTCTTTTAAATTAATCGATGATTTAATTTGTTAAATTTTAAAGTTATTTAACCAAGGCAAGCATATCTGCAAAACGCCTTCAATTATCCCTAAACAAAAACGCAAACTCTGGCAAAGAATGAATCTTGAAGATATCTGGATATTGCTTTTTTTATGCAATTTTCTGACCAGGGATGTGCGGAATTCCGGTTCCGGTTCCGTAAATGGCGGAATTCCGCCTATTTTTTAGGTTCCGCTTCCGGTTCCGGTTCCGTAAAAAAATGGGGCGGAATCCGGAATTTTTTTTTGTTTTCACAATACGAATTTTTTAAGAAAATTTATCTTGGACAAGAACGTCTTTTATCTTTTGTTGGTTAAAAAACAAAATTTTTAGTTAGTTTTTTTAAACAAGCATTTTTTTGAGCCAAAATATCATTATCACAATTTTGTTAAAGTAAAAATTTTCCGGTTCCGGTTCCGTAAATGGCGGAATTCCGCTTATTTTTTGGGTTCCGCTTCCGGTTCCGGTTCCGGAAAAAGGAAAGACTTCCGTTCCGGTTCCGGTTCCGTAAACGAAAATGAGTTCCGCACATCCCTGTTTCTGACTTAATAAGTCAATAGAAAATTTTCATAGAGATTCTTGAACTTGTTTTTCGTTTTGTAATAAACCTGCTTGCAAAGACTGTTGACAGATGTTCGTAATCAAATTTATTGAAAAAATAATATGGAAAATTTTAATACAAGTTATTGAGTTAAGATTGCAAAACAATTTTAACTCATACAGTATGTTTAATTTGTTCCTTATTTAAACAATTTCTGTGTACAAAATGCAATAGGCTTTATTGAGAGGTACTGTACTTAATAATGAGTTTTAACCCTCTATCTTATTTATAACATACATTTAACGAAATAACGAAAATTTTTACAAAATATTTACATTTCGCGTAATAACATTACAGACTAGTTTAGATAAAACATTTTTGACATTTTTAATAGAGATCATTAAATTTCTGAATCATCTTCCAAAAGAAGCTCTTCAGCTCCCAGAACGACGTTATTAAATTCTTCAGATTCTGAATCACTTAAGTTATCAATTTCTCCTTCGCCTTCACACATTTCCAGCCATTGTAAATTATGAAATCGAAATCTTTCTTCATTTAAACGTTTATTCCAATATGGACTTGATTCCTATAAAGACATGCTTATGAATACTGTAAATTTATTAACAGGTTAATTATTACCGCAATAAACTGCAGCGCTTGATCACACATATTTCGTAGTTGTGGATTTGAATCATGCATTAAATTAATTAAATATTCAACAAATCCACCTTCCGCCTGAGTTAACTCAGAAGTTAATTCAGGATGACAAAGTAAACAATAGAAGGCATAAATAATTTGTAAAACAATTTCATCATCATTTTGTTTTGTGAGTATCAGCTTTGTCATTTGTGGGACCAACTTTGTTAAAGTTTTTGCAGATTCTTGATTTAAGGCAATTGAACCACATAGAATTATTATTTGTAACAAGAAATCATCTGGAATTTGTGGCAGTGCTGGAGTTACGGCATTTGCGACTTCGAAATGTGTTGAAATCCATGAAATTAAATCAAGCTCCAAAATAATTTTAGGCCACTCTACCGTATTAATCTGTGCAGCAGTTCCAAGGCATTCAATTGCGAAGGGAAAGGTTTTAGCTTTCGTGTCATCACCTTCATCCATAGCAAATTTAAGAAGTTTAATTAAATGTTTTTGAAAGAGTTCTTGAGTGGCACCTTCATGGGAGGCAATATTTCGACAGATTTTCATTAACAAAATATCATGACTTTCAAAGGCTTTTGTTATTAGCGTATCTAAGCCTCGGCCATCTGAAGAACAAATCAGCTGGGAATTTCGTTTTTCTAAGGCAACGTTCACTAATATTCCTTTAACAATTAGACTATCTTTTGAGTTTAACATTTTCATAAGGGTTGAAATTGCATCTGTGAAAGTAATCATAGCTTTGGCATCATCTATCGTCGACAAATGATATAATAAACACAGGGCTGTAGAGTTGTGATCAATTGCAGGAGCAACAAATGGCACCAAACCATGTGCAACCATTTTAGTTCGAAGGCTTCCATCAAAAGAAAGATTAAAAAGTACGGAATAAAGGCAGTTTGTAAGCTGTAAATTGTTTGTTGGAAATAATGGAACAAGTTTTTCGATGATATTTTGGGTAATCATGGCATCTTTATTTTCGACGAATACACTCAATTTCCATAGAAATGTTATTGCTGATATAATCAAATTTGGAGTTGCGTGTTCAAGACATTTAATTAAGATAGGCAGAATTCCACGTTTAACCATTTTATTTTCAACTCGCAGATCATCTGCTAAATTTATCAGAATTTGTAGCAGCACAGAAACAAGTTCATCTTGTCGCTGAATTGCAAATTCCCATTTCTTTTTCGCTTTTTCAATTGAAGTTTTTGCTTCATTCTTCCAAATTTCCCAACGTTTGAGTTCATTTTCAATCAGTTGCATTGAAAGGGCACCAATCTTATAATGTGAAATTACAGCCTGCAAAGAACGAACTGATGAAAGCCGAAGAAATATAACAGCAATATTGGTTGCAAGTTCAAAATTCTTTTTTGAATCTTCCCGAAATACGCGAGTTAAAGCTGCCATTAAAACTTCATTATCAATTAAATGTTGTAAATTTGATGGCTTGGAAGACAGCGATAATATATATGCAGTACCTTTCGTCTTTTCATTCTCTTCATATAACAACTCAATATATGATTCAATATCTTCAAGTCTTGAAGATAATGCTGCAACATTTGTTGTAGTTTTTGGTATATTATCTGTGTGTAAACTGCTCAATGAAGTTGGAGATCGTTTCTGTAAATAATGTATTACTTGTTCAACATCTGCTGCTTTATTGCTAGGAATATTTGGACATTTATCTAACACAAATCTTGCAACAACTGCAGCATCAACTGATGCAGTTAAATCTTTTAAGTATATTCTAAAATGAAAATAGTTATGAATCAATAATCTTTGTAAAGAAAAACAAACATTTTTTGTTCTTTTCGAATTCCAGCTTTTACAATAATTGCCAATTCTGTTGGATGAGCTTCAATATCAACTTTCGTTGAACGAGACATTATTTCATCTTCATCGGAATATGATGAACCGTGCAAACTTGACATCATCTTTCTTTTGCTTATTTTTTCATTGCCATAACAACCAAAAAATCAATACTAATTCTTATACAATTTAATATTACTTCTGTTTAATTAATAACAGCAAAATTTTACAACATTTTTATTACTTAAAAATAAATTTAAAACATAAAAATTTTTTCTTTAAAGTTTAATGAGCGAGTGCGTATAAAAAAATAACAACATTGAGAGGATTTTTTTCAGAGCTGCTGCTGCTGTTACAGCTGTTATTCATCATCGTCGCAGCAGCAGCAGTACTATTTGACTCTTATATCCCTTATTCTTTCATTTATTTTCTTTCTTTTTTATTTCAGCCGAGCGAAATCTTTTGTCATTTCATGGAAATACAAGAAACTACAGTATGCATTTACCGTATGTTGTCACCATAATACATGAAACTCGTTGTAAAAAGCTTTTATTACCACAATTAAAAAATTTTGTTTATGTTATGCATCAGGGATGTGCGGAATTCCGGTTCCGGTTCCGTAAATGGCGGAATTCCGCCTATTTTTTAGGTTCCGCTTCCGGTTCCGGTTCCGTAAAAAAATGGGGCGGAATCCGGAATTTTTTTTTGTTTTCACAATACGAATTTTTTAAGAAAATTTATCTTGGACAAGAACGTCTTTTATCTTTTGTTGGTTAAAAAACAAAATTTTTAGTTAGTTTTTTTAAACAAGCATTTTTTTGAGCCAAAATATCATTATCACAATTTTGTTAAAGTAAAAATTTTCCGGTTCCGGTTCCGTAAATGGCGGAATTCCGCTTATTTTTTGGGTTCCGCTTCCGGTTCCGGTTCCGGAAAAAGGAAAGACTTCCGTTCCGGTTCCGGTTCCGTAAACGAAAATGAGTTCCGCACATCCCTGTTATGCATAACAAATGAATAGGAAAAAAATTTGCAAGACGACCAATAAATTTAGGCAATCGACCTTTATTATCAAATCTTAATACAATCATAATTAAATTACAAAAAAATAATATTTAGCTAAAAAAAGTTTACACAACTTTCGACATCAATTTTTGTTTTTGTAACTCTTTCAAATGAATCCCATGTGAAATTGCATTTAAGAAGGACATGTGTATTTCCTTTGGGGCGATTTCCAACAAGTGATTCCTTTAGACAGGGCTGAGAAAAGTGGCCGAAATTTCCGGCCGGCCGCGGCCGACCAAATTTCAATTTTTACTAGCGAAAAACAAAGAATTTTACCAAAATCTTCGGCCGGCCGCGGCCGAAAAAAGGTTGGCCGGCCGGCCTGCGGCCGCATTTCTCAGCCCTGCCTTCAGAATATATTTCTAGAAATTTGTCATTCAATTTTTTAATTTTTATCAAATGAAGTTGCATCTCTATGTTCAAAAAAACATTAATTAATTTTTAATTGTTTTCAAAACATTCTTCTAAACTTTTTTGTTTAATCTTGAAAACATGCTGAAATTATTGTTTTGAGATTAAACATAAACAAAAAAAATATTTATAAAATTTTAAACTGCACAACCATAATTTAAAAGTTTTAAAATTACTTTTGATGTATGTTTGAAAGAAGATTCACATTTATTTTGTAAAATGCCAAAGTCATTTGCTCGTTTTGTTTTAATAAAATAAAAGTAAAGCTTTTGTTTAAATTTATTTTTCTATTTTCTAATCAAATGAAAGTGACGAAAATGACAAGATTACAGTAACATGTCAGATCACAATAACAAAGGTTTTTTTTGATAAAATTGAGTCAGAAAATATTGAAGCTATATTATAAAATTATCTATTGATTAATCAAAAATTTTAAAAATTATCAAATTCATAGAAAAGTTAAATTTAAAGACAGTTTGTTAGTCACAAATAAGGGTTTTTTTTATTTTTGCTTCAATGAATAGCGGCTTCAAGGCTTAGGCATAAAATAAGAAAAAAACCATAATTGTTTTTAAAGAAGTTCGTTGGCGTCACTAAGCAACCAAATATATTCACAAAAATCAATCAAAGATGTATCCAATATCATTACTTCTTATGATTCATTCTTTTGCCTCTTTAGTATTATCGATTGTTTACATTCCATTTTAAGCTGACTTTTTATTTTAGAGCTTTATAAAATGTGTGTCTTGTTGTAATTAAAAAGTCATTTTTGAAATAACTTTTTAATCTTTAAATATATAGATAAGATTTAATCGAACCGAAATATTTAATTATTAGTTTTAATAATTTGTCAACGTCATTTATTTTATTACAAAAATACTTATACTTTTCCAAGCTTAACTCTTTTCTGCAATGCGACAACAACAATTAATACTACAGCCAGAGCTCTTGCGACGAACGCAAGGTTTTCATATTTGCTGAAAAAAGATAAAAAAGTCCAGCTTGAATTTTGTAAAAAAATTTTAAATTGTAGACAATTATCGTGTAATATAAGATAGTGTATTTTATCTTTTCGAATCTTTACGTTTCTTTTTGCGTTGATTTAATAGTACCTACCACGTTACGTGACACTTTCTTTTATAGACGACATGTATAATAACTACGGTGGGGCTGCAACAAATTATCCCGCATATGGATCTTTTACATCTGCAGCAACAAATGCATCAATATATTCTCAACAAGTTCAAGCTTTAAATAATGCTTATGGGTATGTCAAAATTTTGCCTTAAATCTTAGATAATCTTAAGACATTTAGTAATTATCAATATGCAAATACTGCCGCTGCTGCTGCGCGGGGATATTCACAAGCTACTCCAACAACTATTGCCACAACATTAGGATATTCTCCTTACGGTTTGTTTTATGATTTATTAAACTAAAGAATGAATTGTTTTGATGATTTAAGATTACACAAATGCATATAAAACACAATCGGCTGAAAATCCATATGGTGTTGGAACAGGAAGAAGTATGCCCACTGCACCAGTAGGATTTCAATCTGCTGGTACTTTAAGTAGTGTGAATGCTTCAAGTACATTAGGCGGATATCCAGGTGCTGGAACAACAGCAGCTCAAGCTGCTACTCCTGGTGTTGCAAGTGGAACTCATTATGAGGGATATGATTCGGGTAAGTGTTACAAAGTCTTGATTGAATAAACTTACACAGCTCCTTTTTTTAGCTTTAATTGCTGCTGCAACAAGTTTTATTACAGCACAGAATACCGGTACAACAAAGAATTGGCTCAATAAAAGAAGTGAATATCTTTTTAAACTTAAAATTGTCGATAACCCTTATTGCGCTTTTTAGCTCCTGGTTCACATCCGGATGCATCATTCCCAAATAAAAAACGCGCAGGTCTTGGTCATCATCGAAATGCTCCAAAAGATACACAAACATTTTTTTGTGATATATGTAAAATCAGTTGTGCAGGAAATAATACATATCAAGAACATTTAAATGGAAAGAATCATAAACGGAAGGAAGCTATGGTAACTGGAAAAAATCAAATATCTCTTCCTAAAAACAAGATTTCATTTCGATGCGAAATTTGTGATGTTACTTGTACAGGAAGGGATACATATGATGCCCATGCAAAAGGAACTCGACATCAAAAAACTTTAGCACTTTTACGAAAAATGGGAAAACCATTACCAATTGAACCAGTTATTATAGCCCCTGAAGGATCTGTAAACGCGATAATTCCAGCAGCACCATTACAAATTCCAATTGTTGGTGCTGAAACAACTCAATCAGCTTCTCTACCGCCACAAAAAACAAAGATTGTTGGTGTTACAGCAACTCGATTTGTTGGTGGTACAAATCTTGCAACAACAGATTCCGATAAAGCTGCAGCAGAAAAAGATCAAATTGAAGCTGCGTTAGAAGCTGAAGCAAATATTCAACCAGTTGGTGAAGAATTCGTCGATTCCAAATTTGATCCAAAAGGAAAATTACTTGAATATCATTGCCGTCTTTGTAAGTTTTGACCAAATGTAAAAACCGTTTACACCATTACATTTTACAGGCGATTGCTCATTTACGGATCCAAATGCTAAAGCCGTACATACAAAAGGACGTCGTCATCGCTTAGCTTATAAAGTATGCCATATACAATATATTTAATGTACAAGTTTAACTTTTAGGCAAAAGTTGATCCAAAATTGAAAGTTGAAATGAAAGGTAGTACAATTTCGGCAAGACATCGGAAGAATGATAGAACCAGAAATACTCCTGCTGCAACAGGGCCACCTCAGCCACTTTTTGGGGGTAATGTTCCAAGTGCTGCTCATCAATGGGCAAGTATGGATAATTCAATGTTTACTTCAAGCCATGAAAGCCCTGATGATAAACATGTTATTAAAAAATATAACGAAGTTAGAATGGATGATGCAAGAATTGAAGGCGTAAATCGACTTGTTGATGTTATTGAAGCCGCCTTAAAAGCTGTTTCAGATAAAGTTACAGAGTAATTCAGATTTTTGTTCAAGATTTTTGTATATTCAAAAGTTATAATTTTAGAGCTGATTTTAAAGAATCAAAGCCAGAACCTCCAAAAGAAGAAGTTAAAAAGGACGACGAAAAGATTGAAGATAAACCAAAAGAGACAGAAAGAATTCTTCGTGGATTGATGAAAGTTGGACTTTTGGCAAATGGTATTTTGATGAATGATGATAATGAAGTTGATTTGGTCGTTATATCAACTATAATTCCAACCAAACGAGCGCTAAATAAAATTATTGAACTTTTACCTGACAATTTTGATGCATGTTTTTTTCACTATTATTAATTTTGACAATTTGGTTTTTATAGGTGGCGTATAAAGAAAAGCTTGTCGTAACACCCGTATATAAAGCTGCAAGAATTTTGATTGAAGTTGGTGGATTTGATATACAAGTTCGAATTACTGTTACATGTCCAACAATGAGAGAATATGAAGGTAGGTATTAAACCAAGGATTTCGATGTAGTCTACATTATTTTTTTAGGTAAAGCAAATGAAAGTCGTGCTGAAAAAGAACTTCCAAAAGATTCATTGCCACTTTTACCATGTCTTGCTGCACTTGCCGAATTGCGTCGTGCAAAATGGTATCAAGCTAAAGCTGTTCCCATGGAAGGAATGAATATGTGTATGGTGGTGTTAAGAGATATACGTGATCGAGTTTATACATGGGAACCTTTAAATTCTTGGGTAAATTTAAATTTTAAAACAAAATTTTGGTAATCATTTTAACATCTCTTTTTTTATAGATTCTTTCATTGCTTGTTCAAAATATTTTGGAATCATTTGGTTATCCAATGACACCTGGTGATGCATTAAGAAGAGTTTTTGAAGCATTTTCATCTGGAATTTTCTTAAGCAGTACGCCTTTTATAAATGACAATTGACATTTTATTAATGTTATATTTTAGAGCGTGGAATAATGTATGATCCGTGTGAAAAAGAAAAAATTGATATTATGGAACAATTAAGCCCACAACACCGTGAAGATATTACTTCAAGCGCTCAACATGCACTTCGTTTAATAATTTTTGATCAGATTCATAAAATTTTGGCTATGACAAAAATTAAAAATACATCTCAACCAAATAATAATTCAAGGAAACGCCCACTTGAAAATGATGAAAATAGTCCAAATGGTAAGTTACAGTAACTTTTTATTTATTTATTTTTTGTTTATAATAATGCTTGCCTTTAAAATTTGAACGGGTTGGTGGATTTTGGCTCCTCTAACGCGGTCCAAAAAATTACCTCAGCTTTGCAAATACGGTGTAATTAACACACAGATATGTAAAGTTTTTGGTTGGACATCTTGGGTGACGGAGCCAAATCTCTTTGTGTATATCTTTTATACATAATTAAAAAGGCATCCTTCTTCCAATTATACCGACTGAAAATTTTATATTTAGGCGAAGAAGTCGAGCTCAAGAAAGAGAAGTCATCTACAAAATGAAAGAACATTCCAAGAAAAAGAAGTATATTTTTTATGCCCAAGACACAAAGAAAAAGGGCGAAGTCGTTTTTTTCTCTGTGTATTTTTGGACATGCAGCATCTTTTCTGAGCTCTTCTGCGTCACTTCTTTATTGTTTTTCTTTTACTAATGTTGTGTTTTTTTTGAAATTCATTCTTTATAATGTTTTATTTACCGATTATTACTATTATTTTTGATTTATTGTTGTATTTTTAAATAAAGATTTTTGTATTGGCTTCCACCAAATATTCTTTATTTTTCTTAAAGCACAACATTTATTAATATTGCTGCCCGAAGGGCTTAAATTCAGAAAAGAAAAGACTTTAAAACATTCTTTAACATTGCCAAAAGAGGGGCCGAATTTCGGCACACAAATCGATGCAGTAGAAGTTGAAGAAGACGGAAGAAGAAGAGACGTTCATTTAGAAATAAAATAGGAGAGAAAACGTGCCATGGCTTTTCCGACATTTATTGTTTTATTATTTTTTATTCTAATTTTTACTGAAATTGGATATGCCAAAAAAGGTCTGGAAGCACAGCTCTATGAAGACTTATTATATGATTATAATAAAATTCCTCGACCTGTTAAAAATAGTACCGATGTTTTAATTGTTTACGTCGGATCTTCGTTAATTCGAATTATTGATGTGGTAAGAAATTTACCGTAGTTGCAATATCTTTTGGTGTATACTGTAGCCATTCAAATGTTTTCGATGAAATTCTTCTACAGTTTTAAAAAATATAGATTTATTATAGGATGAAAAAAATCAAGTGTTAACAACAAATTTATGGTTGGAAATGGTAAAATCTTTGTTAATCTTTTCATTTTCGTTGAAAAAAAGGTTTTAAGCAATGGACCGATGCAAAGCTTACATGGGATCCTATGAAATACGGTAACATAACGTCATTGCATATTCCATCGGATATTATATGGATACCTGATATTGTTCTTTATAATAATGCTGCCGGGGATCCAGATATTACAATTTTTACCGATGCTTTAGTTCTTCATACGGGTAGGGTTCATTGGAATCCACCTGCAATTTATAAATCATTTTGTCCCATAGACGTTACTGTAGGTTTATGATTTAATGGTGTTATTTAATTGTTCATGATACTCGATTTTAGTGGTTCCCCTATGATGAACAGTCGTGCGAAATGGTAATATTATTAAACAGAGTAATTTTAGTAACTTTAGTTTTTACAGAAATTTGGTGCATGGTCTTATACGGGTATGTATGTGGATATGAGGCATTTATCGGGGGATAAAGTTGTTACAAAAGATGCCGATGGTGCAGATGTTGAATTCTTAGAGAATGGAATGGATTTATCATTCTTTTATCGATCAGCTGAATGGGATTTACTGTCATTAAATGCTCGACGACATTCTGTTCTTTACGCATCTTGCTGTGGGCCTGAGAATTATATTGATATAACATATTATTTTGTGCTTCGTCGAAAAACTCTATTTTTTACATGTAATTTGATTATTCCATGCTTTTTAATTGCAATGCTTACAACATTCGTCTTTTATTTACCCGATCACAAAATTACATTTTCAATTTCAATTTTGGTTACGTTAACAGTCTTTTTCTTGGTTTTGATTGATATTATACCTCCGACGTCATTGGTAGTGCCCATGTTTGGACGATATTTAATTACAACAATGATATTAGTTGCTTTATCTACCGTAATCTCAGTTGTTACAGTGAACTTTCGATTTCGATCCGGTTCTGCACATAAAATGTCACCCTGGATTCGTGCCATATTTCTTAACTTCCTTCCCAAGCTACTTTTAATGAATCGTCCGGAGAAAGCTTCCGATGAAGAGGAAGAAGACACAAAGCTCGTTGATCCAACTTCTCTTATCGCAGTTCCAACGCTTGCCTATCCCCTTCCAAATACAAAAATCACTAAACCGCCTCATACAAAAAAAGAAAAGTTTGCAGGTGAAAAATTAAAGAGCACAAAAATGGCCATGACAGATTTTTCAATTTCATCATCTCGAATGAGCGGAAAGGCTGCTAGCGGTAAACTACCAAAATATGCAAATACGGAAGATGATGAAAAAACACCATTTGTTATGGAGAATACGGTATTCTACATTTTCTACAAATCTGTATAATATCTATATTTTTAGAGTTTTGGAAACTCATGCCCGAATGGTGGCACTTCTGATCCAACCCATTCATTTTCACTTCCAAATCGAAAATCAATTGTATCATCTGATCCCAAAAAAATCAAAAAAAAAGTTAATGATATGATTTTTTACAATCTTCTTCGGCAGGTTAAATTTATTGCGGAACATTTTCGGCGAAATCATGATGAAAGAGAGGTAAATACATTTACTTACACTTGGGAGTTTTGATTAATTTTGCTTAAAAGAGATTTAACTTTAAGAACATTTGAAACAGACTTGGGTTCAAAAATGAGTGTACATTTTTTTGAATAAATTAAGGAATTAATGAATTTAAAAATTGTCATAATAAAAAAATGATTTTATAACGGCTTAATCACGCTAAGATGCTAAAAGCATATGCTATTGGGGATTATTTAAATTTAAAATTTTTGTTTTTCCATTAAATAAAATTACAAAAATTTTTAGATATCAGATGATTGGACTTATGTTGCAATGGTTCTTGATCGGCTATTTTTAATTATATTTTCAATTTTAAATTTGGGTGCCGTAATTGTTATTCTCCAAGCCCCTTCACTCTATGATACCCGACTTCCATTGAATATTACAATTCCAACAAAGCCATTAGGGCAAGCTAATCTTCATAGCATTCATGAAAGATATTTTTAAAAAATATTTAATTGTTTTTCAAATGGGTGCTTAACTATGTATTAACAATTTTTAAAAAAGTTTATTGAAATTAAATAAAAGATAATAATGCAGAATTTTGTTTTCATTACAATTTTTAAAATCACTTTATTCAGAGATAACCTTACTTCTAACTGTAACTTAATGTGTCGTTAAAAAATTTATTTAAGAATAAGTAAACAACAATTACAGTTACAAATATCCATAATTTAAAAGAGATTCAAGAAAAAAATATAAAGCTTAAAACATGTGGTGACAGGAACGGAAATTAAATTTCTTTAAACCATTTAGCAACTTCAGGATATCTCATTTTGAAATGTTCTATATCAATGCAGGGGCTCAATTCAAATGCCTTTTGAACCATTTCTTTTGCTTTAGAAGTATGCTTCAATGATAGGTAATTCAGAGCAAGGTTAACTCGAACATTTGTAATATTCATAACATATTCGAGGGGATCATCCATAAGTGACACAACTTCCTCCAAATATGACATACTTTTTTTCATATTATCCAAATCAAAGTATACTCCTGCTAAAACTTCTAACATTTGTGCCAAATGAAGTTTGTAATTATTTCCCATGGAATAAGTTTCTCTCATCTGAAACAAAATTATGTTATCAGTTTTTTTTAATAAAATCAATCACATCTGATGCCACAAAATTTACAGTAAATATTAAACCTGTTGCATGTGTGTCAAATAAAAAAATAATTATAAAATAAATTACCTGTTTAACGAGGCTTTCCAATTTAGAAACATTTTGACGTTTAACATTTTTGTGAAATTCATTAAAGATTTGATTTCGTTTTAAGCAATTTGCATCTTCAGCTTCAACTTTACAAAGGCAGCATTGACATGTAAAATTCCAACATTGTAATCTTTCTTTGCGTTTGGGAATCAGCGGATGTGTGTAAGCAAGACAAATTTCATCACCTTTTTTAATATTTGTGCTTGCGTGAACAACCATAACATCACCATAAATATCTCGATGGGCATTAGCTAAAAGTTTTTGAAAATTTTGTTGTTAAAAATGTTTCAAATCTCGTAATACTTAATATATAAGATTAAACTTATTGGCTTCAACCATGTTTGCCAAATCCAAAAAACGACAAAAGCTGACGTTTTACAGTTTTCTAGATCCTACTGATTTTAGAAAATAAGGGCATACCAATGCATGAATGATTAAAATAAGATGGAAGAACAAATAAATGACAGTTTTCATTCCGAATTCTAACAGAATCATCTGATGAAAAGCAATTCAATGCACAAATTTTTTGAATTCGTGCAGCATCAACTACGCCTAAAACATTTGTATAAATTATGTAATAAAATCTCTGTTCAAGAAAAATACCATCAGGAATTGCATTATTTTCTTTCATAACATCACCAGCATATACTTAAATCATAGATTTCTTTAGCTCGTTGGGGATTCTTTTGAACATTTTCCATTGCTTTAACTGCTTGCAACATTTCTGCAGCAGTTCCTTCAGTTTTTCGGATTAAATTCAGTGATAACAAGTTTCCAGGGAAATCTTTGCTATAACTTGATGAAAATGCTTTTGAAACTACAAGCAAAGTACCTTTGGGGATATCTTTAGATGCAATAATTCCTCGACCTAAATTATTGTTTGATTTTACAATACAACATAAAATTCCTTTTTGTGAGGGAATTAGCTTATCCTACTCGACTCTTAGCTAAAGCTGACTTATGATTATTAGCTATGAGTTTATAACACCCGTGTCGATAAAAGTGCCGTACCTTTCCCAGGGATTTCAGCAATTTCGATGGGTCCAGTATAATCCGAAACATCAACATCTTTTTCCATTTCCATGGATTTAAAATTAAATTTTCCATTTTGTTGTTCAGTCATTCGAGCATTTGCACGTTTGAGTTGTTCCTTGGCAGCATTGTTTTCAGGGAATTCTTTTAAAACTTCAACAAAATGATTTGCAGATTTATGCCATTCCCGCATCCCATAAGCTGCCATACCCATTCTAAAAAGGCTATTTTCATTGGAGAAAGGCGTGTATTTAATGATATACCGATATAAAGCTTTTTCTCGATCCCCACCATTATCCAAGCCAAATTTTGCTGTTGCATATGCCATGTTAAAAGCCCCTGTACGAAGGCATGTTAGCGATTTATTCAAATAAAGTACTGGGAGCTTTGGATTATAGCGAATTCCACGATCATACAATTTCATGGCGCTATCACAGTCTCCATTTTTAAAGCATTCTCTTGCTTCTTTACAAATAACTTCAGAATCCTTTGACATTTGTTTATACCTAAATAAGTATTTATATAATAACAATTATTTTTGTACCTATGTTCGTAATGTTGCTTTATTTTTAAGACAAAAAATTATTGCAAAACCTATTATTTTCTGCGTAAAAGTAATTATATTTGTGGGAAAACAAACATTTCACTCATTTTTACTAATCAGCATAAGCATACCATTTGCCAGCACCAATTTTATTTAAAAATTCATCATCACTGAGATCAACAAAAATTATATCACTTGGAGAATCGATTCGCAAAGAAAAACCTGTGCCTGACATTCCATATCTAAGCCATGGTTCTTTAATGATCATTATTGTTCCTTTTTTCAGCCATTCTACTTGATTAATGTTATAACAAAAGTTATAAATAATTACTTCTTCAACGTCACCTAAAATACAAAGGTCATACTCTTTTGTGATTTTGGGTGAAATTTAAAGTGCATTAGGAAAAAGTAATTTATATTCAAAGTGTCACCATAACTAGCTAATCTTCTGTCTTTTTGTAGAATAACCTATTACCTATGTTAATGAAAGTAAAGAGGAAAAGGAATTGATTAACCGAATAAGAGCTCATATGGGATGAACACAAAGTCAAATAATAAAATTTTTAGCTTACCATTAAGATCTTGGATTAAAGTTGACACACCAACCAATGGAAGGGGTCTATCAATAACCTGACAAACCAAATATTGTCCTTTATGAACCATGGGTAATTTCATTTCCCGCAATTTTGTTGGCTTTAAATTTTCAAATGGTGTTTTGCAGCTATGAATATTACCTAAATTCGGCATGTATAAGTTTATTTAGGTGTGTATTTACTTACTTGATAACATTGTAGATCTTTGATTGTTAGACACAGAGTTATCAAATTGTAAGCACTTCATTTGCCATCGAACTTTTTCTTCATATTGATCTCGACCTGGCCAAGGTTTAGGTACGCCTTGATTAAATCCTTCTGCTTTTTCAGCGGTGGCAATTTGCTTAACCAATATATCTTCGGGAATCATGCTCATCTTTAAAGACAAAATAAATCCTTATCCTAAAACTTTTTTAAACTTAGATCATCTGACAATGACAACATTTTTACAAAAAGGTATGTAATATTGTAATATTATAAATTGTATATTTTACCGTAAAAACAAAATATATCAAAACGAAGAAATAACGGCAGAAATGTTTTAGAAAACGTTTTAGAGAGTTGAAAGATAATGAATTAAATCTGGGCAGGAATGGGGGTAAAAGTTTTAATTTTTGCTAAATATTACTGATGATAAAAACTTTTTTTCTGATGTCTTATCACAAAAAGTAAGCTTTTTAAATAAACGTAAACCTATTGAAGCAAATTATAAGATGAAAGAAACCTTTTTACATTTAACCTCCAAATTTGGCGGTTGAAATGGGAACGAAGATACAAGGCTTGTATTTTACGCGTTTTAGTAATCGCGCGATTACACGCCTTTGATCATTGTGTTGCCACTGCCTTCAAAGTTTCAAAAAAAGTTTTATTTTTGAAGGTCAAAATTCTAAAGCATTTTGTCGTAGACAACACCTTTTAGTCGAGAATATTGGACAAACATTTTAAAGCAGTTATATCTGTTGTAAAAAATGGAGCGGTATGAAAGGAGATCTTTGTTCAATCTTCAACAGTTTGTTCAATAAGCCGGAGGGGTCGATCAATCT
This sequence comes from Panagrolaimus sp. LJ2400, assembly GCA_024447215.1. Lineage (NCBI taxonomy): Eukaryota > Metazoa > Nematoda > Chromadorea > Rhabditida > Panagrolaimidae > Panagrolaimus > Panagrolaimus sp. LJ2400. The sequence goes on from JAMRYA010000013.1 coordinate 615,038, forward strand.
GACGTTCAAACATATGAAACATTCAAGCAAAGGACTTTTGTTTGATGCGATCAAATGATAAAGATAAAAAATATTGATTTACTGTTACAAAAATAGGCATATCAGAGAGTGAATTAAAAAAGGAAAGATAACGTTTCCTAGATTATCGCATTCTGTTAATTTTAAAAAAACAGCTAGAATAGTTTTCAATGAGATTTAATGAATTTTTACTCATTAACTGAGATGGATTTCTGAATCCAAGCTGAAATTCATTGACGCAAAAAACACATAAAAGCTTGTGCAAAAAAATGTAAGAAAATCAAAAGGAAACAAAATAAAAATAGTTACCTAAATAAAAAGAACAAGATACCAATCATGGTTAAAGAGAGTGTTGAACTCTCTGGAGAAAAAAAACAAACAATGACGCCTGGCGATCACTCCCAACAATGGCCATCCTTAGCAGCGACCGCCAGACGCAATGGGAGGTAAGAAATTTATTTGTCAAAGCATTATTATAAAGGATTAACGAAAATGCAATAGATTTTTTTTGTTGCTCGCGATTTAAACAAAAATACATTTGTGCATCCTCCTTGAGGAAAGTTGCATCATAATTATATCGGAGAATGACATTGTATGGTAATAACAATTTATGAGTATGTATTTTGAATTTACAATTGTCAAAATAATTTCAAAGTTATTTGATGATACCGAACAGATGCGAGTAAAAAATGTATTTGTCGCTGTTTCATTGTATGAACAATTTTTGTCAACAAAAGTTAGAAACAAATGTTTTTGACATCCCACTTTGTGGTTGCATGAGGAGTAAAATTTCTTTAAAAAACCTTATCTAAATGGCATGCTTATTTTTTTGTATTTTGGAATTAACGTCATTTGAGTCCAAATAATTGTTTTCATTTTAAACAAAGATATTAAAAGCTATTTATATGAGGGTGGTAGAAAAGAGGGGATATACATTTAAAAGGATAAGCAAATATTTAAACTATAAAATGATATAATTAAGATAAAATGTGTTCATTGTTTTTCTTTTGAAGAAACTTAATTAAAAAATAAAAAAATGTGGAATAACAAAAAAGTTTTTTAAATGTTTTCTACCAAATGTATTTTAAGCAGCATCCATTAATTCTTGCAAAAAAGCATTGAATGCTATTATGTATTTTAATTTATGCAAATCTTAAACTCTTGTTTATGTTTTTTTGTGTTTGAGCTTTCATTGAACTAAAAATTTCCAGATATCAGATGTATGGGCTGTGTTGCTATAGTTCTGGATATTTTAATTATATTTTAAATTTTGCTCCTGTAATTGTTACTTTACAGGCCCTTTCCCTTTAAGATACTCCAACAAATCCGTACATAAGGAGGAGCCCGTAGGCATGGCAGCGGGCCTGGCCAAGCCCGTGAAAGCCTGAGCCGGGCCCGGCCCGGCTTTAATTTTTTGAGGTTTGAGAAAAAATTGCAAAGGGGGGACCAAGACAAAATAGCGAAAAAATCAAACCGGCCTTAAGCCGGCTCAGGCCTGGCCCGGCCGGGCTTTCAAAAAGTGGGCCGCTTGCCATGCCTAGGAGCCCGGCGTTTAGTCACCCGGCCCGGCATTTAGAGCGGGCCTTATGAGCATGTGCCTCCTTTGAAATTACTTTGATATTTTGCTGACGGCAGCACCCAATTAAATGGACCCATCTCAATATTTGTTTCTTTACGGGGCTTCGTACTCGTTATTGCAATTTCAACAAAACCTTCAGGACAAGCGAATATTCATAGCATTCATGAAAGGTATTAAAGTGTATTATTTTACAAAAACATTGAACCATTTTTTTAAATGGTTGCTTAATTATGTATTTTTTCTGTTTTAATTTGAAAATTGAAAAACTAATTTTTTCAATAAAACACACACTTTGTTTTTTTAAGCCAAAAACAGCAAAAAAAGTTAATGAACTATATTGAAAACAGAATTGAATAATAAACTTTACTTAAAGGTTTAAAGAATAGCAGCAGAAAATGAAATATTACTGACTAATGACTGCAAATTTAGAATGGCACAGAAGTATGTTTTCTTTCTTTGAAAAAGCGAATCTAATTTTATCCAATTTTTTATGAAAGAAGCAAAAAAACTAATGTATTCTTGGCCTCTTTTTTGAAGTAAACACATTCACACAAGTGTTTGTTTGGTTGTTTTTTGCAAAAATATAAAAAAACAAGTGTGTAAAAAGTTAAAAGAAGAGAGTATTTTTTCTTGTAAAAAGTCTGAATTTATTTATGGCACATCCATGTATGATGAAATTATTAGCACAAGGGTTTTAGCTTATTTACTTTTAAAAAAACAAAGAGATAATTCATTGGAAAAAAGTGAACGGAAATGATTAACAAAAGCCGAAAATGAGAGTCGAATGTTGCCGACTTCAAAATTTACTCATATTTTTTTTCCATATTTTTAATGACTCTTTTTAAAAAGTAATGTTTCTGAATTATCAATGCCTAAAAGTCTTACACAAAAGCTAATAAATGTTTAACAGCAGATATTCTATGACTTTGTTATTTCAGCTTTTTTTCTTTACAGTAGTCTACGACAAAAGAAATGTGAATTTTTCATAGCCTTTCAGAAATTTCAACGAAAAAGAAAATTTTGAATGTGTTATAAAATTTGATTAAAGATTCCGTCAAAACTTTTACATGGCCATTTTCATCCCCTTCTTTTTTATACAAACACACAGAGCATAGCCTAAAGGGAGGAAGTATTTTTTAATTTCAGTTTCTGTCAAATTCCAGTTCGAAACTTTTTTCAAATGGAAAAGAAGCAAAATATTGAATTCCTTTTGTTTCAGATTCTTTCTTTCAAATCCGTCTGTCAAGAAGAAAGCCCACGCTTCGGCTTCAGTTTAACCTTTTGGAAAAAGAAAAACGCAGTTTCAGAATCTCATCCCGTCGTTGATTTTCTCTTAACCCCTTTCAACTGGCTTAATTTGCTTCATTGAAAGAAAAGGCACGAGTTTCTTTTTTATTACTCATTTTTTTCTTTTGTTTTGTTGCAAGAAAAATAAAATTAGCTTCCTTAAAAATCTCGTAAACATTTATTATTTTGAGTTTTACGCATAAAAAAGAAGGCGTGTTATTTTTGGGTTTCATTTGAATTGCTTCTTCAAGAAGAGATCCATTCTTTTGCTGTTGCATCTTCCGTCTTCCATCCTTTTTTCTTGCACAGTTTTTGAACGCCCCTTTTTTATGGGGTTTGAATGCCTCCCTTTTTTGGTCTTGCTGAAATGCCATTTTTAGATTTGACGAATTTTATTTCAAAAAAAATTAAATCTCTTGAGACTTTTATAAGTTTTTGAATATACATTTTCTTCTTCATGCCTTTGAAAACCGAGAGCATTGTTTTCTTTCTTTTTTCATTGCGAAAATATTTTTGATGCTTAAAGTTTAAAAACTTTACTTCTGCAACTACTGTGTCGTGCTGTATTTGTTTTTTTTGTATTCTGGCATTTCTGAATACAGAACTTTAATCTTATGGCTTTTCTGTTTGCCTTTTTGGTTTTTTTCAAAAACAGAAAGAAAAACAGATTTAAACTGATAGGGAGTGGTTTTTTAGGCGAGCACAAAAGAAAGAACTTCTGAAGCCGCTTAGTAAAAAGGAAGCAAGCAAATTTAAGGCAGAGCTGGTAAAAGTAAGAAGGCAGGAGAGGAAGAAAGGTTAAAATCAATACAGAATTGGCTGGCATTTTTTTACATCCACTGAACGAAGCTGAAGAAATAAAAGGCGTGTTCTTCTTTCTTCTTGAAGCAGTGAAGGCAGCAGCAGTAGTAGTGTGTAGCAGCAGTAGCCACAGGCAAGCAGGCAAACGACGACGGTGTTTGCGCTGAAAGCTCTTCTACTTCTTTCTATACTTCAGTGTTTGTCAACATTTAAGCAACCGAGTTGTCGACTTTTTCATTGATTCTCAAATAAAATACTTTTTTATTATTATTCTTTTCCTTCTTTTTTAATTTTCTTCAAATAAAATAAAACATCAGGAAAAATGCCTACAGGCATTGGAAAATCTTCATCTTTAACCTTAGGTATGTTTCAATCTCTTATTCCATTACAGTATCCTCATGACCCTTGAAATGATATCTCCTTCTTCTCTCTCTTGAAGGGATATAACGTTTAAGTGCGCTTGTTTTTTTGTGTCACATTTAAGTATCCCCTTACTTAAAAAGAAAGGCAACGAACAAAAAAACAATGCCTTTCAACGGCATTGACGTCAAAAGCGTCATGCGTGTTTTTTTGCTAATTTAGACAAATTTAGTCAAGGGGGCATAGGTTTGGGGTTCGGCATTTTTAATTATTTTGTTTTATTTTAAAACATGAACATGACAACTTTTTTAGAATCTCAATTACTTCTCGTTGGTGCTGCATTTGTTGCATTTATTGCTCTTGCAGCATTCTTTGTTACGAAACGTCATCGAAAACTTTCCCGTGAATTTAGTTCACCTTTAATTACAACATCTCATTCCGGTGGAGCTGTTAAATCAAATGGCGTTAAAGGTTTGTATATTTTTTAAAATGAAACAATTTAATTCTCAATTTCCGGCATTGTTTCTTTCAGTTCTTTAAGTCTTTTTTTAAAATAATGTTTAAATAAATTTCATTTTCAATTTCATCCTTTCTATCTCTTTTCATTTTTAACTTTAATCCGCTTAATTCTATTTTAATTCAATATTATTTTTTATAGTTGGAGCTCCACCAGCATCGGCATTTCGTAAATCCTTAACACCTATTCAATCTCCTGTTGGAAGTGACGGGACTATTTCACCTCAATGCGTTCCATTGACACCTTGCTCATATTCATCTATCAACGTCACAACAGAATGCATTCAACCAGCTCGAATTCAAGCATCTGAATTAGGGCCTGACCGCGGCACCATCACTCTTTCACTTGCATACGATCCATCATCTGCTGCATTACAGGTAATTTTTAAATATTTTTTACTTAAAAAAATTGTTGCATAAAAATTTATACGGTAGTCATCTTTTTTTCTATGATTATTTGATATGAGGTTTGAAAAAATGTTTTTACAAAATTTTGGCTTTTGTTTCTTTCTCTAAATTGCTGTTATCATAATTTTTGAGCAAAGATATTACGGTAGTCGAAATTGTTAAAATTTTCAAGTTTGCGAGTGTTTTTTTTTTAATTTTAAAAAAAGAAAGAGGAAAATGTTTTAAAATACGGTAACAAATTTTTCTGAAAAAGAAATTTTAAGGCTGATATTAAATATTAACACTGCTCTCAAATTTTATGAATTTTTTAATAACCTTTTAAAGGGTTCTCAAGTCTCGCTCAGACGTTTCGGAAAAAAGCTCCCAAAAAGTAAGAAGCAGATGTTTTGTTTGCCCATTTTTGAAATAATTAAAATCGTAGGTGTTGTTTCAAACTTGAAATTAAAATCCCCATGCATTTTACATACAAAAAAACAACCATGTTATTTTACAGTTACAGTATAATTTTTTTAAAATCTAAATTTAGTGAAGCTAACAAAAATAATAATTACATTTCACTCTTTTTTTCTGCCTCAAATAAGGCCTTTGAAAAAGAATTGTCATCAAAATTATTTTTTTTATTATAGATTGCAATTATAAAATGTGATGGCCTTCCGGAGCTTATTACATCACCAAATGGTAGCTGCCTTTTGGATCCATATGTTAAAGTTCGAGTGATGCCAGAGAATCAGCATCGAATGAAGACTCGTGTCCTTAAGGGAACCCAGAATCCATACTTTGATGAAATTTTCACGGTATACGGTATTGCTGCAAATAAACTTCGAGAACATTCTCTTCATCTTGCTGTACTTGGTTTTGATCGATATAGCCGTGATACAATTCTTGGTGAATGCATTTATACCCTTGGTTCAACAGATGATCTAATTAATAACAATGAAAAACGTTCTGTCACACTTCCACTTCGAGGCCGTGATGAAATTAGTGAAACTCGTGGCGAATGTCTAGTTTCAATGGCATATAATCGTCAAAGCAATTCAATCAATTTTGCTCTCATGAAAATGAAGGATCTTCCTCGGGATAGTACTGTAGGCCTTGCAGATCCATATGCAAAAATTTATATGCTTTATAATGGACAACGAATGGCTCGCCACAAGACTGCAACAAAGAAAAAGACAACTGATCCAACTTTCAATGAATCATTCGCGTTTGAACTTCCCGCTGGACACACTACCCATGACTTGGATAAAATTAGCTTTCAAATTCTTGTCCTTAATAAAGATGGTGTCACCCGAAATGAAATTATTGGACAAGTCAATTTGGATACAGATTCAGAACAATGGGTTTCATGCCGTTCACAATCTGGTAAACAAATTGCTGAATGGCATCGAATTATGAAATATGTTTGATTATAAAGGCCCATTGTTTTTTTATGATCAATTAATTAATCCCCAAATAATGACCAGCTTTTGTTAGTTACCTTATTTGATGTTATCTTATAAGATACTGTCTGACTTTGTATTATTTCTTTTGTACTCTTTTTTACTTAACATTTTGTGTTACTGTAATTCTCTTAATTTTTTGTATATTATTATTTAACACCACATATGCTAATGCTAACTCAATTATTACTCACTCGTTTGTGTTTACCGGTTAATCTCTTTCTTTTTATATATATATTAATTATTTAACTTTACCACTTAACTCAGATGTTTGTATTACTGTTTGTATTTTATTTTATTAAATACAAAAAGCATGACAAAATTTTTAAACCGGTAAAATTTTGTAACTTTTTTTGTTGCTTAAAGTAATTATCAAACATTTGAGACCAAGGATAAGCTCCTTCGGGCTCAACGCAATCCTCTTCGTTCAAAGTTTCCTCTTTAAATGTTTTGTTTAAAAATTTTACTGTAATCATACTGTTTATATTGTCATTGAAATTTTATTTTATATTTATTACGTCTCATTTTCTTCTATTTGTATCTTTTTCCTATTACCATGAGTTAAGTAATAATATTCCCTTAGAGGTTTTACGTAAAACTTTTACATGAGTCATAAAGGTTACTGTAACCATGACGATGTATGTGTGTGTATATTCATTAATCTTTAACTTGTTAAACCTCTTTTTTCTTCAGCTAATCATGACATTGTTTACTTAAAAAAATATGTTTAACTCTGGTAATTTTTTGTAATTTTTTTCTTGGCATTTTACGGTATCTTTTTTCCATGTATCCGTGTGAAATTCTTTTCTTTGAATCAATAATTAATTATTATTTTTTAAACTTTTTATAAATATTTTTTTGTAAAAATTATTGCATTTATTTTTTTCATAAGAAAGTAACAAAAATATTTTTGAATCAACTTTTATATATAATATATATTTTGAGATTTTGTTTCTTTCGTTTAATTTACAAATAAAAAATAATAATAAAGTTTCAAACAATTTAAAAAGGCAAATATGTGGTGGAAGCTGTAAAAGTGTAGACAAAGGAAGACAACAATAAAAAGGACGACAAGTGATGGACATTTTTTTGCTTTAATTTTTTTGCGAAAGAATATGGGCGGTATATTTTTGAAAATAATAATAAGTTGAAGGCACATAAATATGTATGTATATTATTTTATCTATTCGATTGGAAGTTGAATTTGTACAACATCACCAGCACGTACATGTCCTGCATTTACAGTATTATTTGAGTTATTTGAATTCCCATGATTTTGTCGACCAGAATGTGTTTTAAGATGTTTAGATAAATGATCACTTCGCATAAATTTCTTGCTACATTCAGGACATTGAAATCTTTTTTCACCAGTATGTGTTCGACGATGTCGTTGTAATTCATCTGATCGAGTAAATCTTTTTGTACATTGTGCCCAATCACATACCTGTAACAGAGAAGAATTAATTGTGATAATTACATATGATAAAACAAACTTACAAAAGGTTTTGAACCAGCATGCCCGCGTAAATGTGCTCTTAAATGTGAAGTTTTTCCATAAGTTTTTGAGCAGATATGACAAATATGAAGTCTTTGCTTATTTTCTCCAACAGTTCGAGTTCCTTGCCCTGCACAATTCGGGCATGCACATGCAACTCTTTTGGTATGACGTTTTTGTCCAGAATCATCATAATCCAAACTTGATGCTAGTAATGGATCATTAAGTAATGAAGGATCAATAATAGTTTGTGCAGAATTCTGTGTATTATTATTAGGTGCTTGACGATTATTCTTTTCTGGTGATCTTGTGGTTGCTGCTGGAGGTGCATTATTCGCAGCTGCAGGTGGATCAGAATCATTCGTAATAATCCATTTTTGAGGGTCATTGGGGTCCTGAGAGAAATGCAAATTCCCTAAAAGTTAAAAAAAATAATTACATGGTTTCAAAACAAAATATTACAGGAGTTATCACATTCGAACAAATTACTATTGCAATAATTTAATTTAAATTTTACGATTTAAAAGTTAAATTATGACATAAATTAATCTAAAAAAAGAAACTAACCAAATTTAATTTTTTGTTGTGTAGGTTTTGGCGGTGCTTGAGGTGCAATTTGAACTGGCTGCTGTTGTTGTTGTTGTTGCTGCTGAAGTTGATGTTGCTGTTGTTGTTGTAATTGTTGAACAGAATGTTGATGCTGCTGTTGATTTTGAGGTGACTGAAGTTGTATCAAATTTGGTGTCATAGTTGTACCATGTTCAAGTTTGAATTGAGGTTGCTGCTGTTGATGTTGTCCATTTTGTCCTGATTGAGCATTCGGGTTCGGGGGTTGGGCAACAACAAAATTTCCAGTAGCCCCTGAAGCAAGAGTAAATTGTTTAATTTGTGGTTGTCCATTTGCGCCTAATTGAATTATTTGTTGTCCAGCATTTTGTGCACCACCAATATTTACAGGAATAAATGCAATCTTAAATAAAATCAAAACTAATCAGAGAAAAAAGTAAAATCTCTAAAACTAACTTGTTGTTGTTGATTAGGACCTTGCGGTGTTTTCTGATTATTTTGTAGTAAATACAATGGAGTTGCAGAAGTTTGTTGAGTTTGAATTTGAGTTGGAGTTGCATTGCTAGTGGTTGGTTTTTGTATCAAAATAAATCTTGGTTGATTAGCATTCTGATTAATTGAATTGGTTGATGTTGCGGCATTTGATGGAAATATCACCTGAAATTATTTGTGTGTTTGTTTACAAAAGTAAATAAAGGTTCAATGACTAACTAACCTGTATTGGCTTATTGCCCTGTTGAATTTGAAATTGACGCCCTCCAGCATTAATATGTGTTGACCCGGTTACGGTTGAAGATGTGGATGGTACAGATGTACCAGGTTCACTTTTAATCATTTGATTATCTATAATTTTTAAAGGGAAAAAGATAAACAGATGATAAGAAAGAAAAAAAGGAGGATGAATCAAGTTAGACGCGCTTACAAAAAAAACAGGTGGAGATTATTTCATTTGGGGTATTTTTTTTCGAGCGCCAATTAACGGGACTTCAAATATTTTAAAGAAGAAAAAACACGCACAAAAGTTTATGTTTGATTTTTCAAAAAAAATATTCCCCCCATCGGATGAACGCTGAAAAAAGAAAGGATGGAGACGTCGATTGGGAAAAGTTGCGCAGTCGTCGTCATCACCGTCACATTCTCGATTGGTAGGAGCAAAAGTTAGTAGAAGGGAGAAGGTACCCGCAGACGATAACCGCAAGCATCTCTATCTATTCCATTCCCCCCAAACAAACATCAACGCCGCATGGAAAAGAAAGAAACCGCACAGTTTCAAAGTTTTCTGCTGTGTGGGAGGAGATTGAAAACTGCAAGGAAAAAAACACAGAAATATAATTTTTAGTGGGGATCTTACTTTTTGGTTAACTTTTTTTCAAAACAGACGAACACAATTTTATTTTGGTAAAAAAAGGAGGAGGAGACAACAACAATTCCTTCCCCCTTTTTTTCAAAACCAATGGAAGAAAGAAAACTGTTGTTGAAATTTTCTGTCAGCCGCAGTAGCAACCCTTTTCCACCCAAACGACGGGAGGCCGCACATTCTATGTATTTCCTTCTCCCGCCCCACATGCCTCTCCTCCCAGTACACATGTATATACATACACATTTAAGACAACCCTTCTTCCATCGAATCCGTCCACATGTAGAAAACGACGACGACCAAGGCATACAAAATAGTAGTAAGTAAGCACCTCTCTCTTTTTCCCTTGTTCAATTTTTTTTTCTACTTTCAGCCTGCCTTTAACTTGCTTGTGTTTTTTGCTTTCTTTCGATTCTTCTTCTTCTATTCAAAAATCTTTCACAAACAAACGACGAAGAAGAAAAAGAAGGGAGGAGGAGGGGACATTTTTCAAATAAACACAGGCGGGCAATTCAGCAACGACGACAACGCCTATAAAATTTTTTGGGGCGCGTCTTATTTTTTTGTATGTTTGAAAAAAAGAGAAGAAAAAAGAATCATCCGTTCACTTCAAATTCAATTCCACATTCATTCATTCAAAAGAAAAGTAGCAGCCGATAACGACCGGTCTTCGATCAACGGAAGAAAAGAAAATCAAAGCAGCAAAAAAAGGGCATTACTCTTTTTTTTTAACGTACACACAAAAAGGGGAATAAGAACCACCCGGTTTTAGAAAAGGGATATCCTTTTTTAAAGAAGAAAAAATGGGAGGAGGAAAATATTTGATAGGCCTTTTTTCCGTCTCCAAAATTTTTTTAACAACAAAACACCATCATCATCAATCCTGTCACAAATCGTCTTTTCCTTTTCTTAAACAGAAACGAAAGGTCCATAATTATTTATTTTTTGATTTTCCCGCCTCAAAAAGACAGCAGCAGAGAAAAGAACACCACCCCTAAGGCGTTAGTTATATAGAATACGCAATTAAAACAAAAAGTAAGAAATCTTTGAACAATTATTGTTGATCAAAAAATGCAAAACATTAATTTAAAAATATCAAGAAAGAGAGTGTTAAGGGATGGACATTTAATTAAAACAGAAAGTTTAGGTTAAAAAAAATCGTAATCTCAAGTTTGCAAACGATTTCGTCTAAATTTTGAAACAAAGGGTGAAAAATGGTTAGCCAGGCCTCAATTTATTCAAGTTTCAAAAAGCAAAGAAAATTGGAAGTTGAATTAGATAAAAATTTATCCTATATTTGGCCCCCATTTTATGTAAAAAAATATGCATTTGAGTTTGAAAAAATTGTAGTTGTTTCGTGTTCTATAGTGTACGAAACAAAAGTCAAAGGGAAAAATCTTCTAATGCATGTGGTATACGGAATTTTAAATAAACCTTTAATTTACAACAAGCATAAAAAGAAATAAAGAAATCAACAACAATATTATATCACTTTTCATTGATTCCAACAACAGTGTTTTTTAATGACTAAGGCAAGTAACGTTGCTTACAAACAAAAATTAAAAATTTATTTTTTCTTTGCAGCAGTGAGACCAGCACCAGCATTAAATTTGAAAAGAATAATATCACCATCTTCAACAACATAAGTTTTTCCTAAAAAAGAATATTTTCAGTGTAATTAGTTTTACGAAAAACAAGAAACAAACCTTGTTGACGATATTTTCCAGCAGCTTTTACCGCAGCTTCATTACCAAGTTCCATTAAATCTGCAGCTTTCATAACTTCTGCCATAATAAAACCTTTTTCAAAATCAGTATGGATTCTTCCGGCTGCTTGCGGCGCCTTTGTTCCTTTTTGAATTGTCCAAGCTTTTACTTCATCTTTTCCCGATGTAAAGAAGTATTCAAGTTGAAGAGCTTTGTATCCAGTTTTAACAATTTTATCAAGGGAGCTTGAAGTACTGTTCTAAAGTAATAAGAATTAAATGAGATATCAAAATATTTGAAAGAATCACATTTTTGAAAAATTCTTGCTTATCGCTTTCTTCCATATCCAAAATTTTGTTCTCAAATGCACCACTAAATGGAATTAAAACAGCTCCAGAATCTATAAAATAACAAAATTTTATAAGTTGGGAATTTAAATTAAGGTATTTTAGCGACAACGATGTAAGGTATTGTATCGAAAAATATTATCGCATATAGTATTGTTTAATGAATATAAAAGAATTGGTTAGAAAAATGTACCAGTTTTAACCTTTTTTAAAATTATATTACAGTAGTTAGTCCAAAATAGCTTACCATTTTCATCAATCCATTGCTTAATTTTAGGTAACCATTTATTCTTTTTTCGGATGTAATCAAGCTCTGTTAAATTAACAAGATAAACCAATGGCTTAGCAGTAAGGAAAAGATGCTTATTGAGAATTTCAATTTCTAAATCAGACCAAGTACCATGACGTACAGCTTTGCCACTATCCAAAACTTCTTTAACTTTTACCAAGCAATCATATTCAGCTTTCTTGGCTTTATCACCAGCTCGAACACCGAGCTTTTCAGCCTTATCAATAGCGCCTTCCAAATAATTTAAATCTTTGAGACGCAATTCAGTACCAATAATTTCAAGATCACGAGTAGGATTAACATCACCTAAAATGATGAATTTAAAATTTGCAGTGGGGAAATAACAATATTACCTTCAACATGGGTAACATCTTCATCTTCAAAAGCACGACAAAGATGAAACAATGCTTCACATGCGCCAACGTGTGAGAGAAAGGCATTACCAAGACCTTGTCCTTCAGAAGCTCCTTTAACTAAGCCAGCAATATCAACAACATTCAAATATGCTGGAACTTTTGAAAGAGGTTTATAATGTTCACACAGCCAATCAAATCGGTCATCCTGAACAGCAACCTAGAATGATTGTTTTTTTTGTTATTTTTATTAGTTTTGATAAATTTACTCGAGATTCGTTAGGATCGATTGTACAGAAAGGAAAATTTTCAGCTTGAGCCGATGATTTTGTTAGCACATTGAAAAATGTTGATTTACCAACATTCGGTAGACCAAGAATACCCATTTTCAAATTTGTTCCCATTCTCCCAAAAATGGGTGGACGCTTATCTTCAACGGCTTTCTTTGGTGGCATTTTTCAACAATATTACCCCCACTAAAAAGATGCTACATTATATTCAATGAGAGCAAAAATCAGTCGCTCAAGGCAATACCCATATAAAAGTAGATTATTGTAGATATAAACTGATCTTTATAATCAAATATAACGGAAGTATGAGATCCATTTATTCGGCTTTGATAAAAAAAAAGAAATAAATTACACGCCGTATACGATAAAATCAACAAATACAAAAATGAAAAAAAAGAAGAGAAAAAACGTTGTAAAGTATTTTAATAAGGAGGACGAGCACCAAAACCAGGCTGCATCATTCCCATAGCAGGTCCACCCATACCTCGAACAGCACCTTGAAGACCTAAAAATAATTGAGTAGTATTAAGTATATTAGTTAAAAATTTAAAACATACCTGGAGCAGGAATACCCATAGGACCACCTGGTGGCATCATTGGCATTCCACGAGCAGCTGGACGAGCAACACCAGGTCCACCCATTGCACCAACTTTAGGAAGTTTAATTCCGTCATCATCTTTTTGAGGTGGTCCATCGACAGAAAGAGAAATAATTTTATCACCCCTTAATAGCACCAATCCAAGCACTCGTTTTTCTTCCATATTTGTTGGTTTCGGTTTATTAGGCTTAGGTTTAACCGTACGAAGCTCTTCACAATCAGCAAGAATAATATTCATATGTTTATCGAAAGCTAAAATATCTTGATGTATATTAAAAAGTTAAGGAACAAATCATACCTTTAAAATATCCTACAAATGTTCGACTATCTTGTACAATTGCTTTCATTCTGTAGTTTAAATGAGACATCATTTTATTATTCTTACTGATAGTCTATAAAAAGTATTAATATTATTATACCTCATAAAAATTCTAAAAAGATCCTTACCATTTTGGCTGATTTGTTGTATACTTATTACAGTTTAAACAATTAAGATGCTTGACAGGAAGCTAAAACAAGATTTATATTAAATTTAATGATATAAATTAAATAAATTCGCGACAATTTTTTTTAAAAAATATAGAGAGATAGAGATTGCGCAATTTTAAACCAAGCGCCAACATAAAAATTTGCTTTACAGTAAAGAACGCAAAGCCAAAGAAAATCTTGGAACGAACTGAAAAATAGAGCTACAAGGAAATTTAAAATCAAATCTCGGATCTTCCTTGTTTATCGTATAGAAATTCTATAGAACACGTCAATTTTTTGCTGTAAAAAATCAAAAACTTCCTTGATAATCGTAAATGTTAAAACAAATACTTTCACAAACTTCAAAATCCTGAAAGAAAACATACTTCAGTGAACAACGATGATTATCGTACAGGCATTTTGAATTTAATGTATTCCATTAAGACCGTATTTTAAATTAGTTTCCTCATCACTGCAAAACTTTTATTAAATTTCAATTTAGAAGGGATGAAAGCGTTTCAAAAAACTCACAAAATCCAATAATAGTCGCTATTATTTAAATAATCACATCAGTTATGATAAAACAATTTTTCCGTAGCATCCGTCTTAGTATTCAGTAAAACAAAGTTCTAAGTTGTGTACTACTTATTCTTAGATAAACATCCCTGCTCATCCCCAATTAAACACAAATAAAGCTAATCCCAAATCTCATCCAATCAGTTTAAAAAGAAAACAAATGATTTATTATAATATCATAAAAAAGAAATTCAAGAAAAAATTTACACAAAGAACAAAAAAAGAAGCTCGCAGATGAGACTTCAGCATAATAATATTATTAAAGAATTTCACACCAGTTTATTGTTCTTCATTTTCAGCATCACCATCAGCAGCATCAGTTGCACCAGCATCACCAGTATATTCAGCGCGTTCACGTTTGAAACGATCCATTTCAGCCTTAGCACGTTGTTCCCATTCAGATTTATCTTCAAGTTTCTTCCAGACAACATGACCAGCTTTCAAAAGATTCTTAATTCTTGATTGTGCACGAATGGTATCACGATTTTCAGCAAACCACATTTGATAGGCACTTGGAGGACGTTTTGGTGGTCCTTCAGCTTTCTTTGTAACTTTTGCAGATGGTTGAGCAGTAGAAGTTGAAGAAGCAGCAGCAGCTTTTTTGGTTGTCTTTTTACGAGGAGCCATCTTTGATGCAATGAACGTTGAGTTGATTGTTTAGATTTAGGTCTAAAAAAATAAGAAAATTACTAAAAGTATTTTTGAAGTAAAAAAATGAAGAAGTTGCAACTGCATCAGAGATGAAGAAATTGTTGTAAGTGAGCTCAAACAAAAATTAGTAACAGCAAAGCGCGCAAATTTCTTCATTAAGTTTTTGGCGCTCATAAAATTACATAATCGTTGCAAGAACCAACTTGTTGACCTATTTTCTAGATTTAAAATGCGCTTGCTCTTACCATAAAATTTTTAAGCTGCAAAAAAGCAAGGAATATTGATCGTTTTTTATTGCAACAAATTTAAGCAGCTTCTTCATTACGTTCGAGAAATGTTTAATTTGATAAAAATGATTTGGATCAAAGTATGATTTAGAATTATGACATTTCGTTTGTAATGGGGAAAAAAGAAGTTTGATCTTTTTGAATGCAGCTTTTCATTTCTTGACAAATTTACAAAATGCATAAAAATCATAAAAGATTCTTTAAATTTTAAAGTGCTTCACAGTAAAATGTTATTAATGTCAAATGTGTTTCATAAACACTACTTGACTTTAAAATCTTTTTTCATTTGTAGCAAAAAATGTTTTATCATATATTTTAATTATTTGCTTTTACCAAATCGAAGTAACAGATAACGAATATTCGTATCTATTTTTTTGAATCTTAAAGATATCCCTTATAAATTTATGCCAATAGCATACAGTATCGTTTTTAATAATTTGTTTTTTCTTTCATTCATAACTATAAACTTGCAAAAAAATAAGATTGCAAAATACAATGTATATTAAAAAGTTATTGTATGTCGTTAATGCGTAAAAGAATCAATGGCATCTTTAAAAAAAGAAGTCAAAGTTCATTCAACAAAAAAGAAGCAGTTAATTCACTTCAAAAACTTTGTAAAAAAAGAGATATAGCAAAAACAGAAGAAGGAGTGGTGCAATGTGGGGTTTTATCTCTTTTTCTCCATCGGGAGTGATTTGCTTTCGGCATTGTTCACTTGGACGTTTTTGATAGTCTCCCGGGAATCTGAATCTTTGAAGTTTTTTTTGCTTTGTTAAAAAAAAACAAATAAAACTTTGGCACTTCAAAAAAATTGTCTCCACGCATTTTTCTAAACACATATTTTGTTTCAAACGTGGGAAGTTAAGTTAATATTGTTTCGGAAATATAAAAAAAGAGGCCATAAAAATATGGTAAGTTTTTTTTGTTGCATGGGTCAATGAGAAGAAGAAAATCAGAGATATGTTTTAAACCATTTTTTTGTTCCCGTTAAAAAAGTCTTTTCTTCCCCTGAGATTTCTATTTGAAGACTTATTGTCTTGAAGGAAGTTAATTTTTTTGATCAGTGTTATATACTCATATTTTTGCACTTTTCAAAAACATGCATTAAAATTCTTCGTTTTCTTTAAAAGAATGGCACATTTGCCCATCATCACACTCCCTGTTGCATCTTTGTTCTTTAAAGACATTCTTCTGTTTTTCTTTCTTCTTCTCTTAGAGATAGATAGACACAAAATCATCATTCTTAAACATGTTTTGTTTTTTAGTATCTTTGGGCGGAACAAATGGCTTCAAAAAGTGAACGCTCCTCTCCAAGGCATCATGCTAAACGCCATTCAAAAGCAGCAATAACAATTCCACGGCAACATTCTTCACCCCGTTCATCAATAACTGCAATGGCACAATCTGAATCGGATGCTGAACCCCCGCTACCATCTCATCATGAATCTCCACATAAATTACTTCGACCAGATCGTCCAACTGGTCTTTCAAGTAATCAAAGAGGCTCCAGTAATAATAACACAAATAAAGGTCCAGGTGGTGCTAAAATTCTAATAAATATTGTTCGAGCTTTACTCGCTCGTGCACTTTTTGTCGTACATTCACTTACAACAATTTGGATGACAGCTGATGTTCGAAAAGAAAATGAAATTTGGACGTTTGCTTTAATTTCTGTTAGTATTGTTATTGAAGGTTCATATGCGATAATTATGCGAGCTGGTGATGAAAGAAAATGGTTTTCCCCTTCTGTTTTGTTATATATTTTAGCAACAGCTCCACCAATTTGGTTATTAGAGGCAACAATGTGTGATTGGAGAAATGCTGCAAGTTAGTTCTTTTTATATTAGAGTAATTCCAAATTACAGTAGTTACTTTAAGATACAAATCGAATTGATGATAAAATTCATTTACAATTGCTAGAACAGCTATTACTTGTTATTTTAATTATTGGTCGATGGTTATTACCAAAGGGAAAAATCAGCCGTGAACAACTTTCACAGATTTTATTAGCATATTTGGCCATGTCATCTGATATCGTTGAATTTTTTGATGTTTTTAAGGAGCGTCCTGTTTATTCGGATAAATTTGTTCAATATGTTGTTTTATCTGCTTGGACCGTAAGTGTTTTGTTTAACAAATCAATTCAAAATTTCTGGTTACTGTGCTTTACAAATCATGATGTTTTAAAAATGTGAAGTACAGTGATGTAAAGTTTTCCTGTGCTACAGGATACGGTAATGCGAATAGCTTCAAAATATTCTTTTATATGCTTTTCGAAATACTGTATTTCAATTCATTACAATGTTTAATTCATTTATTTTTCAGTTAAGCCTTTTACAATTTCCATTTGTTTTGACACTTTCTCGAGCCCGAAAGATGCGTGTTGCAATTACCGATGAAGTTTATGTCAAGAAACGAGCAAATGCCTGGCAAGCTGTATATGATATTGATTTATGGGCAATCCTTTTAGCCAATAGTTTACAAGATATTCCATTTCTTGCTGTACGGCTATATCTTTTTTCACAGCATGGACTTTTAACTTATACAATGGCATTTTTTATTTGTAAAAATTTATTAATTATTGCTCTACAAACTTATCGAGCCTTTGTACTTTTCAATGATCGATACCTTCATCCTGGGGAAGGTAGTAATGGAATTTTTGATTCAAACAATTCCACCGAACTCTATGATACCAATAAACGAAGGCATCAACATCGAAAAGGAAGAAAATCAAATGCAACAGAGCTCGAAAAAACTCCTATTCATAATAATAATCATCGCCGATCAAGTAGTCAACCACCAAGAAATTATGGAGCTGCTCCAATTCCTCCATCTTCACGATCCCCACATCGACGTGCATATCGACAAGTTCGATCTTCCATTGACGAAGAATAATGTAAAATAAAGCTTTAACTTTTTAAAGATATTTTTAGTTGAACACATAATTTAATTTGTATTTTTTTGTTTTATCACATCCAGATAAAAATGTAAAATTTTTAATAGAAAAAATTATGATAACATAAATTTCTTTAATTTTGGCAAAATCATACAACTATTATGAAAAGAATTTTACCCGTTTAAGAGAAGATGATGACTGACAGAGTTTGATTTTTGTAACTATCTTCGATAAACTTCTACTTTAACATTTATTTCTTTTTAAAAATGACAAATTAAATTTGAATCAAAAATGACGCAATTACTTTTTTAAGAAGTTTGTTCTACATTTTATGGGTCATCTGTAATTTTTTTAAAGTCAAGTTCATGATTATTACAATCAACACAGAAAAAACAGACAGCTACAGTATACATGGAATATTATTTCTAAATCCAGTATAAAGAGTAACAATCGCATTTTATAAAAAATAAGCGACAAAATGTTCATTCCTTTTTTCTCTTTCCATTTTTTTAATTAAACGATTTCTAGAATATACATGAAACTTTTAGAAAATGTACATATGCACCTGAGGAACAGATCTATGTCACTTTTGGAGGCTATGTGACCGAATCGGGAGCCCAAACACCACCGCAAACCCCAAAAAATGGAAAAAGTTTAAAAACATTCGTGGAAAGTCGTGAAAAATCATGGAAAATCGTGGAAAACTGTGGAAAATTTAACACGATTTTCCACGAATGTTAAACTTTTTTCCATTTTTTGTCATTTTTCGGGTTTTGGGTTCTAGATGGTAAAGTATAATTTATGCAAAATTTTTTAGCAGTTTTTCCTTTTCCATTGTTAAAAATGCTACAATGCATTTATGTGGTGTCAAAGAACATTTTTTAGAAGCATGTTTCACGTGTTTGAGTTGTTTTTGCTTAAAAAAAATAATACATGCATAATATTGATAGCCCATTATAGTTGTCTTATGAGATGATGTTATCACAACTTCTTTTGCTCCCTTTTCTCCCTTCTTTGAAATCACCGAAACTTAATTTTTTGACGTGTTTTTTATGCCTTTTTTTCTTTACTCTTTCATCAACGACCATAAAAATCAATTTAAATTATTTTCCTTTTTTTATCAGGCGGACATGCATTTTAAGCAAAAAAGTATAATCAAAGAAAGCCATTTTAATAGGATGACAACAGCAATCAGAAAGGCAAAAAATTTTTACAGGTTATCAGTTGATGTTAATTCTTATCACTACTCACTCTATTTTTTACTTCAATTCATTTCACTAATGACCTTTTTTTTACGACACATTTTAAAAATATGAACAAATCTTTCTTAATCTGATTTAAAGACTTGCTTCTTATATTTTTGTTTTCATGATCGTTGAGTCATCGATAGACAACGGATGGCTGATTTTAAATGAACATTTCAAAGAAAAAACGCAATAGCTTCCTTTGATGAGATTTCAAAAAAAAACTTAAAACAAAAAAATATTTAAAAACATGTGTGACTTTTTATGCTTTTAAGAAAAAAGAAGAAAGAGTGCTTTTCCTTTTCTAAAAAAATCTATTATTCTATGATTTCCCAGATGATCTCATCATTGATGTGTTCTTCTGCTTTTTCTTGAATATTTATTTATGTATTTATACATATTATATAAATGTGTGTGTGTAAAATAGAGAGTTGATGAGATTGTAAATGAATCATATAATATAACATTGGCAATCTTCTTATTGTCTTTATTTTTTTCTGTGAATTGCAAAAAAATTCAACAAAAAAGTCCCCCTTTTTTAAAAAGCGAGATTTTCTCAACTTCAACAACTTTTTTTTTATTCATTTCAATTCTTAAATTGGGTATTTTTTTATTTGTTTGATGAAGAAGCAATGCCGAAAATATATATGTGTAAAAAGTACAAGTAAAAAAAGTAGATGAGAATTGAGTTGGCGGAAAAAGAAGAAGCAATCAGTTCAAATTGGAAAGTTCTATTCGGCGGTGCCTTCAGAAGGAGAGGCCTTTCATCCTTCATTTGAGAGGAGAAAGAGATGTCCTTTTTTGTGCCGTCGATGTTGATGTCCTTGTCATCACCCAAAAATTATAAAGCTTTAGCAGGAAAAAGAAAAATGAAGTTGAATTGGATTACTTTTTTTTTTCATGCCCGTAAAAAATGCTTTAAGTGAAGAAGAAAAAAAGGCTTGCATCTACTTTTTTATTTTATTTTTGTGTTGTCCGAGGAGAAAAAAAGCTCAAATAAGATCGAAGTTACTTTTTTCCTCTTGACGTCAGTGAAGCAGAAAGTCGATTCTTTTTAGGCAAACTTAAAAATGTGTCTTTAAAAACAAAATTTTTCTTCATCTCCTTCTCCAGAAGAAAGAAAGAAACATATAACTTTTTTTTGTTGCAGCTTCTGTTATTGTGAAGATTTCCAGTCCAACGACCACCTGGGACAAGCAATTTACATTGAAGCTATTTTCTCTCTCTATAACTTTTGAATGTTGTTGTTTAAAGTGCCAAGAAAGAAAGCTGAAAGAAAGAGAAAAAGTCAAAAGGGGGCATCAATCAAAACAAAAGAGACATGATTGTTTTTTCTTTTGCTTTCGTGTTTCCCCCCTTTGTTTTGTTACACTCCAACAACACTAATATTTTCTGCTTTTTTATGTGTTTTAAGTATGTTTTAAAAATGTTTGACACATTGGATAATATTTATCTGTTATTTATAATAATAAAAACGAATCAAAAACAAAATGGAATATATTGTTGTTATAGTAATAATAATAAATGGCAAAAAAACACGAAGAGAAAGTAGTTGTTATAACATATCTTTTTTATATTTTATATGGAAGAGAAGAAGGGGGTGTTTTGGAAGACAAAAAAAGAAGAAAGTACAGTGCCGACGGAAAATAATACAATACAAATTACTTTTTATAAATTATTATTAAAAATCTATAATAAATCTCTTTTTTTTGAATAAAAAGCTGATTATCGAAAAAAGATTAACACACGTTTCTTTTTGGAAATGACGCAAATTTTGTTTTTTAAGTGGGCAGAAGTAAAGTAGCAGTTGCTACTTGGATGTTTTGAGTATGTTGTTATGGGCCATAAATTAAAACAAAAAGGTTTACGACAAATTATCCTTGTTGATGTTCTTTTTCTTCTCGTGTTTCTTTTGATCTATTTTAAGCATTTTTAAAACCAATAAAAAACAATTAAGTATTGATTGAACAAAAGATCAGAAGAAAACTAAGGGAAGGATAATCAAAGCTTTTTTGAAAAAAAAGAAATTTTCTATAAAAAGAATACTCTAAATTGAATCAAGGCAAGAGAGCCACAAAAAAAGCGGAAATAAGAGAGAGAAAAAGTAAAACATCGGGATTTTAATTAATAGACGACTAGAAATGATTTGAATAAAACATATTTTAAAGAATAAAGAGAAAAAAGAAGGAATGGTTGAACCCGAGCTGCACTG
Source organism: Panagrolaimus sp. LJ2400 (assembly GCA_024447215.1). Classification (NCBI taxonomy): domain Eukaryota; kingdom Metazoa; phylum Nematoda; class Chromadorea; order Rhabditida; family Panagrolaimidae; genus Panagrolaimus; species Panagrolaimus sp. LJ2400. The sequence continues at coordinate 636,783 of JAMRYA010000013.1, forward strand.
TAACATTTCTATATTTTTTAAAATTTAAAAAGGCATCGAAAATATTCTCCTTTTTCATTGTTCAGCTATTTCTTTTTTAAAAATTATTATTATTACCGGAAAAATTGTTAAAAAGATGGCAGGCACATATGCAAAAAAAGAGAGAAAATGTTTTTCACTGAACATCTGAAAAAAGATAATTTACGATGCCTTTTAATTTGTATCTGCTTTGAAAAAGAAAACGGTGGTGGAATGATTTTGAATTTGACAAAGAAATATAAATCTGCTTGCTGTACTTTTAAAAAATTGAGATATTTTTCCTGTTTTTTAGAGAGTGAGAGAGATTATTAAAAAAAAGAACTTGAGGGGGAAAAAGATTCGAGCATTTAAAAAATATTAAAAAATTTAACACCTTTTTTTTAAAAAAGAATAACACTTGATTTTTAAAGATTATTATTTTTTGACTTCATTTGTAAGAATTTGGAAGAGTTCTTTATCTGCTAAACAGCCATTTACAAATTCAGCTAGGGTCAATTCTTTATCGCCATTAACATCCATTTTTTCAAAAATCATTTTTGCACGTTTCCTTGGAGAATCATCTGCTGATTTAGTTACTTCTGGACCCAACATTTCATAAATTGCCTAAAAAGCATTATTTAAATTTGTTGTGAACAACCATTTACTGTATTTTATTTTAAATTTTAAAAAATATCTTAAACTTTTTTGTCACATTCTAAATGACTCTATAAAACTATTCTTTTTAAATATGTTATTTTTGGTGCAAAATTAAATTATTCATCTGCTGTTTTAAACAAACGTGGCATTTCAGAAAAGGAATTTCAAAATTCCCATTGCTTCATATACATTTTTTTTTGTAGACGCAAAAGTGCATTCGTTGATTCTGACTTATATTTTAAAAGAGCGAAAAAGGGAAACAAAATGACGCAAAAACTTTCTAAATTGGTTGCATTCTATGCCCCAAAAATAGCTTAAATCTTTTTTTTTATTTCTGTCATGCCTTAAGTTTTAACAGGGATTCAAATATTTCAATGTTAAAAGATTAAAGAATAAAAAGTCTTTATTTTATTGTTCAGGTTAATGTGACTTTTTTTTACTGCTCTTGCTTTGCTTTGTTGGCACTCTTTTCCTTTCCATGGACAATATTTTTTTGCTTTACAGGAAATGACGATAACAAAAGAAAGAAAAAAACGGGGCATTCTTATAACGAAAACAAAATAAATATAAAAAGTCTTATGTTTTTTAGGGCTCACGCCAAAGCCATTTAAGAAAAAAGTTAACAAAAGTTTTTTTTGTTAAAAATTGTTTTTTTTTCAGAAGCAAATATATATCTAGGCTTATCGAAAAGATAAACAACGGAAAAGAAGGCGGCAAAGGCAATTGTTGTTAAGTTAAAGCCATTCAAAAAAAGCAGAATTGCCAAAAAAGAATTTTCTAAACTTTGACCGCTCCCTAACAATGTCACTTTTTTTCTATAACAAAGCTTTTAAGCTTTTTAAAAACATTAAAAAAACATGCATTTCTTTTTCTGTGTAAAATGTAAGCAAGCAAGAAACAAATTAATAGGGGGTAATAAAGACAAGCAGGCTTCAGCTTTCATTCATTGATTTATAAAATGGGTCATTTTTTACAAAGTAAAGTTTAATAGTAGTGCTTTTGCTTCTTTTTTTCCTTATTGCTTTTTTTCTTTCACATAATTTTCATTTTTTCTTCGAAATCCGAAAAAAATTAACAAAAACTTTAATCAATCTTTTGCCCATAAAAATGAAATGAACAGGGAAGGTTAAAGCAGCAGCATCACTAAAAAGAGTCATGCGTTTTTTCTATAAAGTAGTAGTAGCCAGCAAAGAGAAAATGATACATTTTAAACACTTGAAATGTATAACCTTAGGCAACAGAAGCTATGGATTATTATTATTGTTATCGCTGTTAAAAGCTTTAGCCTTTTTTTTCTCTATTTTCCTAAAAAAGTACAAAAACAAATTTGTAGTTTTGAGTTTTTAGGTATAAAGGTTATACGAAAAATGGCAGGGAAAATGTTGTGCGAAAGTTCTCAACCTGCTACAAAAAATTTTAATCAGAAGTATAAAAAACAATTTTTAAACCAAAAAAATACGCAAAGTTCAACAGAAAAACAAAATTTAGGATAACGTTTTCCCTATACGTTCGCTATAAAATTATTTAAAAAATACTGTAATAGCTAATGCTAACATTGAAAAAATTAATATATTTTAACTTTGAATGCAGAATAAATAAAAGATAAAAACAAACCTCAATAATTTTAATCATTTCTTTTTCATCAATTGTACCATTTCCATCAATATCATACATTCGGAAAGCCCATTCAAGTTTTTGTTCAGGTGTACCTGATGAGGTTACATTAATTGCAAGAAGAAATTCTTTAAAATCAATGAAGCCAGAATTATCTGTATCAAATGTACGGAAAACATGTTCACAAAAGCCTTCTGCCGAACCAGATGGAAAGAAATCTTTATATACTTTGATAAATTGCTCTTTTGTTAAATGACCTTTTGGACAATCTTGCTATAAAGGAAGGAATTCATAAATCAGTGTTAATGTTAAAATACACACAGTTTTGATTAAAATTGTGAAATTGAAGAGGAAGAAAAAAAACTTTTTATTTGTCATTGGGGAATTTTAAATCGAATTGATTTATATTTTTTCGCATCCCCCTCTTTTTTGTATGTAATTTTCCACCAAAAAAATAATTATCCAACTCTTTTTGTTTTAAAAATTGACTTTAAAGATTTTACAATTTTCTGAAGTTTTGTTTTACATTTTTCCCATTTGAAATTCGGCACTCTTTGCATTCTATGATGGCAAGGAAGCAAGAAGAAACATATTTTGAAAGATTTTTGTTTTAAATATACGACAATGCCTATAGCCCCGTTACAGTCAGCTGACTGACCTTTGTTCCCTTGCCTTCCTCCTCCTTCACTTCACTCTATTTCGTTAATGCCTACAACAAACGAATCAAAGCGCAATATTTGCGCAGCTGTGAACAAAAAAATTTTTTGTGCATTTTTGAGCTTAAAAAAATACTTTTTTAACTTTTAAGGAATTTCTATGCCTCTATTTTTAAGGGTTTCAATTTCGTTCAAGAAAAAACAACAACAATAATAATAGAGGAAAAGAGGAAACCAGGCATTCATCCGAAATGTGATTTATAAATTGCTTTTTGGACTTTTTTCTGCTTATACTTATTTTCTTTTTGCTTATTTGACAGGTGTCAAACAGAAAAAGAGCAAATGAAGCGAAGAAAATAAAAAAGAAAATTGGAATCAAAAAATCTGTGTTCACTTTTTTTTATTTGTTTGCATTTCTACAATTAATTTGCTGCTTCTTCTTCTCTCACTTTTTTATTTTCCCTATGGAATCCGGAGCTTTATATTTCTGCTAATAATTTTACTCTCTATTTGTATGATAATAAACTTTTTTTTTCTTTCTTCATTTTCTTTTGGGTGATAACAACAGCGGCAACAGTGCTGCACAGTTAAACACCCGCGCTTACAATCACATCAAGAAAAATAAAATAAAAGGGGAAGGCTCCCATACAAAGTAAAGTAAGCAATTCGTCGTCATTTTTCCGAAAAAAAAGAAAATAGAATATTGAGAAGCGTTAGTCATGTGTGCGAGAGAGCCTTAAAGAAGAAGAAAAAGCAAGGCAAAAGAAGCAACACATATGAAAACTTTTTTTTTATTTTTGAGAATATTTTGAGGGAAAAGAAAAACGATTTAACGCTCCTTTTTTCGACAATTGATAAAAAAAATTTTAGAGGGCCAAAGGCGCGAAAATTGAAATGCAAAAAAAAAGTTTTTTTACGAGCTTTAATGCAGCCGCAGTTTCGTTTCCCTCCATCTCGAGAAATATTGAAAAAAGAAAAAGCCTGTAAGAGATAAGGCAAGCTGTTTTTGTCTTTGACGAAAGATAATTATAAAAAGCTGTCAAAGATACATAAACATCTTTATAAACTTCATTTTAAAAAAGGGTTCAAAAATTTTGGGGGTGTAAAATGTTTTGATGGATCTGAGGAGATAATAATAGTAAATGCCCTATAGCAATGCTGAATTGCAATTTTCGGTCACTATCTTGCAAGCCAGAATTATATCTTCCGGAAAAGAAAGAACTGTGGAAAAAGGTCTAAATTCATCTTCAAAAAAAGAAGAACAAAAAAGTCAGTTTTTCTTGTGCCGAAGCCCGTCGAGTGTCAAATTTGATTTGCCATTTTTTAAATAGAAAAGCTGCTTTTTTGGGACAAAAAAAAGAAGAAGCAAAGAAAAAAATCTTGTTCATTCCATTTTTTTCATGGAATGAGTTAAAAAAGTTTTTTCTCTTCTCTCATAGGCCTTGTTGAAAAGTAAATACATGTCAATTATGGTAGGTAGTAATGAATAAAAACTTACCACAAAACCCTTATACCATTCTTTAATTTGATCTTCTGTAAAATTGGTATTTTTCTTGAGGAACTCCAAATCCTCTTTGGAAAGTTTAGGCTTCGACGACTTAAGTCCCATTTAATTTTAGGACAGTCGTAGAAGATTTTACAGAAAAAAGTATAATTTATAAAAATAAAAATATGTGTATGTTGAAAATGGGAAGGAAATAATCAGAGTCGAAGAAATAAAATATTTTTGGAATAATGAAAATATATAACAAACAAAAAACAGTAATGCCTTTTTAAAAGGCGAAAGCTGAAAATTAATTTAAAATCAATCAAAAATATGAATCTTTAAAAGTTCTTTGAAAATAAAAAATCAAAAAGATCAAAGGTAAAAAGAATGACACGCCACGCGCGCGCATATGTGTTTGACGCGATCACATAAAATAAAGGAAAAAAGTTTCTATCATTTTTGCCAAAAAAAGAAAAAAGATGGCAACCCGAAAAAAACCAAAGCATATTATTGCTTCTATGTAAATGCCGACAAGCCTTAGGGCACTAAGGAAAGAAAGAAGAAAAAATAGAGGACCTCTTTCTCTCTGTCTTTCTCTCTATTGCCATCAATGTCAAAATGTGTTCACTCTTCTTTATTTTTTGCGGGTAGTAAGTCTCCCCCTCTTCTTCTACTTTCCCAATACATATATAAATATAAAAAACCGCCACCATCATCATCACCAGCAGCAAGGCAAGAACACTCACATGCAAGAAGAAAGATAGGAGAAAAAAGTTGTCGATGTCCGTTTTCTACTGCCTGCTTTCCTTTCTATTCTCCGCCCTTTGTAAGTTTTCTTTTTCTCCCCCATTTTTGGTTGGAGGGGCTCCAAAAATGGATAACGGGAATTGATTGTGGAGACCGACGGCTTTCTTCTTTTGATGGAGAAGAAGGAAGACACGCCTCCCACTTTTTTTTCATGAAGACTGCAACCACAAAGAAAAAATATTGGCGTCAGAGGAAAAGAATGATAGAGGGAAGAAGAGACAACAAGGATAACTACAAGTAGAAAAAAAGACACAAAAAAGAGAACTGATAGAAGAAGATAGAAAGTAGAATAAACCAATTCCAAAATGACATTGTGAACACATTTTTTTTTGAAAAATTTCAAAAGAGGGAGAAGATAGGACCTTTCTTTGTGCCAAAATAACGAATAAATAAAATTTTTTATGTAAGGAGGAATGAGAAGAAGAAAGGCATTTTTGCCTTTTCTTCCTTTACTTCTTCTTTCTTCAAAAACTTCTCTCTTCCTGAAAAATGAAGAAAGAAAAAACAACACATATTCGGTAGAAAAATTGACAAAACGCCCTTCTCTTCCCCCCAACAACGAGACCACATGCTTTTACGGACTTCTTAAAAAAAGTTTTTTTTGTTATACCTCCTTTCTTCTTCTGTTTCATCGTTTCTTCAATCAATACAGAATCCGCTATGTATATAAACTTTTCTGCTTCTTCCTTCTATTTTGACAACCTTTAAATTTTTTGGCTAAAAAACACGAAATAAAAGCTATTTTTTCTTTCATAGGGGGGATAAGCATAGCTTTCCCCCCAAAAATGGAGACCTCCTTTCCTTCCTTGGGCTAGCTTCTGCATACATGCAACTTGATCGCTGTCATCATCATCATCCACATCAAGTACCCCCTCCCATTTCATTGTGGCATGTTTGAAAAAATAAAATAAAAACACTCAACACAAAGTCATATCATCGTCGTTGTCCAGGAATAAAAAAAATGTATTACTACTTTTTTTACATTCAATTTTTTCATTATAGCCTTTTTTGATGAGGAGATGAGAAAAAAGAACCGAAAAAAAAACTCATCCATTACGAATGCCGTATGTTATGTTCCTAAGACAACGTAAGCAACAGAAATAAAAAAAAGAAGGAAGAAGAAGATGAAGCACAGAAAAAAACACATAAATAATAAAAAAGAAATTAATAACATAAAAAAAATTTGACAACCGTAAACTTTATCCTTCCGGGCATTCGAAATCCCTCTTTTACAAATTTTGAAAATTAACAACAGTGAAAAAAGGAAAGGTCCTGCGCGGAAATTTTGTATTCAATTTGAACAAAAAAAATCAAAGAGAAAAAGGATTTCAACGCTCTCGCGAGCAACAACACATTTCTCGCGCGTGCTTTTAAAAATGGAAGAAGAAATTTAAAAAAAACCACGAAACATTGACACTTTTCTCTTCCTCTCCTTTATAAGGACGAAGACGAAAAGTTTTGCGGTATTTATTTGTTTAAGACTTTAAGCTTGAATTGTTTAGAAAAAAAAGACGCGGGCGATGAATGAACATTTACTGAAATGGTTTATATAATAATACTTTTGATTGTTATAGGTGAAACAGAAGAACAAGAAGAAGAATAATGGATGAAGCAATAAAAGCATGGAATCAAGCACGAAATTTTGCTGAAATTGGTAAATATAATACTTCTGTTCTGTCGTATGAAGCATTAATGAATAAACTTGGTCCTATAATACAACGTGAAAAAGATTTAGATGCAAGAAATCAATTTGTTGAGGTATGTCCGTGTACTTATATCTCATTTAAACTCTTATAACTTTTTTAGATGAAAAATTTGATAAGAATAGAACTTGAAGCATTAAAAGATACAGCACAAGAATTGGCAGAATTAAAACTTGATAATGGATTTGGTGTTGCTGCTGATACACCACCATCCGATCCAGAAGTATGGTCAGCTCCTCCACCTTCAAGGACATCATTGGGACAACAACAACAGCAGCAACAACGTCGAACATTAATTACTAAAAAGCCTGCTGTACCAAAAGCAACTGATCGATATAATCAAAAAGTTGAACCAATAAAGAAAAGAGCTCCAATACCAAATAAATCTTCTGTAAGTGTTCCAATGAGCTATAGTACTGTTGCTGTATCAATGCCAAAAATTCAACGAGAAAATTCTGAAGAAGCTTCTGAAAATCCTGATGAAGATGCTGATAAAGAATTTGATTCAACTGGATGGGATTCAGAGCTGGTCGAAATGATTAAAAAAGATATTTTACAAAGATCACCTTCTATTCGATGGAGTGATATTTCGGGTTTGGATGATGTTAAAAGACTGCTTACTGAAGCTGTTATATTACCTATGACAATACCACAATTCTTTAGAGTAAGCTTAATCCAGGATCCTATAGAATTATAATAAAATTGTAACAATTTTAAGGGAATTCGAAGAGCATGGAAAGGAATTTTAATGCTTGGTCCACCAGGTACTGGAAAAACAATGCTTGCAAAAGCTGTTGCAACTGAATGTGATACAACTTTCTTCTCCGTTTCATCGTCAACACTAACCTCAAAATGGCGTGGTGATTCAGAAAAATTAATTAGACTACTTTTCGCAATGGTAATATCATTTTAAAATTACACTGACTAATAACAAACAACAAAAATTGTAGGCAAGATTTTATGCACCTTCCGTAATATTTATTGATGAAATAGATTCAGTTGCATCACACAGAGGTGCTGAAGGTGAACATGAAGCATCTCGGCGAGCCAAATCCGAATTACTCGTTCAAATGGATGGTATGTTTTCTTTATTTTTTATTATAATAAATATCGAAAACCTTTTTTTGCAACAGCTGTTTTTTGTAATGATTAATTGTTTTCGGCTGCCATTAAAAATGAAAAGACCAAGATGCATTAAAATAATGTTTTTAAAAATTACATATTGCAGGATGTATGGAAGAAACTGAAAAATCTGTGCTAGTACTTGCTGCAACAAATCATCCTGAATCACTTGATGATGCACTTTTACGTCGGCTTGAAAAACGAATTTATATTGGATTACCAGATCGTGAAGCACGAATAAAACTACTTCAACTTTCATTCAGTGAATTAAAAGTTGCATCTGATTTGAGCTTTGAAATTTTGGCGGATCAACTTGATGGATATTCTGGTGCTGATATTGCAAATGTATGTCGAGATGCATCTATGATGCCATTGCGGGAACATCTACGAACTTTAAAAATTGATGATTATAAAGAATTGGATGTAACAAAATTTGATCTTCCGATTGAAATGCATCATATGGTATCTGCCATTACAAAAATTTCACCATCTGTTACACCTGATGATATTACAAAATACCATACATGGATGAAAAAATATGGAGCTGAATAATTAATTTAATTTGGGTTTGAATTTAATACTTTCTGCTTTAATGTGATCTGTTTTATTTTGTATACTTATATTTTGTGTATCTGTAAAAACGTTGTATATTTATCTTTTGTTATCTCTCAGAATAAAGCATAATACAATTATAAACATTTGAAATTTAATTAACTGTTGGTTACGGTAGTTATCTTATAAGTTATTATTTCATGGTTGCATAGCCTTTGAATTTTAGTTTATAAACAATGGATACAGCAGCAACATCTGAGCCATCAAGTATGCTTTTGTACATTTTGTTGAACTAAATTTAATATCTTTAATTTAGCTTCTTCAAATACTACTGCACCTCCTCTTCGAGCTGCACCAACCGTAACCCGATCCGTGCCTTTTACAAATTCATTAAAAATTAATAAGGCGCGTCAAGAAGGAAACCCTGTTATTAAATATATTCGTAACGTGCCTTTTGAATACTCCGAAATTAAAGCTGATTTTGAATGTGGTGGTGGCTGCGGATTGCTGTATTTGAGTTTAAAATGGCATAAGTTACATCAAAATTATATTGAAACTCGATTCCCTGATGGATCTGGTTATGCAATTAAGTAAGCTTGCATTTACAGTAGTTTCATAAACTGTTGATTAAATTATTTTAGAATTTTACTTGTTCTTGTAAATGTTGAAGACCCAACTTCATTACTTCGTGATATGAATATGTTTTGTTATCGTGGTGGTTGGACCTTAATTCTTTGTTATTCCGTTGAAGAAGCAGCAGAATATATTGAAAATTTAAAAATTTCTGAAAGAAAAAAGCCTGAAGAAGTTTTACAAGGACGTGAACATTGGAGACAAAAGCAGCAACAACAAAATGCAGGACCATCTCGACCACAAAATCTCGATCGACAAAGACAAAAACAAGCTTTTGATGCAGCTGTGAAATTTCTTACTTCTATCAGATCTGTTACTCAAGCTGATGCCAAGCGACTGTTGGGCTCTTTTGGAACGCTGAAGAATATTGCTCAAGCAACAAAGGATGATTTATCTGTTACACCTGGATTGGGACCTGTCAAAGCTAATTCAGTTTATACATTTTTCCGCACTCCAATGTTTCTTTAATTTTGTTTTATGTAATAAATTGTTAAATATATTGTTTAAAGTTTATGTTTATAAACAGTTATTTTTTAAACTGTTTGAATATTTTTACAGTATATTTTTCCATGATCCCTTTTTAAATTGCAGATGTCGAACATCCCTGATAATGCTCCTGAATCATGCCCTGGCACAGGTAATGAAAATTCTGGTAAAGCATCTGGCTGTGCTGGATGTCCAAATCAACGTGTATGTGCCAGTGGCGAAAAACCTGTTGATCCCGATATTGATAGTATCAGCTACAGAATGTCTGCAGTCAAACACAAGGTAGTTTCATTTGTTTTAGGTATTGTATATTTATGTTTACGCATTATAGGTATTAATTTTATCTGGAAAAGGTGGCGTTGGAAAATCAAGTGTTGCAACTAATCTTGCATGGGTAATTTTGTACATATTTGTCTAATTTAGTTTATTCATTTATTTTTATATAGGCATTAGCAGCAGATGGTACTCAACAAGTTGGTGTATTAGATGTTGATATTTGTGGTCCATCACAAGCTCGAATGTTCGGTGTTGAAGGTCATACGGTACAAAGCTCTGGAAGTGGTTGGTCACCAATTTATGTTCAAGATAATTTATGTGTTATGTCTATTGCATTCCTTCTTGACAATCGTGATGAAGCAGTAATTTGGAGAGGTCCACGTAAGAATGGTCTCATCAAACAGTTTCTGAAGGACGTTAATTGGGAAGAGCTTGATTATTTAATTATTGATACTCCACCTGGAACTTCTGATGAACATATTTCAATTGTTCAACTACTTTTACAAGCTGGTGCTTTGGATGGTGCGGTTATTGTTACAACTCCGCAAGAAGTCGCATTATTAGATGTTCGAAAAGAAATTAATTTTTGTCGAAAAACAAAAGTTCCAATTTTGGGTGTTGTTGAAAATATGTCATATCATCTCTGTCCATGCTGCAACGAAAAAATTGTTATTTTTCCATCAACTACTGGAGGAGCTAAAAAGATGTGTGAAGATATGTCTTTGGATTTACTTGGTCAAATACCCCATGATACTAAGCTTGCAACAGTTTTGGATAATGGTGAAGTATTTGCTCAAAAACATGCCGATTCAATTTTAACATCCAAATTTGAAGAAATTGCTCGATCTGTTATTGAAAAATGTGAAGAAGAAAAAGAAACAAAAGAAGAATAATTTGTGATTTGATTACTCACTTGCTCTTAGTATTTTTTAATTAATTGTTTTGAAAGTATTGTTATATCTTTTGCATTTAACATTGTTGAATTTACATGAAGAGTTTATTTGTTATATTTTGTCGAAAGAATTACAAATTTGCATATACGGTACAAATTATCCGGTTTTGATTGAAATTATCTGCAATTTGATATAACAGGATTACTGTATTTAAATAATAGATGCCTCCACATCGTGTGGTCATAACTGGGATCGGGGTCATTTCACCCTTAGGGATTGGCGGGCATGCTTTTTGGAACGGTAATAATCGTTTTCCGTTTCGTTAAAATGTAGTTTGTTAAATTATTTTTAGGCCTTCGAACAGGAAAAAATTCTTTGGCATTCAATGAATCTTTAAAAGCGGTAGTTGGAGCTTTACCAAAAGAAATTGATCCATGTCTTAATTATTCTCCTGGACAATTACGTGAAATGAGTCGAGGATCTATTTTTGCAGTTGAAGCTGCAACAGAAGCAATTAAAAAAGCAGGCCTACATGAAATGGGTGAAGCGTTTCATGAATCGACTTCTGTTAATATTGGTATGTTGTACATATTACTGTAGGTATTTAATATTATTTGTAGGAATGGGAATCGCTGATTTGGATAGCATCACAGATACAGGAGAAAAATGTAAAAGTGGAAATGAACGAAAAATTAGTCCATATTTTGTACCACGAATTTTAACAAATATTCCTGCAAGCTATGTCAGTCTTAAGTTTGTTTCTTCTAATTTTTACAAACAAATTAAATTAAACATAAATATTATTTTAAATTTAAATTACGCGGTGGAAATTCGTCTACAACAACCGCATGTGCAACTGGAGCTTCATCAATTTCAGAAGCATTTCAAGCAATTCGTTATGGGGTTAATTAATTTTTTAACAATTCGTGACATTAAAATATTTCATTTTTTTATAGAACACTCGTCGAGCCGTAGCTGGTGCCGTTGAATCATGTTTATCTCCAATTGCTGTGGAAGGTTTTAAAAGAATGAGAGCGCTGGCAACTTCCCAGGACAATACAGTATCTCGACCATTTGATTCAAAAAGAGAAGGTTTTGTTTTAAGTGAAGGTCTGGATCTTTTTATACTTTGTTAAAACGATTAATTTTTCACAAATTTATTTGATTTTAGGGGCAGGAATTTTGGTGTTGGAAAGACTGGAAGACGCTCTTGAAAGAAAGTGCAAAATTTATGCTGAAATACTTGGTTACGGTATGGGAAATGATGCACATCATTTAACTTCACCCCGAGAAGATGGATATGGTTCAATGCTTTGTATGAAACGATGTCTTGAAGATTCAAAACTTGAAGCAAAACAAATTGAATACATTAATGCGCATGCAACATCAACACCTGTAGGAGACAAAGCTGAAGCTATTTCAATTGCTGCTTTTAAACGTGGAATCGCAGTTTCAAGTATTAAAGGTATTTTAAACATTAAAAATCATAGTTGCGGTATCTATTCTACACGCATATTTAGGGCATACTGGTCATTGCTTAGCTGCCGCCGGTGCTTTGGAAACAATTGCAACAGCTTTAAGCGTTCGAGATGGAATAATTATTGGTACAAAAAATTTAAAAGAAACTGATATCTCTGCCGATATTGATTTTATTTCTACAAAAAATTCTCCAACTATAGAATGGAAATCAGAAGATCGAAGAATTGCATTAATGAATTCCTTTGGTTTTGGTGGAGCTTTTGTTTCATTATGTTTAGCTGAATTCAGGCATTAAATTAGATTACCTATTATTGTTTGTACGTGTATAAATAGAAATTTAAATAAATCTTTAATAATTGTTTAAAATTTGCTAAAGTTTTCGTCTCATTGGTATTTTTGCCAATTTTTATTTAGTGATTGTTTGTTTATGCGCGGTTACTGTAAGAGTTTTAAAGATTGCTATAAATTTGATTTTTTTGTAGATATAAAATGGCAGAATACGACGAATACAATTTTGACGATGATGACGACGATGAAGAAGAAGAATTTGAAAAAAAGATATACATTGACGATGACGATGATGAAGAGGAGCAAGAAGACGAAGAAGGTGAAGAGGAAGAAGGAGAAGATCTAAATGAATATAAAGAAAAGAAACAAGAAGAAGAATATGAAGAGGACGAAGCAGACGAAGAAAGTGGTATTGCTGAAGATATTGTTGTAGATGATGAAGAAGATGCAAGCGATTATGAAATAAAACCAAAAACATCAATATCAAAGAAACGTGGACCTAAAAAATCAACATCTGCAGCAGCAAAATCACCACTAAAGAAAAAGCCAAGAAAGTCTTCTGTCAATTCTACTCCAAAATCTTCTGCAGCATCAGAAACAACAACTCCAATAAAAATGCCAACGATTTCCGAAACAAATATTGAACCAATATCATTTAATGGAATTTCATCTGCACAAGAAAATTTAAAGAAAAAACAAATTAAACAATGGTGCTTTATTTGTCCGCTGTGTTCCAAAACTGCGTATAATAAACAAACTTTTGAACAACATTTACTCTTACATGATGATTTTCTAACTGTTTTACAAGTGTATTATGGCGAAGAAGATCCCGTTCAATGTTTAAATGAAGCAATGGAGGAATGGAAAGTTGTTGAAACAGAATATTTGAAGCAAGATTATGAACCAGAATGGATGAAACATACAACCTTTAAAAAAGATGTTGTTCTCTTTAAAAATAAATATTATGAATATGAAGAGGGCAAACGAATGCTGTACAGAATGAATGCTATGGATTCATTCAAATCAAAAAAGACAAACAATATTACAGCAGAAGAGCAATTAAAATGGAGAGTATTTGATGAACTGCTAAAAGAAGAAAATGCTACTAAAAAGAAGAAGTAATACATACAAGGTTGTTGGATACTGTATTTGGTCTCATTTCTCACTTCAATGATCTTGATATCCTATAATATTTTTTATTATGAATTTGTTATGCTATATTTTGTGTGACTTTGTTTTTTTGCTATCTTTAAAAAATATACGAAATAAACTTTATACATTTCAACAGAGAGGGTTATTTATTACCGCATTGAATCAAACTTTTGCAAGGTCATTTTTCTTTGTTTTGATTGGCGCCATTTTCTGATTGTGGCATTCACACTTTTTTTATTTTAACTTTGAACGCGCCTGTTGGCTTCCGTTTCTTTTTTTTTCTGTGTTCGTTCAATCACTTTCACCTCGTGGAGTTGGTTGTCAGCAGTCATCCCATTCCCTTCAAACAAAAAAACTATGTATTGTTATGTCAAATTTTTTTCTTGTTGCCCTTCCGGAAACAAGTTTTTTTGTTGACAGATTTTGGCCTTTTGTCGTTGGGATAATACTTTTTTTCATTAATCCGGATTTCAACTCCAAAACCGACCTTATTAAAAAACATAGTAATTGAAGTTATATTGTTATTATTTAGTTTTTTTGTTACGTAACAAAAATATAAATACCTTTTTTGAATAATTGGAATTTCTATCGTAGTATTTCTTTTGCTTTTTAATTTGTAGCAACTTTTAAGCTTATTCTAAATTTTAAAGCTCTGATTCATACTGTCTCTTTTTGTGAGTATGGCTTCCTTCTTTCATCTCCCCATTTTTTGCTATAAAAGAAAATACATTTCTTTATAATGTGATATAAATATTATTTTAAATGTTGAGTCACAAAAAACTAATCTTTTTTATGGATGTTTTATCTTTCTATTCTGAGACAACATTCAAAGGAAAATGGAACGGCGATTCATAGCTTCTTTTCACTTTCGTGCTTTTTTGCTTTGCTTACTTTGTATCAATGTTCTTGCTGACAAGCAAGCAAGCAAGCAAGCAAAGCTAACAATAACAGCTGGTGGTCGTGATGATGACCATTATTAAAGAATAAAAAACTTTTTTATCGTTTGTTTATTTTTTCAAAATTTTTTTTGGTCAAAATGTCCCTCTCTTTTTCACTCTTTTGATTGAGTCCCTTGAGTTTGTAAAAAAAGTTGAAAGCGGCTTCTTCCTTTATTTAAGGATCCTTCCTTCTCTATTTTTGTGAACAACACTGTTGTCATTTTATGTTTTTGAAAAAAGCGTGAAACGAGCGAACGAAAGAAGAAATTCAAATAATTTTTTTGCAAGGAAAAATAGACATGTCATTTTTCGCGTTCCTTCTTCTTCCGGTCATTGCTGCTGTTTCTTCTTCTTCCTGCAAATTTGAAGCTCAAAAAATATCAAAAACATGATTGAATAATGCTTTTCCTTTCTCTTTTTTTGCTTCATTTTTTTCATTGTTGCCAAAATGAATGACTGACTGAAAGATCGCAAAAAAAACTTTTTTCTGATATTGTTTGATTGAGATTGTTGACCAGTGTCCATCTTCTTTTCATCTTGCTTTTTTCAAGTCATTCATAGTTTTTTTCATTTCTTACAAAATTCGGCTGCTTCTTCAAACTTTTTTTTGAAGGATAAAAAAAACTTTTGAAACAAAATCTACTTTTTTCTGTGCAATGTTTTTTGTTCCTTGTGTGAACTCAAATTTCAATTGCATTTTTTATAAACAAATATATTTTCAAGTGGTGGAGGATCTTCTACAAATTATTTTTGGAATACCACCACATCAAAAAAATTCATCATTCCTTTTCACCCTTCGTTTTTACGGTTACCAATTATTTTTCACAAAAACATACATTAAAAAATGGGTGTAATAAATTATAAATAACTTAGTTTTTATAATTTATGTTAAGGAATTCGAGAAAAAAACAGTTTCATAATTCTTGTTGTCCCAAATTTAGTTTATATTATTAAATTTCAGCATTTCTTTTTTAAAAAAAAGAATTTCAACAAAAAATTTATAAAATTTAAAACTTTTATGGTTGCTTCTATTTTCAAGGAATTGAGGAATGTAAAAAAGGAAAGAGGCTGCTTGTTAGCTGGTTTCAATCATTTTTCACATTTCTTCTGAAGAAGGAGAAGGGAAGAAAAGAACCGGTTCAGAAGAGAGAGAGATGTGATTGCGGTCACTTTCTAATTTTTTAAGGGGGTCCTTGGGAGAAAAGAAGGGAGATTGACAAATTTGCGCAGCACTGTAGACGGCCAAAAAATTACATTCTTGCCTTTTTTGACGTCTTTTGTTTTTATGTCTTTTTGTGGTGTCCCCAAATTAGGCCTAAAGGGGCAAAAAGAGAGAAAGACGTCAATCAAAAAAGAATTTTTTCAGGCAAGAGGCAGAAGAAGGTTGGTTGTTTTAAAACAAACATAAAACACCTTTTATGTTTTATTTGTTTATTATTGCTCCGATGTCATTTCGTTTTTTTACTGCGCAACAGAAAACACAAATATTATTCTTTTATTTTTTTCTGACTTGAAGACCTTTGAGAACTTTAATTTTAAAAAAAGAGGTGGGGAAGACAGCTTAAGGACAGCGAGAGAAAAAGGAGAAGGGGGATTAGTGTCAAAAAGTTTCCGGCCTTCAAGAAAGAGAGATAGAAGCAAGCTCCACCTCTCTTACTTACTTCTCTGGTTACAAGACTTTTTTTATTAAATGGTTTAAGAGAAAAAGCAATACCACCTTTTAAAAAGAGTTTTTTAAAAAAGGAATGAATAATTCTTAAAAATCCGGGTCAATTGTTTTGATTCTTATCGTTATTGTTTTCCGAGAATCAAATCTATCCCCCCTCTTAGAGCCACTCTTAGAGAAAGCTTTAACACTTTTTTCGGCTCTTTTCTGCGCTCCATTTTTCTAAAAAGTGGGTCTAAGGTGTAATTTTAGGATTATGTATCATCATCATCATCAATATTATTACTCTTTACATTTTCTTTTTTGTGGTTTTATTGTTTGAAAAAAATTGTGTACCCCCTATTGCGTAAAAGTCGTCATCATTGATCACACGCTCTTGAATCTTCTTTTTTGAGTGTGAACACCACTCCTTTTTTTTTCCATTTAACCCCTTCCCCTTCTTCCTCCCCAATAAAATCTCACTCACCTCTTTTTTTTGTCTCATCCTCCAAAAACAAAGTTTTTGACTTTATTTGTGAGAATTGAGTCACATTCATTCATTTTTATAATTTATTTGTTTATTATTGCTCCGATTTTACCTCAAATCAAAAATCGGATTTTTGCGTGGATTTTTTTTGACGTGAAGAATTTTTATATTATTAGTAATAATTATTTTTGAGATTTTGAGATTACTAATTTTTTGGTAAATAGGGGATGGAAGGAAGCTAATGACAAAGAAAAGAATTTAGACCGAGATAAGGAATCTTTCCTTCCTTCCCCTTTTCACTTTTATTAAAATTAATGCTTAAAAAGGAAAAGTGTCAGAAATAATTTTGCTTTTACTTTTCAATTTTTAAAAAAATCCAACGATTTATTAAATTTCATTTTTGGCTTTAGATAGCTCTCTTGCATTTATTTTATAAAATGTTAAAATATCAAGTCCGTGCAACCCCTACTAAGCCCTCATTGGGTGGTGGGGCACCATCCCCATCAACTTCCCAGCATCGAACAATTATTTCTATTGGGGCAAATGATACCATTCGAGCTTCAACGACATCTCTTTGTTCTTCATCAAATAGCTCATTCGCATCCAATCATTCATCATCAAATAATCGAAGATATTTTCGTACTCGTTCTAATTCAATTTCATCTCTTTCATCCCTTGAATCCTCAGATTTTGCTGACTGGGTTAGTTTTCATTATTTTGAAGGAGGTCTTATTTTAAGAAAATTGTACCGTAAAATATTTTGTGCATACTCAAAGAAGAAACTTGTTTCTTTTCTCTTGTTTAATTCCATGAAATTTGAAAATTGAAGATTTAATTAAAGGAGGCGGACGGTTTGATACTTTTTTTGAACGTCCCGCACTTTGCATTCCCTGACGCGGGAAATTTAAAAACATCATTTTGCCGAAGAAAAAGGCTATTTTCGTTTTAAAACCGAGAAAAATTCAGGGAATGCAAAATGCGGGAGGTTCAAAAAAAGTATCAAACCGTCCGCCTCCTTTAAAAACAACTATATACATTTTTAAATTTAAATTAGAACCTATTGTTATCGAAAAAAACATTTGTATACAAATTTAGTCATTTTACAGGGACATTTACGAATTTTTACCGGAAATATTAAAGCTGAAATTGATTTTAAAACTTTAAAAGTTTCCACCCAAACAACTGTACAACAAATTATTGAAATACTTTTATCGAAATTTCGTTTATCGTGTCGAGATGCAAATCTTTATCAACTTTGGATGGAAGTTTCTACTCGAACTGGATGTGAAGAAGTTAAAACTTTACTTGAATTAGGTTTGTAATATCTCATAAGCTGCTTATGGAAATACAACTCATGATTATAGATCCAACAAGTCGCCCCCTTGAACTACAACGTTGTCATCCATCCAATCAAAGCCGATTCATTCTTCATCAAGCTTCAAATGGAATGCTTGTCAGAATTTATGATAATGAAATTTGCCATGAAGTATGTCTCTTTTCTCCTTTCATTTGAAAAAACCGGTTCAAAATAATTTTCTTTTTTGGAATCGGAAGAAAACAGAGGCAATAAACTTTTTGTACCCTGACCAATAAAGCTCCCTTTTTTCGTTTTTTTAAAATTAATTTGTTTATTTTTCGCTCAATCAGGAAAGCAAAAAAATGTTTAATTAGCAGAAAAAAATTTAATTAGAAAACCCGATTTTTTGGCTATTGCTCTCTTTTTTCCGATGGTTCAAAACTAACAAATTTCTTTTCGCAAAAAATTTTAATGCAAAAATATTAAATTTCAGAGTAACTATAAATCCCTGCTAATTTCACCTCGAACAACTGTGGCTGAAGTAACACAACTCTTACTTCAAAATGCTCGAATTCATTCAACGCCATCTAGCAGCTATCGTTTAATGCTTGTCGATGAGAATGCACAAGCTGAAATTCCTGCAGAACTTGTATTTTCAGCTGTTTATGTAAACTTAGCAAAAACACAAAAAATTGTTATTCGAAAATGAAAGAACCTCCTCAACAGAAGAAAATTGATTTCATGGATACAAAATCCCAAAATTATATAATTACAGTATTGTTTTTTTGATTGATTGATTTTTGAAAAAGAGTCTATTATTTTTTTATTATTATTTGTATTAGTAGTATTATATATGTATTTTCCTTTGAAAATATTTTTGCAGCAAAGGTCACAGAGTATAAAAACAATATTTATAATTTTCTTGGAAGCAAATTAGAATAACAAACATCTGGTTTAAAATTGACTGACTTTTGGCATCTGGCGAAAATATTCAGAGGAAAAATTGGACACCCGATGAGAAATATAAATAATAAATGTTGTTCCTTTAAGAAAAAAAGGGGGGTTAAATCAAAACTAATTCAACAAAAGAAAAAATTTCTTTTGCAAGAAGTTGTGAATTTTCAATTGCAACAAATTCTCCGCCATTTTCAGCTTCAATAAATCGAATAATTGAATGAAACTTATGAGAATAAAAAAATTGTGTTGTTGTGTGGGATGCTCGAGGGGTTAATAAAATTCCTGTTGGAAGAGATATAGTTGCCCTGAAATATGATATATTACTACGTTTTGTTATTTGAAAACCCTCAACAATTTTTAATGACGTAGAAAAAAGTTTTTCATGAATTTATTTACTAAGATACTGTGCTTTCCAAAACACAGATTTCAAGATTAACTATTAATAGCTGAGAAGCATAAAAGTAAATAAAATATTTTTCTAGAGTTGATAAAAAAGCTTATTCAGCGACATTAAAAAAGGTTCGTCATTAAACTTCTTTTTTAAAAATAAAAGTTATTTCCGTTCCAAAAATAAAAAAAAACAAACTTTTCAAAGTCATTTTTTAATGAGTCATTTTCTGTAAAATGCATAAGCCGAAGTGAATTGATAGGGTTTTTTGATAACCAAAAAATGTGTGCTTCTGTAATCAGCTCATCTACAGTATTATGGGATTGAAGACCACCTTGTGGATGGCTCTTCCAATTGGGATGATTAATCCCTTTCGCCCATCGATCAAAGAGAAATAGTGTTGAAGAAAATGGAGATGTAGAAAATGATAAACCTGCAAGAATAAATATTTGTTACTACATATCAAAAAAAGAACTACCATATGAATCAGGCCTTTCAAAGGTATCAAAATTTCGAGGAAAGCGTAAATCGTTGAATTCTTGTTTCAAAATTTCTGTGCCAAACCATTTAATTTTTGCAACGATAATAGATTCAAAATCCAGCAAAGGATTTGCCAAATGAATTCCTTGAACATTTTTGGAACGAATTAAAGCCAAATTTGAAGCAACTTGAGTTCCCAAAATACTGCTACCATGAATAAAATATTTTTCATGCCCTAATCGTTCCATCAGTTTTCCAAGGATTCTAGCAGCTTGAATTGATCCTAATCCGGGCTTAATTGGGCCATCAGAAAATCCAAATCCCGGCAGCGATGGAACAATCACATCAAAAACAATCTGCTTTCCCTCTGCCCCGAAATCATATCCAAATCGGGTTGGATTTGCAAGAATCGGAATAATCTTATAAAAATCCCAGAAAGAACTTCCAAATCCATGAATTAATAAAAGTGAAATCTTTCTTTGCCCTTTTTTAAGTGGAAAATCATGACGCAAAAAATGTATATCAATTCCTTCAACTTCTGTTCTGAAATTCGGTTTTAGTTTTAAAATTGAGGGTTGTCAGTATTGCTGTTTTTTAAAAATGGTAAATATTGGTTGCATTGCGGATATGTAATTTTTAGCGGAAAAGATTAAAGGTTTGTTGTTTCTTTAAAAAAGAGGTCAATCGTTTCAGTTAAAACAATAATAAAGTAAAATTGTTTTACAAAATTTTAAAAACGACATTGTTTGTGACTTATTACAATATATGAAATTGTTCGTTCTTTTTAAAAAAGTACTGTATTTCTAAATATTGCTTTTACAATAACAAACCTGTAATGTTTAAATGTGTTTAAAAATCGTTCATGTTGCTTCCAATTAAATTCTTCAAAAGATTTATTCAATGATTTTAAATATTCCACATTAATTCCTAGCTCAAAATTAACGCCTTCCAAACTGTTTGGAGCATATTGAATCCCATTTTTTATTCCATTTTTAATTTCTTCAACTCTTTTTTGATCGATTGAAATCTCAAAATCACTGATAATTTCATTGTCCGCTCGAGGCGTACCTTCTCCAAAAAAGTCATCCGCTTCTATTTTTGGCACAGAATATTTGGGGATACAATAAAACATAAACCAATTCCATAAAAAATATGGTAACACCAGAATTATTAAACTAAATTTAAGCAACATTTCTTTCACGTCGACGGAAAGAAAGCAAGTAAAAGCGGAAGAAAGAAAAAGGTGACCAAGAGAAAGTTATTGATTTGACCAATGGTGAATTCTCTCATTGATTTTTTCCGCGACTCGTCCATCATTGACGACTTACTTCACTCTTGACTGTTTCTTAAAAACAAACATCCTTTTTTTATTTCCGGCTTTAAAAAATAAATAGATAGAGATATACAAGTAAAAAACAATAAAATTTAAGATGGCGGAGTTTTATCTTTTTAATTTGTTTTTGATTCAATAGTTGGGGGTGAATTTAAATTTAAAGCAGCAGTTAAATGAATTTCTGTCCAAACGGTTAAAGAAGTTACGCCATTTTCAAAAATTAATAATTTATCAGTATTTTAAATCTAACAACTGGAATTGATGGCAGAGTTGAAATAATTACTTTGATTTCACTATTTTTCTAAAATTGTTGTAATTTAAAAAGCATACCTTACTATCCATTTTTTCCGTGACAAACACTTGTGATAGTTTTTTTGGACTAATAAAGCGCTGTGACGGATTAATTGAGAGATATAGATATGTTGGAAGAATAAATTTGAAAGCCAATCTTAAATCACTTAAACTGCTGAAAGATGGTGTTGAAACTGTACTACCAGTTTTCAGAATATCTTCTTTTAGTTGAATTACAAATATTTTTCGACTAACTGATTGATCTATAAGTAAAAAAAGATTTAAAAAAATGCCGTTTAAAGCCCAGGTCGATCTCATTCTGCAACCGATCCTCCATCAAATAATGTTTCATAGCTTCTTACTGGAATTTTCACTTTATTTATTTCAATGATGTGACAATGATTTTATTTTGTAAATGTGGTCCTTACAAGCTGTTTAGAAACAAACTAATATCATTAAATTTATTTTGAATGTATTTTTTCTACCGTATTTTTTCTGAATTTTTTCTAAGGCTGTAATAACATTAATAATTTACAAATAAAATGTTTAAAGAAATTTAGGCATAAAGCCCTAATTGAAAAACTTTTGTAGCAAGGAATGTATGTAAAATAAATACAACAGGTTTTGGAGATCCGAGTAAATCAACTTCTTGCTCTCCAACAGGTGGCCCAAAATCAATCCATAAAAATTTTTGTCCATCATCTCCTGTAGCTCGAATCGAAGCAAATGGATTTTGCCATAATAGTTCTCCGGTATCTTGTGCCAACAAGGAAACACCTTTTTCAAGATTAATTACAAGTTCACATGGACGTTCTTGCCACAGACATGCTAAAATAAGATAGACATGGAATCTACATAGATAAAAATATTGATCACATACGAGTACTTAATTGTCCAACATCTTCACATGCTTCATATGTGCATTGAATAATTGCTTTAACCCAAGCAGCTAAATCTCGATGAGTTTCAATTCGAAATAAATGTGATCGAATTCCTTGTTGGGTTCCTTAAATATTTGTTGATTTATTACTGTAGCCTAAAAAAGCAATATTGCAGTACCTGTTCGAGTTGTAAAAGAGATAAGATCTGAGAGACCAGCAATAACGGGAAATGTACGAGATGTGGTGTCTACAACTCGGGTAGCAATTAGCGGCCTTGTAATTCTTGGAGATGCCCATTCATGCTTTATCGCCGGAACTGAATCATAAAAAAGTAAATCATTTGTTGTAAGAGCAACAAATACAGGCCTCCAAACAAGAATTCCATCTTGTACCCCCTGCTCTGCCAGCCATCCCATCTTTCGGACTTGTGGATTTTGTCCTAGCACAAGATTAACCTGTGCCAAAGCTTGTACCATGAGCGATTCTGCACAGGCATGTACAGATTCAAACCATGCATCTGCTTCAACTGCCGATGAACATCTCAAGGTCAAAGTATATCGGCCAGATTGGGAACGAATTTCAAATGTTCGATTTTCTGTATCATCGTGTTCAAGGGATGATCGAGTTACGAATGCTAATTTTAGAGAAAAACTGCGAGCTCCATCAATACTTTCATTTTGTGATGACCATTCATCATCATCCCATTGTAACCTTTGCAAAGTATCTTCACGTCTTAATCGAGTATCTTTCATATATTGCACTGTAATGATTGAAACAAAATTATTTTAATGGAAAAATTTCTGAGAGAGAAAAAATTATGGAATTTTAGCCGGCAGAAAAAAGACATGTTTTGAAAAAAAACTACAGTATCGACCATCATAAATTATTACCTGTAAGATTAACAACTTTTCCAGCTTTTTTAAGAGCTCGAACAGCTTCATCATGCCTGGCATTTACCAAAGATTCACCATTTACAGCTAAAATTACATCGCCAACAAATAATTGCCGTGTTCGATCAACTGCCATTCCAGGGAAAATTTTGCTAAAAAAAACTATTGTTTTTGACAAAATGCTATTATTATTTCAAACCTAATCATAATAGGTGTATTATTTTCAGTTCCACCTAAAATTGAAATTCCAAGCCCACCACCTTCTTCTTTAACGACCCGGACATTTCGTTTTCTGGCCCCAAATGTTTCATCCATAAATTGTTCATTACATGGTGCTAAGGTTAGCGCTGTTTCATCCAAAGATGCATCAAATGTTTGCCATTGTTCATCAACTAATACTTCCAAAAATGAATTACGAATATGCATTCTTGTTACATAAAAGAATGAAGAGGAAGGAACACAGAAAGAAGAAGCCAAATATAAATAAATAAATTTTTCAAAAAAATAATATTTTTAGAATTGATGAAGTTAGAGAGAGATGAATGCCACAAGAGGGAAAAGAAGAGAGGGCAAAGAGAAGAATAATGATGAAGAGGTTGGCTGAAACACAAGTCACTCGTTCTTTGTGATAGTGGTTGTTGTTGTTGCTGCTGCTGCCAGCTTCCCCAAAAAAATTTGTGCCACAATGCTGCAGCTATTTCAATTGCTAACACAACAACTATTTGCTTTTGAAGGAGGGCACAAAAATAAAAAATATGATGGCAGCCGCCAGCTGGATTCAAACAATTACCGCTGCTTTTTTATTTAAAAAAAAGAAGTTTAGTTTTTTGGCGTTTTTAAAATAACTGCTTCTGTTTGGCAGCGGTTCCTTTGCCCGAAGCGTTTGTTGCTTGCTGCCACTCCCAGCCTGCTGCAGGCATTTGCCAAAAAGGAAGGAATAACTTTCACAAAATTGTTCTTCCTCCTCGAGTCGTCCTCTGGCAAAAAGGAAAATATTTTTTAAAAAAGAGGGTTTTTTCTATGTTTTTTTTCATTTCTCTCGAAGTAACACAGACAAACTCTTCTGCTTTTCATTAAAGAAAAATTGTGTGCGGCCTTTCTTCAAAGAGCCAGTCATAGTCGCCAGCAGCATTGACTTTTTACAACTCTTTTTTTTGCTCTCAAATCTAAAGTAACTACAGCTGGCTGACTGCTACTACTTCGATTTCAATGTTGGTGGTATCATTTGCACTCCCCAGACATCTTTCTTTTGTTCCATTTTTTATTTTTTTAAATCCACAAATGTACTTGTAAATAAATGTGTGAGCATTTTTTGTGTGTAATTTTTTGAGTGTTTTGTCATTATTTCTTTTTATTGTTTTGCGCGAAAAAATAAACCCATACTTTTTTGCCTCGCTTTTTCTTTCGCAAAAAAAGAGCTTTCGGCAATTAAACTTCCGCGTTGGCAAATTTTTTTGTTTCCCCCCAAAAGAAAATAATTTCATAAATATTTTTTTTTCATTTGAACTCAGTCAGTCTGTGCTTGAGAAAAAGCTTAAACTTTATTGAATTTTTTTCTCTTTCGAAAAAAGGTCACGACTCTTTTATTAAAACAAATGTCAAAAATTCTGTTTCCAGATAATTCTTGTTCCTCAAATAATAAAAACAATCAAATGAATGTTACGGGATTTTCTCATCAGGTGGGAGGTCATTTTGGATTATTTAAATCAAATGGACATGTTTTGAAGCCGCTAAATAACCGAGAATTTAATTTTTATAAATTAATAGATGAACGATTAATACCATTTACGGTAAAATATTGTGGACAAATATCTATTAGAGTAAATCTATTGTCAGGTGTTGATGAAGAAAATCGACAATTAACGCTTTCCACTGATGCATCAGTTGAATGTCACACAACAATTGTGCCACCTTCTTCTACCGTACTCCCTGCTATTACAACCACTACAACAACAGCAGCTGAAAATTTTTTAAATGCAGTAAATGAAAATGAAGATGATGAAATTACGCCCATGACATTCAGAATAAGAAAAAGTGGCCGAGTTGAAGCTGAAAAAGCTTTAAATACTTGGGCAGGACAATGTCAATCAAAGGTAGACGATTACTGTATCTTTAGCTTTGAAAGAAAATATTAAATTTTCAAGATTGTTGAAAAACTCTTAAAAGGTTATGATCGATGTTTTATTATGCTAGAAGATATTGTAAGTGGATATCGAAAGCCGTGTGTCATTGATCTTAAAATGGGTACACGACAACACGGTGATGATTCTTCTGTACAAAAACGCCTCACACAAATGCAAAAATGCCGTCAATCAACAAGTGAAACATTAGGTGTTCGAGTAAGCATTTCTATAGTATCCACAATAATTATGCAAATAACATTCTATTTAAGATGGTTGGAATGCAAGTATATGATCGTGAAACAAAATCATACAGTTTTGTAAATAAATATGAAGGGCGGAGAATGGATCGCATAAAATTTTGTTCTTCGTTGGAAACATTTTTTGCTGCAGCAGGCATTTCTCGAACGAAAAGACTCATTGGAAAACTTCGAGAGCTAAGAATTGTTTTATCACAAGCAGAAGGATTTCGGTAGGCTTCTTTTTTAAGCAGTTACCGTAATCTTTGTTTTTAAAATGTCAAATTTGGCTAATTTGTTATTTAAAAAAAGTTTTATTTCAGCTTTTTTTCAAGTTCACTTTTAATTGCATTCGACGGAGCAGAAAAATATCCATTTGAACATGAAAATCATTCAGCAGAAGAAGAATTTCAACACCATCAAGACAACAGTAATAATCACATTCAAAAAGAATCAATTGCTTTAAAAATGATAGATTTTGCGCATGCAACATTTAATGGTTTTTTGGATGACAAATCATATGCTGGGGTGGATGAAGGATATCTTCTAGGATTAGATTCATTGATTAGTATTCTTGAAAATCTTATTAGTAATCATCAAAATTTAAATTTTACATCTTCATTACCTGATGCAGCATCGGTTCCAGATTTTTCAATTAAAAAACAACGGTCTTTAAAAAGACCGTATTCAACTCCGCCAACACCCCCAACAGAGCCATTTGAAGAAACAACTGTATTTTCTTTGACATAATTAATAAGCTTTTAACAATAATTAAGTCTTTCACTTGTATTCTGTAATGTTAATAATAAATAAACAAAGAAATTATTAAGAATTTTCGAAGACAATTCACAAAACTACAGTATGCTACGGAGTCAATAACAGAGGTAATGAAATTTCAAAATTGCCTTTTAAATGTTTATAACACCAAAAAAATGCGTTTAAATGTCAAGGAAAAAAGTGTTTTAACTTTTAACTTTGTAAAACATAGCAGGTGAATCAAAGCAAAACTAAACTGGTGTTTTTTTTCTAAGATTTATGGAACGATATCGTTTTCAGCGATGTTGAAAGAAAAGAAACAAACGCAATGATTTTTTTTAGCTCACACAAAATAGAAGCCCAGAGAGGTCAAAGTTGTCTTGTCTTCTTTCAAAAAAAGAAGTTTTTACGGAATTTCATCATCCCTTCATTGGATCGTTTAAATCGCCACTTTCAAGAAAGTTTTTAAAGAAAGATTGCTTTAAAAATTAGTTCATTTTTTTCATTGATGGCGACAGACTTTTGAATTTTTAAAAATTTCTTTTTAAAGCTATAAATTATTCTTATTATTTAAAAATTTTACTTTAATTACAAGATTTTTTACAATTATATTCATAATATGGATCGAGATCCTCGCGGCATTAAATATTAAAAACATTAATTGAAAATCTTTACTCCGCATTAAGGTTTTGAAATTTTATTTGTTAGTTTCCAACAAAATAGGTATAGTAATTGACCTAAATTAAACAAGAAGGGAATTGAAAAGTGGGGAAAACCGAAAAATTTTGCCTCAGAACCGCTGCTTCAAGCGGGACTCGAACCTGCGACCTCCTGATTACCGGTCAGGTACTCTACCAACTGAGCTATTGAGGCACGTCCTTAGGACTTTGGAAATGGAAGACAACCCTTTCCTGGTAAAGGAAAAGTAACATTTTCACTGATGATTGGGCATAGCCTCTAAAAACAATTTTACAAAATCGGTTTTCGAAAGCAAAAAAGACCAAAAATGTTAATTTCTCAAACAAATATTGAGGACACACTCTAAAAATATGACGAAACCTTTGATCTCTTTGCCCGTAGCAGCAGGCGATTAAAAAGCCGTCTATTTGATTCTTCATCCCTAAAAAATTTATTCTATTAACTCTTATGTTGTAAGTTACGCAATTTGTAACAGCCGCTTGTTTGAAGAATTTTTTGTGCTTCATTTTTGGCCTAATGTCTTTATTGAGATTACGCATTCATGTTTGACTTTTAAAAGTTTTTAAAAATACTTAATATTTTCATCTTCTAAAAAGAATTTGTTTTAACATAATACATTGTTATTATTATAGCTATGGAATACTGTTTTGATTCTACTTCTTCTTTATCATCAATAAATATCTTTGCATATATTCAGAAAAAGAATGGATTAAATAAATTACATGTTTACACTACTTATCAAGGGCCAAAAGAAATAACATTCAATAAAAATCAAACGGGTGAAATTTTATTAGAAATATTTGCAAAAGAATTAGATCAAAGATTTGAAATTATTGTTAATGGAGTAAAATATTCAACAATTCAAAATCCATCTTCTATAATATGTATCAGTGAAAAACCAATTATCATTGAAGATGTTGTAGTTGATATTCCATATATGGATTCTCCGATATTACCACCATCAAATTTAGCTGAATTACCTTTAAATGAATATTTTTTGAAATGTTTAAGATGTGAAAATATTTTGGCAGAGTCACATCTCGAATATTTTGTTACAGTAATACAAGCTGAAGAGATTATGGAAACTGCAATGGGATGTTGTCGATGTTGTTCTACTTCTGCTGATGCACATAAATGTGGACATATTAGATCTGCTGATACTGGTAAAATATTTATTGATGACGGAGTTGTTCTTGTCACTGAAAATGTAAGCTTATTTTACTATTGGTATACTGTATATTTTATAATACTAAATTTTAGTATTTGAAAAACGCTTCATATATTAAATTGGGAGAAAGTCCGCTAATACAATGTTTAAGCTGTTACCAAAAACATGGCTTTCAATCAAACAAAGAATATTTTGGATTTCAAAGATATCCCTCAAAGCTAATTGAAATTTTGCCGATGCAAGCTGATTTCATTGATGAAGATGGAAATTCGCTCGTTGGAAATTTATACAAATGTTGGAGTGCTTATTTTGCAAGTCAATTAATTTCAACTGGACTAGATAGTTATGTCATGATTACTGATGGCTTTGGAAATCCACAATTTCAAATTGGATTCTTTTTTCGTAGATTACTGTATTTTGGCGATTCAAACAATTTAAAAAATGTTACAGCTTTATGCTTCTTTTATACCGAAAATCATACTGTAATGTAAGTAGTTTTTTTATGAATTGGTTGCATAATAGATATTTCAAAACTTTAGACAAAAAGATTTGAACACAAAAATACGATTGCCTCAAGCAGCTATCGAGATGTTTAAAAAATGCCTTGAACAAAGCCATCAGCTTTTGAAGCCATTTACACCAGGCTTAGGACAATGGAAAGTAAGTTATTAAAAATTTTTTACACAAATATAAAATAAACATTTTAGTCTGCTTTTCTTTCTTTGGATGGTGGCATCTCATGTTTGCTTAGCAATGATCAAAAAAGTTTGGAAAAAATGTCGATTGATAAATAATTATTTTAAACTTTTTATTGTGAATTATACGGGTTAAAGTATTGTTTGTATGGTTTATATTTATCATGTTTTATAAATTATAATTCTTAAACTGCATAATTTATGTCTGACTGGTATGCTACAGTATGATTTTACAAAATTACACATTGCAGCTACGATGTGAAACGCTCTTGTGCGGCATCCGAAAACGGAAAATTTATTTTATCATTCTCTTTCATAGCGTAACAGTAACATTTTTTCTATTCAAATTTCACAGATTTAAAAAAAGATCGTTTCATTTTTCTAACATTTGTTTTGCAGTCATTTTATTTTTTTATTCATATCGTTTCCATCGACAAGTATGGATGAAAAAAATGATGCACCACCACCAACAACTCGTAAAGATGATTTGGGTACAACAGCAACAACTACTACAACTTCAACAACAACAACAGTGGCCATAACTGTAACACCAATTTCACCATCTTTAATAAAAGAATGCTATTATCATGGTCTTCTTCCAAGGGTATGTTTTTGACAGTTGATATTCTCTTGAGAAATATTTTAATGAATTTCTAAAGGAAGATGTAAAATACTTGCTAAAAAATAATGGAGATTTTCTCGTGCGTGTTAGCCAAGCCAAAGCCAGCGATTCTGAACGTCAAATTATTGTTTCTTTAATGGTTGATAGAGAAGCTGAAACAAATCTTGGGGTTTGTTTTCTTTCTTCTCTTTTTGAGCAAATGTATTGTATTTAGTTACGACATGTTGTTGTTCGAAAAAATATGGGAAAATATCAAGTTGAAGAACCGCATCGCTTTGATTTAATTCAAGAGTTAGTGGATTATTTTGTACGTACAAAAACTCCAATCTATTCAATTGTTCCTACTAGTATACTTGTTACTCCTGTTGGAAGACAAAAATGGGAATTGCATAATTCTGATATTGAATTAACTAAACGATTGGGCTCTGGAGTATATGGAGAAGTATATCGGGGAAAAATGAAACGAAAAAATCATACAATTGATGTTGCTGTCAAATCAGCTAAAACTGCAACACTTACAAAAGAAGGGGCAAAAGAGATGATGCGAGAAGCTCGAATGATGAGAAGTTATGTACATCCAAATGTAGTTCGCATCTATGGTGTTGCTCTTGATGATGATCCACTTATGATTGGTAAGGCATTTTGGTCTTTGATTAGACTTGTTACATTATCACATTATAGTAATGGAATTAGTACGTGGTGGATCATTGCAAGATTATCTTAAAAAGAATGCTGGAAAAATATCTGATTCTGAAAAGCTCAATCATATGGTTTCATCTGCTGCATGGGGATTAGAATATCTTCATTCACGTTCTTGTATACATCGAGGTACGCATTTTATATTATGGATGACAAAATACATTACATTTACAAAAATTTCTTTAGATATTGCTGCTCGAAATTGCTTATATGATAAACATAAAAATGTAAAAATCTCAGATTTTGGTTTATCACGAGAAGGTGAAAAATTTAAAATGACCACGTATGTCTTTTTTTATAACATTTTGTTACTTCTACAGTACCCTTTCAACGTTTACAGAACTCAACGTATTCCAATAAAATGGATTGCACCCGAATGCTTGCTAAATTTTACATTTACTCGTTCAAGTGATGTCTTTAGTTTTGGTGTTTTAGTTTGGGAAATATGGACGTATGTTTTCTTTTTATCGTTAATGTTAATAAACTTCAACAACTACTTTTAGAAATGCAGCAGAACCATTTGAAGGGAAAAAGACTGCAGAAATTAAGAATATGGTATACTGTAGAAATTATGCTATTCAATAAAATAAACATTTTTTTAGATACTTGATGGTGCTCGATTAGAATTTCCACCATCTACTCCACCAGATGTAAAAGAATTGGTAACACAACAATTATGGACCACAAGACCTGAAGATCGATATACAATGAATGATGTTTGTGATTTTCGATTTTAAATTCTTTGAAAAAATACAAACATTAATCTTTTTTAGGTTGTTCAAAGATTAGAACAATTAACAGGTGTAAAACAGCCAGCAAGAAAGAAGGATCGTCATCATCATAAAAGCCGAAATGAAGTAAAAGAGGATGATCAGCAACAACAAAATAGTGGATATCGAGATAGTGGTGCAAAAAGAAAGGTTCGGAAAGAAGAAGAAAGTGTGAGTCATTCATTTTAATTTATTGCTTTAAAAAATGCATACATAAATCAATTTAGAAAGGCCAAAGTATTGGAAAAAAGAAGGGAAATGCAAGCAAACATCGCTCAATTTCACATTCAACAACTTCAACGCTTAATTCAAAAATGGAGAATAATTCGGCTCAACAAGATAACTGAAAAAACCAAACAAATGTGTTTATTGTTGTTTTATTGCTCCTCTTTTTATTGTATTAAATGAAGAGATAAATATAAATTAAAGGTTTCACTCTCTACGACCTAGGTCAGGCAAATCAAACATTAATTCATTTGAAGAAAGATAAAGATATATAAATAAAACAGCTGCAGAAAGAAAGTGGCAGTTTTGAGCGATGCCGAACATGACTCTTCGGTCGCTTATTCCTATTCTCTGTTTATTTTTGTTTATCAATTTTACTTGGTCTTTTTCCATTGCAAATCTTCGTCAGTTAACATTTGGATTCTCAGCAAGTTCCCCAAAATTCAGGTAAGCATAATTTTATGTTACAGTAACATTTTGACAAACAAAGAAATCAACAAACAAAAAATTTCAAAACAACAACATTAAACAGTGTAAAGCTTAATATAAAATATAACTTATATATAAAATTATCCAATCATATCTCTTTTTCTTCCCCGCATTCGTACTTCTTCAAGCTTTTTATATACAATTGCAGCATGCTCGGCATTAAATATTTCATAGCCTTTTCGGATCGCTTCAAATGTAGTATTTTCAAGGCCATCATGTAATGCTGCAAGAGCTCTTTCAAAAACATATAAATCAACAGCTTTATCTTCAGCAACTTCTTTTTGATATGAAAGCCCAAAATCAATTAAATATAAATTATCAGGTTGTCCATTTCTTAATAAAACATTCGCAGAAGTTAAATCACCATGAATAAGACCACCAAAATGCATTTTTGCAATAAGTTTTCCAAGTTGTATGGCAATCGCAGAAAAACAGAGTTGATATTTATCTGATGTAAGCACACACTCTTGACTACGCAAATATTCTCGTAAACTACATCCTTCAATTGCTTCTAGAATAATTTCATTTCGGTATTCATTCACAAAATATATTGCAGGAACTGGTACACCTAACTGCAAAAGAAAACATTGAAAATATTGCTTTTATATGAAGTATACGTACCATTTTACATTTAGCAATACCTCGAACTTCAGAAGTTAAGCGTTGTTTAATAAGTTGTTTATCAAGATCCGGGTGCCGATAAGCTTTGCTAATTCTTTGTTTCAAAATTGCAGATTTTCCCAGAAATCTACAAATTAAAATAGTTGCTTCAGCTCCTTTGCTCATTGGATTTATATTAACATAATAACCACTTGATTCATCAAGATCACCACTGAGATCAATAATATCCATTTCATCTTCATCTGATTTGGAGCGCTTTTTATGTGGAGAATGTAGTTCATCATTATTACCATCTTCAACAATAACTTCTTCCATCTTCTTTATAAAATATGGCAGTAAAAACAAGCAATGTAATAAGAAAGAATAAGAAAGTTAGCTAAAAAGTTTTAAAAATGTTGGTTGACGCTTGCCTACACATTGCCAATCACAAAGTTCTCTTGAATTTTAAAACCTGTTCCGTTGCATTGTTCAACGCAATTAATCAATCGACACTGATCATTAACTGCTAATGCCGTGAAAGACATAAAAATACACGAGAAACAACCATTTTATGCTCTTGCTTAACTCAAACGATTTAATTAGCTTTGTTGATTTGAAGCAATTGTTGCCATATAACGGAGAACAAGGTATAAGTGTTGGGATGCTTTAAATTACAGTACAATCAATGGGTCACAAAATATTGAACTTATTTTTTCCATTTTTTTTAATTAAACGAAAAAATGACAACAATAATATAAAAAAGTTTAAAAAATTCGTGGTAAATCGTTCGTGCAAATTCGTGAAAAACTGTGAAAAATTTTCCACGATTTTCCACAAAATTTTTTTTAACTTTTTTACATTTTGGGCTCCAGATGGGGTCACAAGTAATATATTTCCCATGTCCTAAAAAAAACTACAAAGTAAAAAGTAGAGCAAAATATCGCGTTTAAATCCACAACCTAAATAGTGACAAAGTAAAAGTACAATAACAAAGCTTTTTTATTCTTCAAAAATTTGAATCATTTTAGTCCTGATGGAAAGCGTGTGGCATTTGGTACATTAGGAACTTTGAAACAGGTTTACACAGTTTCAACTGAAATCCCCTTCGCTCAAGTACACAGAATTTCAACTGGAATAGGAAATGCCATTCCATTAGATTATCGGCCAGATGGAGATTTTGTATATGCAACTGATGCTTTTCAATACAAAAATTTGACGGAAGCTTTTAATGCAACTCTTGAAGGAAAATTGTTGTCAAAAAATTTCGATATTGTAGTGACTAATTTTCTTGGCAATTTCAAGCATCGTTATGCAACACTTTTCCCAACCGTAATAATTGCGGTATCAAAAAATGCAAAATATCTTGCAGTAATGGATAATGGCTTTCAAGTTGTTGATATTATGTCCGGTTCACGAACAACAATTTTAACGACTCAAGGTGTCACATCTGCAGTATTCTCACCTGATCATGATCGACTTTTCTTTATTCAAACAATTCCTGGAGGTGGCTCTGAGGTAATTGTTCTATGAGCAACTTTCAAAGATCCATATGAATTTTTAATTTTTTAGGTAGTAGTTGCCTTTACGAATGGAACAGGAATTCGAAGTCTTTTTAAAGCTCCAAATGAATTTTATGCTTTATCAGATGTTACAAAAGATGGCTCAACTATTCTTTTAACACATTGTAAAGTCTCAATGAATCAAAGAATGTATGGACTTAATATGAACGATGATGAAAGTGATAGTTGCTTTCTTGCAACATATAATTATATAACAGAAAAAATGCAATGGGTTTTATTGGCTGGTAATCGCGTCCAAGGCACTCATGCCTCATTTAATGATGATGGAAGTAAAATTGCTTTTATTCGATTGGATGAAGATGAAAAGAATGATGTATTCATTTCGGATTGGATTCAAAGTGGTGCCTCAAAGGGAGTAGCTCAAAATGGAGCAGCAACTAAACCTAAGCAACAACAAAAAAAGAAACTCTTCAAAAGTTTTGAATTTAAAACAAAAGCTAAAGGCAGTCGCTATTCTGGATATGTATCATCAAATCAATCTAGCAATATCGTATTTGAAGGTGAAAGACATTTACAAAATATTCGACAGCTAACATTCACTGGTCAAAATGCTGAAGGTTATTTTGCGTAAGATAATATTTATTTAAAAAAATTACAGTAACCCCTTAATATTTATAGATTCCAAAGTAATTCCATCGTATATCAAGCTGCTGGTGGTGATTACGATAGTCATTGTGATGGAATTTATCGATTAAATTATAACCCTGACTCTGAAGATATTACTCCACAACGATTATCAACTGGCCTTGGTTCATGTACATGCTCATATTTAATGCCCGATGATAAACGTGCAATTTTTGCTTCAACTTTCCTTGAAGCAAATCCTGCAAAGATTAGCGAACCAAAACTTGGTAATCATCCAATTTTAAAACAACTTTGTATGTTTTAATAATTTTTAGGTACTTGTGCTGAAAAGAAATGCCAATCTCAACAAGCTCAAACTGATCCAATTTTAAAACAACTTTGTATGTTTTAGTGACTTCAGAAGATTTCAATGATCATTGATTTTTGTAGGTAATACTTCATATACATGGGATTTACACCCTTCTTATGATATCTTCCTTGTTGATGAATATGGAAATTTTTTGGAACGAATTACTGATAGTCCTGGATATGATGCAGAAGGGGCAATATCTCCAGATGGAAAGCTAATGGTTTTTACATCCGTTCGAAGCGGTGATCCAGAATTATGGCTTTATAATTTTGAAACAAAAAAGTTTAAACAACTTACTCACGATTTGGGATATGATGGGGGACCATT
The DNA here is from genome assembly GCA_024447215.1 of Panagrolaimus sp. LJ2400. Taxonomy (NCBI): domain Eukaryota; kingdom Metazoa; phylum Nematoda; class Chromadorea; order Rhabditida; family Panagrolaimidae; genus Panagrolaimus; species Panagrolaimus sp. LJ2400. Next base: position 672,094 of record JAMRYA010000013.1, read on the forward strand.
CTTTTCACCAGACGGAAAAAAGATCGGATTCCGAGCATCTCGTCCCCAAACGCCTGCAGAAATTTCAAAATATAAACAACTTTTAAGGTTTGCTTCTGCATCTAACAAAGAAAAACTACAGTAATGTTTTAGTTACAACATTGTTGAGCCATTGCATATGGAATTATATGCGATTAATGTTGACGGAACTGGCCTTCGTCGTATCAATAAACTTGGAAATTCAAATTGGTCTCCCTTCTATCTTAATGACAATCGGAGAATTGTTTTTTCAAGTAATATGGGACAAACAACTTTTGGAATCTTTAATTTATATGTTATAAATGATGATGGAACTGGTCTTGAACAGGTATCTATCGTTTTAATACTTTTAGAAGTTTTATGCAAATCTTTTAAGGTTACAAATTCCAATGGTTTTGAAGCTTTTCCAATGATGTCCCGAGATGGTCGTTTCCTTATCTGGGGTTCTTCACGCGGAGCCAAAGCTCCAACAGATTTAAATCTCTTTATTGCTCAATGGGTTGATTGAATTAGCTAAACAAATGTCATCTATTTTTACTTCTCATAATTACTTTTGTAAAATTATTTAAATAAATCAAACATGTAGTGAAATAATTCGGATAGATACATTAGGGGATAAGGATTGCTCTTCTGATACTGTAATTCTTTGAGGATGTTCTTGTGATAGAGTAGTTGGATAAGAATGCAAAATTTCATCATATCGAGGACATGGGATAAAATCTGGATCAGTATGAGTTTTTGCAAGTAAAAGTGCTTCCATTTCTGGTGTTAAAATTGGTCTTGAATTAAGTTGTTCCATGATTGCTTGTTCTCCTAAACATGCATAAAACATTACTGTAGCAACAATAAGTTTAATAAAAGACAAACGGCGTTTCAAAATTCGATTAACTGTAAAATAAATTGCAATTAAAATAAACAAAAAAATATTCAAATAATAATTTATTAAATTTGTTGAACATTGTTGATGGTGAGCTGGATGTTGTTGGTTTTCATTTATTAAACGTGTGGTTTTGCTGAAACAATTTGGTGGACTTCTATAAAATATACATGGTTTAATTAAGCACAATATAGATAACTAACTGATTTCCTGCTAAACATGTATCACAATAAGTTCCACTTATTCCAGGATTACATTCACATCTGCTATTGTTTACAGCGATTCCGTATTTGCAATTAATTTGATCACATTCTGCGCCTTTCCAGCCATAAAAGCATTTGCATTCATGATTTATCATTAAACCAAATTTACAGCTTTTAACTTTTTCACAAAAACCACCGTAGTAATTTTTATAACAAATACATTTCTTTAAATCTGTATCCCATTTTCCACCTCTTGGATAACACCAAGCTAAAAGCAGTTGATAAACAAACAATATTCACATCAAAACGTACTTGAGGTTTTTGTTGTTTCAAATTCTTTTGGAATATTCCAAATGGAACTTTCAACAATGCCAAAAACAACTAAACAAAAAATCAAAACTTTTAAAAACATTTTTTTTCTTAAACAAAAACAATTCTTTGGGAGTTTTTGTCGTCAAAGCTTATGCGATTTTTTGTAGTTGTCTCTATTCTTATCATAATAATAATCAATGAATTTCTCAATATTTTTCAGTTTTTAGACAGATAAAGAAACTCAAATATGTGTGCTTTGTTTAAAAAAATATGTTGATGCGCTGTAAAACAAAACAAATTATTTTTTCAATTTTAAAGGGTTACAGTGAATAATCTGCGGCTAAGAAACGTTTGTAAAAAATAAATGCATTTCCGCATTCATAAATTAATGAATACAAATGTGTTATGACATTTATCTGTACGGCAGTGGCTACTGTAATTAATATTGCCGAAAAAAAATTGGAAGTGTTCAATTCAAAAGCACAAACAAGAAAATGTCCCAATAAGTTTACTCAAAATAAATATCAAAACAAGAGTACAGTACTTCAAATATAAAAATAAAATAAAAAAAACAAAGAAACTCAACAAAAATCATAAATAATTTAGCAGACATGTGCTTGAAGTTGAAGAAGTTTTGAGTTAACAGCTGTAGGAAATCGGAATGGAATCATTGCAGAATAAAGCAAAATAGCTTTTGCAATTTTTTGCATTTTTATTTGAGCAGGACTTCTTGGAGGAAATCTTTCATATTCTTTTACAGCACATTCCATTAAAATATGACAGAGATCAGGAAGTAAGTTGCGAATTTCGTCTGGAACAAGTTTAAATTTTTCAACATCTGATGAAACCATATCAGGATCAAATGGAACGACAAGTGCTTGTTCTGCTTCAATCAAAGTTTCTTCAAATCGATCATCTTTATACAAGCGGAAAATTGTATAACATTGAATAAGCGTTTCCAAAGTTACTAAATGTTGTGTTTGAATAGTATTATCACGAGAATTTTGATATCGTTTGAGTAACTTTTCAGCTAAACGAATTGAAAATTCAGTTTGAGATGAGAATGTAAGAATACAAATACTCAATTGCCGATTCATAAGTTTAATAGCTTCGTTAACACGCTAAAACAATTATCAGATAAAATAAAAAAAATTTTAAAAAGGAAAACATACACCACCTAAACAATAAATACTGCATGCAGTTAAATGATCTCCATTAAGACTTGTATCAAGAGCAACACGGCAAATGACATCCGTAACATTAATGAACTTTTCAAATCGATCTAATAATCCATGTACGCGTTTTCCATCATTTGCTAATTTTCCCAAAATTGCATCAGCATGTCCAGAAACATAAACAAGTCGGCTTACACATGCTTCAAAAAGACTGCTACCATTTTCAGATGGATGAGAATCAAAATGAAGCTTGTTCAAGAAGAAGCAATAATTAAGAGCATATGAAACATTTGTCATTTCAAAGCGTTTAACATAAAGAATAACAACTCGAGCAAAATTAAATTTGCAAAGTGTTGGATCTGCAGGATCAGAAATGAACAAGGGATCACTAACTTTGTCAGTCAGAACAAGAAGTTTAAGAGAATAGCTAAGAATTGCTAAATGTGTAGCAAAAACAGGCATATCACTTCGAGAAAGAATTTCAATGGATCGTTCAATTTGACCAGTAAGAAGAAGAGCAGAAAAATAGAGTATACTTGAACCACCATTTTCTTCATCCAAAAACCATTCTTCTCCTAAAATATAATATAAAAATAATGAACACTTTTAAATTAAGACATACCGTATTCTACAGTAATAAGTCGTTGCAGATTAAAAAAGCGATCAAGATCATGTTGAGAATCAAATTTAACGCTAACAAGCTTTGACCAAATCCAATTTTCAATATTATCATTCACATCCATGCAATCAAAATCAAGGAAAAGACCATAGCATGCTCTTTTAAAGAGATCTGAGCATGCTCTTTCTTCATGATGCCTGTAATATAAATTAGAACTAATGAACATGAATTGTTATTTATGAGCATACCATTCAGCAGAAAGTTTAATTCGAACAGTATGATCAATCATAACATCTTTAGCTAAATTATTGATTGTAGAAACCAAAATAGAGCATGATGGAAGATTGGAAAGTGTGGTGGCAACTTTTGCTGCAGCAGTATAATCACCCAGTCTTAAACAATAAAAAAGTACACACCAAACAGGATGATTTCCATAGAGAGCATCCTAAAAGAAAAGTATTAAGAGTCAATGATTAAAAAAAGAAAAGTTTACTTCAGGTTTTCCATGATTTAATTTTGCAACATTTAAAAATGCTTCAATAAGAGGCAAAGAACCAGGAACACCACCTCTTTGTGCTAATTCTAAATTTTTTTCAATAGTCGTTTCCATGTAAAGTTTGAATCTAAAAATTTAACATACAATCCCTTTTAATGCTGTACTCCCCAAACTAACTGATTTTCTAAAAACTGTGTAGAAAATTTTACAACATGTCGCATCCATTGCTTTGAAGCACGTAATTGATCAATTCCCATATTTCCTTCAAGTAAAGTTGTACGGCAGATAGCGAAAACTTTATCCCAAATTTCTTCAACAGCTGGATCTAAAACAAAAGGTTCTGTAAAAGTAGCAAAACAAAAATTAATTAAACAAACCATTCATTTCTTTTACTGCTTCTTTTAATGCTGGTAAAACTTTTTCCATTCCACCAGATATAAGAGCTTCTTCAACCTTTTTAGCAAAAACATTTTCAGTAAATGTATCCAAAGGCTTAAAAGCTGATGACATCATAGCAGTACTAGAAGCATTTTCCTTGATATTTTGGGAATGTTGAGAAGATGGTACAGAGCGACGAGAAAGAACTTGATTGGTTTCAAAAACATGTTGATTGAGAAAATTTCTTTGCGCTTCAAGACGTGTTCTTTCAACGGTACTATTAACGAAGCCTTCAATAGCTTGAGCGGAATTCATATCATAATTTGCAGGAACTGTATTGGTGTCATAATCTCGGGTTGAAGCTGGTGTTGATGCAGAAGATGTATTAGTGGCAGCATTAAAAATTCGCGATACTGCACTAAACTTCTGTGGTCCTTCACTTCTTGTAAGCTGCTTCTTATTCCAAATTTCTTCGCTTGATTTAAAAATATCTTGAAAATGTGAAAGTTTAGAAGCTTCAAAAGCTTTCTAAAATTTAACAATAATAGGATCAAAAAAGATATACAAAAAAACAAACATTTAAATCATTTCCAAATGTTCGGTCAGCAGCAAATTTTGAAGAATTTAAAATTTCACTAAAATTAGCAGACATCTAAAAAATGCAGGTTTATTAAATACAAAATATATGAGAACAAGGGTAAGAATGTTAGAGAAGAAAAGCGCGGTTAAAAATGTATTACAGAAATGACACCATTTATAAAAACGTCTATTATGTAGTGGAAAAATAAATAAATGTGTATCACGTCTATCTTTACTCTTAAATTGAGAGCTGCTGAAATAAAATATTAAATGGCAGAGATAAGTAAAAATGAGGGTTCTTCGAAAATAAATTTCAAAAAAATGCGAAACAACTAAAATCCCCTCTATTCTGGCATGGGGTAACATTGCGCCAGTTCTGTGTTAAAAGCTTAAAAAAATTCTTTGCAAAGTTTCAAGCGTGTTTTTATTATACAATTTTCTTGTTGCACGGCAGATTCTTTTTTGTTTTTGAACGGAGTTAAAAAAAGACGCAATGGAGAAATAGCATTTGCCCGAGAAAAAAGTGACAGACAACGAAAGAGAGAAGCTTTTTTCTTTTTCTGCATTTGTTTTTGCGCAAAAAAAGGACTTAAGTGCTAAAAAAATGGAAATGAGAAAAATAATTAAAAAAATGTTTTGACAGATCGGTAGAAAAATCTTTTCTCTATCACCCTGTAAAAATAGATTTTATTAATATACATCTCTAAAAAAGTTGCTACCGTAAGAAGTTTGCGCATTTTGGCTAAAAAAGAGCTCTTTTTGCGCAGTTTTTTTTTCAATTAACCGTCAGAATTATAGGGGCGCTTAAATTAAAAATGTAAGTTGACAGATCGATGGAGAATTGTATGGAGAATCCAATGGTATATCTCACTAAGCCATATCTTTATCTTAAAAACAGTGGCTACCGTAAGAATATATTAGACTTTTGAGAAAAACAACAAAAACATAAAAATGTATTTATGCAAACAATTTTTGTTGTAAAAAAAGTAAGATTAGCTTAAAACAGTATATTTTAATTTATTGCAATTATGTTTTTGCAATAGCTTCATAGACATTTTTTGACAAAACAATAAAACTTTGTGCTACATCATATTTTATCTTAAAAATTTAGTGCTGTTGTCGTATTTTGTTTTACATTTGTAATATATTCCTATTTTTGTTTTTAATTATTTATTAAAAAACATAAAAGTGGAAATGGTCAACAATTACAAGAAATGTTCAATGATTTCGAAAAATATGTGTCATTTTTATAACATTTCTATGCCAAATTTTCCATTTGGCCGAAAATAATTGTTTGGAACGAATATAAATTTTATTTATCGTTGATTAAACTTTTTTGATTTGCCATTTTCAAAAAGTGTCGTAAATATTCAATTAAATCTACAACATTCTTAATAGGTGTAACTGGTTTTTTAAAAACGTGTGTGATAAACTTTAAAGTATGTTTAGATTAAATACTAAAATTATCAAGCTCATTTTAACTGTAGCAAAGACGTCACAATAAAAAGCTTTCTTTTAAAACAATAATTTTAATGTATAAATATATAAATTTTTAAGCTTATGGAAAAAAATATTTTATGTAAAAAAATTAAAAGAAAAAAATGTGTTTGAAAAAAAACGCGCTTGTGTAACATAACGCCAAGCCTTTTCTGCTTTTTCTTTTGTTAACTCCGTTCTGAATCTGCCGTGGTTGAACAATAAATAACATTTATTGCTTTAACATTAATATTAAATTATTTTATTTATACAGCTCCAAATGCGTTCTATTTCTCAACTTTCACAAAGAATATCATCCAATATTCGATGCTTCCAAACTTCAGCAATTCGATTATGGGAAAAGTATGAGAATGAAAGATACTATTCTCCTGGAGAAGATCCATTAAAGCGTGTATGGCATGGTCTTACATATGATTTTAGACGATGGAAGAGACGTTATGAAATTGCAAGAAATGATGCATTCAAAAGATATAATCCTATTGCGCATGTTAAGAGAGATGTATTTGATTATGAATTGTTACCGTTTCGAACAGAAGTTTTAATTATTGGAGGAGGTTTGACTGGCTCTTCAACAGCTTACTGGATTAAAGAAAGATTTCGTGATGAAGATTTTAAAGTTACAGTTGTTGAAAGTCCTGATAGGGTATGAATATTTGAATAGTTATTAATGTGTTTCTGATTTTAGCTCGAAAATACTCGAAGCATGCTTTCCAGTGGCCCAATTACACAACAATTTTCTATTCCTGAATTAATTGAAATGTCTTTATTTTCTGCAGAATTTTTGAGGCATGCTGGAGAGCATCTCCAAATTTTAGGTTAGCTTTTTATAAACATATTCACAAATTTTACCGTATCTTTTAAGATAATGATCCACCAGATATCAATATTCTTCCAGTTGGATTTATGTATCTCGCTAGAAATGATCAAGAAGCCGAAGTTATGAAAGAAAATTGGAAAACACAACTGTAATGATTTATGCTAGACTTATTCACCCCGTTTTAACTGCAAATGAATTTTAGTGAAAGAGGAGCAAAAGTGGCATATTATACAAAATCTGAACTTCATGCCCGTTTTCCTTTTATGAATTTTGATGATGTTATTGCTGGAACGTATGGTCTTGAAAATGAAGGCCTTATTGATACATGGCAACTACTTTCTGCTATACGAGAAAAGAATATGACCCTTGGTGTACAGTATATCAAAGGAACTGTGGAAGGATTTCGTTTTGTATGTCTCTTTTCCACTCTTACCATAACCCCTTTTTATTTTTTTTGCAGGAAAATCTTGGTATTCGACCTGAACCCCATTATAACTATACGGATAACAAAGAAGCTGATGAAACTGCTGTTGAAGAACGTAAACTTAAGGGTGTTATGGTTTGTGTTTGCTTTTATTATCGCATGTTACAGTATCCATTTAGGTAAGGCCTCAAATGGTTGGTGCCTCTGCTCGTCCAATTCAAACACATTTTGTTGTAAATGCTGCAGGGCCGTGGGCAGGTGAAATTGCTCGAAAAGCTGGAATCGGTACCGGTAATGGAATTCTAGCAGTACCAGTTCCAATTGAACCTCGAAAAAGAGTTAATTATGTTATTCACGCTCCAGATGTTCCAAGTTTTGATATTCCTGCTTTTACTGATCCAAATGGAATTTTTTGTCGTCCACATGATGCTGGTAATAATTTTATTTGTGGTAAAGTTCTTACTAGAGTATGTTCATTCATTGTATTTGCATTATTGAAATTATCTTTTGACCTTTTTAGACAGAAGATGCAAAAACAGATCACTCTGATATGACCGTAGATTACAATGAATTTTATAATGATGTTTGGCCTTCACTTGTTAAACGGGTTCCAGCATTTAAAAATTCAAAGGTTGTTAATGCTTGGGCAATGTACAATGATATAAATACATTTGATGATCTACCAATTTTGGGTGAACATTTAAAATACAATAATTTTTATACAATGGCAGGCTTTGGTAATTATGGTCCACAAATGTCTATTGCTGCTGGAAAATTATATGCTGAACGTATCTTTGATAGCGCATATGTTACTGTAAATGTTCGAAAATATGATATGCGAAGAATTATGAATCAAAAGAAATATAAAGAACCCCTAAAATGTTCTGCTTAGATTTATTATCATTAGGATTGTTTTTCAGAATTAGGCTAATAATAAAATAAATTCGTTGTTTTTGATTTTTGTTTGTTTGTAAAAACGATAATGGATAGTCCATTTTTATTTATTAGCTCTTATGAAATTTTGTGTTAATCTGTTTTATTACAGGATGGAACAAGAGGGAACGTTATTTAAGCCAAATGAAATAGATGCAGATCTTCGTGAAAGACTTGAAACTTTGAAAAGATATGCCAACGCTGTATGACCCTTGTACATTTGCTTCAAAAATTCATTCATGTATTTTTTAGGAAAGAGATAAATGTGATGAATTGATACATGAAAAAGAGAAAGAATTAGAAGAATATAAAAATTTAAGAAAAAAGATATCTGATTTTCCAAAAGTTCTTCGACGTAAAGATTGGCTTCCAATTAATGATTATGCATTTATTCAAGGAACATATGATAATACAAATAAATTTTATACTCTTCTTGGAAGTCAATACTTTGCCGAACGATCTGCTGCCCAAACTATTGAATTTATTGATCGAAGAATTAAAGGTTTGATATATGTTTATGTAGATAGCTACAGTATGACAAAATTTAGGTATTAATGATGTCAAAGACGGATATGAAAAGCAAAAAGAATTAGCCAAAAGTCGACTAGAATTTGCTGAAAATTTATTTGAGCAACACAATTCTGATGTTGTTGAAATTCGTGAACCCTATGATGCCGAAAAGCTAAGAACAAAAATGCAGCCAAAAGAAGTTGTAAGTGACAAAGATTTTGAAAAAATTATGTCACGATTAGATGAATTGGAAAAAGAAGAGGAAAACAAAGAAGAAACAGAAATCACTGGAAAACCTAAAGAAGTTAAGAGTCAAAGTGCTACTGTAGCGGAACAAGAAGAAATGATAACTGAAAAAGTTGTTGCACCTAAAGGAGTTTCTCAAGAAGTAAGATTTCTAAAACTTTTTGCATCAACTTCTAAAAATTTCTATAGGAATTTGAAAAATTAATTAGACGGGTTGATGAAATGATTGAAAGCAGTGACGATGAAGAAGATTATGAAGATGAAGATATGTCTGAAGAAGAGGAAGGTGCTTTAGATTCTGATGATTCTTTACCTGAATCTGTTAAACCAGTGGCAAAACAAGTAAAATCTGATTCTCCTGTAAAAAAATTAAAAAAGTCTGGTGTTCGATTTTCATCTGAACTTGAAGCAGGTCCATCTGTTGCATCTGCAGAAAAATCTTCATCAACTCCTAAGCCTATTCTCCGAAATAAAGATGAAAGAACTCCCGTTGATGAAATTGCCCTCCAAGCAATGAATGAAGTTGAACCTGAAAGAACAATATTGCCTGCTACTGATGTTTGTTTTTTTTTCATGTTTTATACCATTTACACTGTTACAACTTTTTAGGCATTTAAAGGAGTTTTTGTTGAACGAAATATTCACGATCTCGAGCCAAGTACTTCCGCCGCTGCTGCTGATCAAAAGAAACCTATTTCAAAATTTAAAGCCAAACGTTTGAATCTTTGATAAAAAAAAATATTACCGGTATTTTACTTGTTTTGTGAAATTTTACAATGTTGTTGATTTTGATAAACTTATTTAATTTTACAATACATAAATAATGTTCATGCGAGACTTCACAAGAAAAGCTGCTTTCTTATTCTATGTTCCAGTATACTGTAACTCTCCAATCACATTACAAAAATTCCATTTCAATTCAAAATTTCAACAAAACCAATGCACCCTCAAAAAATAAGTGTCTCCCAAATAATTCCAACATTGTTCAATACAGAAAATTTATAAAGAAAAAACTTAAACATGACATAATTTTAAAAAAAAGTATAACATTGATAAATTAGTTTAATTTATTGAACATTAATAAGTTCAACATCGAAGATGAGAGTTGAATTTGGAGGAATTGCAGCTGAAAATTAAAAAAATCAAATGCCGTCGAAATAGAAAAAGCAACAAACCTCCAGCTCCGCTGCTACCATAGCCCAAATCAGGTGAAATTGTTAATTTTGCACGTTGACCAACAGACATCTAAAAATGAACAAAACATTAGCCCAATTACTGTCAGTAAAATGCTTCTTTTAAAACTTACTTTAGCTAAACCTTGATCCCAACCTTGAATAACTTCTCCTTTACCAATTTTGAATTGGAAAGGCTTTCCACGGTCACGAGAACTATCAACCTAAAATGAAATCGGTATATCCCCGCTAAAAATTATAAAGATGCTTACTTTCTTTCCATTTTGTAAAGTTAAAACATAATGACAAGTGACAGTTTGGCCCTTTTGTGGAAAAGTGGTGCCATTACCTTCTTTGAGAGTTTCGATATCAACAGGCATGATTATGCAAAGAACCAATAAAACTCAAAATACGACCCTAAAAAATAGTTTTTAAATCTTTAAATAAAAAAGATCAAAAGCAGTTGGAGGCCGCGCATTTTTTGCATAGTAACAAAAACCTATTTATGAAAACACTGAAGCCAAAAGCAAAAACTGGCAGTTCCAAACGACAACAAAAAAAGAAGAAACAACCAAGCGCAAGTTATAACTATTTCTAAAAAGGGGGAGGAGTTGTATACGGAATAACGGAGGGGAAATACACAGACAACAAAATGAAGAAAGTTAAAAAGAAGAAAAAAACAAAAATAAATTAAATTTCAAAAACAAATAAATTTTTTTAAATGTTTAAAATGATGATGACGAGATATTATTTGCTTTTGACCTGATGATAAATATATAGGCACAACTGATAAATAAAATGATGATGATGACAATGACCAACGAGACAAGAGATAAAAAAAAATATGTGAGAGAGAGAAAGTCGAACACGAGCCAAATATTTGATGGACACACGAGCAACAGCACCCAACAAAGAAAAAACTTTTTTTTTGTCTGGCTAAGCAAAAGGCAGCAGGGACAAACATTCAAACCCCCCTAAAAAAACAGTATGCTTCGCGCCAATTTAAAAAATGCTCAACTCTATAAGGGCCAAAAATTCTTGAATTTTAATTTTAAAAGTTAAAAAGTCTTTCCACTTTCTCTTATATTTTGTGCCTTATTTTTTTAATATTATTTTTATATTATATTACATTATAAATTTATGAATGATTCTGCTGTACAACAACATGAGAAAGAAAAATCTCGATGGATTACTACTATAAAGCTGGGTATGCTTTTATAAATTTTCAACAGAAAGCAATATATATGTGTATTTATGTTTTAGCTTGTACTGCAACAACGGCAACCTTTTTTGGTTTGGGTATTCGTGCAGCATGGAAACAAGCTCGACCCGTTGAACCTACAGATTTAACAAAATTCAAAATTATGAGTGGTGTCGGCTTTGCTTCAAGGGCTCTTGGCATCGCAACTTTATTAACGGTATCTGGATATGGCTTATTTGTAATGGGAATTGCTACATTAATGGATGTGCATACGCCTTCACAATTTGGTGCAAAAATGAAAGATGTATTTGGTGATCGACTAAGGATATCCAAAGGAACGGGCAATCAATCCTATGAATCTCTATCAGAATTATTTGAAGCTGCAGCTAAAAAAGAAAATGATAATAATAAAGATGATGTGAAGTCGCCAAAAATTGCATAGAAATTTATTTATTAGGACTTAGTTTAGTTTGTTGATTTTGCACTATTATAATTTATATGTACATTTTGAAAATTACTACAAATGAAAGACTTTTTCTATTAACTAATTAATTCTATTTTGGCCTATTTTATGAAGAGCATCTTTGACAAAATTCAAGATGATACTGTAAGATTGAGCACTTGGATCCATAGGTTTGCATACATTATGATGATGTTCAGAAAGATGAAAAACAGCACCACGACCAAATGTTGCAGATTCTGGAGTTACAAAAGTTCGAAGTTTTCCAAGGACAGGAGTTTCTTTTTGTTCAATTACAGATACAATAATTGGAATTGAGTCAACAACATCAAGGAAATCTTTATTAAGCTAAAAGGTTTTAGCTTTTTATTACATAAGCAATTCAAAAGTAACAAACTTTTCGATTAATTTCATTTTCTTCACGTAATAGCTTAACATCTTCAGTTGGACGTAGAAGATTGTAGGAATATGCTGTAGCGAGGGGTGACCCCTTGTGTGGAGTAGCCATGAATAAAATTCCAAGAGTTTTTTCACGAAGATTATCATTTTCAAGTAGCATATTCTTGACCAATAAACCCCCCACTAAAAATTATAAAAATGCTTACTTTCCCCACAAAAAATTATAAAAATGCTTACTTGAATGACAAATAAATATTACAGGTCTTTCACCAATACCTGCATATTTAAAAGCTTGTTGCATTTTTCTTGATCGGTCGCTTACAGTTTCCATAACTTGATTAAATTGAAGTAAACGAGAAGTATAATCAAGGGCTAACATTCGAACCGGTGCATGAATATCTTTATGAAGCCAATCCTGCAAAAAAGCAAATGTACATTTTGAAAATTACTACAAATGAACTGTAAGAATGAAAAGAGATAAACTTACTCTTGGCCAAAATTGTGTTGTTTTAACACCTTTTTGATCTCGTTGTCTCCATGTTCGAAATGCACTTCCACGAAGACCATGCACAAATACAATATCCATTACAGGTGCAACACCAGGAGGTGGACGATTGAATTCATAAATTGATGGTGGTAGCTTGTGTTGTTCATAACCCAATGAATACAAAAGATTGACAAAAATTTTATGTGCAAGTATTTCAAATTCTTGATGAAAAGGTTCAATTAAAAGTTGAGCAAGCAATGGATACCATTCAGAATTAATGATAGAATCAGCACAAAATTTTCCATCTTGTGCAATATTTGCAATTACTTTTAAAACAGTTTTCGAAAGCTCTTTTTGTGATTCATGATATTGTCGAAAAATGCTTAACAAAGCTTGTAAAAGGCCTTGTTTAACAAGTTTCCCACAGCTATCAAATTCCGTTCGATACAGTAACACTTGCATTAAAGTAATCAATCTTTGAACTTTTGATGGTTTTTGTTTAAATGCCTCCAGAGCCGTATCTTCACAACCCAAATCACCTTCTGAACACAAATTAATTGAATACCAATTTAAAGCAGCTGACCAAATTTTATCGAGTTTAAGTTTTTGCAGAAGTTCATCATAATCTTTATCATCATATTCTTTTTCAGATGATTTAATTTTATGTAAACCAGTTAATGGGCTCTTATGCAGAGCTAAAAGGCACCATATACTTGCATCTATTTCATCATCAATATTACTAATATTTTCATTTGAAGAAGGTAACTTTCCTGAAAAATAACACGATTTACAGTAAATTGTTAACAGATACTTACCATCAATAAATGATTCTTCAAGTTGTCGTAAAAGTTTATAATTCGCTTGTTGCCCATTCTTTACAGTATCAAATGCATCAGAAAGATGTTTCATCCAATAATTTGGTGAAAAAGTATTATTGGTATCATTATCATGTCGAAAAAATGCAAATGATAAACTAAAAAATCTTATCGAATTTTTGTAAATTAAAAAAAAATACTGTACCTTGCAGCAGTTCCAGCTGGAACAATTAAACGTCGTAACATTATTCGATTCATATTTTTATATTTACAAAAATTTTATATACATATAATTTGGGTGTCAGTAATAAATAATGGAGAAAAAAAAGAGGAATTAGCTCAGCTGACTTTCTTCAACGTTGAATTCAACAACATTCTCAAAAAACAAAATGTTGTTTGTTGTTTATTTTTCAAATATTTCATAAATCTGGCGTTATGTTACACAACCTCTTTCTAACGATGTTTTACTCAAATTTTTGAAATTAAATAAATTTTACTCAAAAACTCTTTTTAAAAACGTACAAGAATGATGGATATTGATGAGCCTGCTGAGATTGGATATAAATGGGAAAGTTCATATGCTGAAGGTATATCTTTGTACCGTAGCCTTATTTAGTATAACTTTATTTATAGGATTAAATATTCGAGAAGCATTTGCTGAAGATGAACAAGGATCTGTTGAACAGGCAATTGCAAAGCTAGTTGCAGATGCAAAGAAAAAGCGGCGTGAAACTGAGCGACCTATTAAAAGAAGAATTGGAGCAGTATGTTACTTTGTTTTTACCATTGCCATCATTTAACAAAAAAAAATGAATTTTAGCTTCGATATCTTTATCTTGTTATTGATAATAGTATTGCAATGATAGATAAATCTCTTGAACCTGATAGATTACGATGCACAATTAAAGTGTTAAAGAAATTTATTCATAATTATTTTCGTGAAAATCCATTATCTCAACTTGGTATTATTTCCGTAAAAGATAAAGTGTTGGTTTTTTTAAATAATAATTATTTTTTATTGAATTTATTTTCTTCTTTTTTTTCAGCTCTGAAATTGTAACACAGCTTACAGCAAGCGTAAAAGAATTGGAAGAAGGCTTAGATACTTTGAATGTCTTTGAATGTAAAGGAGATTTTTCACTTCAAAATGGTGTTTTACGGGCATATCATAATTTGCAAGGCCTTCCAATGCATGCTCATCGAGAAGTTTTAGTTGTTATGGCTGCAATGACAAGTGTTGATTTCAGTAATATTTTTACAACAATGGAAGTAAGAATAGCATTTTCACTTATTTCTTTAATGTTTAGCTTTTAGAATTTTAAACGAAATCAAATTATTGTTCATGGTATTCATCTTGCTTGTGAATTATATGTTTTACGAAAATTTTGTGCAAAAACCCGAGGTGGCCATTCTGTTGTACTTAATGATGTTCACTTTGAAGTTGTATTATCTGATTATATTTTACCACCAAAAGGCCATCTATTTGCAAAGCATACAAATGTTGAAACATTTTACAAAATGGGATTTCCAAAGAAACAAAAAATTAAAGATGTATTGTTTTGTGCATGGTAAGCCTAAATTGCATATACTGTATTTTACTAATTTTTGGTAATTTTTAGTCATCGGGATGAATTTAAAGAATTTAAGCCTTCTGATAAACTTCATAATATGGATACTTTAATTAAGCCATTTGGATTTCTTTGTATACAATGTAAAACTCGAATTTGTTCATTACCAATTGATTGCCCGAATTGTGGGTTGCGACTTGTCTCGGCAACTCAAATTGCTAAAGCTCAAATGCATATTATGCCTCTTCCAGTTTATGTTGAAAAACAAGCCCAAAAGAATTCGTATGTCGTTATTTTTCATTTAAGTAATTACAGTAACCATATTTTTAGAAAATGTTTTTCATGTAATGTTAGCTTTAATGCCGATGAAAAAGCATATGAATGTAAATTTTGTCATGAAATTTTTTGCGATGAATGTGATGCTGCAAATCATGGCTCAATGATTTGTTCAGGATGTTCTGAACATCATACAACATCGACCGCAAATGGGCATCAAAATGGTATTGCAAATGGTACTACTACTGCTCGGTGATCTCTTTTTTTCTTATTGTTAAAAACATTTTTTGTAATATTTTTCTTATTAATTTCTTTTATTCGGGTAATTTTATACGGTATTACTTGTTAGATTCTAAATTTCCTTTTGATGAATAAATTTGACGTAATTCTGCAATTAAATCCACAATCGCAGCAATATCTGTTTCATTTGATGATACAGTATTCACAATTTGACGAATATCATTTTCATCGCATTTCAAAAAAGTTGTTATGTCAACTTCTTGATCTCGAAATGCTTGAGAATAACGTTGTAAACCAATTTGTTTTAATTTTTGTTGAATAAAATCTAAAAATTTAGTTTAACGGTAGATTACTGAGCTATTCAAAAAAATCATACCATCAGAATTGCTTAATTTTTGTATTCTTTTGGGCGAAATTCGAGGTGATGAAGTTGATTCATTTAAATATTGATATCGAATTGATTGAGATGAAGAAGAGTTAGATCGAAGATGCATGGGAATATTTGTTGGACGAGAATATCTTTTTTCACCATATTCTCCTAGGGAATGTGCAGATGGTGAAGCAGGTGGCTGAAGATGTGATGATGATGAAATAACTCCCCCTGACGCTGATGCCGATAAAGTTGTTGGACGTCGAATATGCCGATGTAAATGTGTTGAAGCACCAGATTTTCGTAAATAACCTTAAAGTTCCTATTTATTTTTCTGAAATTGCCATGCTTTAATATTTACTTGAATCTGAATACACTGATGAAAGTGAGTTGGATGAAGCTTTTGTGGAAGGTAACTGTCCAATCTAAAAAAGGTTGCTATTTTTTAGATACATACAGTTTCTAAAATTTCAAACCATAATTGCACAATTTCTTTGTGCTTTTGTATAATTTCCATCAAAATCTGGATTATCTTCCATATCTCCTTCAGCCATGCTATTAATTATTTTACCGTATTCCCCATTGAATGGAATCCCCAAAGGAAATGGTTTAAGCAATGAACCATTTTGCTTCCAAGAAGCAGCAACATTTCGAACCATCCAAAGATAATCATCATTTATTAATCTTTTAAATTTTTTTCTTCGATTATCTCCATTCAAAATATCATTGGCCATAATAAAGCGTTCTTGAAATGTTGCAAAATTAATATTCGCAACATCATATCCACTTAGCAATTCTTCACGTGGTGATGTATCGGGTAAAATTTCTGTTTCAGTTAAACCAACTCTTTGGAGAATTCGAGAAAGAGTATGCTGAAAAGTAATTTTTGATTTTCAAAGAAATATCCTCAAACTGCATACTCCACCAATGCGTCCAGATCGATTTAGTGCAGGTGCTAATGCTGTTAGCTCGACAGTTTTTCGACTTGTAAGTGGTAACTCTGCTTGTCGACGATGCATTAGTGCAATAACTTTTGGATTTATTCCAGCTATAAATTTGTATTACTGTAACTACTGCGATTACTCGTAAATCTTACTGGCACAATATGCAAAGTCAATTGCGGTCCAATCAAATTTACATTTCACATATGTTTTTGCACCTGCATGCATTAGCATCATAATCATTTCATTATCTCTGTAAAACATGTATTAAATTATTATATCCTTGATAGAAAATGTTTACCCCAAAATTGCAGCAATCATTAAAGCCGTTAATCCCAAATGCAACTCTTGGGCATTCAAATCTGCCTTTGAATCAATTATTGCTCTTATCTAAATTTTATTTAATAATTATTAATTTTAAATTTAAATATTGCATACGCATTCAATTTGTCCAAAGATTACTGCATACATAAGTGGTGTTTCACCTTGTTCAAGTTTTGTCCATTTTTCTGGATGTTTCAATAAGTCCGCTATATTGAGATTAAATGTAATAGAGTAAGGCAATTTTAAAACTTACCAAGTTCAACAACGTGCCCTTCAAGGATGACTTGTCGAATATCAAGTGATTTTTGCGTTACTGCAAAATAAATGTTTAAGAAAATTATTAAAACTAAGAATAAATTACGTACATCTTTTATGTTGTCGTTTATGATCAACTAAAACTCTCCACATATCATGCTTTTGACAAAGATTAACTAAATCATCAATATTTGAATTTTTATAATTTCGAATTCCTTCTATTCTTGCTCCCAAATCTAGTAGCGTTGAAAACATTGTTGCCGTTGAACACATTACAACACATGAAATAATATCTAATGAATAATTAGGCATAACATAATCTGTTCGAGCTCCTCTTGATACTAAGCATGATGCAATCACAGGCTGATTCTTGAATGCGGCTGCCATCAGCGGTGATGGTGATATCATTGTACTCTTTGGATTAATATCAACAAGGTCTTTGAATGTCAATAAATATTTTACCAGTTCAAAATGCCCTCCGGCACATGCCAGAGTAAGAGGGGAAGCACCAGTAAAAGTTGTAACATCTAACTTTGCACCTCGTTGAATAAGAAGTTTTACAACTTCAATATGACCTTCTCGGCATGCATGCAATAGTGCCGTGTATCCAACAACATTACAAAATTCTAAATCTGCATCTTGACTTAACAAAAATTCTGTCTAAAAATAATTTTAGATGAGCACGCAATGACATTTGATATTATGTTTAGCTGGTAAACATAATATCAAAGAAATAAGGTATAATACTGCACAAACTTTGAAATTTTAACATCTAAATCCTTACCAATTTTGTATGTCCTCGAGCAGCAGCAATTTGTAAAGCCGTTACACCATCATCATCGAATTCTTCAACATTAACACCACGTTCAATAAATTCTTTAACTAATCCAATATTTCCTTCTGAGCATGCAGCTAACATATGCATTTTATCAATATCCGTTTCATTATACCAATCTAATCCTTTACTTCCACTCATATTTCCTCTCTTACTCTCTATCAAAATGACTCACACGCTTTTAAAGAAAAACAATTTAACTTATAAGTAAGTCAGAAGGAGCGTTTGTTATCTGTTGATCAAATTCTATCATACATGTACATGTCTGCATGCAATGATATCAATTCGCGCAACCACAACCACCCGATTTTCTTTCATCAAAATTATAATCGATTTAAATGCGTGTAAAAAACCTTTTCTGTTTTCTGTCATTGATCGTTGTCATTGTTTTTGTTCGTTAAGTTTTCTTTTTTGATTGCAATCCATCGCATAATAACAACATTTTTGACAAATGATTTTTCTACTCTTCAAAACGAACCTTTCAAAATACACTCGCCAGAATGGAAATCATGAAAATTATGAAAATGAAAGAAGTTGTTTTGATTTCAAAAAAAACATGACGTGAAAGAACGTTCAAAATTTTAGGAACAACTTAAAAAGTATTAATAAAAAGAAGTTAAATGTTATCTATTGTCGTAAAAAATCCGAAATTGCTTTCAATGCCATACGGTAATTTTTGATTTGAAGTAAAATTTTTTAATATCAACAAATTACTTTCTTTAAATATGTAATTTAAAAATGAAATAAAGATTTTTAGAAATAATGAAACAACTCTTTTTTTACAAAAATTTACTTTCTTGTTTTTTTCCTGTTGTAATAATTTTTTTATTAATTAATACTGTCGAATGAAATTGTATATCTTCGGGGATAAAAAACATTTAGTACCTCAATCTATTTTTATAAGAATAAAACAAGGCTTTAAACGCTAATAACACTTTTAGTAAAAATGATGACTTAGATATTCAAACTTAAAAAACTTATTGCAAAACAGAAAGAAGCTGTTGATGCTGCCACAGCAGCAAAATAAGAATTCTTTTGAAAATGTTTCGAATACTTGAACGCGATATTTTTGCATTATTCTTCTTTTTTTAAACAAAATATTTGTGTGATCTTCTTTTTTACAAATTTTTGCAGAAACATTTTGTTGAAAGAGATCGTTCAAGCGATACGAAAAACCCCACATACACACAGTCTCTCAGACACCCTTCAGTTTTCGGGCTTTAAAAAAACTAAGAAGAAAATATTTCGTAATAGCATTTTCTCTTTACAAAAAAATCTTGCATCGTTATTATTTTTCAAAGCACATAAATTTTTTTTTGCTTCATCGTCTGCTACTGCGGGTTAAATATTTAAGTTAATTATTTACAAAAAAACGTTTAAGTGAAAAATATATTTTTGAAAAAACAGTAATCTTTAATTTATTCCAAATGTCGATCAAATAGATCAACAAACATTATTAAACAAATTGTTCCCTACTTTCCTTTCCCAATTAATATTAAATTTCAAAATTATCCGAAAAATTTAGTTCTCTCAATCATAGTGGGACTTGAACCCACGACCTCCTGATTACCGGTCAGGTACTCTACCAACTGAGCTATAGAACCATCGAACTAAAGAGTGAAAATTTGTAAGACAGTGAAGAGAGGAAAGGAAACAGGCGTCGACCACTTCCTCACCAATTAAAATTCAAAATTATCCGAAAAATTTAGTTCTCTCAATCCTAGGGGGACTATAAATTAAGATGAACCAATCATCTTGAAACATATATTTTTTTTAAAATTCACAGTTGCAAAACAGCATTTACAAAATTTCAATGATAACTTCTTTAACACTGGATGCTACTATTTCAGATAAAATAAATTTCGTAATAACATTTTTATTCGCTCTACAAAAGTACTCGATTTCCTCAAAGTGAAAATTTAGTGACACAATTATTTTTCTAATAATAAAAAAACAAAGCTTTTAATGCTAATAACACTTTTAATAAACGAGGTCTAAAAAATTCCAAACGTATTAGGGTTGCGGGCGCGCCCGATTTTTGAGCTTGCGCCCGGGCGCAAAAGGGGCGTGGCCAGGCGCAAAATGGGCGCGCCCGGGCGCAAACGGGCGCATTTACACTACAGAAAACCCTTGCGCCCGGGCGCATGCGCCCGCACCAACCCTAAAACGTATTGCAAAAAAAACATTTTACGGGCATTAATCAGTGTAAATATATTTTGTCATTCAGGTTTTAATGTGATGGCAAACACAATTAACTTTACATTTATTTCCTATAGCGTAGACCATTGGTGGCCGCCTCGAGGGGTGGCGCACCCCTAGTTGGACTTTAAAAACAAAGAAGAAAATATTTCGTAATAACACATCTTTTGACATCGATGCTTTGCAAAAAGAAATCTTCCATCATTCTTTTAAAATCCGACGTTCGCAAAAGCTTTCTTTTCTCTTGCTCATATTTTTTATGTTTCATCATCAGTTACCACGAGTTTTAAATATTTTAGTTTTTTATGGTTAAAAGAAAGCTTTGAAATATATAATTACGAAAAAAACAGTAAGCTTTAAATTTTTTACAAATGATTCGGAAGTAATCGTGATCATTATACAATCATTATTAATCAAATTATCGCCTTCTACCTTCATTTCACAATTAAAAATAAATAAATAAAGCTAAACCAATTTTGAAACATATATTTTTAAAAATTCACAATTCCAAAACAGCATTTACAAAATATTCTAACATAAACTTTGTTAACGCTGGTTGTAACAAAATTTGTTTTTAAAAAGTTATATGACAGATAATTTATTTTCAATGGTTCGAAATGTTGCAGCTTCTTGGAAGCAAAATGGCTCACTGCGTCCAACAAAAGTTGACATTTCATAAAAGTTTTTGCAAAAGCGATTTCGTAATGACGATGACTGGACTGGCTCATTGTTGCAAAGTTTATCCATTTCTTCTCTATTAACATTTTTAGCAGCAGTAAACGCGCATTGCTTCCAAGGATGTGCGGAACTCTTTTTCGTTTACGGAACCGGAACGGAAGTTAATCTTTTTTCCGGAACCGGAAGCGGAACCCAAAAAAAAGGCGGAATTCCGCCATTTACGGAACCGGAACCGGAAATTTTTTGCTTTCATATATTTATAATAATGATATTTTGGTGCGCAAAAATGCCTGTCTAAAAAAACTAACTAAAAATTACTTTTTTAACCAACAAAAGACAAAAGATATACTTTTCAAAGATAAATTTTCTTAAAAATCGGTATTATAAAAACAAAAATAATTTCCGCAATTCCGCCCCTTTTTTTACGGAACCGGAACCGGAATTCCGCACATCCCTCTTTTTTTAAAAATATTTTGGTGATTTTAGTTATTTCTATTTATCCTAAAAAAAGTTGGTTTGAAAGTACGAACGGCAGAAAAACTATAATAAGCTGATCAATCTCTTGCAATTGAACATTAATTATTTAAAGCAGTTTTAACCAATATTTTACCATAAATATTTAAAAAAATTAAAAAAAAGACATTTATTTTATTTATTTATTACTGGTTGTATCTTTCATATTTGCTTCTTGTTTCCTTTCTGCTTCTTGTTACACGGCAATCACCGATCCGATTCAACTAATCCCATATCTAGAATTTATCTGCCAGTTTGATCCGGCAAAATTTTGA
The DNA here is from genome assembly GCA_024447215.1 of Panagrolaimus sp. LJ2400. Classification (NCBI taxonomy): domain Eukaryota; kingdom Metazoa; phylum Nematoda; class Chromadorea; order Rhabditida; family Panagrolaimidae; genus Panagrolaimus; species Panagrolaimus sp. LJ2400. Next base: position 694,186 of record JAMRYA010000013.1, read on the forward strand.
ATTTGACACTTTTTTGCTGTGTTTTTTAAAATTTTTATTCTTGAAATTTACTTTTTAAAAAAGTTGCACTATTATTAAACTTGGTTACAGTAGAATTACAACTCTAGGAAAAACATTTTATAAAAATGCAAATTTCTGCTTCATTAAAATCTTTTACATTCAAAATTTTATTCTCAACATTTTTTGACAAAAAAAAGTAATACATTCATACATGTTGCGCTAACAAAGATCCAAAAAGAATGTCATTTTTTACAAAAGTTTTGGGCGGTATTTTTGGTGGTAATAATTGCAATGGTAATAACAATAGTAATAATAATCGTGAAGAACAAACTCAACCACAATCTGAAGCAACAAATGCAGGATCGGCGAAACAGCTAGGTTAGTTTTTATTGTACAAACGTTAAAAAACTGTAAGCATGTTTTTAGAAGCAGCAGAAAATTCAAATGATGAACCAGTTAAACCAGTCAAAACAACCACTACAGTACCTTCACAAAATAATAAATCAAAAGAAGAATCAAAAAAGCCAAGGAAGAAGAAATCAAAGGATTCAAAAGATTCTCCGCTACCAAATACTTCAGCAACTCCAACACCTGCATCATCCACTCCAGTTACAGTAACTCCAACAGCAACAACTCCACCACAATCTGCTGATTCAAAGCTACCGCAACCATCAAATTCATTGGAGGGATCTGCAAAGAAAAGATTTACAAATATTTTTAAACGAACATCTAAGAATCCTCCAGCTGAAAGTTCTCCTGCTGCTGGAAAAGAAACAACTGATATGAAAATTGGTGTTGCCCCAGTTCAACCACATTTACCAAAAGATGCAAAAAATCGAAATAAAAAACCAAAGGTAACTTTTTTCATACATTTATTCAATTTTTAAAATATGGAAGATTTTAGAAATTTAAAAAAGCAACATCACTTCCATTTCTTCGAAGACTTCGTTCAGCGGATGATGTATTTCCAGAAGAATTTCGAGATTCTACAAAGCAGAAGCAAAGAAGTGTTGTTAGAACAAATAAAAATTTAAAGCCAAGTAAATCTGTACCAAATCAACATGAACAATTGCAACAACCTAAAAAGAAAAAAGCTACAAAAGCATTATCAAAATCTCCTAAATTAGCTCTTCCAAAAAGAGATAAAGTGGTTAAAGAACTCAAAGAACAATCATCAGCGGATACAGAAGCTACGGTAGAACAATCAAATTGTGCCGATACTCCAGATTCTTCAGCTCCTTCACCAAATGATAAGAAAGATGAAACATTAAATAAAGACAATCAAGAGGTATGCATTTTTTTCCCTGTAAAGGTTAAATAGCACTCAAAAATTAATTTTTATCTTAGCCCGCTGTAATATTGGATAGAGAAGAAGTGAATCGGCTGATATCTGAATTAAAAGAAGAAGATCGAGATCTACCAAATATTATTCATGATCCTTGGTTATCTTTATCTGAATTGATGGCACGTTCAAATAATTTTTATTCGGATAAAAGAGCTCGAAATAATGCTGCAATTACATATGAAAAACTTGTAAGTCTTTTTTAAAATACATTGTTACGGTATAACTCATGGTTAAAATGTATCTAAGATAGTAACAATAGGTTCTAAGATGTTTCTTCAAAATTCTATAAGTTCTTTTTAATGGTATTTGAATTTTGACAAAAACTCAAATTCTGAAAGCTTTATTGAACTCGTCAACTTCTGCTTTTTTGTTAACCTTCCAGTAAAAAGATTTGCTAAAATTTAGACAAAACTTCCGCAAATCGCAAAAATGTAACACAATATTATTAATATTTAATTTTTTCAGGTTGAATATGAACTATGTTCATTCAAGGAAAATAAAGCTGAAAATGGAGAATCAAAAAAATCGGTGTCAATCAATCCAAAAATTGATCGTGAACATTTTGATGTACAAACAAGAGCTTCAATAGGAAAAGATTGTACGGAAGTTATTGATCACAAAGCTCAAACAAATCATCCTGATAAAATTTAAAATTAATTATTTTTACTAACTTTTTTAAATAAATTTTTTTTGAATATATTGTATTTGAAGTGGTAGCAATGTTTGACAAATACAACTTTTTAAAAAGGAATAAAAAAATTTTTTTTACAAAGAGCGTTAAGAAAGTTAATGTTAGAATGTTTTGAAAATGCATTTTTGGAATTATGAATTTAAAAAAATTTTTGTTCAACAATTGGTTTACTCATATCTATTTATTATTAATTGTAAAATGAATGTAGAAAGCGACAATTTATTTAATAATGTCGTGGCATTGATGGTTCATTTGCAAAAAATTAAAGATTACTGTTTTTTCGTAATTATATATTTCAAAGCTTTCTTTAAACCTTAAAAAACTAAAATATTTAAAACTCGTGGTAACTGATGATGAAACATAAAAAATATGAGCAAGAGAAAAGAAAGCTTTTACGAACAACATCGGCTTTTAAAAGATGGATGGAAGATTTCTTTTTGCAGAACGTAGATTTCAAAAGATGTGTTATTACAAAATATTTTTTTCTTCTTGTTAGTTTTTTAAAGCCCCAATAGCTGATGGGTGTTGATAGAAAATATGTATGTGTTGTTTTCTTATCAATTGAACGATTTTTTCAGCAAAATGTTTGTGCATTTATTTTTGCATTAGTTTCTATAAAAATTTGTAAAAAAGAAGGTGCCGCAAAAGTTTTGTTTAAAAAAAGAAAAATAATGCGTTCAGTTTTTGAAACTTTTTAAAGAAAATTTTTATTTTGCTGCGGCAACTTCAACAACTTCTTTCTTGTTTTGCAATACGTTTGAAATTTTTTAGTCGTCATTTATTGAAAGTGTTATTAGCATTAAAAGCTGTGTTTTATTATTACCAAAAAATAATGGAGTCATTAAATAGTTTTTTATGAGCATTTGAAAAAATTCGACAGTATTAATTAATAAAAAAACATTACAACAAGAAAAAAACATGGATGCTAATTTTGTACAGACCAGTTGTTTAATATGCTTATTAAGATGCTTTCTAAAAAACTTTATTACACTTTTAAAATACATATTCAAAGAAGATAATTTGTTATTAACAATTGTTAGATGTTTATTTTGTGGCAGTCGAGTACTAGAGCAAAAATGTTAAACCAAATGTTATTTTGAAATATATTTCATTCAAAGTAGTAGCAATATTTAATAAGTACAATTATTTTAAAAATAAATGTTTAGCATTCTCAAGGGGACCTATTTTGATGAGGAAAATAATCAGTTTTTATGAATAAATTTTTTATTACATTTTGGTAAAATAAATTCTTTTACATAAAAATACATACAGTAATATAACATTGTGGAATACAGTATCAAAACATTTTTTTAAAAAGGATCTCGAACAGTTTTTGGTGCTTCACGCTTTTTCCATGGCAGTGGTTGTTTATTCTTCATTCTTTGTTCATATCGTCGACGATTATTGGTAAACCAATCTCGAACTTGTTTTCGTGAAAATCCTGTAATATTAGAAAGTTCCTCAATTTCATTTGGAGTTGGGTATGGATCATGTAAATGTGAGATCATCCATTCTCGAAGTGGCTTTGATGATTCACGGGTAACATGTGCTCTTAAAATAGGTTGGGGACGTGGACGAAAGCTGTTGGAAGTCGCATTTGAAGGTGGGGTAAATAAATTTAATAAATATGCAGCATCTGTCATTTGAGGATATTGCAATAAGGGGGGTTGGGATTGCTGTGACTGGGGTTGTTGAGGGAATGGCGGAAGGAATTTTTGTGGAGCAGTTGCAGCTGATAAAATATTTTCAATTGAATATGGGGATGTAGATGATGATGATGATGCTGGGGTGCGTGGAAATGATGGCATTGAATTTCGTGTAGCTCCAGATAATGGTGATGATTGTTGAAACTAAAAAAACTTTTTGAATTTGGAAGGATAATTTAAAGTAATAAATACCTGATGTGAAAGCGGTGGTGACTGTTGCAAAAATGGAAACAACATATTACATTGAAGTAATGGATTTACAGGATTTGTTGATGTATGAGAAGCTGCTGGAATCAATGGCTTATTGGATTGCTGCATAAATAAATTAAGTAACATCTGAGGATCCATTGGTGGAAAAGATTGTGGAGGTGATTGGGGTTGGGAAGAAATTTTTTGAAAATTCTTCGGTAAAATATTTTCCAAATTCATTTTTACTTCACTCTTTAAAAAAAGTTATCTCCTTCTAAATTAAATTAACTTTCTTTAGTTTTGATGAAACTTAAAATGAATGAATGAATTTTTGTGACGAAGTTTATGTTTTTTTTCGATTGACCTCTATTATTTGGTCATTCATCAGTCACAGTAAGTGATATGCCTTTTAGGTTTTTTCTCATTTCGTTTCATTCATTGCCATGCTTATTGCCCTTCAAGGACTGAGAGAGTATGCGTAACTTAATACAGCTATTTCATCGTCGTTTTATTATTTTAGATACTAATTCAAGAACAAAGGTGATAAAATATTGTTTAAAAAAGAGGCCATCGCATGGAATGATTTCTATGATACAGACTATCTGCCATGGCAATGAAATATTATTATTGATAGAGCACGTCGGTGTATCCGATATTATTGAATAATTCATTGTTGTTGAACAAAAAAAAACAAAATTTCAAACCATACTTTTGCCCAAATAATGGCATTTAAAATAATGATGAGAAAATATCTCATCAAGTTTCTACGACAGTAGTAGTATTTGTAGTTCATTATCCAAGTAACAATTTAGTCTTGTCGAATCATGTCTATTGATTGATACAATAGAAAAAGATTATGAGAAAATCTCTAAAAATCTGATGCCATTTTGTTGAATGGCATTTGTATTAGAATAAGGAAGTGTAGTAAGTCTGTACATAATGATGCTATTTCTTTCTTTTTTTGTAACACCAACATCATACATAATAAAGCTAATAACACTTTTATAATAAATTTACTATATTTTGCAATTTTGTAAATAAATGTAAGATATTACAGTAAAATAAATTATGAATGATAATTGTGTTGCTGATAAGTATTAAGTGAAAATCCACGGGTAATTTTTTGATATTTTTGAATTTGTTCATTTAGGCGGGTTCGGGCTTCTGCTCGATGTTGCATGTTTTTTGAAAATAAAGCTTAAAAAAGAAAACGAACGATGAATAAATTAGAAGCAAAGACGTAAATAAATATACACGGAAGTGAATAATGAAATATGCTTACCATCACGTAAATATGAATCAGCTAATTTATGCACAAATATTTGCTCAGCCTTTGCATACACATATGGGAAGAAGTCACGTTGAATTTCTAAAATTTAAATAAAACATGTTTTTAAAAAGCTAAAAATTACCTAATGTAGCAGCTTTTAGCTGAGCTTGATGCTTTTCAAGTTGTCGAGTATCTGCTCCAACAGATCGAACTTTGCATGTATCTTCAATAAGGCCATGGTCGGCTAAATTTTCTGTACATTTTTCAATTAAATTTGAAATTATTTGTGTCGCCATTTGATGCGAGTCAATTGCTTTCAGCTGATGCCATGCCATTTCTCTTTCTCGAGCAATTTCATGCTAAAAAATAGAAAAACTGTAACACTGTTTTGTAAAAAGAATTTTATTTATAAATTAAATAACTTATTTTAGTCAACAAATCAATAACTTAAATATTTAACCAACCTCAGTTCGGATATGTTTTAAGATGGATAAATTTAGCTCAGAATTTCTCCGCTTTTCACTAACAACAATATTTAAAAGTTTTTCATTTTGTTCCTCCATAATTCGAAAATTCTCTTCATCTTTTAAATTTTTTAAGGCATCATTAATTGCAGTTTCAGCCATTTCAGAAATTATCGGATAAAAAGCTTCTTCAAAACCTTCGTCAGTTTGAACGGATGCGTCGTTGTGATAAATTGGACCATATGGGGATTGTGGAGGGGTAAGTGTTGTTGCAATTGGTAAATGAAAACGTCTTGGACCTCTTCGTCGAAAGCCTTTTTCATCAAAGACAGAAGAAGATGAAGGAATTGAAGGTACGACTTTATCTTAAAACACACATACTCTCAATGAAAAACAAGATTATAAGATTCAAAAAAGTAAGAAAAGATTTTATATAAGCATATAATTTTTCGTAATATTTTTTGCACAAAAAATGTAAAAACTATTTATAGATAAAAATGTCTGCTACAATAACCAGTTGCACTATTTAACTACAGTAATCAATTTATGGTAAAAACTTACGAGGTCCATTTCTTGGTGATTCATTTTTTAATGGAATAAATCTAACATTTTTTAAATTTCCTTTCTCGTTTTTGACATCATCATTTAATCGGCGATGATGATGAAATCCAGTAATTTTAGATGATGGTGTTTCAACTGGAGGAAACATCTTTTTCTTGACATTACTTCTGCTGCTGCTAATAGGACTTAGCCGCATAGGAGCTATTTTTCGAGGTGAATGCCGATCAATACCTTTTTCATCGTTGAAAACAGAATTCTGATGCTCTTTTGATGCCCATTCTGCGATAGCTGCTCTCCCAGTTTTCCCAGCTAATTTTGCAAGCCTTGCAGAAGTTTCCGCTCGAATATTTGCTGCTCTTCGATAACTTATTGGATTTGGTTTTGGCATATCATTGCCAAGGGCCATTGACAACCGATTCCTTACAACTTCCATTCGATATCTTTCTTCAGCTTTTCGAGCTTCAATTTCTTGTCGACATCGATTTATTTCTTCTCTTTGTCGGGCAACAACTGACCCACGAAATACCTAAAAATAATATTTTGGAAATCTATAAAAGGAGAGAATATTTTACATACACGTGGATCTGCCATTATATTTAAATGTGAAGGTTTTGATGATGGAGCCGTTGAAAGAGTCATCGTTAAGTCAAAATATTACTAATATATTAAATACAAAAATATTTTCTTTGCTTTTAAAACAACTACTTTTTAACTCTTGTATTTTGGAAGATAGACGTCACAAGATATTCCGGAAGGAACGGATTATACTGGGATTGATAGACGATAAAAACTTATGAAAGTAAAATGTGTTTATAAAGACAGCTTTGAAAATCATATTCATTACACTATCATTTACTTCTCCTTATTAATCAATTCTTCCTTGATTTAATAATGTATTAAAATAATAATAACTACAAAGGTCCATTAAAACATAATAAAAATGTACACAGACATAGAAAGCAGTCGAACAAAAATTAGTAAAATTTTAAAATGAATTGAATGCATTGAAAAAGCACTAGTCAAGAAAAGGAGGGCTAAAGCCGCTTTTGAAAGATGAAAAAGCACTCAAGCAAAATTCCGGCAATATTATAGAATGTAAAAAAAGAAATTAAACTGAAGTAATATAATTGCATTAAACATATTTCAACGTTAGTTTTTTAAATTTTATACAACATTTTAACTTTTATACCGTAATCCTTTTAGTATTTAAGAGGAAATTAATGTAATTTAAACATTACATTAATGAAATAAAATACATAGCACATAATTTGTTTTGTTTAAAAATTTATTAGTTTAAAATAATTTAAATAAAAAGAGTGTTTCAAAGATAGGATAAATCCGGAAATTGCACCTTTTTCATCAAGGTCGTCGTCTCGCGCTAGCAGCGTTTTAAATTTTTTACGTAATTTTTCGTTAGCTTGGCGTAGCGTTTCCTCAATGAAAACCTCAAAAATTTTGAGTTTTCTGTTTTTTTCTTCTTGAACTTGTTACTTCATAGAGCTTATATTTATTTTTTGTATTACTCTTCTTTTGCAATAATATAAAAATGGCGCTAACTGAGGAACAGCAGCGACGAGTTGCTGCAAGTAGAGCAGAAGCTCTTCGACGTCAACAAGTACGTGCAGCAAATCTTGCAAATGCACAACCACCACCGCAACGACCACCACCACAACAACAACAACCTCGTCCACCAAATCCAGTTCCACCACGTCCATCAACTATCTTTCCACGTCCATCAACTTCGAATCATGTTCCACGTCCATTGACTGCGAATTTTGTTCCACGCCCATCTACATCGGGCTTTCCACGAAATCCTTTTGGTAATATTGTTGCAGCTAGACCATCATCATCTTCATGGACAAATCGATTTCCACGTCCTGGAAAACCTATGTATCGACATCCTGGTCAAGGATATTATCCAAGATCAAATCAACCATTTCAAACTTTTAATCAACAAAATCAGAAAAAGAAATCTCTTTATACTGTTTCATTAAGTGTTTATTCTTCCGAAAGATTTCGAGTAATCCTTTTTTTACTGTATGCTATTTATCTAATTCTTTATTTTGTTTTTAGATGGATATCAAACCGCTTTTGGATGCAGTTTTACAATATGCTAAAGGTGTTCCTGATCGACTTTATGATGGAGGAAAAAAGTGTTGGCATTTTCCATGGACACGATATGATGAAGTAAAGCGTGGATTGAAAGATATCAAAGATGCTGAATTTGATATTGAAGAACTTTTACCATGTGTTGTTAAAGTTTGTGACATCAGTTAAATATAGTTTTTACCTAGCTTTTTTTTCAGTATTTTCGAACAAAGGAGCCTCCTGTAGAACCTGATCTTGATAATCTTGCTAATTTAAAGGTTACAATGTGGAGTTTATTATATGATTATCAACAAGATGGAATTTTGTATGTTTTATTTATTCATTTTATGCATATACGGCACAGTGTTGTTGCGACTCCGGAGTCGGAGTCACTGCCTCGGAGTCGACTCCGAGTAAAATTTTTAAAAATCGTTTAAGACCTAATATTTAGTCAGTTTTTTATTTCGAAAACCTTTATTTGACTCAATTATCGCTTGGATGGGTTAAATATGGCCTTTAAACCAACTAAAACCAACATACAAAAAAATTCAAAATTTTGAAAATTTTTAGGAATTTTTTGAAATTTTTTCAAAACCTTTGTTTTTGCTTTAAAATAGCTTTAAATCAATTTTTATATGTTTTAAAGCTATCAAAAACAACAAAAAATAGAAAAAAATGGGTTTTACGATTTTCTTTACTTTTGAAATTTTTAAGCCGGAGTCGACTCCGACTCTTGAGCCATTGACTCCGGAGTCGGAGTCAACAAAAATGAAAAGGTACAACACTGATACGGCATAATAATTTTAGACGTGGTATTAAAAATGAAGGTCGCTTGCTTTTTGGAGACGAAATGGGCTTAGGCAAATCTGTTCAAGCACTTGGATTAGCTTTTTATTATCGAACTGAATGGCCATTACTCATTGTTACTCCATCTTCTGTTAAAGGTTCTTGGAATGAAGTAATTTTTGCTCATTCATGGTGTTGTCATTAAACTTTTTTGTTTCAGCAAATAGAAAAGTTTTTGCCTAACATGTGTGAAGTAACTTTGATTGAAAAGACGAGTGATGTAATTCCTACCAATAGATCTACACGAACTATTGTTGTCATTAGTCATTCTATGATGATTACTAAACAAGCTGCTTTATTGAATAGTAAATTCTATGTTGTCATCTTTGTTAGTTTTTTTAGGAATCACGTGTTTTTTTCTTAAAAACAATATTTTAGGATGAAAGCCATATGCTTAAAGAGGAAAAAGCCAAAAGAACAAAAGTTGCACTGGCTTTATCCCGTATTGCAAATCGTGTAATTCTTCTTAGTGGTACTCCAGCTATATCTCGTCCAGCTGAATTATTTACCCAAATTCAAATGATTACTCCAAAATTATTTCCAAACTTTCATGATTTTGCGGTTACTTATTGCGATGGAAGAGATACCGCTTACGGCTTTATGGCTAAAGGTGCAGCTAGAACCGATGAATTAGCTACCATCTTGCAAGAAGCAATAATGATACGGTAAGCATGTAAAAGAATATTTTGTCTTGAGTAATTGAAAAATTTAGCCGAACAAAAGAAAATATTGTATTGCCATCCAAAAATCGACAACTTATTTATTTGGCTGAAAAGTATATTGATCTTCAAATGAAAGAACTTCGAGATGCAAAAGAACAAGCAAATAACTTGACTAAAAATCGTAAAGCAAAGAAAAAAGAAGTTAAGGAATCTATGATGGAATATTATCGTGCAACAGCACTTGTAAAATCTTCTGCTGTTTCAATCTATCTTAAAAATGAATACTTTAAAAGTAATGACATCAAAAGAAAGATGCTTATTTTTGGCCATCATCAAGTTGTTCTTGATGCAATTACTGCTATGCTTGTTGCATCGGTATCCTGTTTTTGAATAACTTGATTAAATTCGTTTAATTACTGATTTTAGGATGTTTGTCATATTCGCATTGATGGCAATACAAAAGAACGAACCGCTTTGGTTGAAGAATTTCAAACAAATGATGCTTGTAAAGTTGCTGTTTTAAGTATGACTGCAGCAGGCGTAGGTATTACCTTAACTGCAGCTTCACTTGTTATTTTTGCTGAATTACATTGGACTCCATCTGTAAGCTTTTTATTATCTCTGTTTTTGAATTTCTTAATCTCATTTTTTAAGACCTTGATGCAAGCAGAAGATCGTGCACATCGTGTTGGACAAACTCATCCCGTTGATATTCAGTATCTTATTGCAAAGAATACTGTAGATGAAGATATGCTCAATCTGATTAAACAAAAGATGAAGATACTTACATCTGTTTCACTTAATACTGGTAATTTGGATAATGCAAAGAAATCCTATGAACAACCTGGTACGTCTAAGATTACAACATTTTTCCAAAAGCTTTCTGAAAAAGAAAATATTGATGTAAGTGGTGGTGCTGCTGCAAGTAAACAACAAAAGGGTAATGCTTTTGGTGATGATGAAGTTATCACTTTGGATGATGATGATGAAGATGCTTGGAATGATGATGAAATTTTTATTGATGAAGATTCTCCATCAACAGAAGCAAAGAAAAGACCAAGTACTGGTGATGATGATGGTGATGTTCCTTCAAAGCGAATTAAATAATGGGTATTATTATTATTGAGTGTTTTTTTGGTTGTTTGTATGAATGTAATTGTTGAAAAACATTTTGTTCCTTTTATATAATATATTCGCATTTGTTTTATTGTTGTAAAGCATGTAAAAAATGATCGGTAAAGCTGATACAGTAGTTAAGTCCACATTAAACATATTTTGGTTCAGAATTTTTTCAAAAAAATTTGATAGCTTTCACACGCGTAAACTTTGTTCTTTCATTTTACAATTACATCGAAATTTCTTTACTAATTTTTTACGATATTTAAAAAAATTAACTTTTTTGTATACAGTGAGTTAACTTAAGTGCATTTCTTGTGGAACGGACAAATTAACTGCATAATGAAAAGTTTGATAAATATTTTTTATTCAAAAACAATCAAACAAACAAATGACAATAAACTATTCATAAAATGGATTAATTTTACTTAAAACTACAGTATTATGAGTTTTAGAAATATAACCCTTAATTTTTTTCTTTGCAATTAAATTGCTGACTGCACAAACAACTTCATCAATATGTCGAATATCTTCACCAAGAAATTTGAGGAGATGCATAAAGAATTCAATTTTAATTTGAGGTTTTCCAATAATCATTGCTAATCGTTTAAATAGAGCAAGATAAGTGAGCTGGGCAAGCTTTTCAAACATTAAATAAACACCAGACTTCATTAAAAACTGTCGATTTGATATGATTCCTTGTCGCAAATATCGTATATTTCCATCACGAACACCTTGAGCAATAATTTTGAACTCATTTAAATTGTAATCTTCCAACACAGAATCAAGTGGAATTTCACCCAAAAACATTTTAACTGGTATCCAGTAAATTAAAATTCGTCGTTTATTTTCCAAATATTTTTCAGGACAATATTTGAATGCATATTCAAGAGCTGTATCAGCTAAAAAAATAAAGCATTATTTAATGATTATGAGATAATAGAGATATACCAGTTTGAAGATCAGAATCAAACATAGCTTTTTTACCAAGATAGAAATTGTATGTAACCAATTCAGAGAGTGGAATTCTGGCTTTAAAAGATGCACTTAGATTGTCTATAGCTCGAATAAGAGGTTTTAACAATGCCATTTTATTTGACTAAAATATATCTAGTTTAATTCACGCTAAAAGTTGAAAACAGATTACCTCAAAATATGATTGCATAAGTAGCAAAGTCAATGGAAATATTGCAATTTTCTTTGATTCATTTATTGACAGACGATTATCGGATACACATGCACGATAAATATTCATAAATTGATTAGCTACATCATCATTGTAATCGACAGTAGAATCTTCATCCATCTTCGATTCAGCAGACTGAGCTTTCTTTGCTAATCTTCGAAGATCAAAACATAATGGATAAAGTAATGGCAAAAACCAATTAGAATCTTTTGATTTTTGAATTATTTCTTTTAGGAATACAGTAATCATTGACATTTGCATTGCATATGCTTTATACCATTGTTCTTTTGAAACATAATAACAAACAGAAATATGTGCAGCAATAAATTCACCAAAGATTTGATCAGAAGAATTCCTTTCCAGTTGGATGCGAGGATTTTCAACCTAAAAATTACAATAAATAACAAACGATTTAGGTAATGAATTAAAGACATACTTTTAAAAAATCACATAAAACATGATCATGATCAAGAGAAAAAAGTGGAGCAATAAGAGTTGTAGCAGTCCAATCATGATAATTTATGTAGCCCATAATCGTCGAAACATATGATTCCACTGAATTAATGACAATCTGTTCATCTGTAAATAAATCAGTTGGATCAAATTCTGAGTCACTTGATTCTTCAACGGCATCTTCACCATCATGATCTTCTTCTTCATAATCACTTTCTTTTTTATTATTTTTTGAAGGACTTTGATGTTGTTGAGTTTTAGAAGAAGGAGGAGGACCACCAAAAATTGAGCTGCTATTTTGTCCTGGAAGAACTCTACCAAATCGGTTTTCTCCTGCTCCAAGATTTAATCCACCCCTTCCAAATGGATTCATTTTTGGAAAGATACCAGAAACACTTTTTATTTATAAAATAAAACCTTGATTTTAAGAATTTTTAAAGAAAACTTTTAACAAAAAATAAGTAATTCCTTTAAAAATTTTTGAATTTGTTCATACTTGGTAGTGTTCACAGTATGCCAAAAACTATTTATTGTTGCATAATTTTTTTTAAAATTCAATTCTTGATTGAATCTTTGTTTTCGCTAAAAATTCATTCAAGCTTATTTTTGCCATCTTTATTACACAAAAAGGTATTCTGTATTTTTATTAACACAACTTTCTGCAAATAGAATAATAATGAGTGAAGAACTTAGTAGTCACAAAATAAAGCTTGAACAAGTAAGTTTGTTGATGCTGTGTTTTTAATAGTTTTATATTTATCATAATACTATTAAAGGTTGAAGTTGCACTTGCTGCTGATCCAAATAATGAAGACTTGCTGAAGTTGAAATCAGATTTGGAAGAGATTATAGCTGTAACACAAGAATTATATCAAATTTCTGGCAGTGCTGAATCAAGCAATCGTTCATCGAAGGCTGAAGAATTATCAAATCATAAATGGAAGGTTGTTTAATTTATATATGTTTTGTACCTATTAATAATCGTAGTTTTATAGGTTGGAGATCGATGTATGGCCCGATCAAAGAATGGACAAAAAAATGTTGCAGTTATTGATGGCATTACACAAGATAAAGCTGCAATTACTTTTACAAGTTTGTTTAAGCTATTTTTAAAGTTTCTTTGTTCATATATTTCATTTTTAGATAATGGTACAAAAGAAATTGTTAAATTGAGTGAACTTGGTGTTGCTGCAGTAGTAGAAGAAAAGAATTATGTTTTCCAGAAAAAAGATGGTGGCATTTCAAAGAAAGATTGGCGCCTTGAAAAAGAAAGAAGAAAAGCTCGAGCTCAAAAGAAGGAACAACGAAAAAAAGCAATTGAAGAAGAACAAGAAAAAGAAAAGAAAACTTGGAAAAATTTTAATCAAAAAGCGCTAAACAAAGGTTTCAAGGTTAGTAGTTATTTTAATTTAAATAAGATAATGTAAAATACTGTAGTTTTTAAATATATTGAGGACATCTTCTGTGAGCGGGTTTAAAATCGTATTTGTTGTAGGGCATTAAGCGAATTCCTGCATCTGGATCAGCAGCAGATGGGCCACGTTCAAGTGGAGCAGGTTCTTCTAATTCAAAACAAGTATCATCTCGTACAACATCAGGTTTAAATTGGACCAATCGAGGAAATATGGATTCATTATTTTAAAAGCCTTTCACTTTGTTTCTTTTTTTTGTATGTGATTCTTTTCGTTTTGTAAAATTGAAAAAACAAACTTTGGAGTTGAAACATAAATATTTATTTTTTTATCATGTTTAATACTTAAATGTTAAAATGGGGAAATTAGAAGTATGTATTTTGATCAAAGGAGTGACAACAAGCTGTCTGTCGTCTCGTTTTTCGTTTCAAACTTTAAAGGTCTTTCTTTGTTCAATTCAATCGATTGCTTCATCGGAAAGGGTACAACTAAAATATATATTTTTTGCCGCCATGTTTTTTTACATTATTGTTTTTTTTTGTTGATGAAAAAAACGTTGTTTTCGACCTTTTAAATATAGCGTATAAAAATACGTGTTATGAACTTTGAAAAGACAGACGACAACTGGCAGCCTCTTTTATGCGATGCATTTTGTTGCAAACAACAATAGTAATAATAACTTTGTACTTTTGTTGTTTTTCCTTAAATCTCACATCAATTTTTTTGTGCCAGTTTTTTTCAATTCAATTTTCATGTTTCTTCCAAAAACCCTTATAACGAGAAAAGCGTTTCTTTGTTTTTTTTCAAAGTTCAGAGGACTGTTGTTCAGAAAGACGAAGAAAAATTACTTATTAAAAGACATAAATTTTGTTTAACACTAAACTGAGAAAATTTTCTGCTCCAAAAACAACTTCTTTTTTCTTCAACGAAAAAATGTTGCAAAAAATAAAAGAGAAATGCCGTCAGAAGAAAAACCTGTAGGCAATTGCTTGAAGGGGTTTCGTCCTTTTTTTGATAATGCTGAAAGCAGCAATAATGCAGAAGCATATTTTCGGTATCTTTCATTTTCTCTCATGGGAAAATGAATAATTTACTACGTTTTTCACCATTCGTCTGCATCCTTTATAAAATAAAAATTTTTGAAAAAAAAAGTGGCGACAATCTTTAAAAACCTCCTCACATTTTTTTTGGCTTTATAATAAACCTTTAAAAAGGAGAAGCATGACATTCAATTTATCTCTGCTTTTCTTCTAGATGTTTGTTTATTTATTTTTAATTTTGAGCCATTTTCTAAAGTGTGACTCTTCTTTTTCTTTTTCATGCCATTCTTTTACAAGCTTTTTACACGCTTTTTCCGTTATACAATGGGTTGTAAAAACTTCATTCCATTTTTGCCACTTTTTGCCACTTTTTGCCACTTTTCGCCACTTTTTGCCACTATTTTTATTAAACGATTTCTAGATATCCAAAAATCATGAAACCTTCAGGAATAATACATGTGGATCTAAGGAAGAGATCTATAGCACTTCTGGACCCCTATGTACCCTCTTGCCCTCAGGGCATCCCCGACAGTACCTCAATACCCCAAAAAATGACAAAAACTGGAAAATATTTTTTTAAAAATTGTAGGCATCATTAAAAAAATCTAGAAACACACATATATAGCAAATCAACTACGGAGAACCTGATTTTTTGGTTTTTAGGATTCCGGCGACTTCAGAATCTCCGGATTCAGAAGGCCAAAAATTTTTTTCTTTGTTTTGTTTGATTTAAACATGTATTATAGGGTAATCAACTACGGGGAATTCAAAAAAAATATTTTCAGAATCTTCTGACTTCAGAATCTTGAGATTCTTCGGTTGTCTCTCTTTTTTCTTTGCATACATATGTGTATAAAACTTTTATGTAGTTATGTGAAGCATCTCAGAAGCACTAATGTTTGTAAAAAATGTTTATACAATAAGTTTGTATATCAAAATGAAACAAATAAGACTTCTGAATCTCAGAATCAGATGCCGTCAGAATCGTAAAAATGCTTTTTTCGTTCTCCTAATAAAATTTTGGTGTATAAAGTCTATTCAAACAAAAAAATGGTAAAAAAATTATTTTGAGCGTCTGAATCTCAAGATTCTGAAGTCAGAAGATTCTGAAAATATTTTTTTTGAATTCCCCGTAGTTGATTACCCTATAATACATGTTTAAATCAAACAAAACAAAGAAAAAAATTTTTGGCCTTCTGAATCCGGAGATTCTGAAGTCGCCGGAATCCTAAAAACCAAAAAATCAGGTTCTCCGTAGTTGATTTGCTATATATGTGTGTTTCTAGATTTTTTTAATGATGCCTACAATTTTTAAAAAAATATTTTCCAGTTTTTGTCATTTTTTGGGGTATTGAGGTACTGTCGGGGATGCCCTGAGGGCAAGAGGGTACATAGGGGTCCAGAAGTGCTATAGATCTCTTCCTTAGATCCACATGTATTATTCCTGAAGGTTTCATGATTTTTGGATATCTAGAAATCGTTTAATAAAAATAGTGGCAAATAGTGGCGAAAAGTGGCAAAAAGTGGCAAAAATGGAATGAAGTTTTTACAACCCATTGTACATGGAGCTTTCTTCGCGTCACTCAAATTATCTCTCTTTTCTTTCTGTTTTTTGTGACAATTGTCCACACTTTTTTTTGTGGCACCCACAGCCGATACTCTGCAGCAAACTTCCGCAGAAAGTCAGCAGAAGTGACTATAGTCAGCATTTCTGCAGCAGTATTCCGCATATAGTCAGCAGAAAAACAACAAATTCTTTTTCTTCAGCAGTATTCCGCAGAAATTCAGCAGAAGTGACTATAGTCAGCATTTCTGCAGCAGTATTCAAGCAGAAAGTCAGCATGTTTGACTATAGTCAGCAGATTTTCATAAATTTTTATTTTTGCCTAAAATCCTAATTTTTGACCCAGAATTCAGCAAAAAGTACAGGATTGCTGTGGAATTCTAGCCAAAAATAAAAATTTATGAAAATCTGCTGATTATAGTCAAACATGCTGACTTTCTGCTTGAATACTGCTGCAGAAATGCTGACTATAGTCACTTCTGCTGAATTTCTGCGGAATACTGCTGAAGAAAAAGAATTTGTTGTTTTTCTGCTGACTATATGCGGAATACTGCTGCAGAAATGCTGACTATAGTCACTTCTGCTGACTTTCTGCGGAAGTTTGCTGCAGAGTATCGGCTGTGCCGTTCTTTTTCATCTTTTTGTTGTCTTGTTTTCGGCGTTGCTTTATACATTAGAGGCTAATGGGAAAATGAACGACAAATTTCAGTTTTGCAACAGCATCAGTTTAAATGTTTCTTCGATAAAGATTTTTTATTTACACGCATTTGCAACTGATATTTCATTAAATTTGTGCAAAGTCTAAGAAGCAATGGATACAAGTGTTTCCTCAATTGCTGGTGGCGGAGGGCCAAAATATGTAAATGTTCGAAATCGGGATGTGTTTTTGATATCATTTTTGTATTCAAGATCATCGATTGGATTTTTATGTTTAATTGGTTTAATGTCTGCTGTAAATACCGTACTCTTCATTCAACAAGTAAAACATTTTATTTTGTTTTTCAAAACACAAAAACTATTTTGTAGCTAGGAAAATCAGAACCTTTATGCATTTTTAACAATTATTTACCATATGGAAGTCCTGAAATCCGAGATACATCGATGCCAATTGTTTATTACTGTCGATTTTTGGAGTTTAGTGTTCCAATTACATTTTTGCAATTAATTCTTTGTATTCTTGCCCTTTCATTTGGTTTAAATCGTAAAAGCATGCTATTTTTCACGGTAATTGCTTTGAAATTTGAATGCCTTTTTATACCAAAGATTACTTATAGGCATATTGCTTTTTATGGATGCTGTTGTTTCATGGTGCGATATTTTTTGTATTTATATTTTATTTAAATTATGAGGAGCTGCTTCGAAGGGTGTTTGAAAAACTTTTAGAAGAGGTGATAACAAAAGATGAAGCATTTTGTGTTGCAATGGAACCAATCTTGCATTGCCGAGTTCCAAATGGTACTGTAAATGATATAATTGAAGTTGTGTGTGTTACACAACGACGTCATCATGTAAGTTCATAAAATTGTGGATTACTGTAATAATTAGACCGAATGTTTAGTTAACATTAGCTGCAAACTGCACTGAACATTCAACCGCATATTTAGTAGATCGAACATGGCTTTTAACCGTTGCAATTGAATATGGATTTGTTATTTTAGTTGGGCTCTATGCAACTGTAAGGGGGATATTCCGATTCCGGCAAAAAAGACAACGACGAAGTGGCAGAAATCTTATTGATGATCCACGACCTCAAAGACCCCATTCTGCGACTCTTGATTGTCATCGAGGAAAGCTAATACGAGAAATTACATCAGAAGGTAATTCAGCTGCAACACTTTAAAATTTATCATTTCAATTACAAATTCAACATAAGAAAATGTATTTAATCTAAACAAAACACACGAGGTAATAAAATAAAAGTATTCTTTATTTATTTCTAATACAAAACATTTGACATATTATTAATGCAAAAGCACATACATATACTTTTTTGAAAATTAATACCATAATACAAAAGATACAAAAAGTTATTGTTTAACGAAGTTTACCACGAAGTCCTTCAAAGCATTCAAGACCAGCAATTCCGAGAGCCGTTGCGATAGCTCCATAATCAGCAAGATGATACATGAATGAGGCGAAGCCGGATGTAAAAACTGGAGTTGAAAAATGTGCAATAATTGATAAGATAAGTCCACCAAAGAGTGCTAAAAATGTAATTAACAATGCACATGTATTCAAATACAAGAAAACAAACCGATAGCATATTGAGCTTTTAAAGCTGGATCAGAAACATTAATAAGTTGTTGAGCATCATATCGGCCATCAATTTCATTGTACCACCGTTTACCAGATAAAAATAAATTTGCAATAATAAAAATGAATGGGAGAAAGAATCCAGATAAACCAATACGATCAGATTCCATAAAGAGCGTGATTCCCTAGAAAAAATAAATACCACTCAAACATTACCGTACTAAATATAATAACTTACTTGAAGACCGAGTGCAACCAATTGTGCAATGCGAAGTTGATTAACAGTATTACCAAAGGAATAATCAACTGTTTTTTGAGTTGCCATTTTTTGTTTTACGTCTAAAGAAGACAATGCACAAAAATCAAAGAAGAAAGTGATTTGATTGAAATGAATGAAATAAAAATGCGATATTTTTTTAACTGTCGTAAATGGAAAAGCAAAAATGAAGGAATTATGCAGATTTTGAAAAATTGAAAAATGTTCTTTTTCAGAGAAAAGAATTGCCCCGTCATTTTGTCAACCTTGCCGCTGTTTAGTACAACTTATCAAAAAGAAGCTAGCATAATTTTTTATTGCAAAAACAGATACTTTTCAAATGTTGTTGCTATCCGGACTGCTGAATCGTGGAGTCTATGACTTCAAACAAAAGATGCCGCTTTTCATCAATCGCAATGCCGAAATCGCCGAAACACTGTAATTTCTAACAAAAATGTGCAATTTTTACTATAGAATATTTCATAACATGAATGTAAACAAAACTAGCCTCTTGAAAGATTTTCAGCTCCTTTGCGCATTTCTGCCGCAATTCTTTCAACTTCTTCTTTGGCACGATCAATTTGGCTCATATTTTTTGATTTACCTAAAATAATAAAATTATTCATTTTTACACCATCAAATATGTATTTGCAAAAAAAGTGTTTTTCATGAACAAAAAGTATTTTAAGCGAATATTTGGAAAATAGGGTTAAGAACAGAATGATCAATTTTCTTATTTTTTTTCTTTTGCTTGAGGTTTTTGTTGTTGCTTTGCCCGCAGGCAGTGTTGCAGTTGTTTTAAAAATTCTTGAATGAAAAAGAGAGTTACACAACAACTGTCGATCATACATTTTTTTGGCCTCATCTGTTCAGGCAAGTAAAAAAAAAGACTTTGATTCAAATATGTTTTTTTCTTCGATTCCACAACAACGACACAAACACTCACATACACCAGCATTCAACTTTTTCTTTGCCGTAAATAATATGTTTTTTAAAAAAGAAATCAAATTGAGTAAAAAAGTAGCAGCACATGCCCCCTCAACTGGATCCTCATTTCAGTTGGAGTCACCGCATTACAGATGGAGTTCACGCGGTTACTAAAAAAAGTGTTAAAGATTTTGTTTCTATATTTTTTTGGCAAGGCAGAAAAAAATGTTTGCGTTAATTTGCAGAAATTTTTTAAGATAAAAAACATCGCTTTCATTTGCTTCTGTAGATCAAAGCAAAAAGCCAGAATGATCAAATGCTTTTTTTGTTTTGCTATTTTTTGAAGCATCTTCTTTTTCAAAAAAGGGCGGTTGTACGAAATTTCATCATCATCACCAATTTCATCTTGTCATATAAAAACGACATCTTTAAAACTTTTTTCAAAAATTGTTTTAGCTCAGTAAATCGGCTGCTTTACACTTCTTCTAAGACACCCTTCAGTTTTTCGAGCTTTAAAAAACGAAAAAGAAAATATTTCGTAATAGCACGCCTTTTGCAATCGTTGCTTTACAAAAAAGCTTCCATCATTCATTTTTTTTAAGAGTCGACGTTCGTAAAAATCTTTTTTTAACGTTTCTATTTTTTTATTAAGTTTCATCAGCTACCACGAGTTCTAAATATTTTAGTTTTTTATGGTTAAAAGAAATTATTTAAAAAAATAATTTTGGAAAATACAATAATTTTTAACTTTTTACAAATACAACTTAAACCCTGCACAAACTGCTCCATTATTAAATAAAATGTTGTTTCCTACTTTCCTTTCACAATTAATAATAAATTAAGCTAAACCAGTCTTGAGACATATATTTTTTTTAAATTCACAGCTACTAAACAGCATTTACGAAATGTTCAAACACTAATGTTATTTACATTGGATGTTAAAAATTTATCTAACAAAAAAATTACATTGCATCAAACGTTGCTTCCATTTTAAAATATTTTCAAAATAGCTTTTAAAAGAGTTTTTAAAATTACTTGCATATAGTATTTTTCTTTTTCTTTTTCTCTTTTTCTAAAACAATTACAAATACAATATTCTTCAGACAGCCGTTTTATAAAAGATAAAACTTTGATTTATTAATTTTATTATTTGCCTAATTTTGTTTAGAACTGACGTTGGCACATTTAGAAGGGTTTTAAGTTAAACTGCTGACTCACAAAAAAACAACAATAATCAAAAAATTCCATTTGCCGGAGAATTTTCGTTGCTTTAAAGTCAAAAACAATGAAAGCAATTTTCGCAAATTTGCCTTGTCTATTCGCATTTTTGTCAAGGGAGATGAATTACTGTTTACTAGTCATAGATACAAAGTAATTCGAATGATTTGCGGAGTTAGTTTAAATCTCTTTTCGGCCTTAATTTTTTTGGCAAAACAAAAAATATTTGCATTTATTCTGTTTGCTTTAAGGCTGCTGAAAACCATATCGATGCCAAAATCTTTTAAGATCAAAATAAACATCAGTTTTGCTTTTCCCATCAAAGAAGGAAGATCAAATACATTTTTTTGTTGTGATATTTTTCTCTTTTTTTGAAGCATTTTCTTTTTCGCAAAAAGGGCGGTTTTACGAAATTTCGTCATCATCGCTGGTTTTGTTGCGTCGTAAAAAAAGCCGCCTTTAAAAAATCTGGTCGTTCAAAAAAGAATTTTAGTTCCGTAAATGGGCTGCTTCAGCGACGAAGGGAGCATTTTGAATTTTTAAATTGTGAAATAATTATTATTAAAGTGATATTTACTTGAAATTTGTGAGATACTTTTTACAGTCACATACATCTCGTTTAGAACATCTTACAGGTCAAAAACACAGTAATTAATTAAATATAGATAGCATAAACTGCACAGACACATTGCAACATATTAATAAGGAATCTGCCCATATATTTTGTAATCAGTATTATTTGTAATAATGACAAACAATATATTTAAACTGAATCTTTTATTTACAACAAAAGAGAAAAATTTCGATTTATTTTAGTCCATAAAAACTACTGTAATAGGGTGATGATGAGCGAGTTCTTGCAGATCCAACAGAATTATCAAGTAAATCGACGGGATTCATTGAATAATAAAATGGTGTTATTCTTATGGGAGTTGGAGCTGCACGGCGACGTTTTAGCTTCTAAAAATTATCTCATTTATAGTTTTAAGACAATTGTTAAAGGCATACTTCATCTCGAAGACTTTTTAGTCTGTGATATCGTAAATCTTCAAAATTAATGGGTTTTTGAAGTAACATTTGATCGGGGTCACTAAAAACACTTTCAACAATTGTTATTTAATGATCTGTAAATGTGGTAATAAAAAATTAACCTGTAAAATTTTGTTAATTCTATTCTGGATTCAGCAATAACAATGAAAAATACAAATAAAAATCCAATTTGAAGAAATGTGGAATTCATGATTGCAGCTGTAAAGAGAACTAAACTAAAAAATGAAACAATGGATTATTTTACAGAAGGGAAAAATCAGTGAAATAAAGGAAATAATTCATTCATTGATATTGTTGAGTTACTTTAATAAAAGACGAGTTCTTTTTTCTAAATCGGATCAAAACTCGCGCTTTCTTTTTTGAACCGGTATCGTTTTTCGAGAATTAATTAGCTTAAAAAACAATAAAAAAATTGAAAGAGAAATAAAAGTATTTGATAGTTTACAGGCTTTATAAAACTGCTTTACTTAAAAAAGAGATTTCTGCAGAACAAATGAATACATTTTGCAAGGATAAAATTTATCTTTCCTGAATTATTATTGTCGCTGGAGGCAGAAGATGACAAAGCTTTTATAAATTTCAAAACATTTTTGGTCAGCTTTTATACTTTTTTCTCTCCAAAAAAAACGAGCATGCATCCAAAAAAAGAAGTTCATTAAAATGTTGTTTCTTTTGATGCAGATGATCTTTTTCCAAAAGTCGCTTCTAAAATCTCGTCAAAAGCATTGAAAGAAGCAGTGACGTTTATTCTTCTATCTTCTACAAAAAAACTTTTCATTGATGAGAGAAAAAATATATAGCAAAGTATTTTTGAAGCGTAAAAAAGATGTTTTTCTCTTTTATCTCAAGTTGAAAAGCTATTCTCCGTTTTTAGACTAAAACTTATTGAAAAACACCTCCCTCAAAATATGCCTAAACTATTGAGTCATGCATGTTTAGGGGATAAACAAAAACATTTTAAATATATTTTTAGAACAAAAATACAACATTTAAAAAAAATAAGACACAAAATCTTTTTTCTATTTTGGATGAAGAAGCAAAACTGAAACAAGCCCTGCTAAACAGATAGATGACAGCCGACTCCGATTTTTTTGCAATTTTTATTCAAATAAGCGATATGTACAAAAAAGAAAGAATCTTTTTGGAATGCAAAGAAATCTTAAATTTTTTGTGAAAGATCGGATTTCCTTCTAGTTCGAGATCGCTTTTTGTTGTTGCTGCTTCTCTTCTCAAATTGATTTGAAGATTATTTGTTTGTTTACTATTTTGAAGGCATCAAATTTTGTGTTTTGTAACACAGATATTTGTGGTAACAACTAGTATATACTTAAATATTGCTGTAACTAAGAGTTAACATATGCTAACTGGAACTCATAAAATGAAAACACACAAACAATAAAACCCATAAAAATTTATTAATTTAACAAAATTAATAAGACACCGTTTTTCAAAAGTATTATAAAAAACAACTGTAAGTGAAATTAGTAAGTTAGCCCATCCCAACCCATTAAATATAAAATATTTTAAAAAGAGGCAGTAGCATTCAGTTGCCTTTTTTATTCTTTCCTTTTACGCTTTCCTGTGATGATGTTATGGCATTATTCTTTGTTGTTCCAGAAGTTGAAGAGGCTGAAGGAGGGAATGGATCTTCACAATTTGCCCGGAACTCCCGATACATTCGCTGCAAAAACGTCATTTATTATTTTACAGCCAAAAGTATGTCAAAGCAAGAGAAGAAAGAAAAAAGGGAAACAAACCAATTCATTATCAGATGGAACACGAGAAAGGAAATCTAGTAGCTCATTGTTATCAACGTAATGTGGATTTCGAAGTCGCTTTGAAAATTTATTGATGCCTATAATGTAAAGGTCAATTTGTTTTACAAGTTAGTTCAGAAAAAAACATTTTAAAGATTGCGAAATGAAAATTTAATTTAAGGCCTAAAAAAAGAAGTGATATCATTTTAAAATTTTTAAAATGCATTTTCCTTTGATTGAAAGAAGAAGCTATTTTTATTTAATAAAGAAAGAAAGATATCTATCTATATATGGATACAGGAAATCTGTATCATGTTCTTAAAACTTTTATCTTACCCCAAACCATAATAATCCATCGAATCGGAATTAAATACAAAAGAATTGCAGCAATAAAAAGTACAACAATTGCAAGGTAACTTAAATATGGTATGGTAAAATTAAAAGTATTTCGAAATCTCTCCAAAAGTGATGCAGTGAAATCTAATTTTAGATTAATCATTTGTAAAATATCTTGAATTGCTTGAAATCGATCCATAAATGATATTGATTTTTCATTCTGAAACTATTTTTTAATTATATCAGTCATGTTTAATATAAACGATAACCAAACAACAGTTTATATAATTGTTTGTACTATTACAGAATATTGAGAAATTAAACACAGCAAAACAAAATAAAATATTAACGAAAAAAACTATTGACTGTAAATCTGGCACACATTTACAAATAAAAAAAAAATTTACTTTTGGCGGATTTCCTGAAGACGGAGCAGTCATGGCTCGTTTAAATTCCGGGCGACGCTAAAAAACAAATCAAAACCACATTTCACATCACAACAAACAATAAACAACCACACCAAGAAACAACTAACCAGCTCATTTATCATTTCATCATCATCAGATTCCACGGAAACTCTATTCTCGTCATCCATGCTACTGCTGCTACTACCGCGAAAACGAATTTCAATGGTTTCGGAAACTTTGTGATAAATGTGGAACCGAACAAATAACAACAAAAGTAGCATTGGAAAGTGATGAATTTGAATAAAATAAACGAATGTTACAAATGTCTATAAAATATCTGTGTAAAAGAACTACTTTAGTTAAATAAAAAATGTTTACCAAAAAGGCAAAAATAGATTTCGGATATGATCTCCAACTAAGGCAATCATCGGTGAAAGCTTTGCAGGAAACGAGATATGCTCCAAATGATTTTAGGCGATTCACAGAATTCATAAGCATACTTGGCTTAAATTTGGGCTCTTGTGAAATGAATTTCTTTTCTCGGGGATTAAATGTTCGAAAGGCAGCTTTTACTGGATTCCAAAGAAAATCCATTTCAAGCAAAATCCGTCCCTTGACTCGAGTCTTCAGTGTTTGATCTTTTAAATTATACCAACGCTTTTCACAATTTCGAATTTTTAATAACGGAATTACAACTTTTCCAAGAAATTCAACTTTTTTATTTGGATCTTCATCGTATACTGTAATTTCCAGAGCTTCATGAATATCTTTCACAGCGCTGAAAAAATTAATTACGAATCAACAAATGTCAAACCAGGGGGTTGTTCAGGGAAAGAAACTAACAAAGTAAATAGTTTATTCCATTCTGGATTTAAAGTTTTATATTCTGTATGAGTTTGTAGCCGAGCATTGACAAGCTCCAACACACAAAATGGATCACTTTTGCCTCCAAGATCAGCAGCAGCAAGGTTTTCAGCTTTAAAAACTTTAACCGTTAAATGTCCAATATCTTTGATTGCAGTTAATGAATGCTTCAATGACTGAAAAAGTATCTTTATGCTTACGATTCAAGAGGAATTGCAAATATTTATTTAAAACTTACATATTTTTCGAGAATATCATTTCGATTTCCAACAAAATCTCGTAAATCTTCAACCTTATTACTGGATGCAGATGTACCAGAAATTGTTAAAAGTAAAAGTATAGATCCCGCATCATCTTCCAGTTGATACCATTGCTCTTCAGTTTTTTCTCGCTCAAATTCTTTCAAATTTATACTACATCTGAAAAAAACTAATTAACTTCTACATTTTTGAGTTTACAGATGTGTCATACTTTCCAATTACAGCGTTTGAAGAAGATTTATCATGTACCATTACATCGAGAGTTTGGAAATTTTCATCATAAATATGCAAATCATATTGCTAAATTGTATCATAGTTAGAACAGATATTGTGCTTCAAATCTAATGCCTAAAGACTTACTTCATACCATTTAGGTTCAAAAGATTTCGGAATAATTTTACTTTTACATTTTTCACTGCACAGTTTAAATTTGACATATGTATCTGGGATTTGTTGAAAATTTAGGTAATTTAGTTTTGCTTCAACTAAGACGATATTAACTGCTGAAAGCCATACAGAAACTGCTTTATTACTACGCTTTGCAACTTCTGTAATTACACCTCGGGAAGCTTTTGACAAAAACTAAAAGATTAGATGTGTTCTGAGTGGATAATGCCTAAAACACTTACTTCGTTCTTCTGGGTCTCTGTTAGGGGGGTTACAGTAACTGACAGTTGTAAATAACCCATATATTCTTCATTTCCGCTTTCATCTTCTAGCATTAATTTTAAATTATGTGTTTCAAAAAGCTTCAGCTGAACTAATTCGATTGTTGCAATTCCCATTGAATCATCCATCATAAATCGATCATAATCAAATACTTCCAGTCGAAGCTGATAGGTTGGATCATCAATTAAAAATGCAAATTCTTCATCCCAATTTGGATTTAAGCTTCGATATATTGTATTTGATTTATACATTGTTTTATCTTGATATTTAAATTTTACATATGGGTCAGAACTACCTATAAAAAGATGCTCGAGTAAAATGAGATTCTAATAATTATAGTTTTTAAAATTGTTTTGGCATTAAACATTTTGGAACACATTTTCTCTCAGAGAATTTCAAAAGATAAGCAAAAATATATTTACCTGAAGCATCGCGAATAACAAGGCCATGGGCTTCTTTAAGATGAATTTTAAGCCGAAATGTTACATATGGATTTGCATCAGTTCCATCGTCAACATGCTAAAACATAATACTAACTTTAATAAAAAGATAATTCAAATTTCATTTGAACCTCTGGAATACGCCTCTGATAACCATTTTTATTTCTGTTTAACAAAAAATTAAACATTTCTTAGGGGAGCTGATTCACTTTCCGTCTTTCTTTTTGTAACACTCACTTTCAGTTTTAAAAAGTTCTTAGACAAGAAAAAAGAAAGTAGTATAAATTTTTATTTTAAAACTTTAAGAAAATTTTCAATCCATAAATTTTTGTTTCAAAATAAACACAACAAAAATATTATTCTGTTAGTTAATAATACCAAACACAAAAATGGAATATTAAACGAGTGACATTCGTTGACGATCCCTTTCTCTTTTTCATGTTTTTTTGCTGTATTTTAATGTTAATGTTTTTTCCTCTATTTATTTTTCCAGAATTGACAAAAATAATGTATATTATTGATAGACTATCACTGCTTTGTTCAATGATTCCATTTGGCGGTTTTTAAAAAAAACATTTTCGCTTTTATTTGAAAAAAAAAGGTTCTCAGGCTAACAAAAATTTTATGGAAAAATAGCGAAAGTGCAACATCGATCATTGAAACCATTTAGTAAAATATTTTTCACATTAAAAAAGCCTTCAAAATATTTTTATGAGAGAAAAGCAGTGGAAGACGAAGCTAACAGTTTAGTATTAGAAATATGCGTTTTTTTAAAAACAGTTATTAAAGTTTTTATTGCGAATCAATTTTTTAATGTTTTGAAACTTATTTGAAGCAAAGTAAAAATTCAAAATGAACCTCTTTGTTTTTCGAGGAAGCTGATTCATATTTCGTCTTCTTTTTATAATACTCAGTTTCAACGTAAAAAACCGTTTAAGATAATCATTAATGGTTTATTACTTAAAAACATTCAAAATTAATAATAATTTCGTTTCTATATCTAGGGCGCTCTTTTACGATTATATATTACAGTACTATGTACACTTACCTGTATCACATCTCCAACAGGATTCCAATCCAATGATTGTGAATCTGGTGCAACTTTTTTAAGTTTCTTTAAAGTTTTCATTCTAAAAATACACATTTTTTAGACATGTAATTAAATAAAGATAATCAGATTATAAAAAGAAGAACTCTTATCCCTTTTTTATAAAAAGGGAATTCACTCACCCAAAAGGAAACTGTTTCCAGCTATTCCAAATTTTTTGTCGAAATGGACTTCCCGCTGTTGTTGCTGCCACAAGGGGCTGCTTGTCTTCTTGATTGTTATGGTCTAAAAAATTTCTTCTTGAATCATAGCGTCCTCCATTTTCTTTCTAATAGAAAGCAGCAGCAGCACTTTTGGCTGTGATTAACAAATTTGTAAAAAAGAGAGAAAAAAATGATGGAGGCATTTAAGCATTTTTTAGAAGCACCAAAGGCAGCTCATTTGCATATATTTAACAATAATCAAAGAAAACCTTTTCAGGAATTTTATGGGGAATTTGAAGAGATAACAATGCAGGTTTTTAAATTTTTGAAATTTTATAAAAGCTGTGAAAATGTTGTCCACGGAATTTTAATAGTAACAAATCAAATTTTTGACATAAATTCATCCTACAGTATATTTTGGGGACAGTATAACAGGTC
The DNA here is from genome assembly GCA_024447215.1 of Panagrolaimus sp. LJ2400. Lineage (NCBI taxonomy): Eukaryota > Metazoa > Nematoda > Chromadorea > Rhabditida > Panagrolaimidae > Panagrolaimus > Panagrolaimus sp. LJ2400. Next base: position 722,905 of record JAMRYA010000013.1, read on the forward strand.
TTTTAAAGCTAAACTAAAAAATGTGCTTGGAGAAAAACAGTAAGATAGAGTAATATTATTAGCGTTATATAAAAACTACTCAAAAAAAACAATTGAACCTCTATCTTTTTTGTGTTTAATATGCTAATAAATTATTTAAAAGCCATTTTTAAAGACAAAAAGTTTTTCTTTCCAAAAAAGCTATGTAGGGCAAACACAAAAACATAAAAGGTGAAAAACTTTTTTCAACAAAAAAATGTGTGACATTTTTTTATAAAGTTTATGTTCATATCCATCTAGTTTTATGAATAATATAGTCAATGGATTCAATGAAGCATAAAAATATGAAAAAACATACCTGGGCCTTCATATCCACCACCTACATCTCGGTCAAAATCAGAATCATCATCAGAAATTGTTGCAGCTGCAGTGGTAGAAGAAGAATAAATGCCTGAACAAGCAGCCCCCATTCCATCTAACTGATTGGGCACAGAGTCAAGTGTTGGCAACGGTGTAACACAGTTAAGCATGGCTTAAAAAAAGGAAAGGGTTGGCGTTGTTGAAAATTGCTAACAAGAAAGCAGTGGTTGACGCAGAAGAAGAAAAGAAGAAGTGGAAGTAGTAATAATAATAGTGGGAGAAGACAGAAGGAGATGGAAAGAGGAGAAAAAAATAGTTCTTCTTTCTTCTGCTTCTGTGCTTCAGTATTTTGGTTGTTGCTCTTCTGGAAGAAAAAGAAGCAACAACCAAAATAATAAAAAAAAGATTGCAGGAAGAAAACAAAAAAAATAATATGTAAAAAACCAATTTTTTGTTTTTTTCTACAAGACGAGCATCAAAAAATATTTTCGGATTCTTTGATGTAATTTTATTGTTGCATTTATTTTTCCTGACTCTCATGAACATGCCAAAGAAGAAGAGACATGCTTCTTTCAAGGAAGATGCTTCCCTCTTTTTCTATTCCGTCTTCTCATTTTAATTTTAATTTCCATCATAATAATGTTGTCAGCTTCTTTTATCTTTGATGTTTTTTTCCAAAAGAAAACGTGTGATGTTTCGTTTGAAAGCGAATAACGAAAGTAAACAATTTTAGGACAGAAAAAGGTTTTTGAAAATAATACTTTTCAATATTTGTTCTAGTTTTATCCATTTTTTTAAAATAAAATCATGTTTCAAAAACCAAAACTACTTTTTACCGTATACTTTTAAAAGAAAACAACTAACCTGATGCACGAAATTTTCTTCTTTTAATAATTTGTGGTGTTCCGCCTTCACTTTTTGTTGTTTCACTTTTGTTGTATCTTTTTGATGGAGTTGAAGGTGGTGTAGATGAAGCGGATCCACGAAGGCTTCGACTTCTTATTTTTCTCATCATCTTTTAATTTATTGTTACAGCCCTCAAGGGCACATAGCCATCATTTAACCATTTGAAAATATGTTTAAACAGCTGCAAAAAACGATTTCGGTCTGTAAAAACCTAATAAATTTTAAAATGTATTAACAAAAACATTTTTTGTTACAAAAGGACAAAATATTGATTCATAACCTATAAAGTGGTGAAAATGAAAAAAAACCTTTCAAGCATGTTGTAAGCCTTTTTGACATCAAGTTTTTAAAAAAAGGCAAATTCTTGAAAAAGAAAAAGTTAATTACAAAGAATAAAATGACAAGCTGAAAAACGAAATATTCTCCAGTCAAGTCTTTTTTTTCTTACTACAACTACATGAAAGGTTGTGTTCACTTAACCAAAATGTCCACGAAGTTCAGATTACCGTAATCTCATCTTTGTTTTAAAAGGATGTCTTCAAACGTTTCCAACAATTTAAAGCAAAAATTACAGCCTCCAAAAAACTAAAAACTTTTTTGAAACAAAACAATACCATAAAACTGAGGCTTAAAATGTTCGTTAAAAACTGAATTCGTTTTTCACGTTTGCATTCTTCTGCTTTCAAAAATATGACCCTCAAGGGAGAAGCTTCCATATGAATGAGGAGATAGATAGATGTATGGGATTATGCTGTGGTGCATCAAAGATAGCAACAAAAAAAGAAGACGAAGGTTTCGAAGTTTGAATAACAGCAATCCAAAATGAAAAGGGAAACCGTGAAGCGGAAAATTTTTGGCGACTTTTGTTTCATCAAGCAAACAAAAACAACATCTCCTCTGAAAAAGAGAGATAAGTTTCAAATTGCGATGAGCATTTTTAACTCCAAAAAAGCACCAAATTTTATGCTGTTATTTCGACCCATGCAAAAAGTTAAAAATGGAACAAGAAGAAGAACGTGAATAATCATTTTCAAAGTGACACTTCTTCTTTTTCTTCTTGAAAAATGAAGAAGTAGTTTGAAGCTTTGCTGTCACAAGCAAGGCTACTACCCTTTTTCTTTTCTAAACTTTATTCATTTATTTAAAAAAAACAAGAAAATAAGCCTACTTTAATATGCATGATATTCACACCTCCCATTTTGAAACAAGTAATGCCTAGAATTCAAAATCTACGTTGAAAGATTTTTATTATTTTATCAAAGCTTTTTATACATTTGTGAATCTATAAGCAACAAAATGGTGAGGAAACTTTAAAGGTATTCAATTCTTGGAAAATTGATATTACCTATATTCATATTCACAAAATTTCCAGTTAATGTTACGAAATTATTAATATAAATTTTTATTAGTGAGAATTTTTTATTGTTCGTTTTAAAACTGTTTTAAAGATAACTATTCACATTTATAACAATGTTGCGGAAAATTGCATAACAGCAAGACCAAGTAAACAAGATTTAAAATGTTTTGAAGTAATACCGTAATACATCACACCTCAGAATTTTTTTAAAGTTATAAAAACTTTTAATTGCTGACTTTGTTAAAGTGATTTTTAAAAGATATTGACAGGGATAAATTTTTATTTGCTTATTCGGTAACACAGCCAAACAAAACCAATAAAAAATTTATAAAAATAATTATTACAAAAATAATAAAACAAAAGAATTTAATACAGTATACAATTGGAAAAATTATCCTGGTGGCCATCCAAGTTGACGTCCACCGAGAATATGTAAATGGATATGATGAACAGACTGACATCCATGTTTGCCATTGTTGATAACTACGCGATAACCATCTGCAAGACCAAGTTCTTTAGCAGCTTTTCGAGCACCAAGAAGAAGTTTACCAAGGAGAGCTTCATCCTAAAAAAATAATGTTATATTTAAAGATATTTATTTTATAGAATAATAAAATACCTCATCAGTAGCATTTTCGAGCATATCAATACGTTTCTTTGGAATAACCAAAAAATGAACTGGAGCTTGCGGTGAAACATCATGAAAAGCAAGAACCTAAAGAAAAAGTTATATGGGATAAAATTATTAATAAAAATAAACTTACATGATCATCTTCAAAGATAATTTTTGCAGGAATTTCTTTTCGAATAATTTTTCCAAAAATAGTATCTTCTCCTCCAGGAGTAGCAGTTTGAGCTTTATCGACTTCAGTCGCCATTGTTCGATAGACTAAAATTGGTTTAACTTTACCAATAAAAGTTTTTGGCCGACAAGCAATTGATAATTGTGTCCGGAATATTTGTGATAACATTAATCAATGGAGAAAACAAAAAAAAATAAATCACAGTCAAAAAAAAGTAAAACAACATAAAAAATGCGCGTTAGGATTCTATAAGTACGCTAATGCAAAAGTTGAAATATTGCAAATTGTTTAAATGTTGTACTTTGATAATTATTAAGCTAAAAGTAACAAACTATTTACCACAATTATTTACTTGTAAAATTACTACCAAAATAGTTTAACGTTGGAATTCGAACCGTCTCTTTTTGCTTTAAGGTTCTCAAAACGAAAGAAACAACATAAAACCAACAAAAAAAGCGCGAACTCTAAAATATTAAAATAAAAACTAATTTTTATTTCGAAAATTTAAATATTATTTACAGAAACCACTTTCAGATGGATACCTTTGATTCATCAGAACTCGCATTTAACCGAACATACTTTGCTAAAAAATATTCTCGAACTTTGAAGATTCCTGCTGGTAAGCTTTCATTAATAATGCGTGATGAATCTCATTCATTCCATATTTTTAGATGCCCATATACCAACCTTTTCATCGAGTGAAGTTCCACCGTCATCGGGATGCTTTAACTTTTCTAAGAACAATTTGGGATTTGAAAATCGTTTCATTCTTTGGTATGTTTTGGAGTGTTTTTTGAGGTTAAGAAAGACTAATTATTTATTAAAGGCGTTCTGATGGACCTAATTTATATTTGGATGAATATTCAACTGATCATGAATTACAAAGCTCTTCACTTTGTATCAACTTCAATAGAGCTAATATTATCCCAGGTGCAAGAATATTTTCACATTGCGGAATGCTTGTTCTAATTGTACCAACTCAAGCAGCAATTCATCGAATTATGGTTCGTCTGGCAAGAGATGATGTTAATTCTGGACATAAATCTATTTTGGCATATTTTCCACGTGAAGATGATCTTAGCCTACATTGGGATTATCGACATTTAACAACACCTGGAACTGCAGTTAAAGCTGAAATAAATATGAATAGTGCAGGACATGCATATATTGCTATGATAATGTCTGATACTCAATTACTTCTTGCTGAATGCCCTTTTAAGATTGGAAATGAACCAATGAAAGAAACAATATTGCAAGAATCTCGACGATTAACTATTTTATGGAAAACTACTGATGAAAAGAATGGCGTTGTTGATGTTTCTTCTGCCGTTGATGACGATGATGTCTACTTTTTTGCAATTTATAAAAATTCTAAAATTCGAGTTTGGTCTTCTTTGGTTAGTTTATTATTACTTTACAAAGCTTTACGCTTGTTTTGTTTCAGCAAAAGAAACCAATTTGTGCAACCTCTGTTTCATCTTTAACATCAAATTCTGAGACAGTTGAAGCTGAAACATTTGCTGTAAAAACTTCAGTTACCGATGATGCTATTGTTGTAACATTTTTAATTCAAATGGCAGATGAAGCTGTCTTTTTTGTTACGCATTTTGTCAATGACAGCTTTGATGTTTTAGTTAATCAATCTTTAGCAAATGTATGCTCATTTTCTTTTTACGAAATTATTAATTTAGCCTTTAAGAAACATGTAATGGATTTTACTAATCTCCAAAGTGCTAAGGATGATGAACGATGCATTTTATGGACTATTACTCGAGAAGCTTATGATCCACATTCAAAGGTTACAACTTTTCAACCTTATTTGCTTTGGCGATGCCCAATTAAAATGTAGGTTTTTCTTTTTTGTTATTACTGTAAAATGTATGACAAATATTTAAGGGATGGATTTGCTGAATGGGAAAAAGTTCATCCAGCTGTAAATGATCAGTCTTTGGATGAACTTCGTTTTGCATTCCCAAAGACTTTAAATGCAATAAAACATCGAATTTTTAATGGTGAATGTTATTCATTTGATGTTGTCAAACGAGCATTACAAGTTGCCTGTAAACGTGGTCCTTTAATTTCTGTTGCCTATAATGATTGGTCCTCATTGCTTACATATGTTGATGATTACGTTAATTCCGGTCATGTAAGTGCTACTTTTGGAATATTGTGGCATAATCTACAGTAATCTTTATTCTAGTTTGTTCAAAGCTATTTAACTCCAGAAGATAAATCTTCTTTACTTGTTTTAAATATGGTTACAACTTCATCAACCAAAGCTTCTGCAGAAAAGTTTTATGAATCTTTGCTAAGATATTGTGATGAATTTCAAGAAGCTGGCTTACAGCCATTAGGATTATGGTGTTCTCCTGGACTTGATCTTATTGGTGTAATTCAGCAATGCCGATTTACAATTTTCCAAAAAGGTGACGCACAAATGAAAACAATTATTAGAACTGCCGTAAATGCAGATGCTTTACAGCGATGCTTTGTTGCTGCAAGTAAATGTCGTAAAAATGAAGATGTATGTTTATTTAAAATTCTTTTTTACCGTTTATTACTGAATACTTTGTAGCGTATTAACAAAATTTTTAATAATGATGAACAGCTGGTATTATTGAGTGATTTTAATGAAAATTATGAACATTTATGTTACATTATTCGTCGATTTGCAGAACATTCACCAATTGATGAAGTTCAATGTAAGTTGAATATATTTTTAGGAAAGTATATTTAAATTGATGTTATAGTAAATCCTGTTCACAGTGATGCTATTAAAGCATCATTCACTGCTGGCTTCTTATCTATTTTACTTCGGCATCGACTTTTAAGACGTTTCAAATTTGCAAATCTTATTATGGGAATGATAAAACTTTTCTTAAAGTTAACAGCAAATGTGAGTATATTAATCGAATCTGAAAGCATTTCTAAAATTCTGCAGGAACGAACAGCATCACATAGTCTCTGGGAAACAATTACTCGAACACATGACAGTACAATTCTTCAAATTTCAAATAATTACCGTGTTTTGTGGTCAGCTCTGTCATATCGTTTAACAAAGCAACATCATCGTCTTTCTGAAGATGGCTCTCATCGGCTTACTGTTGGTCAAGCACTTTTTCAACTTGGTCCACATTTGGTTCGACGTTTGGATGCTTCTTCTTCACATTCAGATGACAATGATGGTGGAAGTTCAAGTAGCAGCTCTGAAACAAGACCACTTTATGATGCTGAATCTGAATATACTAGAATGATCCGAGAAATTATTGATGGTTCAATTGTTTCTCTATGGCCTGAATCAACTTTACTTACTTTACCATATTTTTTGGCTGAAAAAGGTTATGCTGAAGCATTATGTGTAAGTTTTGTTTTTTACAGTAACTTTTAAAAAATTTTTTTTTTAATTTAGAATTATTGTTATGATAACGAACCATTTATTTCTGAACTTGCAAATGCATTTCGTCTTTATCAAGGATATGCATACTGTATTCAAGGAGATTTCGATCGTTCTTTTGATGCTTTTAATGAAGTACTTGTTAGTATTCATGGTTATGATGATGCCTTAAATATTGCAATTTCAAGACTATTAAAAGAACGAATTGATAATAATCGAGCAAGATCTCATTCAATTCCAGAATATCTTAAACTAATTATGGATATTTTCCGAATGTATAATGGTCCAATGCATGCACTTCGTGTTGGAAAACTTATTATTGCAAATTCAAATCCAGTTGATCATATGTTACCAAAAGTTTATACAGATTTATTCAAGCTTTATATTACTATCAATGATTTTAAAGAAGCAATTTTAATGATTCGACAAAATCCAGATAAAAATGAAAGAATTCGATGCTTGAGAGAATTAATTTCAACAATGATACATAAATTTGAGCATAAAAATCTTGTCTGTCTTGAATATGGCGAAATGGAAGATAATGTCGCCGAAATTCTTGAACAAGAATGCCTTGCATCATATCTTAAATGGGATTCACCAGTTTTCCAAGTTGCCTTCTCATTTTATTCTCTTCGATATTCATATGCTGAAGCTGCGAGACTTTATGTACGGTTAAGTTTATTTTATAACGACTAGAACAAGAATAGTATAAAAGTAATCACTGTCGTCACTTTCATTTTCTTCTTCCAATTCTGTGTCCCTATCAGATTCTGTTCTTTAACGTTTCTTTGCTGGTTCTTTGTTTTCCAAACAAACAATAAAAATAATAACAGTTTACAGCTGTTTTCATTCATATTTTTCAGATTTACTATTCTTTCCGATTATCAACAGAAGCCCAAACAAAAGCTATTCTTGAAAGGCGGTGTACTGTATTAGCAACAGCAATTGGGGCTGTACAATGCACTGAATCAATTGAAGGACTTGCATTTGAATTAATTGGTTCTCTACCACAAGCATTACCTTCACAACAACAGCAACCAAGCATTCGTCAAATGTTTGAAATGACAACACCTGAAATCCTTGCAAAACAAGATTACAAAGTTGTTATTTGTACTGAAAAAAGTCCACCAAGTGAAGGAATAATTATTGATGCAGATTTTCTTCGACGTGAACATTTAAAAGTAGAAGCTCGCTTACAATTACTTGAAAGATATGAAGCACTTCGAAATCCTCCAACAAGACCAAATGAAATTGTATCAGAATGTATTCAATATAAGCTATTCGATTATGCATTTACAATTATCAGAACATTTGATTTGAGTATTTATCAGTTGTTGGAAGCTGTTGCGTATGAATGCATTTATATGGATCATGAAGACGAACAAGATCGATTAGAATTAGAAGCTCGACTGGATTCATATTCAAATGAGATTGGTGAATTAACAAAAGAAATTCGACGTTCACGTGTATGCCCAAATATTTCACTACCTGAATGGCTTACAACAAATCGGCGATTTATTGATAATACTCAGCATCAGTAAGTTTATTTTTTTTCGTGCATTAAAATCGCCATTTTTTTTAGTACAATGAGACCTCTTTGGAAAATTTTGCATGGTTATCTCAAATGCACTTTACAAATGGATAAAACAGATACAAAAGCAATTAGAGTTGTTGCACATAAATTTCTTGAATATTCTAAACCTCTTCCTGATTGGCTTACAAAAATTTATATTGTAAGTTTTAAGAATGTTTAAAATTATTTTTAAAGATAACTTTTAGGAAAATAACTTTGGTGACATGATTTATTCTTTGGTTGAATATGGGGAATACGATATTGCTTTTGATATCATTGATGAATATTTGGAACAAGAGTTAAAAGTTGTTGCAAAAGATCATGAAGCTTATGAATGTTTGATACCTTTTACTCAAATTGAACAACTTATCGCAAAAGCTGAAAGACAAACGGATGATCAAATCTATTTGGAACGTATTACTTCAACTCAAGAAAAAGTTTTTAAAATCCTTGATAATTTTGCAAAGTTTACCAAGGCTGCTTCAATGATGAATTGAATTTTTCTGAGGATCTCTTTTTTTATTTGTTTATTTATTTTTGTTTGATTTGTCAATGTTTTTTTTATTATAAATTGTTTTGTATTATTTTTGTTCTACTATAGCATTATGCAAAAAACTATCATAAAAAAGGATTTATCCTAAATTCATTATTTATTACAGTAAACTTTTTTTTATGTAATGCAAGGGTTTAAGATGGATGGCGATGATTTTAATTACGGTGATGATGGATATATGTATAGTCAAGGAAATCCTTTGGAAACAGCGTTTATGGATGATGAATCAGAGCCACCACCACAACCTTCGCCGTCTAAAAGAACATCTCCACGAAAGAAGAATCAACGATTTACATTTGGAACTTCATCATCAGAAACATTTAATAAACCTTTTTCAAGTCCTCAAAAGAAAGATGTATCAATTATAGATATTTCTGATTCACCTGTTATTGCTGCTTCACGACCAATTCTCCGTTCTCCGATATCTGCAAAACGTCCACCATCAATTTCTGGTTCACCTGTTTTTGCAAGGCGTCCACCCTCCATCAATTTGGATGACCCAACAACATTCTCTAAAGCAAAGGATACAAGGTTAAATATCCCTGAAAATGTTCCCTTCAGTGAATTGAATGATGAAGTGAGTTGATTAGGTTTTTATAAAACATAACAAAACATAATAAACTTTTGATAACAAAAAATAAAAAAAAGAAGTTACTTTGGACTTGTGAAGAAAGTTGAAAATAATGATGTAACACTTCCATTCATCTTTTTTCGATTCGGTGAAAATATTGTTAGAGTACTTTGCCATCGAGAAAGACTGGGACGAGGTGTAAGTTCTCGTTGTGCAATTGTGATTGGAGAAACTTCTAAAGAATCTGCAGCCCATTCAATCCATTTGTTTGCATCATTCAAAGAAAATCGACGAAAGAGATCTTTTGCTTTAGCCTTTTGTGCGGGATCCATATAAGCTAAAAAAAATATACATTTTCGCTGTTAAAACGGCGTAAATATGTGCTTACCAAAAATTTTATCATTTTTAACTTCTTTAAGTTTTTGACGAACTTGTTTTTGTTCTAATGGCATCGTCAAACCCATCAATGATTCCATGATAAGACGTTGAGCATGAACAAGTCCTTCTTCGGTAGATTGAGCACATTCCCATTTACAAAGATGCCCAAAAATTGTATCAGGGTTATCAAGAAGTTTCCCGTCTTCTTTTACACGTAAAATAGGAACTCTAGCAGAGAAATCTATACCAAAGACTTCTTTCAAATCATTGGCATCAGCTTGACATGCTGAACATCGATAAACCAGAATGTCATCTTCTTTTTCTTCTTGACCTTCAAATCTCCAAATGCTGCAATGATTTGGATATTTTTCTGATTTACAAATAATTCTTTGTCCAACGCTAAAATCAACAAAACCTTCAAATCCCATTTAATATTATTGTTATGAACCCTAAAAAAATAATAATCACATTAATCTTTTATAGGCATTTGGTACAACAACAACAAAACAACCAAAAACAACAGCTGCTGCAGTAATAGAACACGAATTTTATGGAGTTTATTGTTTGATAAGCCGAAGTCCGCTTCGACATTTCAAAGTAAGTTTTTGATTTCTTGCCCACACTTTTTTTTGTTATAAATAAAAGCAGGGATTCGTGGTGAGAACCCTTGTTTTAATGGTAATTGTTTTTATAGAATCGTTGCTACATTGGATATACGGTGGATCCAAACCGAAGAATTCGACAACATAATACTGGGAAGCAAGCTGGTGGAGCTAAAAAAACTGATTCAAGGTTTGTCGCAACCACCACTTCAGAACTATATACATAAATTATTTAAGGGGACCCTGGGACATGGTCTGCATCGTACATGGATTTCCAAATTCTGTTTCGGCATTACGTTTTGAATGGGCATGGCAGAATCCTGATAAATCTCGACGCTTAAAAGAAATTGTATTGAAAAAATCTGCAAAAGAATCACAATTTCAATTTCGTTTACGAATTGTTTGTAATATGTTAAACCAAGATCCATGGAAGCGATTAGCTTTAACATTTCGGTATGTATTGCTTTTTTTGTTCTTCTTAATTACAGTATATGTAAATATTTTTAGATGGTTGAAGCCACTTGAAGAAATTCCATTTCCTGCTGATATTCTACCACCACCACATATGGTTAAAAAGTATGGACTTGTTGAAAAATCAACTGAAATTGTTCCAAAAGATCCAGATGCATATCAAAAAATTCAAGATTGTTATATTTGTAATCAACCAATTGCAGCTGTAAGTTTTTTTTTGTTAAATACTTAATACATATGTATTATCGAATACCTTTTTTAGTTGAGTCAATTTGTTCGTTGTCCACAAATGAAATTTTGTATTGTACATTATCATACTCGATGCTTGACTGAACTTGCTTTAAAGGAATCAAAAGAATTTGAAGTTGCAATTGTACCCATTGAAGGCCGATGTTTACGTTGTCATTCATCATGGAAATGGGGAGATCTTATTCGAGATCAACAGAATCTTATTCAAATTTCTACCGTAGCTCAAGAACAACATAGAATTGCAAATGCAGCTTTATTAATTCCAAAATCAATTTGAAATTGTGTTTTTGTAAATTTTTCTTTTTTAATTTTTTGTTTTATTAATTTACCGTGTATTGTTTATCTTGTATTAATAAAAATGTTTTCAACAAGTTTTTTCGATGACATTTTCATAGACATTTTCGTTCTCGTTCGTTCATTCATTCCGTTTATAATCTACCTCTTCCAAAGGAGAAAAGTTTATGAACGGAGCTTCAGGCTCTTATTTAAAAAAACAAAATTTGTTGAAAAATAAAGGAAAATTTTAAAAGCAAATCGTTAAAACGGGGGGTTTGCATGTCTTTTTCATTTTGTACAGATCTAAAACATGTAGAACCTTTGCAAAGTTTTTCACAAAACAAAACTTTTTCGAGAAAAATAATGTTTTTTTTGCTCAAACATTGCCATTTTCTTTCGCAAAAAAGAGAAGAAAAAAAGCTGCATCGAAACTTTTGATTCGAAAGGAATGAATGATGAAATCAAAAACGACGCTCAATGTTGTTGTTGACGATATTGGAAAAAAGCAAAATGTGATTTTTTTTACATCTTTGAGATTTTCTGATGTGCAGTTTTAATGGTTTTTCAAAGAATTAAAAAGAATCTAAGGCAGAGGTCATGCGCTCTCCTTATAGAAAGCTCCGCTATTTCTTTTTTTTCAATTTGCGAGAAAAAAAGAAAGAAAAAAGCTGCTGCATCGAAAAAGGTGAATGATGAAATCAAAAAAGACGATCGATGTTGCTGACGATTTAAAAAAATGTTTAAAGCTATTTTTGAATGATCTCAAATAAACTGTTTTTTAATATTTTAGATAAATTTTTTAATAAATAAGTTTAAAGCTGTATAATTTTAATGTTTAAAATAACGAGAATTTGAGATCAATGAATAATATCAGAAGCTCCACACCCAGAACATTATTAATTATAAAAATATCGCATTTTCTAACAAAGTTTAATTAAAAAAGTAATTTTTAAATATCGATATACAGTCAGTTATATACATAGTAATATTAACCTATTAACCTTATATTCTTAAAAAAAGGTTCATTCGTCACCTGAGCTAAATAAAAAAAATATTTTATAAATATTGAAACATTTTACGCTTATTGATATTTTGACGTCCAAAACTATCAAGCAATAATAATTTTGACATAAATTCAACCACACTTTTGATCGCATGCTACCCTGTAACATTGGTTTGATGTTATATTTTCTTTTTTGCAAAGTTATTGATACATTTTTTTGCGTTTTTAATATTTGATTATAAATTTTAATATGTTAAAACTTCTTTAATTTTTTAAAATTATCTTTTATTCAGATAGTTTAATTTCGTATTTCAAGACATTTTATGGCAATCAAATGTGTCTTTTTGATCTTCCAGAATTATAAATAATAACATAAAGTAAAGAATGTATATACAACTGATACGTGCAAATTTAAGTATTATATGAATGGATGAGTACTTTGAATTTATTTATTTTTTAATGCTAAATTATAAAATATAAGAGTACGGTAATTCTTTTTAAAAAGCTCGGAATTAAAGCAAAGGTGGGAAATAAACTAGTCTTTGCTGTTTTTGAAGAATGTTTTTGAAAGGTTTTCACATAATCCTTTTCTTACGTTTTTTGCAACAATTTGAACCTCGTCATCTCCTTTCCCCTTTCTTTATAAATGAAAACCTAAATCGGTTGCTTACATTCTTCCACGTGCAAACTCTTAAATTGCTTTCACATTTCTATTCTTTCAGTTGCATCTGAAACAATTATCTTTTGCTCGGGGGCATTTCAAAAAGAAAAAGCAATCTTAAGTCTTGCAAACTTTTAGTATTCCACACTTCTTTTACCTATTTTTATGTGCCCCAGAATATACAATTAATTGCCACTCTGAATATTTTTGTAGTTCGTTAAGTGCAATTTAAAAAAGACTTATTTTTCTTCCTTCCCTTCTAAAAACACCTCCTACACACAAAAGTAACACTAATTTTACAAAAAAAAACTCCGCCTTTAAAAACTTTTTTCTGCCGCCCAAAAAAAGCAACAAAAAATACTTTAAATCTTGCTTCACGTTTTTTCAAAAATAATATTTTTCTCATTTTTACAGATTGCCGTTTTTAACAATTGTTCTTTTTTGAAAAAAATGAAATATTTTTCTTCTACATTTTTTCTTGGAAGTTTATTACTGTTTAATTTTTGTTCATCTATTGTCATCAGTTCTGCAGGTAAGAGATAACTTTTATCCCTAATATATTTTGAATGACTTTTGAATATTGACTTAGACTCTTAAATTTAATCGTGTTTTTATGAATTATATAATATTTAAAAAAGTTTAGAACTTGGAACCCGTAATTTTGTCGTTACGCATCCATGATTTTAATAATCAAATATTTTTTGCACTTTTTTAGTTGTCTAAATTGTTCAAAATTGAAAAAGTTTACGGTGTCACAGTTTTTAATGATCAGAACAGACTGTTAGTGATTTAAAAATATTACTCCCCAAACACTAAAACTTTAAAAAGCTTTTTTAAATGTTTTAGTGTTTTATAAATAAGATCTTTAACAGAAATTTCTTCGAAAAGCAGATACCGTATTGTTTTCAAATCACATTCTATAAACACTTTATTTTTAAGCTCTTTCGTCTTTAAATAACCCAAAAATAATTTTACATTTAAAAGCAATACAAAATTTATTTTAGGCCGTCAAAGTAATCTACAGTTATGTCCACCTGGAGGCAAATCATTTCAAAGTGCTCTTTATCTTATTTGTGGGTTCAACAAAAGAGGATTTTTTGGTAAGCTTTCTTTTTTGTGACGTATCACACAAAAAGAAGTGTCACAAACTTCTTTCTTTTTCAAATTAAAACTGTCATTTTCACAAATTTTTTAGAATTGTTTTTTTTTATTTCCGCTTTTTTTCAGAATCTCAAAACCCATCAAATTCAGATAAAAACAATATTTGGGAAGCAAAACAACGTCAGATTGAAAGAAAATGCTGCTATTCGGGATGTGATTTCATGAATCTTTCGGAATTATGCTTTTTTAATGATGATGAAAAATAAATTTTATTACATTTAATTAATCATTTTAATACACAATAAGTAACGGGGACTTAAAGCAGATTTCCATTCCAGGACTGTACTCCGAGATCTTCGAAATAATTGGTCATCTAAAAATAGAAGGGGTTTTTAATTAAGGTCTTTTTTGCTTGCAAATTAAAAAGAAACAAACCGTTGCAAATTTGGGGAAGGGTAATTCTTCGGCAGCTTTTTTGCTGCTTTCAATTTGATCTTCAATTTCTTGCAAATTCTCAACAAATGGCTGGGCTTCTTCACTTAAAGCTGGATTATTTTCATCTGTTTTTCGATGCTCATAATATTCTGTAATAACAAGTGATATAGTTATTACAGTAAATCAAGAAGTTACAGCAACCCTAAAATACTTACCCAAAACCATTCGATTTGCCCATGCTTGTAAATTCAAATCATTTGTTTTACTTGCCCAACTTCTTCCAGCAATTACAGAATCTGAATCTCTGCAACCAAATAATCGAGCAATTAAGAGCATTCCCATTGCTTGTACTCGTAAAATATCACGTTCTTGACATCTTTGAACTGCTTCAACTGCATTAAATCTATAATCATTTAATTAGTATTGCTGTCACTTGAAATAACAAACGTACTTGCACTCATTTATCCTTCCATGTACATACGAATGTAATGCTGAAACAAATCTTGAAAGGGTTTGACAGGTCATGGATGCAGATTGTAATTTTTCAACTCGAACATTTTCAAAAATTTCATAAAATTCTTTTTCTCGACCTTTCTTGAGATAAAGCATACAAAGGGAAAGTTTTGAAATCACAATTAAATCATGATCATCTGATGTCTAAAAATAATGATAAGAGTACTGTAGTCCATAAGTAAAATATGCATACATTTTCAACAGCTTTAAATTGTTCTTCTGCAGAATCTTCAATGTTGATATACTGTAGAAATAAACCCTAAAATTAAAGAATTTACAGGGGTCAAAATTTGATATTATTTTCTAACAATAGGATATTAAAATAATATAATCTAATGTTTATTAAAACTTACCATAATAAAATGAAGTTGTCCTTCAAAAAGTCTTAAATCTTTTGGCACAACTCTTAATGCTCGATACATTTGATTTGTCTAAATATGTTTTATCAACTATATCAATTCCAAAAATTCAAATTACCATATCAAAAACTTTTTCTGGTTTTGCTTTCGCCAAATACATTTGCGCAATTCCATCATGTAAAGCGAAATGTAAATGTGCAATTAATCTTTCATGTCGACGTTCAACTATCCCCCACTTTGCTGGCTTTCTCATTGTTGCATTTAGCTCACCAAAATGTAACATTGAATTATCTACAATTTTTTTTAAATGATACAGTAACCCTTTTAATACATACTATAATATCTTTCAGCTTTATCAAATTGTCCAGATTGGATGCTCCAAAGTGATGTCAAAACATATGTAAGACCTGTTAAAAGTTCTTTTCGAAGCCAATGAAATCCTGGCTGATTATTGGCGCTTTCATCTTCTTTTCCTTTATTTTGAACGATTAACTGAAGTTCACGAAGGCAACGTTTTGAATGACTTATCTGAAATGAATATTGCAATATAAATACAATATCCCCAAGTATGATTACCATTCCAACAGATAAAAAGTAGCTTAATTGAATTGTGTAACAAAATGCTCTCATATCATTAATATTTGATTCATGTTGAATTTGATTAAGCAAAATTCCTAACTCTGTAACAGAATTCCCCAGCTGTTCTTCTTTTCCTGGCATTCTTGCATATAACTGTAACAAAGATAGGTACACATATATTAACACACAGTAATCTCTCTCTTATATCTTACCAAACTTTTAACCAATTGAAAATAGCATTCCATAACCCGCTCTTTTAAATCTTTGAAATATCTTTGACCCATTTCTGAAACTTCTAAAGCCATATTTGGGTCAATGGACGATAAGGCTTCAATTGTGAGCATTAAAGCTTTCGCATGAATTTTTGGATGTTTTCGAGTAAATTGTGCTTCAGCTTGTAACAGCGGAAGAACACATTCTGATGGAGAATCCTGCATTGCTAATGCAGATTCTGCTATTAAACATGCGCATTGTAGTCGCTTCTCTTCAAATGTTCCACCCAATTCTTTAAACATTCTATGCTAAAATTATATAATTTGTTAAACTGATAGTTACAGTATAACCAAATTACCGCAATTTCAAGTTCTGTTTTTGCTCTTGTTATATTTCGTGTATAATTATACAGCAGTTTACCAAGTTGAAAATGTACATGTGCTTTTATTACGGGATTTGCGGTTGTTTTTGTTGCTGCCTATAAAATTTTTATTTTTTGTGATCGCTTTTTTATGGCCATGAAAAACTCACAAATAAACACTTTGCAGCTGCTTTATAAAGTGGTGGATCACAGCTTCGAAAATGTTCTGCCATCGCTAAAAATGACATTGCAGCATTATCTTCGCGTTGTTGTGGATCAAGGGGTTGCTGCTGAAGTACAGATTGTGATGGGGCAGATTGCTGTGATACGGGCTGTTGTTGTTGTAATTGGGGTTGTGGAAGTTGTTGTTGAAGACTGTTCCAGTGAATTTGTTGCATGTTTAAATCCATTTTAATTAAAAGTCCTTGTTAAACAAGATTAAAGTAAATAGAAATGGCAACAAAGAACAAATAAAACGCAGATATGCAAGTAATACATACATTTTTTGTCTGAGAAAAGTGGGTTTCATCTTTGCATGTTGCACGCAAAACAATGTTGGGTTTGTCTTTCCTTCTCCTCTTCTCTCTTTGTCTGCCTAAGGGAGCTCTTTCCCCTCTTCAAAATCAATATAGAAGAAATGTAGCAGCATTTTTTCTTCTGTCTGCGCAAATGAGGAGACGCACTCCCTTCTTTTAACTTTTTTTTCCATTTACTTTCTCCCGAAGAAGCCCCAACTGTTCGATATAGAAGAAATACGCAATTCTAAAAAATAAAAAATACGCCATGCCAGGAAGTGTGTGACAACACGCAAAAGCTTGCTTACTTGCTGCTGCTATAGTAGTCGTTGTTGTCATTTCTGCTGCTGTTATTCATGTTGTTGAAGCTTCTGTGTTCATTTCTTTTTTCTTTCATCTGATGATGCTTTAGGGCTGTTTCATTTTTTCAGGATAAATGAAATCTTTTAGTATTTATTTTTGTTGCTGTTCGCCCATGTTATTGTTATCAATTTTTAATCAATTCTTTTTTGCCGCAATTTTTTTATTATCTCAAAAAAGATCTTATCTCTCTAAAATCTCCATTTATTATCAAAGATAGTTTTTTTATTCTTTCTAATACTTTTCTTTACTAATTCACGTGTTTTTAAAAAAAAACGAAAGAGAAAAAGGGAAAGCTGATCCTTGAAAGCTACTTCTCGGATTTCTCGCTTTTATTCCTTTCATGCTATTTTCAATTTATATATTCGTGTTAGTTTCTGTTTTTTCTTTTTTCTTTCTCCCATTTTCCTCGTTAAGCTCTTATTTCCCCTTTTTTCCATGATTATATTTCTATAAAGTATTTCCTTCAAAGCCTTCTTTTTTCGAATCAATTGGTTAACTGTAATTCAGTACATCCACGAAATTTCATTAATAAACATATCAATCACCCTTAAAACTTTCGAAAAAACTTTGAATGTTTTCTATTTTTATAGATGTTTAGAACTTTGATCTTCTTAACATTATAATTTATTATTCAGTTTTTGGCTGTCTGTTCAACTTGATTTAAAAGTTGTTGAAATTCCAGAAACTACCCATTTTTCATGCCATTACAAAAGTGCCAATAAAACTTATCTCATTACTAAAAAAGAACTTTTTTTTATTGTTTTTGCAACAGAATCCTTCTTTTTTTGGACATATTTTTAGCAATTTTCTTTCACCAAAATTAAGTTATCGCTTTCCTTTTCAAACTTTTCTTTTTTTATTCTTCTTAGAGCTTTTTTATGTGCTAGAACCCCACCCGAAAAAACAGTCATTCACTTTTGTGGTTTTTTATTGCGGATTCAGATGAAAGGAAAAAATGACTAAAACTGAAAAAAAGAAGAAGAAAGGAAACAAGAGTAATAATAACCATATTCGATTAGACAGCAACAGTCGGCTGTCACAAAACCTTAATTGAAGGCAACTTTTTATTTTATTTAAAACAAAACTTCTTTCTTTCATTTTTTATTCCTGAAATATTTTATTAGAAACAAAAGTTAAATTAAAAAGAATTATAAATGTATTCTTGAAAGGTCTTTTTTCTTTTCGAAAGGAAGCTTTCCCTCTCTGCTTTTCTGTTCGTTTTAAATTTTTAAAAAACTCAGATTATTTGAATGACGTGTTTGCTATGGTTTCTTCCTCTCTGAAAAGTGATTACTGACTAGTGATCGGATACCGTACCGTTTTTGAAAAAAACGGTACGCGGTAAAATACCGTACGGTATTACCGCGGTATTACCGCGGTAACGGTACGGTATCCGATCACTATTACTGACTGACTCACGCAATCTCATATGTTTTTATATTTTGATAACATCCTTTTTTATTAAAATCAATAATTAAGAAAAATAAATGTTGTCAGAAAACGGTTTTTTAATCCTTTTTTTGTAAAACTTTTCAAATGGGAACACTTATATTTCCGGAGGCAATGTTTCCCTATTTTCTTCCCACACTTTTTTTCTACCCATCTGAAAGCTGTCAACAGAAGTCAAAAAAAACGTTTTTTGTCTTTCTTTTTTTGGTTATTTAATTTCCGCGCAGTTTTTTAAAAAATTGTTCAAAGTTTTTAATTAAATTTACAATATTTGTTTTTGTTTTGTTTATAATTTTGATTACCTATTATAATTCGCATAACTTATTACATAATTCTTTTTATTTTAACAGTTTTTATAATCCCAAATGGCATATTTGAACTCCTTTTCTCCATCTAAAAATATTCCCATAATTCAAATTAGTTTTTTCAACCGAACAAGTGGTTATATTTTTGTTGAACAATGTTTTTTAAACTTAATCGATGAAAGATAGCAGTTCAGAAAAAAGAAAGATATGAAATAGCCACAACCAAAAAAAGCTTTAGCAGATAAGAATGAGTGAGAAAAAAAAGAGCAAATGTTATTTTAGTGAGCTGATGGACATTGGGTTAGATAGTTGAAGGGTCCATTTGACGCCGCTTTTTTTCTAAAAATTTTTATATTCTTGTTCATGTCTGTTATTTCATTGCCATTGAAAATGAGGGGAATGGCAGCTGCCAGCCGCCATCATTTTTGAAACAAAATGAAAAAAAGAAGCTTCAAAGAAACAAAATGCGCAGATAGTCCATCTCTTCTTCTTCTACTTGTTTTTAAATGAATGCCAATGAATTGAATGAAGGAAGGAAAAAGGAAAGGAAGGCAAAGAAAAAGAAATTGAGATAGATGAGACACGGAGAAGAGAGTTTCAGTTTTATTTTTGTTATTTTCTTCTAAAATTTAAATAAAAACAATGGCCCTCTTTTTTACTTGGCATTAAGAATGTTGATGATGTCTCATTTTGTTATCTCTCCTGTTGTTATTGATTGATTGACCGTTGCTTCAATATATTTTTGCTATCTCCTATTTTTGAAAAATTATGATTAATTGCGATTTTTTAAAATTTGTTACACATTCTTGTTTTTAACGCGATCTTTCCTAGCTTGATTGACTCATTCATATTTATTTCTTCATCCCTCAAACAACTCTCTTTTTTTAGCCGCTTTCTCGGTTTTCATATGTGACGAATTTGTCGTCAAAATAATAAATGGAGTCGCCAGTAGCGAACTCCTCACCCGCCACAGATGGCAAAAGTAAGATTTTTTAAAAGTTAATTAGAATCATTAAAATTTTTGATTCTTTTAAAAAGTTCTCCCCTAAATTTCTCTTAATTTTAGCAATTCCCGCCACACCAAATTCAGCATTTACAGGAGGAGTGCCATCCCCAGCTCCGCCATTTTTTGCCAATCCTTTCATGACCCCCTTTATTCCACAACCACATCAGCAGCAGCACCAACAACAACAGCAATTAGGTGCAAATCAAATAATTCCACCAAATAATTTACAACAACAAATGCAGCAACAATTTCAAAGTTTTGCTACTGCTGCAGCTACCGCTTCAATGAATGGCAGCAGTGATCCATCTTCATCTATGATGATGGCACAAAATGGTGGTGGAGGTTCAACAGATTTTCGAATGAATCCTTTTACAGGGGGATTCTTTTTACCCCCAAATCAATATCAAGAAATGATGCAACAATATCTTCAAACTTTAATGTTACAAGCTGGTAATATTCCTGTAGTGCCTTCTTTTTCAGAGGTTTGTTTTTAATCGATTTGTATTTCTTTTCCTTTTCCGGAGTTGAGTCATGAAAAAAAGAAGCATGATTCATTCTCATTCACTTTTCCGTTTATGGAAGCCATAAGAGCAGAAAATGAAATGTACTTAAGACTTCCAATTACTTGTTTTCAAGTAGGCAAGAAACAGCAACAACGGCTGTTTTTGTCAATTAAAAGTTTTTTAAATATGCCCGCTCCAGGGATGAAAAGTGCGGCCGGCCAGCCGATGATTTTTGGAAAATTTGGTTTAGAAAAGTAGCGGCCGGCCGGAAATTTCGGCCGCATTTTTCATCCCTGGCCCGCTCAAAAACGATTGTAATGGTTTGTTTTTAAACCATTTTTTCTCAAAAAAAAGAATTCACGCATTATTAGTCAAGCCAAAAAATAAGACGTGTTTGCTTTTATTTCCGCGCCATCAATTGCGGGCCTTTTGTAGCGGCGTGTTTTCTTGAGACAAAACGGACCCCTTTGACTGACCGGAATGAGAAAGACAATCATCAAATCATTGATTGTTGTTGACACTTTCTCCCTTTCTTTTCTCCGATAATGTTATTCTTTTTTTGTTTAAAACTTTAAAATCGTACAATTGCTTTAAATTTGTTAATAACGTTTATTTTTTAGCATCAAACCCCATCAACAACACCAGCCCCAGGTACTAGCAGTACACAATCTCCCTCACCTCCATTAGCATCAAATGATCCTGCTGCTGCAGCATTTAATGGCCTTGCAACACTAAATCTTGGACAACTTAATCTTGCATCTCCTACAGCAGCTCCAACACCCCCTCTCCCATCAGCTATGACCGCTGCAACAGCAGCACCTTCAATGCAACAACAACAGCAACATTTTAATTCAAGGCAATCCACTCCATCAAAAGTTTCTACAGCATCTGTGGGAATTGCTTCAGATGGGGCTTCAACAAATTGTTCATCTTCACCTTCGCCATCTTTTACAATGATGAATGGAATTTCTGAATGCAGCAATAATATTATTGCAAAAGGTTTGTTATTATTACTACAAAATGGAGGTGCCATAACTAGTGTCACATGGTGGCATTTCCTTTATTGCAAATGTGAAATAATCTTTAAAAAATTTTGAACGGGTTTATAAAATTAATTTCGTTCCTTATTTTGTTTTCAAAGAATGGCATTTTCTGTGCCGTCTTTCTTTTTATTTCCCCTTTTGGTCTTTTAATTTTAAATTCACTATCCTTTTGCTGCAAAAACAGAAGTAATTCTTCTAAGACTTAACTGTTTTTTTCGCCACAAAGAGAAAAGAAGAGTTCGGCAAATATGTATCTTTCTAAGCTTTATTTTTTATGACTTGGTGTATGTATCTCCATAACACCAAAACTACCACCAACGAAAAAGAATGCATCGTTATTTTTTGTTAGTCAAAAAAGAAAACAGTAATCAATGTTTCTTTTTTTAAGTGCCGAAAGGGAACAGAATTCCATCAATGGAAGAAGAAGAGGAAGAACGAGGAAAAAATAAAACAATTCTGAAAATGTTTGTATTGTTGCTTCTTCTGCTTTAAAAGAAATATGACTGACAGGCTTTTTTACAAGTGAAAAAAACCCATTATAACATAGCTAAAAACAATTAAGTGTAATGAGTAAGTGAGTTAAAAACTGGAAAGAATCAAATTTTTTTTAATATCTTATAATTTTTGATTGACATTTAAAATAGCTCATTTTTTGTTTTGGGTTTTTAAGAAAAAGAAAGATAAGAGCCAAATTAATCAATATAGTGTAATCAAACTCTTGCGTTGATGTAAACAGTTAATGAAAAAAAGTTTCTTGTTTTTTTAATTTTCGTATTTTAACGGTTTGAAACTTGCTTATCTTAACGCGAAAATATACAGTAGTAGGTTAGGTGGATGTTTTTATTTTTTGCAAACTTTTCTTTTCTGAACTATATTGTTTGCAAATTAATATTTTATAATCTTTTTTGTTGCTTTCGAACTTAAAAATGACCAATAAAAAAGTTGTTTTTCAAGAAGCATGAAATTCTAATTAAAAAGAGACTCGCGCTTGTTCTGTTGTTTTTGAGAGAGATGAAATTGAATAGAGCTTCTTTCTTTCGTTCTTTTTGGATGCTTCTAAATAGCGGATAATAAATTTTCATTAATGCCAAATGAATGTTTCTCTTTTTTTGTCAGAAAACAAAATTGAAAAACAGAAGAAATAACATAGCGTGCTGCTATCTGCGCATCTTCTTTCTTTCTTCATTTATGCTGTTGTTTTAACTCTTTATACTTGCTTCTGCCTTTCTTCTATCAGCTCTTCAGCCCTTCGCCTCCGTTAACAGCAATGTAGAAAAGAAAAACGCATTTTACTGACAATCTGTCATCCTTGAGAAAAAAAACAAAAAACAGACTCATTTAATGTAATATTTTTTGCCTTAAGGCAAAGAGAGGGATAGAAAGAAAAATAAATAATCTTCCGTTTATTTTTACTCTCATTTTTTTTTTACTTTTGGCATTTTTGTTATTAAAACTGTTCTTTCTTGGCTACTTCTGCGAAAAACAACAATGATAGCACCGAAAAAAATAAATGCACGAACAAAGAAAAAGGATTACCCAAAAAAATAGATGGAAATGAATCTGTCAAAAATATTTTTTGGTAAAAAACATTCTGCTATTATTATTTTTGTGGTGGTTATTTTTGCTTCGGGAAACAATATATTTTAAAAAAGCGAAGGGGAAAATAATAATAATGACTCGGCTAAGGTTAAAATTTTTATCTCCAAAACGATTTATCAGTGAGTGATTTGTCATAATTTGCAACAATAAAAATATCTTTAATAACACAGGATCCTAAAAATTTGAATATTTGTAGATTCCCTGCAACGTCCATCTTCAATGGCTCAGCAACAAGTAGAATCTGAATCAATGACACAATTCGTTGCTGATACAAATGCAGTGGCTCCTATGGAGTCATCAAAAAATGTTATTGAAGAAGCATTGATCAAAGATGAAACAGATTCCCCTTCCAGCACAAATACAACTTCAGAATCAAAGGAATCTGATGCTGTTGAAGAAGAAAAACAGCCAAAACGAAAATTTGATGCTCGTGCAGATGAGCTATTTCGAAAACAGATGAACGAAATTGAACAAGAAATTAATCGAAGAATACAAAATCGAAATGTTCGAAAAGTTAGTTATCATTTTTAATATAAGGCTTGACATTTAACTGGTGAAGGGGTATCTATAATCATCATTTTTGGGATACGCAATTTGGTCTTCTCAATTTTCAAATTTCACTTTTTATAAAACTAAAGTACCTAACCCTTAATAAAGCTTCTTCCTATAATAATTTCTACATCTATCTTTGCTCTCTTAATTTCTTTCTTCAATGCTTCATTTCAGTTAAATGAAGAAGAATTATCGCAATTATTGAATGAAACAGGATTTGGAAATTTCGTTGAAGCTGGAAAACCAACGTTTGAAGTATCTGAGCAGGTCAGTAACATACACACATATTTCTTGATATCGTTTCGGTGCCGTTATTTTTCATTCGTCAAGATCATTGTGTTATTTTTTGCGAATTAACTTTGCTTCTTTTGTGCTTGTGACTAACTTCTTTTTTTAAAATTTGATATATATATTTTTGGTTTTATAAAATTTAAATAAAAAAATATTGCAATTTTAGATGGGTCATTTAATTCGAGAACCCTCTCCACCTCCAGCAGCTCCAAAGAATCCAACATTGAATCAACTTCGTTCATCCTTCTCCCCGCCAGATACACGACAACCTTCACTGCTTGGATCAGAACCATTCCCCCAGCATTCACAATACCAACAGCAACAGTCGAATCCATTGCAAGGATATCCATTTTCATTTGGAAATGTTCAAATGGCTCAGCCACCATCTGGACCAGCAATGGCACCATTTATGCCATCATCGACGGCATATTCCGTACAACATGATCTTCAACCTCGACAAACAACTCCAGTAGGGTATATTCCGGGCCTAGATCCACCCCCACATTTACCCGCTCCACCAATTGATCTTCAATCTTCAACATCCTCTTCATCTTTGATAATGGATAATGGGCTTTCATCATCGTCATCATCATCA
Organism: Panagrolaimus sp. LJ2400; assembly: GCA_024447215.1. Taxonomy (NCBI): domain Eukaryota; kingdom Metazoa; phylum Nematoda; class Chromadorea; order Rhabditida; family Panagrolaimidae; genus Panagrolaimus; species Panagrolaimus sp. LJ2400. The sequence goes on from JAMRYA010000013.1 coordinate 747,823, forward strand.
ACGGCTTTACCAAATCCTTCAACAATTACCCCAGAAATGGCTGCAGTGCTTTTAAAACAAATTCAAGAAAGCAATCCACAGCTTTTATCTTCCCTTGGGCTAGTGCCAGTAAATCAAACTCAAGAAAAAAAGGCCAATGAAGTCCCAAGAATCCCTGCACCGCCATCAGTTTCGAGTGTCTCCACGACAAGAAAGAATGGTGGCGCCAATTCATTTCATTCAAATGGTATTCCTTCAACTTCAAATTCTGGAATAAGTGAAAACGGGTGGAGTCAAATTGATAAACGCCATAGCATTAATGGGGATCAAGCGCCATCAACAACTCCAGCAACAGGGGCAACAACGGGTCAAGAAAATAATAAAGAAAATAATTCACAAGAGCCAATTTGGGTTATGAGGTTTGTTTCCTCACTCTTGCAAAGCATTGTAACTGAGTCATAAAAATTTTAGAGATTCATATTTAAAAAGGTTACAACGTGAAGAGCAAAGAAACAAAGAGCTTCAAAATGGTACTGCGGGTTCATCATCACCGGGTATATCTTTAGATAACCAAAAATATTGTAGCTCCAAAATACATTATAGGCTTAATAAATGGTGTTGATGAAGAGCAAGAAGAAACAGATAAATTGCTGCATAAAGATCACAATGTCGATATTGAAGAACAAATAAAAACAAATGTAAAGAAGCCAGTATCAGCTAAAAAAGAAGGTAAGCTAATTTTTCTAACCTATGATTTTCAAAACAAAGCTCTGTAAAGTCAAAGTTTTATTATAAAAGCTATTATACAAAATTTTTTGACATTCGAAATTTTGATTTTACAGAATTCTACTTTTAACCTTAAAAATTACCGTACTTCTAAAAACGCCTTTTAAATTTGCCTCTCCTCGTTTCTTTTTTTCATTTTTTTAACTCAGTTTTTTAATATACTCTTTTTTACGCTGAACTTTTACTTTTAACATTCATCCCAGAAAAAGAAGCACAAATTTTTTATTATTACAAAATTTTGATTTTTTCTTTTTTTTTTCTTGCACGCTCAAAGCCGCTGCTGCAGTTTTTGGGGGTTTGATTAATCTAATTTTTTGGTAAGTTAAATTCACACATATGTTTTTCTTATTTTTTGGTAAAGCAAATATCTATCGTAGTACTTGAGTTAATCAATTTTTATTTCCCTTTTTTATTGCTTTTTTGTGGCATTGCTGAAAACTTATTTAAAGAGGCTATCATCGTCGATGAAAAAGAAAGTGACACTTCGGCACACACACAAAATTGTTTTTTAGTTGTGGTTGTCCCCATGTCCTGTTTCCTCCTTTAACAACAACTTTAACTCATTTTTTTCTTAAAATAAAAAAAATTCATATTGTGATTTTAACAAAAATGTTTGTGCTGCTTTTTTATTAACAAAGTTTTTAATATTGTTTTTTTTTTCGGAAATCTCAAAAACTAAATTAAAAAATTTATTCAAATTATTTTTAGTAATGGTTCATGAACCTGCAGTTCTGATCGAAGGTGTCCTCTTTCGCGCGAGATATCTTGGCTCAACCCAATTGACATGTGATGGCCGACCAACTAAAAGTTCAAGGATGGCACAAGCTCAAGAAGCTGTTGCAAGAGTTAAAGTATGTCTTGAACTCAATACAGTATTCAACAAAGATTACTGTAATAAATGGTTATAGGCTCCAGAAGGTGAAATTCAACCAAGTACAGAAATAGATTTATTCATTTCAACAGAAAAAATTATGGTTCTTAACACAGATTTACAGGTAGGTTTTTGTTGTTGCTATTTCAAACAAAAAGAACAGCCTTAATTTGGCTATTTGCTTATTTATTATTTTTTTGATTTCTCTTTTTTCAAAAAAAGAGAGAATCAGCCGTCCTCTTTAAGTCCGCGTTAAATGTCCGTTCTTTCAACTTCTTCTGACTGATTACAATGACACACTTCTGTTATCTAATAAATGTATATACAAAAAAAGGCACAGCAACAAATGGCTTGCTTTTATTGCCATATATTTTCTATACTTCTAAGAGAAATCCCTTTGTTTGCTTTAAATTTTAAATCTCTGGGTATAGTGTATTATCCAAAGACATGTAAAGCTTCAAAATTTTCCCTTTTGTGTTTTTCTTTTTAAATTCAAAGTCCGTTTGTTTTTCAGCGAATCTCTGAAACTGATGTTCGACAGGTTTGTACATTTTTTAATTAATTAAGCATTTTATCATTGTTTAGTAGTTTTTTTATGTTTTCTTTTTAACACATCCTTTCCTTATCAACAGCTATCTCTTCTTCGCACTCTAAAAGTTTACCCGTTTTTTGTGTTGTCCTGTGTTAACTGTAAATCTTAAAAATTAGATTAGCTTTTTTGCACTATTTGTTATTCCATTTAAGTTTAATACATAGTATCGCTTAAATCTATGGCTTTAGGATATCTTAATGGATCATGCCCTTCGTTCTATATCATATATTGCGGATATTGGTGATGTTGTTGTGCTGATGGCTCGTCGAATGCCACAAGGCTCTTCAACGAGTAGTGATGAAGAAGATCTTGAAGTACGAAGAACCCCGAGAGTTGTTTGTCATGTCTTTGAATCTGAAGAGGCTTCATTCATTGCACAATCAATTGGACAAGCATTTCAAGTTGCATATGTTGAATTTTTACGTGCCAATGGTATTGATGATCCTGCATATCTCAGAGAAATTGATTATCAGGTATCTTGTTAATTGTGACATGGAAATTATACTTTAAAATATGCCAATTTTTAGGAGGTTTTGAATAGCCAAGAGCTGCTTGGTGAAGAATTGGATCTATTTTCAAGTAAAGAAACACAAAAAGATATTGTAATTCCAAAGAAAGTTGGTGAAGCTCTTGGGGTTGTGGTTGTGGAATCGGGCTGGGGGTCAATGTTGCCTACGGTGGTTGTAGCAAAAATGGAACCAAATGCCCCATCTGCAAGATCAAATCAACTAAATATTGGTGATCAAGTATGTCATCACCTCTCGTAAATTTGAAAAACAAAGGAAATTTTTTTAGATAATTGCAATAAATGGGATTTCGCTTGTTGGGTTACCACTTGCAAAGGCACAACAAAATATTAAAAATGCCAAAACTTCTACCGCTGTTCGATTAACAATTGTTTCAACACCTCCAGTTGTGGAAGTTCGAATTAAACGTCCTGATACAAAATATCAATTAGGTTTTAGTGTACAAAATGGTGTTGTAAGTTTTTTTAATTACCTGTACTGCAATATCGTTATCTGAATTCATTCCTTTTTTCAGATATGTAGTCTTCTTCGCGGTGGTATTGCTGAAAGAGGTGGAATTCGGGTTGGACATCGAATAATCGAAATTAATCATAAAAGTGTTGTTGCAATTCCGCATGAAAAAATTGTAAATATGCTGGCAACAGCTACCGGAGAAATTCATATGAAAACAATGCCAACTTCAATGTTCCGGCTATTAACTGGACAAGAAGTACCAAATTATATTTAATTATAAAACTCGGATGTGCTGGTAAAGTTATTATTTCATCTATTCAGTTTTTTCTTCTCTCTTTCTTTCTCTCTCTCCTTTTCTTTGGCTTCTTTCAAATGTGGAAAAAACGTTTGAACTATGCTCAGTTTTTCCTGTACCGTATACAATTTTTATTACGTTGTGTTGTTCTTTTTTGTGAAATTATATTATTTTTGTGTTTTATATTTTAAAAACAGAGTTTTTGTTTGATAATAAAATGTTTCTAACGTTTTTTAAACTTTGTGTTATAGAAAATATCACTAGCTGCTAAAATGCATGTAATAATTATAATCCGCATCAAAGAAACTTCTCGAGTTTTACTAGTGAACTTAATTTTTATAATTCCAAATAGAAACAAAACTTTCAAAAAAATAAAATTTATTCAAAAAATACAAACAAAAAACAGATTTTCAAAATTCAAGCAATAAATTACAAATACACATTTGATTAATTACGGTACAAGTATATTTTTTTCGACTTCCATGGAATAATTCACATTTTTGTAATCCAGAATTTGACAGAACTCGATGAACCAGCATTTGATCTTTTTGTCCTTTGAAGATGGCAGGAATTTTAATATAATACGATGAAATTAAATTATTATCTTTGTTATTTGAATTCGATATTTTTTGTTTTGCCAAAAAATTAAGGCCGAAAAGAGATTTAAACTAACTCCGCAAATCATTCGAATTACTTTGTATCTTTGACTAATAAATGGTAATTTGTCTCCTTGGACAGAAATGCGAATAGACAAGGCGAATTTGCGAAAATTGCTTTCATTGTTTTTGACTTTAAAGCAACGAAAATTCTCCGGCAAATGGAATTTTTTGATTATTGTTGTTTTTCTGTGAGTCAGCAGTTTAACTTAAAACCCTTCTAAATGTGCCAACGTCAGTTCTAAAAGATCCCTTAAAGTACAAAAATGTTTTACAAAATAAAAAAACTGTTGCCATTAGATCCCAAATAGAAACGAAACTTTACAAAAATAAACTTTATGCAAAAAACAGAAACAAAAAACAAATTTTTAAATTTTAATTTCAATTAAATTTCAAGTAATAAATTACAAATACACATTTGATTAATTACGGTACAAGTATATTTTTTTCGACTTCCATGGAATAATTCACATTTTTGTAATCCAGAATTTGAAAGAACTCGATGAAGCAGCATTTGATCTTTTTGTCCTTTGAAGATGGCAGGAATTTTAATATAATACGATGAAATTAAATTATTATCTTTGTTATTTGAATTCGATATTGTTGAAGGTTGATGTGATAATGAATTTGGTAAAGAAGGCTGCTGCTGGAATAAAACAAATTTTGGAGAAAAAATATTTTGATCAAGGAGCTGAATTCGTTTTGGATACGGTAATCGTTGTTGTTGATTATTGTGCGGTAATTGATGGCGAACATTTGGAGGTAATACTTTTAGAAGTAGATATTGAAGACGTGATAAAGCATTGCGTTGATAATATGATAATACGCCAGAAGATTTTTGATTAATTAAATGCCGTTTTTGAAGCGGTACAAGAAAGCCATAAACATAAACATTCAAAAATAATAAAATTAAACAGAAATATTGTCGTAACATTTTTTTGTTTTACTTTAGTATAAAAGAATGCAATAAAAATAATATTTGATTAACAAATGATACGTTTAAGCTGTATTACTTTTATTTTTGGTTTAAAACAAAAAATCAATAAAAATAGTTGATAGCTAACTATTTTATTGATGCAGGTCTAAGCTTAGACTTCATTCACTTTTTTTAGACTGTTACAAGGTGAGAAAAAGTTGGGGTAGTAAAAGAAAAACTGCAGCAATCTTTCAGAAAATTAGCTAATAGTTTGCAGTATTGCTTATTAGTAATCTAAAAATCAAAATTACAAAATTCTACAAGTTTATGAAGGTCGTAGATAAAAGCGTTATAATTTTTATTTTAAAGACAATATGTTTATGATTTTTTGTCCTTTTCGAAATATCTGTTATCCTCATTGAGATTTGTTTTTTTTGTTATTTCAAGTGCTGTTTTTTGCAGACTATTTTGAAACATACATAACACAGAGCAAGAAAGAAGTGCCTAAATTTTTTTGAAGAAATCAAAACCAACAATGTTGTTATTGACGTGATGAAATGAAGCAGCGATCGAAGTTGCAATCGACAAAAAGAATTAACTTTTTTAATGGTCCAAAAAATCTGTGTTTTAATATTTAAAAGAAATTCTTTACTAATTTTTTTAATTCGCCTGAATTTTTAAAGTTTTTGTGTTTAAATAACAGAGAATCCAAGATTAGTATAAAGCGTCAAAAGATGTCAACATTATTTAAAAAAGTCCATTTTGTGAACTCATTTAACAAAAAAATTTATTTATTAAATGTTGAAACACGAATTGTTTTACACACAGTAATATAATATTTAGAAATTGAAAACAGCGTTTAAACAAGCAATAATAATTTTGTCATAAATTAGCAATATTGTACAGCATGATTCATACTAACAAATTTTATACTCTAAGCTTTTAATCATAATAAACCACTGCCTAATTCATTCTTTAGTGGAATTAAAACAAAAAAGATGGAAGGTGGGGATGAGCTCGGGACCGAGTGAGGTTAGATGCGCATAATCGTTTTTAAACTGGTCCAGTGACCAAACCAGAGTGTTTGTGACTCACAAATCGTGAGCTGGGCATGAGCATCTAGACCAGTCAACTATTTCTATTTTTTTTATTATCTTGATTTTTGGTAACATTTTGGTATACCTGACACATGTCTATGAGTGTACAACGGTTTGTTTCAAATTTATCGTGGATGACTTCTTTGTTTGAATTCTACTAAGGAAAGAAAAAGAATGATGCCAGTTAATAGCAGAATACCAATTTTACAGTTTTGGGATTTTAATAGTGAAAACAAAAGATGAAATCAAAAGCAAAATTCTTTTTTTAGTAAATAGATTTTTTTGCAAAAAATGAAATATGTTTTTTGCGACGCATTGCTTTTTTAAAACATAAATAGCAGAGAAAAAAAGCGACATTGAAGGAAACTGGTGGCTAAATTTTGTTAAATGATGAAATCAAAAACGGCGATCGGTGTTATTGGATTTTGATCGACAAAAATGAAGTAAAGCTTTTTTGCAATGACCCTTCTTCAGCTGTTAAAAAAATGATATGTTTTAATATTTGAGAAATTTTTTGTACAGAATTTTGAATTACTTGAAAATGTTTAGTAATAAATTTGCAAAAGTTAAGAATAAAAAGTCATCAAAAGAAAATAAAGAATGCATCAATATATATTTCAAAAAATCTCATTTTGAAAACATATTTGATTAAAAAGTTAATTTTTAAGATACAAATCCTTACATAATAATATATCAGAGTGAAAAAATTCAATGTTTAATCAAATATAATTTGTTGAGTTTCTTGTAACAACATTTCTTTCAAAACAGAAAAATGTTAAGAATAACCTTTAAAAAAATTCACCTATGTCAAAATTCTAAGAAAAATTGCTACGAATTTCTAATTCTTGTCTTGGGTTTCCTGTTAAGAATTTCACTGAGTTCTTAAATCGTTAATAATATTGTTTAAATGTTGACTGAAAAAAATCAAAACAACAAAGCTTAAAAGCATTCTTGTAAAAATTTTTAAGCAAACTTTCTGTTTATTTTTGTCGTAAAGTCTGTCAGGCAGTGCCAGCCTTATAACAACTTTTTTTTAAAATATTCATTTTATTCGAACATACATATGCGTATAAAAATACTGTAAATGAAAATATGCTAAACAAAAATGATTTACTCAGAATGAGAAGATTGAAAGAATTTCATGAAATCAACAAGTTTTTGAGTTTCTTCAAGTGTAACAGAATTGTAAATGGAAGCTCGAATACCTCCAACTGAACGATGCCCCTTTAAGCCAATCATTCCAGCAGCAGTTGCTTTTTTGAGGAATTCAGCTTCAAGTTCTGGCTTTCCTTCAACAGATCCAACATGGAAAGGAATATTCATACGGCTTCGAAAATCTTTGTGAATATTATTTACAAAGAAATTTCCAGAATTATCGATTGTTTCATAGAGGAGTTGACTCTTTTGGGCATTGACTTCTGCAAGTCTTTTAACACCGCCAATGTCACGAATCCATTCAAGCACAAGATGGGTTAAATAAATACTGAAAAATTATATAGATAATTAATATTTTGTTGTAGAGATTACAGTATACCTATATGTACTTGGTGTATTATAGAGGGAGTTATTTTTATGCATCTCTTCATACGATAAAATGCTTGGTGTAAACGGATGATGCTTTCCAATAAGATCTTCTCGAACGATTGCAATTGTAAGCCCAGCAGCTCCAAGATTCTTTTGAGTTCCAGCGAAAACAACTCCATGCTAAAATTCTGTGATAATTTTACAAAAAACAAATTTGCATAAAAACAGACATTTGTAAAATCAAATTTTCGAGATAAGACATTCGATGAAACATCTGCAACAAGGGGGACATCAGGAAGTGTTTCGGGGGCTTTTGGATATTCAACACCATGAATGGTTTCATTGCTGCAGTAATAGAGATATGCGGCATCTGGATCTCTTTTCCATGTATCCCCTGCTGGAGCACCAAGGTATGGAGCTTTAGCTTCAAAAACCTTTTTAACAGTCAAATATTTTTCTGCTTCCTTTGCAGCATTATTTGACCATGATCCTGTTACCGCATAATCAGCAGTTGGGGATTCGGTATTTTTTGAGAAAGCTCTTAAATTTAATGGAATTCCTGCAAATTGTCCTGTTCCACCTCCATGTAATAATAAAATTTCATAATTGCCAGGAATTTCCCTATAAGAAATTTAAATGAATTTCAACACACAGTGCTTGGTAGCGTCTACAGTAGGAATTACAAATATACTGTAGCAACTTCAAAAAGCTTACATTTGATCTCGAAGAAGTTTTTTTGTTGAATTAACAATATTCCCAAAATCACTTGATCGATGACTCATTTCAAGTACACTAATTCCCGTGGTTCCATTGTAATTGAGGAACTCTCGTTGAGCTTTTTCCATGACAGCTTCAGGCAGCTTAGATGGACCTGCGCCAAAGTTAAAAGTTTTACCCATCTTTCTTATTTAAACAAATTTCTGCAAAACAAGAATTAAAAACCAACAATGCAAAAAAATAAGATGGGAGAAAAGCAAAGGAAAAAAATAAGAAAATGGTCAGTCAAAAAAAATAGTGATAACGCGGTTTTTTGTTTTCATTCAATAAAAAGCCGAAGGCAAACGGACGACCCAGAAAAAAAAAGAGAAAAATGGAAAAAAAAGAAAGGTTTAAATGATTGTTGTCTACGTACGCAATTTTAAGAATAATATTTTTACAAAAAGATTGATTGTTTTCATATATATGTTTTGAGAGCAATCTGATAAACGAAAGGCAGGTACGCAATGGGTGCAAATCATAAAGGAAGAAAGAAGTTTATATTTCCAAAAGACTGTTATAGTTCGGCTGTTATAGTCCCCCCCCCCCCCCCCCCCCCATGTTTTGATTACAATGAGCTTGCACCGTCGACAAGCGGTTTATCAATTTGTTCTACATCAAGACCTCTTCTTAATTATGTATCCAGACTCTCTAATCTTCATTAATCAGTAACTGCAAGTATCTTTGGCAATCATGCTAGCCGTTTGTTTGCCATTAACTGGGCAGCTAACATGATGCATTTGCTACAACTGCTTGCAAATAAACCTGGGTATGAGTACAAATAACGAAAAAACAATTTTATTACTATTTATACCCAAAAATTATATCTATTGCATCATTTAAAAGAAGGAGAAATGGGAGTTTTAAAGCCAAAAAAGTCACGTATTAATTAATTATAAACAGGAAATTATAAAAGAATTGAAAACTGTACGTATTTCGGTCATTCTATGGTCATTCTATTGATAAAAATACATCCCCCGACCAAGGCTTGGATGTTGAGTCAAAACAGCCGCAGTCAGTCAACCCAACCACAAAAAACTTTCCTCAGTCGGTTTTCAAAAACTTTTTTTCTTTTTCTGTTTTGCTCAGCCGGACGCACAATACAAAAGTTGGATGCGTGGTTGTTGGCTGCAACAAAAAAAAGTTTTTGCCAGTCACTCCAAAAAAAGAAAACGGTTTTGGAAAGTCACTTTTTGTTGCTGCTGTTCATTTAATTTTTTGAGAGAAAATACAAGTATTTATATTTTTCGTACATATTTTTTTTCACAGGGGGGAGTACGTTAAAAAAGTTAATTTCTGAAATAAAAAATTTTTTTCACTTTTTTTACAGTTTTTGTTCAGAATTTTTTGGGGAATCTTTTTACATTACAAATTTTTTGGTTTCAGGATTCTGGAGCCAGAATCCGAGATACAGATGCCAAAAATTTTTTTGAGAAAGACAGACACTTCGATTCAGTTTTTCATGCTGGTTCAGAATCTGAAAAAAAAACCCTGGTTCCCCTCTATAACTATTTTTTTATTCTGCATTATCTTTTTTGTGTTTTGCTTTTTAGTTACTTTGTTAAAAAAAATTTAAAATAAATATTCAAATAATCATATTTTAATATCTATCCTCTATTTGATGACGTTCAAATGCATTAACTATTGTTTACAGCAAACTTTTGACATTTTCCATTTTATAATTTCTTATAAACAAGTGTTATAGAAAAAAAATGTTTTAATAAAAGCTTATCGATAATTTATTTTTTTCTCTCAATGCAACTGTTTTGAATAGTAAAAAATGACTTTCCAAAACCGTTTTCTTTTTTTGCAGTGACTGAGCAAAACTTTTTTTTGTTGCAGCCTGCAGACGGACAAAAAATGTATTGACGAGTAAACAAAAATGAAAAACGGTTTTCGTCAGTCAGGTGATTACTAGACAAGTGTTTCCAAGTAACCCCTCAGAGCCTCCCTTTTTTGTGCCTGGAAAGAAGAAAAGGACCACATCGTTTTGCCAAAAAAATAATAAAAAATGCGAAGGATGAAACTACAAAAAAATTAAAATTCATCATTGTAAAGTAGGATCATGTAATACAATTGAGTCATCATCATCATCCATTTGAGGCAATTGTAAATCATTGATCATGTCAGGTAAAGCATCCATAGCTATTTGGTAGTTGAGTATACGAGTACAAAAATGAGCAAATGAAAATATTTTTATATTTTATCAAAATTTATAACTATATAATATTTAAAAAAACGAAAACCACAATACGTTGAATCTGAATCGAGAATTATTGCTGCACGACAAATAATGCTTCCAACCCTTCAATTAGGTGGTCCTGTTCCAATGGAAAATATTTTAAAATATTGTCGACATCAAACTTATAATTCTTGTCCAACTTTTGATCCAGCTCATAAGTTTTCATTTTTTGGTCAAAATCCTCTACCAAATCCACCTCGAAATCCACGTCCTCGAATTCAACAACCACAACAATTTTGACAACTGAATCTTCCACATCTTCGATTTCCACATCTTTTTAATGCAAATCAAAGATTTCTTATTCCACGACTTCAATTTAGACCACGACAACTCCAACATAGACCAGGAAGACCATAATAAATTATTTCTTTATTATTACTGTTTGCTGTTTTTATTATTTTTAATGTTCAAAATTATATTTTTATTGTGTTAAAAATTTTTACAAATCTTGAAACTTTTTTAAAATATATTTTTGTAGTTTCATCTTTTCCTTTTTTTTGCATTTTTTTAGCAAACCGCAGTGGTCCTTTTTTCCCCTAAAAGCTTTCCTTCTTTCGCACCTCTTTCCAGACAACAATGGTACTTGGAAACACTTGTCCACCCATGAGTCAGATTGTGTGCAACAAAAGTTGTGCGCAGCATTTTTTTTTCTGCTGCGTGTGGTCGTAAGTCGGTCATTTCCTAGCCTTGCCCCCGACAAAAATAATAAATGTTATAAAAGATAAGATATGCAGGGCGTCATTGAAATCATTTATATTATTTTCCGAAGTTTTACTTTCAAATACAGTATAATATTTAAGCTGTAACAAACAAAACCTTTAATATTATTTCCAAGAAAATTCGTTATACAGTACAAAAGTCATCACTGTCCCATCAAGAAAAGTTACAGTTACCACAAAAAATAGAAATCAAAAATTTAAATGCATTACAGGAAAACAAAAAAACTAAAATCGAAAAATCTTAACGGTAACGGAATTTTTTCCTTGTAACTAGCTATATCGAAAAAATACTAGACTTCTCAAAATATTTTACAGTGTTTGGTTAAATAGCTCCTTGATACTGTTTTGATAATGATGGAATGAAGTTTTTTTTTCAGAACTACAATAATAACACCAAAAGTTATTTTTGGTAAAGAAGTAATACATATCTGGGTGTTAGTACTTTAAAATATTTTTGAATACCCCCTGCAGCTGCAGTTTACTCTCACTTTTTTCTTGAACCGAAACAACTTTCAAGAGTAGAAGAAAAAATATTTCAAGACTTTTTTTCAGAGCTAACAGATTTGAAGCAGCAGCATCTGTCAAGAAGATATAAATAATGCCAACTTTAAATAACCATGTTTTTATGGATGTTATTACGGAAGCTGTACGACAAAGTCATTGGCTTGGAAGCTTTGATCAAGTACTTAAAATTATTCTTTCTGGAAGAGAAGCGATAAATGCTTTTGCAGATTTATTAAAAATGACTCGATCTGTTTCTACGGTTAATGATACGCCTTCAAGAGTTGATATTACTTTTGTATTATAATCGCATCATTAAATTATTATATTTATTGACTGATTTTTAGATTAATGAAAAGATTTGTTTATCTATTTTAAATCGACATGGAAATTTTGGTTTACGTGTTATTGAAATTGCATTGCAGTTTACTCCAACACTTATATGCGATCGAATTCCAAATTGGATGCGGCCAGCTTTTAAAGAAGCACTAACATTTAATCGTATGTTTATATTTCCACAAAAAGATTTGTTTGATTTGTGCTTATATTTAGGAATAAATATGTTGGAAGTTTTAACAGTAGAGAATACAGCTGTCACACAGCTACATGCAATTGCAAAAAATGTTAAGCGATTAGTGGATCATAGTGGAAAACTAATTGGTAATAAAACAACTGGTTCATATGATTTTGTATATACTCGACAAACTAATTTAACCTGGACAAAGGTAAGTTATTCTATAGTACCTAACATATCTGTAGTAGATAAGTTTTAGAAATTTTTTTCTGATATGAAATTTGATACAAAAATATTAAAGATTGAAATAGAAGAAAATGAATTTGGATTCTTGCAAATTGAAAGTGGATTTAAAAATGTTACATGGAAGAAAAAGTAAATTTTGATAATATTTAACATTTTACCGTAGTTTTTATTTAGTCCAAGATTGAAGAAGATTGAAAAGCTTATTGTATTATTTACTCTTCACAAATCAAATAAACCATTTATTCAAGATCTTATTAATACTTTTATTACAACATTTCCGAGCCTTAAATCCCTGGTATTTGAAATAAGCTATAATTTTATTCATTCTGCTGAAGTATGATTTTTAATATTCACAATTTAATCATTTTTCTATCCATATACATTTTTAGATAGAAAAGCAACAACAAGGTCTTCCAAAAAAATTTACCAAAATGTTTACTGCATTTGAGAATGTTGAAGTTCCAGAACAAATGAATGAAGTTAAATTTTTATTGGAAGCTCATTGCACAGAAAGAATATATACTCGAGAATTAGAATGTCCATCTCGTTTGAGAAAAGCATTGGAATCCTATCGAATGATTACAGATGAAAAGAAAATATGTCAATGGCAGAAAACTTTTGATTACGGTAACAAGAAAAGTGCTAAAATTTTATTAAATGTATTTTTACGAAGAAGCCCGTTTGCTATTTAAATTCTTTATTTGTTTGTATTTGTTACTTCTGATCTCACTAAATTTTTTTCAAAATAAACTTTACCATACTTTTGTCACTGTTTTTGTGATACAGGAGAAATTATGATTGACATAATTGAAACAACAATATATAGAACTTAATAAAGCTTATTAACACTTTTATTGTACTTGCAATTAAAAAGTTATATACTGTTGATAACAAGGCAAAAAAATTAATTTATTTTTTATAATTATATTTTGCGTTTAAAACGGTCTTAAAACGAAATTGCCTACGTATTTTTTGGAGTGATTTTTTAAAATTATGAAAAAATTCGAGTTTGTTTTTTGGCGCGTATTTAAATATATTTTACTGTTGTAATTTATTACTGTTAATTAAAATAAAATTTAGAAAATGGATGACCGCATTCGACATCGTCTTATTCATCCAACACAAGACCAACAGCATCTTGCTTATGAAGAATATTATACTACACAAGAAATTGAGCAACCTTCGATGATTCCATATCAATATTCTCAACAACACCCGCAGCATCATCAACAACAACAACAAACAAGATATGTTACGGTACCACATTTAATTCAAAATCAAGCTTCTCCAACACCACCACCCAATATTGTGCCAAAGCAACCTTCAACAAGTCAACAAGTAGCACAATCATCAAAAATAACAGAACCAGTTGATTTAGTTTGTGAAGAAAATATCGGAAGATGTAAATCACCGGATGAATTTCCAGAATATGTTCCTGGAGCATGGGATGAAGTTCGACAGCATAAAGTAATAATTATGTAAAACTTATAAAATTTAATGCATTCTTTTATAGTCAATTGCACCAGGAAAAACTGCAATGCGATTTCGAACTGAACTTGATTCTGGTGATGTAAAACTTGTCAATGAACTCGGACAATTAACTGTAGATAATTTATTAGATTATATGAAAAATCTTCAAAATAATGCATTTTTACTTGGTGAAGAAGAAGGTAATATTTTTATTCATTTGTTGTTGTATTGTACTGTACTCTTTTTTAGCAAAAGAATTTCAAAGAGCAAAATGTTTGGGAATTTTTCAAAAGTAACTTTATTTTCACATTTTATTATTTACTTTTTTGTTTACTTTTACATTTAAATATCGGATGATTCTATTGATAAATTTGGGACTAACAAATCATATCGACTTTCAATTAATTTAAGTTCTCGTTGAAATGCAGTTGGCTTAAATTCTTCACTATCATTATATGCATAAGCAGCTCCAGAAGTTCTTTTTAGCAGCGCTTGTAGAGATGCAATAACATTGTTAACAGCAGGTTTAATTTCTCCATTTAAATCATCCAACCATACAATTAAAAGTGATGCAAAAATATCACCAGTTCCAACAAATTGTCCTCGAATAAGTGGTATTGTGAAACGGCAACGTTGAAAGCTACCATTTTGAAGTTTCTTTGATGCATAACAATACATTCGAGAATTATCATTTGAAATAAGTCCTGATGTTACAACAATAATTGAGAGATTTGGACACTGTGTATGAATTTTTGATATCGCATCGAGGCATTCTGCTTCAGATGTAACTTGAATTCCAGATAGTTCAGATAATTCAAAGATATTTGGTGTAATTATATCAGCAAGTGGTAGAATTGTATCACGATAAATTGGCATTAATTCTTTTGGAGCATACTGTAATCATTATTATTACTTTTAAATATGTGCTTTAAAAACTTACATATTCTCCCGCATCTCCCAAAACTGGATCACAAACATACAAAAGATCTTTATAAAGCATTTTTAAATCAGATACGATATTTGCAATTGTATTAAGAAAAGTTGGATCGCCACAGTATCCAGTAAGAATATGAGAATATTTATTTATTCCATTTTCTTTTAATCCTTGATATAGAGTATCCAAGTCGTCTTTTGATAGCCTTTGACCTCTTACAACTTTATGACCTAAAATTATTTCCAGTAAAAATAAAAGTTTTTTATTAAAATAAGTCTTACCAGTATGTTGTGAAAATTGTACAGAATTAATAAAATCCACTTCGAAACCATGTAATTGAAGAGGAAAGACACTGCATTTATTTCCAGCATATCCACTTACAACATGTGATTGAATTGATAAAACTCGTTTATTCACTCGTTCTCGTTTAAGACGTTCTTCTGCAGTCTTCATTTTTTAAAACTGCTTTAATGTTGAAGAAAAATGCCTAAAACAAAATAGCTTTAAAAGCGTTTTATAAACATAAACATTCATCAAATGATTAATCATTCAATTTTTATCAAGAAATTTTTGTGTTTCGGAAATTATTCATTTTTGCATTACAGCAAAAACTAAAAACGGTGAGAAAATATTACATAGCTAGCAATATACACATTCATAATGCGTACAATGGGGTGCTGCTGTTTTTAAAAAAAGCAAAAAAAAGCTTTGTAAAAAACGCTTTTTCATGTCCCCGAGAAACAAAAACGTCAAATGCAAGCATGCAATTTTATGTTAAGTCCCCCTACTTGAAAACGTTAATCCCGGTTTTTTATGGTAATCAAAAATATAAAAATTGAAAACAAAAAGTGCCGCCAGAAGGAAAAAAAGATTTTGGTTTGTTTGAAAGATGCGAGTTTTAAAAAAGGACTATCTAAAATTGGTCTTTGCTTTATGTTAAACAAGTCTTGTACCGAATTGATGGAATACTTGATGAACAAATTTCTTCAAATCCTTGCATCATCATATCCGCAAACATTTTATTAATGAAAGTAAATAACTTTAAATCTCTGTGTTTATTATATTTTAAACGATTTAATTTTGATTAAATTTTTAATCGAACAAAAAAAAGATTGCTGCTTTTTCACGGCGTTTTTGCTGAAAGATGTTCAACTGTCAAAAAACATATTTAGCTGTTAGAAAAGAAGAAAACGAAGATATACAAAATTCAATGCATTGCAGTTTGCTATTACAACGTTTAAAAGGTGCGGCTCGTACGAAAAATTCTATAACTAATTTTTGTCCAAACTTATTTTCTAAAATGGCTCCAATAATACAGCTGCAATCTGAAAATGGTTAGATTTTTTGTTGTTTTCTCATTACTTTGATTAAATAAAAATATTTAGATATGAAATATGCCGTTCGAACAGCTGCAAGCATATTAAGAAGCGGTGGTATTATTGCTTTACCAACTGATACAATTTATGGTGTATCAACTTTAGTTAAAAATTCTGAAAAAATATATAAACTTAAACAGCGACCACATGAAAAGCCATTGGGATTATTTGTTGGAAACTTTGAACAAATTGAAAAGTATTTATTTTAAGTTTTTGTGCTATTTCATATTTTATTTTTATGATATTTATAGATTCTCAAATGTTACGGTACCTACTTCACTTCTCAATGAACTTCTTCCAGGACCTGTAACTTTAATATTTCAAAGATCTTTGGAACTTCCAAATGACTTTAATCCAACAACTGAAAATGTTGGAATAAGAATTCCTCAACAGGAATTCGTACAACTTTTAACTCAAGAATTCCCGGATGAACCAATCGCTCAAACAAGTGCAAATCTTAGCGGAACACCTGAAAGCCCACTTTGTATTGAAGTAAGTTATTTTAGTGTAACATTGTAGATGCTGTAATAAATTTAGCATTTTTAGGATTTTAAAAATCTTTGGTCATCTTTGGATTTGATTATTGATGCCGGACCAATTATTCAAAATCAAGGAAGTCGAAATGGAAGTACAATCATTGACTTGAGTGTTAAAGGAGAATTTAAAATTCTTCGAGATGGATGGTGAGTCTCTCTGTCTAATAGTGCTTTGTAATAACCGTTAATTTTAGTGCCAAAGATCAAACTATCAAAACTCTGGAAGAATATGGGCTAATTGAACATAATGAATAAACTTTCAAATTTTATTATAAAATTGTTAATTATCGTTTACATATCAATCAATTACCTATATATGTATTTGTTAAGTTTAATATATTTTTGCGAATAAATTTTATTATGCTGAAACTTTATCTACAGTATGCATTTCAATGTTTAAGCTAAATCTGTAGTTTCTTTAAAAGACTTACAGTAATTCTGACTTATTTCAAAGAAGTCAAAAAAATAAAATAAAGGTATTTATTTTTATAAAAATATGAAAGATAAAAATCTATAAATAAACAAATTAGTTGTTTTAAAAATATAATTTCAAGTAGGAGCAGAGTAAAATATAAAATAAACACAACTATTATAAGAGAGAAAATTACCCGACAAAAGAAACGGTGGCAAAACTCATGAAATTATTACAATTAAAAGAATTTTTTATGCTATATTTTTTAATGTAAAAGGTATGAAAGTATTTGTATGTTTGAAACCTAAAGATTTTTCTTGCAGTAATTAGGAATATGTAATAAAAACTATTTAAACTATTTAGGTGGGAATAAACCAGGTGCTTGACTGGTGAGGTAATTAAATTGACTGAGATCACTACCAGGAAACATCTAAAAATAATGAATGATTGTTAAATTGGATATAAAAGTAAAAACAAACATGTCGAAGCATCATTTGTTGTTGTAGAAAATTTAATTGAGCCCCTTGTTGTGCTGATAATTGATTAGTTGCAGCAGCAGTTGGAATAGCAGGAGGTGGGGGTTGCTGATGAGGTTGTTGTGGTGGGCCCATTTGAGATGGTCTTTGCATTGGTCGAATATTATTAAGTAAGTCCATTGGATTTCCGGATGTTCCAGCTGTTATCGATCTTCCCGGTAATATTCCAGATGACGAGGGTATCGGAATTGAAGAAGAGACTTCCGTTTTAATTGACTGGAGTTCATGAATTTTATGTTGTCGATTTAAGTCTTGTTGTTGTAGTTGTTGTTGAGAGGGTAGAACTTTTGATGAAGATGGAATGGGAGATAAGCCATTATTTGGTGGAAAACCCTGTGCCACGGGGAATGGTAGTTGTTGTTGTTGTGGAAGAGGTTTTGGTGGAGTTGCAGCAGCCACGGATGCGGCAGCAGCGGCAGCTTGTTGAAAGATGGGATTTGTAGCGAAATTTGGATTAAATTGTGCATTAAAAAATAGTCCAGGGGGAATTGCACCCGCAGCCGCTGGAATGCCCGCAGGGAATCCAGGAAATGCACTGGCAATTGAAGATGCCGAAATCGGAATTGTTGGGGGTGGAATTTGTTGTTCAGCAAGTTTTTGACCGATATTTGAGAATGATGGCATTGTTGGTAGCTTTTCGCGGGCAACTGCTTCAAGGGCAGGACTTGGAGGTCCTCCATGCATTACTGAAGGTACTTTATTTAAACCTTCTATTGGAGGATATGTCTAAAAGTATTTTTCAATTCAAATTGGCTTTTTAGATGTGCAGAAACTTACCACTTCTTTCTGTAATGTCGGCGCTGCATCATCATCAGAAACGGGGGATTTTTCTTTCTTTGGAGCTTTAACATTTTTAAATAGCGCATCCATAGATTTCTTTTCAATCAGTTCTTGCTCCAACTTTTTACATTTTTGACATTCTTCATTATATGGCTCTGTTTGGGTTGCGATTTCTTCTTTTGAAACAGCCATCCCATCCACATGGGAATTCAGTAAATGATTATTTACATCTGACATTGCCAAAAAACGATAACCGCATTGCTGATGCGGACAACGAATATATTTATCTGTCGTAACCTCATGCAGCACTTGAGGAGGAGATTTATGCCGATGTTTATGAGCAGATTTGGCAGGAGATTTTGTGTCATCATCTCCTCGACTTCTTTTTGGGCCACGTGGTTTTGGTGTTACTTCTCGTTTATCATCTGAATCTTCATTATTACCTTTCTCCTTCTCGGCTGCTGCGGCTCTGTAAAATATTTAAAAGTTTTTGAATTCTCATAAAAAGTAGTATTAATAAAAACCTTTTTTGAATTTGATTATTATGAATAATTGGTGGATTCCCATCCGAAAGCACACCGTGATAAACTTGCCCACGAAAGTTTGTTGTAAATGTAAAAGTATGCCCGGAAGTTGTTGCAGAGCGACTTAATATCATTATATTAATTGTGTAATATTGATTTTGCTTCATCGTTGAAACATCATCCGTTTCTTCCATTAAATCTGTACAATTTGTTGAAGCATCAACCATATTTTGCTATAAAAAATAGACTAGTTTTTAATCAATGCAAAAAAATATAAACCGTTTTTCGCTTTTTTGGAGTTGATTGTGTAATAGAGGATTTAAAAAAATTTTTAATCATTGGTTCACTTTCTCCCTCTTCCATATTATCATCATCCATTCCCATAAATAAGTCTTTTTTTGTTGCGGCTCTTGTTGATGATGAAGAACTTGATGAATGATAATCTAATCTGGATTTAATTTCTGGGGATATCCTATAAATACTCATTCTCTTTCATTTTGAGAAAGTTAAGATACAAACAATTACTTTTTATTATCGTTTTTCTTATCATCATTAATTCCATTATTTTTTTTACTATTTGATGATGGCATATTATCTTCATCATCGTCACTGCTGTCATCAATTCGAAGCCCTCGATCTAAGCCGTCTTCTTCATCACCGTACATATCTGTTAATACCGCCTATAATTAATTTTTAATTTTTAAAATTTCCTTCATAATTAAAAAGCACGAAATTTTGAATTAATTAAATTAATTTTAGAAATTTATGCCGTTAAATATTTAACGGAAATAACATATTTGTACATAGATCACAGAAAAAAAAGTTGTTAAGTAAAAAATGCAGCCGTTCGTTGTGAGATTCTTAAATTAAGAAGGCCGAGACAGAGGCAGAAAACAGAGAAAGAATCCTCTGTAGTATCATCTCTTCTCTTTTCACAGAAAGTGGAAGAAAAAAGTTGGCTAAACTTTAAAAAACAAAAAATGCAAAATCAAAGTAGCCATAAAAAAGCCTTGTGCCAATAATACAAGTTTGCCTAAAAAAGAAAAACAGAAATAGACTCCTTCCTTCTTTGCAGACTTCTTTTGCAGGTGAAAAAAACATTAAAAAGTATTGATAATTTTTTTGCTCAAAGTAATAATAATAGTACATGTATTTTGCTATACACTAATTACAGTTGTCAAGGAAACGGATTTTTCCTTCTTTGAACATATCTTTCTTTTATATGTATGCTTGTAAATCTGTGTTTTGTATGCAATTAGCTCTTTTTTTAATGCTTTTTATTTTTTGTAAGTCAAGAAAAAGTAGTAATAATAAGCCATTAAAAATATTTGTCAAATATAATCTTGACGCCATTTTTTGATTGTATATCATATTTTTTTTGCTTCCTTGAATAACTCAAAAAAAAAGTTTACCAAGGTCGTAAGTTTAAAACATTCTATATGACAGACGCATATAAAAATTCATAAGCAGCAGACAGACGGTTGTTTTTGGTGTTACAATAAAAAAATGCGTTCAATGCAGTATCATGACAATTAACTATCTTTGATTGCCGGAAAAGAAGATCTAAAAATAAGCAAGCAACTGCAAGTGTTCGCAAAAAAAATACACCTCAAATTGCCGCCATGAATGTTGCTGCATGCATGAATTTTGTTCAGCTGTGTGCAAAATGCGTTCGTTCGTTGGTCAATTATTTTCCGCCGGACATTGAAGAAAAAGTCTGGCGCCTGGAATGAGCGGGGTTTTATTTTTTTAAAAAAGATGCTTATAAATATGACATCTATTTTACACATTTAATACTTTTTTTGAGTTCTTGATACTTGTGTATAAGCTTATATGTATGCTTTTTTAACTTCTTCTCCAAGAAAACAGTTTATTTTTTGCTACCCCCTTTAATTTACATCACTTTATACTCTTTTTCCATTACATTTATTTTTTAAGATCATTATACCTTTATTTATCTATTTTCTCATATTGTAAATCTCTTATTTTCCTTTCTTCTTACGGTAAGTCCATTACTATGCTCCTTTTTTAGGAGGTTGACCTGACAGGATATTATTGGTAGATCCCTTCCATCTTCGGCAGCAGCAATAGCATGAAAAAAATTGAAGCACCCATAAACCGCGCGCCTTTTTTTAGCACTGGAAATGAATGGATGGAAACATCTTCTTTTTTTCAAAAGATGTTTAAAAGATGATAATAATTTTTAAAAACTTTGGCGCTTCCAAAAAAAATGTGACTAAAAATGGTCGTTGGAATTTTTTATAGAGCGACCTCGAAAAATTAATAGCTGGTTGCCTTAGCTACATTGAAACCTAATCTATCTGGCCTGTCTTCTTGGGTTTGGGAATATTGGAATGTCTGACACCTGCTTCTTCTTCGCTTTTTTTATTTGCATAAACTATACTCATTATTTTTTGGGTCTATATTATTTCGAATAAAAACGGTACTTGGATTTCATTTATTGTTGCAGTTTTTATTTAATTTATTTTAAGAAAATAACTTATTAGTTTTTTTTTGTCATTTGTTAGCCTTCTTTTTTTGTTGTCCTTAATAAATGATTTGTTTTTTTTTGTGCAGAAATAACAAAAGTATGTATTAGGCGCCCAATCGTCTTGGTGGTCATTGCTTTTTGCTGTTGTCCTTCTTTCCTGTCAACAGTCCGCGCCAAAAAAATTTGGTGATATTCGGCGCGGTAAAAAATTTTGTTTTTGCGCGCCGCTTTTTTCTTATTAATTTGTTCTTTTTTTCGTGCTCTGTTTTCTGTTATTTTTTTTAAAAATTATATTATATTTTAGGGTATCTCGTTGAACTCAAACCATCGTACAGTAACACTAAGGATGCCAAAACGTAAAAGAACTAATGATGATGAAGAAAACTGTAAGTTATCTTTTTACAGTGTCTTACAGTACTCTGATTTAATCTCTTTTTTTATTAGGTAATCCATTTCGCCGATATTCTTTGGAACTTCACAAGCAATCAAAACGTTGTAAGCGTGATCCTCCTTCATTGATGATAACACCTGATTTTGGGTCACCTAAAGAAGTATGGTCTCTTATATGTTCAAAGGATGAAATAAGTGAACGAGATTGGAAGGGCTTAAAGAAGCAAGAACATATTACAAATCATTCAAGATGTATGATTGTTGATTGGTTGATGGAAGTTTGTGCATCTCTTAAACTTCATCGAGAAACATTTCATTTGGCAGTTGATTACTTTGATCGATATTTATGTGTCTCAAAAGAAATCCCTCTTGAACAATTACAACTTGTTGCAACTTCAGCTTTAACAATTGCATGCAAATTTGAAGAAATTTATCCGCCAAAAATTTCTGTTCTTGCTGATTACACTGATGGTGCTTGCAGTGCTAATGATGTTATTGTATATGAACAAATAATGCTTCAAGAACTTGATTGGAATTTTGCTCCTGTTACAGCTGTACATTGGTTAGCATTATATCTTCAAATTCTTTCCAAAACTAATGAAAAAGAACATGCTGGAATAACTAAAATAAAGAATGCATCCACTCAAGCTGCAGATGCTGAAGAAGAGAATGCAGCAAATACTTCAACATTCTCTGATTCATTTTTACGTTCTATTGATGGAGTTACTAATGCTTTGAATGAAAGTATTTGCTCTACTTCTGCTGCTCCAATAAAGCATGAAGGTGAAGGTCATGTCTATATTGGAAATTCTTTATCTGTTCCAAAATTATACAGAGACGATTTTGTTCTCTTAACTAAAATTATTGATCTCTTAATCCTTGATCATCATTTTCTTTCATTTCGATACAGTGAATTGGCTGCAGCTATTTTATTTTGTACTTATCAACCTGCTGAAGATATTGAAAGTATTACTAGCATCAAACGTGAAAGCATTTCAAAACTTATTAGTATGGTACAAATTTTTGTTGATTATGTTGAAGATTGTAATATCGTTTGTCATAAATCTTTTATGATTGAAGATATTGAACCTGAAGAATATCATAATATTCAAAGATTTGAAGAAAATAATTATGAAGCTTTGGTAAGTTAAAAACATGTTTTTTTAAAAAATTGACTAATATTTATTAATTTTTAGAAAGCAATTGTTGTCCGCGAAAAACAAAAACATGATGAAATGAAAAATATTCAAAATGTTTTGAAAACTCAAAAGCAGGAAGATGTTTTAAAAGAAAAAAATTTGTAAAGAATTACTAACATTTACGGGTTCACTAGAGCCTACGGGTTCATTTTTTTGTTTGTAATTCTATTTTTTATTGTTATTGTTAGTCGTTTTATAGCTATTATTATATTTTTTTTTATCACAGACATGAGTAAGCTTTGAGTTTAGCCATCTCTTTTTTATTATCATTTTACTATTTTTTTACATTTTTATTGCATTTTTACTATGATTGTTTTTTTTTTGAAAATTTGTTGAATTTTTGGCATAAACTGGTTATTGAATTTATGATTATTGTATTTTAACACAAATTAAACAGAATAGGTTAAAACAGTACTACATATTTAAAACAAAAAATATTATAGAGTTAACTTGTCATTTATAATTACGGTATTGCAACTGCAGAAAAAAAGAAATTCAAAATGATTGGTTAGACACATTTTGCCAAATTTGCAGTCCGCGTTGGAATAAAAATTTGTTGTTCTCGAGCGTCCAATCAAAAACTGCAGCAGCCAACATTCTCATTTTTTTGACATTTATTCATTTTTTGCGGTGTCTAAAAAGTTTTGAGTCTTCGTTATTTAAATAAATATATATATTGCTTAAAATCTTTTATTAAATTAATTTATTATTCAGCTAAAATGTCTTCAAGGTGGCTTCTAGCTCTTTTTGGATTACTTTTGATTTCTACAAGTATGAGTTTCTTTGTTTTATGAATAATAATGTTTATTGGTGGTGGTCATTTTTAGGTTTTCCTTCAATCTATGCTGATGATGCTGCTGATGGTGAAGTACAAGATGAAGGAGACGTTAAAGCTGATGAAGTAATAACCTCTTTATACAATAATGATCAATGTAATAATTATATTTTTATAGACTATCGATGAAACAGGACTTTTAATTAGTGCTTCCCCAGATGCTTCTGTTACTTTCCTCTTTACTGAACCTGTTGGAGCTGGAGAAACTCTTGAATTGGTTGCTGGACGCGTCACTAAATTCCTTATTGGTTTTGCAAATCGTGGTGAAAAAGACTTCATTGTTCATTTCTCGCATACTTCATTCCGGTATCCAATGGACTTTAGCTATCATGTTCAAAATTTTACTGCTGCTCGGTATCAAAGAACTGTTGCTCCTAAACAAGAAGCCACATTTGATTTCGCTCTTATCCCAAATGAAGCATTTATCGGCCGCCCTTTGGGTCTTGTTGTTGAATTACATTACTCTGATGCTGATAATGTTCCATATGTTTCAACTGCCTTTAATCAAACTGTTAACATTATTGAAGATGAATCTGTTTTTAATGCAGAATCTGCATTCTTGGTTCTTACTGGTATTGGATTCTTGGTTCTTCTTCTTCTTCTTGGACAACATCTTCTTTCTCGTTTTACTCGTAAACAACCACAACGTGTTCGACAATATCAAGAAACTGGTACTGGTAAATCTGGAGACCTCGATTTTGAATGGATTCCTAAAGAACTTACAGCTGAAAAGAAATCACCTAAAATGGGCTCTCCACGTCAACGTAAACCTCAAAAAACTAATTAATATACAATTTTTGAAATCTTAAAATTGTAATTTATTATTTATATTTTAATTTTCTTTCGTACGCTCTTTGTTTTTTTTTTTGTAATTTATTTATAGAGAGTAATATGCCTTTGCTTTGAATTTGTTACAAATTTGATGCAATTTTTTTAATGTTTCGATGACGCTGGTTGTTTGTTGTTCTCTTTTTTATGGAGTTTTTTTAAATAATAAATTTATATATAATTTACTCATTGCTTGAATTTACTTCAAAAACAGCGAGATAAACGGGCTTGTGCAAATTCCCTTTGAAAATATATATTTGTCGCGTTGAGTTAATTTTCGCTGACAAGACTTTTATTTGGAATAATAGAAACGTTGTTGCCACGTAGATATATAGATTATGGAAGAAGCCTTTTTTGAATGGAAAGAATCTTGCAAAAAAGCGGATACTGCAGAGCTATTCGGAGTCGAAGATGTCTCCGGGACACCTGATTTACACTTCAGTTTTGATGAAGATGCCGTTATTGATGCTCTAAAAAAGTTTTATGTATTAGAAAAGCAAGCTATTGAAGCTGAAGATTCAGAAGATTTGTTAATTCTTAAAAAATGTATGACAAAGGTTAAAGCTTTGGATGAACAAAAGCAACGATGCAGTGATGTGAGGATTTGTGTTTAGTTAATAATAGCTATATTATCTATTTAGACATTACAAGAATTACAAGAAAAGTACAAAGCTGTAACGGATAAAACTTCATCCCTTCATCATGCATGTGAACAAATGATGTCACAACAAACTCAAGTGGCAACTGGAACAGAACAATTAAAAACAAATCTTCATTATTATACACAATGTGAATGGATTATGAAGGTTTGACCCCCCTGTCTCTTTGAAATGTATACTGTAGCGCATGAAAATACTTTTAGAAGTTACAAACGTCTCGATTATTAATTTCTGGATCGTTATTTCCACAAATTCTTTCAACTATTCATGAATGTATGAATTTTCTTCGTGCAAATCCTGAACATCGTGAATCCGCAACATATTTAGAAAAATATGAACAATGCCTTAGCAAGTATGCATTGAAATTACTAAAAACTAAAAAAATACAGTAATTTAAAGGGCTTTAACATCTATAAAAGCTGGTGTAATTGCTGATATATCAGCATGTGAAAATGAAGTTCTGTCAAGACAAGCAGCAGGAAAATCAACAACCGCTGCATTTGCTGATGATGATACATTTGCATTATTGTACGGTGTTTTCGGGGTTAAAGCTGCCGCGGTACGAAATGCTCTTGCATTAGCGCATCAATACTTTTCTGAACATGAAGGATATCAAGAAATGGTAACTGAATGTGAACAAGAATATTTTCGGTAAATATTATTTAGTTTCACCTTTATTATCTGTACTTATTTTAAACTCAATGAGTTGGTTTAAAGCTTTACATGCGAAACGAGACCATCTTGTTCTGCAATCACAAATTGTTACAATATAACTTACAAAAAATTTTTTAGAATTCGTGAACAACTTCTTCGTTCTGCTGTTGAAAAATCAATTCAAAGTTTAATTGCAAAACATAAAGATTCATCGTGCACGCTAACAAGAGATGGTACATATATATTTTAATATTTTTTACCCTTTGAAATACATAGCATGCTTTAGGTTGTTCTGTTCTTCTTCGACTTTGTGATGATGAATTTCGATTATACAAACAATTCTTTATTGTTGATGGTGCAAATCCTGGAACTAGTACAGCTTCATCAGCAATTTATCGTTCTCGTTCACCACCAACTTCGCCAATCTTTCAACATTTTTGGAATCGAAATTCTCAATCTTTTAATGAGTTTATTGAAAATATGTGCCGAATTTTATATGATACTCTTCGTCCTCTTATTATTCATAATCCACATTTGGAGACATTAGCTCAGCTTTGTGCTCTATTAAAGATTGAAATGATTGAAGAAAGATGTGGAACTTTAACAAGTATGGTACATGAAGATGCTTTTAATCCGCGTGAAGGATTTGTAAATGTTATGAATGAATTGGTTGGAGATATTGTAGAAAGAATTGTTTATCGGTTTGTTTTTAAAACAAATGTTACGGTAGTTATATATGCTTTCTAGAACTTCATCTTTCGGGCAAACAGATATCGTTGGGTATAAACCTGCTCCTGGAGATTTGGCATATCCTGAAAGGCTTTTAATGATGAAAAATATTGAAGCAGAAACTACTCCAACTCCTAAAACACCAATTTCCATAGAAGCTGCAAACAAAAAGAGTACTTCTGCAATTGATCTTCATTGTCTTTGGTAGGTTACTGTAGTTTATTTTAATATCTACCTACTATTATATTATGGTTTCATTTCAAAAATATAACTTAAAATTTCAAGGTATCCAACTGTTCGAAGAACTATCGTATGCTTGAGTAAACTATATAAATGTTTAGATGTAAGTATATTACTACTAACAGGTATATTTACTTTAACCCAATTTATCTTTTAGCAATCAGTATTCTTAAGTGTTTCTCGAGAATTACTCGATCAATGCTGTCAATCCCTTGAATTTGCTGCCGATAAAATGCGAGCTCTTCCCATTGATCCATCAAAAGCATCCGTCAAAGGATTTGGCCGTAAACTTGATGCGGAACTTTTTGTGGTTAAACATTTATTAATTACTCGTGAACAAACAAGCCCATATCGAGTTACAGCAAAAAATCTTCGAAATATTCAGTCATCTTCTGGAATTCGCCCTGATAATAATGATTCTGCATTAGCACATTTTGATTATTCAATTGATTTTTCGAAATACAAAAATTCTGCTTTGGATTTATTTAATGCAGAAAATCGGGCTAAATGGTTTGAACTTAGCACAAATAATGCATTCCTTTCATTTTTACTTGCTGTAAGTTTTCCAAGAAATACTGTACTTTCATATTAAAAAATAATTTGATTTTATAGGCTCCTGTTCAGATTCATGAACTTCAAACAGATTCTCGAAGAATTATTGAAATTCGGCTTAAAAAGCATTGCCATAAATTAATTAAATTTGTAACAAATATGGTTATTGGAGAGTTGGCTTTAATTTCATCTGAAATTGATATGGTTGAAACATCTGAAAAGCCTGTCGAAGCATGGAAAGCTAATGCAAAACTTTCTCCCAAAGCTCTCAATGATGTAATTTCAAATGTTTTTAAAAATATGAAACAAAATTGGCCAGCTGTAAGTTTTCGTTATTATAATAGCAGGTTACAGGAACTCAAATAATTATAGATCCGTGCAACTTTTACTCTTTATGTTGGAGTCAAAGAAACAGAAGAAATTCTACTTCAACCTATCCGGAAATCTGTTGTTGATACTTTTACAAATATCAATTTGTTTGCACAAAAACATTTTTCCGCTGATCAAATATCAATCGCTTCTGTCCCCAATCAGGAGACAATTTGGTTACTTTTAAATGCTTGATTCTTTTATTTGCTATATTTAATCTCTTATGTATACTGTATTTGAGGAATCGATTTATTCACTTTTTTTAACCAAAAAATAACAGTTTTTTTTTGCTGTATATTAACTTTGATAACTAAAAACGGGAGAAGTTATTTATTCTTATCTACAATGCGTAACATTGTCTTGTTCGGGGAAAGAAGAGAAAGTATGGGAAAATAAGGGAATTTCGAAATTCCCTTATTTTCCCATACTTTCCCTTCCCTTCTTTCCCCGAACAAGACAATGTTACGCATTGTAAATTATGTAATGGTTTTTGTAAATGATAAACGTAATATAATTTGGAGAATATACAACAGCAATGAATGCATTTTTAAATACATACGGAAAAAAAACTTGACAATTCTGGAATTTGAAATACAACTAAAGTTCTCTCAGGCATTTTTCGCTTTTCTCACATAAACAATTTTTCAAAAACTAGACACAATATTCATCGACCTTTTAACAATAATTGTTTTATAAAAATTTATTTGCTAACAAAGTAGCTTCCAAAACAACACAATCAACAATAGATTATAATTAAGATAATAAAAACTATTTAAACGGTAAGACGCCAAACGCGAATAACATTATCTGTGTAACCCGCGAACAAAGTTCTACCATCAGCTGCCCAGGCAAGGGAAGTAACTTCAGCAGCATTTTTGCGAGCAGCAGCACCAACAGCATCAATCTTCAAATCATCTACCAAAGATTTTGTTTCAAGATCCCAAATTTTAATACCAGATCCAACAGCTGCAGATAACCAATAGCGATCAGGAGAGAAGGATAAAGCATTGACGATTTCACTACCAGTAAGGGTATAAAGATGTTTGCCTTCATTAAGATCCCAAAGCATTGATTTACCATCTTTTCCACCAGATGCACAAAGTGAACCATCTGGTGATACAGTAACAGAATTAACAGCTCCAGCATGGCCAACATGATTTGTTTTTAATCTACAGTTGCTGAGATTCCAAACTTTTACAATACCATCCCAACCAGCAGAAACTATTGCAGGATTTTCAGCAGATGGAGAGAATCGAACAGTTGAAACCCAATCAGTATGACAGTCTTCAATAATTGTATGTTTACATTGAGCAAGAGTATTCCAAAGTTTGATAGTACGATCACGAGAACCAGAAACAATTTGACGATTATCAGCAGAAAAGGCAACAGATAAAACATCTTTGGTATGAGATGTGAAGCGACGAGTTGTTTGTCCACTAAAATTTTGTATGTTTCCTTTAAAAATAATCAAGAAAAAATAATAACATACGTTTGCAAATCCCACAAACGGAGTGATTTATCCCATGAACCAGAAAGAGCATACTGACCGTCAGAAGAAATAGAAACATCAGAAACAAAGTGAGCATGACCACGAAGAGCACGAAGTGGTTTTCCAACAACAATATCTTCAGAAACAGTTTGATCACCTTGGCCAAGTCCCCAAACAATCAAAGATTTATCTAAAAAAGATATATTTTATTATGCTTTGCAACTCTAAAATATACACATACCACGTGAAGCAGAAACAATGACATTTGGATTTTCTGGTGTACAAATAACTTGAGTAATGGCTTTTGTATGCCCTTTAAGAACACCAACCAATTTTAGAACTTGTTCAGAACTTTCCATATCCATGATGTTGTTGATGATAAAAAAAACGAATCAACCCTGAAAAAACAAAGCACAATAGTACTAACGAGGAGGTTAATGTGATAAATGCAATAATTCGCGTAATAAAATGGGTAAAAAAAGATAAAAGATATCCTTAAACATTTGCCATAAAAGGTGAACAACTGCAGAGAGAGAGAGCAAGATTTAAAAAAAGTGAGAGCCTCAAAACGAGTTGAGGTTCAAATTATGACAGTATGAAAAAAGAACAGGAAAAATCAGGAATTCGCCGCAAGAATATTTTACTTGCATTTGTTGAAAAAATGTTGCAATTTTTTAAAAGTTCACCAATCAGTGTCCACTTTTTTTTGCACTGCAGAGTATTCTGAAATGAAAATTCAAATTCAAGTTGCTACTGAACGTGCTGAACAAGTTGAAAATCTTGAAGCTGAACTTGCAGAAGCATACAAAGCTGTTGCAGAATTGGAAAAATTGCGTGAAGAACATTCTGGTTTGAAATCTCGCTTACAAGCTGCTGAAGAATGTAGTAAACAAGTTGAATCACTCAAGGCCAAACTTGCCAAAGCTCAAAAACAAAATGATGAACTTGAAAAACTTCATAAAGAAATTTTCGATTTAAAAGTTCGTCTTCAAGTTGCTGAAGGGCAAGCAAAAGAAGCAGAATCACTCAAAGCTCAACTTGAAAATATTCCTCCTGCTCAATCTGCTCTTGATCCTGTATTAAAACAACGTGTTATGGAACTTGAAAGATTGTTGGCAAGTGCTGAGAAGAAGACTTATTTAACAACTTGTGTTGTTCGAACTTTGCAAGCTGATAATAAACGTAGTAATATGAGAATCATGGAATTAGAAGCTGAAGTTAAAGATCTTTCTCAAAAGAATTATGTAAGTTTTTTCTGCTTTTTGATCTGAATAAATGTATCTTTTTTAGGGCAAATCCTCCAATATCTAAAATTTTTTTGTTGGTTTTTTATACGGGATTTTATTTATTCTCATTTTAATTCTTATTTATGGTGTTAATATAATATGTAATGTCATTGAATTTATTTGTGTATTTTGATGACTAAATAAAATATATGTTTATTATATTTGTTTTTTTGGTGTTACTGTAGATTATCAGCAACTTGAAATATTTTTATGAGAATTTGGTATACTGTAGTTTTGTGGTGTTCGATAAAAATTACATCATCAGTTTTAATTTTTTAAGGATGACTTTTTTTATTTATAATAATAAATTTTTTCTTTTTTTGCACGAGTGAGGAGTCGAACCAGTGAAGAGACTGTGAAATTGATGATGTTTGAGAGTCGAGCGCACTAACCACTGAGCCACCGCGGCCCTTGTTATAATTACGTATACAATAAAAGTAAAACATAATTTTTTACATTTTATTATAAAAAATCCATTGGCGGTATAAAAGTTGTAATAAGGTGAATATTTTAAGGGACACCTATGATTAGAGTTCTGCCGGTGCTTAAATTTAAATACAACTCTTTTTTAGCGATTTAATATCTTTTTTCACAAACAAAATTTATTGGTTTCTTTCTTGCTCTTTAAAAAGTTTTGCTCTCTTTTGACATGCGGCCGCGCGGTAGGACGGATCAAGGTTTGATAAATTCATGCAAAAAAGTTTTTCAAGATGTATAAATTCGTGTTTAGTGAATATCATATTTTATTCTTATTTACCGTTCTTATCTGTTATATTTCTGTTATCTTTTGTACGGTAATCAATTTTGTTGTAGTTACTTTTTCACGCCACTCAGTTTGTTAATTCAGTGCAAACGGATGAATACGCAAAACTACTGAAGACTTAGTTTTCAAACTTATTTTCTCCCCCTCATAGGCTAATCACATTTGTGTGGGCTTTTCTTTGACTCATAAAAAATGTTCTTACTTGAAAAATTAAAAGTCACAAATTTTTTGCATAAATTTTTTTGTTGAAAATGGTTAATATGGTAGAACTGGATTGCGGTCATAGTTTCGGAAGAAATGATTTTAAGAATATTTTTGATAAGGAACACCGAGATTTTCTCTGTCCTACGTGTGGCACTTATTGTTCAACTGAAGAGTATAAAAAAGATATTTTTTGCGAAGAATTATCAAGCAGTAATTCCTTAGATGGCAGTAATTCGATGATGAACTTTCAGACGAAAACAGTTTAGATGGTTTATATGAAAATTTGAAGGCATTAAAGCAATAGGTTTTTTGTATTTGGCGATCTTTTTTGAAATAAAACATTTCTTTAAAAAAGTATTTCAAAACACAGATGCGGGAAAAAACTGTAATAATCGTTTTAACACTTCGCTTTTTTCATAACTTTTTAAATAAACATTTGCCCAGCATCTTTCACATGTAATCCAGCAGGCACTTACAAGGAATGCAATCATGGAAGTGTATTTAAGAATTTCAAAATAATAATAATCTTTCAAAATATATAATTGGGTAATATAGCCTAAAAATGACATATCTTTGAAAAAAGGGTTTGTGTACGAACAATTATAGTGCTACAAAAACTTTCAAAGCTACCGTATCCTTTTTGAACTTACAATTTTCTTTTGTAAAACACTGATAAGTCGCAATAAAAATAATTTGCCGAGCAAGTGTTAAAACAAAGAAGCTGATAAAAAGATTAGCTTTTAAAATTCCTAAATTTATATGGAATTGTGGATATCGATAGGTGATATATCCATGCCATGTGACAAGTATTACAGAAATGAGAGTAATAATAAACATTAAAAGTTGCATAAAAAAGTATAATCGTGTTATACTTGGAAAATTCCATTCAAGGTTCAATAAAACATTTTCAATATATCCATATAAATTAGTAGCTATATTTAAAGGGTATGCTGTAATTTATCAAAACCATTTTTTATAACTTGTCGTCAATACTACTGTAAGTTAGAAAACAATTGGTTGAATAAATCAAGTGTTGGTTTTTTTCGGTAAAAATTTGCTTATAGAGTTTGAATGTAATTTGAGTATTAATCTTTCTAGTAACAATACAAAGCAGCATGAATGCTGGCTAAAACAGTAATAGTAGAGTAAAAGAACGCCGTTGTTGTTTTTCATTTCCTTCGGGCATCTTGAAATATAATCATTAATTCTCAATTGGTTTCTCTTCTCTTTTTTGTTTCTTCTCTAAAAAATATGCTGCTTTTCATAAATCTGAGTTTTTTCTTAAAAACTAAAAGTTACGACTTTCTTTTTTTGCTTCTTTCAGAAGTTCTTCTAAAGAGAGAAAGACAAAATGAGCTTGAAAATGAGTCCCTTGGTGAGAGAATGGCATATTTCCTTTCCTTATGACTTTTCGACAAAGATCTCCGACAGTCATTCTTCTATCTATAACTCACTTCTTTTCCTCTTTCCAGCTCTTCTTCAACCCCGATTATCTTCTTCCCTTCTTTTTTAGCTTTAAATATTATTTTTTGTGGATGGAAAAAACTTTTTGCTTTCGCCTCCTTTTCTCTTTTTGTTTATGTTTTAAATAATTCTTTAAGGATCTCTCCTTTTCACACATAAACTAATAAAAAAATCATTCTTATTTTTTGAACGTAAACGATTTTCAACATTTTTATGAAATCAAATTAGTAGAGCAGATTTAGAATGCATGTTAATGGTAACATAATTCATACCGTATTCTTTTGAGTATTACTGAGCTGAACTACAGTAATCAAAACAATCAAAATTGCTTTCTATTCTTTCATCTAGTTTATTTTAATAAAACAAATATAATTTTACGATAAGTATAAGAATCTCTGTATAGGTACATTTTAAATTTACTACTTTTATTTTACTCTTAAAGGGGGAGTCGCAGCACTCATAACTCTTTTCTTTTTTCAATTATTGAAAATCAGGCAACTAAAAAAAGAAGGCGCACTCTTTCTTTTCTCTGACTGGCAGAGATTTCCTTTTTTCTCTGTTCTCTCTTATAAAAAAGTTATGCGTGCTGCGACTCCCCCTTTAAATAAGCATATTTTGGTTACTTCATTTTGTACATTTTGATGAATGTTAAAACAGAGATGACATAAATTATTTTTGGTTTACAACTATAAAAAATAGTTTGCAACTTTTTCTTCAACCTTTTTGATGAATGAAAAATGGTTATTGTAGCTCTCTAACCTTTAAAAAAGAAGTCCGTCACAAAAGCTTTTTTCCTTTCCTTATATATAGAGACGTGCACAGTTTTTTCAACAAACGTAAAAACTATAATTTTGATACCATTCGATGGAGAATTTTTTTAATAGTAATAATTGACAAAGAAAATAATAATTGCTTTTCTGATAAAAAAGATATTTGATAAATAAGAAATAAAAATACCGTAATTTTTTCAGTCAAATTTTGAGGCAGTCCGAGGCGGTCTTCGGGATTGTGCCTATCAGATGCAGAATTTTTTTCTGATTCTGATAAAATAAAAATTAAGTGCGCGAAAGTGAGCGGTCCAGGTGTTATCAAAGAAAAACGAAAACTCTAAAAATGCCTGTGCACGTCTCTACTTATATAAATGACCGACGGTCGGCTACCCTAAAACGGATATTCTTATTTTTGCATTTTAATGTTTGATAAACAAAAAAATGAAGACGACGAAAAAAGCATCAGGTGTCCGCTCTATCTCTCCTCTTCTTTCATCTTCTTCTTCTTCGAGCTTTCCCCCTTTTGTTTTTATTTAAAGCTTTGCCGTTTTCACTTTCTTTCTTTTGCTTTGAAAGACTTGCATCATTCAATTCAAGGCAGCAACTGCCAAGATACGTTTGTTTTGAATAATTGAGTAAGTCTTCGGCTTCTTCCAAAGTAGTCAAGCATCACTTGTGAAAAAAATTCAAGCGATTCAGACACTCCCTTCAATATTTTTGTTTTTTGGCGACTTTGTCTCGATTCAGTTTTTTACCGTCTTTGAAGTTGGATTGTAACCCTTCTTTGAGAAAGAGAGACTTTAAAAAAAACCTTTGGCCTCTTTTTGAAGAAAAAAGTATACCCAAAAAGAAAAAAAAGAATTATAGTAAAAATGCACGCGTTTTCAGCTTTGAATGCCATAAATCCTGTCTTTCTTTTCTTCTACTGCTAGAAGTTTCTACCCTCATTTTGTTTTCTTCACAATTTGTGGAAACTGAAAAATAATGTTCTAAAAATTCAAATTCAAAAGTCTCATCATTTATTGTTGACAACATCGCTTTCAATAAAATGCCAATTTTATTTTTGGTATTTTTTATTATTTCATCATCATTGCTTCCTTTTGTTCTTGGGGGTGATCATGAGAAGCTTTTGTATGATCGGTTACAACATGGCTATAATAAACTTGCACGTCCTGTAAGAAATGAATCTGCGCCTGTAATTGTTACACTTGGAATGGATTTACAACAAATTATTGATGTCGATGAAAAGAGTCAAACTATAACCACAAATGTTTGGATAAGGATGACATGGACAGACGTCTACTTTTCATGGGTTTCTTTTATTATTGTTAATTAATAATTGTATTTATATTTTAATTCGTTTAAGGATCCCTCAGAATATGGCAATATTAAAGAAGTTCGACTTCCAATCGACACAATTTGGAAGCCAGATGTACGGTTTTCTGCTATAATTAATAATTAAAAAAGGCTTTAAAATAGGGTAAAAAACACAAAACCATTTTTGGCCGGAACTAATTCTGACTGCTTACTATCATAGCAACGACCTTTTTTCTTGGGTTTGCAAAAAATAGAGACTTTAAAGAGCATTAAGTACAAAAAGTTTAAAAAATATTGTTTAAGATTTTGTTGCAGTACTTTAAAACTTATAGGTGTTACTGTATAATTCAGTTGAGCAAAGATTTGATACAATGTGGCCTGTCAATGCAATCATCAATCACAATGGTAATAACATTATTGTTTTATGCTTGTCTTTTTATCGAATTTATTTTTGTTGTTTTTAAGGTAATGTTACATGGATTCCTCCAGCGATTACAAGAAGTTCGTGCAGAATTTCAATTACATGGTTTCCATTTGATGAACAAGTATGTTTAATTGTTATATAGATAAAATTAATTTACATCTATAGGAATGTTATATGAAATTTGGAAGTTGGTCATATTCAAGCTTTTTTACAAATATTTTTAATAAAAGTGTTTCTTTGGATCCTTATACTCCAAATGGAGAGTGGATTTTATTAAAAGCTGAATCTCGTAGAAATTTACGTTTATGTATGTTTCATTTCTTTAAATATAGATGTAAAATTTGCTTTAGATGACTGCTGTCCAGATGAGCCTTATATCGATGTAACATTTAGCTTTCATATTCGTCGTCGAACTTTATATTATTCTTTTAATCTTGTAATTCCATCAGTTTTAATTTCTTCTTTAGCTTTGTTGAGCTTTACACTACCACCAGATTGTGGTGAAAAATTAAATCTTTGTTTGTTTTTAGAACTTTTTAAATTCTATTATCGCATTGTTTTAGGTGTAACAATTTTGGTATCATTATCGATTTTTATGGTAATGGTGGCAGAAACGATGCCACAAACAGCAGATTCTTTACCATTGATAGGTTAATTTATTTCGATCTTGATAAAGATTCTAAATAATCTATTTTAGCTGTATATTTTACGGCTGTAATGTTTGAAGTTGGTGCCTCTGTAGTTTGTACAGTGCTCGTTTTAAATTTCCATCATCGTAATGCGGATGCATATTTCCCAATGTCAAAATTACAACGAAAAATTTTATTAAAATGGCTTCCATGGATTCTTTGTATGCGAAGACCTCCAAGATTTAAAATTCCACACAGTTATGGTCGTCGAACGACTTTTAAAAGAGAGCCAACTCTAAGACACCAAAAACCAAATGAACCTTTGAATCCACTGGATCGAGTGGAAGTTGATTCACGATTATTGGCACATCCACAATTTTATGGAAAAAGTAATGGTTCTGCGACAAAAGATTCAAAAGAAGCATTATTCACCGAAAATCTACATCTTGAAAATTGCCCAGGTAATAATCTTTACACTATAGCAATCTAAACCATAGACATATTTCAGTTGTTGTCTCAAAAAGAGAACGAAAATTGAATAAATGGAAAGAAACGCTTGGGGAAAGATATTTTCTTTTCACTCGTACAGATCCCAATAGAGTTGCAACTTTATCCACACAATTAGTATCACCGCCAGGCGGAGCATATCATGAGAATTTTGAACCTTTTGCTTTCAATAAATCTTCTGAATCACCTCTTCTTCAATCCCCTGAAGCAAATCAAAATAATAAGTCACCCTCATCATGCCCAAAATGTTTTCCAAATGAACAGTTTCGTGAAATAATTGGTGAATTACGAATTCTAACAGCTAAAACTCACAAAGAAGAAATTTTCAATGAAATTCGATCAGGTAATAATCTTTACACTATAGCAATCTCAACCATAAACATATTTAGAATGGATGTTTGCGGCGATGGTAGTCGATCGAATTTGTTTTATATCTTTTACATTTTTCCTCATTACTTGTACCGGTACCATCATGTATAATGCGCCTCATATTGTGGCTTAATTTAAAAATAAATATATGATTTTTATAAAAACGCAAAAGAAATAAAAGTTTACAAAACAGACAAACTAATTTATTTTTTAATATTTTAAATACAGTTGATTTAATTTGTTTTATATCTTTTATACATTTCTCTTGTGAAGGTAATTTGCTATTAAAAAGATAATGGATATTCTTTTTTCAAAAAAGAGTTTATAGGGGTTTTAATTGGCAGTATTAGTAGGTGTGCATTGATTGACATGCATGTACTTTTTTTTCTGCTTCTTGGTCGGTCTTTCTTATCACTGATATCTTTGACTAAAAAACATTTTTTTCTTTTGACTAAAGGGACATTTAAATATTATAACATAAATGTAACCTAATTCTTTTGTTCTTTGAAGAAAATAAAACTACCGTATACAAAATCATTTTTTGCATAAAAATAAAAAAGTGTGTAATAAAAACCAGTAAGCGTTTTTTAGTGTTTATACCATGACCATTAGTGACACTGTGTGGTAATCTTTATTTTAATAAAACAAACGTGTGAATTTTTAAACACTATTATTCCTGCAATCAATGAAGATTTAATGTTGTAAATTAAATTTATATTATCGATTTTTAACCAAAGCTGTTTAAAACATTTTTTCAAATAGTGTTAATCTATGATTTCCGTTAATGATAAATAAAAAAGCAATAAAGTGTTTATTCATGAAAAAAGGAAAAGTGAATGGCACGAGTTATCTTTATCTTTACGACCTCAGCAAAATGAACTATATATTTTTGTCTGATAAGATTCCTCTCAATCATAGCAAAGACAAGACTGTGACTGCTGTTCTGTCAAATTTTATTCATTTAACACTGTTTAAAAGCAACCAATTTATTCACTCGAGTTAAGCGTCAACAACTTGTGCAATTTATATTTTTAAATTTTAAAATATGCAATTTTATACTGCATTTTGTCTTTTATTTATACTGCCATTCGCATTTTGTGATGATGAGGAACTGGTAATATGCCCAGATAAAATTTCTGCATGTCCTGATAGCACTACTTGTTGTCCGTTAGGGGAAGATACATATGGGTGCTGTCCAATACCTAACGCAGTATGTTGGTAATATTTAATTTTTTTGTAAAGACATAAAATAGCCATGATAATTTTGTAGTAAAGATCAACGACATTGCTGTCCACATGATTCAGTGTGTGATACTGCGAGAGGGCAATGCACCCAACATTTAACAGGAAAGCGACTACCATTTCATAAAAAAACTGCTGCACGTCGAGTGACTTTTGATGAATCCTCATCTGAATCCAATGAAGATAATATCCCAATTGTTTGGAAGCCAAATTCTGATGTTAATGAAGATTCAATGAAATTAGAATCTCCCAGACAAAATGCTGCGGCTCCTTCAGAAGATTTGGATCGAATGGAATTCCCTCGACAAAATGCTTCACCCGGTCGTCGCGAATTCTTCAAATCAAATAACAATGAAGTTGAATGCAGCGATGGAAAATCTAAATGCCCTTCTGGCACAACATGTTGCGACCTTGGTGGTGGAGTATTTGGATGTTGTCCAGTACCGAATGCAGTATGTTGTAAGTTATTTCAACAAGTTCAAGATATGATAAAAATACAAATTTTACAGGCGAAGATCACCTCCATTGTTGTCCTTCTGGAACTCAATGCGATGTCAGTGAAGGCCGTTGTACGAATACCTTGGTAATCTTTAATTCTCTTTATCCACAACAATCCAAGTCCATAAAATTTTTTAGAATGATGAAACAGTTCCATGGTATCGTAAATTTTCTGCAACAAAAGTTGTTCGAAAACCTGGCGTCTCATTCAAGCCTTCCACGCGTCCATGCAATGGTGGCCTATGTCGCGGGGATGAAAGCTGTTGTGAATCTTCAAGCCTTCGAGCACTTCCTGAATGCTGCCGTTTTCCTGAGGGTATTTGTTGTGGTGATGGCACTTGCTGTCCAAAAGGTTATCGCTGCCATCGTGATGGATGCAAGGCTGATTCTTTTGATATTACCGTAACGGCGCCATCTGCACCAATTCGTCGAGGCCAATACGCTTTTGATTCTTCTTCTGAAGATGAAGAAGAGGGTACAATTACATGCCCAGATAACAGTCAATGCCCTGCAGGCAATACTTGTTGTCCAAGGGAAAATGATCGTGCTAAAGCTCCAACATCATATCAATGCTGCGCCTTGTCCCATGCAACTTGCTG
The DNA here is from genome assembly GCA_024447215.1 of Panagrolaimus sp. LJ2400. NCBI lineage: Eukaryota > Metazoa > Nematoda > Chromadorea > Rhabditida > Panagrolaimidae > Panagrolaimus > Panagrolaimus sp. LJ2400. The sequence continues at coordinate 787,572 of JAMRYA010000013.1, forward strand.
TAATTCAGTCTGCTGTCCACGCGGAAATCACTGTGTCGACGGAAATCAATGCGAAAAATCAGCATTAACTAAAGAACTTTTAAGAGAAATTCTTTTCAATTAATTAATTTTTGTAACAATTATTTAATAAAAAAATATGAACGAATAATAAATTTATTACTTTTGTGGATACACATTTGGAGATGGCCGATCAAATAAATCACTTTTTAATAAATCCATTGTACTTGGATTTGATGGTTTTGTTCGTGTTGGAGTTTGTGGATGTTGAATGCATTCACGAGAATTCAAATCTGTAGGCTCAAAAATTTCTTCCACTCTTTCTCCAGATGGTTGAAAAGCAGTTGTATTTGCAAGATTCGGAGTTAAATTCAGTGTTTCTGTTTCATAGGATCTTTTGACATCATATATTGACGTTGGAGTATATGAACGATTCTTCCTTCGTTTGGCATGTGGTGGAGAAGTTTTCTAAATGTTAAAATAAATGCATATAAAGAAATAGAAAAGCAAAACAAACCTTATTATTTTTATCACTTAAATCCAATACTGCTGTTCCAGGTGGCCGATCAGATACCAAATTTTTCTGATGCTTTTTACTATTTTTTCTTTTTGATCTTTTTTCTTTTGTGCAACATTTAAAATATATCCAAAGTGATAAAATTACAATTATCAAAGTTCTAAAAATAATAAATACATTAATTGAAAATCAATTTAATAAAGCTTACAAAATCGAAGAACCAGCAGCCCCAGCTGCAGCCATCCACCATTTAATACATTCTGAACATTCAATATTAGCTGCCGTCGAACATTCATTTTTTTCTTTCACAATCATGATGGATAAAATGTGACATTAAAATCACGTTGTCTAGACCTTTTTTGCAAAATCAAAATCGTAAAATTTGCATATTTTACAAGTGATTAATAATGTCAGACAAATATTGATAATCTGTTCTAGGTTAAGCGACAAGAATAATATTCTTGTCGCTTTTAGGCATTTTTTATGTGTTTCGTTTATGGAGCAGAATATAGATCTTCACCTTCATGTTATGCTTCAGAATCATTACTTTCAACATATTGTTTAACTGAAAATAATGTAGAACAACCGCAAGAAGATACTGTAGAATTGATATTAATTTGAATGAATTTTTAATGAAAACAAATTATAGTGAAGAATACAATCATACAAGTATTTGATAGGATAAATGTTATTTTTTTAAATTTGGTTTCTCTGCTGAAAAAAAATGTTCAAATTCAAACTTGTGATAACCAAAATCTAGGAACGTTTTTATTTTTTTATTTAAAATACTTAAAAAAATCCCTAATTTGAATAAAAATTGAAAAAAAATTATCGGAGTCGGCTGTCATCTATCTGTTTAGCTGGGCTTGTTTCAGTTTTGCTTCTTCATCCAAAATAAAAAAAAAGATTTTGTGTCATATTTTTTTTCAAATGTTAACATACAACTGTATCTTTGTTTTATAAATATATTTAAAAAATAAAATGTTTTTGTTTATCCCCTAAACATGCATGACTCTATAGTTTAGGCATATTTTGAGGGAGGTGTTTTTCGATAAGTTTTAGTCTAAAAACGGAGAATAGCTTTTCAACTTGAGATAAAAGAGAAAAACATCTTTTTTACGCTTCAAAAAATACTTTGCTATATATTTTTTCTCTCATCAATGAAAAGTTTTTTTATATATGATAGAAAAATAGACGTCATTGCTTCTTTCAATGCTTCTTTTTGACGAGATTTTAGAAGCGACTTTTTGGAAAAAGATCAAGAAACAACATTTTAATGAACTTCTTTTTTGGACGCGTGCTTGTTTTTTTGGAGAGAAAAAGTACCGGTTCAAAAAAGAAAGCGCGAGTTTTGATCCGATTTAGAAAAAAGATCTCGTCTTTTATTAAAGTAACTCAACAATATCACAGAATGAATTATTTCCTTTATTTCACTGATTTTTCCCTTCTGTAAAATAATCCATTGTTTCATTTTTTAGTTTAGTTCTCTTTACAGCTGCAATCATGAATTCCACATTTCTTCCAATTGGATTTTTATTTGCATTTTTCATTGTTATTGCTGAATCCAGAATAGAATTAACAAAATTTTACAGGTAATTTTTTATTGCCACATTTGTAGATCATTAAATAACAATTGTTCGCCGTACAGCTCCAACTCCCCTAAGAATAACACCATTTTATTATTCAATGAATCCCGTCGATTTACTTGATAATTCTGTTGAATCTGCAAGAACTCGCTCATCATCACCCTATTACAGTAGTTTTTATGGACGAAAATAAATAAAATGTTTCTCTTTGTTGTAAATAAAAGGTTCAGTTCAAATATATTGTCTGTCATTAATACAAATAATAGTGATTACAAAATATATGGGCAGATTACAGTATTCCTTATTAATGAGTTTCAGTGTTTTTGTACAGTTTATGCTATATTAATTAATTAATGACCAATACTTGTTGATTTAATCCTGTTACATCTTCCAAACGAGATGTATGTGACTGTAAAAAGTATTTGACAAATTTCAAGTACAAATATTTTAATAATAACGATTTCACAATTTAAAAATTCAAAAAGTTCGCTGAAGCAGCCCATTTACGGAACTAAAATTCTTTTTTGAACGACCAGATTAAAGATGGGGCTTTTTACGACGCAATAAAACTGGCGATGATGACGAAATTTCGTAAAACCGCCCTTTTTGCGAAAAAGAAAATGCTTCAAAAAAGGGAAAAATATCAAAACAAAAAAATGTATTTGATCTTCCTTCTTTGATGGGAAAAGCAAAACTGATGTTTATTTTGATCTTAAAGTATTTTACAACAATATGTTTTTCCGTGCTGTCAAAATAGACGCAAATATTTTTTGTTTTGCCAAAAAATTAAGGCCGAAAAGAGATTTAAACTAACTCCGCAAATCATTCGAATTACTTTGTATCTTTGACTAATAAATGGTAATTTGTCTCCTTGGACAGAAATGCGAATAGACAAGGCGAATTTGCGAAAATTGCTTTCATTGTTTTTGACTTTAAAGCAACGAAAATTCTCCGGCAAATGGAATTTTTTGATTATTGTTGTTTTTCTGTGAGTCAGCAGTTTAACTTAAAACCCTTCTAAATGTGCCAACGTCAGTTCTAAAAGATCCCTTAAAGTACAAAAATGTTTTACAAAATAAAAAAACTGTTGCCATTAGATCCCAAATAGAAACGAAACTTTACAAAAATAAACTTTATGCAAAAAACAGAAACAAAAAACAAATTTTTAAATTTTAATTTCAATTAAATTTCAAGTAATAAATTACAAATACACATTTGATTAATTACGGTACAAGTATATTTTTTTCGACTTCCATGGAATAATTCACATTTTTGTAATCCAGAATTTGAAAGAACTCGATGAAGCAGCATTTGATCTTTTTGTCCTTTGAAGATGGCAGGAATTTTAATATAATACGATGAAATTAAATTATTATCTTTGTTATTTGAATTCGATATTGTTGAAGGTTGATGTGATAATGAATTTGGTAAAGAAGGCTGCTGCTGGAATAAAACAAATTTTGGAGAAAAAATATTTTGATCAAGGAGCTGAATTCGTTTTGGATACGGTAATCGTTGTTGTTGATTATTGTGCGGTAATTGATGGCGAACATTTGGAGGTAATACTTTTAGAAGTAGATATTGAAGACGTGATAAAGCATTGCGTTGATAATATGATAATACGCCAGAAGATTTTTGATTAATTAAATGCCGTTTTTGAAGCGGTACAAGAAAGCCATAAACATAAACATTCAAAAATAATAAAATTAAACAGAAATATTGTCGTAACATTTTTTTGTTTTACTTTAGTATAAAAGAATGCAATAAAAATAATATTTGATTAACAAATGATACGTTTAAGCTGTATTACTTTTATTTTTGGTTTAAAACAAAAAATCAATAAAAATAGTTGATAGCTAACTATTTTATTGATGCAGGTCTAAGCTTAGACTTCATTCACTTTTTTTAGACTGTTACAAGGTGAGAAAAAGTTGGGGTAGTAAAAGAAAAACTGCAGCAATCTTTCAGAAAATTAGCTAATAGTTTGCAGTATTGCTTATTAGTAATCTAAAAATCAAAATTACAAAATTCTACAAGTTTATGAAGGTCGTAGATAAAAGCGTTATAATTTTTATTTTAAAGACAATATGTTTATGTTTTTTTGCGATAGAGGACATTGTCTAATAACAAGAATGACATTTGTTTTTATAACTTTCAAACAGAAACTTTAAAATACATATTTTTTTACTTTTTTGGGATAAATTGCGGGATGCATTTTTTTCTGTATTTGTTTCTTGTTGAAAAGAAAGTGATAAATAGCAATATTTTTGTTGTTTTTGCCTTTGGTGTTGAGGATTTTGTTTTAAATTTAAATTTTGATTGATAAGTTTTAGCAAACTTTTATGACATTGTTTTCTTTTTTGCTTTACAAAAACGTCAAAAAATAGTGTTTTTTGCGCTAAATTATTGACCATTTTATTTGTTCTAGGAAGAGGGAAAAGAAAAAGACTGATAATAAAAGACGAAAGAAAATGAAGACATTGAAAAATATACAAAAACGTTATTTGTTTTTTTAAATTAAAAATGTAGATAAGTTCAATCCCAAAATGGATCATTTTTTAAAGAAAAAATATAGTTGAACCCTTTCTGCTTTTTACCTAAAATCAAGGCTTTCTAGTAGAGTTTTGATTATAAATGAAAACTTTAATTGCTGCCATTTTTTCTTCACTCATCTGCTTTTTAAATATATTTCTAAAAACGCTGTCACAAACATCTTTTTTTAAAAACAGAGAAATAATAGGTAATAAATTTATATTTTTTAGATCTATGAAATCAAATTTTTGTATTTTTTTAGAAATGAATTTCGGCCCCGTTAGTTCTTTTTTTAAATTCAATGTAAATTCTTTTGTGCTTATTTGTACATAAAATTTTGTTACGTTCCCACATCAACATTTTTTTGCAATTTTAAATGCTGTTTTTTGCCGACTATTTCGATAGCACAGAAAAAAAACATAGAAGAAGGCTTTTTACTAGAAGGGCGTGTCTTAATTTTTTTGTAAACAAATCGAAACGAGCAGTGTCGTTGATAACATTTTTTATCGTCCAAAAATTTTGTGTTTTAATGTTTAAGAGATATTATTTGAAAATTATTTTAATTAATCTGAATTTTAAAGTCTTTAAGTTTAAAATAACAGAAAATCCAAAATTTATTGAAATATTGGTGAATCAGAAGAAGCAAAACAAACAAAACAATATTTATTTTAAAAAGAGTCATTTTGTAAACACATTTTATAAAAAAAGTTATTTTTTAAATACATGCTTTGTAATATTTAGAAATGGAAAACAGCGTTTAAACAAGCAATAATAATTATGTCACAAGTTTGCAATATATTTCATACAATAAGAAATTTATACTTTTAAACAAAACTTGTAATGATCTCACAATTTTAGTTTTCTTTTTCTTTTTTCGATTTTGGTAATATTTTGGCTTATCCTATCCACGTCTACGTTCGTAAAACGTCTGCTTTTCCAAAAGTTTTACAAACGCACACTGATGACAATGCAAAAAAATTAAAATTTCCACAGTTTTAACCTGTTTATTTGTAAAAAAAAACAAAATGCTTTTTGCGAAGCTTTGCTATTTTAAAACATACATGGGCTCTGTAACATAGCACAAAAAAAGAAAGAAAGCAGTATTGAAAGAAAAGGATGACTAAATTTTGTTGAATGATGAAAGCAAAGACGTCAAAAAAAGACGTGTTTTGCAAAAAAATCTTTTTGCAAAAAACAATTTTTGCCATTATTTCATCATATCCTAAGGCGGCAAAAGGTCATAGGAAGATTGCCCTTAAAACCAAAATTATAACAATTTCATCTAGAAACTTGACACAAATGCCAATATAATTTTAATTTTTAAATTTCTACCAATTTATACGGCACACTATTAGCAATTTTGTGAAAGGCTGCTGCAGTTTTTTTTATTACCTCACCTTTTTCTCACCTTAAAAAAATGTAAATGAAGTCCAAGCTTAGACCTGCATCAATAAAATAGTTAGCTATCAACTATTTTTATTGATTTTTTGTTTTAAACCAAAAATAAAAGTAATACAGCTTAAACGTATCATTTGTTAATCAAATATTATTTTTATTGCATTCTTTTATACTAAAGTAAAACAAAAAAAATGTTACGACAATATTTCTGTTTAATTTTATTATTTTTGAATGTTTATGTTTATGGCTTTCTTGTACCGCTTCAAAAACGGCATTTAATTAATCAAAAATCTTCTGGCGTATTATCATATTATCAACGCAATGCTTTATCACGTCTTCAATATCTACTTCTAAAAGTATTACCTCCAAATGTTCGCCATCAATTACCGCACAATAATCAACAACAACGATTACATAATGATGTAGGTATAAATGTGCCAAGCAAATGTTAAGTTTTTTCAAAATCAAAAATAGTCTTTTTGGTGTGCAGAAAAAAATGAAAGCTGCGGGAAAAAGAAGGATGGAAAAAACAACAAGAAAAAAAAAGTTGAAGAAGCAGCAGTCATTTCTAAGAATTGTTTCATTTTACTTTTTTTTCTCCGGCAGTAAAAGAAAGGAGAGAGCTAGCTAGCTAGAGAGGGGGATACCAAATAGAGGGATGATAGTGGGAATAGGCATACCTCAATATGGGGTCGGCATGCCGCCCCCTCCCCCCTCCCCCGCTGACGGACGGAAAATTTTTCCATTAAAGTAAAAAAATTTTTATAAGTGAAAAAATTAAAAATTTTTTGAAAACCGAGACATTCGAAGAAAATTTTTAAAAATTGTCAAAATATTTCAAAATTTTTATTTTTTTGGTTTTTTGTTCAAAATATTTTCTTCGAAAAAGTGATCAATACAAGTCAAAGAATACTTGGTTTTTATTAAAAATTCATAATTTTTAAAAAAAGTGTTTTGTAAAATATATATAATTGAGCAAAGATTAAGACTGATTTGGTTTTTGAAGATGAATCTCATCTGTTCGTGGTAGTTATTGCCAACATGCTGGGATATGACAGAAATAAGCTTTTCTTTATCGTTTATTAATATCATAGATGAATAGGGGGCCGGATTTCCAACCCCTCCCCCCTGCAAGCCAAAAATTTTTAAAAAAATGAACACAAACCAGTATTTAACGTATTTTCTTATTGCTTTTTATGAAATGCCACGGCATGATAATGGTAGTAGTTGTTAGAGGGGTTAAAGAAAAGTGCTCGAAATCTGTAGCTGTTTTCTTGTGACATAGGGCTTTTGAAATAAAGCAAGAAATTTTTTTATAAAAGAGGGTAATACCTAAACGGAAAATTTTTTGGTAATAAAAATAGAAATAAAATTTACTGTAGACACCCCCAATTAGGGTGAGGTTTTGGGCCAATATTTTGTCCTTAGACTCGTCTACTATAAGCAGAATTTTTTAAAATAGTAAAAAAAGCTTTCTCAAAGACATCAAGCGAAATCTGGTTTCCGATGCCGGTTTCAATTCCGGTTACCAACAACGAAATCGAAAAGAAATAATCAAAAAAATGGATAGAACTGATCTGAATCCAGAATCGATAAAAACTTTTGGAATCAAATGGCAATCCCGTATTTTAAAAATGGACAGTTTTGAATTTGTCAGTGAATGCGAGCATTTCCTGCAGGCGAAGCTAATTCACTTAATCATACAAGTTTAAATTCTGCAGAAAGTTGCCAAATTTCTCCTTTGGTTAATTTTTATCCATCGCTTGAAAACAGTTTTGGAAGTGCTGACAGTCTATGCTTTAAATAATAAAAAATAACAATAATAAACTCCAAAAATAGGGTTGTAGTAAAAACGCATGACATGCTTTGTTCAAAATAATTCCAAATTTTCATACCACGCACAATGCTGTAATCATTAACAAGTGCATTTTTAAACACACAAAATAGTTAATTTTTGATACAGAAAACATTAGACAAATTTGTTTTTTAATGCATTGTAACCGATAACTGACATGGATAGAGTTTATTCATAAAATTATTGAAAATTAAGTATTAAACTCTTTGTAAAAGAGAAAAAAAAGAATAGAAAAAAAGAAAAAAATTATTGACAAATTCATTTTTTGATTGTCGTCTTCATTGACATTTCCTTTAAAACGTTTTTTGTATTTATATCGCATGCTTGAATAAGGCCACCTGTTTTGTTATTCTAATAAAAATTATTCTTAAGTTACAGGAACACTCGAGAAGCATCAAAAGTTTTTTTTCATAAGAATCACACCATTTTATTATTCAATGAATCCCGTCGATTTACTTGATAATTCTGCTGGATCTGCAAGAACTCGCTCATCATCACCTTATTACAGTAGTTTTTATGGACTAAAATAAATAAAAATGTTTTGCGTCTTCTTTTGTAAATACCGTAAACTCTCTATTTGAAGCACACTCTAATAGAAGCACACCTCCAATTAAAGCACAGGAAAAAATCGTAATGAAAAAATAAAAGTACACTCTCTAATTGTAGCACATCATAAAAAATGGATCATAAAAAATAAAAATTTTTGCTAATCTATGCAATAATTGATTGTTAATATTGCATAAATAGCAAAAATAATTGCAAATACCTGATTATTGCTTATTGATCGAGTATTTGCAAATACATTTTAAAAAATTTATCTAAAATTGGTCGTCGATTCATGGGAAGCGCTCAGAAAACATTGAATAAAACCGCTACGAAAAATAAAAGCACACTCTCTATTAAAAGCACAGCGAAAAGTTGTTATGAAAAATAGAAGCACAGTGCTTCAGTTAGAGAGTTTATAGTAAAAGAATCATATATGTGAAAATTCCAGTAACCTTTATTATGTTTATGTTATATTTAATTAATTACTGTTCAATATCTGAGGCTTCACAACGGATGCATTTAATTGCAAAAAACATTTCACAAATTCTCTCTTTAGAAAAAAGAACTAAAATTTTCAAAATTCGTGGTAGCTGATGATGAAACTTAAAAAATACAAACCTTAGAAAAAAGATTTTTACGAACGTCGGATTTAAAAAAAAATGATGGAAGAAGGTTTTTTGAAAAAACATTGATGTCAAAAGGTGTGCTATTACGAAATATTTTCTTCTTCGTTTTTTAAAGCTCGAAAAACATAAGGGTGTCTTAGAAAAAGTGTAAAGCAGCCGATTTACTGAACTAAAACAATTTTTGAAAAAATTTTAAAGATGTCGTTTTTATATGACAAGATGAAATTGGTGATGATGATGAAATTTCGTACAACCGCCCTTTTTTGAAAAAGAAGATGCTTCAAAAAATAGCAAAACAAAATTTGATCATTCTGGCTTTTTGCTTTGATCTAGAAGCAAATGAAAGCGATGTTTTTTATCTTATTTTTGCGATAGTTTTCTTTTCAGCCGTGTCAAAAGTAAAAAGTGTAGTCAAATTAACGCAAACATTTTTTCCAGCCTTGTCAAAAAATATAGCAACAAATAATTAAAGTGAAAAAATATGCTACCAAAAACTAACTCGGCAAATTATTTGAACCATCATTTTGTTTGTTAAAATCATCGCCGTGTTTTTTAAACATTGCCCTCTCAATAAATGGAGATTGTTTGGTTGTTGGTTGGTTCGGTCGTGAATTGAAAGCATTTTCCGGAAGTTATTGATCATAAAGCAAGAACAAATCATCCGGTGAAAAATTAATAATTATCACTAACTTTTAAAAAAATTAACAGATTTTGTTGAAAAATATTTCCTTCAAAGTGACTGCAATGTTTTATACAGTGTAATTATTTGAAAAAAAATTTAACATTTGTTTTTAAAGAAGTTAGTGATTAGATGTTGTTTTGGAATCCAAATTATTCTTATTCCTCTTTTTAAAATTGTGAAAAGTAGATAGAATGCAACAGTTTATTTAATAATGCGAGGATTTGATGGATTAAGCATACTGTACAAAAATTAAAAACTAAATTAGAAATTAATATTTTTTTTTGATTTATAAGTTTCATTTAAATAAAAAACTAAAATATTTAAAACTCGTGGTAACTGATGATGAAATATAAAAAAATATGAGCGAGAGAAAAGAAAGCTTTTACGAACAACATCGGCTTTTAAAAAGGATGGAAGACTTTTTTTGCAAAACATCGATGTCAAAAGGTGTGCTATTACGAAATATTCATCGTTTTTTAAAGCCCGAAAAACTGAAGGATGTCTTAGAAGAAGTGTATGTGTCGTTTTCGTATCAACATGACAATCTTTTCCGCAAAATGTTTTTTGCATTTGTTTCTGCAAAAGTTTTTAAAAAAGAAGGTGCCGCAAAGATTCGTTTAAAAAAAGAAGAATAATGCAATCAATTTTTGAAACTTTTTTAATGAAACCTATTAAATTTGCTTCTAAATCAGCATCAACAACTTCTTTCTCATTACGTTCTATATGTTTGGAATTTTTTAGACCTCATTTATCAAAAGTGTTATTTGCATTGAAAGCTTTGTTTTTGTGTTACTAAAAAAATAATTGTGTCACTAAATTTTCACTTTGAAGCCATCGAGTATTTTGTAGTGCAAATAAAAATGTTATTACGAAATTTATTTCATCCGAAGTAGTATCAATATTCGATAAGTACAACTGTTTTAAAAACAAATTTTTAGCATCCAGTGTTAAAGAAGTTATCATTAAAATTTTGTAAATGCTGTTTAGTAGCTGTGAATTTCAAAAATATTTGTTTCGAAATTGGTATAACTTAGTTTATTTATTATTAATTGTGAAATGAAAGTAGGAGACAACAATTTGTTTAATAATGTGCGGTCATTTTCTTCAACAGTTGTAAAATAATTAAAGATTACTGCATTTTCCAAAATTATATTTTTCAAAATTCTCTTTAGAAAAAAGAACTAAAATATTTAAAACTCGTGGTAGCTGATGATGAAACTTAAAAAAATATGAGCAAGAGAAAAAACAGCTTTTACGAACGTGGGATTTAAAAAAAAAATGAATGATGGAAGATTTTTTGTAAAGCAACGATTGCAAAAGGCGTGCTATTACGAAATATTTTCTTTTTCGAAAAACGGAAGGTTGTCTGAGAGACTGTGTATGTGTCGTTTTAGTATCGCTTTGAACGATCTCTTTCAACAAAATGTCTCTGCAAAAATTTGTAAAAAAGAAGATCGCACAAAAGTTTTGTTTAAAAAAACGAAGAATGATGCAATAATATCGCAGTCATTTTTCGAAACATTTTAAAAAAATTGTTATTTTGCTCTTGCCGCGTCAACAGCTTCTTTCTGTTTTGCAATAATTTTTTTAAGTTTGAATATTTTACTAAAAGTGTTATTAAAATTGAAAGCTTTGTTTTATTATTACAAAAATTGATCGATTTACTAAATGTTTCTTATCCCCGAAGATATTCCATCACCTTTGACAGTATTAATTAATAAAAACATATTACAACGCGTAAATAACATGAATGTGAATTTTTGTAAAGCAAACAGTTGTTTCATTATTATCCTTTTTAAAACCCTTTGTTTTACTTTTATAATACATGTACAAAGAAAGTAATTTCTTGACTTTATTTCGTTTTTATAAAAGATAGTTCACAAAGTATTTAAGCGACTAAACATAAGCAACTAATAAGTTATTAAATTTTCAACAAGTATTCTTTGGAATCGACTTGTTAAATATACGTACTAATGCAAGACAGGTAAATGATTTCTTGGATTCAGGGGTGAGAAATGCCGGTAGGCAGTAATTTTTTTCTGTCGCTTCTTGGATTTTTCATATCTTTGAAAATTTTGATGTGAAGGACATAGCACTGAAAAATTTCACAAATTTTTATAATTAATATTTTTCGGGGAATCAAATCGCATAACGTCATAAATAATTGTACAAAAATTATTGAAAAACGATAATTGATGGTCTTTGCTTAACCACGACATTCGTAACTAGCAGTAAAATATTAATCAACTTGATTAAGGAATTGCAAATTGTGAAAATTGCAAAAAAAATCTTATGAAAAATGTTTGTAACGTGCAGATGTTAAAAGAAATGCTATACGAAGAAAACTGAAAAAATTCTGTAACTTTTTGCTTTTAACTTCAAAATCTTAGTTGAACAATACCACACTTAAATTCATTCTGATAATGATTTTAGTTTTTCATTAACATTTTTTTAAATAATAAATTCAGTGTTTCTTAAAACTTTTTTACCGAGTGATCCAACTGTGATTTTCATTTATTTAAAAAAAATAAATTTTGTAAAAAATTGCAGTTTATTTTAGTTTATTCAAAAGAACGCAAATGGCCAAGATTTCAGTGATCAAATGTATGTCCCTTTTGTTTTTTTGCTGTTTTTGCCATGTTTGTACACTGTAAAATAAGCATCAAAAGAAAGCTTACAAAGATAATTTCAAAATATTGTTTACAGTGTTTTCCTAAAAAAGTGAGACAAAAATAGAAGAAGTTTTTTTCCATCTTTGAAAAATCTGAAAGAAGAAGTTCAAAAAGGTAACATTCTTCGAATCAGACAAGAAAATTTAAGAAGTCACGTTTTAAAACTCTTAATTTGATAAAAGTATTTAAAAAAATCTGTGATTTTTCACGTGTTTATCAAAAAAGAAGAACTCTGTTTTATCTTATATTTTTTCATTGATAGTTGAGAAAAAATAGTTTAAAAGCAAAAAATCGCATTTTTTGTTATTATTTTGTTTTAGACGTCGCCGATAAAAACAGTGATCATAGATCACGTGAATAAAAAAAGGGCAGCAAACATAGCAATCTGAAAGCAACTGCAGCAAAACGCTAAGCAAAATGTCTATCTCTCTTTCTTTTATGCCAAATAGAAAGCTGTCGTCCGACGGTGAATAAACGAACGAGTAAGAAGCTGGGTTGAAAGAAAGAAAGAAACAAGCATAGCTGCCTGGCTTGTGTACATTTCATCTCCTTCCCATTGCTTTATGTTTTTCTGTCTTTCATCACACACTGAAGACTATTTTTCTGCTTTTTCGTCTTCTTTTTAAGAATCAGTCCATCAAAAGAACAGACGTTCTCCCGGGTTTCAATGGTTCAAAAATTTTCATCATTTTGAACATATGTTTTTAAAAACCCCCCATAAAAGCTAAAAGAAATTGCGCAATCTTTGTTGTTTTTCAAAGAAGACACAATCGTTAATTCCTTCTTTTTCCTTCTTCCCTGTTTTGTTTGTTTGGGTTCATTCCCATCATTTGTGTTTGGTTCTTCTTCTTCTTCTCAATTTTCCGTCGTTGTTACAAACCTGTCTCATCAAATTTGTTATTTTTTAAATCTTATATATTTTAATTAATTAAATGTATTTTATTGTAAATTAAAATTGACTGACTAAAATGCTCTATTATGTTATTTCACTTTTAAGGTTTGTTTTTTTTAAATCATTATTACAAAAAAAGAAATTCCACTATTTTTTAAATAATAAAAATTGATTTCATAAAGAAAAAATTTGTTGTTGTTGTTTTCTCTTAAAACAATGCTATTTTTAGTCAAATTTATTGTGATGGCCCAATTTTACAAGCAGTTCAGGATTCAAGGTTATATCCTGATTCAAAATATTTTGTTGATATGCCATTAAAAGTTGATCCAGGCATGTTTCTTTCTCCTTTTAAAAAATGTATAAACTGATTTTTGGCTTTTTATGATACATTTTTTATCATTAATCTTATCGTCTTTATAAAGACATGAAAAAAAATAAAGTAGTTTCATTGAATTTTAAAATTGATGCAATGAAACAATGTTGACCTCAAAAATGATTTTTAAAAAAGTCAAAAATACTGATACCTTAAAAAAGTTACAGTACTATATTCTATAATAATTACAGTAAGAACATTACGAGATTTTTATGCACTTGGTGAACGGGCACAAGATGTAAATGTTTTAAAAGAATTTGTAAGTTTTTATATGTTAAAAACGTTATTTATCTAAACCCTCTTCAATTAAAGGTTGATGATCATTTTGAAGAGCCCGGGCATGAATTGATTGAAGTATATCCAGAAGATTGGGTGCCATTTCCTACAAGCTTTCAAAAAATTGAAGATTATCGACTTCGACGTTGGGCACTACATTTACATCGAATTTGGAGAGATTTATGCCGAAGGGTAAAAGATGATGTTCGACAGCATCAAGAGCTATATTCTCTGCTGTATGTGCCACATCCATTTGTAATTCCGGGTGGAAGATTTCGGGAATTTTATTATTGGGATTCATTTTGGATTGTGAAGGGTTTACTCTTTTCTGAAATGTTCGAAACTGCTCGTGGAATGATTTTAAATCTTGCATATATGGTTAATCAGTAAGTACTTTTAAGTACACATGCATATGTCATTTATATACATCCTTATTTTAAGTCATGGATTTATTCCAAATGGTGGAAGAGTATATTATCTTTCGCGATCACAGCCACCACTTTTAACTCCAATGGTATATGAATACTTTCTTGCAACTGGTGACCTTGATTTTGTGCAATATGTTTTGCCGCTTTTGGAAAAGGAACATAATTTTTGGGTAACTCATCGTGCAGTACCGTATATTGATGAAGATACTGGTCTGGAACTTTTCCAATTTTTTCAATATAAAGCAACCCTAAAAACTCCTCGTCCTGAATCATATCGTGAAGATATGGAACTTGTAAAAGATCTTAAAACTGAAGGTATGAATTATAATTTAAGACAAAGGACTGTAAAATGTAACATTCACATAAACTAATCTAACTTCAAAGAGTTTAAACTTTACCATATTTAAATTTATAGAAGAAAAGCAACGTCTATGGTCTGAAGTTGCATCCGCAGCTGAAACAGGATGGGATTTTTCAACTCGGTGGTTTGCACAGTCTGGTGAACATCGACATGATATGAAATCTATTAAAACTTGGTCAATTGTACCCGTTGATTTAAATGCATATTTATGTATTAATATGAGAATTCTTGCATCATTCTTTGAAATAAGTGGTGACTTTAAAAAAGTTAAAATTTATTCACAACAATACGAAAAAATGAAGTTAGAAATGAAAAAGCTACATTGGAATGAAACTGATGGAATTTGGTATGATTATGATTTAGAGCAAAAGCGCCATTCAAATACATATTATGTATCAAATGCAGTTCCACTATATTCAAAATGTTTTGATGATGAAGATGATGTAACACCTCATCGAGTTTATGATTATCTTAAACGCGAAGGTGTATGTTTTTTATGTAATCTATTAGAAAAAAATTTATGTAATCAGATTAGATTGACAGATTATTAATAGTTTTAAATATTTTCCCTAATTGGCAAAATCTTAATTTCACAAATATTTTTTAGGTTCTTAATTTCACAAAAGGTATTCCAACTTCCCTTGCATTTAGCAGTGAACAACAATGGGATAAAGATAATGCATGGCCACCAATGGTATGATGCTTACCGTAATCCAAATATAAACTAATATCTCCATCAAATTTTAAGGTTCATATGATTATTGAAGGCTTTCGAACAACTGGTGATCCAAAGCTTATGGCTGCTGCAAAAGCAATGGCAACTCAATGGCTTATTGTTAATTATAAATCTTATTCAACAACCTATGCAATGTTTGAAAAATATAATGTTTCTCTTTTGGGTAATGATGAATGTTCTGCTGGTGGTGGCGGAGAATACGAGGTAAATCTCTATAGAATTACACAATCTTTTTTAAAATAAATGTTGTTTTTTAGGTTCAAAAGGGGTTCGGCTGGAGCAACGGTGTAATCCTAGATTTGCTCAATAGCTATGGATCAGATATGTCTGCATCAAAAGCAACACTTACGGGAACAACATGGTTCAGCCTCATTGCTGCCATTTCTTTTTATATGACTCTGCATTTCTAGTCTATTTATCATTTGTTATAGTTTTTTAGACAGTGTTTTAAATCAATTGTATACTTCGAGTTACTAGTAGTATGATACCCAGTGAACAAGCGAAAGCTTAATATGTCTATGTAAAATATCATTTTAATAAAAGTTTTGTTTTTTATAAATCATTTTATGTGAAGCAACAACAGAAAAATTGAGAAAACAATTTATTATAAAATAACAAAACGTACATCAACCAACAAAGATAAAATTAAATCATTCGAGCGAGCAAAGTGTTGATTTCTTCTTCACGATTACCATAATCACCACCTTCGCAGAAATGGTTAGCTTTTTTAGTAAAACCACCAAGTGGATTGCTAAGTTTGAAAGGCCATAAGAAGTTGGTTGCTTGCTTGAAATTCTTTCCAACATTAAAAACTTCATGGATGATATCTTCAGTACAAATAATATTTTGTTTACCAAGACGTTCTTCAATGATAGCATTATCAGTAATTGGAATTCTTTGTCCATTAACTTTGCCATAACCACGTTTGTAAACAAGATCACGAACAGTCTTTTGAGTTGGATAACCCCAAGCAATGTAAGGATCAGCAATACGAAGCATAGCAATAGTAGCTTTGTTAAGTTTTACGAAGACACCATTATTGATTTGTCTTAAACGCAAAAGTTGCAAAACTTTACGTGGACGAGGATGAAGCTTGTTAATACCACGAATACGAACAACAAAAGCAAGCTTTGGTTCTGCTGGAACATAAAAATTACCGGCTTTCTTAGCACTTCGACGAAGATTAAGTTCAGCACGTTGCTTTCTTCGGTATTCAGTAATGTATTTTTCTGCACGCTTGAAGATTTCTGAGCTACGAGTTTTACGAAGCTAAAAGATATATAGTTTATAATAAGATATTTAGCAGTATTAGTAGAAAAAGAACCTACAGCTTTAGCTTTAGAAGCAGCAAGAACAGCACGTTCACGTTGAGTTGCACGAAGCTTGCGCTTTTTAAGAATTGTTTCAGGAACAGAGGCAAGTTTCTTAGTTTCAACCATTTTCTACCCTGAAAATTAAACAGTAAGTTTGATATATGTACAAAAGATATTCAATAGTTACATAAAATTATCACGAATATTTACATTAAAAAATATTTGCAAAATGAGAGGTAAATACAAAAAAAGGGAAGAAAAAAGTAAGTTTTTCAAAAAAAGATATATCAGAAAAGGGAAGAAAAAGAAAGCAGCGGAGACAGCGTTTGATTGGACCAGACAAGAGCATACTGTGCAGGCATTCCAGTCGAGATAATTTGATGCATAAAGGTGAACAAACAAGCAGACGTTTTGAAGCAAAAAAGAAGAAGAAATTATTGTAAAACTTTTTAACGTAATTTTTTAACATTATTTTTTTAAAAAATATATAAAACAGTAACTTTTTAAGAATTGCATATGATGTTCATACGCAACAAAAAAAATTTGATTGAAGCACAACGGCTGTCTTATTTCTTGCAAGAGACTCTAATGAATTAAAAGCATTTAAAGAAACAAATAATAAAAACATCTTATACAATAATATTGATTAATATAAAAGTTGCTAATTTATGCATCAAGAATGTTTAATGAAGTATATGCCTTTCTTTGTGTCCCTTTCACTTCTTTCTATAGTCTCAGAATGAAAAGAAATGTAATCTTTGTTGCATAAAAAGGATGTTTCACTTTTTCAAAAGATCTACTATTTTTTAATCCAATGTTATACTTGACTTCCTCTATTTATATATTATGCGAAAGGAGCCTTTGTCCATCTTCATCATCCCCTTTTTGTTCCCATTGTTGTTATTGTATTTTAAAATATTTTTGTTGAAATTTATCTCTCTGTCAAAAATAAATTACCTCCTGTTAAAAAAATGTTTTACCACGAAAGAGCAGCCAACAATCGATGAGAGTCGGTGTGTATGGTTCTCAAACATTGCCGCCGCTGCTGCTGACGTGGTTCCTCGTGCTCTATTGCTGATTCGGTTTTATTTTGATTGAACGCATTTTTTTCATTACTGATTTCAAGCTGTATTTTCAATTGTTATTGTCATAATGGGATCTCGTGACGATGAATATGATTACTTGTTCAAAGGTATGTTCTTATAGCTTTGTACAATTTTATGTTGTTTTTGTACATTTTATATATCATATATATTAACAGATAGAACATAAATCTTTGAAGTTAGATAAAAGATTCAACGATTTCCTACTTCATTTTTTCGATTATAATAGCTATGTTTACTAAAAATTTTGTTTAAAAACCTTTGAAATATATTCATCACCATTTTTTTCAGTTGTTTTGATTGGTGATTCGGGAGTTGGAAAATCTAATTTGCTATCAAGATTTACACGCAATGAATTCAATTTGGAATCAAAATCAACTATTGGTGTTGAATTTGCTACCAGAAGCATTCAGGTGAGCTTGTTTTTTTGCTTCGGTTTTGATTATTTCGCAATTAGCTTGTTTGTTGATGAATCGCAATCAGCTTGTTTGTTGATGAATCATCACCATCTGATCTTTATTGATTATTAAATTCATCTTTGATTCATTTTTTAGTTGGAAGGTAAAACAGTGAAAGCTCAAATTTGGGATACAGCAGGTCAAGAACGATATCGAGCAATAACTTCTGCATATTATCGTGGTGCCGTTGGTGCTCTTCTTGTTTATGATATTGCAAAGCATGTAACATATGAAAATGTTGAACGATGGTTAAAAGAATTGCGTGATCATGCTGATCAAAATATTGTTATTATGCTGGTAGGAAATAAAAGTGATCTACGACATCTACGTGCTGTACCAACTGATGAAGCTAAAGCATATGCTGAAAAGAATCAATTATCTTTCATTGAAACATCTGCCTTGGATTCAACAAATGTTGAAACTGCTTTTACAAATATTTTGACTGAAATTTACAAATCTGTTAGTAAGCGTCAATTTGGCCCTGATAGAACTGTTCCACTCAGCACTGGCACCAATATTACCATTCAACCAACAAACAACGATGCACAAAATAAAAAGCAATGCTGCGGTAATATGTGAATTTTTTTGTGGTAAATTTTCGGTTTTTGTATTCGCTTACTTCCGCTTCTGCGTATTTTATCCTTTCTTGTTCTTTTATTATCTTTTTTATAATTAAATTATTATATTTTGTAATGCGGAAAATAAAATTCATATCGTTTATTAAATGTAATATTTTTTCCATGTTAATTTAAAAATTTAAATATATGAATAAATAAAGCAATAACTTTTTTGAATTTTTATTTCAAAAATCAAAAACAGAAAAAAGCAAATGTAAAGGTTGTGTGCTATCAATTATGTCTAAAATGTCAGAAACAACAACTGCAAGAGTTGCTGGTGAAACGCATTATTTGGTACCGTTAGTATTGGGACTTATTGCAGCATTAATCGTAATTGGAATTATCTATATCGTGAAAATTTGGCATCGTCGTCGAAATTCAAATGAATCTTCTACCGTATCTGCTTTACCTCAACATGATGGAGAAGAAGTTCCACCAGTAGTCATCTCATCATCATGGTCGTCTGAAGAAGATAATGTATATTATTTAGCCGCAGCAGCTTCATCCCGAAAAACAAATGCAACACCTGGACATCCAGTTTATAAAGCTCAACACCCATCTTCTGTTCATCAATCGAAACAACTTACTACCGTATTACCTGAAATTAAAGAAACACATTTTTGTCCACATTCTCGTGAACAACAACAGCAACTGCAAGAAGCAAATATTCAATATGCTTTACATTCTATACGTACTCGTCCAAAGCCATTAACTCCACCACCATCTAATATGTCAACTCCAACTGTTTCAACTTCGAAAACATATGATTCTGCTTGTTCAATTACACCTAAACGTTCACATCATCGTCGTCAATATCCTCATGGTAACAAAGGCAAAAATATAGTTGCACCACCAAGCGAACAACGTTCTGAAGATGCTAATGAACAAAGTAGTACCGCAAATATGATGGTATGCTTATGAACAGATACACTGTAATATAAAAAATACTTTTTAGGCAATGAATAAAATGTCAAAAGATGATGCAAAAAGAATGCGACAAAAAACATTAAAGAATCGTCCAATTCGTCGACCAATTCGAAGACCTTTACCTGTTTCTGCTGAAGCAATTACAGCTGCGTCAACTTCATCAAATGAAGGGCAAATTTTGCCATCTGATGATTTAAAAGATCCTCGTCAATATTTATATTCTCAAGAACATGTTGTTGATTATCAAAAGAATGAACCGATGCTTAAATCTGATATCACTCAAAATGATGAAATTGTTGAAATGCCACTTAAAAAGAAATAAAAACAAGCAAATTTTCTGTTTTATAAACCTTAAACTTATTTTATTTTTTTTAAATGTATTTGAATTAAAAAAATTTTTTATAATCTTTGATTTTGTAGCGGACGAACAAAGCACGTAATAGTAACACTTCTCAAAGTAATTTAAGTTGAAAGCAAAAAAGACCAGCCATTCAAGAGTGGGTCTGATGAGGGCACAGCATACTGTAAATGGTTCAGAAATCGCGGAAACCTTCGCTTGAACTACATATAAGTGTTTCAGAACAAGCTTATGAATGCATCATAAAAAACTTTTTTAAAGCAAAGTTCTAATACTTTTTAGCAAAATGTAATCTATAAATTATACCGAAAAACATCGCTCTCGCTACCGTAATTTGTTGGCCCTTGCACCTTGGTCGAAAGTAGGCATAAGTTAGCTCAATGATTCATAAAAAAATTTTTATTGAATGTTTAATTTAATCGAGAACAAAAAACAACATAATTTTTTGTTAATCATCATCCAATAAAAATAGGATTGGCCGGTTAATTAACCGAAACATAATTTACCGGTAAATTATCCAACCCTAAATAAAAAGAGCTACATCTTTTTTTTATCCGTGTTATTTTTTTTCAAAGCGGTCTTAAATGGAAAAAGAAGCTGTTCCATTGATTCAATTTTTTTTCTTCAAAGCATTTCTTGGTTTTTCGTATTACTTTTATTATCTACGTGCCTATTTTATTGTGAATTCTTGGGAATCTTATTTTTGCAGATGATTCATTCTAACGTAATCTTAAAGTCAATATCTCAAAAATGTATTCCACCACTTTCTACTTCTCGAACAGCAGTTTCATTAGCATTTAATCGATTCGGTTCTCCACAAAATCGTTCACATCCACCATTAGTAATAGGCCATGGCTTATTTGGACATAAAAGCAATTGGAACTCAGTATCAAAGCAAATTCAACGTAAACTCGATAATCAAATTTTCGTGATTGATTTTAGAAATCATGGTGATTCCCCTCATGTTTCATCAATGACTTATCAAGATATGGTTGAAGATTTAAAACTATTTATTAATGATGTTGTTGTAAAAGAAAGTGGATATGATTCTGTGGATATGATTGGACATTCAATGGGTGGAAAAGCAACTACTTTGCTAGCTATGGATCCTGATGGTCAAAAGCTTTTACGAAGTGCAATTATTGAAGACGTCTCACCTGTTTCTGAAAGCCGGAATATTCATTTTAAACGCTATATAAGTCATATGAAAAATGTTGATTTATCGAAATCTCGTAAGCTGATAAGTGATGATCTTGCTCATGCTATAATTGATTTACCAACTCGTCAATTTTTGCTTACCAACTTAACGCAAGATGAAAATTCAAATAATCGCCTTCGATGGAAACCAAATCTTGATGCATTAGAAAATCACATTGAACATGTTCTTCGCTTTACTATCAAAGAGGGCACATTTAATAAGCCATCATTGTTTATTACTGGCGAAAATTCTCGTTATGTTAATGAATCGAATCATGCAGAAATTAAAAAGATGTTCCCAAAAGTTAAATTTGTTTCTATTCCAAATGCCGGTCATTGGGTTCATGCCGAAAATCCAACAGCTTTTATTGATGCCATTGTTAATTTTTTAGAAAAAAATTAATTATAGTTTATTAGTACTGTAGTAATGGATTGTGTTATTAATGAATTTTATTTTAAATGTTTTCTTTCGCGTTTTCTATTTTGCTCGGTTTAATTTTACCGCTGATATTTTCTTTTACTGTTTAACATAATATAATTTATTTAACACAAATACATTTTTAGGATTAATGGCAGAATCAAATGGAAAACTCATTTCAGAACTTAAAGTTCATGAACTTCGTTCTGAACTAATCAGTCGTGGATTGGATGGTAATGGTGTCAAGGCAGCACTTGTTGCAAGATTAGAAAAGGTAAGCATTTTATTTACATTAGCAAAAAGTTACAAATTAAAATCTATGCCTTTTGAAAAGTAAATTGTGAATAATGCATGTAACATTCTTGTTCATCTTTATGTTGAGTAAAAGCATTGGGGGCAGGAGTATGAGCAGATGCAGTTATAAGGGAATATCCATTTGCTGCTAAATAATCAAACGCTTGCTCCAAAAATGTATGCTTAAGGTATACACGACTTGTGTATCTGTCTTCACCCATATCTCCATCCCTTCCTTGATTTAGCGTATCACCAAACACCTGTCGACAATCTGACATTTTACCACTTACTAAAATTCGATGAATTTTTCTAAAATTTACATCTGCTGAAAATCCTTGTTTTCCAAATGTCAGCGTTCCATGATAGGCTATTAAAATAGAACTTGGAGTGACATTTACTGGAGCTAAAGATGCAATTTGTTTTTCCAAATTATCCAAATGCAAATATCGTATTTCTTCAATAAGTGAATCATAATTTGAAAAGTCATCTGGTAACAAAAATTTTTCTTCTGGATGGCGTAATGCATTTATTATATGACGAATTAAGGTTGCATCTCTTTCCAAGCAATTAAGTTTAATAATTTCTTTTACGCTTTCCTCTTTGCCGTCAGCTTCTTGTAGTAAGGTGGCAAAAAGACATTCTGGATACTTGGTTATTACTTTTCGAGTTGTTAAAATATTTTTATTTGAGGCACAAAGTAACAAAATAATATCTCCCATGTAATATTTTCTGGAAAATACAACTTTAGACAATATTTTTGTTTTTTTAAATAGCACTTTAACGCAAAAAGACACAACTTTGAATTATTTATTTTCGAATAACGCACGCTAGAAAAGGGACTTAAAAATGCCTTAGGCTATTATTCTTCCATTGGCATTTGAAAAAAAAACAAACGACATGCAACGATAATTTTTTGGGGTTAAAATGTAATCAAAGAGTTAAGCCTAAGAATTCGAATGGTGTCCTTTCTTTAAAAAAAGAAAAACATGTCTTCCGGCAGGCCACTTCAGAAAAATTTTCGTGAAGTTTTTAGTTTTTGATGGTAAAAATGTCTATAACAGACTTCTTTAAAGTTTCGTATTGTTCTTCCTTGTTCGTTCTTAAAGAAGAAAAAAAGAAAGAAAAAATTGCAAAATTGCAAGTACACATTTTTTTCAATTCTTGTTAGATTCTTTGTAGTAAAATAAAAAGGACTGCTTCTTTTCTTTTCATGAAAATGCTTTTCCTTTTTTGGTTTGTTTTTTGGGGACAATTTGAAAATAAGAGAGCCGAAATGAGTTGCGACAGCATAGAAAAACATGTGAGCAAAAAATAATTTAGTAAAGAAAAGGCAAAATATTACGGTACAAAATATAAATTATAATTGTTTCATTTTAGTATCTCAGTGAACAAGGTCATGATATCAATTCATATTTATTTTCATCAGCAAGTGATGCAAATTTAACTTCAGCTTCAACAACATCATTGGAAACAGAAAATGATGATGCCGCTGCTCAAGCTGCTGCTGTTGCCGCAAATTCTTCTAAAGATGAAACCGGAAAGGACAAAGAAGAAAAAGAAGAGGCTGTCCCAGAAAATGGTAATTCTTTTTGCTTGTTTAAAAATATTTTTTTTTAAATGGGGTTGGGAGATGAGAGACTAAGCAAAAAAACACAATAGTATTTTATCTTGGATGAATACATCTAACTGAAAGCAGTAACTGACGACTGACTTCCCGTTCTTGCACTGGCTATCAAAAATTTTGAGAAAAAAATTGAAAGACATTTCTTATCTTCGCAAAACAACGCCTCCAGAGAATTTGAAAGGAATAAATCTTTTTATCTTGAAGACATTCATCATCAAAAAACCAGGGAAATTTTAAATTGAAAAGTGGGACATACTAAGTTGCCTGGGGATAATTTTCATTGTTTACTTTTTATCCCCACTTTAAAAAATATTGGATTTTTTGATTTTGTAGTTATTAAAACATCTGAAGTTCAAAAAACAACAGAAAGTAAAGATAATGAAATAGTTTTGACCTCATCGACTGCCGATGTTCTTACTGAAAAGGTAGAAGATGAAATTGATGAAGCTGAACTGCATGGTGAAAGTGAAGATGTCGTAGAGAAACCTGGAAATTCTAATAGAAATGGTGCCACAAAGGAAGAAGCATCTCCTGATATTGCAGATTTGGAAGAACGTGAAGAATCAGAAAGTGATGATACCAAAAATGATGAAAGTATTCCTATGGAAACAGATTCAGAAAAGAAGACGACAGAACAACAACAAGTTTCTGCAATTCATGACATTTCTGATGAAGAAGATTTGGATGAAGATATGCTCACGGATGAAACTACAGCAAATCAAAATGTGGAAAAGAAAGAAGAAGAAAAACAAAATTTGGATGTTAAAATTGAACCTGCTGAAACCAAAGTCAAAGAAGAATCTAAAAATTCAAACAAAGAAGCAAAATTACCAGCAAAACCAAGAATTCCGGCTGGACTCAATTTTCCAAGTGATGATCCCAACGGACTCAGATGTATATGGATTCGTGCTCTACCATATGAAACTCGATTATCTGAACTGAAGGTAAAAATAATTATTCTAATTTAAGAAACGTCATTGCATATGGACAACCCTTTTAGCTTGCATTTATTGATGCTGGATTTACCGTAGAATCTGCAAAAATTTTTACGACAAAGCAATCTTCACGTCCTTCTGCTTTCGGATTTATGACATTATCATCACAAGATGGGGCAAAAAAGGCTGTGGAAAAAATGAATAATTCTATTTTTAAGGGAAAAATTATAACTGTTGAGCGGGTTTGTATATATAAATAATCATGAAGAGATATATCTAGGGAAATTTTAATCAATATTTAGGCATCAGATGCATCTATGCTTGCATCATCTGATTTATTACCACCGCCATCATCAAAATCATCATCAGATCGTCCAAAGATTCATCCACCAATAAAACCACCAGAAGATATCAAATCAGGTTCAGAAAGCAGTCGTTCCCGAGTCATTTCAACTACTAAGTCTTCAAGAACTTATGATACCTGTAAGACTGATACAATTTTAACCATTTTCTCAACTCAAAATACAAATTCTAATTTATCTATAGCTCACTCATCTCGATCTGAACGACGTCATTCACCGTACAAGAATACAATACATCGTACTCGAATAATTCGAACAGAGCCACAACGTATTGTTGAAGCATCTGGAAGAAGCATTCGTGTTGTTGCATCATCAAGGGATTCACGTTCAAATCGACCCAGTCGTCATTCACCGATACGTCCACCTCCACGTGAACGTGAAAGAACTCCTCCAAGACGGCATCATCGAAGTCCTGATCATGAAAGAAGAAAATATGAAGATATGATGCGAAAGCAGCAAGAAGAATTCAAAAGAAAGGAAGAAGCATTACGTGTTGAAGCTGAAAGAAATCGTATTAAATTGGAAAAAGAAAGATTAGAAAAAGAAAATTTAGAACTTAAACTTCGACTTCAACACGAACAACTTCGGACTGTTAATACAAATGTATCATCATCGCACCGTGGACCATCACCCCATTCAACATCTCGTCATCGAAGAAATACTCCTCCGCCAAGAAGAGCTTCTCCACCCCGGTCATCCAGACATGCATCACCACCACGGCATCCTTCATCATCTCGTCGAAGTCCGCAGCGTAATGAACCTCGTCATCATACATTATCATCATCAAATTATCCTCCGAAAGAAGTATATCCTGCTCGGAGGTACCAATTCAAATTTTTGTTGCATTTTTAAATTTTTTCTCGATTTAACATTTAGCATACTTTAATTATCATTATATTCACTCTTAATTTTTTCAGACGCAGCAGAAGTCGCTCTCCTATTCGAACAAATTATGATCGCTCTCGTCCAGATGAATATTCTCGAAGTGGTCGTCCGCAAGAGCATGGTAGTTCAAGACATGGTCGTCCAATATCTCCTTTAAGAAATGCACCTCCTCCACCACCAAAATATGAACGGCATTCACCAAAGCGTAATTATGAATCATCATCTCGAAGTGATCGATCTCGTAGAAATGATAAACTTGATACAGCTTATCCACCAATTGAAGAGCCTCAACGAAATTGTAAGAATTTTTAACACTTGTTTTTAGCTATTTAAATGAGTTTAAATCAAACACTTTTTAGCCCGTTCAAGCCGTAACGGTGGTGGAAGTGGTCGTGATTTTTCTTCAGATAATTATGATCGCCCAAGCAATGGAAATTCTTCATTTGAATCAACACATCGTGAATTTATTCCACCTCCTCAAGCAATTATTCCTGTAACAACTTATAATTTGGCAACAGATTACCGTACTGCGGGAAATCCATCTTATTCAACAACGCCTGGTAATTCAAGAAATCAAATTCCAGCAACTCATAATTGGGCTCAACAAAATTATGCAACACGCCAACCAACTTGGGGTCATCAACCACAAAATGTTGCAAATATTCCCCAATGGAATCCATTCAATTCATCAGGAGGTAGCGGAATGCGTGGCAATAACAGCAATCCTCGATATGGTGGCGGCTTTTAACTCTGTTTCTTAGAATAAATTTGTTTTTTTGTATTTCTGTGTTTGATGTTTAACCTTTCTTATTATTTTATTGATGTTTCAAAATAAACTTTGGTCTAACGGTATCTTGATATTTTTGAAAGAAATTTACTTTAATAGTTGCAGAAACAATTATCAATATAATATGGCTTTGATGCTGCTATTATTCTCAAATAATCTACTTATCTAAAAATTTACATAATTTTCTGGTATTTAGTAAATTTACAGGTTTAAAGAAAAATAAAATTTTAAAGTTTCTGCTTTTTTTTCGAGAACTATTCGAGATGACCACTTGCCTGCTGATTACATATAAGTTATATGATATAACTGAAAATTCCAGTAGTTTGGCTCTGATGGTTTATAAAATCCACTTTCTTGAACTAATTTTCTGTACACTTTTTTTTGTATAGAAAAAATAATATAGTTGCATAAAAGAAACATTTAAGTTTTTATTTTACTCAACTATTGTAATCTATGAGAAAAAGACGTACAACTTTTTTTGATTACTTTCATTTTTTATTACAGTAATTTATAAGCTTCTTTTTTTCTCGCACATAAAAAAGATCCATTCGGTTTTTTTAGCGGCTAACACCAATATTGTTAACAACTTTTTTTCGGGTTTTCAAAATACGGTCCTTGTTTGTCACTAATCTGTGTAATATTCTTGTTATAACTGTTATAACACATCTTTTTTAGAAAACATTTTTATTTTTCAATCAATGCTTGTCTTATTTTTTTTCATTATAAAGATATCAAAAAAGAAAGCTATATATATAAAAATATAATAATTAATTATTAATAAAACTGTGAACCGGAAAAATAATAAAGAAGCGGAGAAGAGAATATTTTACCGCAAAAATTAAAAAAAGAATACTTTTTAAAAATACAAAAAGAGAGGCAAAAATTTTGAATAGAATTTTCTAATAATTATTATTGGCACAACATGCTGTTTTTTTTATCAACAATTTAAGCGCGACTAGAATAAACACTGGCTATTACTACTGCAACAAAAGGCAGAGAAAAAAAAAACTGGGTCAAAAAATATTAATAAGTAGTAATAATAGAGATAAGATTTTTAAAAAATAAATGAGGTCAAACTATGCAAAATATTTTCGAGTTCTTGAAAATCCTGTTCCCAATGTTGTTGTGGCAGAAGATGTGGGTCTTCGAGTAGTAGCAGAATCATACCGACATGCAGAATTCAATGCAGATTTTAAGGCCGATGATGTTGGAGTTGATGTCATTGTTGTGTATGGACGTTGCTGGGAGATTGCACGACTTCCATATTGCCGTCGAAAAAGTGGTAGCCGAGTTGGTGATGATGCTGTATTCAATAATGCTGTTGTTGTAGTTGATGCAGCAGCTGTTGATGTTGTAGCATTTGATGGAGTTCTTGATCGGCTTAAAGTTGATGAAAATTGTGAAGAATTTGTTGCACTGGTAGCTGCTGTGGTTGGCATTGGAATTCTTGAACGTCTCATACTTGCTGATGGTGACATTGATGATGATGAGAATTGGGATGTTGAAGGACTTAACGGAGCTACTGTTGCAGGTACAGCAGTTGCAGATGGAATTGGAGTTGTTGCACGGGGTGACCGAGATGTTGAAGTTTGGGATGAAGCAGGAGCAGGCGGAATTTCAACTTCAATTTGAAGTGTTGTTGGCCTTTCAGTTAAAGGCTTCTCTTCAATTTTTTTGCTGGACGTTGAAATAGCGACTGCAGGTTTTGATGATATTGATAGCTCTTTTGCAGAAGAAGTTTCAGATGGCATTGATTCAGCTACAACAAGTTTAGATGGAATCGAAGAACTTTTAGGGATTCTGGAATCCGATGCAATTTTAGAAGCAGACCCCCAAGTTGAGGATTCTGCACCAACACCAGAATCTCCACGATCTCTTCTGTTTGGTCGTTGTTCAATTACAGATAAAAGTTCCAAAGATTCAATTAAACGCCAAAATAAGCTTCGATAAGCTGAATTCGCCCGCATCATAAATGCATTTTCATCGTAAATTCGAGAAAGTACATTTTCTTTTAAAACTGCATAAGAAAGCCATCCATCAAGTGAACGCAATCTAAAAAAATAAAAATTTAAGTGAATCATTTTTTAAGGAAGATGACTAATAAATAAATTTTTTGCAAGGTTAAATGGAGCCATTTTTGTGAGCAATACTCCAATTAAAAAATAGTAATAAATTATTTTGTTATAGTGTAGGACATAGAACTTACCTAAGTAATTCTTTAACAAATTGTTGTGAACGAGAATTTATGGGCTTCTCGCATGCATCTAATTCTTTTACAACATGTATAATTCCTTGGCCGGATGTTGCGAATCCCGGGGATGTTACAGTCTTAATCATATCCCATGATGAAATTCCATTGTTTAATTCATCAGCAAGTAAAGCTTCAAATGCGGCACATAATTTATCTGCAGATGAACCTCGAACAACCTCTGCAACACCTTCAACAACATTTTCAACCAAAATTTGTTTCTTTTTATAAACTGGAAGCCCAACAATTGCTAATTCTTTTGCATGTAGCTTTATCTTTGAACTTAAACAAAGTCGAGATTTTGGGGTTGGGGATGTTGTTGGTGGAGCAATCAATGATTGAGTTTGACATTCACAAAAATGTTTTTTACTTCTTGATGAACCACCTAATCCACTATCAATCGTTGTATCCTTTGATGATAAATGATTATTTGATAATCGTGTGGTTGTTGTTGCTGAAGTTGAAGTAGTTGGACGTGCAAAAAGTGATGAAGGTTGATGCTTTGATATTAAATTATTTGTTGATCCCGTCAACAGATGTGTATTACTTTTAAAGAATGTACATGCATCAACAACATGCCTAAAATATTAAATCAATCAATAGATGAAAAAGGATTAATTTAATCCAATGTCAGTGGGTTGGCTACAGTATACCCAAGTGCACTTCTTTTTTTCTAATTTTATCTTTTTTGATTGATAAAAAAATCATGGGAAATACGCTTGAAATCAACAACGATGCTCAAAAAAAGTGTCAAAAACAGGTGTCATTTATTGCACTCATGCTTGATTAACCTTTTAGTAAAAAACAATTTCTTTTTAAACTGTCACTCTTAATCCCAAAAAAATTTGCTTTTGCTTTCATCATTAACAAAGACATCTCAAGAAGTGCACATTTAAGAAAAAAGAGGGGTAATTAATTGGTATACTTTGGAAAAAAAGCTTTTTCTCAGCAAAAAAATAAAAGTAGTTTGCAATTACAAAAAGCTGCTATAATCTTATCATAAGATTTTCTTCTTCCTGATCGTATGCATCACATTTTTGGCCTTTGCTTTGTGTTTTTGGAGGTTGTTGTTTTAAAAAAAAGAATCATTCCAATTCATGAATATAGATTTTTTTGTTTTGTTTGATGAATGTTTGTATATTTGAACACCCGTTGCGTGTTCAAGCGGAAATAAATAGAAACAATAATGTCAGTATTCATGTGAAAGGTTTTTTAGAGAGAAGCGTGTGCACGAGATAGAGAAATTGTTGATGAAGCGAAGCATCAACAATTCATCTTCTCCTTGTCATAGAGGATAAAAGGGGAAAAAAGACAGAGATTTCGCAATTAAAAAAAAGAAAAATGCCAAAAAAATATGTGTAAAAAATGCATGAATCAACATTCCCAAAAGGGATCAAAAAAGAGAAAATGCTTACTTTGGAAGAAGCATTGCAAGTGATGGCCAATCATCAATATGTGATGGGCCGGATAATGCTCCAAGGCCAGAATCTGGACATGAAAATTCTGACATTTTTTCATTAAATATTTTATCATCAAGTTCAGAAAGATGTGATTTTTTAGTTTGACGTAATATTTCATCCAACGATGGAATATGGAATGGCCCAGGTTGTTGTTGACAAAATGCAGGAACCTAAAAATAAGAGATAGGGTTTAAAATACTTGCATTCCGATCGTAGAAAAAAAAACAAGAATATCTTCTTCTTTTTTTATCACTTAATATCAATTTATCAGAAGGTGTCAAAGAAAGAATAAAAGAGAAGAAAAGGTTCATTCTTCTTGTTTGATACTACTGTGTTGTATTTTGTTGATGTCGTCGTCGTCTAAGACGATTAGCAACGCTTTTTTGTTAGAAAAAAACGGTCTTTACGAAACCGGTCGAATGCAAAAGAAATAAAGTCAATCAATAAATACTTTTTGGAGAAAAAAAGAAGTAAGTAACATGAAATAAAGAAAAAAGAAAAGATGAACAGCTGATTTCTGTGAAACACAAACAAAGCTCACCTCAAATGGCAAAGAAAGAAATTTGAGATCAGGGGCATGTTCATTTAAGGGTGTTGGCTCAATTCCGCTATCATCTCTTGGAAGGGAAGTTGAAGCCCCACTTCCACCACAACCAAGATCAGCAAAAGTTCTTCGAGGTGGTTTTAATGGTACTGATCCATTACTTGAAGGTGTGCTAGCAGCAGCTGTATTTGTATTTGAAGAAGATGTTGTAGACGTTGGTCGACGCCAACGTTGAATTCCAGCAGTTGATTGCGGAACAAAACCAATTTCATTATCATTTACATCAACGTATCGGCCGTTTCCCATATAAGTTTCAGAATATTCAAAATCAGTAGGCTGTCGCTCAACAAAATTTGCAACTAATGAAGCAGGGCGTTGTTGTTGAGATGCCGTTGAATGGGTGCTACTTTGTTGACGGCGGGATAATTCTGGAAGGGAAATAGTTTTATCATCAAATGGTTCAGTGGAACGAATTCGGCCCCATGTAGTTAAATTTGTGCTATCGGGTTCAGGCTCTATTGTAATTGTTGGAGATAATAATGACGTTGGAGGTGCTTCTGCTCCACTGCTTTCATCATCTGGAGAATTGGCAATTGAAGATCCCCATTGTCCGCTGTCATCAAATGCAAGCTTATAATCATTTTTATTTGTTTCACATCGTAAATGCAGCTTATCCATATCCAATGAATCCGTTGAAATAAGATTCGCATCTAATGCCATTGAAGCAAATATACTACTTTGTTCAATTGTAGATGACTCAAATTCAAGTTGTGCAACATCTTGATCAATACCAGTTAATTCATTACCAAGTAACTTTAGAGAATATAATTCCACCATAATTGTTGAGATTTTAATATGTAACGACTATAATGACGAACACCGATGTAATTTTGCAACAAAAAAAGAAATAAAAATCAAAACAGTAACGCTTTTTTTACAACACACAAACACACTTTTTTTGCGTAAGAAAAAAAGAACGAATGTATGTGTTTTGAAATAGTTTTTAGAAGAACCGCCGCCGGAAGGTTAATAAAATGCCGAAAAAGGCGATGTCATTGGCTTCCTTGAAATGGCAAATGTGCCTACAGCTGCTGCTAAAGAAATATACCAAAAAGAATCCAATAAAAAAGGGAAGGAATTTAAATAATGCAGCAACGACCGGACGTTATGGTGGTGGTGTATAAACAGAAAACAGCGGGCTGACTCGAAGTAGTGAAAGAAAAAAAGGAGACGACACAAACAACCTAACACAGCAGGGCTGCTGCTGTTCTTGTTCTGTCGATGTAAAGAGGATACAAACCCCTATAGCAAAATCGATTAAAGGCGGAGTTCAAATGTGCGAATGACCGACATACTCACTGCAACGAAGAAGAAAAAAGAAAACTTTTTTTACAAATGTTCTATATCTGATAGTGAAGGCGAAGCAGTCAGACAGCAGAGAAAACGCAACACACACTTATAGATATACATAGTTTTTTTGTTTTACTTCTTCGTCAATTGACTCTTAAGAATTTCAGTGTCTTTCTCTTGACGGTGGCGCGGCTGCCACTATTATTTTTGTCATGAATGCAAGCAAGAGAAAGCCGTTGTTGTTGTCGTTGATGATGAAAAAATCTTTAAAGCTGCCTCGGGGGAGGATGAGTAGCAGCAGCACGAGTTTTCTTCAATATATTACCAGAGGCAAGAGCTTGTAACAGCAGCTGACAAAAAATAATAGAGTTTTGTCCAACTTTGCTTTGATGCAAGCTTTACGTTCGTTTTATTTTGTGTTGTTGCATGCCATTGGTTTATAATAAAAAAAAGAAGGGAAAATGCCACAAGCTGTCCCTTTCAAAAAATTTTAAATTTTCAAATACGGGGGTTTTCTTCATTCTTTGCCATAAATGAGGGAAAAGCTCTTCTTTCTTTTTTATTTTTCCCAGAAGAAGAACGATGGAAAAATAGGAGAAGCGGATGGAAAACTTTTTTATAAACCTTTAAAGAAACTTTAATAATTAAAAAGGAAACGAGAAAGAGAAAAAATAGCAAATTATTATTAAAGAGAAAATACGGTTATATTTAAGAAAGCAAAACACGAGTGTACAATTCGTGAGTAAAGAGAGGTAATATCATTAAAAAAAATATTGAACCAATTTCAAGCAACCATACGTTTGTTTTTCCAGAAGAAAAAACACATATTGGCCTTGTTTTGTTTTTAAATCCTTCTCATTTTGTCTTCATTTAGATCAAAGCTGACTGAAAAATGGGCTTTCTGCGTTCTATTTTGTGTCTTTTAAAAAATGTGTCAAAACTTTTTGGCAAAAGCTAAAAAATCGTCGTTAGTTTTTTTCTTGCTTTTTTTGAAAGCAGCAAATTGCATTTGTTTTTGATTTGTGGGGTGCTTTTTGTGTTAAAAGGATCTTCTTTAGCTTCAATTTCAATATTTCTTTCTAGTTTCTTTCCTCTTCTCCTCTCACTTTTCAAGTAATAATGACTTAATGGTCAAATATATAAATAAGATGATGACCATTGCTAACTGACTGACTGCAAGAACAACCACAACATCGATGATGATGATGCTGACAGTGGGATCGTCATCGATTTCCTTCTCCCTCAATCGCTTTTTTTTAAAGAAAATGCACTCAATTTTTTCAACTTTGTTTTTTTCCAATGAAAAAGGCTTTAAAATGTTTCAAGGAGCCCATCTTATCTCTTTTAAAATAAAGGAACCAAAAGCAATGATACATTATTCTCTTCCATTTAAAGCCGATTTTTTAACGACGACCTTTTCCCAAAAAAATATAATCGGGGAAAAACCAACTGTCAAAAATGAAAAAAAAAGTTCTGTCATCTCTATTCCGGGATCATAACTACAAAAACCAGCTGCTGTTGTTTTTTTCCTGATTTATGTCATCGAAGGGAATGTTTTGTATAATAATGTCAAAAATAATTTAGCAAGGAAACCGTAATCCGACACTACCGTAATCCGTCATTGAAAAAAGAATTCAGGAAACGAAAAAAAGCTGGTTATAGTTTAAAGTTTTCGAGAAGCAAATAAGAGAAAGATTTCTTTTCTTAAATTAGCTAAAACATCTTTAAAAGAAAGTTGTAAACAAATACTTAGTTTTTTTCCTTGAAAATTATCCAATTGAGTGATAGGATAGTAGAGTAGAAACAAGATTGTTGAAATTTGATATACCCGACTTTTTTTCTTCTGTTTATTTGTA
Source organism: Panagrolaimus sp. LJ2400 (assembly GCA_024447215.1). Lineage (NCBI taxonomy): Eukaryota > Metazoa > Nematoda > Chromadorea > Rhabditida > Panagrolaimidae > Panagrolaimus > Panagrolaimus sp. LJ2400. The sequence continues at coordinate 821,785 of JAMRYA010000013.1, forward strand.
ATTGAAATGTAAAGACTTCCTACTGTGTCACCCACCAACTTTTTTTAAAAAATATTTTTAAAAAGAGAACCCACAATAATTCCCGTCAAATGCCGCCTGTCATCATCATCATCTTCCTTTTTTCTTCATATGATTGGCAAAAATCAAAAGTGATTGTTGTTCTCTTTGCTCTAACATGATGATGAAGAAGATGATCGAAAAGGGCAACCAAAAAAATAGGAGAGGAAATCAACGATAAAACTTTGTCAAAATTAAAACGAAAGAAAAAACATTCTTGTTGTTTGCATTTTAAAAAGGTTTTGTCTTTTTCTGAATTATGGTGACACATGCAAATATATTACGGTTGCCCGATATTTATTTGTTTGTTTATCTTGCTTCAACGGTACGGTATACTGTACTATAAGGTTAAGGTATGCGACACATCTGAGATACATGTCAATAAAATGAATTAAACGTTTAACAATCTTTCTTATTTATGTGTTAACAAATGATCAAATATCAAAAAATGAGGTTTTTTATAACATTAAATAAGAAATTTATTTGATAAAGAAGCTTTCGAAACAGATTAAAGACGAAACACAAACTTTAAAGTTTGAAGTAACAAAAAATGCACAAAAAGGATCTTGGAACGAAAAATGACATAAATAAAATTTTTTGAAATAAATTTTTTTCTGCTGTTTTTCGCAATATTATGCAACACATCTTTTTCATCATAGATTCGACCTATAAAGGCTTTAACCGTTTTTCGCGATCTTTTAGTCTATTTTTTCTTGGTTATTAATTAGAAAATGGAAATCAGTCATAGACCTTTTCAGTTTGAAATGGCTGAAGGCCTGCCAGTTCGATCAGCTTGGGGCCGTAAACCATCTGAAAAGAGTGAAGAAAATGAACGTCCAATTTTATCATTCGCTGAAATAATGAGCGAAGAATTAGCTCATTCCTTACAAGAATTTGATATAAATGAAGAAGCTCGAGAAAAGGCTGAACTTGAACGTATTCTTAAACAAGCGGGCATTGAAAATGTTTCTTCGTCTGAAACAAGTGGCGAATCTGATACCTCACGTGATTACGAATTAGCTTTACAATTATCTGAAGATCCTGATTGCTCTGTTGATGAATTTTTGGCAAAACAAATGCAACGGGAATTTGATCGCGAATTGGAACTTGAAAGACAATTTGAAAAGAGTAAAGCCAATGGTGGTGTTGCTAAGGCTATTGTCGGGGCTGATCCATATAACTATTTTCATGAAGAAGATGAAGAGCTTGAAGAAAGTAGTGATGATGATGAAGACTTTAGAGAAAAAGCTACCAATATGCTCTACGGTTAGTTTTTTGCCGATGTAAATATGCTGTTTATTTTGAAAAATGTTTTTGTAGATTATCAAAAACCTGATTTTCCTGCTTGTGGCTTTCGTAAAGATACTTCTGGAAATGGAATTATCACAAAGCATGATAAAGAAATTAATGCTGCAAAGAATTGTGAACGTGCAATGCATTTTCCACTTGATGTTCAAACTGGTGATGTTATTGGTGAAAAGTTGAATAACAAAGTATTCAATCATCTTAAAACGCATTTAAAATTAGAAAACAAGCGACAAGCTCGGTTGAAAGATAAAGATGAAAAGGCAACTTCTGAAGCAAATGTTGATGCACAAACACGTTTAATCCTTTTTAAATGGATTAATGCTCAAAATATTGATCGTATAGATGGTATTATTGCAACCGGCAAAGAATCTGCTGTGCTTCAAGCTTGTAAAGGAGGATTGGGAACTTCATCAGATGAACAATTTGCAATTAAGGTGTACAAAATGAATTTAGAATCATTTAAAAATCGTGTTGCATATGTTAAAGATGATTTCCGATTCAAAAATCCTCGACGTGTAATGAAAGTTTGGGCAGAAAAAGAATTTTTGAATCTTAAACGGTATTTTTTATTTGCTTTCTTTTTTTTAATAGCAAATAACTTCAACACTATTATAGTCTTCATCGTGCTGAAATTCGTTGTCCTCGTCCAATTGAATTAAAGAAGCATGTACTTTTGATGTCTATGATTGGCGATGAACAAGCTGCTCCACGATTGAAGAATGTTATGTGGGGAGAAGAAGCATTAAAGACAAAAGCTTTTGATCAAGTTCAAGATGTAAGCTTACAGTGTGATCTTTAAATCATAAATACTTTTTTACATTGTAGATTATGACAAGAATGTTTAAAGAATGTAAACTTGTTCATGGTGATCTCAGTGAATTCAATCTACTCTATCATCATGAAGATGTTTTTGTTATTGATGTTGCACAAGCCGTTGACATCTCTCATCCACATTCGTTGGTATTTTTGGTTCGTGATATTGAAAATGTCTTAAATTTCTTCCATAAAATTGATACACCGAATTTGCCAACTACAACAAAGCTATTTAATGATATTACTGATTTGGATATGGTAGAAGGAAAGAATCTCCTTGTTCAAGTTGATACCTTTGAAGTTGAAAATCGAAATCAATCTAATAAACGTGATAAAGCAAAGCCAGCTGATGCTGAATTTCAAAAATATGAAGAAGAACGGAAACTGCATTCTAGTTCACCGGCACATGATTACAACTAATATATATCTTTGATACTCTTATTTTTTTTGTTGTCGATAAATCGTATATGGATGGGACTATAATAATGTTAAATTGTTGGTGTTATTATATAATAAAAAAACGTGCCAAAATATTGTTTTTGTTTTTTTTCTACAGATTATCCACTAGTGGTTGCATTCACTGAATTTTAGCTGCGCAGATGTAATGCAGATACTGGCATCCAAAAACGGGAGAAATAATTTCGTAACAGTATTTGTTTCAACACTTTCTCTGTACAAACATTTTTTATTAATACAGAGCTTTTTTTTTGAAATTCCCACAATTTGCAATACTTTAAAAATTGATTAATATTTTACTGATAGTTATGAATGTCGACAGAAAAATGAAAGGTGTATATCCTTCACATAAAAGGTATATATCCTTCACATTACATATATGATTCACATATGTTTCATATATCTCCCTTCTTTTCATATATGTTTCACAGGTGATTCATATACTTATGTGAAACATATATACCAGAAACGGAAAAGCATATATGTTTCACATAAAATCTTTAAAACATATATCTTTCACATAAACGGTATATATTTTCCATACGAGACTTAGAAAACTTTTAAAAATGAAGGATATATGTTTCACATTAGTATATATCTTGCGCATATGGCTCTTATCACGAAAATCTTAGCATTTCTCAGTGTTCAAATTTTGAAAGCTAATATATTTTTGAACTGTTTTTCTTTGATTTGTGAATTGTTTTAACTATTTTCTGCTAAATTTTTTATTATTATTATCCTTTATTAAAGAAAAGCTATCTCTTCACCATCAGCTATTTATCTATTTATCAGGTTAGTGTCGTAGATATATTTGGGATTTGTATGTATGATTCTTCTCACTTTCAGGAATATAAATTATTATTAAAACTTTAACATAAATCAAAAACATAAAATTTTTATTATCTTTTTTATCAACTGATTGCTTATATTCATAGGTTGGTTTCTTTTGCAGAAATAACAAGAAAATAGTGTTATATTTGTGTATTCTTCAGCCATTAAGTTTTATTTTCTTCTTGGCCGAAATGTATAGACAAGCAAGTGCGCGTACTACCAGGACAAGACTTAATCAAGCTGCGTACATTGATTATCAACAACATAACCGATCTGCATCCCCTATAAGACTTGTTGAAGGAGAAGTTGAAGAACCAATGATTATTGACGACTTTGATCCAAGTGATATGTTTAATGATGAAGTTTCGATAGCTGATGATATAACCAGATTAGCTGTCCCTTAATAAAACAGTTTCAGTAATCAGTGACCAACAACTTGTTTTGCTTCATTCTTATTTAAGATCATCAATTGCTTCTAAACATTTCTTTGATTTACTATCTACCGTAGAGGTTGTACAAAATTGTGTTCTCCCTTTGCATGATTATTCTGCGATTCATCTAAAGCAAGAGTTAAAGAAGTTATGGGATCTACAAGAAAAGTTTTACTGTAGTCATTGTCTTTCTTCTTTAAAGCATGAAATTAGCAAATGTAAGCAGGAAATATGTCAACAAAAAGAAAGGAAGAAAAATATTATCGTATGCACAGCGGGTGGGCAGCAACAATTATTAAATATTACAAAAAAATATTATGATTTTTCTGAAAAATATAATGGTGATGATTTATTTATTCAATTAACTATCAACACTGATGGATTTATCCCTAAAGGTCATAGTAAGCGAGAATTTTGGCCAGTTTTTCTTCAAGTAGCAAGTATATCGAAACGCTATAAAACTATGCATGATTCAGTTGCATTTATCGCTGTGGTAGTTGCTGAAGGAAAGCCATCGGATTTCGCCTGGGAAAAGGCATTGTTTGATTTTGTTTTGTGGCTACGAAATCAAGGAGATGGCTTAAAGCTCAAGGTTGAAGACAACAAATATGTTAACTTGTTTTTTGAAATTTCGAATTTATCCTGCGACCTTGCAGCTGGATGCCATCTATTTTGCTTTGCAACTTGGGCGTCTTCCGAAGAATCTTGTTTTAAATAAATTTTGTTGATGTGTTTACTACTTTTTCTATCGTACTAAACCGTTAAATATCGGTTTTACCTATCTTATTTGTAAATTTATTCTTGTTTATATATTACTGTAATTAGTTGATTTAACATATATTTGTGCTACCGTATCCCATGTCCCTTCAGAATGGGGCATTTTTTAAGCGTAGTCTGCTTTTTTAAAAATTAACAAAGTTACATCATTTTTGACTTTAAAACATTACGATATGCCTTCATTTTCGCAGCCATAAATTTGATTATCGCTTTTCAGAAACTCTGTTTGGTCAGTTTCAGAGCTTTTTCTATTTTTATAATCGCATTTTTAGGTATTTCTATTTGGTGAGTAATAAAAATTTTTCTTGTTTTACTAATTGAAAAGGCTGCGGAAACGAAGACTTTGTTTTAACACTGCAGAAACTACATTTTATATCTTAATAGACTTAAGTAAATTGCCCCGCATTTTGATATCGGTTTTTTTATCTTTTTGAAATAACTTCAGTTGAAAATATCGCCGTTTTAACTGCTAACTTGACTTTAAAAGGGCAAAGAAGTTCAAAATGTAGCTTGGATAGCGCCAAAACCCACTCCTGCACATTCCCAATGTTCTAGAAGCTTTTTCGCAATAATAGCAAAAAAATTGAATTTTGGCTAAAAAAGCAAAATTTTCTAAGTCCAGGAGTATATATGATTCACATATGGGGTATATGCTTCATCTGTGAATCATATATGAATTTAGAGACCTTTATAAGTTTTTTAATAAGGCTGAGGATATATGAAACGTATATGAAACATATATTTTTCATATATCCTTCACACCAGGGGTATATATGTTTCACACAAAAAGTATATGTGAAGCGTACCCCTGGATATATACCTTCTATGTGAAAGATATATGTCTTTCATTTTTCTGATTGGTTATTTTTAGCGCGCTAAAAATAACCAATCAGAAACACTAGAAGTAATTGTTTTACAATAGTACAATTAGTTAACGTCATATTGTTCAATTATAATCATAATACTTTGTAAAGTTCACTGGCACAAAATTTAAATTTTTTTTGCTGTGCTATTTGGATTTTGACAAAATCAACATTCGTTGCATATTGTTGTTCCTTGATAACTTTGTTAACTTTCTATTTTTTGAATTTTTAAAGTCAACAAATTACTTTCTTTGTATTTTAAAAGTAAAATAAAGCATTTTAGAATGAATAATAATGAAGCAATTGTTTGCTTTACAAAAATTCACTTTCATGTTATTTTCCTGTTGTAATATTTTTTTAATTAATACTGTCAAATGAAATTGTATATCTTCGCAAATAAAAAACATTTAGTAAATCTATCAATATTTATAATATTAAAACAAATATTTTTATCCTAATAACACTTTTAGTAAAAACGATGACTTAGATATTCAAACTTAAAAAACTTATTGCAAAACAGAAAGAAGCTGTTGATGCTGCCACAGCAGCAAAATAAGAATTCTTTTGAAAATGTTTCGAAAACTTGAACGCGATATTTTTGCATTATTCTTCTTTTTTTAAACAAAATATTTGTGTGATCTTCTTTTTTACAAATTTTTGCAGAAACATTTTGTTGAAAGAGATCGTTTCTCTCAGACACCCTTCAGTTTTTCGGGCTTTAAAAAACGAAGAAATATTTGGTAATAGCGTTCATTTTGAAATAGCATATATTCTGCCATCAATGCTTTACAAAAAATTTTCCATCATTCATTTTTTTTTAAAATCCAACGTTCGTAAAAATCTTTTTTCTATCGTTTGTATTTTTTTAAGTTTCATCATCAGCTATTTTAGTTCTTTTTTCCAAAGAGAATTTTGAAAAATATAATTTTGGAAAATACAGTAATTTTTAACTTTTTACAATCAAACTGCACCTGCAATTTTAGCATTATTAAATAAACTGTTGTTTCCTACACTTTCCTTTTACAATTAATTATAAATAAATTAAGCTAAACCAATCTTGAAACATGTATTTTTTTAAATTCACAGCTACTAAACAGCATTTACAAAATGTTCAAACAATAATGTTCTTTACATTGGATGTTAATAATACAAAACAAATCTCAAATTCAAATAAGAATAAAAATGCCATATTGTGATACTTTTTCTTAATTTGAAGCTGCTGCAAAACGTCTATGGATATCGTCATTCGCAAAATCTTCTAAATTAAGACCTGATCTATCTTTCACTTATCTACCTTCTGGTCAAATTGTCTTCAAAGTAACTGATAATGTCTCATGTTTTCTTTTTTTAATGAATGATCAAGCTGATGCTTTAAAAATATGTGAAAAGCTCCACATTGCTTATTTATTTATTTTAAACCTTTTTTTTTTCTGTTTTGCAATAAGTTTTTTTTTTATCTGTCACGCAGGACGAAAGGGGACATATTACAACACCAATAATCAGACAAACAAAGTGATAATAGTTCATGAGTTTCTATATTTGAGAATTTTGTAAAATCGTTCATCCATCTTGTAGGTGGCCTTCCAATTGGTCTTTTAGTAGTTGGCATCCATTCAGTCAATTTCGATTCCAGCGATCATCAGGAAGTGACATGAGATTTTTGAGGTACTTCCACTTTCTTTCACGAGCAGTTTGGACGATATCTTTTAATCCTGTTCTTTCACGCAGCCATTCACGAGAATGTCGATCAATCAGTCTCACGTTTAACATCCTTCTTTCCATTCTTCGTTGCGCTACGGCAATTCTTGTTTTTTCCGTAGCTCAACGAAACATTTATTTATACGGGTGTGAGACATGGTGTTTAGCTCCACATTGAACTTGAGCAAAATGTTAAACGAATGTATCGACGTGCCTTACATGATTTAGCTAAAGATCCAAAATTACTTCACAAAATTTTTAAGAAGCTTCGTTAATTTTTATATATTACTCACTTGTATATTTTTTATTTGTTATTGCTATATTTGTCTGTTCTTTTATGTTGTACGTTTCCATTAAATCTATGTAGTACATATAAATGCTGTTACCTTTTTTTTACAAAAATGAAACACAGGAGTTAAAAAGCTTTTTTTTGAAAAGTTTTAAATTTGCGAATTCGGTTTACATTTTTCTTAATTTGTCTTGAAACGAAATAACGTTTAATAAAAAATAGTTGAGCTTTTTTTCCATTGATTCAACTGAATGCAGCTTGTGAAATCTTTGCTAATCAAACATTTTTTGTAGATATATATATTTTTTATTAATTTTTGCGTGGATGTAATATATGACTTTAATAGCTGTGCTTTGGTCCTTTTTAATAATATATATTTTAGTCAATTAAATTGTATTAATTATTGCAACATAATAACAAAAAATGGCTGACGATGAAGATTATGATGCCGGAGACATAGATGATGGAGATTATGCTGATGACGATGAAATGGCTGATGATGTTGATCTTGATGCACCAGAAGAAGATGGAGAACGTGTTCAACTTCTTGAAGTAAGCTCTATATAGTAGCATATTTTGTTGATGTTTAAGAAATGGATATATATAAATATTTGTTATAGGCTAATGGAGATATGGTTTCTCCACAAGATCGTGTAACAACTCCATTTATGACAAAATATGAACGAGCGAGAGTTCTTGGAACTCGGGCTTTACAAATCGCTATGGGTGCACCAGTTATGGAAAGTTTTTTTAAGTACAAATGGCAAAATTTTTGTTTATTAACCAAATTGAGTTCTGAAATTTGAAAATAGATTTACTTGATTTATTACCCAACAAATATGTATAATTAAAAATATATTTATTTGATAACAATTTTTCAGGTTGAAATGGAAGGTGAAACAGATCCACTTGAAATTGCAAGAAAAGAATTAAAAGAACAAAAAGTTCCAATTATTATTCGAAGATATTTACCTGATGGCTCTTTTGAAGATTGGGGAATTGAAGAACTTCACATCTCTGATTTTATTTAATTCGTTTACTTTGTTATTTTTGTGACTGGTTTGTTTATGTTTATGATTGATACTCATCATATAATAATTTGTTCATGTTTGTTTGAATTTTTTGAAATGAAGAAGATGCTTGTGAATCTTTATTCTCAGAATACACGCAAATAATATATATTCAACTTAGTAATACATATTTTACATATTAGTTTATATACAAAAAAATTAGTTACAGTTATTTAAAAATTTCTAAAACAAATTTGCTTCTTTTTTGAGGGTAGTTTGTTTCCATTTTGGTAAAGCGTAGAATGCATCCCGTTTCATTTTAAAAACGTTCATAAAATCTTCATCATTCAAAAACTTTTCAAGCCCTTTTGTATCACATCCATTTGGTAATTTTCGTTCTCTAACTTCTTCAAGCGGTCGAAACTTTGTTCTTTCGTTCAACAAAATATCAAGTTCTCGAGGCTCTTCTGCTTCAAATTCGTTAAAATCAAATGATGACCATTTTATCCACGAAGGAAATAAAGCTTTAAATTCATTTGGTTCCTTTCCTTTATAAATCACTGTAGCGGGTTTATTTGTACGATTCTTAGATTTCCAATATTTTGATGCAATTTGAAGATGAAAAGTTGTTACGAGAACTTCCGTCCAAATCCATAGATGAGAGCCTTGATCAATCAAAAGTGTATCTCGTAGATCAAATTGTCGAAATGTAAAATTGACAGTTTTGGCATACTGTAGTGAATGAAATTGTTCTGCGTCAGTATCAAACAATCGAAAGATTTGTGGAGCATGTCTCCAATCATATAGTTCAATTGGTGCATATTTAATTGATGAGGGCAATGATGTTGATAAAGAAAAATTGTGTAATTCAGCAATCTTTTCAGCAATTCTATTGGCACCTTTGATTAATTGTTTTGTTGCAAGTCTTCCATTCCATTGTGAAACATCTTTTGTTAATGAATTTACAAATATATAGGAAGCTTGAATGCGCAGTTGAAGATCATCCATGTCATCAATTTCTTCAGCATAAAAATATGTATCAGTTGAGCCATGAATAATATAGACCCGAGTATCAGTAGAAGATGATGAAGCCAAATCCGAAGAAGATATAATCATTTTTCCATCAAATAATTTAAGAAAAAGTGGATTTTGTGAGCCTTGTTCTATTAAAACATGCTCGCGCCGTTCATTATCTAGTCGACGTAAAGCTAATGCAAGTGAACCCCTTGATTTCTTTGAGGCTAATTTTCCAACCCAATAAAAATATGCAACTCTTTGTCGACCTGTATCTTTTTGAAGAACCGGTGTTCCATCCAATTTTCGAATACCTATAAAAATTAACTAATCTGCATAAATACTAGATCGTAGTTATAAAAATACCTGATCTTTGAACTCGATAAAGCCATTTAATAACATAACATTCACGATCAAAAAATTCATTCAATTCTTCTCTCTCTTCAAGAACTTCCCCATTTAAATGATAATACAGTAATCCTTCAGTAACGATACTTTCATCCTCTGGTCGAAGTTCAGTTTCTTCAAGCTCCAGGACATTTACGTGTGGTTCTTCATTGACCAGTCGTTCAGAAAGACTTTCAATAAGTTCATCTTCATCTTTCAGCAAATTTTCAACTCCACAAACTGGTACTGGTGCAATCTTTCCTGATTTCTTTTGAGCATAAATGAATCTTTCAGTTGTAAATTTTAATGTTTTTGGAGTTTTTGCTGTTGGTTCTGGTATGGCATCAATGAATTTTAATCTGAATAAACAATCCGGTAAGCCTTCTGTAAATTTTCGAATTAAAATCCACTCTGGACGTTCATTATGGTTTTCGGGGACGGATGCAACAATCTCAGAATGAGTGATTGGTGTTGTTCGCTACAAAAATTTGTGTATATTTGAAAAGAGTGATAAATTAATTACTAATTTTTCAGCAAATTCCATTGCATGTTTACTTCCATTTCTATCAGAATCATGCCCAAGCCAAATGTATATTTCAGTACCAAAATCAAACACAAATATCTAAAAGTAAAATATCAATAATATTGTTACAGTAATCCATGTTAAAAACAGAAGAAGTTGCTACAGTATCCCATAAAACTAAACTCACTTTTGATGAATCCAAAATGCTGCTATGTGGTATTTCATCTGTTAAAATAGCTGTTTCATTACCATTTGCATCCATTTCATAAACAGTATTTGCAATTTTAACTGCATCTTCAAATAAATCTTCAACACTTTCAACATCCATAAATTTTTCAAGTTCTTCAGGAGTTTTTCGACTTTCATGTTTATCTCCAAGCATTTCCCAAAAAGCAGATTCAGCCCGAGAATCATCTTTAACATGTTCGAATTTTGATGCAGCACATGATAAATCTCGTGAAGCAATAACAGAGTGAGCAATTTGCTTTGCTTTAGCTTTTTCAAGCAAAAATGAAAATTCTCCTTCAAAAATGAATAATCGATTTGCAGTAATAAGAACAAATGTTGCACACTCGTGTATTGAAGAAGATTGAGGTGCCACTAATCGAACATCAATATGTTTTGTTCCTACAAAAGAATGTAATAGATTTTGCATTGAGTTAGCATTAGAAATTACTTTACCTTTACAACGAATTAACATTACATCAGGATACGGTCGTTTAAGATCAGGCTTTTTCAAAGCAATTCCACAATTTTTTACTCCTAGTTTTGGCGTTCTATCAATTTGGGGTGAAAATGGTTGCTTTGCAGGAGGTTCTTTGATGCCGTTTTCTTCTTCTCCATTTTCTTTATCCGAAGTTGGTGATCGTTTCATAAATGTTGTTGTTACGGTAGAAGATGCAGAAACATCGACTGAAAGCGGCGCCATTGTTGAAGGTGGTCTTCGTTGTGGACGAGGAGTTGTACGTCGGATTGCATTAATTCTGAAATATTGTTCATGTATGAAAATAAACTAAGGAAGAAAAAGAGCATACACAGCTGTATCACGTTGTATTCCATTTTCAGCATCACCTTTTTCCATATTATCGTTGTGATCGCTTCTTTCATCTCCTTCTTCTTTAGATACATCTTTTTTGGCTCGAATTAAAACTGTTGTTTTTGCAAGTTCTTTAACTTTACTATTTTCAAACACAGGAAAGAACCGAGTATGTCTTGGAACAGATTTTGGTTCACTTGGATGTAAACGATATGAAAGTGGAGTTTTTGGTGTTGAAGCTTGTGATTGTTGAAAACGATATGCAGCATTCAAAGAGTTAACCGTTTCATCATTTTGTACTCGATTTTTCCATTCTCCAGAAGCCTGAAAAACCATACGTAATACTTTTGATTTAAAATTCTATTCATATTGTTTATATTTACTACTAAAAATGATCACAAACCTGAAGTAATGCATTTTTTCTTGCTTCTAATGATGAAAGCTTTGAAGTGGTAATATCAGAACTTCGTCTATTTTGATTCCCAATTTTTTCTTTCCATTTTTCTTGATTTGCAAACAGCGCACTTCTTCGTTCAGCTAACATTTCTCTTTTGTATCAGAATAAACTGAAGCTGCTTTCTTCTATTTTTGAAACAGCAGCAAAAAAATAAAGAATTGAGTCACTTCTTTTTTTCTTTTTCAAAAGCGGCAACAATATAAAGATCAGTTCTTTTTCTTCAAGAGCGAATCAGGTGTTAATCATCAAAATATTAACATAAAAAAATCAAGGGCGGGGCTCTGCACCCGCTTTGATGAACACTGAATTTTGATTTTATCAATTAATTAATTTGGATAAAAGCCTAAAAAAAGTTTTTTCATCAAAATTTGTATTTAAAGTCAAAGAATTATTACATAAGGGTATTATTAAAAACGGGAACGATACAATTTGCATAAAAATCCGTGAAAAAAGAAGGGGGGAATAAAATAATGTTTGTGACCCAATAATAAAAATGTCCGAAAACAGAAAAAGAAGAACCTTTTTTTCATCCAAAATTAGGACCCCTCTTCGTAGTCAATCGTAGAAAAAGGAAAAAAAGTTAATTATCTTTTGTTTTTCGAGGAATAAACATATTAAATAAAATAAAAATCCGCGAACGTAAAATGTTTCTTTCTTATAAATTATACGTAGGTACATCATATTTGTTGTTAAAAGTAACATTTAAATCGATTATTGGAAGAAGAAAAAGAGGAAAGCAGGTTTCCTGGTCCTTGTATATTTACGTAATAATCGAAGGCCAAAATATTTTTTTTTGGGGATTGAAATGTCAGCTCTGAGTCACTCTCCAGGAAGAAAGAAAAAAATACATTTTCGAAGAAGGAAATGTAAAAATATTTTTTTCCTATAAATCATTATCAATGCTTTAAACATTGAAATAACAAAGAAAAAAAGTTTTCAGGAGTTGTGTGGAAAAGCTAGCTTTAAAACAATATAATGTTAAACATAATCAAAAAAGGACCAAAAAAGGGGGGAAAGAAGCAGTTGGTCATTGAAGAAGGAAACAGAGAATGGTCAACATAAGCAGCAGCATCAACAGCTGCGTTGAAAAAAAAATTAAAGTGACTGCCCAAAACAAGGCATATATTTAAACAAGAAACAAAAAAGAAGAGACCGATAAAAATATTTAAGACAAGTTTTATTCAAACAAGTAGTAAAAAGGAGAAAAAAGACAAAGAAATATATGTATCTTTAAAAGATAAAAAGAAAGACCATGTGTTGTTTTATGAAACCGCCATTCGCATAAGTTCATGGTTAAGTTTTTCAAAATTCTTTAAATCTGTTTGTTGTTCCGTTGAGAAAAGAAAACATGAGACGTTATCGGTTACTTTAAAGACAACTTGACCAGAAGATTTATAATTGAGAAATAGACGAGGGGTTGAAGAAGAAGACGAAGACCAAAGACGTTTTGCAGCAGCTTCAAAATCAGAAAAAGTACCACAATATGGCATTTTTATTCTTATTTGAATTTGAGCTTGTTTTGTATTGGCTTGAAGAAGAAAGAAAGAGAAATTGCCCTGGAAACAAAATAGAAAATGAAATGGAATAATTAAAAAGCAAATAACAAAAATAAATAAAATGCGGTTTTCGGAAGGCAAATGAAGAAAAACTGTGTATAAAACATTTATAATAAATACATGCTTTATGAAAAAAGGGTGGCAACCATGTCAAAAAAATAAATAACCCGTTTGAACGATGTAATAATACAAAAATAATGACAAGGAGACACGCGCCATGATGACAAATGAAAATAAATAAGTTTAAGAAAACTGTCATCATAGCCATAAAAATAGTTTTACACCAATGTGCTTTTAATAAAAAAAATCAAAGAAAAAAAGGAGCAAAATAAATGTATCCGGAATTTGGGGTTAAAACCTTATGTCAACATTTTTCCATTTCAATTAAATTGAGTTCAATTCATTTCTGTTTTTATCAAATAAAAAAGAGGGGGGATTATTGTCGCGAAATCTTTAGTCTTTTTATGGAGCAATAATTTTCATGAAAGAAAAATATCAAAGGTATAAAAAATACAACTTTTCAGTATCACAGAAGAGTGGAGGTAATTTTCATTTAAGTTAATTAATCTTAAAATTAATAGATTGTCAAGCATTGTTCAAGAGAGGTGAGAATGGATTAAGATATGATCAATGAGGGAAGATGTGTGAGAATAAATATCTCAAAATAACCGTTAACCTTTAAAAGGAAAGGAATAAAGTCTTTTGCTCTTTTTTAGATAAAAAAAACTAAGGATTGTCAAGTGTTTCTGCAAGGGTCGAACACTCTACAAACACAATTGGTTCTATCATCATCATCAAAAAAAATAAGAGAGAAAAGAGAGATGTTGTTTGCACGCTTTCCTTTCCCTATTCTTCATCGACAATTTTCCATTAAAGGAGAAAAGAAATTACAGAACAATAAGCTTCGCGCAAGAAAGCTTTAAATTCGAAAAAAAATAGACTCAAACGGGTGGTTGTTAGTTTCCTCTTGTTCAACCCCTTCTCTATCTATAACAAAAACATTCAAAGACATCAACGAAGAAGCCATTTGATCTTCTACTTTTTTTGAAAAACTATTTAAAAGTTTTTTTCTTTACAAAACAATTAAACTTCGACCTTTAAGGATTACAAACTTCTAAACAATAGTTTTAAAAAAGGAGACAAAAAATAAAGCGAAAGATAATCCTTTGATGTTGCTGGAGTCGAAAAAGAGAAAAAAAAACTTTTGACCATTTTGAAAAAAAATTTTCTTCGGCGCCAAAATTCAAAAGAACACTTAAAACAAATGTCGTTCCAGGAATTTTCACACTTATAATTTTGCCGGTAAAAGAAAGTTTCAAAAAAAATAACTGAAAAAAGAATCTTTTAGTTTAAAAGAAAAAACTTTTAAAACTTTTTTGTGACGAACACAGGGATGAAAAGTGCGGCCAGCCGACGATTTTAGGGAAATTCTTTGTTTTTCGGTAGTAAAAATTGAAATTTGGTCGCCCGCGGCCGCATTTTTCATCACTGGACGAACATAGATTTATAGAATTGGAAAAGTATTTTTTATTTAAATTTTGTGATTAGATTAATTGGTCACAAAATTTAGTACCCACTTTTAAGCAGCAACAAAGCTCACACACAAGTTCAAATCGATAAAATTTTCACAAATAATGCATCAAAAATTTTAAACCTATTTATTTTAAACAAACACGCCTTTATTTAAATAATCTGTTTATTTTTTAAAAACTGGTTTTCATTTCGAACACTTAAAACCAAAAATTATTAGAATGTTTGATTTTTTTTGAAATGAGAAAAGTACCGTAACACAGTGAAATTTTTAATTAATGTATTTTAGAACGCTCGTTGAACTGCAAAATTGTGAAAGTGTCCCAGAAAAACAGGAAGTGATGATAAGCTTTACTCGTTTCAAAGGCATGGGAAAGGCAGCAATCACCACAGTGGGCATGATTTTGCTTGCTTTATTTTTTACATAAATAAATAATTTTTTCTTGTCTGATTTTAATTTTCAGTGTTGTTTTATTTTAGTTTCAAATTCTTTGTTGGTAAAAACATGAAAAATGTGAACGTTTTAACTCTATCTTCTGCGGAACAAGATTTCTCATTTTCTGAACGCATTTATTTCAACGTGACAAAAAACCTTTTTAACTCTAAAATTCAACCTCAAATTAGCTCATTCCGGTAAATATTTTTTTGTGAAACAACCCCTATTCTTCTTGCACAGCATATTTCTGGTTGTAATGTTGCAAGAAAAAATTGTTCGTGCGATAAGGAAAAAATTTATTAAATTTATCAAGATTGCCATGTAAATGCTAAAGCGTAATTTAGTGTACTGGGCAACTTATAATTTGTGGAATAAATAGAAAAAAAGTATTGCATTATTGTATTTTTAAAAAATTTTCTCGATGTTTTAACGTCAAATTTAGAGTCGCTTTCGGTAATATTATTTTTGAAGAATAAAAAGTACCAATTTCATTATTCCAAAATTTTAATCTTCACGCTGCTGAAGCTACTGGTGTTAATGTAAGTACTGTACTGATTTACTGATTAAGGTAATATTAGAAAATCTTTTAAGTATGACATGTGTTTAAAAATTATGTTAGTAAGTTGTTATGCATGGTTTTTTTCTTTATTTGTACATTTAATCGGCGCATTTTTAGCATTAAATTCCACGTGCTATAACTTCAGCCAAAATATTTCATAACTTCATAATCTCGTTGATTTCTATTTTAACACTAGGCTTGGACCGGAGATGTTGGTCGAATTTCTCTGAGATTTGTATGGAAATGGGCTAAAATAGTGATAGCCAGGCACGCCGAAAATTTTTAGCCGCCAGGTCCCAACTGGCTCGGCGGGCAAATTTTTGGCCGAAGCTTGCGGTGATTTTTCTGCTTGGTTAAAAGTTCATTAAAAATACCTAAAATTAAAAAGTTAAAAGCGTAAAAGACTTTCAAACATTTTAAAATAAATTCACCGTTAAAAGATATCCTTTTAACATTTTTTAAAAAGTTATTGTTATTCTAACAGCTTACTGCAACTTTTTTTTAAATAAATATATTTCATTTTTAATAAATTTGTGATAATGAATCCCTATGTAACATTTGTTTTTTTTATTAAATTTTTTATTACATCGTGCAAAAATTTACAACGCGTTTTTATCTTGAACAAAATTATCGTAGATAAAAAAAGATGTGGCAGGGTTAAAGCCAAAAGAAATAAACCACCAAGCTCGAATAAACGAAATGAATGTAAAAGGGAATATTTACGATTCCAAACTTCATGTAATTGATTAAATTTTCAAGATAGATTAAGATAAATCTTTGACGGGTCTATAACTGTCAAATTTATGATGAACAAGAATAAATGTACAAGGGATAAAGCCGTATAATTGCAGTCATAAATCTATCGGCAATACACTGCTGTATTCTGCATTACAATTTTGATCACCTCATTTTCAAGTATGAATGGATGCTTTTTTCCGAAATGTTTAACAAGTAAAAACCTCACAAAAATCAAATGAAAAATTTTCTTTCTTGATAGTTTACAAGACAATGTTGAGCAAAAACTTGAATGAATGAAACAAAGATCTTTTTCTTTATTTTTAGGTTTATTTTGAATGAATAATGTTTAAATGTTTTAAGTACTCTATGGAAAAAAAACCCAATGAATAAAATTAACAACATAGTCTGAAAGCTTATTAAGAGACGCTCTACGAGTATATTAAAATCGAGCGGCACATTGAAATTTTTTTTGACGATTTTTTTTGTCCATTCGATAAAACTAGGTGAAAAAACACTATTCTGAAGGTTTTGGGTCAATCAGACTCATATATCCGGTATGGCATCTATGCAAAGGTTGCATATGTCAGAATTTTAAAAATTCGAGATATTTTTTTGGCTTAAGCTAGCAAAATGATATTGCCTATGATTGTACACATATACAGGGGCTATCAAATGGGTGTTACAAAAAAATATTTTGAGACCTGCAATGCCGAAATTCCATCAATTTTTTTTTTCATCCATAGGAAAAAATTTTTATTTTCAGTGGCCAGAGTCTAATTTATATCCCATTTAATAGCCCAATATGTGAGGATTCTAAAAATATGTAGTTTGTATCTGAGCTTGGTGTACTTTGCGTTTTTCGAATGAAATAGTGCGCGCAACCAATACCTCCCACATCATCTCGGAGGCATAACTCCTCTAATATGCAA
Source organism: Panagrolaimus sp. LJ2400 (assembly GCA_024447215.1). NCBI lineage: Eukaryota > Metazoa > Nematoda > Chromadorea > Rhabditida > Panagrolaimidae > Panagrolaimus > Panagrolaimus sp. LJ2400. The sequence continues at coordinate 839,483 of JAMRYA010000013.1, forward strand.
GATATTGACCTATGGTGAAAAGCATTATGTAATACTATGATATTAGAGTGTCCTGGGTGATTTTGGGCATATTTAGATATCATTTGGCAATATGGCGTCCATATGAAATATTAAAAATCTGCAACATGGTTGCTTTTGGCAAATTGTCTGTAAATGATATTTTTTGTTAAAGAATCAATGTGAAATGACTTTAATAATACAAAATACATATAAAACTACTATATTAAAGCTTTTTAGGTCATATATAGAGCACTATATGGTCCTGGGGATATGTCAATTTTTGGCAATTTTTAGGGTATTTTCAGAGAATTACCAAATGATGAACAATCGAAGATATCGATGTTTTGAGACATTTGGGATAGAATCTGACATGTTTTTGATGATTACGAGCAATTTCAAGCTATATGGAAAAGCCATATTAATTTGGTAACTACTTGAACATTTACGTATTTTAATAATATAAAAATCAAAAAATGTTAATGATTTTGGTTACAGATTATAGCTAAGACGCTTTGTATATTGACAAAAAGTCATATTATGTCATTTCCGATCTAAAAACCAGTGTTTTTGGCTGATATATGAGTAATATTGTTATACAACAAAGTACTATCAAGTAGAGTTTTTGTGGGAATTTCTAATCCTTCTGAATAACATGTAAATGCTTTCATAAGATAAAATTAAACGAAAAAACAAAGAATTGAGCGTTTTGGTGCATTTTGTGACAAAATAATTAAGATTTTGTATGTTTAATATTGCTAAAATAAGCTCATATTCAAGTGGTCACCCAGTTATTCTGGCTATTTCAAATGACTTGAAAGTGCTCGTAGTCATCATAAACAAGCTGAATTTTATCCCAAATGTCTCAAACCACCGATATCTTCCATTGTTCATCATTTGGTAATTCTCTGAAAATACCCTAAAAATTGCCAAAAATTGACCTATCCCCAGGACCTTATAATCCTCTATGTATGATCTTAAATGCTTTAATATAATAGTATTGTATGTATATTATATTATAAGAGTCATTTCACAGTCATTCTTTAACATACAATATCATTTGCAGTTATTTTGCCAAAAACATCTATGTTGCTGATTTTTAATATTTTATATGGACGCCATATTGCCGCCTGATATCCGATAATGCCCAAAATCACCCAGGACACTCTAATATCATAGTATTACATATTGCTTTTCACCATAGGTCAATATCTTGCATATTAGAGGAGTTATGCCTCCGAGATGATGTGGGAGGTATTGGTTGCGCGCACTATTTCATTCGAAAAACGCAAAGTACACCAAGCTCAGATACAAACTACATATTTTTAGAATCCTCACATATTGGGCTATTAAATGGGATATAAATTAGACTCTGGCCACTGAAAACAAAAATTTTTTCCTATGGTCAAAAATTCCATTTGATGGAATTTCGGCATTGCAGGTCTCGAAAAAATTTTTTGTAATACCCATTTGATAGCCCTTATATATGTGTACTATCATAGGCAATATCATTTTGCTAGCTTAAGCCAAAAAATTTATTCGAATTTTTGAAATTTCTGGCATATGCAACCTTTGCATTGACGCGAAACCGGAAATATGAGTTAGATTGACCCAAAACCTTCAGAATAGTGTTTTTTCACCTAGTTCTATCGAATGGACAAAAAAAATCGTCAAAAAAAATTTCAATGTGCCGCTCGGTTTTCAAAAATTGAAGAAATGTCGTAGAGTGTCTCTTAAGCTTCTATTTTTACCTAAAATTGTGATATTATAATGAAGATTTGTTTGAACATAATTTTTTTAAATTTAAAACTTCTGAGTCCGGAACATCACCCATGATTTTACAGTACTTTTTAGAATGTTAACTTTTTGTAATTAAAACGCTTTGTAATGTTACCTATGCAAAAAAATAGTCTATTGTTCTTTTTGAATTGTTATTTTATTATAAGCATCTTAATGAGCATTAAAATTCTAACCTTTGTTATCAGTACAAAATTTTATAAATCTTTTCCAATATTAAGATTTGAACAATTATATTCAATTTGAATTTTTGTTTTGTTGTAATAATAATAAAATATTTAAGAGGACCGCCTTCTTTTTTATCTCTTTAAAAAGGGTTCAAACATAACGCAACGTAACAATCATGAAAAGAAGAGAAGGAAATGATTGTAGAAGGGCGTTACCGAAGAGGGGCAGAAATGTAACAACAAAAAAAGTAGAAGAAGAATTTCGTACGCAAAAAACCTGTCATTTTTGTTATATTGTCGGCGCGGTTTTTATTTTTACTACTACTGCTAATTTTGTCAATCTTTTTTATACAATTTAAGGCCCATACATTTTTTTAGTCTTTTTCTTGTGGGCTGATTTTTATTTTCTTTCAAAATAAAAAAAGTAATGACAAGAATTTTTATTCTGTGTTTAATTGGCATTTTTGCCATTACTGCTGCACAAGATGCTCAACCCGTTTGTTCCGTGAATCAGCTATTTAATGGACAGATTTGTACCTGTGCACCTGGGTATGTTTATTTAAGCAACAGTAATTATACGGTATCTGCTTCTACTGTGCATGTTATCTTCTTCCTTTTTTTACTTCTTTTTTTATTGTTTTTTCGTTTATTATTTTTTTATTGGCAGTTAGGTGATTCTTTTCTTTTTTGCATCATTGTCAAACGTAACTATCGCTATTACTTTTTTATAAAAAAAGAGACAACATTAAAAAATCCGGTCAAACTCCGTTTGATCCCTCACATTATTTTGTTGTTGAAAAAAGACTTGATTTGATGCAATAATTTTTACTCTTTTTTGGGGGGAATAGGCTAGTTATTATCCGACAAATCACTCAATTTTATTGTTGTTGTTTTTCACCATCATATACTAATAATTATAAATGACCGATTAGATTGTAATCAATCAGAAGTGAGGGGAGAAAAGAAAATGTTTAAAGATAGAAGTGTTATTGCCTAAGGGCAAAATGAATCAGTGGTGCCTATCTTTTAATTATAAAAAAAGCAATGTTTACTTTCACTTTCTTTTTTTTATTGGTCTTTTCAATTACGAATCGACCACAAACAATTTTTTTGCAATGTTTTTTGTATTTATAAATTTAACCTTTTTATTTGGGCTCTTTTTTAAGAGTGTAAAAAGACAAAATTCTTTTATGCATACATTTTTGAACATTAAAAAATTCATTTTGAGGAAGAACAAGAGGAGCAGCAGAAAAACAAAATAACATTAAAGATGGCTCTTCTTCACTTAAAAAAAGTTCACGTTGGAACGAAGGGGGAAAACAACAAAAAAAATAGTGAACCGGTTTGAAGGTTATTTTCTTTTCTAAGTTGGCGAAATGACAGAATTATCAAAGGAAGAAAAGAAGAAGGAAAAAGGGAGTGAAACGGGAACCGTTTATTTACAAAAAGGAGGAATTAATAGGAAGCAAATTGGATTTTAATAATAAAACATTTTAGGTATTTTTCTTCGTCAAATGAAGAATCCAAATCTCGATGTGAAGATGAATGCGAAGGCAAGCTTTTTTTAACTTAAAAACACTGCTATACTGTAACGGTATAGGTCTCTTTCGGAGGTCTTTTGTATAACTACAAAATAATTTTATCAAAGTACTTCATCACTTATTAATAGTTAATTTTTAAGAGGTCTATTTCACTTTCTTCACTTATGGAAAATGCGTTAAAGGACTTTTTGATCGAGTTGGTGAAGATCAACAACCCGCATGTAATCTTCGATGTGGAATGAGAATTAGATTTTGGGCTTCTATTGCATTATTTGCAATTACTTTGGCAGCTCTCTTTACTCTTTTCTTCACTCTTCCAATGTGTATTGCAACATGCTCATCCTGTCTTCATGCTAAAAAGGTTTGTTTTTTCATTATTATGGTTAAGATTATCGTGTATCACATTCAGTTAGTTACTGTAACCGAGATTGAAATGTGTATTTTATAATTTTATTCAGTTTTAATATGTTCAATTTTAATCCGCAAAATATCTCTCTTTTCGAATCATCAAATATGATAATAGCGATGACCCCCCCCCCCTTGAGGGCATATAAACGATAAAACCATAATAATTATAATTTTTTCGAGAAAAAAAAGACGGAATTAAATTTGACGGCAAAATAAAATATAAAATAAGACAACGAAAATTTTTGTTGGGCAGCAGAAATTTTATGAATGGCCTTGAATATTGATAAATTACGGAATGATTTTGTGTGATTGGAAGACAAAAATTGCGGTCAATAATACTGACTGAAAACTGAAGAACAAGAAAAAATCTTTGATACCTTTTCCGTCTCTGTTTTGCATTCCATAATATATTTTTTAAATAAAAAATTTGCGCAGAGTTTTCGTTAAAAAAGTATATAATTTTTCAAAAATTATTTTTGCCGTAGAAAATGGATACTGAATATAATATAAAATAATTACATTCAAAATAAAAAAAAACGAATTCAATTTTTCAGGCAAACAAAAACAGCAAAAAGATTGTCTCTGATACTCAAACGGTTACAACTGGAACATTGAGCAAAGATCAACAAATGCAAGCCTACAACCCCTACGGCTATTCACAACAAGGCCAAGGCCAATATGCCTACTGGCCATATGGATATTCACGTTAATAATTTCGATAACAGCCATATCTTATAAAAAAAATGTTTCAAAAAAGTGTTTAATTTTTTTTGTTTTAAACTCATCCAAAGCTTATAATAATATTATTAAATGACAGTACTGCCTTTTTTAAAGAGAAATATAATAATTAATAAAAACAGAGATTATATATTATATGTGTATTGAACAGTCTCTAAATTACTGCACAAAATTATCCCATTCCTAACTAGCGAATTGTAAAGCAATAATATCCCAACCGTAGGCTACAGTAATCAAAACAATAATAAATGAATTTTTTATAATAAAGCATAATAAATGCATGAAACAACAAAAAAACAACAGAAGAAAATTTTAACAAAAAAGAAGAAAATATAAGCTATTAAGCATTTGATTCATTAGCAGTATTGCCATTTACAGGTGCAACATATTTTTTTCGTTCTTTAAGAATTTTGTATTCAGTGAAACTTTTTGTTTCTTCAGTCTTTGGAATAACAACAGGTTCCTTTTCTTCAACATAGGTATTATTTGGATTTGGTTTAATATCAAATGATTGATATGTAGTATAAAATAAATCATCAGATGATTCAGCAGGATACGGAAACATGATTTCATCTTTAACATCATGGATATATGTTGGTATTGTTTTATTAAAGATGTAATATAATTGAGCAATATCAATTCCAAAAGATTCAGGAGCAATACGAATACCATTTGCATCATAGATATTTTGTTGAAGTTCTCCATTCATACCAATCATTGAAACACTTGTAATAAGACGATCATCATTAATTACACCTTTTTTAATTACAGTAGGCTTAACATAAACATAATTAAAATCAAGAAGAATTTCTCGTAAGATATCAATTTCTTTTGTACTCCATTCATCCTGTAACTTCAATATATAAGCAAAAAAGAAAACAATAAAAAAAACCTACGTTAGCTTTAGGTGAAACAGCATGAAGTAAAACAACTTGTGATTGCCATGGATAAGAATAGAGTTTATTTGGCATTTTAAAGATTGCATTTTCATCCCGCCAAACAGCTTTACCAGTATCGATTAAACGAATGAATGCTTTTGTACCTTCTGTCTTGATAATTCGACCACGAAGAAGCGTATCTTTATCAATTGGAGTCATAACATACTTATCTTCAATTAATTCTGTTTCAAATGGTGGGGCATCCCTAAAAAAGAATAAAATATATAAACCATATATAAACGAGACATACGTAGTAGGATGAACAAGTTCCTTAGCAATGTTATTCATAATTTGTATCCAAATTTCACCAGGTGAGACAACATTTGTTACAATTGCATTGAAATTACGACGACAGCGGATCCTTTGAATCTAAAAGAAAACAAAATATTATAATATTTAAAAATAACAATTAAAAAAACAAACTTTAGGTTTTCGAGTAATCATGTCTTGAACCTTTGAATTATCTTTGGATGGTTCAAGAAAAGGCGAACCAGGCCGAGAATCTTCTTCTGTTGTATCATTCATTTTTGATTAACAAGGATAAAGCTGGAAAAAAATAATATTATTTTTTTAAACGCAATTACAGAAAAAAAATAAACAAAGCAGCGAAATGACTGCGCGCTTTTGACAAAAAAAACAAAAATAAAGGTAGAGACGTCCATGAAGAAAATAAAAGTGCTCCAAAAGCGACAAGCTTCGACCTTTTATATACTTTCAATATCAGGGAAAATAATAGGAATAAAAAAAATAATTAAAAAAGCTTGTAATTTAAGAAAATTAAGTTTTTGTAAGAAGTAAAAACAGAAAAAATGGTCACAGTTTATAACACTGTTCTTGAAGGGAACACTAACATGCGTTGAGTGTTCCCCTTGAATTTGAGCATCTGAATTTCTTGATTTCCTTCAGATTACGTTTAATTCTTATTTTTGATGGCTTAAAATGTTGCAAATAGCATATAGATGAAGAAAAATATAAGATTTCATAGGCTATCTTTAAGTTTTGGCTCATGAACGATGGTGGACAACAAGCTGAGATGAACTTCTGAAGCTTGTAACTTTGCGAAACGGGGTTCAGGATGCCTAATGACTGTTTCTATGTTATTTTTTATCACCTATAAACCATATATCCAAAAATAAGAGGAATCGGAGATGGCGATCTTGGAGCTGTAATGTAAAATGGCACTTTTGTAAACTTCGACTTCAATTTGTAAAAAACTGAGAATTTCGTTTAACAAGCGGAAAAAAGATGCCATCCTAATTTTTTGCGGGCTTTTTAATGATATATAAATCATATTTATACGTTAAATATTAGCTGAAATCACTATTTTTGGATTTTGTGACTATTTTTGCTTCTAAAAATCCGTTTGGCGTTTCGTTCTTGGACGTCTCTAAATAAAGGACAGCTCCAAAAGAAATGTTCAAGAAGGTTCTTTTTTTTTCAAGAAAAGGGTAAAAGAATTATTTCCTTCGCTATATCTTTCTCTTTCCACGAAAGGATTCAAAAATTGTGTTATGCTTTTAAAAAGTTTATTACAACAAGCTTTAAAGGTGAGTGTGACAGAAAATGAAGCGTTCGGCATCTAAAATGTCAACCAAAAATGAAAGAACTCCGGAGTTGTTCAATGTTCAAGTCATCATCAACAACCGTATATACTGTAGTTTTGGACACTGCTTTTATTTCAATGTAGCATATATTTTCTTGCTTGTTTTAGTGAAATACATATTGTACAAGCTTTATAAAGCAATATTAACCTGTGTTTGTGACAAAAAACTGAATATTATCTTCAAGATGGATATAAAGAAAACCTGAGGTATGAAGTATACTGTAGAAGCATCAACTGACCAGTAAGAGCATGTTTTTTGCTTTTAGCAGGTTTCTGTTCATTGCTGAATCTTAATAAAGCTTAAACAAACAAAGTTTTACAGTTATCACGCTATTTTAGAGCATATACTGCTTCTACAGTATACTTCATACCTCAGGTTTTCTTTATATCCATCTTGAAGATAATATTCAGTTTTTTGTCACAAACACAGGTTAATATTGCTTTATAAAGCTTGTACAATATGTATTTCACTAAAACAAGCAAGAAAATATATGCTACATTGAAATAAAAGCAGTGTCCAAAACTACAGTATATACGGTTGTTGATGATGACTTGAACATTACCTAAAACAATCAAATTTATTAATGTTAAAGTTTTAATACCCACTGTTGTGCTTGAATATAATACAAATATAATATATCGTTCATTTGCAGCTTTTCAGATATCAGTTATTGATAAAAATATGTTCATTTTTCTTTATTTTCTGATGTTGAGGATATAGGTGATATTTGTTGCACATGTGTTGAATATTTGGAGTTGCTTGGTGTTTCTATTGGTTGTAACCCATATTATTGATCATAGCAAGTTCATTTATAGTAGTTTTGAGTTGTATTTGAAGAATACATTAGATATACATCATGTTGTAGCTCAAAAATTGCCATTATATACAAATTGTAAGAAATTTTTGAAATTAGCTGTCGATAATATTAGAAAAATGACCCAAATGCACCATGAGGGTGTTAAAAAAGTATTTCATATGACAATTTCTTATATTAATAGTTCAAAAAAATCTGATTCAAGAAATAAGATACCTAAAAAATCAAGCACAAATTTCAAATCGGTCGTACGCCCCCAATATTGCATTTAAATTCAAACGGTAAACTGTAGCATCTTGCTTATACATTTCTTGTAGTATATTAACAGTTAAAACAAATATAACAAGTACTTTTAATGGTAATAATCGTGTTTAAAATTAATGTATCAATATCTTCAACATCGACAAACATCGTTTTGGCATTCTGTGACATAAAAAATGACTGTGTTGTGAACTCCTCAATCAAATGGGCATGGTAGATATAACGGAATTTATATGGATGTTTCACCTGATATGAAAAATGCTCGAAATCGGTTTACAAGTCTTGTAAATGATATTACTAAAGGGGATGCTTAACCTTTTGTAATTAAAAAAATGGAATATTAAATGCTTAAATCCATTTTTTTCCAAAGAAAGATTCCTGTTGTTGCTGTATCTGTCCTCTACTTGTACAGTAACCATGCTTTGGCCCCTTACCGATTATATCCTTTGAGTTAAACGCTGCACATCTCTAGTTTGCCAATATTATGACATGCCAAATTATGGGGAAAAAATGAGTGCAAAAAGACACTGGTATTTGATTTTGAAAAAGCTATTAATTTTAGATTTAAATAAATTGGTCATCTCAATTATGATTTTGAAGCTCATAAAGCTACAAGATATTTTTATACCGTACTTTTTCATGTTTGTTTTTTTTATTAAAAATCTTAATGTTTTATCATTTTTTAATTTGTTAGATACTCTTATCATTCTTATTGTTATTCTGATACAAGCTTAAAATTTTTGAGCATATTATTTTTTGTTGTTGCGTTATTACATGTTTTGTTTGTTTCTGAGCATTTTATAAAAGTTTACTAATTTTAATTTTGTAATTATAGCATTCATAATTAGTTTGGTTCTTTCTCTCTATCAAAAAATGGGAATACCTCTGTCAACATCTGGCTTTTTAATTCTTTGAAACACAGGCATTTCTTCACTTTGCAATCGCTCCGTCATAAAGTTCTTTGTTTGTTGCTTTACAAAAAGGGCACACCTTTTTTACGACCATCTTGTTTTTGGAACAATGATTTCAAAATATAAACAATAAATGTTATGGGAATTACAAAAACGGATTTCCAAAACAAAAATGGTTGCAAAAGCTGTGGAATCTTATTTTTTTACAGATTTAGCATTTTTCATAAAGTTATTGATAACTGTCATCCAAATACAAAAAAAAAGATAACTATTTGCTAATGTTTGATTCAAACATGAAAACGGATTGTAAAATGCTAACTACTGAATTTGTCGATATTTTAAAATAAGTTATTTTTTTCATTAATTTTCCACTGAGATATTTTTAATTGCTACAGCCCAACAAGAAAATGCCGTATTTTTTAAATGTTTATATTCAACGCTAACCGTTTCTCCTTCTTATGACGAAAGCCTTCTCTCTATTTTATGTAAACGGCATCCCTTTTTTTTCATCGATTTATTGATTTTGCTTTTTTCGTAAATCCGGAGTTTTTAAAATAATCGTTTTTCATTTTAAACTTACAAAAATTTTAAAATTAAAAAACTTTTAGCGTTAGTTTTATCAAATTTTTCTTAAAGATGAAGGCTTCTGAACCTCAAAAGCTTCAAGAGAGACTTCAAAGAGAAATTTGTAAACAAGTTGAAGCAAGTTTCTTTTTTCAATCCATTTCACTTTAATTGTTAACATTTTTCAGTACTATTTTGGTGATATTAATCTTTATAAAGATCGTTTCTTGAAAACTTATATTCAAAATGAAAATCGCGAAGGATGTAAGCTTGCCTTTATCTTGACTTTTTGGTAGTTTATACCTTAACAAATTATAGGGGTCCCTATGGAAATCTTAATGACTTTTAAACATCTTCGTGAATTAACAAATGATCATAATAAAGTTGTTTTTGCTTTAAAGAAACAATCAGAGCTTGTTGAAATTTCTGATGACAAAAAATTTGTTCGACGACGCCGTGATAAACCTGAAGGAAATTATGCACAAGTTTTGGCAAATTATAAACAAAGTTCTGTTTATATTGTAAGTAACATTTTCTTATATTCGAGACATAAATTATATTTTTGTGTATCGATATGATACGGTAAAAATATAGCTGTTTACATTTATATTTAACAGCATTTATAATTTATAATTATTTAAGGGAAATTTTCCTCTTGATGCCACATTTGATGATATTAAGAATGATTACCTTTCTCGTTATGGGGATATTCCATCTTTTGTTATGCGTCGGGCACGAACAACTCAAAACTTTCGTGGAAGTATTTTTGCAACTTTCGAAACGGTTAAACTTGCTCATCAATTTCTTCGTAATCCTAATGCTCAACAATTTCGTGGCCATTTTTTGGAACGTAAAATGCAACTTGATTATGAACGAAGTAAACCTTTCCGTTTCATTCATTAAAAAAAGTGAAAACAATGAATAATTCTTTCGTTTGGATATTGTTTCATCACTGTTTTTCTCACTTTGTTAAGTTTTTGTCCGTTTCTCTATAATTCATGTTCCATTGTTTTATAAATGTTTTGTTTTATTTCTTATTTCTTAAATGGATCATCCGCAGATTTCAAAGTCGCATACTGTACATGATAAAAGTAGAGACGTGCAGGGAACACTTTTTTCTTTCTTCTCTCTGACATTTTTTTTCGGACATTTTTTTGTTACTGCTACCGTAATACTACTTTTGCGAGACTTTTTTTTACAAAATTTTGATCTGACCTACTAGACGTAATTTTTTATGCTGATTCCGAATATGCCGTTTTTGAAAAAGTTTTCTCCGGCACAAAGTGCCGAAAACGGCATTTTTTTGTGTTTTTTGAGGGAAACATCTTTACTGATTCCAGCTGATTCTACAAATTTAGTACCATTCAATAGCCCTTAAAAAAATACATCATATAGTAAAAGGAAAATCATCCCAAATCACCCCAAAAAAATTGGCAAGCAAAAAACGGCATCATTCTAAACAAAAAGTTCTGTCGAAAAAAAAGGAAAGAAAAAATTTGCTGCAAAGAAATGTGTTTGTTGCACCCGTCGCGAAAATATTTATGAAGAAAAAGTGTTCCCTCTCATCTTTCTTGTCCGAAAAAAAATCGCTTTTCAGATAATTTCTTTATTAAATATCTTTTTTATTAATACTATTACTTTTATTTTTTTTTATTAATTATTTTTCACAAAAAAGTCTGCATTTAATGATACCAAACTCATAGCGATAACATTAACTTTAAAAAACCGTGCACGTCCCTAGATAAAAGCCAATAATTTTATCAGACAATATTTACAAACATTGACAAATACAATAAAAAAGAGAATTATTTTTTGTATCTATTTTGTTTTGCAATATGTGGGTTAAACTGAGATGAAAATTGAGATTCCATTTGTTTCTTTTTTGCTTCTTCCCGAGCTTGTTTAACTTCTGGATGCAAGAGATCAAATTCCCGCCGCTTTTCTTCTCGTTCACGTTGTAATCGCTCTTCACGAAGTTTTGCCAATTTTGCTTTTTTTCTTTCTTCAGAATCTGAATCAGTGTCAATTGAACGCTTTCTTTTTCGATCTTTTTTCTTCTTTTTCTTTTCCTTCCTTTCCTTTTCTTCTTTAATTTTTCGTTCTTTTTCCTTTTCTTTTTCAACGTCTTCTCTTTCAAGATACGGTCGATCTGGTCGTTTTTCATACCAAGGTGTATCAGGTGGATCACCAAATTTTATTTTAATTCCTTAAAAAATTTATAATTATATATCATTTTCATGATACCAAAACATACATACCAAGTTTATGTTCATGATCATCCAATTCTTTTTTAGCTTCCGCTTCAGCTTCCTTATTTCGACTTTCCAAATTAAACATTTTTTCTTCGGTTGCAAAAAAATTGATATGACTTTTGCCATCTCCACCAATAATTGCATCACCTCCAGAAAAATGAGTTTTCGACGATGAACTTGAACCTGCTTCACTTGAATCGTCAGCTTGAATACCACGTAAACGTCGAATCCTGTCTTCATTTTCTGCAATCCGAACTCTTTCTTGTACTTTTGCTTCTTCTTCAGCAGCTTTAGCTTCATCGCGTCGAACGCGGGCCATATTCTCTCTATAATTTTATTATTGTTAAAATTCATACTGTAATTGTAAATGGTTAAACATACTTTGTTCGTACATGCCATTTCTTCTTTGGTAAAATGTTCATCTTGAATTTCTAAACCTGTAACAATTTATTACTGTATAAATATAATATTTCCAAGTAATTGCAAACCCGATAAATACAGTTGTCAAAAAGTATCGAATTTAAAATGTCAGTTATTTAAATCTCTTTATTTTTATTATTATTTAATAAAATCTTTAAAATGAAAAATATAATAAAAGTTGCGCAAAGTGAAATAAAATATATATGTGATATGAGCAAAAGAAGGCACAAAAAAGTATAATAACATGAAAAAAGGGCTAGTAATAAATAATAAGGCAAAAGGATATTATTATGCAATTATTTTTCATTTTTGGTTAAAGTTTAAATGAGATTAGAAAAAAGAAATATATTTGAGTTAATTTAGGAACGCAAATTTTGGAACATAAATTTGTGTGATCGAATCTGCCACAGACATTTCTTTCAAAGTTGATTTAGTTTGTTCAAATACTTTTTCACGTAATTTATTTGGTCGATCACATTCTTTTTGTGCAAGGCGATATGCTCTTGATGCATTGATTACAGTATCTCTTACAAGAGATGCAACTAAAAAAAGCATTGATATAATAATAATTATTAAATAATATGATAAAAAGACAAATACCTTGTTTTGTATGAATAATTGCACCATCTAATAACGGACCACATAGTAAAAGCTGATTTTGTGTTTCAATGTGTACACGGATTAGCACAGGACTAACCGGATAAAGAACAATTAAAACATCACAGAATCGTGTTGCAAGTAGCTCACGACGATACTGTCGAGGATTCTCTGACCAAACTACATGCACTTCATCATTACCAAGATGCTTCATTTTCATTTGTGCATCACCAGATAGCTGTGTTGAAACATGAAAGATTACTTCTGTATCTACGGTAGAATAATATGGGCATGTTTGACCAGCTGAAAGTCCACCAGAATACCCCAAATGTGAAGCAGGACCAATCTGAACAGGCCATCCCAGACCTTCAACGAAATAATTAAAATGTAATGAGCCATTTGTATTTGATAAAATTGATTGTTTGTCATCTTGTCCTTCTCCAACATATATTACAGCAACTTTATGAACTTCTCGGGAAGATGTATTATCCAAATGTTTCAGTTCTCTCGGGAAATTTGGTGTTACAATTTGCGTTGATTTGATGAATGAAAAATCTGCAGCAAATTTTCTCCATGCTTGTAAAGCAGAACTTTTCGAAACATTTTCTTTGTTGGTATTTTTTGTAGAAATATTTTTAATTGGACGACGATGTGATCGTCGAATGAATGCCAACATATCCATCGCTTGTTGAGCCTGGGCAGCTGTAAAAAAAATTAATAATAAGCATACTGTCAAACAATGTACTATAATATTTTTTTGTTCATATAAATAAAAACATACCACGTCCTGATGCAGACATTGCTGAAGAGAAAGCTGGTAATGCTTGAAAAGGATCCAAAAGTTCTTTGGCAGGCGCTGAACGTTGTTTTTGTTGCGAACCATTTCGACGAGCTTCTTCAAATTGTTGTGGAGATCGAATTGCAAGTGATTTAAGCCATGCATTTGCTGGGGATATCCGTGGAGGGGCAACCGTTTCAGAAGAGACAGACCAAGCATGTCGACCAACTACTGTACGAGTTGTAAAATTTACTGATTCATTATTTTGTTCTTTTACAGTATGAGGTTTTTGAAAGCTAAAAATATATACGAATATCAGTGACAATAATAAAAATAAATAAATCAAACCTTATAAGGGAGGCAGGCGTTGTAATGAATACGGTCGATTTAAGAAAATCTTTTATTTGATTTTGGTCAATCAAAGTCAAAGGTTTTTCAATTGAATTCCATTGTGTAATTGGAAAATTTGGAAGTGGATATTGCATTGCTAATGTAATTAAAATTCCTTCCAAAAATGTATCTCGATGAGTATGAATTCGATGAATTAAAGCTTTCCAAGATGCACGAGGCTTTTCAAGAATTGATAAAGCACAATACTGCCATTTAAGGTCGTTCAATATTCGAAAATCTTTTGGTGTTTGACATGCTCGTTCCAAAGCATCGATTAAACGAGTATGAAATCCAATTCGAATTGATGAAACCAAATTTGAACATAGAATTGGAAGTAAATGTGGTGCTGCATCTGGATGATTTGAAACTGCTTTGTATAAATGATCAAAAAGCTGTGCATCTGCTCTTTCAAGAATTAAAATTGATAGAGCATTTACGCATAAACACAGCGATGAAATATCAATTTCAATTTCACGATTTTCAAGTATTGACAAAAGAATCTAAAAGTTTTTTAAAATGGGTAGCTGTAAGTAAATATAATAAATTACTTTTTCAGCTTCCGGATGATCTAACGCCAATAGAGCAGTAACTCGAACAGCTTTAGATGAAAATTCAGAATTTTTAACAAGTTTTTGTAAGGCATCAATTGTTGGTGAAGCTAATACAGATGTATCTTCAACGGACATATTAGGGAGCTGCTCCAAAACAATTAATGATACATCGGCTTTTAAACAATCAACAAGATGCCAAAGTATTTGTGCTCTTTGTTCTGGAGGTGGATCAGATCGAATTAATACCTAAAAAATTGGTGTGGAAAAAACAAAATCGAGCAAAAAAATGAATACCGAACAAAGTGCTGGAATAGCATGCGGTTGATGGCTTATATTTAAACGTAAAAGCTTTCCAGTAAGCCAATGAACAAGTTGTTTCGCACATCCAATACTTAAAAGGGTTTCAATTGCACGAGAGATTGTTTGAACAGCTTGTTGGGAATGCTGGGGCTCGGCTGGATCTACGAGATTGACGAGCCTCATCCAACATCGAAGCCAATTTTTCGTATTTCCAGTGGACTAAAAATATTGATTTATTAAATTATTTACAGTATATATCTAAATTTACTTGAACAACCGATTGAATGTCTTTATCAGAATTTGGTTCAATAATTGTTTCTTCATCACTATTACCGTACATTCCCCCACTATTGTTACCATTAACCGAACCATTTTCACTCGATTTATCAGATCGATTTGAAGTTATACGTTTACCATGTCCATCTGTGCCATTACTGTCATCAGAACGTTCAAGAATATCAATTGCAAATAAATTAAGGATTAATGCTCGGGTAACATTATCAACAACTTTTGACCATTGTTGTACCATTTGTTGTTGCCAAAATTCCATTTTAAATACAATCCAAATTTCATCCCACATTTTATCATCAATATCTATTTCACGAATTGCACAGATAAAAACACAAATGGAAAGCAAAGTATTTGTAAAGCCGCCAGCAGTACCCCGTGAAAATGCATCTGATCGAGAAGAACATAATGCAACAGCTTCAGTAATTCGCTTAATAAGTTCAGACCATACAACTTTTGGTAATGGACGTGGAAGCGGATAATTTGATGGATTACTTAATTCACGTGCAACTGAAAAAAGCTTGTATTAACATCAGAATAAGGTAACTACAAATTTCTTACTAGAAAGAATTGAATGTGTGACAGATACAGCAGAAGAAAGCCGATCACCAGAAGAAGTTAAGTAAGGACTTTTAAAAAAACTTGTAAAAATATGTATTAAAAGTAGGGAAGATGCTTCAATAGATACAGTATTCCTTTCAACAAAGGGTGGAAATTCAATTTGTAAAATCCATTGCCGAATCACGAATAATACTTTATGTACAACATTTGCACACGCGAGTGGCAGCTGCATTGATTCTCTCATTAATGTAAGTAAAGTATTCGTGGCTTTTTGGGATGAAAATAGTGCTTGTCGAAATAACATCAATCCTGGGGCAGGATTCTCAACCATCGTTGATGCAGCAATATTTGTCATCCATCCTAAAAACAAAATACCGTAATCTTTTATACAAATAACAACTATTATTTACTTATTAACCAATATCTTGCAATAACAATTGGATCTGCAGTATCTAGTTGATCTCCAGCATCTTCAGTACCTTCCCAGCCTTCAAAAATATCCACGCCATTTTCTTCCATATCCGGAAACACTTGATAAATATATAGCACAATTATTCGATCCAAAAGAAATTTTGCACAATCTAGCTGCTTTGTTTCATCATTCCATTCAATTTTAACAGTTTCACGATGACAGTAATCCAAAAATTTATCCAAATATACTTGTAACATTTGTGCTCGTTCTCTTAAAGACGGTTGACTATTTGCTTGTGTATTGACAAGAATGGGTGTTTTCTTTATCGGTCCTGGATTAAATCCAAGTACATCCAGTCGATCCATATTTTTATTATTTAAACCTGAGCAGCTATCACAATATTCTGATAAAACCCGTTCAGTTGAACTTCCATCATGTAAAGGAAAATATGGTAGAAGGCATTGAAATATTCGATCCAATTGTTGTCCAGCATTATTAAACATTGCTAAACTTTGATACCAAAGTAAAAAAAGTCGTATGGCAATTTTTCGAACTGCTATTAAATTATTTGGAAGTAGGGCCCTTTTAAGTACATTCTCAATTGCATTTCTTTGCCATCCTAAAAAAGTGTTTAAAAATTAATTAATGTTAACTTTAACGATTGCAGAATATAAAATGTATTTAAACATTTATCATTTTTATAATGTTTGAATGATAAATACATTAATAAAAGGAATAATAAGTTGCGACTACCGTAATCAAATTTTTTTCACAAAACCGGGTTTCAAAGAGGCATGTTTCTAATTAAAAAATACAAACCTCTTCCAATTAATTCTGGTGCAAGACAAAGTAGTTGTTCTAGCGTCCATAAAGCTAATTCCGCATCAGCTACGTTATTTCCATCAACAGAAAATTCAGCTTGTAACAGTAAAGCATCCACCAAATGAAAAGTTTCAAAAGAATAATCATCAACAAGTTGTCGCTTCTCTGGCACGCTTAAAGATTCCAATGCTAATCTGAAGTTTTTTGCCCGTGAAGATGGATCTCTATTTAGATCAATAAATTTTTGAAGGGAAGTTTGAACATCTGATGGTTTTTGCTTTCGAGCAAACATGCTCACCTTTCGACGATCCAAATTTGGATGCGCAACAAACTTTGAAAGATTTTTTTCACGATTAGAAGCCATTTTTTAAGATTTATAAAAATATTTAACAAGGAGTTTTCAACCTTGAATTATTTTAACGTTCTCTTTTTCTCTCTCAGTTTTTCTCCCATCAAAAGTTTTTTAAATGTTTATTTTATGTTTTTTTTTCTACAATCGATTTTAAATATTTTTTTAGTGTCAGAACTTGGGGGAAAAGATACATATTGCTCATAATGAATCAGAATTTTGAAAATAAATACAAACGAAGAAATGCAACAAAAACAAATAACAATCAAAACAAAAAAGAAGAAAAAATGACTAATTAACTTGGCTCCCAAAATGCAATGGCTGTAATGCCTTTACTATGTCCTTGATATCTTCGAAGTAATTGTCCACTACTAACATCAAACATTCGCATAGCATGATCAGTTCCACCACAAAATAATTTTGTTGAATCATTCGTAAATGCAACATCCTAAAATTTCCTTCATATAAGTATACTGTAAAAGCATTGTTTAGTTGATTTACCCAAATCCATTTCATATTTACATAGTTATCATTGGGATCTTGAGGTTTTCTACCCTTTTTTTGTTCCCCATGGAATGTTTGCTTTAATTTAATTCCACCATTTTCATCCTTAAATTTGTATTTAAAATTATTTAGAAATATACGGTATATACCTTTGAAGTCAAATCCCATAGCTTTGGTAGTTCATCCCCTGCAGTTGTAACAAAGCCAGATCCATTTGGCATAAATTTGCATTTTAGCCCATATTGCGTATGCGGTTTAAAAATAATTGGTTTAGGACGATGCTCATTTTGATGATGAATTGGCGATGGTGCAGCCCCAAATGGATCGGGATTTAATTCAGTTTCAGAATATAGCTGATCCGGTCCAAGCATTGATTCCGATGTTGTTGAATAAACAAAACAATTTCCTTTATTTGTAATTGCAGCAACATGTTTACCACTTTTATCAATATCCAGATTTGTAACAAATTCAGTATAACTTAGCTCAGTTTGTAATGAATCATCACGATTTGTTCGAATATCCCATAAAAAGATGCCTCCCGCGGAATCTGCAACAATAAGTTCAACATGGCTTTTTGGATGTAACGCAATTGAATTAACTGTTGAATTTAACTAAAACAAATAATGCAATGAATCAAAAAAGTTCAACTAAAACTGAATCGGATACTGAAAAAGATTCTTATCTAATGTATTATCAAACAAAAACAGTCAGGGAAAAAACTGGTTTATTTTCAAAAAATCAAAGAGTTTAAACATTGCTTTTAGAAAAAAACAGGACTCATTGTTTAAAAATTATTTTGAGGTAGTCCAACGTTTGAGAATTTTATGAAGTTTCAGAATATTTTTAAAGAAAAAACATACTTGTAAAATTCTTTGACATACTAAAGTATTTGATCGTAAATCCCAGACTTTTGCAGTTTGATCTTCTGATCCAGTAAAAATCCATGAACCATCATGTGAAAATCCCATTGTAGTGACATTGCGATCGTGTACATTAAAAACTTGTAGGGGTTGATTTCCTAGATGGCAACAATCAAATAATCGAATAGTTTGAAAGCATGCTGCTGCTAATCTAAAAATAATTATCACTATTTCCAATATTAATTATATTAATAATTACTGATGTCCATCGGGTGTTATTGATAAGGCATTTGTTTGTGTATCCTATAATATAATTAAAAAATAATAATATAATAATAAATAAAATACTTTGATTGCAATTGATTCAAGTTGTCTCTGGTCAACCACATCCCATAATCTCTAAAGAAAAAGAAATTAGAAATATCGGTTCAAAAAGAGTGTGAAACATATAAAACACTTACAATTGTTTCATCGTATGATGCCGAAAATAATAGCGGCCTTCTTGACATAGCTTCTTCTCACTTTTTTCATCAAATGACGCGTGGCGGTCAGTCAAAAATGAAATTTTGATTTAAGCCCCTCACACTTGCTGCTACTACTCCTGATCGTTTTTATTTTAAAAGGTGAAAGGGAGAAAAAACATTTTTCCTCGTATTTTTTTTATACACTATTTTGCGCACTTTTAATGTTTTACGCTATTTTTGGACCTTTCTTTCTTTGGTTCCTTTTTTTCGTGTTGAGAATTGTATATCTCCATATACATCTGTATTAAAAGAGATTCAGTAACTGCAATAGTAATAATAACTATTACAATAGTTTTTCATCTTACAATATCACAATACAGTATTTCATTAAACAAATTTCGACTACGGTAGAAAGAGTGCATGACAAAACAAGTTTCCTTCTTATCCTTGATGCAATTCGTAACGTCAACACAAAAAAAGAGAAAATTAAAAATTTTAAATATGTAAACTAAATAAAAGTTCAAATTGTGTAGCCCGGTCAGCCGTTGTACACTTGGTGTTCAACGCATTGTACATTATGTACAGTGCGCTGTCAAAAATTTTTTTTGATTTTTTTGTAAAATAATGATTAGGTAGATATAAGGAGTTCATTGATGTAATTTTTAGCTTAAAAAAACGATTTTGAAAAATGACAACGCATTGTACACCCTGACAGCGTACTATACAGCCTGACAACGCGTTGTACACTATGTACAACGCACTGTACATCATGTACAACGCGTTGTACAGGGTGGCAATGCGTTGGTTTTGCTTAAAAAGTTGCTCCAGATGGTTTAATTTTCGTCAAAAAATGATTGCCTACTCAAATTAAACCATCTAGAGTCACTTTTTAAGCAAAACCAACGCATTGCCACCCTGTACAACGCGTTGTACATGATGTACAGTGCGTTGTACATAGTGTACAACGCGTTGTCAGGCTGTATAGTACGCTGTCAGGGTGTACAATGCGTTGTCATTTTTCAAAATCGTTTTTTTAAGCTAAAAATTACATCAATGAACTCCTTATATCTACCTAATCATTATTTTAAAATAAAATCAAAAAAAATTTTTGACAACGCACTGTACATAATGTACAATGCGTTGAACACCAAGTGTACAACGGCTGACCGGGCTAAAATTGTGTAATTTTTTTTAGAATTTGAGCAATTAAGAATACAGTAGATTTCAAAAAAACAATTTATTTTTAGTATACTTCACTATGCACCGTATAAACCATGTTTTTATCCTTACTATATAGTAACCACTGTTAAAATAATTGAACAAGGTGTATTTGAACAATGTTATGAAGTTTTTAGTTTCAGATTTGCAAAAAAAATTGAACACAGTATTTTAGAAGCTTCAACAAAAATCACAGCTTTCAAATTTAATGGTTCTGGCAAAATGTGTTCGAACATTTACATGCTTTTCGAAACTCAAAAAATCCTTTGACTTTTTTTGGTGGTATGCTTGGTTTGTGTGTGTTTATTATTAATTTTTAAAAGAATCGATCCTATATTTTTCATCATTAATATTTATTTGTATTATTTTATTTTATTTTAGTGTAATAATAATTAATAAACTCCATTAATATTGGTCAAACAGAGAACTATTAGTACTATTTTTCATTATTTTGTGGACAACTGCCGCTTTAACAATGGTAATGGAAAATGTTTCGTTTAATACAGCTGATGGAGTAAGTTTTGCCATTTTTTTAACTTAATATCTTTAAAATATTTATTGTCTATTTTCCTTTTTTTCTGTAGAATGCTGTCGTTATCGAGAGACGTTTTAAACTTTTAATTGTTGATATATGGAACCTTACGCAACAATGGGATTCCATAAACAATGAAAGTTGTGAAACTCTTAATCGTTTAACAAATAATCGTATGTATCTGACTTTTCAAAGTGATAGCACCTCATTGAAACAAGAAGAAATTGTGCGCGATGCTGAAAAACTTTCTGATGCTCTTGCTCGTTTTGAAAATATCTACAAAAAAATTCAAAAGGCTCAATCCACAATACCATCATTGCGTCAAATTGCTAATGGGGATTTACGTACAAAAGTTGATGAACTTTATGACCTTTTTCCTTCTTTAGTTAAAATGTATGAGAAAGAATTAGGATTTAAAAAAGCTTCTTTGATTGATGTAGGATCTCATGATAATTCTGATTTATTTTCGGCTATTTTAAGTTCTTGGAATTTGTCTTTGTTTATTGATAAGAGTGTTACTGGACGTTTATATGCTTTAACTTTGTTATGAATTTGTTTTGTTATATAAAATATATAAATTAATTCTTTTTATCATTTCTTAGGAAGTAATCATTCTTGAAGCAACAGCGTATCCAACAGCTCAAGAAGTTCTTGAAGTTCTGGAAGACGAAAATGTTCCACTTTCATTTTGGCCTGATATTGCTGTAAGTTACATACAATAATACACAAATAAAAACACAGAAATGAAAATGTAAAATCCTTTGTAGCTGGGGTACTATCGTCTCAAACGATATGACGAATTTGTGTTTCTTCTTGAAAAAGCAGAAAAGAAAAAAACAGATCAAACAAAAGATCAAATGCGTTGCATGGATTTACTTGCTGCATATTATGTCAAAAAAGGAAGAAGTTTTCGAAATGAAAAAGACAGAAAAGAATACTTTAGTAAAGCTACAGTATTATATACGACTGCTGATAAACTGATGATGTATGATGTTTCTCATTTGATCGGGCGTGGTAAGTGTTTTAACATCTAATTAAGTGATAAATTAAGGTCTTTTTGATTTTTTTGAAAGTTTTTAATATTGAATTGCTTTAAAAATTAGCTTATACAATTTTCTGTGAGTCATTAATAATTTTTTGCAGCGTATTTTTGTTTATTGGAAGCTGTAAAATCTGGACAAGCAAAAGCTCAATTTGATTATGTTATCAATTATCGTCCGTCTGATACTTCTGCTATAATTGGAAGAGCATTAGAAAATTATGCATCTGGTGAATATGAAGCTTCGTTAGCATTCTTTCGAAAAGCATTAAAAATGAAACCGGATTTACCTGCTGAGGTACGACTTGGATTTGGACATTGTTTTTTAAAATTAAAAAATTATGGAAAAGCCAAGTAAGTTTTTTAATTTTGTAAAAAAATGTTTTTTTAAATGTATTTTTTTAAGAGCTGCATTTAATCGCGTTGCAATTCTTGATCCAAAAAATATATCTGCACGGGTCGCACTTGCTGTTTGCTATTTTCATGATGGTGATACTGAAATAGCTGAAAAAGCTCTTGCATCATGTCATAATGTTGATAGCTCTAATCCAGTTATTCTCAATCAATTGGCAAATGTCTATTTTTTAACTAATGTAAGTTTTTAATCTTTTTTTAGCAATGTTTTCTAAAAAATATATTTAAATTGCAGCAAAATGAAAAAGCCGAAGAAATCGCATGGTCTGCGTATAATAGTTCTGTACAAAAAGATTTAAAGGCTGAAAGTTGTTTTTTGATTGCTCGATGTCATCATCGTAAACGAGAACATGATAAAGCATTTCGATATTATTATCAAGCATCACAATTTGGTGCACCAAAATTTGTATTACCGTTTTATGGACTTGGACAAATACATCTTGGTAGAGCGGAATTTGATCAGGTATGTAATTGCATTATTTTCTAGCATTATTTATCCAAAAATTTTAAGGCAATTGATTGTTTTGAAAAAGTTTTAAAAGAATATCCAGAAGATTATGAAACTTTAAAAGTTCTTGGTTCAATTTATACTCGATGGCAAGGCCCGATTGAGGATGATAAAATTAGAGAATCTCAACGTAAAGGTGAAGAACTTTTGCGGAAAGTTATTGAAATGAATCCAGAAGATTATGAAGTTATCCTTGAACTGGCACAACTTCAAGAATCAACAAGACCTGCTGAAGCCTTGAAAAAATATGAAAAAGCTTGTGCCATACTTGAAGCAGATGAAAATTTTGAAGTTCCATCTGAACTATACTGTAATATTGGAGCATTACATTATCAACTTGGTCATTATGAAAAATCAAAAACATATTTTGAAAAAGCTGAAGAACTTTTACAATCCAAGAATGGTTCATTATTGGGCGATGAAAATGAAGCAAAATTAATAACTGTACAGTATAATCTTGGAAGACTTTATGAAGCTTTGAGCAGATTTGAAATTGCTGAAGAATTTTATAATGAAATATTAACACAAAAACCAAATCATATGGATTGTAAGTTTAATTATTACTGTAGGTTTTAATCCACTCAGTTTTTGTAGCATTTGTTCGACTTGGATGCATTTATCGTGAAAGAGGTGATACAACAAAATCTATAGAATATTACAACAAAGCTATTTCCGCCGATGAAAACTGTGATGTTCCATATTTGTATATGGCAAATTTGAATGTATCATTAAATAAAATTAAAGAAGCTCAACAAACTTTTGAAACAGTTCTCAAATTGAGGGATCATAAAGATAATGCTTATGCTTTAGTTGGATTAGGAAATGTATGGCTTGAAGCACTTTTCAGTGTAAAACGTGGAGACCAAGATGAAAAGGTTTTTATTCTAATAAAATAAATATTTATTTACAGGTATAATTTTAGGAAAAAATGACTAAATTCCGTGATCATGCAATGAATTGTTATTTAAAAGTTCTTAAACATCATCCACATAATGCATGGGCTGTAAATGGAGTTGGCTGTGTTCTAGCACATAAAGGACAAACACAAGATGCTCGGGAACTGTATTCTCAAGTTCGAGAAGCTGCTCCAGAACTTAATGATGTATTTCTTAATCTTGCTCATATACATATGGATAATCGACAGTATTCAGTTGCATTACAAATGTATAAATCTATTATGAAACGACAAAAGCGACAATTTGATATTCAACTTTTACAGTATGCTGCTAGAGCGGCATGGAAATGTAATAACTGGAGTGAATGTCGAGATTTGCTGCAAAGAGTAAGATTTTATTTGCTTTTTTCCGAAGTTAATTTTTATTTG
Organism: Panagrolaimus sp. LJ2400; assembly: GCA_024447215.1. NCBI lineage: Eukaryota > Metazoa > Nematoda > Chromadorea > Rhabditida > Panagrolaimidae > Panagrolaimus > Panagrolaimus sp. LJ2400. The sequence goes on from JAMRYA010000013.1 coordinate 863,806, forward strand.
CAAATTTAATTTGTTTTTAGGCAATACTAGAAGCTCCTGCCAATTTACTTTTGCGATTTAGTCTTGCCATTGTTTTACAATGTACTGCAACACATATTATGCGTGAAGAAAAAGCAACTGTTGAAGAATTTGCTGGTGCTGTAGAAGATTATAAAATTGCAGAAAAAACTTTTGTATATTTATCACAACAACCTGATGAAATTATGTCAAGATATCGATATATTTCTCGACAAGTTTGTAAAAGTGAAGCTGGTGTTTGCAAAGATTTATTGGCTCAAGCAAAACAACTCTATAAAAGTGCATACAAAAAAGAAGCAGAAGAGAAAGAAAAGCAAGACAGAATTAAAGCTTTAAGAGAAGAACAGATACGAATTCGTCAAGAGGAAGAACGTCAACAATTATTAAAGCAGCAAGAACTTGAAGCAGAACTTCGAAAGCAGCGTGCATTTTATGTTGAAAAAACGAAAGAAATATTAAAAGTTTCACAGGTTTGTTTTTAGTTACAAGCATTGTCTTCATTATTTATTTTGTAGGTTGTTGAAGAAAAGGAAGAAAAAACTAAGAAGAAATCAGGTGGTCGAAGAAAGAAGAATAAAGACGAAGATGACTTCCTTAATGATTCTGATGAAGGAGGTCAAGGTCGTGGTGGTGATGGAGAAGAACGGATAAAAAAGAAGAAGGAAAAACGAAGAAAGCGAAAGCGTGACGATGTTGAAGGTGGAGGCGGTAGCGGCAGTGAAGGTGAAAACAAAGCTCCAAAAAAGAAAAGAAAAGCAGAAAAGAAACCTGTCGTTGAAGAAGAACCTGTTCGTAAAGGAAAAGGTAACCCATTCTTAATTTTTAACTTGAAGAAAATGCTCAAATTATTTTAGTTAAAAGTCGTGCGTATGTTTCTTCAAGTTCAAGCTCAGAATCTGATAATGAAAATGGTGGAACATCACAGCCTCAACGAATTGTTTCTGGTGATGAAGAAGCACCGCCTGCAATTTCTGATGACTCAGATTTATCTGATTCTCCTAAAAAGAATGAATCCGATGAAGAAGATGAAAGTCCTAGCAAACCAGTTAAACGTGCGAGAATAGAAGACAGTGATGATGACGACGATGAAGATGATGAAGAAACTGCAGTACTTGCAACAGCAGGAAGTCCAGCTGAATCAGAAGAGCCACCTGATAGTGATTCAGATTGAATGATGAAGAAAAATAATGGATTGAATTTGTTTTTTTTATTATATTTTGGCATTTGAATTTCCTTTTTTTTATTTTTTTTTATTGAATAAAGACGTTTTTTTTGGAGGATGGTTTAAACTTTTTTAAAAAAAGGGAACTGCATTAATGGGAAAAAGGGGGCGGCGTTTATATGTGATGATGGCGGCGGCAGTGATGAATGAGAGAAGTGATATATGTTCTCTCTTGTTTGAGGCAGTTGCACTTTGGTCTATTCCTTTTATTTTGGCTATGAAATACATATCGGTTTTGGTGGGGGAATTAATTCTTTTTGGATTAGCATTTGCAAGTGTTCAAAATGATTTGATATCCGTTATTCAATTAATCCCTCAAAACAATGCAAAACTCTTATCACTTATTTCCCTTTTCGAAGAAGGCCAAGTACGTCGTCTCTTTTTTGAATTTTAGCTTCAATAAAAAAAAAAATCTTTAGCTTGATTTTTGGCGTGCCCCATCTAAGATCGGCGAAACTGTTGATATAATGGTTGATTCAAAACAACGAAAATTTTTGGAAGCTTTTGCATCACAAAATGAAATTCCTTTTAAAGTTATCGTAAATGATTTGAATAAATTAATTGCTGAAAAAGAAGGTGATAACAAAGATTCATGGTCTTCAAGGGCTTTGAAAAGGCTAAATGGTGGCCGAAGGGATTTGGGTGATACTGCAGATAATCGAAAAAATGATTTTGGTCTTTTAATGAAAGAATATCATTCATACGCAGATATCGTTGCTTGGATGTTTCGGATTGAATCTCGACTTGGACCTGGACATGCAAAAGTTTTTTCAATCGGTCGAACTGTTGAAGGCCGAGAAACGTATGGAATTAAGGTAGGTAGATAATTAGAGATATGTTTCTTTAAACTTCAACCTCGAATCTAAAATAACTTCTTTTTTGCAACTTTTTGAAACACCCATAAATTTATGTGCATAAAATGTTTAGGCCTATGCTTTAGGTAAAAGAAAAGAAAAAAAATAATTTAGTGGAACGACGACCCTTTTATATTGTCAAAGCTTTAAAACTTCCTTCATAAAAGTAGACGACAACATTGTTGTAAAAAATGACTAAATGGACAAAAGTCAACGAAAAGATGACCAAATCATTTTTTTTTGACAAAGTTGAAAAATCTTTGCCACTGGTCTTGACGCAAAAGTTGATGATTTTAAAATTTGAAAGTTTAAAAAAGAGTTAAAAGAAGTTTTTTTGCTGCTAATTTCTTTTTTGTTTTATCTGTGACACATTTTATATGGCCGACCAATTATCATTGATCTTAAAACTTTAGCAGCGAATTTATGGTTTCTGCTTTTTCTTTTTAAACGCATTTTTTTAAAAAACAGCAGAAGAAGAGAATATAAAAGCGAAGGATAATAAAATATAAGATAAATGAACGTTTTAAAGAAGAAGCATTACGTAAAAATAATTACATACATAAATTATTTATTTCTTTTCTTTTTTTAGTTTACCTCCCCAAATCTGGTTACTGCTGCTTCTTCCTCTTCTACTTCTGCTTTTGGTGGTTCATCGAAGCGGGTCGTCTGGATTGATGGTTTGTTTCTTCTTCTTTTTTCATTGCTTTGATATCTTTAATAGTGGGGTTTGTAAAATAGGCAAAGTAAAAAAGTTAGTATGATCGATTAATTTTGTCATGTCATCATCATCACGCTATATCATTCATGTTGATGATGAAGATGTTACATTCAATCAATTTATTTAAAGGTTGATTTTAAAAAAATATTCTTAGACATGTTTTTCGTTGATTAAGAAAGGACAGAATCAAAAGAAATTGAAGGTTGTAAAAAGTAAATGATGATGTCCTTGAAACACAAATTTGTTAGTTAAACAAATACCCATGCATTTTTGAAACACTGAAATATAAAAAAACAAATTAAAATTTCTTTTAATTAATTAAAGAAAAATTTTTTTAGGAGGAATTCATGCCAGAGAATGGACGTCCATTCACACGAGTGTTTACACAATTTTTAATGTAATAATTTAATCTATTTTGAAGGTATTTAATCGTTTTTTGATATTTAAGTTTGCAAATGGAATCCTACAAAATGATACAAAATTAATGAGAATCCTTGAAAATGTCGAAATTGTTGTTTTTCCAGTTTTAAATCCTGATGGATATGAATATACCAGATCCGATCCAAGAAATGCTCTTGTTCGAATGTGGCGTAAATCTCGTTCCCATGAAAGATGTGCCACAAATCGAATCGGCGAAAAGACATGTTGTCGAGGTTTGAATTTTGCGAAACGGTTATTTATATTAATGTAATGTAACATAAATTTAGGAACTGATTTAAACCGAAATTTTGCATATAAATTTGCTGAAACTGGTACCTCCTATCATCCATGCTCAGAAATCTATCATGGTGCTGGACCATTCAGTGAACCAGAATCTAGGTATATTTCTTCATTAGGCGAGTGTCAAAAGTACAACAACATTTTAATATTTCAGAAATGTAAGAGATGCAATAATTAATTCAGAATTAACCGGAAGAATTGATGCATATATCACTTTACACGCATATTCGCAACTTTTCATTTATCCATTTTCTAATCGAAAACGGCATTACCCAGAAGATGTTGCAGAATTAAAAAAAGTTGCACAAAAAGCCGTGTCTGCAATTTCACGATTATTTGGAACACATTATTTAATTGGAACTGGGCCCGAAATTATATGTAAGAGTTTCAATTATTATCTGTTTTTAAAAAAATGTTTTAAAATGGTATTTTTGAGTTATTAAAACAGACAACATGTAAAAATCATTTTTTGAAAATTTCAAATGCAGTAATTTTTTTTTCAAAGAAATAATGTAAGAATTTTAGACGCATATGCTGGTGGTTCATCGGATTGGGCAAAAGAGACAGCAAAAATTAAATATTCATATACTATTGAACTCCGGCCCTCTTATTATTGTAAGTATTATTTTTAACATGTTTTCCAGTTCCTTTTATTTACAAAACATAAGTAAATTGATGAAAGCTGTTTCAGCATGGAATGGATTTGTACTTGATAAAACATTGCTAATTCCAACAGCTCGAGAAACCTTTGATGGAATTACGGTTGTTTTGGAGACAGTAGCTTCAGAAGCAAGAAATAAATCAGCTGGAGTTGCTCGACATTCAACTATTCCCCCACCCCAGTCACCAACATTTATTCTACCACAAATGACAAGACCAACTACTTTAGCACCAACAAGAATGCCAATACACCATCAAAGACAACCTCAACAACAGCAACAATTTTCTTCTTCATGTCGAGATTCTGTAGAAGACTGTAATCGATGGTTAAGTCATTCCCCACTTTTATGTTCAACTTCAAGACTTTCAATGAAACGACAATGCGCGAAAACTTGTAATCTTTGCTAAAAAAGACACTTTTTGTAACACTTTTACGGGTGAATTTTTATATATTTAAAATTTCGATAAAAAGTTTTTTACTTTTAAATTGATTTACAAAAAAAAACACAAAACACTGCTGCCTTGTCTTTTCGAGGTTATCCTTCTTTCTTCTAATTGTTTATATAATTACTACATATGCATGATAAAAATTCTGCCAAAAAAGTTTTTTTTGCGCGGATTCTTTTTTGATTAGAAAAATATTTATGATGTGATAAGAAAAGGTAAAACGGGTTTTGGATGTGATATAAAAAAGTAGTGATTTATGTAACAACCTTTTCTCCACATATCTGGATGATACGTATCATATAATCCAAAAAAAGATTACATTTTCCATTAGAATATGACATTTTAATTTTACAACTTTTTAAATATTTTCATTAAATTCTTTTTCTTGGTACATACACCCATTAATTAATCATCATAAAAAAGTTTTTAATCAAAAATCAATGTTCGAAACTCTCTCTCTGTTCTTTTCGGTGTTACAATACAAACTTGTGCCAAATTGTCAGCCAATTAAATGTTATATCTATCACCTTTTTTAAACACCCATTCCCTAAAGATTCAAATGTGAACATTTAAGAAAAACACGTTTATGTGATTAACGGTCATTTTTTTAGATGAACCGGAGTTTAAAAAATCGAAAAATCGTTTGTGTCATTTTTATTATCAGCATCAGTAAAAAACGTTTTAAAAAAATGTTATTTTTTATATACTATAAAAATTTGTATCCTAAGTTCTGGTGTAGCTCGGCTATTGATCCAAAAATTCTGAAACTCTTATTTTCCCACATTTCCCACATGCTGATTCCGAAAAGAGAAGCAGAATTTTTTTATCTGCCTTCAGAATCCGTCCAGGGCGGTGAGAAGATTTCAGAAGGCAAAATCTTCTCTTTTTTTTCCTTTTTTCAAACGTTTACGAAAAGTTACGAAAGATTACGTAAAAAAAGGTTCAGCAGCAGGGGATGTGGAGTGACACAGGTTTTGCAAAACTGAGGCGCGACTCACACCAGTGCCATGGTAAAGATTAGAGGCGGTGCAGTAGAGATCAAGGGAGGTGGGGAAGGGATTAAAGGCGGTGTAGTAGGGTTTAAAGGCGGTATGGCAAAGATCAAAGAAATGCGTAAATATCAGAGGCGACATGGCCTAAATCAAAGACGGTGCGGCAAGGATCAAAGGCGGCATGACATAGATCAAAGGCGGTGTGGTAGGGATCGATGGCGGTGCAGTAGGACTTAAAGGCGGCGTAGCAGGGATCAAAGGCGGTACGGTAAGAATCAAAAGCGGCATAGCCTACATCAAAGGCGGCATGGCCTATAGCAAAGGCGGTGTGGCAGGGATCAAGGGTGCAGGGTCAACATCAAAGGCGGCATAGGCTGCATTACTGGGTATAAAAAAAGCAACGAACTGTCATTCAAAGCAGCCCTAATTTTATAAGAGGCAGTTATGGTGATAAAAAAACCAAGCGGAAGTGTTTAGATTTTGTCTACCATTGTTAGTGACGTAACAATAGTGTGGCTTTCATGGCTATTTCTAATAAGTTTAACATTATTTAAATTCAAGGAGGAGTTGCCTTGAAAACCACGTGATCGGACGGTTGTGTTAGGGGATTACGAAGTCGTTATGAAATGCCGTAAGAGATAACTGCAATAAGGAGAAGGGGCCCAAAAGATCACGTTATTTGTGTAGCACCCTTAAGCGGCCAGCTTATCTTGAAAGCATATGACAATATTTTAGGATTAGGCCAAAACGGCAACATCCGACAAAACAGTTGGATGGCAGAAATGAGAGATCTAACTGTAGCAAAATTAGGCCCCAACATGACGCATAGCCGATATTTTTATTAACAATTTTTTTGCCCCCTGCCGAAGGCCTAGAAACAGCTGTGAATCGCTGCAAGCGGTTGTCCGACAGACAACCAATAAAGCGATTTATGGTCAAGTTACGTGCTACACTAACATGACGACGGTCCCCTAGTTCACTTAAATATTTAAGAATTGGTTTAAATTTATTTTTTATATTTGAATTTAATTGCTTTCTCGTGATTCTTTTGTTCAAAACTATGGTTTGTAGCGATATTTTAATGTTGTTATTTAAATGATGTAATCTCAGTTTTTTAAAATGATTTTTTTTCTTATGATTAATTATTGTTTTTCTTGTGATATTATTAAAAGACCAAATTTTGGTTTTTTTTGAAATTTCTTATGTTTCATGAAAATGTTTTTTCCTCTTGCTATTTAAGGAATTTGAAACGTATAAAATGAGCTATTTTTGGGGTTCAATTCATCCAAAAAATATTGCGTCAGTCATAGACGTCAGCTTTACAGTTACTTTTTTGAGAAAAAAATGTTTTATTTTTAAGAACTTTAAGCTTCCGGAATTCGTTGTTCTACGTCTGCAAAATCTGTCAAGGTGAAGTAAATGCCTTTCCAAAAAATGACCTTTAAAAGCAAAAAATTTCTTCCAGTTTTTGGCACTTTTACTTCATTTTTGATTCAAACGGAAGAATTATATAATATATAATAATATAATAATTTATATTTTCTAAATTTTCTGTTCCATTTTTTAAAGTTTTGTTTTGGATGAATTTCCTCAGATACTATAATTTACTTTTGATCTATGCCTTTAAAGAGAAGTTGTTGATAGTAATAAGTTAATTTATCAATAACAGTACATTTTTTGATCTTTAAATTATTCCTTTCATTTCTTGGTATTTGATCAACAAAAAAGAAAACCGTTCATTATTTATTATATGAATACCTTAACTATCAAGAATTCATCAAATTATAAATGCGTGTAATTACAAAAACAACAATTTACTTTCCTTTCTTTTTTAAGTGATTGCGTGTTCTGAAATTTTTGAGTCATAAAAATTTAAGAATTAAATTACTGAGACCGTAGGTGTCTGATAAGGGTAAAGGGAAAGAAACGAGACTTAACCGGTTTCTGTAAATGATATTTTTCTTCTTCTGCTAGCATTCATTCCAAATAAAATTTATTTTTTGGTTGATTTTGGCTGTTTCATGATTGCGCAAACGAGCGTGTCCTCACCTCACCCATAGAAAAAGAAGGAAGCAAAGTTGAAGAAGATAGGGAGATGAAGAAAAAATGGGAAATGTATCTCTTTCTTTTTGTTTGATGTAATTGTTTTGCAGCAACTTTTTTCGGCTGCTAAAAATTTGTTATTAATTGATAGCCTTTTTAATACCCATTCTTTTGAATATAAATGTTTGAAGACCAAAATCCGTTTCTTATAGATATATAGAAACCAGTTTTAATTCAATTCAAACTAAAATCTTGGGAGATCACCATAATGGTGGTGATGACAAAATGATGATGTGAAACCTCTTCCATTCATTCATTCATTGATCCCCTTTGAACCTTTTTTTTCCTCTGTCATCCGTTTTTTACGCCTATCTTTTTTAGACGAAAGCATTCCTCAAATTTTTCTTTTCCGATTATTTAACGTCAGAACGAATCATCCGAAATTCCTTTTCTAAAAAACCAATTGTTAAAAAATAGCTCAAAATTTTTTGGCGCTTGCCTCAAGCGATTTTTGTGTTTGCATACCTTTTATCCTCACTCTTTCAAGGACGTAGACAGAAATTTTTTTCGGGGAAGGGCACGCCTTTGATCTTTTGCCGCTTTTGGCACGCGTCGGCAAAACATCAAAGAAATTTGTCAATTTCAGGGGGGGCACAGGTACCCTAATGCCCCCCCTTAAATACGGGCTTGCACTCTTTTATAAATAACATGACGTGAAAATTGCCCTCTCTTTTATAATAGATTCAAGCTTTAATTTTGACTTATCTATTTTTTACTTTTTTAATCTTTTCCCACGATTTTTGTATGCCTTTTTTATAAATTTGTATTTGAAACTAACTTTTAGATAAAAAAAAATGCGGTTGTTTATTTTTACCGCCTTCACAATTATTCTATTTTGGGTACAAACAATAAATTCAGAGTTAGCAGACAGATTTAATAATAATCAAAAATTTAAATTACTTCGAATTTGGCCTAAAAATGCTGATCAATTAAAATTTTTGCATGAACTTTATAAATCGTCATCTGAATTTGAAGTACGTTTGTTTCATTAACAAGGATTACAGTAAAAGACAAAAATTAATTTTTACAGTATCATTTTACTGGGTTTTATTTATTTAAAAAAACTACGGTAATAAATTTAAAGACTTCTTTGTTACCGTATCCTATTTTTGTAACAAAGTTAAAACTGCTCATTTTTTAGTTTGATTTTTGGAAAGCTCCAACGGCGGTAGGAGCATTTGTGGATTTAATGATTGGACCGGAATTATCAGAAGCAACAGAAAAATTACTCTCCGACAAAGAAATTGAATATAAAGTGACAGTTGATGATGTACAAAAGTAAGTTTTTTTCACAAAGAAAAAACGTCTTTTATTCGTTTGATTTTTTAGAAAGATAATAGAAAAAGAAAAATCTCCAGCTGTGACAACATCAGAAGGATTTTTGAGTAAACAAAATTTAACAAATTTGGATCCACTTTTGGTATCGTTCTTTTCAAAGCGTTCAAAAGACGAAGCTTATACATCACGGAATAAAGCAAAATATCGATTCGGGGAATATCATTCATATGATGAAATGATTAAATGGATGGAAGACATTGAACGACAGTATCCAAGACTTGCAAAAGTTTTTACACTTGGTTCATCTGTTGAAGGCCGACCCATCAAAGGGATAAAACTTGGAAGTCCAATTGAATCTACAACAAAAAGGGCTGTATGGGTTGACGGGGGAATACATGCAAGAGAATGGGCAGCCATGTAAGTTTTGGAATGAAAGCATCTGTTCTAGCTTTGATATTTAGACATACAGCCTTGTATTTCATTGAACAGCTTGTTGCAAATTATCAATATGATCCCCAAATTACCGCATACCTTGATAATCTGAATTTTTATATTACCCCTGTGGCAAATCCAGATGGATTTGAATATTCTCGTTCAGATGTAACACCACAAACAAGATTTTGGCGGAAAAATCGTGGAGGAATCACCTGCACAAAAGATCGATGGCATCGTGAGCGATGTTGTGGAGGGATTGATCTTAATCGAAATTTCGATTTTCATTTTGGAGGTTTATTTTTGAATTAGTCTAAAATTTATAAAACGTAAATAATTTCAGAAACTGGTTCATCGAATGACATCTGTTCAGATATTTATCAAGGTGCATCAGCTTTTAGTGAACCAGAATCCCGGGCAATTAGAGATAAACTGTTTTCTGCAGAATTATGGGGAAAAGTTGATGCTTTTATTACCCTGCATACTTATAGTCAAATGTAAGGATGATATACTGTATTAATAAAACTATCAATAATAAATTATCTATTATTAAGGTGGATACATCCATACAATCATGAAAGAAAATCCTTCCCTGCAGATATTGATGATTTACAGGAAGTTGGCCGAAGAGGTGTTGATGCGATCGAATCAATGTATGGAACGAAATTCCGTTTTGGCACTGGTGCTGATATTCTTTACCCTTCATCCGGGGGATCAGACGATTGGGCAAAAGCCAAAGCAAATATTAAATATGTTTATTTACTTGAATTACGTCCTGGGGAAGAACGTAAGCAAATAGGATGTCCTAAAAATATAAATAAATAACAAATAATAAATTTTAGAATGGGATGGATTTTTATTGGATCGAAAGCAACTTATTCCAACTGGAAGAGAGACATGGGAAGGCGTAAAAGAGGTATTTAATGCTGTACTCAAAAAGGCTCGTCTATCATCTCCTCCCCCAACAACAACTCCTAGACTAACAACCCCTCCTCGTCCAACTACAACAACTCCACGACCTACAACTGCTCGCTTAACAACAGCTCAAGTTTCACTTGAAACACGTCCAGCAATTCGATCAAGAATTCAAAATACTGTTCAACAACCACCAACTAATACCGTACAACAGCAACAACAAACAAATACAAATCTTCGTTCAACTTTGCATGAACGATTTAATCGCCTCCGGCAACAGCAGCTTAAAGCTCGCCGAGATTATGAAGCTCGAATTGCCCAACAGCGTGAATACGAAAGACAGCAACAAATACAACAACAACTTCAACAGCAATCACAATTTGGTAATAACATCTAATTTAAAATAATAGATTGACAAAAACTATTTTAGCACCAATGTCAAATTCATGTTTTGATCGATCAAGATGGTGTGAAGCATGGATTCAGTCATCACCCGGCATTTGCATCAGTTCAACAATTTACATGCAAAAAGATTGCGCAAAATCATGTCGTTTTTGTGTGTAAACATTTAATAGTTATAACACGATTATTAAAAAGACATTCTTATCCATGTCATTTTGTTGTTTTCATGAGTTACATAACCTTTTAGTCCAAAAATCCAATCACCAATATGATACTCATTTTTTTATATTTAAAGAAAATACACGGTGTTATGGAATTTCTCTTTGTTTTTGTACTATTTTTTTGTTACATTTTTTAAAAAATTTGTTATTTCTTTTTTAAAATTAAAATAAACACATATGAAAAATTGAAAACATTGTTTAAATATTAAATTACAGTGATTTTGTATTTAATATTACAGCTGTTGTTAAATATACGAAATTAACGAAGTAAAACAGCCGAAAAAAAGATAATTGTATTGAATGTCGTTTTATCAAAATTATTTATTTCGCTTTTGTATTTTTGTTAATAAAACTTAAAATTTATGGATTGTTTAATACAAATGGGTATTAAAAAGCAAGAATAGTGACCACTGCAAAAAGAAAGATTACTGTAAAAATGGATTTAAAATTTTTAAAAATCATTTTCAAAAGGTATTGTAAGTTAATTATCACACAAAGCGCTGCTTAAGCAACAATACAATTTTAAAGGATGTTTTTTCAATGTTTTTATTCATTTAATATTTAAACTAATGACATTCAATTAAATGAACAATGCTTTTGATAGTGTCGCAACCTGGGGATGAGACAAGTATCTTTTATCAAAAGTCAAAATAAAGGTGAAAAATTAAATTTAGAACTATGTAAAATGAAGATTCTTTAAGTTTTACGAAGAATGTCTCCTCCTGAAAATCACTCCAAGGCATTGGACAAGTTTGCTTTGGTAAAATAAATCCTTAAGAATTGCCTTTTTTTAACCTTGCTGACATAAATGATTGATAATCAATAATATATTAGTTTTGACCACTGATATTTAAAAAACAAGATGATGATACTTTTTAGCATCAAAATAATTAAATTCGGTTTTCTCTCGACTTTTTGTGTAGCAGAATCTTAACACGATTATACAGTTTGAAAATTTATTTGAACTCGCTGGAATATTTTTCTTTCATATATTTTTCACAAACAACTTTTTAAGTTGCATCATTGTATATTTTTATCGTTGTAATCCTGTCTTTCTCATTTTTGTATCGTGTTATACAATCTTTTATCCCTCTTTTTGCTGCAATATCTAAGACCTATATTTTCAGTTTCTCTTAGCTATCTAAATCCTATTTTTTGCTGTCAAAATGAGCACCGGTAAATTAATGCATTTGTTTTCATCTTTCTTTAAATTAATGTTAATTTTTAGAAGAGCCGCAACAAGATGAAGCTCAAAGTTGGCTTGCTAAACAAGATCTAACAAAGATTAATCCAAAAGAACTTAATCCTCTCACTGAAGAGGTAGGTTATTCTACTTTTGCTTTCATTACATTTTTTAAAATTATATTTTAGGTAATAAGTCGTCAAGCAACTATTAACATTGGAACCATTGGTCATGTCGCACATGGAAAATCTACATTGGTAAAAGCTATTTCTGGGGTTCATACTGTTAAATTTAAAAATGAATTGGAACGTAATATTACTATTAAATTGGGTTATGCAAATGCTAAAATTTATCGTTGCTCTAATGAAGATTGTCCTCGTCCTGGATGTTATCGGTATAAATATTTACTTTAAAGTTGTAAAATAAATACAGCTAATAAATTGTTTTAGTTCTGCTGGATCAATAAGCCCTGATCGTCTTCCATGTACTCGTGAAGGTTGTGGTGGTCAATTTGTTTGTGTTCGTCATGTCTCTTTTGTTGATTGTCCTGGTCACGATATTCTCATGGCTACTATGTTGAATGGTGCTGCTGTTATGGATGCTGCAATGTTATTGGTTGCTGGAAATGAACCATGCCCTCAACCACAAACATCTGAACATTTAGCTGCCGTTGAAATTATGCAACTTAAGCATTTGCTTATTCTTCAAAATAAAATTGATTTAATTAAAGAAGCCCAAGCTACAGAACAATATGATCAAATTAAAAATTTCGTTCAAGGTACTGTTGCTGATTCTGCACCTGTCATTCCAATTTCTGCACAACTTAAATATAATGTTGATGCTGTATGCGAATATCTTTGCAAAAAAGTTCCTGTTCCAATAAGAGATGTAAGATTTTTTATTAAAAGTTTTATTAACAAACAAAAGAATTTTATGTTAACTTTTATAAAATGTTCACAAAGCTTTATCTATCCTTCACAATAATTTAAAGCAACTGATTGCTTTCGTTAACGCTTTGTTTTTTAGTTTGAATCTCCATCGCGTCTTATTGTTATTAGATCTTTTGATGTTAATAAACCTGGCTCTGAAGTTGAAAATTTGAAAGGCGGTGTTGCTGGTGGTTCAATTCTTAAAGGTATTTCTTTAAATTTTGCAACTTTATATTTTGCTGTTTTCCCTTTAGGTATTTTAAAAGTTGGTCAAGAAATTGAAGTTCGACCTGGAATTGTAAGCAAAACTGCTGATGGAAAAGTTCAGTGTAGACCAATTTTCTCTAAAATTGTTTCTCTATTTGCTGAACAGAATCAATTGCAATATGCTGTTCCCGGTGGGCTTATTGGTGTTGGAACAAATATTGACCCAACTTTATGTCGTGGTGATCGTCTTGTTGGTCATATTCTTGGTGCTGTTGGAACATTGCCTGATATTTTTGTTGATATTGAAATTGCTTATTTCTTGCTTCGTCGTCTACTTGGTGTTCGAACTGAAGGTGGCAAAAAGGCAGCAAAAGTTCAAAAGCTTAGTAAAGGCGAAGTATTAATGGTTAATATTGGTTCACTTTCAACTGGTGGTCGAGTTACCGCCGTTAAAGGTAAAGATATTGATGGAAGTCGGTTTTTCTTTCATTTTTGTTTGGGGGATGCCATGGTTTCACTATTATGTGAATATATATTGCTGACTTAGCAATGTTATGATTTACCTACTTTCATATATCGATAAGAAAAAAGTTGTATTTACAATAACTCTTTTTATAGGAGATGCTGCAAAAATAACGCTAACTGATCCAATTTGTACTGAATTAAATGAAAAAATTGCTTTGAGTCGTCGTATTGAAAAACACTGGCGTTTAATTGGTTGGGGTACCATTCGTCGAGGTAGGTTCAATAGTTCTTTTGATTGATATTTTACATTTTATAACTTTTGTTTATTTGCTTTAGGCACTACTATTGAACCAACAAAGGCAAATTAGCATATTTATTGTTTTCCATCATTGCTGTTTTCAAAAGTGATAAGAAGACCATACTGTATTCAAAATCATGCATCAGAAGGTTTAAAATATTTTTTGTTTTCTTTTTATTTAATATAAATTTAATTTACTTGATGTTGTTGTGTTTTGCATTAATTGGTGTAAAACAGATTAAAAATTTTAAATGATACATGTATCTTTTTTTCTTTATTTAACAACAAATCTTTGACCTTTGTGTTTAAAGAATGAGGGTGAACGGAAATGGTGGCGTTAAACAGAAAAAATGGCAGCTGCCAATAAGAACACATTTTGATTGCCAACGGTAAGATTCAACACAAAAGCTTTTTAACCCAACATAACAAAAGAAATATTAGAAAAGAAGCGAGCTCGCGAGGGAGATTTGTTTTCTTTTTAAAACTTTGCTTTGAAGAAAAACAGAAAAGGTCGCGCACGCGCGGATATCGAAGGTCCAACAAGATAGATATTGACCTGACAAAAGAGTGAGCAAGATAGCTTAAATTATTGTACGATAAAAGTGGCAGCAGCTAACTGAGAGGAAAATAGTAGGGAAAAACGTTTTTGTTTAGCTGTGACACGCCTTTTTGATTAGCAAAAACGAAGCAAAGCAACTCTTATTCAACTGTGAGCTGCAGCAGCAGCAGCTTTAAACTTCTTTGAAAGCCGCCATCGTCGTTGTCGCATATATTTTTTCGGTGTTTGAAGACTAACAGCAGTTACGAGCAAAAGCAGCTAAAGGAAGAAGGCGAAGAAGCAAATAGCTGCATTCACATTATTCAACAACAAGAAAAAAAAGAAAGAAGAAAAGAAAAAAGGGAAGTAGACAGCTACTTTGGCATTGTACCTTTAGCTTTCTTGCTTACTTTCTTGTTATAAACGCGAATATAAATAAATATATTTTCTGTTTTTTATGTCCATTTTTTCTTCCTTAAGAGTTTTTTAAAAATATTTTTTCATGTTTAAAGTATAACCGACCGAGAATACCAATCTTGAATATCTTTTTTTAAGATTGCAAGCTGCTTGTTCGCCTCCAGGCAAAAAAAAGATAACCACAAAAAACGTTAGTAAAAGCCCAGTAGAAGCAGAAAAAAATATGCGTGTGTAGTCTCAGTAGTCTTTTTTCCTTGAGGCTAAAAAAGCTGCTTGTATTTTTGAGACGGGCTCAACTTCATATAATATTTTTTTGGCTGCCGCCACCCAAGCCATTCAAGCGTTCACGCCCGCCAACGACGACATCGCCGTCAAAAAAAAGAGAAAACTTTTTTGTCAGTTTTTTTTGATAGCCGCTTTTTTTTATTGCGCAGCAAGCGGTCTTCTTCTTCGCCGATCTATCAAATTATAATAGGCAAACTCGCAACCGGAACCCCCATCTTTCATCAGTTGATGAAGCTAATGTATCTTTTGCTTTTGCTTTTTTTTGTTGTAATGAACTGCTTCTGAAGCTAACAGAATATTTCCATTATTTTCTTTTATTTTCTTTTAGAAAGAAGGAATATTATTGCTTGCTGTGACTGCTCCAAAAAAACCGAGAAAGACTTCTTCTCGTCCGAGGAGGGCACAAATCCGTGTCGCGTGTTCCGGGGGCAAACCAAAAAAAATAAAACGAAGAAAGAAAATTTCCCTGTTTTAGTCTTTGCACCACCATCACCACAAATCTTTGTCATCGTCTTCTTCTGTTTCATACTTCTAAAAAAAGGAAACATTTTTTTCTTTTTTATCATCTCCTTAGGGAAATTTTTAAAAATGCGTTTAAAACAAATTAGACGCCTGTTAAATAAAGTTATGCCCTCTGAATCCCATTTCTTTACCTGGACTTTTTTTGCCTTCTTCGTTTTTAGCTTTTTAAACCTTCTTTATTTCTTTCTTTTTTGTCTTGCATTTTATTTTATATTTTTCTTAAAGGCAATGTAAATTGAGAGGGACGACGACAACATTTCCTCCCTTTAAAAATAGAAGAAAAAAGAAAAGAAATTTCATTTTGTCTTTTCCCCCCTTTAATGGATTTTGGAGACACTCAAAAGCAGCAGAATAGCTTCTATTCTTCGTAATCCGCGGATCCTTTCCTCCCATTTTTTGTGCTGTTGCAGTTAGCTTCACTTTTTTTTTATTCTCAAATTTTCCTTAACTTTTTTTGCTTTGCTTTGTTTTTTAAAAGCATTTCTTTAAATTATGCAATTCTTTTGACTTTTATGAAGTTTGGCTTCTTTCCATAATTCTATTATTAATATTACGTATATCCTTCCAGAAGGAATTTTTTTATGCCAAAATTAAAATCCTGCAATTATATTTTCTCAAATATTGGAGCAGTTATCTCCTCTTTGATGAATTTTGCATACTTTTTATTTTTCGGTTTTTTTCTGGGTATTTTCATTTTATTTTGATAGAATTGCGTGTGTATTGAGTATAATTCAGGAGTGAAAAAAAAGTAGAAGAATGAGGGTAATTGGAATGAAAACGGCAGAGCAGCCAGCGGCTTTTCATCAAAATGAAAAATAAAAAGAAGAGAAAAAAATAGTGAAAAGCATTGTTTATGACTCCGATTCCTCCTTTTTCAATTTTCCACCCTTCTTTTAAATTTTTCCACAAGCAACAAAAACAAAAAAAATTTTCAAAATTAATGTTTCTTTTATATTTTACAAATTTTTTATGTTTCAGATTTTTCTATTACGGTTTTTTTGAACATTTTTGTTCTCTTTTCTTTTTTTATTGCCGGTACTTCTTCTTTGAGCTGCTTTATTCTTTCCCCTGCCAATGCAACACCAGACTTTTCCTTTTCTCATATCTCTATCTTCCCTTTCCTCAAGAATAAAAAATATCGCAGCTTTAAAAAAACTTCCCTCAAAAAATTCCCTTTAGCTAGCTCAAAGACACAAAAACGATTGATTGCAGCTGCTACTTTTTTCTGTTAACTCTATTTTTTTGTGTTGGTTTTTGTGTGCCTTTCGAATCCCTATTTTTTATTGCCAAAGAGATCTTTTTTTCTTGTTATTATTATTATTCATTATTATTATAAACACATACATACATTTATTTTTTTTACCACAGATAACAGCAAAAAAACGGATCATGTTATTGTTACAATGATTGATTGGCGCAAATGCGCCATTCCTGTTTTTAATAACATATTTTGCGGGTTTTCATTCATTTGGAAAAGTTTAATTTATATTATTTAAACTTTTCCCCTCCTCTTCCTTCTCTTCTCCGACAACACCAACAATATTATTAATTAATATTATTAAAACAAAAATTTAATAAAAACTATGGCTCGAAATGGAGGCCGCTTTGATTTCGATGATGGCGGCTCATATTGCGGAAGTTGGGTTAGTAATTTTTTATAACCTTTCTGTCAAACATTCATACTCTTTTTCCCAAACTAAAAAAAAGGTAAATTTTTAGGAAGAAGGTCGTGCAAATGGCCATGGTGTTTGCACCGGTCCTGATGGCAAGGTTTGAATACCATTGATTTGGAAGCATTAATAAAACGAAAAATTTTTTAGGGTGAATATGCTGGAGCTTGGCATTACGGCTTTGAAGTAAGCAAAAATATTACAGTTTGTAACAGGTTATTGTTACAAAGTTGTTATTATATTTATGTTATTAAAGGGTTGCTTCTTACAATTTACGACCCATATTTATTCAGAAAAATATTTGTAAGATTTGCTTCGTATTTTTTAATCCATTTGATTTTTTGCAATTCAAAATGTTTTGAATCTATGATTATTCCTTCGTTTTTGTAAAGGGAGATTAGCAAATCTTGGTAAATCTTTTCATCTTGTTTTTTTCTTCTGTTCATTCAACATTGATCGATTGAACTTCAACGTTTTCTTTCTTTTTTTGATATTCATTGTCTTACTTGCTTCTTCTTTTCCCGTGGATACTCACTCACTCTCACTTAACCTAGCCGCGAATTCTTTCAAGTATCTTAAGTGTGGGGACTGACTAAAACTGTGCCTTCTCTGATAAAAAAAAAGAGCTTTTTCATATCCCTCTTCTTTTCTGGTTCTTCTTCTTTAACCACTTCAAAAAGCAGGCGTTTTGTTTTCTTTATCGTCGTCGTCTGTCAAGAGTGATTTTGAAGACAGAGCAGCAGACGAAAGAAAAAAGACAAAAAGCTGTTACTTACGACCACAAAAAAAAAGATTTGATTTTAAAAAAGCAATTGATCACTTTTAAATTAGGGCAAAAAAGCATGCTTTGAGACATTTAGATTTTAGATCTTATGCAAATTTTTGATTTTTTACGGTATTGTAAACTTTTGAATACAACAATAATATTAGTAATAAAAAGTTTTCTTCATATTATTTTTATTTCTATAATTCGTAGCTAAGCAACACATTTGCGAATTATCTGTTAAATACAAAACGAAATTTCGTTTTCTTAAAACTATAATCAGCACTAATTACTTACTTCTTATTTCTATTACCACCATATTACACTACATTTTTATACTTTGTTGCATTTCATTCTTCTTTTTAAAAAAAAAACTATTTTCATCAAAGAATTACATTTGCGTCATTATTTAATTTTTTCATCTAAATTCTTCTCATTTTTTTAAATATTGTATCAAAGACAAATTTTTCTCATTTTGCACATTAAAAGCTTTTGCTGCGTAATGTTTCAACGTTTACGTTTTAAAGAAAAAAAGCAACTCATTGAAAATGCACGAGACAACAATATCCGTGAGGCAGAAAGCAGCAAGTAGAGTCACATCGTCTCAAAGATGAATGAAGAAGCTTTGGAGGAGGAGAAAGCTCAATATCCGGCCAAAAAGCTTTTTTTTCTGTTTTGCAAATATTTTTGGGAAAATTTCATTTAAGAAAAAAAAGTATAGAGAAGCGCGCCTCTGCGCACCACCAAAAAGTAATAATAAAGAAAGCAAAAACACCCAACAACAATCGATGCTTTTGCTCGCTTCTGTTATTAAAAAGTAAACGGAAATGCGTCTTTTTACGGAAAACGAAGAATATCTTTTTAAAGACAGCAGCAGAAAAGAGTAGTAGTATTAAAGAAACAAAAATCCACTTTTTTAAAAAATCTCACGCTGATGAGATTTCTTTCTTACTTATTTATTTCCTTGCGATGATTAATGAAGTATTAAAGGCATTTAAAGAATGGCAAAAATTCTTTAGCTTCTTTGCATTCCTTCTGTCTTCTTTTTATTCGTTTGCTCATTGATCGAAGAAGTAAAAAAGAAAATTAGAAGAGTTGCATTTTTATTATCAATTAAGAAGAAAAACAAATTTTTTAAAATTTCTTGCTATTATTTTCAATCAATGTTTTAAAAGACAAAAGATAGATTTGTTGTTATTGTTTAAAAGATTTAAAAGAAGAGAAAGCAGAAACAGGTGGCATTTCTTTTCTTCTTTTTTGCTTATTCTTTGAAATTCTTCTTTCTTATCGCTTGCTTGCTTGCTCGTTTTTGCTGCTGTAGTATATTGGTTTCGGTTTCGACAAGTTATGTTATTGGTCGTTGTTCTATGGCACCGTCTCCGACATTATTGCTGCCACCCGTTTTCTTTTTTTTGTGCCCTCAGGAGCAATAACTCTCACCACCCGCGTTTTGTTTCAATATTAGATAGGGGGAGTGGAGGATAAACGAAGAAAAAAGGGATGAAAAATAAAAAAAGAGCGATGGAGAGGCGGTGGGACTCTGACATTTTATTACAATCAAAAAATATATAGAAGAAATGTCGACAAGCTTGAAAGGAGACGGACGTTGCAATAGCAGTAGCAGCAGCTATATTTTGTGGCTGGAAAAAAAACAACAAGAGCTTGAAAGAGGGGGGAAATAGCTAGTAAAATGTTGCAAGAATAGAAAGATAACATCAGGGCACAATTTTTAGGCATAAAAAGTTTTTTTTGAAGTTCTCTCTTTTTTGGGAGGGCAATTTTGGACATATAAGGATGCTTTTATTTCTTTCCGGTCCGATGGGAAAGAATAACAAGAACTACTACCACCACAACCCCCCAAAAAAGAAAGAATCTCCTTTAAAATTCTTATTTATTAGAAAAAAAGAAGAATGAATGAGCCTTGATTAACAACTTTCCATCTCTTTTTTCCCTTCAAAACTTCAAAGCTTAAAAAAATCTGTGCTTTGTTTTCTCTCTCTTCTCTTAAATTCAAATTTTTTCTTTTCTTTCTTTTCTCACATCACTTTTTTATGTCCCTTTTTATCTGTGTTAAACCTCTCTTTTTTTATAATTCCAAAAAACACAAAACATGCATTCCTAAAAATTTTTTAATTCATTTTGATGGATTTATACTTTTTGGAGGGGGATAAAAAAAGAAAGAAGAAAATCTCAAGAAAGGTTAAAAACAAAAGAAAAGCTTGACACACGTTTTTTACATTTTTCATTCCAAAGGGGGCAATCATCATTATGTCTTTTTGAGTGACTGAAGGAAGAATATGGAAGGAAAGAAGCATCGAAGGATTCAAATTGTGCAGATTTATTTATTTTTATGAAGGAAAAGGGAGACAAATGTATTGGTCCCATGAGAAATAAAATAAAAAACACCATTAAACCTAGAGAAAAAAGAAGCAACCTTTTTTTTAAAACAGATTTTATTCAAATTAAAAACACAAAAAAATGCAAATTTTATAGGTTTCTGGTGTATACACTTGGCCTTCAGGATCCACGTATGCTGGACAATGTAAGCTTTGCCATAAAGCTTTGTTATAAAAAATAAATTTAAATAATTTAGGGCAAAATGGCCGTCGACATGGCCTTGGAGTTGAAGCTCGTGGGCGATGGATTTATCGAGGGGAATGGACACAAGGTCAGAGGGGAAGGTACGGTAAACGTGAAGTGATCAATGCCAGCACAAATACAATAACAGCAAATTATATGGGAACATGGTCCGCTGGTTTCAATGATGGATATGGTACTGAAACATATCCGGATGGTGGAACATATGTTGGTTAGTAGTACATCATTACATTCTGATGATACAAATTCAAATATTGTTTTTTAGGACAATGGCAACGGTCAATGCGTCACGGATATGGTATTCGAAGATCAGCCCCATATCATGCCGCACTAAAACACAAACCTCGAACTTCCCAAAGAAATGCGTCCCTTTCATCTTTGAGATCAGTATTTGAAGAAGATCCATCTGACAAGCCTTCTTCCAAAGATAAGCAAGCCGATGCCCCAGAATGTGTAGATGGTCGAGCAGGATTTGTATTAAGAGCTCGAAGTGATGCACCAGCAAAGCGACGCCGTTCACTGTCTGAAAGAAGTTTAGCCATGAAGAGATCAATATTATCTAATCTGCGAATAAAAAAGCAACATTCAACGGGTGATATTCATCAAAAGGTTACCTCTATGACAGGAAGCCTTCGATCATCTGGTTCTCTAGTTAGCTGTACATCAGATGATTCAGAGCATCAACGAAATATTCATGCCGAATTAGGTGAACCTCCAGAAGAACGAATTGAACCAGGTGTTATTGAAACTTATAAAGGTGAATGGAAGAATGATCAACGATCGGGATTCGGAATTTGTGAAAGAAGTGATGGCCTTAAATATGTCGGAGAATGGCTTGCAAATCGAAAAAACGGGTACGGAATTACATACTTTAAAGATGGAACGTAAGTTTTTATATTTATTTTAATTGCAGTGATTACAAGGATAATATTGTAGAAAAGAAGAAGGCCGGTATAAAAATAATGTTTTGGTATCTTCAAGTCGAAGAAAAGCATTACTATTTGTTCGAAATTCTCGAATGAGAGAAAAGATTGAAGCATCTGTTGAAGCAGCAACTCGAGCGTCATCAATTGCATCCCAGAAAGCTGATATTGCATCATCTCGAACACAAACAGCCGCTGAAAGAGCTGATGCCGCTGAAACAATGGCAGCTCGAGCACGAGGGGATTGTGATGTGGCAAGAATAACCGCATCACAATTTGATCCTACTTTTGTGCAACCTGGTCTACAAACATTACGTCGAAATCGTGATCCACAAAGAGCTATGCTAAATCATATCTCTGGACATCCAAATCATGTATCATTTGATTCAATGCTATCGAATACATCTACATCAGTTGGTGGTCCACCTTCTATCTCAGCATTAGGAAATCGATCAACACAAAGTTATCAGCATATCCCTATGGGTGCTACAAGTGGACCAAATCGTCCAATCCACAATATCCCAAATCATTTACCGAATCCCCAACAAAACAGAATAGCAGATTCTCAGCATCAACTGGATAAATATTCTCGATCATTTGATTATACTCTTCCAGGACCAAGTATTTCAGCACATGGTACTGGAGCTGGGCATGTCAATGATGGATATGAGCAACAACAGCATATTCATACACAGCAATATGGTCCTACATTATCAGCAGCAGGGGGACACCATCCTTCTGATCATCGTCCATCTGCATTACATCATACAACAAGCACCAGCAATGCTGCAGGACCAGAAGATTTTCGAATTAATGATGGTGCTTCTACAGTAATATTTTATATTCAAAAATGTGATAAAAATAAATAAATAATTTTAGAGTACAAGACCTGACAACAAATCATATGCATCTGGAGCCCATGCGGAACAAGCTTCTGCATCATCTTTAGATACTTCACCAAGAATAGCTCCGCTACGTCGAAATCGACATGGTGCGGGATCTGTTATTTCACTAAGCGATGATCATTTTGATCAGTATACAATGGGTCGAAGTGAAGATGACTTAAGGATAAGAAGAAATCGGCCATCCCTTACTCGACAAAGTGAAGTACATCCTGATGCCTTGGTATCTCACCTTTCACATTACAATAAATTATTGTAATTTACGTTTTTATAGGGCTTAAATCGTCGCTCAACACTTGCATCAGCTCGTGATCGACGAGATGCTACAGGTCCAACAAAATCTACTGGACTTGGTGATGCAAAAGAAGATCGAGGATCCCTTCCTAATCTTGCCGAACTCGAAGGACAAGGTGTTAAGCTTAATCGTGAAGATGCTGCTCGACTGGCTTCTGCTCGAAGACAAGAAGATCAGCGACTACGTGAAGAAGAAGAACTTCTTCGAGTAAATCCTTTAAGATATATTTATCATCCTGCATTAAGGGTAAGCCCATCTACAATATCCCACTGACAACAATAATATTACAATATTTCAGGCATGGATTGCAAAATGGAAAGTGCCATTATTATTGGCAATTGCCAATTTTTTTCTACTTTATATTTTATTTCATCTTCTCACATTTGAGAGAAGCTCAAAAACTGCTACAACAAAACAACGTCCAAATTCAGAACTTTAAAAATTCATTTATAAAAATTCTATTATTCTTATTATTATTTTTTCTGCCTTGTTTGTTTTTATTATTTAAAAACGCATTCATTCATTTCATGCAATCAAAGAAAAAAAATACACTCTTACAAATCACTGCCAAAAACTTTTTAAAAATTTCGTGGATTCTTTTTTTAAAAAATAATTTTACTGCCGCATTTTCATTTACCATTTTTTCTTTAAATTTCTTCCACGGCATCCACACATTTCAGTTTTCCTTTTACATTTAAAATACTTTGAAATCTATCTTTACTTTCTTTCTTTAAAAATATATATTTGTTTTAAGAAATTTTCAGAACGGTTTAGGCTTTTTATTTCTGTCTCTCAAAAAATACAGTATCTAATATTTGAGATACTTCTTTAAATGTTTTGTTTTTCACTCTTTTTTTCTTTTTCTTTCCAAGAATGCCATTTTTTGTTTTAAAAAAAGTCTGTTCACATCCTTTTTTGAGTTTAAACACACCATTAATGGGGCCTTATTAATTTTTTTTACTTTTGTTTTTTTATAAATTTTATAGTCAAAAAATAAAAAATATGTTATTAAATTTATCAATAAATCAGGAATCGACAAGTTCAAAAATACTACAAAAAGATTACTGTAATGGCACAAATATTTGTGCATAACAACTTATTACAAAGAAATATTTATAATACAGACAAAATTTATAACAAAAAGGGCGTTACAAATAAAAATTAAATAAAAAATTTGAAATCTTACATAAATATATTGCATAAATAATTATCTTCGAACAAATTTTGTGCGCTGTTGCTTCTTTAACTTTTTATCATCCATTGCTTCATCTTCTGGTGCAGGAGCAAAGAACCATGGTGCAAGAACTTTTGTCCATAATTTGATAATTGCATAAACGGGAATTAAAGCAATAAGAAAAATAAATTTTGACCAAATTAAAGATAGTATTTGTGCGCCACAGCTTAATATAATTGCATCTTTACAATATTCCCCAAATGCTTGAGGATCATTCAAATCTACACCTGCATCAGTAATTTTTCCTTTTTCATTTCGACCACTTTTCATCATACTCATCATAAAAAGTACTGCTCCACCAGCAAGTATAACAGCAAGCGTCCATCCAACCTAAAAACATTAATTACAAAAATTAAGAAAAAATATCTTTAAAATAATTTACCCAAAAACCAGAACCAACAGATTCAAATAAAAATAAATATGCGCATGCAACAATTGGTGATACTATTGCAGCAGCAAGAAAATAATTCCGAATTGTTTCTTGATTTTCATCATGAATAAGTTGTTGACCACGAGTGGCTTGCTTTCCTTTTGTAGTAGTTGTATTCATTCTAAAATATTTTTTGATAAATAATTAAAAGAACAACAGCAAAAATGGAATATGTGTATCAAATTTCGAACTGCATGAAATTTATATTAAAAAATTTAAGCAGACTTCTTTTCAAAAGTGTTAAAGTAATCATAAAACGATAAAAGCAGAATTTTATCTAGAAACCGAAAAATGGTTTAAAAGTGAAAGACAAAAGCATAGAATTAAAAATATTAAAGTCTTTAAAAATGCAAATTTACTTCAAATTTTATGTTACACACATACTGTTTTTGCATGTTGCGTGCAATATGAGTGTCGACAATGGCTCTGATACTTAGTTAATTAGTTATGTTCAAACATGCCTTCTTAAAAATACAGTTCTTTATTGTTCGATGGAAAAAGATTGTTTTTACACATCTTTTTCCATCGATCTTTTAATATAATTTCCAGTGAAGTTCTTTTTCCATTTGTTGCATTTGTGTTGTTGAAAAAATAAGTGATCGTATGCCCAATGCTTGAACTTTATAATAAATTTATACATTTAAGCTTTCTTGCACTTTTGAAAAAGTTTTGTTTTTTAAACTTTCTTTTTTGATGTATAAAATTTATACAAAAATTAATATACCGTAATCGGCGCTATTAAAAATGATTTAACAGTGCTTGTAGTACTTGAGATACAGTAATATTCCGCCCAACATATTCAAGATTAAAAAACAAAAGTCTCTGTACTATAATTCATTATTTTTTGCAATTTTAAATCGAAATTATAAATCTAAAAGTTTATAGTTTTTATTTTAAATGTTTGAATCACAATCAGAGAGGTGGATAATTTTTTGAAAAATTAGCCAAACATTTTCAATCCTTTTTTCAAAAACTTTCAAATTGCAACTCTATCATTTTTAATATTAATCCAAAGAGAAATGCAAGCAGAAATTTATTGTAATAAAATGTAACAGAAAAAAAATAAAATATATATGTTCAAAACAAACATAAACAGGGGTTAGCTTGGCAGCAGCCATCCGCAAAACAGTTTTGTAAATAATTTGTTGCCAATAATTTATACCATTTAATGATCATGAAGAACAAGGCGAAAGATTTCATTAGAGATGTAATAAGAGCCAGCATTTGGACGTAAAATAAAAAGCTGAGTATATGAATTGATAGGATCATCATCAGTTTTGAGTTGACCAAGTACATTAACCAAAATGGATCCATCAGGAAGAGGTTGACAATCAGTTTTTGTGATAGCACGTTTAATTTGTTGGAAAGTTAGGCTCTAAAAGTGTTATCAGTAAAGTTTAAAAAGAACAATTCAAAAATGCTTACCGAAAACTTTTGTAAAATTAGATCACGTCCTTTAACTTGAACACCTTCAAAAGTCATATATGAATTCTCAGGATCATAAAGACCAAATAAGCCTTGCACACGAGCATTTGGATCATTTACATCAAATGTAGAATAGTAATGATTAACAAAAGCTTCTCCAATAGATAGAAAGTCAGGATTAAACGCCATTTTATGTTCAATAAACCCTGAAAAACAAGTAAGTACAAAAGGAGTTAAAGGTTAGCACGAAATAGTTGTACATAAATTTCAAGCAAAAAACGAATACATACACAAGTTTTTAGCGCTTACAATAAGGGGATTTACAGCGCAATTAATTAAAGGTGGATTAAATGGATTTTTAAATAATAAAAAAAAGGAGTTGTTGAAGAAAGATTATGTAATTGCAACAGCATTGGCTAAAAAAGATTTGAGGCGGGAATAAAAAAAAACTAACTTTTATATTTGTCAAAAGGGCACAAAAAGCCAACTAACTAATGAAAGAAAAAAGAAGCAGGCGCAAATATCCATACGTCAGTCAAAGGAAAGAAGAAAAAAACATACACGGAGTGTTCACAAAATGATGCTGCTGCTGTTGCTGCACTACTGACACTTTTTTTTTGTTAACTTGTTTAGTTTATTATTTTTTGTGATCATTTATTACTCCATCACATTTTTAAACGCTACCTTTGTTTATCAAACACGTTTTTTAAAGCAATTTTTTTATTGTTGTTTTTGAATAAAACAGTTCATTCTTTCATTTTTTAGTTATCAAAAAATTCTTCGAAACAATGCCAAGAGTTGGAATCGGCGCATTTCGTTCTTTACCAAAGATACCGTTACCATCTGTCAAAAGTTATTTAACATTTAGTACATTTTTATTTGTGAGTGGATTCTATTATTATTATATGGTATTAAAAAGTTCAAATATATCGGTATGTTCTTTTTTGCTTTTTTTTTTAAATTAATCACGTGGCTTTTTTTAAGTCGCCATTTGGGAATAGTACAGATGATGAATCTGCTATGGTCACTGATACCTCCTCCTCACAATCTACTCCAATGACCTTTTCAACGCTGAAAGAAGTTGTAACTAAACATCCATTACTTTTTTATGTAAGTGTGTTAAACATTCATAAAAAAGTGCAAAATATTTTTTAGGTTTTGCTAAATACTCTTTGTGCTTTTCTTGTATTTACTGGAAAAGCTTTACTTGAAATATTTATTGGACCTACTTCTGCTCAGGTAAATTACTAAATTTACAAGTACAGCATTTGGAAAATAAAAAGCTTTTAGGAAGATGAAATGTTACGAAATACATATCGAATGTTTATTCAATGCAGATTTGCTTATACCGTATTTTTATCACATAATAATATCTTTGAAAACTTTTTTACATGGTTACCATCATTGATTGGATTTCTTATTATTACAACATTTTTGGATTTAATAGATTTCCGATTATCAAGTGTATGTTGCTGCATTCTTTTAAAATATGAACTTTAAAGCTAAATATTTTTAGGCACAACAAAATATTTTGACAAAAACAATTCGTATTAAATATTTGATTGCTGCTGGTGGATGTTTTGTTTCATCTGTTTTTGCTTTTTGCTATTTATTTTGGCTATCAAATAATCTTTATTTTGAATTTGAAATTTTAATGTTGACAGATGTAAGTTCAATAATATATTATTAAGCGGTTAACTTTCGGACTTTTAGTGCTTAGTAGCAGCTATTCAAGCCATATATGTTTTTCATAAAATTGTTGTATCAATTTCAAGACCTTCATCTGATAGCTTTTCTCATCATATGTCAATCTTTTATTCTCTTGCCTCAGATGCACTAGATTTCTTTACCTCATATCATGTATACATATATTCACGTTCATGGCCAACTCTTGCTTGCTTCATCATGTTATTGTAGGCTATTTTGTGCTGATTCATTTTTTATAATTTTTAAATTTAGGCAATTTCGAATGCTTCTTGTATCATTGGCTGAAACAATCAGAAAGCATGTGAGACATCAAAGAATCGTTAAACATATTAATGATTCGTGAGTCATATCATCTATTTTTGCATTCTTTTCTTTAAAATTAAATTATTTTTAGATATCCTGAAGCATCAAAAGAAGATTTATTAAAGCAAGATTCATGCACAATTTGTTGGGAAACAATGGAAAAAGCTCGTCGACTCCCATGTGGTCATATCTTTCATGAGCTATGTCTTCGAAGATGGCTTCAACAAGATTCATCTTGTGCAGTTTGTCGAACTGCATTATCTCTTCATTTAAGTCAAGTACTTCGAGATGACAATCATGTTGAAGAAGAGTTTGGTGCTGCGACAATAGTTGGAATGGAACTATTTCGGCTACTCAGATGGTTCCAGCGTGCAAATATTGGTGCTGAATTAACTCCAACACAAATTAATGCAATGGTTGATCAGGTTATTGCTGTATTTCCACAGTATTCGCGACAAGCTGTTACTCATGCTGTTCGTTTAACTGGTTCTGTAGATCTTGCTGTAAATTTTTTACTTGAAAATGGTAATAATGCTCCAATGCAACAAGTGAATGAAGTGGTAGAAGAAGCCAATGATACTGAAGAAGCAGAGAGTGAAGAATCTGAAACAGAAGAAGTTCCAATTCCAAATGCAATTGAAGCTGCATTAAATGCTTTCAATCCCCCACAAATAAAAGAAAATGTAAATCAAAATACATGGTTTGGTCAGCAAAGAAAACGAATTATTGAAGAATGTAGAAGGTATTTACTTTTCGGAGTGTTACAATTTTAATATCTGTTTGATCATTTTAGGAAATATTTGGAATCAAGTCGTGCAAGTGATCTGCGTGCTTCATTTTCAAATTCATCGGGTGTAAAAAAAGATTTATGAAAGCTCTAAATGTAAAGCTTTCAAAAAATCATGGGTTTATGTGTAAAGTTTCTGGTTTTCAATTCTTTTACAAATTTTTGTGTACTTGTGAAGTAACATCTTAAAGTTTTAATTGTTGCAACTTTGAGTTTGTTTAAGCAAGAATTATCATTGACTGTAAAAGATTTGAAATTAAAATGTTTAGAAATTTTTTGTTATTGTACATACCATTTGCTTCACATATTTTGCTAGATTTTCATTTTTGTTGTAATTATGTATAAAGCCCGTTTTATGATTTAAATGGTTATGTATTTTTGAAACAACAAATGAATTTTTCGATAAAATTAGCACAGTATAGATTTAAAGTGTTCCAATATTCTACCGTATCCTTATATAAAATTAAGACAGAATGGACTGATTCTTTGTTTTTTTGTTTGTAAAAAATGTGTTGTCCAGTTTTAAACTTATGTTGCACATTTAAACGTCTTATTTACAATCACTTTCTTTTTATTTTTTTTACAAGACGAGGGGAAATTGCATCATTCTTATGTTTTCACAGTAAAGGCAAGCTGTAGTTGCTGAACGCTATTGGCAAACAAATATTAGGTCTCTTTTTTAATAAATCCCTTATTGGTAGCTATTGTAGAAGAGACATCTTTTGCTTTAATAGATTACACGTTGTTTAAATCAATGCAAAGTAATTCAAATGTTTATCATAATATTTTTTAATAAACAGTCGCGTGTTTCGTTTTGTTTTGTTATTATTAAAAGTTGTTTTCTTTATAGATGGCAACAAAGGATTTTAGTTTGTCTTTAAATAAGGGCAACAAACAGTTGCATAATAATGTTTCAACTGATAATGATAATCAGTACACTAATCTCAATTTAAATCAAGATAATAAATATTCAAAATTTGCTGCAAAAGAAACTGTTGTTGCTGGTGAAAAACCAGCAAAAGATAATAAAGGTAAAACAAAGGCTGCAGTTTCGGATTATATATTAGAATGCAGTATTCCTGGAATACAGCATTCTAGTAGAATTTGATTAAATAGTTCTTTTAAATATCACAAGTATTAATACTTTAGTTCTTTCTAATTAAAGTTTAAAGCTGTCCAAAATAATCTAATGGAACTGCAGCCTTAAATGAAATATCAGATTGCCATACTTTTGAAAATTTAAAAGCAAGTTCAAAGCAATGGATGAATGATGATAAACAATCATGCTTAAATCGAACTCAATTTTTGGATCTTAAAAAAAATGATAAAAAAAGTGCACAAACTAATTTCAATAGTAGCACCCTTTCACTTCATATTGCTGCATATGAAAATGAATTAGAAGAAAAAAGTTTTAAACAAGTAACTTTTAGCTTCTTTGCTACCGTTATTACGTGTTTCTTTTTGCAGAATAATATTGATAAAACTTCAACAGAGGTCAAAAAACTTTTTGCCACTACAACTATAGTAAGTGTAAATTCAAAATTATTGAAATATTAAATAGTAATTAATAGTTTTCTTTTTGCAGGGATTTTTTGAAATTCCTCGACAACAGAAAGAAGAAACTGCAGAACCAGAAATTATGCATTTTAAAGCATCCCAAAAATTGCTTAATCCTTCAAATTCAGAAAAAATGTTTGTTTTTTTGTTTAACGAAGAGAGAATGAACTTGTTAAATTTTGTATGATACTGTATTTACAGTAACAATGAAATTTCCAACTTTTTTATGCCAGAGTTTCATCTTGCCAATGAACCGGGAACCTTTGAAAAAATGACCACTAAATAAACCTACAAATGTACACCAAACACTTTTTCGGATCTATCTGATTTTTTTTGGTAACCTGATAAATTAAAGTCTTTTTGCTTTCAGTTTAGATTATTATAGTTTACCCAAAACGGTGAAAAAATTCGTTGTTTATTTTCACTAAAATTTGTTGTTAAAAATATACAATACTACAAGTTGTACTCTACAACAAATTACTATTTAAAGTTTTCATATCTACAGGGTACAAATGGCTACTACAGAAGCTGAACAAATGGATACTTCTGTTGCTGAAGAAGGTGGTGAAAAGCCTAAAGTTGATAATCGCAGTGCCAATTATCAGCTTGATCCAATTATTAAAAAGAATGAAAAGCTTTTTGCATATTATAAAGCACAACCAGTTATTCCTCCATCAGAATATGATGCATTTGTTGAAACTATCAAAGTTGATTTACCTTCATCATTTCGTGTGCAAATGTCATTACCGTATGTCCTTTTTTTAAAAAAAGATGATAGAATCTTTACCTACGCATATATATTTTAGTGAAGCGAAATTAGTTGAAAAATATTTGCATGAACATTTTTTTGATAAACTTTCTGATCTTACTGATGCAATTTCAATTCCAAAAAGTATCAAATTTGTTCCATATGGATACCAAGCAGTTATGCCTCGAAGTGTTATGAGAAGCCATCCATTACTTCGAGATTTGCATCAATTTCTTGTTAGTGAAACTGAAATTGGTGTTTTAAGTCGACAAGAAGCTGTTTCAATGGTTCCACCTTTATTGTTAGATGTTAAACCACATCATATGGTTATGGATATGTGTGCTGCACCTGGTAGTAAAACAATGCAATTGATTGAGCTAATGCATAAAGATGAAACAAATCCATCTGGACTTTTAGTTGCAAATGATATTGATTATAGTCGCTGCTATCTTCTTGTTCATCAAACTCTTAAACGTATGCCAACTGCAAATTGTATTGTTGTTAATCAAGATGGCTCACAAATTCCTACAGTTGTTGATGAAAATCATAAGCCTGTTCTTTTTGATCGAGTTTTGTGTGATGTCATTTGTACAGGAGATGTAAGCTACATACACCCTATTTAATCATTATATAACAACAACACATTTTTAGGGAACATTCCGTAAAAATCCTGAATTATGGAAGACATGGGATCCACAAAAGGGCTTAAATTTGCATAGAATTCAAATCCATATTGCTCGTCGTGGGCTAGAACTTTTAAAACCTGGTGGAAGAATGGTATATTCAACTTGCAGCCTTAATCCAATTGAAGATGAAGCAGTTATAAGCTTCCTTTTACGTAAATATGAAGGAAAGGTTAAACTTGTTGATGTTTCAAATGAATTACCAGGTCTTATTCGTTCACCGGGAATTTCATCTTGGAAAGTTATTGATAAAACTATGACAGAATATTCAAATATTGAAGCGGTTCCAGAAGCTTTACGTCGAAGTATTCTTCAATCAATGTTTCCTCCAACCCCTGAAGAAGCCGAACAATTTCATCTTGAACGAGGTTTTCGAATTCTCCCACATCAACAAAATTCTGGAGGCTTTTATGTTGCTGTCCTTGAAAAAACTGAAGCATTTGATTCTGATACAAAAGTTTGGAAGCCATCATTCTTGTTAGTTCCACTCCATCTATTATAAATTTACTTAATTCTTCTTCTATTTTAGTGGTCCACCAGATAGAAAACGTAAAAGACGTATGGTTCGAGAAGATCCTTTCAATTTTTTGGATGAAAAAGAATCGGCTGATGTAAAAAGTGATTTACAAGAGCATTACGGTATTCAAGAAAATTTTCCATATGGTAACTTTTTCAACAAGACCAATTACCGTAATCCTTTGTTCAAATATTATAGGTAATATGCTTATTCGATCCGCCGAAACAGAAAAGAAAAAAGTTATTTATTTTGTAAATGATAATTTACAAAAATTTATGAAATATAATGAAACTCGTTTCAAAATTGTTAATGCTGGAGTTGGAATTCTTCGAAGATGTGATAAAGTTTCAGCTAGTAAATATCGAGTTATGCAAGATGTATGTTTTTGCTTTAGATATTTTTGGAAAATGAATGAATTATTTTTTGTAGGGTCTTTCATTTATGACGCCATTTATCACAAAACGGATTGTTACAGTTGGAATTGAAGATGCAATTAAAATTTTGGAAGGAAGTAAAGATAATCATTTCGTTACATTGGATGAACTTTCGGAAGCTGGTGAACTCAAAAATTTGCCTTGTGGAAGTATTATTTTGAAGCTTAAAAATGGTGATTTTCAAAAAGATATTGTTTGTTGGCTTGGAGCTCATACTGTAACTGGTTAGTTTTGCAGTTATTTATTTGGATAATAATTATCTTTAACTTTATAACATTCTTTTAGCTTTTATTACAAAAGAAGAAAAAATTCATTGTTTAACAATGCTTGGACATGATGCAGCAAAATTACGTCAACAGGTAAAAACATACACAAAAAATATGATATTTGTAATTGATATTTTAAATTTTCCAGGTCCAAACCACACGTCAAATGAAAGCTCAAGGTGGCCGACAACCTAAAACAACAACAACTGCTGATGGAACTGATGACAAAATTGAATCAATCAAAAATGAAAATGGTGAAGAAGAAGAAACAAATGAAGCATCAAAAGAAGATTTTATCCAAAATTCTGATGGCACATATGTCAAAGAAGAAAATGATTAAAAAATATTGTTGATTCTTATTTTTTTTGTTGATTTTTATAAATTCGTTTTATTGTTTTGTTGAAAAGAAATAAAATTGTTTTCTGTTTGATTTCTCTAGAAGAAGCAGACAAATTCGAAATCTTAAAACCCATCCACCCTTATCCTCAGGTTTCTCCCTTTGATGTTTGCCGCGTTAAGGTGAAGCGTCAGGTCTTGGTTAACCCTCATCCCCCTTAAAACTGCTGACGTCAAGATTTGACGACCCCATAAAAAGTCAGGAACAGCTGTTGAGAAGTATTGTTTCATTAATTTTCATTTATCTTTAAATTTCCGAATTAGAACTTCAGCAAATTACTGTAATTAAACGATTTTTGAAAATTTTAATAGTAATCTTTACTTCTGTAAGATGCATCTGAATTTTCTCGACAACAGAAAGATAAAACTGAAGATATAGAAATTACTCAATTTTCAAAAAGAATCTAAAAATTGCATAATCCCACAAATTATGATAACGTGATAATTTTGTAATTTGGAAAACGTTGAAACAAAACACCCAAAAACTAAATTGTTTCAGTTTGAAAAAATTCTTCTAAAACTCTTGGATTAATTATGGTCATGAGCTTTTCTCCGCCTTTGAAAAGATCTTTTGAAGTCCTTTTTCATACACGATCATTCTTGCCGCGAAAATATTGTGCAACATTTTTGCTGAACAAAACTGTTTAACGTTTTTACAAAATCTTCTTCTTTTCTTATGTTTTCTACTCTCTCTGTTTACAAATTATCGTAAATTTCTTTTTATTTTTATTACAGAACATTGATAGCTCCTTTAAATTTTTATATAATATTTATTAAATTCATTTAGAAGTGATAAATATGGATCCTTATGCGCCTTCTCAATTTTCTCTTAATTTTGTTGATAATGAAGATGATATGGGTATGACTCAAACAAATCCATTGAGCAATTTAATTACACAACAGGATAATGCATATGCAAATGATTTATTCCTTACTAATTATTCTCAGCCTTCAGCTCCTGCAGCGCTTGATATGGAAAAAGAATTATATTTTCACGATGATGATGACGTCGGTGAACAAACAAATTTACCGGCACACGCTTGTCGATATTGTGGCATTTTTGATCCATCAATGGTCGCAAAATGTTTAACTTGCCAAAAATGGTTTTGTAATGGAAGGGGCTTAACTACTGGAAGTCATATTATTAATCATTTGGTTCGATCTGGTCATAAAGAAATTGCTTTACATGAAGATTCTCCTCTTGGTGAAACGGTTTTAGAATGCTATCATTGTGCCTCTCGAAATGTTTTTCTTCTTGGTTATATTCCATCTCGAGCTGATTCAGTTATTGTCATTTTATGCAGAATGCCGTGTGTTATGCAAGCTAAAAATGAAAACTGGAATATTGAAGACTGGCAATCGTTGATTCAAGAACGTTCACTTTTGCCTTGGCTTGTTAAAATTCCTGAAGAACAAGATCAGCTACGTGCTAAACAAACAACAAGTGCTCAAATTGTTCGCATAGAAGAATTATGGAAAGAAAATCCTGATGCTACTTTTGAAGATCTTGATCGACCGGGTGTTGATATGGATCCAGATCGTGTTCAGCTACGCTATGAAGATGCATTTCATTATAAACGTGTTTTTATGCCTCTTGTACATCTTGAAGCAGATTATGATAAAAAGTGTAAAGAATCTATGAGTGTTCCAATTGGTCAAGTTCGGTGGAATATTGCTCTTAATAAAAAGGTTACTGCAACATTTCATTTACCTGAATTTCGTGATGGTAGTACAAAACTTATGATAGGTGATCAGCTGACTTTGAAACATCATCAAACACTTGATGGATCTGAAGTTACATTCAAGGGTCGAATTGTTAAAGTACCAGATAATCATAATGATGAATTTGTTCTTGAAATGAATACAAATGTTCAAATTCCAACCGATCGTCGAACTAATTTTGTTTGTGAATTTGTTTGGAATTCTACTTCTTTTGATCGGTTAGTAATTCAATCGTATGCTACTGTAACAAATCTTAAACGAACAACAATTTTAGAATGTATAGTGCCTTAGATCGTCTTGCCTCTCATGATTGCGTTTCACAATACATTTATCATAAACTTATGGGACATGAAGTTGATGATATTATGTTTAAAATCAATCTTCCAAAACGTTTTAATGCCCCTGGTTTACCAGAATTAAATCATTCACAAGCAAATGCCGTAAAAGCTGCCCTTCAACGTCCACTTTCTCTCATTCAAGGACCACCTGGAACTGGTAAAACTGTAACATCTGCAACCTTAGTATATCATTTGGTTAAACATGTTGGACAAGTTCTTGTATGCGCGCCTTCAAATATTGCTGGTATGGTACGTATAGAACAGTATTAATTAATATAAATAAATTTTCAGTGGATCAACTTGCTGAAAAAATTCATAAAACTGGTTTGTTTTTATAGTTTTAAAATGTTTCATATGGCCTTTGTTTTAGGATTAAAAGTTGTTCGATTCTGTGCAAAAGGCCGTGAAGCTGTTGACAGCTCTGTTGCATTCCTTTCATTACATAATCAATTGCGTGCTCTTCATGGTGCAAACGAATTGCAAAAATTCATTGAACTTAAAGTATGAAATTTATAATTCTGTAGTGCATTTCTAATAATATTATATTTTAAGGAAACTTTTGGTGAATTATCAAAAGCTGATGAAAATCGCTTCTTGAGATTAAAAGATGCAAAAGAAAAGGAATTGTTAACAAAAGCTGATGTAATTTGTTGCACCTGTATTACCGCAGCTGATCGCCGTTTAAGTTCTATCGAATTTCGATGCGTTTTAATTGATGAAAGTGTAAGTTATATAAACTTTAAGGGATTACTGTATGCTCTTCTAGGTGCTAAACAAATGAAACTCTTAATAATTCTTACTTTTTTTCAGACACAATCTACGGAACCAGAAGTAATAGTATCAGTTGTAAAAGGTGTTCGACAACTTGTTTTAGTTGGAGATCATTGCCAATTGGGTCCTGTTGTTATGTGTAAAAAAGCTGCTTCTGCTGGACTTTCACAGTCATTATTTGAAAGATTAGTTTTGCTTGGAAATAGACCACTTCGTCTTCAAGTTCAATACCGTATGCATCCAGCATTATCTGCTTTTCCAAGCAATGTCTTTTATGAAGGTTCTTTGCAAAACGGTGTTAGTGAAGGTTAGTTTATATTGATATAATTTTATTTAAAAAAATGTATAATTTACAGTTGAGCGACAACTTAGTAATATGGATTTTGCATTTCCTGTTCCAAGCAAACCTGTAACATTTTGGAATACAACTGGTCAGGAAGAACTTTCAAGTTCGGGTACATCATATTTAAATCGCGTTGAAGCTGTAAATGTTGAAAAGATGGCAACACGTTTTCTTCAAGCTGGTTTTCGTCCTGAACAAATTGGAATTATTACACCATATGAAGGTCAACGTGCTTATATTGTTTCCTATATGCAAACTCAAGGAACACTTCACAGCAAGCTCTATCTGGATATGGAAATTGCAAATGTTGATGCTTTTCAAGGGCGTGAAAAAGATATTATTATTATGACAGCAGTTGTATGTTTTTTTTATAAAAATAAGCTGCTACCATGGTATACAAAATTTTTAGCGATCAAATGAAGCCGGTGGTATTGGCTTTCTTAATGATCCTCGACGTCTTAATGTTGCTTTAACTCGTGCAAAATATGGTTTGATCATTATCGGCAATGCAAAAGTTCTCTCACGACAACCATTATGGCATCAAATGCTTGTAATGTGTAAAGAAAATGGATATCTCGTTGAAGGCCCTTTAAATAATTTAAAGCCAAGTCAAATTGTTTTTCCAAAACCTCGACCATTAACAAATCCAAATAATCCTGGTGCAAGATTTATGAATAATGCAATGTATACAATGCAAGAAATGATGATTGGTCCATACGAAAAAGATCGAATTCATGTTGATGTTAAAACTTTAAATGATCCACAAGGTCTTTTAACATCTGATTCTTCAAGACTTCCTGTTCCCGTGCATATGTTCCCAACATTCCAAGAAATGATGCAACCTCGTCCAGTTATTCCACAATCAGCTGATCGAAGAAAAGCTAAAAAGAAGAAGGGCGGAAGACAACAAAGAATTTCTTCTGATTTGGTTAATGATGGATTTGCTTCTCAATCTTCACAAGGTTACGGGTCATCACAATTAAATGGTAATTGGAGCCAAATTTCTGATAATAATTCTCAACTTAGCCAACCAATTGGTAATTGGAGTCAAGGATTTAGTAAGCATTTTTTTATTACTTTGATAACAAAAAATGTATATTAAAAATATTTTAGGCCAAAGTCAAGCTGATAAAGAACTTTCACAACCGCAACTTGAAAGTCAAATGGAAAATTTGCTTTTATCTCAAGATCAACGTTATTGAAATTTTTGAATAATATCTCTCTTTTGTAGATATATATGCCATCTTATTAAAAAATTGTTATATAAAACATTCTTTTGTTTTATATAAAACAAAAGATTTTTGAATTGTCTTTTGAAAGTTTTCTATCGGTTTAAACTCTTCAGTGTTTTAAATATTAAAGTTAAATTTTAAAAAAAGTTGAGAAGTTTTATGCTATTGGATTACTGTAATGTTTCAAATTCAACGTTATGCTACTTCAGAAGATTGTTAAAAATTTTTGAGACCTTTTTTCGGCAGATTACGATAGAATTATTGCTGATTTTTTGTTTTTGTTGATTTTTTATAAATGTTGAGAAAAAATAAATAAACGTTTTTTATAATAAAACTGAAAATTTGAGTTTGATGAGTCAAAGGGCAGCAGTAGTTTAGTCATCGGTGGTGCTCCCTTTCGTTCACTCTCACTTTTCTCTCTATTTTTTTGGATCAACACAACGTCGTCGCCGTCTCGCAGCATCCCCTTTCATTTCACTTGTATAAACCACAATCAAATTGTTCATCTAAAAAAAGTGATCGCGCACTCTTTTTGTAATAAAATATAACGGTTTTTATTACGTTAATTAAAATTAAAAAACTTTTACTTTTGTTGTAATAAATTTTACTTACCCCCTTTTTTTTATACAACAAATGCTTTGGGTTTAAAAAATTGAGGAGTGTATCAGAGTGTAACATGAATCGAGAAAGAAACAAAAACTCTTCTTTTAATGATTCATATGTGTGCGCGTATATATGCTTTTCCCAGTGTTTATACTTAAACTTAACTTTATCTTTTACAGAAACGGGTATTTCTCTTTTTAAATATGCAATTCTTCTGCCCTGCAGAACCTGAACCACCAGTGATATGCATTGCAATATGTAATTTTATTCCACCTTCTACTTTACCATCTCCTAGTACCTCAAAAGCAATAAATTTTTTGCCATTCTATGTTGGTGAAAGACTTCAAATTATTTCACATTGTGATAATTGGTGTTTTGGGCATTTTGAAGCAGATCCCACACAAACTGGAATATTTCCATCAAATTTTATTGAACCTATTGATGAAAGTCCGTTGGATGAAAATGATGCTCGACGATTTTCATCTTCAGTATTTGATTCGGCCAAAGAATCGAAACAACTTTTATCTGAGATTACAGAA
Source organism: Panagrolaimus sp. LJ2400 (assembly GCA_024447215.1). Lineage (NCBI taxonomy): Eukaryota > Metazoa > Nematoda > Chromadorea > Rhabditida > Panagrolaimidae > Panagrolaimus > Panagrolaimus sp. LJ2400. The sequence goes on from JAMRYA010000013.1 coordinate 902,818, forward strand.
ACTTTAAAAGCATGGTGGAAATTTTTGAAGAAAGATTATTCGCGTGGACTATTGGATTTTGATTTTGCGGAATATGAAGGTTCAATCAAAGAGCTAATTCTCATTCGAAAAAAAATATTATCTGGGAATATTCCAACAGAAGAGCTACGAGAACTTCGACATACTACCGCAAAAAAGATAGATTTGGGCAGTCATAAAATGGGACTAGCAATGCCAATTCGAGATGAAGCTTCAAGAATTTTAAGGATTGATAATCTCTCTGTCATTTCATCATATCGTGAACATGAAAAGGCATATTCCAAAATAATCTCAGATAATTTCAATGAAGAACCACAACTTTCAATATTATTCATAAATTTGAATCAAATTGATTTTATGCTTAATTATGACTGTGAGCTAACACTCCTTTTATGCGATAACGAAACCAACAAAGCTTTAACTGAATCAATCGTCTACCAGTGGGATAAAAAATTGAAAAAATTTATTCATGAAAATTTGAATGGAATGTTTGTGGGATTAAGTGTGGCAGAACTGGCAAAAGACTCCTTTGAGCTCACAGCTACCATAACCGTGAATGCTCCAATTGATATTGCTTTATCAGCATTGAGTGGAAAACCTGCTAAAATTGTTGGAGATCCAATTAATGTTCGACAACCACTTGCACAAGGTTCCCTCAAGCTAAATGATAAACTCAAAGATATTTTGGATAAAGAAAAGCGGGAACTTCGGCTAACATTTAAGCCACTGATGCAAATTGAAAAATTTAAATCAAATCGTAAAAGTGATTTTTTTATTGAATTTACAATTCAGCGTTTAACTGGTCCATCTGTAGAAGAGATAGAGCTTCGGCATCCAGAAATTTTTAATCCAAGACCAATAAGTCTTCTTCGTCTAAATCCAACATCAGCAAAAGAAATAATTGAAGAAAAAAGAAATGAAATATATCTCAAAATTGGAAGTGGTGATTTTCATGGTGGAAAATATTCTGATAAAAATATTGAAATTAATTTGAAAGTATATGATGATGAAGGAACTCCAAGGCATGGCTGCTTTCCTACTACAACCCCGGATAAAGTTGTATACAAAGATTTATATCGATCCTGTGTATATTGTGGCGACGATCGACCACTCTTTAATGAAATGATTAAAATTTCACTTCCAAGAGTTTTAACAAAAGATTTGCATCTTCGGATACTGTATTATAATCGAAGAGCTTCAGATAAATCTGACAAAGATAAAACTTCTCAAAAGCCATTTGCAGTTTCCTGGCTTCGTCTGTTATATAAAGGAGTGCTGGAGAAACCAACTACAGATGAATTAGTTATCTATAAAATTGAAAAATATGAAGAACATATTCTGCAATATATTCGAATGGCAACTACAAAAACTGAATTAAAAAGTTTTCAACAACTCCCCTATAAACAAGAAAATCAAAATGTTATTCTCAATGAAAAGAATAGCCTCAACTTTGAAACTACAGTACTTTCATCAGTTTTAACAACAAATTTGCAGCTTCGATATATTATTACCCATCGACAAGAGAATCGTGAAGTACTTGGTTTTATTAATGCTTTACTGAAAATGGATGATGCAAATTCTGAAATTTTAAAGTTTTTATCAGTTTTTTGTGATTCGCTGTTTCATGTTCTGGTTTCTGATGAAGAAGCTACAAGGGTGACTGTCTTCAATGCTTATGTACATGTGATTCGGCTATGTGAAGATTCAGAAAATGAAAAGTTTTTTATTGAATATCTTGATAAATTTTATTTTGCAAATGTTTTTCTTCCACTTTTACGAATTCTCACTGATAGCATTGATATTTTGCCATCTCCTGAAGGCACTCCTGAACCATTGGTACCAATTCTACGCTCGCTAAAGTATTTAACAATTACGATAATTAATTCTTTGAAAATCTACAACTTTATGACGCCATCAGAATATCCACTTTCAATCGCTGAGAATTTTGTTGAACTATTTCAAAAACTTAAAATGTTAGTTCAAGATTCAACCAGGAAACGGATATCCCAAAATACTGCAATCAAATATATTCCATCAATGTTTCAACCCTTGATTGAATCGGACACATTTGAATCAATTTATTTGGCAAATTATGTTCTTGATATTTTGGAAGATTTATCTCCAAATGTTATTACCCGGGAACGAATAACATTTTTATCGGAGATTGTTGCCACAGATATTTTTGCAGATCCAGATTGTGTTTCATTATTACTTCCGAAATTCCTTGATATTATTATCGCCGAAATGTCTCCATGTCCTACTGAGGGGAATATTCGAGCAGATTTTGATACTGAAACCTATTTGGAGACTGCAAAGTTATGTGCAAAAGTGGTATCAGATATCATTGAAAAGTTATTCCCATTCTCACAGCTGAAATCAGTACATCAAAATTTTCATCAAGAAGAATTGGAGCATATTATTTTTAAAACTTTTCGAGCAGTGGATCAAACGGTTGTGATGTTACTTCCTCGAGATCCAATAAGAATTCGACCTGTTCATGCTCTACTTTTAGCATTACTGGATAAATTTTCAACACAAATTTTTATAAATTTTCTTGCAAATTTTACAGAGCTTCAAGAGCGGAAGAATATGCTTTGTGAAATGTTACACATGTTCCGGGATCTTCTTGAGCAATGCCCATTTCCACAAGAATGGTTTGTACACACGCATTTACTGTAATATCTTATATCTTAATTTTTAGGTATCAAATGCGATATTTACAATATAAACTTTTTATGAAACATATTCGCTTCATTAAAGCATATATATTACGGTATTTCACTGAAGAAGATGACATAAATATTTACATTGATTTTTTTAAAACTGTTTCATCTATTATTCAAAGAATTATCCCAAATGAAACAACAAATATTTATAATTCTGAGATTCGGTTAATGCGAAAAATGGCTGCTGTAACAATCCGTTCAATGTGGTTCTCAATGGAAGCTGAAGATAAACCATTTATTATGGAAAAAATCTTGGGGGATTTACTTCCCGTCACATTAGCAGATGATCCAGAAATTCGTTCAACGATAATTCCAATTTACTACGATATTTTAATGGTGAATGAAGAAGAGCAAAGCTTTGTACAAAGCTTTATTATGCATTTAGATCCACAAATGGACGCGGGATTGGGATCTACATCATTTCGGATACAATTTCGTGAACAGCTAAGTGATCATTGCTCACAAGATGATCTACTTCAACTTGAATTTATTGAAAGAATTGATCGACTTTTGGGGCTTTTGCTTAATTTACGAAAAGTTAAGAATGAAGCTGATTGTATTGAATCTGGAAAGTTGTGCACTGTACAGCTAATTAATTTTTATTCATCCATTAATCAAAATGAGCTAATTGTTCATCATCTTCATAGCCTTTATGCAAATCATCTTGAATCTTCTTATGATGTTGAAGCCGGTAAGTAATATTATACATATTTTATAAACGCAAATAAGAATTACCACCGTTTAAAATCTCATGATTTTTTTAGGTTTTACTCTTTTACGATTTGCTGATCATTTAGAATGGTCCCTTGATCCCATCCCAGAATATATCATTAAACGGTCATATCATCGTGGATGTTCAATACAAGTTGAATTACGTGAAAAGTTATTCATTGAAATAGCAGATTTATTTGAAAATGGAAAGCATTGGGAGCGATCTATTGAAGTCTTAAAACAGCTGATTCCAGTTTATGAAAATACTTTTAATGATTACGGCAAATTAGCTGAATTGCATCGAAGAATGGGAAATTTATATGATAAAATTAACAAAGAAATTCGAACAGAATCACATTATTTTTTGGTTGCATTTTATGGCAATGCTTTTCCTGAATATTTGGCAAATAAGAAATTTGTTTTTCGTGGAGAACATCTTGAAAAGCTTCTTCAGTTTAAAGAAAGAATAATGGCAAAATTTTATGGTGCACAATCAATTGATACCATGGATACCCGAGATGATCTTATGAACTCTGAAGGAAAATATATTCAAGTATGTTTGATAAAAGCTTTTTAAGCAACTTAAAAGATATTTAAACGTGTAACAAAAGCTTTAGATAATCCCTGTAACACCAGTAAAATCTCTAAAATCTTTACAAATTCCCAATGGAAATATTTTGATTCGATGGTATTACAAGCATAATGATATTCATCAGTTTGAACAGCTACGTTCTGAAAGACGTGATGAAACAAAATGGACAAAGTTGGAAGTGAATGATGCAACGCGGCTGTGGATTCGTCAAAAGATTTATACTGTATCTGAAGTCTTACCAGGAATTTTGAATTTTGCTTCTGTTGAATCTGAAGAAGAAAAAGAGCCTGAAAATCCAGTAGTAGTTGCGATTCGAAAGATTGAAGAAGTTAATACACATCTTCGTGAAACGGCTGAAATGGTAGTTGCTGGATATTTAGATTATTGTGTTTCATTGACTGGATATATTCGTGGGGTTCTTCAAGCCGATGTTGGTGGAGGTATTCGAAATTATGATGTACGTTTTCTTTTGTGAATTGAAACACTTTAACCATAGATATTTTTAGACATTCTTTTCTGATGAAATTAAAGCTGAAGCAAGCCCTGAAGAAATAAAGCTAATAAGCCGTTTACGCCGGCTGCTACTTCATCATGTAACAATTTTGGAATACTGCCTTTGCATCCATGCTTCAAAGCCCACCCAAGTAAATGAAGCCCTTCATGTTGCGCTTGTTGATCTATTCCTTGATTATCGTCGAAATATTGAAACAAGATTTGGTCCTTCTCCATCCCTTCTTAATCCTTCGAATTCTATTCATCTTCCAGCATCAGGTTCTTTAGTTGCTGCAGCAGCCACTTCTTCACAATCTTTTACACATGCTTCTTCATCATCACTTTCATTGGAAGATTCAACCACTGATAAGCAATCATCTGTTTTGTTACGAGCTGTTCCACAAAGTGCTGCCACACTTCTTCGATCTACAATGTCCCGGACAAAACTTGTTTCACCATACCACAAAAAATCAACTGGTAACAGTTTTTCAATATCAGATTTTGATCAACATGCTGCTGCAGAAGCTCAAGCAAAGCAAGATGCAGAAATGCTTCAAGCTTTACGAGAACTTAATTGTAAGTCATTTTTGACTTCACCAGAACCCCAAAATTACAATATTACCAATTCAGAAGAAGACAATGAAGAATAAAATAATATTGAAAATGAACAAATATAAAAGGTTAAATCTCCTCCACCTATTTCATTCCGAGATTCATAAAAGTCAACAAAAATTTAATGGTGATGCTTTATAATAAATGTACTCATTTCTCTTTCTACAGTATCGTTTATGCCTGCCTCGAAAACATTGTATTACATATTTATATTTATGGTTTTATATTTACTCATATTACATTCGCTTAATTATTTTTTCTATTGTTGAATAATAGTATTAAAATTCATACTTTTTTGTTTAGTAATAATAAAATAATTTCTTTTTGTTACACATAATGCATTTATAATGTACCATTTTACAGTTTAATAGAAAATCATAAAAAAGTATGCAAGCTTCAATAATTCAATACTTTTTTATGTTAAATGATCGACCAATTTTTTGAAAGACATTTGAAGAGAACGCGGTGGTACACTGGTAATAGTATTTGGTTCAAAATAATTGTGAATTTTTAAATTTATTTTGAAAAAAAAACATTGTAACAATAATAAAACAATTTTTCAATACAACAAAAAACTTGGTGAAAAAAAAGGTAAACAAGAAAAGTAAAATATAAAATACTATTTTTACAAAAAGGCAAAATAGAAACCATAAAAGATAGACAAGCAATTGGAAAAAAAAATTTGATTGATATTCAAAAAGTGAATGGCAATTATAGAACCGCAGAAAGTTTGTTCACATTTTCAAAGCAATTCTCTAAAAGTTTTTAATTATTAATCAAATCTTGGCAGATTTTGTATTACTAAATAACACGATGTATCCAGTGTTCTGCTTCGCCCCGATTTTACTCCGCTCCGGAGCGCTCTTTAAGGAGCGAAGAGCGGAGCGCGGAGCCGAATTTTTAAACATTTCGAAAAAATTTTAGTTTTTTTGTAATGTTCTTTAATTAACGCAACAAATATTCTTTTTTAGGTTGTTATAAGCTATAAAAAGCATTTATTTGTCATAAAAAGCGAAAAAATTTGTTGAAAAAAGCTTGAAAATTACTCATTTTCGGAGCAAAGAGCGGAGCGATCTTGGAAAAATGTCGGGGCTCGGAGCGGAGTTCGGAGCGGCTTTTGAAAAATTACGGAGCGAAGAGCGGAGCGCAAGCGGCCAAAAACCTAAAAGCAGAACACTGGATGTATCTTACCGAGTTTCAACAATTCCATCAGTGAAAATTCGAAGCATAAAATTCCCTTTATCGTTTTCATGCCACCAACTTTCATTCCACGTTCCATTTTCGTTACATTTGATATCAGTTGATGGAATAATTAAATATTCACCAGGTGGAATTTGTAATCTGCTTGTAACTTCTCGAAGATGAGTTACTTTAGATTCAAAAATAGGCTTTGCTTTAGCAAAGAATTTTTTATCCATTTTTCTTTCTGCAACATCTTCAACTTTATAAAGGGCAAATTTAATTGGCAGATTTTTAACACCTTCAGGTTTTAATTCACGACGATATTTTTGTAAGAGTCCAATAATAACTGTAACTTTTTCATGACCATGTGAATCCTTAAGATTAATGAAATATTGTGGATTTGTTGAAAATGTTTTAAGATATTTTGTTGAACCACCAACAGAATTTCCACGACGCCATACACCATGAAAAGTTTTAACACTCCATGCTTCGTCATTGCAAGAAGAAGATTCTTCATGAGTTTTTTGCATAATTTCTGGGCCAATGTGACAAATTTCAAGGGTTTTAAATTCTTTTTGGAAATCTGCAAAAGACATGAAAAATTCACCATCTTCCTCAGATTTATATTCTATTTTTTGCTTTGTTCGAAATGAGATCCCACATAGGGCAATCGTCAGAATAATCCCCTGTCCATTCTGCTTCACCATGGGGATTTCGAATTCTAATAAGTGGAATCGGACCATTTTTGCCTTTCACGATATTGATACCCGTTATTGAATATGCATGAAGATTCATTAAACCATTAGGCAATTGAGCTTCTGAATTTGTTTTTGCTTCATTTTTTGAACAACAAAACATTGATTGCAATTCAGTTCCACGGAAAATCTTTTTAAGCAAATCTTGTTGTGAAAAGTTTTTAATATTGATGATTTCTGCGAGCCCACCGGTCATATCTTCTAGTGCTTCAGATTCCCAGCCACCATCCAATGCTTCATATGAACCATAAAGTTTTGCATAAGCTTTTTCAAGCAATGCTCCCCAGAATTCATCACTTTCACTTGAACACATATACATTAATTTTCCATCATGTGTTGGAAGCCGATCCTAAAATACGAAATAAAAGGTTCGCCTTAAAATCAAAATATAAGCTACTTACATCGATGACAATATCAATAAAGGCGCCATATCGCCAAAATTTAAAATGAAAAATTCCCACATAATTCTCGGTGAATGATTGATTTGGATCAACAACTTTATTAAAAAGTTCTTGATTAAGTGTTACGGTAGCCAATGCAGCTAAAACCCAGCAATCCCCAAGTTCACCTTGAACAACATCAAATCTTGAAAATCCATCTTTACAAAATAATGGATTCTCAACAATTTCACCAGGTCGACGCCATTCAACTTTTTTTTGTGGATCACAGTAACAGTATGCTTTGTTTGTAGAAAAATATGGGTCTTCAAACAATTTTCCATTTTTAAGGCACTCTTCTTTTATAGCTTTATAGTTTTGTACAGCAAATTTCGGAAGTTTCGCGCCAACAATTGCAGGGACAGCGGCAATTTTAAATGCATTATTTTTAGAAGGTCGATCTCCTTTCATGCACGAACTTTGCTTTACATTTCCATTTGAATTTGTTGACGAAGAAAATGTTGAACGTGATTGGTTGTCAACTACGGTTATTGAATTGATACTTAAAATTTTTTTAGAAATTATTATACAATATAATTCAACTTACTACAAAGGATGTTCAATTGTTATTGTATTCTTTGATGCTTTAAATGGAAAACAAAATAAATTATTATTTTGTCGACGTTTCCCAATTTTTATAAAGCTGTCAACAACTTCAGCTATCCTTTTATAATCATCAGGTCTTAAAAATTTATTAAATTTATGTAAACTTAAAAATAGCAAAAAAGCCTACGGAGAGTAAATTTTTGTCAAACCAGCGCAAATAAAGCGTAAATCATTACGTTTAACACGAAATGATTCATAATAAATTTGAACTTCTTTAGTCAAATACTGGTAAAGAACCTTTAAAACTTCTTTAAAAGAAATTTTTTCATCATTCAGAATAGCATTAAAAAACTGTTTTAAAAACAGAAGAAAACTTCGTTTATCTTTAAATCCGGTGAACCGTTCTACATAGAAGATTATCTCGTTTTTGGTTGAGAAGCTTTCTTGTTTCATATCTTTTTAGGTTGAGAAACTTTTGTTAGAGATTCTTCTTCAAATTTATCCAAAAAACCCAGATCAACCAGAGAACAAAAGTTTAAATGCCGCAAAAATGAAGGAAGAGGATGAGAGAATGAACGGTGTCGTGAAAATATTTTTTTTGCGCATATGGTACAAACTAATAACCCTTCTTTCCTTCTTTGAATAGAAGCAAACAGCCTTAGCAAGACAAAAGAGGCATCATCTTTTATCTGCCATATTTCTGTCTCTCTTTAAACCATTCTTTCTTTATCAAAAGTAAATATGGTTTAAAGCGTCGGCAGGAAAAAACAGATGGATCTATTCATTGGTTCTCAGTGAAATCAATTTTTGTAAAAACATACAGAGAAAGAATATGACCTATCAATGTAATATGACAACAACTTGAGTGTTTTTCATTATCCAGAATATCAAAGACAATAATCATCCTTGTAACTATTAAATTCTTCTTTAAAAAATATTTTTGTTTTAATCAGATTTGTAGCTCTTTTTTTATTTATCATAATTTAATAATATTGTTTTCAAATGTCAATTTTGAGGAATGTTCAGTACACGTTAAAAGAGTTAACAAAAATAATTTTTCAAATTAAATACAACTTTTCAATTCAAAAACGATAATTACATAATATTCGAATGTACGATATTTCATAACAGACAAATCCATTCTCCTGCAGTTTCGTTCGTGTTCTATTTTATGGTGAACAAAAATGTTATGTGAATTAAAAAAACCCTTATTTTCGTGAATTCAGTTAATATAAGTCTTTTAATTTAAAAGAATGAAATTGTTAATTCTTTTTTAAATAATAATTATTATTTTGTGAATTATATGTTTTTGAATATTTTTTTAAAATTTCACGTTCTTTATTTGAACAATTTTTATAACATCTTTGAATATTATTATTATTGTTATGTTTTGCACCAATATTTTTCAATGGATTTATTTTACTTTAGATGAAAAAACAATATTATAATACTGCTGCTTTAATTAACTTATAATGAAGCGGTTTATACGAATACCTTGATAACAATTACTGTAATTATACTAGCAGCTGTTTGTCAATAAATATTTTACAATATTCTTTATTTTATAAAAACTAATAAAAGTTTAACAGTTTTCTTTCATCGGCTATTAATTTTGATTCCACAAAAGTTATAAATCGGAAATAAAAATTGTTACTCTTTGGCTTTTTCTTATTCCTTTTGTTTGATTGTTTTTGGCGAAAAAGTAATCAAACAAAAAAAGAAGAAAGGCATTTTGGAGGAGCATCTTCTGTCACCCAAAAAGTGAACATTTATTATCACAAAATAAAAAGCAAAGCCTTTATTCCCGGACGGCAACGACCAAAAATATTTCTTTGCAATTGAGACTGACTCAAAAAAAACTTTTTGCCTTTTTCTTTTAGTTTTAGTCAATTTTGGAAGAAAACTAAAAACAATAGGAAATGCCTCCTTAAGGCTTTTAAAGAAATATATGTAACAATATATACACAACAGGCAGCAGAAGTAGAAGGAAAAGAAGAAATCTGAAAAAAAATTGGAACGTTTTTTCTTTGTTTTCGCTGTTTTTGACGCAACGGCGCGCAGCAGCCATCGGCAGAAAAGGCGAGAAAAACAGTGGCAAAAACTTTTTTATTTATATATTTTTTTAAAACATTGTTTTTCACAAGAGACGGATTGCGCTATTTGTTGTATGTATTGAATTTCGATGGTCCACGGAGACGCTTCTTCTTCTTTCCTCTTTTTTCAGTTTCTTTGTGTCCCTATAGAGAAGTTAAAATGAAAGGAATTGTATAAGCTTTTGTTTTCACTCCATTTTTTACAAATTTTAAAACAAAACTGAAGGAAATGCCAATGTCCATTTTCCTTCCATCCTTTCTATTTTGCCTCAATTGAATTGAGATTGGTAGCTGTTATATAAATAAATTTGGCAACTGTTGCGCTATCGTTCCTTTCTTTTCTTTATATAAGAAGAAGAAAGAGATCAAAGAAATTTTGACCGCCAACAAAAAGAACTGGACACTGACTGTTTTCAAGTTTATTTTTAATCTAAAAAATATAAAAAAAAGAATTGAGGAGGAAGCACGAGGTCGAAATATACCGCTGTTCCTGCTGCCATTGATGTGCTGCTGTGTTGTGTTGGTGTTGCAGCCTAAATTTCCTTGATCGCTGCTGCATGCTCGCAAGACCCATCACCTTTTTTTATTTTAGATTGCGCAGTTTCACTTTCTTTTTTTGCCGGAGAACTAAAAAAAGAAAGAAGAATAAAAATAAAATTGCTTGTTTTATCGTTTATTTTGTTTGAACATTGTCCTTTCCCCCCCTCTTTTTTTCTACTTTGAAAAAAGTGACCATCCCCCCCCTCTCTCTTTTTTAGTATTCAAATGAGTCACGTTCCCCCTTCCAAAATAAATTTTTTTGGAAGAGCAAAAAGTCTCCGTCATCATCGACACTTTTTTTCTTTCTGATGCCGGGGTGGCAACAATTGTGTTGCTTCTATCTTCTCCTTTTTTGAGTAACAGTCAAAAAGAAGAAGGGCAATGCCTTTCTCACCCACTACCACTTATGGAAGCAATATATTTTTTTGTGATCCATGACATGACCCTAAAAATGACTAGCTTCTCCACATTTTTTTACTGTTTTCCCTCATGTTTTTTGTTGTATTGGAATGTATAAGAAATACATGCCATTCTTTTTTCTTATATTTTTCCGTTTGATCGATTGAAAAAAAAGCTTTTGTAAAAAACAGATTGGTTTTTTATTATTATTGTTGTAATCATTGAATGAGAAACTGTGTCTTTTTCTTGTGGGTTTTTCTCGAGAGTCAAAAAAGATTTTTATCGTTTTCCCCCTTTTTTTCTCTCCTCTTTTTCTATTCTCCTCTGCATTTAACTTTGACCAATACAAACAACAATTTCATTCTACTTCTCTCTTTTTTCACACGGATTTAACCGATAATATTCACTTTTCACACTTTTATTATTGTTATCATCTTTTCAACTTCCGCCCTATGTAATTGTTTCATTTTTTGGCTTTTTTTTCTGAAAACAAATCTGTTTCAAGTCACTCACTTCATCATCTGTCACTTGCTCGTAGCGGAAAAAGCGGGGGGATTACCGTCCACTTTTGCGGGAAAAAGAAGAGTGAAAACAAGAAATAATTTTGCGCAAAAACACTTTTTTTTTAACACGGGTTCCTTTTTTTGTTGTTCGCGCAAAAATACAAGCATTCAAAACAACTACTACAACAGCAAACGAAAAACGACATTCATTTTCCTCTCTTTTTTGAAACATTTTCATTGACCAGAATGAAGAAAGCATAAAGCCTTTTTAGGGGGGTTTTGGACGTCGCCAAACGCATCAATTAGTCGCTTACCCAACACCAAAAGAAGGCAGCTTCCATTCTCTTTATTAAAGGCGTTTATTCTTCTCCCTTTCTTTATTAAACCCAATGTTTTTGGAAGATTGCCATTTCTTGACCCTAATTTCCGGTCACTCTATTTTTTTACAAAAACCTTTTTTGCAAAAATCTGAAGCAAATTCAAATTTTTTGCAGATTTGAATTTGCTTTATTTTCCCGCATTTGCAATTTTAAATTTGTTTTTGGGCCTCTGCTGTGTTTTTTGATGATCCACTTGAGTTTTTATAGATATAGACAGTTAATGAATGATGAAAAATAAAAGATGATGACTGAAGTGGGAAATCACAAAGCTTTTTAACAATCCCTTTAGAGACTTAGATAAGAAAGAATTATTTTCAAAACTCAAATTTAAAAATAGAAATACAGAGAGGCCAATTGATCGTTTTCTTTTGCTTTAATCGTTTATTTTCGTTCATTTTTATTCATTTATGTTTTATAATTTGTTTACACGAATTCCTTTATTGGGATATTAAATTTCAAAAAAATTAAAAAATCTGTTATTTATACATTTTTCAGAGAGAGCAAAAGAGAGAATGATGACAGAGGATCCATCAACACAATTTGTGGATCCTCAGCAGCCATCTGTAAGTGGAATGACATCATCCTCAATAGAACTTGGGCAACAACAAAATTTAAGCAATAAATCAGATGAAGAAAATCAATCAGCTCCAACTTCAGCAAAATCTTTGAATTTAAATAATAACTATCATTTTTCTTCATCCAAACACCAGCAGCAGCAAACACTTGGAGTATCAGATTCTCGAAGACTTAATCAAACTTTTACAAATGGTTATGCTTCTATGCGTCGAGCCACTCAACCCCAACATCATCAACCTCCCCCTCCTCCACCAGCAATGATGTATCGAAAAGAATTTTTAGTTCCACCCGCAATGGATGATCCTGTAAGTCTCAACCGGAAAAGCAAAAATAAATAATTTGCCTACCTTTTTATCCTAAAATTTTTATTGTACAAAAATGTGACAGATAAATTTCACTCCCCATTTTTTATTCTTTTTAGCACTTAAAAAGCTTTTTTAAACCCCAAATGATAGGAGCAGTAATCTGCCAATATAATGAAGATATATATATTTTTTAGATCGATGCAAGCGTCAGTTGGCAAATGTTTTCTGTTGAACTTCATCGAGTAAGTGACTCTTTCACCAATGCCAATGTCAGATGATTGTGACTGAAGGTGCAAGGGGCATCCATTCATTCATTCTTCCTTAATGCCTTAAGTAAAAGGAAAAAGAGGAAACAACTTTTTACACTGATCTTCTTCGATCCCCTCTTTTTTCTTCTTTAAATTTTCATTGGTGGCCACTTGTTTCACCAGAGTAGAAGAAAACAACAGCCATTATCGGGTATTTGTCTCTTTAAAAAAGAGATATCCTTCTCATTTTTTGCCTTTCTTTCCACCCTCTTTAGACCTCTTTTTGCTTTTAAAAAAGTATCGGTTATTTATTTACGCTTAAAAAACATGAGTAAATTTATTGCAATCAAAAATGAAGATCAAAAATAAATTTACGAGTGCCGTTTTTTGTTACTCCATTTTTCCGGCCGCATGTAAAACAGCGTGTAAAAATGTGCCAATCTTTTTGTTAGCCTTTTAAAAAAGTATAGTTAAATTTTTCCTTCTGTTTTTGATTGTTCTTAACAATCTTTTTATTGCTTTTTCTCTTTCATAGAAATTGAATAAAAAAAATCTATTAACTACTGCTACCACTTTACATCTTTAAAATCCCCCATCAAAATAAAGCTTTTTAAGTGGTTTTTTTAATTGCACAAAAAATCATATTTTCTATTTATTTACACATGTTTTTATTTTTTTAGTCTCCAGCTGTTGGCTTTGGCATTGCTATTTCTGGTGGCCGAGATAATCCACATTTTATTTCGGGTGATCCAACAATTTTAATCAGCGACGTGGTGCCATCAGGGCCTGCAGCCGGGCTTGTTCAGTAAGTGTTTTTCTCTTTCCTTCTTTTTTCACTGTTAAACACATTTTTTTTGCTTTTATCCCCGAGAAATCAAAATTAAACAAAAAACCATCATCCTTTTTTCCCATTCATTCTTTTTTAAATGGATTTTTTAAAATGAAAATAGCACACACACGTTTTTTTATTGATAAAAAAGAAACAAACACAGAAAAAGAAGATTGAGATTGATTTTATATCATTTTTGATTTTGATTCAATATAGTTTTTTGTTGTTTGCAGGCTAAACGATCGAATAATTATTGCAAACGGGCAAAATTTAGAAAACGCTGATTATGCGACGGCAGTTGCAATCATGAAAGACGCTCATCAACTTAATATGGTTTGTTTTTTTTAAAGAGGATTTAATTAAATTTAATCCTATTAAAACATTATTTTTATAAGACCTTAGTTTAATCCAATTATAAAAATTAATGAATCATTTTAAACTTGTTTTAAAAGAGTTTACTGTTTTCTTTTTGATGTCATTTTTAGGCTTACTTTTTTACAAAGGTTTTTTAAATTTTTATCGTCCCAAAAAAAGCTAAAGCATTAATATTTTTAGATTGTTAAACGACGTGTTCCAGTTCCATTTATTGAATTTGAACAACGAACTCTAAAATTTACGTTATCAAAATCCCGAAAAAAGGATGATTTTGGTATCGTACTCGGATGTAAATATTACATAAAAGAAATAACCAATCCAAAATTAGCTGAAAAAGATCCCGGTTTAAAAGAGGGTGATGTTGTGCTACGGGTGAATGGGTAATTGAACAAACACAAAAACTTAAAAAACATGCATATTCTGTAGGCAATCCCTTGATGGTGTAACACTGGAAGAAGCAACGCGATGGCTTCAAAGATCAAGGGAAAAGTTATCTCTGGTTGTTCAAAGGGATGTTCGCCGTGGAACACCTGGATCAAGATGGTCTTCACAGAATACGGTATATGAAAGGCTTGGAAGTGTATCAGCTACTCCAAGGCATTCCCCCACACCAATGCATTATACACAATCGGCAAATCCAGATATGATAAATACGGCAAGAAAAGTTAGTGCCGAATTTGGACAAAATTCTAAAAGGTAGTTACATATTTTTTTTGTCACTAAATAGATCTCAGTACATTTGTAGATATTCTGATCCCATGTCTCGAGCATTTGAATATCCTCCATCTTCTCAACATCAGCAATCCCTTCCACCAGGATATGTTCCAAGATCTCCCCAAATGGGATATGTTTCAAATAATCCATATTGTGAATCACCTCGCTCATCGTCAAACAATATGTTTCCAACAACAAATCTCCAACAACAGCAGCAACAAAGAGGCCCATCATCACAAACTCCATCCGTTTGTTCTTCTCCAAGAATGTTTGGAGGTCCACAAAGAAGTGACACCCGGGTGGTTTCATTTACAAAAGGTCGAGCATTAGGCATTCGAGTGATTGGCGGAAATCAAGTTGGAATTTTTGTTTCGGCTGTTCAAGATGATTCTCCTGCGGCAATACATGGAATTAAAATTGGAGATAGACTGTTAGCAGTAAATGCATATTCTATGGAACGAGTAACCCGCGAACAAGCTGTTGAATATCTGTTAAATATTGGTGATGAAGTTCAGCTCAAAGTTGAAAGTGCATTTGATGAATTTTTAACTGTCAGAAATAATCAACTTGGTGATAATTTTTATATCAGGTAAGCTTTTTTGTTTTTGGAAACGGGAAAATTTTGGAAACTCAATATTTTGAGACTCTTATCAAGGAACTGTAAAACACCAAATTTTGTTTTTAAAAATCCCCATCAAATTTTTTAAATATTAATTTTTAGGCCACATTTTGCTTATAATCCATCCAATCGTCGAAGCGGTGGAATTCCACCTCCACTTCGAGAAATTGCATTTGATGAAGGCGACATCCTTCGTGTGACGGTAATTACATTTATCTATCAATTAGCTTTTGAAATCCCTGTTTAATTTTTAGGATACCCTTTTTGGTGGTTCAGTGGGACAATGGAAAGTTCAAAAGCTATTTTCGGCGAATGCTTCTGACACAAAGTCTTCTTCTCATAACGAAGAAATCGGAGTAATTCCAAATTTAAAGAAAGCTGAAGAAATTTCGAAAGAATCTCGAATGGAAACTTCAACTCTGGGCCGGTCACTTTTCCGTAAAAAACTTCAAACAAAAAAGACCAAATCTTTGACAACTCAAATGGAAGATGAATTAGCAGCTTTTGATATTCCATTGCCAGCTTATGAACGAGTTGCTCTTAAACAACCAACATTCCCTCGGCCCATCGTGTTATATGGGGCATTAGCAGATGTTGCAAAACAGTTATTACTTTCAAATTTTGCTTTGAAATTTGCTGGAGTTGGTGATGAAACAGCAAAGATAATATCACTTTCACAAATTGATGCAATTATTGCGGCTGGAAAGCATGCAGTTATGTCTGTCTCACCTGGATCTGTTGAAAGACTTCACCTCGCACAGTATGCACCGATTGTAATCATGTTGGATTGTGATTCAAGAAGCCGTATTAGAGATCTAAGATCGAAATCTGGTGCAACAACAAATTCTGCTCGAAAATTAATTGAACAAACTCAAAAACTTAAAAAGCATCATGGCAATTTGATTACGGCAACAATCGATTTACAAAAAGAGGACCATTGGTTTGATACTTTAAAGCAAACTATTTTTACACTTCAAGATCGTCGAGTTTGGATGCCTGAAATGCGGCCTGAAAGACCCCTGCATGAAATGCGACTATTTCCAATTCAAAATTTGAATAATGATTCTGATGCTGATTCATTAAAGGGTGGTGATTACGGTATAACAACTTCACCAAATTTACAACAGCTAGAAATGCGGAATCAACTATATTCAACTCAAACGGGTACAACTAATAATTCAACGCTTGATTCAGTCGGTGGAATTTATTCAACGAAATCTGATCCACTCAGCCGATTTCAAGATGAATTTAGTGGAATTAATTTAAATGGAAATAGTGCAATGTCATCACACGGTAGTGGCAGCAATAGAAATCCAAATTTTTATTCATCCCTTGCAAGATCTTCCCCGTATTCATATTCTTCAAGTCAGCGAAGTAATTATGGTGGTTCTGCTCCATCACCATACGGTACACATTATTACACATTAATTGAAAAACATGCCTAATTGATAAATTTTAGATCCATTTATAAATCGTTCAAATGGAAGTCAGGCAACTGCTTCTGGAGGCGGATATTTTGATGTTACAAAACCGATTTCAACAATAGGAGATTATGGCTCAACTTCAACACCCACAAATCCAACATATGATGATACCAGATCCCATTTATCCGCTTCACCCTATCAAATCCCAATTAAACATGATAATAGCGATCAACAGCGAACCGCAAATATTGCAACAACAAATTCAAATAATGCTAGAAATCTATTTTTTGAAAATATTTCTAAAAATAATTATCGTGGCGGAATTTCATCACCTCGAGAATCTTCTAGAACACCTGATAATGCCATCGATTATCGGATTAATCCTATTTCAGCGTAAGTTAATTATTTGCATAATAATTGAATCTAATATAAAATAATTTTATTTAGTGATGAAAGATCAACTACTCGAACGAATTATGATCCTCCATTTATTGATGATGCCCCATCAAAATCTCTTAATCTTGATACTGTAACCGATTTATCAGAAGATTATCGAAATCAAAATCAAAATCAAATTAAAGAACATGTCTCTGGGCTGGTAGATTGGACCGGGGGCACTCTTTCTTGCCCAGAATCAGGAGTTGAACTTCGGATTCCTGAAAATGCTATTTCTCTTGGCACAGAACAGCATATCTATGTTGAAGTATGTGAAGAAGGTCCCCATCATAATTTACCTCTTTCAAATAAAGAAGCTTTAATGTCTCCACTCGTAGTATGTGGTCCACAAGGCCTTAAATTTAATTGCCCTGTTGAACTTCGTCTTCCGCATAAATTTACTGCCGGAGACCCTTTGGGCAAAAATGTCGTTCTTAAATCCGGGCACGGTTCAAAATGGAATAATATTGAATTAGTACAACCACCTCGATCTGATCCAACATCGAAATTTGTTTCAGTGCTCATAAAGCATTTTTGAAAATTTATTATTGTAGAAATTTATTTTTTAAAGTTATCATTGTTTTATACTTTGTTCTTTGATACTCATTTGTAAAAGCAAAAGAAAAAAAGAGAAATAAATATAATTATCACTTTTTTTTAGAAAAACTGAACAATATTTTTTTATTAAAATATATTACAAGATTTAAAAATACAAAAAAAAGAATACTGCAATGACTATTTACTGTGGTTGGTTTCAAGTTTAGGTGTTACTCATTTTTTAATTACATTAAATTTCTTTCTAATCTTGGCTTTCAAAAGTCAACACTAGATATTTTTGTATAACATGGCAAAATAAAGCCAATATTTCAATGATTAAATTATATTATCGTTGTTGTAAATAGTTCGTTAATGACCACTTCAAAGTATGACCTTTTTTGTAGTCACAGCTAAAGATGGCCAATAAACCATTTTTAAAAATCTGCTTAGCCATAAAATTGGTTATTTCTACTTTATCCACTATTTCAACAAAATATCTTATTATTATTTCCAAATCTCATCCTCTGGTATAATAATAGATCTATTTTCCAAGTTACAAAATATCTATTTTTACGTAATACTTTTTATGCAACGTTTTTTTTTTCATGAGAAAAATCTTTCGATACTTCATTTTTGCACACATTTTTTTCTTGAGTGAAAGTCTCATCGGGCCGCTTTTTATAACTAACAGCAGCAGCAAAAAATCTAGAATATTCTTCCCTTGCTGGCTTGGCTGTTGATGGGCTGGCTGGCAGAAACGAAGGAAAGAAAGAAAAAGAACCATTGAGAAAGAAAAAGGGGTAGAAAGAGAGAGAACGTTCGGGAAGTTTTTTCGCCTATACATATATAAGATAAGTCGAGGAAACCTTTTTTTCATTATAGCTTGAATTTAGGTGCGCTGAAAACTTGTATTTTTAAAACTTCCTCTTATTTTTTTAAAAAATTATTGTAAAATTTAGGCTAAAAAATAATAATTGCCTTAACTCTTAAACCGTGATACTTGTTTAATATATTTTTATAATAAAGTATAAATTACTGAAGTATCACTTTCTTTCAGAAAATTATCCCTCAAAATGGCTGAAAACCAAGAAACTTTTGCTTTTCAAGCTGAAATCGCTCAATTGATGAGCTTAATCATCAACACCTTCTACAGCAATAAAGAAATCTTTCTTCGAGAATTGATTTCTAATGCCTCAGATGCCCTTGATAAAATCCGCTATCAAGCTCTTACAGAACCCGCAGAACTTGATACTGGCAAAGAACTTTACATTAAAATTACCCCCAATAGAGCCGATAAAACCCTTACAATCATGGACACCGGTATTGGCATGACAAAAGCTGATCTTGTTAATAACCTTGGTACAATTGCTAAATCTGGTACAAAAGCTTTTATGGAAGCTCTACAAGTAAGTTGCCCCTAACACATAAAAGAAAGAATAAAATTTATCCCTGCTTTAAATTTTAGGCTGGTGCAGATATCTCTATGATTGGTCAATTTGGTGTTGGTTTTTATTCTGCATTCCTTGTTGCAGATCGAGTTGTTGTTACATCTAAGCATAATGATGATGAATGCTATCAATGGGAATCATCTGCTGGTGGCTCCTTCACAATTAAAACCATCAATGACCCCGAACTTACCCGTGGTACAAAAATTACCCTCCACATTAAAGAGGATCAAACTGAATATATTGAAGAAAAGAAGATTAAAGAAATTGTCAAAAAGCATTCACAATTCATTGGATATCCAATTAAATTAGTTGTTGAAAAGGAACGTGAAAAAGAAATTTCTGATGATGAAGCTGAAGATGAAAAGAAGGATGAAGAAGCTGAAAAGAAAAAGGAAGTCAGCGAAGATGGAGCAGAAGTTGAAGAATCAAAGGATGATGACAAAAAGGATGAAAAGAAAAAGAAGAAGATCAAGGAAAAATATCTTGAAGATGAAGAACTTAACAAAACTAAGCCTCTTTGGACCCGCAATCCTGATGATATCAGCAATGAAGAATATGCTGAATTTTATAAATCATTATCCAATGATTGGGAAGATCATCTTGCCGTAAAGCATTTCTCCATTGAAGGACAACTTGAATTCCGTGCACTACTTTTCGTTCCACAACGGGCTCCATTTGATCTCTTTGAAAATAAGAAAACTAAAAATTCAATCAAACTTTATGTTCGTCGTGTCTTCATCATGGAAAATTGTGAAGAACTTATGCCTGAATATTTGAATTTCATCAAGGGTGTTGTTGACTCTGAAGATCTACCATTAAATATTTCCCGTGAAATGCTTCAACAATCAAAGATTCTTAAAGTTATCCGAAAAAATCTTGTTAAAAAATGCATGCAACTTTTTGATGAAATTGCTGAAGATAAAGATAACTTCAAAAAATTCTATGAACAATTTGCAAAAAATATTAAACTTGGAATTCATGAAGATTCAACAAATCGTAAAAAGCTTGCGGACTACTTGCGCTATCATACCTCAACATCCGGTGAAGAAATGTCTTCATTAGCTGACTATGTTTCAAGAATGAAGGAAAATCAAACAGCTATTTATTACATTACTGGTGAAAATCGTGATGTTGTTAATAGCTCTGCATTCGTTGAACGTGTTAAGAAACGTGGCTTTGAAGTTGTTTATATGGTTGACCCCATTGATGAATACTGTGTTCAACAACTCAAAGAATATGATGGCAAAAAGCTTGTTTCAGTTTCCAAAGAAGGCCTTGAACTTCCAGAAACTGAAGAAGAAAAGAAGAAGTTTGAAGAAGATAAAGTTAAATATGAAGATCTTTGTAAAGTTATGAAAGATATTCTTGACAAAAAAGTTCAAAAAGTTACTGTATCGAATCGTCTTGAAAGTTCACCATGCTGTATTGTAACAAGTGAATACGGATGGTCCGCAAATATGGAAAGAATTATGAAAGCTCAAGCTCTTCGAGATTCTTCTACCATGGGATATATGGCTTCAAAGAAACATCTTGAAATCAATCCTGAACATTCCATCATTAAGTAAGTTTCTATTAGACCCATTATGCAACAATATATTCTAATTTTCCTTTTTTTTTTCAGAAATCTTCGTGATCGAATTGCTGCAGATAAAGATGATAAAGCCGCAAAAGATCTCATCGTTCTTTTATTCGAAACTTCCCTTCTTACTTCTGGATTCTCATTGGATGAACCCCAATCCCATGCTGATCGAATTTTCCGAATGATCAAACTCGGCCTTGATATTGCAGATGAAGATGATAGCCATGAAGTATCTGCTGGTCCAAGCACTGCTGCAAGTGAAGTTAAAGTTGAAGGCGCTGAAGATGATGCTTCACGCATGGAAGAAGTTGATTAAAACATTTTTTTTATCTCTTTTTGTGCATTCTTTGATCTCCGTTGTTATTTTATTCTTATTTTTATTTCAAAATTTTTTTGAAATCGTTCAATAAAAAAATTTATATCTTAATTTTAAAAATGTTTTAAAATTCATTAAAGTTACAGTAAGAAAGAATTGACAGAGTAGTGTATTTTTAAATGCCCAAAGAAGTTGTAAAAAATTACCAATTTTTATTACATTGATAAACAAATGATTACTCATTGTCAGTTTTATCGACAGCTCACTATGAAAGTTTCATCACCATAAAGAATTTTCTCTCTCTTTTACTTTTTTGCATTGCCTCGTCAGCACAACGAACTCTCTACAAAGATTTATTCCAACAACCCTTGTTATTTTTATAATGAATTCATTTCAACTCCAATTTTATTCGCTTCCAATTCTCGTTCAGCAAAAAATTTCAAATCTGATTGTTTCCAATTTTCTTCCATCTGAAGCTTTGAATTTTGGAATTACTTCACAGCAATGTTATGCACTTTTTCAACGTTCAAAACCACGAAAAGAGCTTTCAACACTTTCAATAACTTTTAACAGCAATTCTGAATGTGAAATTTACAATGGTGGATTTTCAGCCTCGAAAAAAATGGATTCCGCAAAAAATATTATTGAATTTTTAAAACAAATTTACATTGTAGATTCTGTAAATATTACCTGGAATCATGCAATTAATGATAGCTTTTTCCCCGATATTTGGAATGAACTTTCGGAAGCAATGAAATTTACAAAAAATGTTTGTGCTTTTCTTTTTTTTTATTTTTAAGAGACAGTCTGGCTAAGTTTTTCACATTTTAAAGCAACCCAGTCGACAAAATAAAAAAAATTTTCGATTTCGGCCTTCAAATTTTCAGAGGTTGTTGGCATAGGTCTCAGGATGCCAAAAACACGTTTTTTAGATTTTTTCGTGTCAGGAGTCGACTTCTGGAGGATTCAGAAGGCGCAAACTTTGGGCTTAAAGGAAAAATCGAATTTTCGTTTGTTTTTTATAATTCCCCGGATATAGGGGTTTTCGACCACGGGGAATTCAGTGGCACACTCCGTTTTTCTCGAAAATTTCGATTTCGTGCCGAAACAAAATTTCGATTTTTTCGACGCCGATTTTTATGAAGCCAAGTTTCCGCGGAGTTGCTGAAATTATGTTCATTTTATAGCTAAACATGTCTATTATGATAATATATGTAAGATTTTATCAAAATCTGTCCTCTGCTGAATCATTTTTTTCCAGAAGTGAAGACGATTCAGAATTCCCGAAAAACAATCGACTGGGAAAAATCGAGTTTTCGTCCATTTTTGCTAATTCCCCGGATATAGGGGTTTTCGAGCATGGGGAATTTAGTGGTTTTCACCAAAATTCCGTTTTCGTGTCGAGACCATCAAATTTCCGTTTTAGCTGTAACAGCGTAGTAAAAAAATCGCCATGGCTCTAATTTTGCAACGGGGTGTTTGAAAATAGTTTATTTTTGTCCTAAAATAACTGGTTTATCATTGTTAACTCAAAAAATTAACACCTGGTATCCGTAGCTCAAGTTACAGTAACCCTAAGTTAACTGCGGATGCTGTGTTCAAAATAAAAAAGCTACAACTTTGCAAAAAACAGTGATTTCAAGCTGTAAATGGTCTAGAAATGTTCCCTAACATCGTTTTTATTAATCCCAATTGATAAAAAAATTTTATCACTGATAATCAGCGTCTACAGTAACCCTACTTCACATGCACCAAAATCGTCGAAATTTCGACCAAAATCAATATTTTTCATGCAAATATCATGTTTTATAGCGTCAAAACTCTTAAAATTATGTTATTTATCGATTCCAATCAAAAAAAGTGGTTTCTGGAAAAATTCAAAATTTTTCGATTTTTACCTTATCAACAAGCAGACGATGAAAAATCGAAAAATTTTGAATTTTTCCAGAAACCACTTTTTTTGAAAAATCGAAATTTTGTTTCGGCACGAAATCGAAATTTTCGAGAAAAACGGAGTGTGCCACTGAATTCCCCGTGGTCGAAAACCCCTATATCCGGGGAATTATAAAAAACAAACGAAAATTCGATCTTTCCTTTAAGCCCAAAGTTTGCGCCTTCTGAATCCTCTAGAAGTCGACTCCTGACACGAAAAAATCTAAAAAACGTGTTTTTGGCATCCTGAGACCTATGCCAACAACCTCTGAAAATTTGAAGGCCGAAATCGAAAATTTTTTTTATTTTGTCGACTGGACGTAAGCATGGACGCGGGCGGGCCGGGCCGGGCTTGAAATTTCGGCCCGCGGGCTTTTCCGATTGTTTAAATTTTTCATTTTTGTTACAGTTTGCAATTTTTTTGATTAATAAAAAAAATTGAAAAATCCCTTTTTTTGAAAAAAAGACTTTAAAAAAGTGCAATTTATAAAATAGACAGTGTAAACACAAATTTTGGCTCTTGTTAGACCCCTCAAAAAAAAATAGAAAAAAATTTTAAAAAAAATAAATTTTCATAAAAGCCCGGCCCGGCCCCGGGCCGGGCGGGCTGAAGGTTCGCGGGCCGGGCCGTGAAAAAATGGGCCCGCTCCATGCTTACTGGACGTCAAAAACTTAGCCAGACAGCGTCTTAAACGGAAACAAAGAATCTTTAATTAATGTTTTTTAAATAAGCAGCTACATTCAGGCATTTCGATACCCCAATTTCCAACAATCTATTTTTTATAGGTCTCAATTTCATTGGTTGAATTTGATGAAACATGCCCAAAACTTTTGGTGGACTTTTTTTCTTGTCTTCCAAATTGTGACACTGTAAATTGTATTGGACGACGGACAACATTTAAACTTCCAATCCTTGAAATTATTCAAGTTTTAAAATATCATCGTCGATTGACTTTCATGCGTTCAAATGAAGCAGATGACAAATTTTTGAAAGATTTAGCCCAAAAAACTTCTACAAGCAACCCTTTGGAATCATTGTGTATTTTTTCCAACACTTCTTTTACGGTTGAAGGCGTCACTAATTTTGTACAAGTTTGTTTTACTTTTTAGAAGAGAGATGGTAAAAAATCATAACAAACTTTTAGGAAGCAGTTTTAGGAAAAACCGCAAGAATTTCATTGACTCCACTTTTGGGGACTGTCGATGAATATATCAATGCTTTCAAGGCCATAGGTACTGTAGAAAATATTCCAAGTCGGAATGCTGTTATGCTCAAAAATGATGAAACTACCCTAATATTTTCTTTTCCTGCTGGTATTCAAATTCCTGCAAGTCCATCCATTCTTTCATTTGATTTTTGACCATTTTGGAGAAATCGCATTTTGCCATTACTTCGAAGTTCTTAAATTCCATCTAATATTATATTTGAAATCTGCTGGGTATAATTTTAAAATACTGTGTCTTTGCAAAATTAAACTTGATAAATGATTTCACAAAATTTTAATACTTTGGTTTCTTTCTTTAAACATTATAGATTGTTTTTTTTATTTTATTACTTGCACTTTTCAAAAAAAGGTTTTTGATAATAAAAATTTTGTTGATCTTTATTTTTTTTTCATTCATATAAACAAACAACAAACATAAATTCAATGAATTGGATTAAATTAAGATTATGCATAAGAATATCCTTGAGTAACTTTATTAGCCGTACCGTAATTTAAAGTTTGCCGTCGAGATTTTGAAATAATTGGAGCAAAAGAATTCGATCGGCTTCTCATAATTTCATAATTTTCATAGACAGCTTTTTGGCGAGTCTCTGGTAAATTACGGTAGCAATAAAAAACGAAAAATATTTGAATTAAAACAAATGGAACAAAAACAGCGGAACCAAGCCAAGGCTCTAAATTTGCATACCCGAAATTTGAGATTATCGCCGATATGCTTGCAGTGAGAAGAGCCGCTTGTGAGGTTGTAGCTTTGGCACTTGCCGGTAAAAGATCAGCAATTAAAATAACATAAAATATAGAAGCCCCCATTGCGTTGACAAGCATAAAAAGAAATGAAAAAATTCCCCCAAGAATGAATGTAAAAATTGAAGGACCGCTAAAACGATAACAAATTTGTGCAAGGAGTACTGTAGCGGATCCGGTAACAGACAAAAAACTTGTTAAGAGAAAAACGGGCCGTCTTCCGATTCGTTCATAGAGATATGGGATAACAAAAAAGACTGGAACAAAGAAAAATGACAGAAATAAATCCAAATATAGGGCTTGTTCATTGGTAAAACCATAACGTATTTTTAAAGGAATCCCGTAGAGATAAAAAATCTGGGGTAAACCAAAATATGGAACTAAACTTGTAATAAAGACGAGATAAAGAGAATCTCGAAGTGTTGGATCTGCCCAAAGTTGTCGAAGTGTTGTATGTGAAGATTCAGTAGTTTGAAATTCGAGGTCATATTTGAGCAGAATATCATCTGAAAAATGGTATTTGTTTTAAAAGAATATTTTTTAAATAAATTTATGAAATACTGTATTATTTTAATATAATGACAATATTTTACATAAAAATTCTGTAGTTTTTTAAAAGAATTTTAGAATAAGCTATTTCAAAAACAATTTTTTGCGCCATTATTTTTTACTGTAAGCTTATCAAAAAGGTGCTATCTTACCTAAATTAACTAATTCACCAGAGAATTTTCGGATTGCATCACATGCAGCTTTTTTCTTTCCAGTAATACTTAAAAATTTTGGTGACTCTGGAATTGGAAAACTCAACACTAAAAATACAGCTGCCATTATAAGAACAAGTGCAGGAACCAAATACCACAGTTTATCATTTCCAAATGTTCCAGGAAGCATTAGCACTCCAGAAATCAGTAAAACAATTTGACTTAATGTGGCAATAGACTGTGTTGAAAAACCTTAAATTTATTTATAAAATTATTACTATAAAAAATACAAACCTCGAATAGAATCTGGTGCACATTCAGAAATATACAATTTATTGATGCCTGTTCTTAAAGGCAACGCAGCTCCCATTGCTAAAGCTCCAAGACCAAAAAGTTCAATAGAATTCGAGAATTTTGAAATAATCATTAAAACTGCTGCAGCTCCAGAGAAGCCCGTTCGAAGATAAACAGCGATCGGCTTTCTTCCCCACAAATCCATTTTTGGAAGAAAAAATATTACAGAAATAATTGATCCAATTAATTTTAAATTTCCCATTATCGATAAGCACGTTTGAATTCCTTCTCCATCAAGGTCAATGCTGTAATGTAAAACCATGGATTCATTGTAGAAATTTTCTAAAGGGGTCGCCATTTTATTTAACATTGCATCTAAAATTTCCCCAAAACTTCCAATTAAACCATGAATGATTAAAGTAAATGCAAGGAATTTAGATGGAAGCTCCATGAGAGCAGTGCAGGTGTTGAACTTGAAAGAGAAGAAGTTTTAATGACGAGAAGTTTCTTGGGTGGTCTTCTCAATATATCAGTTAAAATTATTTGCTGTCTTATCATTTGACTTCAAAAGATTACTTGTTAGACACAGTTTTTTTTCATGCCCTTTAAACAATAAAAGTACAGGAAAAAAACGACTGCTAAAAATGATAACAGAATTTTTATCACTGTAGCCAATGATCAAGCCCCCCTCCCCATAAAACATCCCATGTGATTTTTTCAAAAATCAATATTAAATTTATTCAAGAAAATTTCAATCAAAAAATTCAACAATCAAATAAAAACTTAACAATATTAATCTTTCATTCATTATTCTTTTATTCGGCTTCTTCTACCAAAGCTAAAGCTTCTCGTCGTTCTTTCCGTCTTTTTTCTTTTCGTTCAGCTTTTTCACGAAGATATATTCCTTCATCATCTTCAAAATTGTTAGTTTTAACAGCAGCGGCTTCAGCTTCACGTTTAGCTTTCTTCAAAGCCTTCTTTTCAGCCTTTCGACGAAGACGTTTTTCTTCTTCTGCTTCATCACCAGCAACAACAACTTTTTCAACAATTTCAACTTTTTCTTCTTCTTTAATTTCAGGTGTGGTTAATTCTGTTCCATTTTTCTTTGCATAAAATTTTGCCATTTTTGCTGCAAAATAATCTGTTACTGAAACGGCGCTATTTTTAACGGTTGCAGGTTCTTCAAAAGTTTTTTCAGCTGGAGCTTTTTCTTTTGGTTCTTCTTCGACGATTTTTGATTTTAATCCAACTCCAATAACAGCAGATTTATCTTTCTCTGAATACCGTGTAAGATCCTTCATTTTGGTATATTTGTAACTAAAAATTCGATAAATTAAAAGTAAATCGCTAATAGGTCGTTCGAACTTACTGTATACGAGTTTTTGTTGCTTTTGATTTTTCTTCCAATGATTTTGAGCCATCGTTACGCAACTTTTTTGATTTTGTTGCTTCTTTTTCTTCGTCACTTTCTTCTTCAGAATCTTTACTTTCCTCTTCTTTTTCCTTTTCTGTAACTTTTGCAGCTTTCTTTGCATTTAATTTTTCAAGAAGAAACTAAAAATTAATATCATATATCATTTTAAATATAGCTACAGTAATTCAAAACACTTACAGAAAATTCATCATGATGAGCAATCCATGTTCGATCAGCATCTGATGCTTCAGCTCCAATACCTTTTTGAGTATAATTTGCTTTAAGTTTAATATTTTCAGTCATTCCTCTATAAATTTAAATTAATAATTATTAATAATCTATGATAAGCTTACTGATTGTTACGTCCAAGACCCTGTCCATCATTCCACCCCATATTTTGTAACATTTTATGCCCAAATTTATTGGTATCATTCTTCCATGCCAAATTCTAAATAATGAAATAGTAATAAATTATAGTATTCTTATAAGCTTACTTGAGGATCGAGACAAATTTTACGCTTTCTACGAGGCTCCGCAAGAATAGACATATTTTTAAATATAAAATAATAATCGCCAAATTGAGGCGAGATACCCTTAAAAAGTTGTTTAATAAAAACAAAGTTTAAAATTAAGAAAGATATGGTTATGGTATTACACCAAACAAATTTGAGACAACAGATATAGATTTTTTTTCCATTTTTATTAAATATTTTAAAAATAATAAATTATTCAAAACCCGATAAAGTTAAGAGCCATATTTCTGATTTTCCCCACATTTTCATTGGTGCTGCTTGATAGAGACTTCCAGCAGATACAAATAACTTTGTTAAACCATTATTTATTGAATATAGTCCATCGAGATACGGTAGAAACCAGTACACATACGGTATCAGAATATAATATTGTCCCCCATGTGTATGTCCAGATAGAATAAGATCAATATCACGAAGAGTTGCATTTGCATATGCCATAATCTTTTTTGTTGCTGCTGGATTATGAGCCATAATTACAATTGATTGATTAAAAGGACATTGACTAATCACGGTAACATTCATAGCAGTATTTTTTATTCCACTTTTATATGCCGATAAATCTTGTAGTCCAACCATACAAACAGAATTATCAATTTTATAAATACTAAAATATTATTGTAGAAATGATTAAAACAACCTTAAATAGAACTCACTCATTTTCCATAACATTTATACCGTAATCACGATAAAGCTGTTGCCATTTTTCATAATTACCGTAATAATATTCATGATTTCCTGTAACTGCAAAAGTTCCAAGGCGACTTCGAAGATGTCTTAACGGTTCCATTCTGTCTTCAATCAATTCCCGTGGAGCATCAATTAAATCTCCAACAATAAGTACGGCATCTAATTCAACACCAAAATTTGATTCTATTCCATTAACTTTATCAACAACTTTTGCAATTTGTTCTCGATATACCATTGCACCCCCGTGTAAATCAGATAGCATTGCAAGATTTAATGGCTTAGAAGTTTTAGGAAAATGTGGAAGTGAAAGCTCAAGTTGTTTCACAACAACTTTATCTGAACTATACCATTGAATAGCTGAGAGGAATGCTGTAGCAAAAAGTGTAAATAATACTTGAGTTCGACGATCAGAAATTAATTTTTTAAAAGGTTTGATTTGACAAATTAAAGCAACAAATGAACGACCAGCAGATGATAACTGTAAATTTTAAGAAAATGCATTAACAATTAACAATTAATAAAGAAAGCAAACTTACAATAAGAACTGAGATTACAGCATTACCAACCATGAATCCAAAACTAAAAAAGAAGAGATGCATCCATAAACCTAATGAAAGAGCACAGGGCCAATAAACAAGATATGGAATATTGAAAGGCAAGAAATAAAAGAAGTATGTAATATGTGCACCAAACATAATAAGCATAAATATAAAAAAGCATCGTTTTTGAAGGATTTCTTTTCTTCGACGATAAATATGTTGTTCTTTATTACCATTTTTTGATAGATTATGAAAATAGCTGAATAAATGTAAATAAATTGGTATTGAAAAATAAATCATTAATAATTCAAGCCTCAAAACAGAGATTAGCCGTCGTCGATTACCAATTTCATATCCCGTGGCTTGTGTAGACTAAAAACAAATAATTATTGGAATTAGGTAAACAAGCTGTATCAAGCTTACATATACATTTCCAATTGCACCAATACTGTAATAAAGAAAAATTAATGTTAAAATATAAATAATAAATTTTTTACATGTTATTCCAAACCCATATAGGCCTAAAGCTGCATTATTCGTTGAAATTAATGTCGGAATATTATCCTTCATTTTAATTTCAACACACTTCAAAATACAACTTTTGTCATGAAGGCTTTTACGCCACTAAAAACAAGGGGATTTTTCGGAATCAAAAATTTAATTTTAAAAGTAACTTTAAATATAGGATTAAAACCACAAAAATGTAAAAGTATAAAAATTAAATGCGGACATTTATTTAAAATAAGTATAATTAATACACATGAGATTTACAAAGTGCACAAATAAATTTCTTTTACCATTAAGAAAAAGGCAAAATATACACTAGAGACTTGTTTTAAATTACCGGTAATTTATAATAGAAGAAGATGACTATATAAAGACTAGTGAAGAAGGCGAAAAATATAAGTGATGCTTTAATTTTTACATAAAAACATTTTTCATTGAATATGATCTTTGAAAGTTGAAAAATCCACGTTGTTTGGTTTTGGCGCAGTAAGAAGTTTAATATTTACAACTTCACAAAGTGATGGAAGCATTTTAATTGGTGGTCCCCAATAATTAACTCCTGATGAAACATATACCTGCGCGCCACTTGCTGGATGTGCATAAAGGCCATAGAAAAATGTATTCGAAATAAAGCTCAATGGATACACTACAAACATTTGTCCAGCATGTGTGTGACCTAAATTAAAAATTATTAGAAAAATAAATTTTAGGAAATAAAGCTTACCGGCTAAAATAAGATCAACTCGTTTATTTGTATTCTCAATACTTTGTAATACTTGGGCCGCGCCGTTAGGTTGATGACCTGCATTAAATATAATTTGAAAAACAAATTTAGGAAATAAAGCTTACTCATCACAATTGTTGTAGCATTTTGTGGACAATTTTCAAGTGCTTTTTCAGCATCCACTGTATGACCTAAATTATTGTTTTTTATTACGTGTTAAACCTACAGTAATCAATTCTCTACCTTCAACATTTATTGTTTCTGTGTAAATATCATCAACACCAGCAAAGCAAATTTGTTTTCCATTCTTTTCCAGAATTACTCCAGCATTTACCAAAGTTGTCATATTTAATTCATCTTTAAAGAATTTGATCCAATTATCAACTTTTTCATGGAAGAATTCATGATTGCCTAAAGCAACATATGTTCCAAAAGTACTTCGAATATCCGCTAATGGTTTTGCTCTTGGACGTAAATAATCAACATATCCATCAACAAGATCACCAGCAATCCCAACAACATCCGGCTGAATTTCATTAATTGCGTGAACAATTTCAGCTACTCGACTTTTTCCGACCGATGGTCCAATATGTATGTCAGTTATTAGTGCCAATGAAAATCCATCCAATTCTTCCGGTAAATCACGAATAAGAATATTTAATGTTTTTACAGTTGGTTTACGGTAAGTGCTTATAAAACCTTGTGCCGTTAAAAGAAGCGCAAATATTACAGCAATTGAAGTGTGTAACGTTTCAGATGTTAATACAGGATTCTTTGAAAGTGGAACAAGAAGATGCGCAAAACGTTCAATAAAAAAGAATGTAAACATAAATACAGCGCAATGAATATAAGCTCCAATTGCAAGGAAGCTATAATAAATTAATCTCAGGATTAAACAAATTACTGTAATCCTTTGAAATAAAAACTAACCAAATAACTGCAAAGAAAAGATCATCGGGTAACGGAATATAGAAGAATATCCAACATGCATGTGCCAATAATATCCATGTAAATGCAAAAATTCTTAAAGTTGTTCGAGCTGATTTAGGCCATGTTGATTGCTGATGACTTTTATTATTTTTGTTTCTTGATGGAATTGAAACTATTCTTTTATAAAGAAATGTTGAAACCATTGTCATTGCAAGTTCAATAAAAAGAATTAAAAATGTTCGAGCTAAATGTGGAGCACCAAAATGTTCTATAAAAAATGTAATAGTAGTTTTTAAAAAGTGGAAAAGATGGATAATGCTTACCAAAAGAAAATCTGGCAATCAAAAAGCAAATATCTACCAAAATAAGAATTAAAATAAGACGTCTTGGAATTCCTGCAAATAATTTTTGATGAACATATTCTAATGTATTGAATAGCCTTGTACGAAAGCATGGATTCTTTGTTTGAATTGTTATAACATTTGGTTCTTCAACTGTAAATTCTGAGATCTTTTTTGTCGGCGATGCCGCATCTGGACTAGATAAGTCCAGAAGCGTTGAAGCTTCTTCAGACGATATTGTTGGTTTTGTTAAATTTTCAATCTATGAAATTATTGTTATTACAAGTATTAATTAAACAAATACAGAAAAATTAAGCCAACATTTGCCTCAAAGTATAAGTAAGGATTGGTTGAGAAAACCATATTTCCATTTAAGACAAAATTTACAAAATACAAGTAAAAATTTTTTATTTTTTAATTTTACATTTTAAAGATTTAAAAACAATGAATTAATTTAAATTAATTTAACAATTAATTTTTAAAATTACCTTAAAATTCGGCGGCATTTCCTGTTAGCTAAATTCTTCGTTAACTTCTAAAATTTCTTTTAGCTAACATACACAGACGTTCGTCAATCCAAAGTTAAAGTCAGTCAATCACAGCTTTCTAATTAATGATAAGAAAAACAACCAATTCAAAGTTCTTTTTCTTACACGTGTTTATCTTTTTTTTCTGGACGAATGAAACCGATGAAGAAAAAAACAGGTTTATTTGTTGTATAGATGAGTCAGATTTTTAGGGAAAAATTTTAAATAACTTCAAAAACCTTTTTTTAAAGCTGTAACAAATAAAAACTACACAAAATTTGCAGCTTATTGAAGCAGCTTAAAAGTTGTAAAACGTAATAGGAAATCTTATTTCACTTTTGTACCAAACTTGAACTTTTAATAAATGTAAACACGTCAATAAATTTAGAAAGAAGGGAATAAGGGCTATTGTAACAAATCAAAGTCAAGGCCCTCAAAAGTTTACGTTACCATCCATCCATCCATGCAGAAAAAAAGTAATAGTAGTTTTTTTCTTTTGTTTGTTTGTTTGGCATCTCCATTATAGTGCTTCCTTTTGTTTTTGGAGTTGCCATAGCTAACAAAAAAAATTAAAAATACAATTATTTAAAAAATAAATCAATGGAGTCCTTTTTTTGACAAAGTCAATCCTCATTCTTTTTACAAAAGTAATAAACAGATATAAAAAACAACTAAAGAGATAAACAAAATTATGATATCATCATTAAAATTTCATTAACCACTTTTTAAAAAATGTACAATCTATTTGAAAAAGAAAGAAGGTAATGAAATACTCTTATTTTTGTTTTTTTTTGAAATTTTTTAGTGTCAATTGTGTGACAAAAGTCAGTAACGGTTAAACAGAAGGAAAACAATATAAATACAAGAGAGAAAAAGTGTGTGAAAGAGAAATACATAGAACTTATGTATATGAATGAATCACGGGATAATGGATGATGATGATGCTTTTGAAAGAGAAAAATATTACCAGAATGGATTTAAACAGAGAAAGAAAAACGACAAAGACCGAGAGAATTTAAAGTAAACAATCATAGAAGAAAGAAAGAAAAAAAGTTTTACGACTTAAGCAAATGGAATAACTAAACTTAAGTTCTGCTATTTTCCTCTATGTATTGAAGCAAAAAGCGGAAAAAATGACAACAATTGCAGCTTTTTTCTATGTTCAAAAGTCTTAAATGACATCGACAAAAAAAATTACATCATCACAATTACAACAATGTTAATATGAGCCTATTTGTAAAACTTATTTATGCAACATTAAACGTAAAAACATTTTTAGATTACAAAAAAGGGTTATTTTGGGAATTTGTTTGTGTATTTACTGTATTTTGTTTTCGTTGTGAGAGTAATTTTAGGGCACATTTTTAGGAGAAAGCTTTTAAAGATCTATTGTTTCATGAAATGTTAGTTTAAGAGATGACGCTTGCAGAATATTTGAAGCAATCGATATTAAGCAATTTATAAATATTGACAATTTTAAAAATTTATTTTATTTATATAATTTGTTTATGAGAATAAAAAATGAATGTCGTTACCTTTTTCAAAAATGAATACAATGGGTGACAAAATTTTGATCCCATTTTTTCCACGTTTTCAAAATACCCTTTGGCCCCAAACAACATATTGGGTTCAAACCCCGAAAAATGACAAAAAAATGGAAAAAAGTTTAAAAAATTCGTGGACAATCGTAGAAAACCGTAGAAACTCGTAAAAAGTGGTGAAAAACCGTAGAAAATCGTACTAAATTTTCCACGATTTTCTACGGGTTTTCACGAATTTTTTAAACTTTTTTCCATTTTTTTTGTCATTTTTCGGGGTTTGGGGTGTTGTTTGAGTTCCAGATGGGGTCAAAGGATATATTGGGGTAAAAATCTCTCTCCAAGTCCAATTTCTAAAAGTTTCATGTAATTCGGTCTTTTAGAAATCGCTTAACTAAAAAATGGAAAAAACGGGATCAACATTTTGTCATCCATTGTACAAGATTCTTTACAATAATTTGAACTTCTTTTCTTCCTTTGCTATTTGATTTGACATGTTCATGTGCAAAATATTGTGGAGTTTTTCGTTTAAAATTCTGAAAACCAAAATGCTAGGAAAAATGATATTATCATAAAAGAAGTTTTCAAATTTATACGGCATACAAGACGGGTCAGCGAAGAAACACTGATTTCCGTTTTGTTCACTTGAATCTGAATGATAAGTTAAATCAGATACTATTTACAAAATGTTTACAAATATTTTGTTGCATTCTGAAAAAAAATATAAAAGATCAATGGATTTCTTGTATTTTTGCTAATTTTTGACCATATTAATTAAGATAATTGACATATCTGTCTCTTTTTGAAGCTATTACACCAAAATTCAAAATTTATGACAAAAAAATTTAATTCATGTTTGACAAAGGAAATTTAATATCTTGCAATTTACGCACTGATTTGCAAACATTTTTTATAAAACTGATTTCAAACTTTTTAAGACAATGTTTTGTTTGTTACAGTATACGGTATTTAAATGAACAAGCTTCTAGATTAAATGTTTTTGTATTATTTCTATTTTGGATTCAAAGATTATTTTATATAAACGGATTAAAAATTTTGTACTTTTAAAAACGGAGGACGTAAATCTTTTATGTTCAAAAATTGCAATTCAAACAAACATTCGAGATCAAAAATATTATTTTGAACGATTTTTTTTTGTTTTTCAAAAAAGCATGACATTAAAATGCTAAATTATTTAAATTATATTATTTTTAATCAAACAGATTAAAAATATTTTTTATGCACACCCTCTTTTTTGTGTTGTTTTTGTTTTTAAGTATCATTATTTTTGTTTATTTTTAGATTTCGGCTAAAAATATACTCTCTAACCAAATAATACAATGACAATCAAAGTTTTACAGTATCCTATGCTTTGTAAAGTTATCTTTAAAAAAGCAATTGTTACATGGTAAAAGTGCAGGTATTAGAAAATTTATTTTTAATTTTTAAAAATAAGTTATTTGTATGAAAGTAATTAATTTGATGTTGTCGAAATTAAAATTCAATAATTTATTTTTTATTTTTTCTTCCAGCTCCTGCTTGCTGTCGTTGCTGCTTGTACTTTGTGTCTTCCCTTAAAAAATAATCGTGTAAATATTAAATTCATTTTTTTTGTAGCCAAATGATCAGACTTCTTTCTCTCCTTCTTCTTCATTTTCTTTAAGAAATAGGGGCAATATTTGGTACAAATTTGTGTTTTAAAATATAAAAAAAATACGACGCATATTTTTTTGTGTTGTTTCTTTCTTTCACTAGTAAGACGATGATGGGGGAGAAGACGTACACGTAAGAATCAAAATTGGCTGTTGTAAAATGTTATGGGTGTATTATGTGTTTTTGTCATTTTATTTTAATACCCCTCTTAACCTCCCACTTTCAAATTATATATTTTTTTGATTTACTAAAATTATTATTATTGTTTTTTTCTAAAAACAACATAAAAGTGTCACATTTTAGAACATCATAAAAAGAGACCATTAGAAGAAAAAATGATTATTTTTGTGATGGCAGTGTTTCGCTCTATTTTTTACGTGCGTTTGTGCATTTTCATGAAAGCTCTTTTTTCAAGGCAAGCAGAAACTCGCATTTTTTATGCAATACTGAACCAAACACGCTGGGAATGCGGCGAGAAAAAAAACTTGCACATTTTTGTTGCTGTGCACGTGAATAAAATACACATCTATTTGAGAAAAAAAGCCTCCCTTGTAACGAGGCAGGCCCTTGTTAGTTCAAAGTCCAAATAACCAAAAACTCAAGCCTCCTCTGCTTCCTTTTTTTATTTTAGAAAATCAGTTTTATTTCATATATTTTGTTATCCCCTTTTTTAGAGGTAGGGCATGTGAAAGTATAATTATTATTAATGAAGTTGTTTGATTTTATTTTAAGCTGAAAAAATAAATATTGAGAAAAAGAAGAGAATTAAATTACGCTTTAATTTTATTTTTAAAACTTGTTTTTGTGTCAAAAATGTGTTGCTCTTTTTTAACATTTAAATGTGCTTGTTTGTAAAAAACATTTATATTTTATACTTTTGAGTTATAAAAAGTACGAAAAAAAACTTTCCTTTTTGTTGTAAGTATACAGTATATCTTCTTGTGGATTGATGCCGCCAATTTTAACTTGTAAATTATTACAGTATCTTAAATTAATGAATGCCGTAATCGAGTTAATTCTGTTATGAATAGTTACTGTAATTAAAATAAAGCAGTTTCACAATATCGCAATTGTAATCATGAATAAATTTTTTTAAATTCGAGTTTTTTGTTATTACTCTTTTATCTTTATTCTGATCATTTTTGAGAAAGAGGGAGAGCAAAGATAGATTAAGAATAAGACAAGATTGAGCAAAGTATAAAAAAGCAGAGAGAAAAGAAAAAAAAAAGATGAGAGAAAATGATCAAGGACATTTTTTTATTTAACATGTTCAAAATAGGTTTAATTTTTAAAACAAGTCATACTTATTTTTGTAAAATTCTTTTACTTGCAAAATAATCATAAAATAAATTAAATTCAGTCCTTTTTTAAAGATTGCTATAAATTAAGCATAATGCGATGGCATGGTGCACCAATTTCATGCTTCATTTTTGTCATCATTTTCGCTACAAGTTTTTAACAATTTTTAAAAAATATAAAAACATGTAATTTGTAGTTTAAAAGTAATTATGTATTTTTTCATTTTTGGGGGTAAGGCCTGTGTCACTAAAGCAACGTTGCTTACTGCTGCTGCAACTAAGGGTTGTGTCAAATATGCACCAAAAAGCATTTTCTTTTATGTATATAGTAGTATTTAGATTAGAAGAAGAAGCAAGCAAAAAGAAAAAAAGCCGTGTCCCGCGTGAAGAAGCAGCAGCAGCATAAGCTTGTTGGCCCGACGTAAAGCAGCAGCAAGCAAAAAAAAGCTTTTTTCGAGTTTTTTTTAAAAAAAAGTTATGTTTTGTTGCGGGTTTCTCTTTTTTGTGTAAATTTTGTGTCTATGTACTTTCTTATTTTTATGTTTGTACTTTTTCAAAATGTATGCACACATAATTTTGCTACTACCACTTCTGCCCTTCATTTTTACGGTGTACTAAACCGACAACTTCATATATTTTTTCCACGTTTTTGTGTTTTTAAAAACCATCAACCAATACACAAAACAATTCAACTCTAATTTTTTTTCTCACTCATTCATTCTTTGCTTAAAAGTTTTTGCAGAAACATTTATGTCTTTATTTTTTGCAACGGGAAAATATTTTCGATACGCCTCTCCCCGTTCTTTTGAGTCATTTAAAATTTTATTTTTTGTGTCCAAGAAGAATCAAATAAGCAGCACACATCAATTTTCTTTTTCTTTTATGTTTAATCTTTGCTCATTTGTGTATCACGGCCTTCAACACGCTTTTGCATGTGCTTGCTTGTTGCACCGTACATTGCATGCATCGCTTTGCTTGGGAATGCTTGATGATTCTTTTGATCCCCCATTATCCTTCTTCTTTTTCTTTTGCAAAACCAAAATAAAAATTATCTTGTGACATTTTTTTAAAAAAAGGGTGGAAACATGAAAAACGTGTAGCGTGAAAATTGCAGGCATCAAAAAAATCGAACTTTTTTGTTGCATTTGATTTATCATTTTTGTTACACTTTAAAAAAATTTTTACCGTAATTTTTTTTTGTTTTCTGCAGATATGCCAGCTGCAGAAATGGTCCACAATATGGAAGCTGCTGTGGATAAGCTATCTCCAACACGTCCAGCATTTGATTTTGGAATAAATCTTGATTTTTCACAAGGCCCTTCTTCGACTTTCAGCAATTTAGTTTTACTTGCAAATAATTATTTAAATCAACAACAGCAGAATGCTGCTGGAGGTAATCAAAGAAGAATCTCAGCATCACATTGCTTAGATGAAAATGAACCCGGTGAAACTTCGGAATCTTCTGTCGATCGAGATGAAAAAAGTCCAACAATTTTAAAACAAAAAATCGATATTTCACATCCATGTACAATTTGTAAAATGGAACCTGCTACCGTATCCCATTTTAATGTTGATGTTTGTACTGGCTGTCGAGCATTCTTTCGAAGATCTGTTAGTTTTTAATTTTTAATGCAGTAATTAAAATTACAGCTGCTGCTTTACCACATTTTTTTATAAAGCTACTATTAATTTTAGGTATCACAGCAAAAAACATATCGATGCCTCAATTCAAAACTTTGTGGGAAAACGAATTGTAAGCTTATCTCTTGTTTTGTTTTTTAAACTAAAATTTTATTTCTTTACAGTAGTGCCAAACAGAAGAGTATGCAAATTTTGCAGATTCAGCCGCTGCATTGATGCCGGAATGTTGAAATCTGTAAATATTTATACTTTTAAATATTCATATTAACTATGTTTTTGTAGAAAGAACAATTGTACAATCAAAAACTAGATAATCCAATGCATCATAAAATTTCAACGACTTCTTCTTCATCACTTTCTACAATTCCAAAAACTTCTGTTGAATCACTTCTTTCATTTCCATCCATTGCATCTGGGGATTCTGTGATGGATCATTTCTTACATTTTCGTCGAAAAATTACCTATGATCGCTTGCAAACATATTACGGCAAAAATAAGATGGATGAGAATGCTTTTGTTGATTGCAATCATACTGTTGGATTGGGGCTCCGAGAATCTCATTTAATTGTTGAAATTTTGAGTCGATCTCCGGTCTTTGATGGAATTTCAGCTGCCGATCAAAGAATTCTCTTTGGGGATTATTCTGTTGTCTGGACCATCCATGAACAAGTTTTATCTACCGTAAGAAATGGTGGACATTTAACTAAAAAAATGTTTTTTCCTGATGGCACTAATTTAAGGGTATGAACTAATTAATGTGAGAGTATTTTTAGTAACCTTTTGTTGTTTTTAGCTTAGTGAAGAACCAGCATTTAAATATTGGCAGCCACTTTTTGCAACAATAAAAGACAAGCGTCCTGTGATCATTGAAATGGTTGGGCGATTCCTTCTTAATCTTGCCACTTATACGACATTAGAAATTTCACGTTTTATGGTTAGCGCTTCTATGAATGAAGAAGAATTGGCTGCTTTTACAGCATTACTCTTTTTACGTCCTGGTAAGCTTATCTTGAGATTACTGTAATTTAATCATTTTGTATTGTTACAGAAATGTTAAGTGCAGTATCACCAGAATCTCGAACAATTCTTTCACAGCGTCGTCAGCAGCTACTTCATAATCTTTCAAATTATCTTATTTCAACGGGACAAAAAGTTGATGAAAGAATGTCTAAAATTATTCTATTAATTTCTGAAATGCAGGTAGGAAATATTTTTAGTTACAATCAAAATGAAGTGTTCGTGTTTTCTCGAACAATTAATATAATAATTTCCGAAAAAAAACTTTATTTTTTATAGTCTCTTTTTTGTGTAAAAACGATATAAATTTTTAAAATATTTTTAAATGATATATTTCTAAAGGAATTATTTTTATAGACGGCAATTCGAATGTTAAAACATGCCATAAATATTATACGGGTTACAACAAGTGAAGACAGTATTCTACCAAAATCATATATTGAATTATTTGAAGAAGGTGCTCGAGATATTTCAAGCTTACTCAATACAACTCTTCCAGTACACTTCAAATAGTTCCAAACTTCTTACAAAAAAACCATTTAAATTTTGCGGGAATTTTTTTTATCATTTTTTCGATCTCAGGGTCTTTCAAACATAAAAATAAAAATAATATTATTTATTATGCCTATTCATTTAAACATTTGTGCATATGTAGTAATATTTCATAGATAAAATAATGAATTATTTAAATGTAAAAAAATATCTTAATTTCCACCATTGCAAAAAT
Source organism: Panagrolaimus sp. LJ2400 (assembly GCA_024447215.1). Taxonomy (NCBI): domain Eukaryota; kingdom Metazoa; phylum Nematoda; class Chromadorea; order Rhabditida; family Panagrolaimidae; genus Panagrolaimus; species Panagrolaimus sp. LJ2400. The sequence continues at coordinate 943,182 of JAMRYA010000013.1, forward strand.
CAGTTGAACAACAACAAAATGAAACAGGAATTCCCTAAAAACAATTGTCAGTGAAAGCAATTTGAAAACATTGTTTTTTATTCAAAAAAATGTTACTGAATTTTTATTCCATTGTTTTTATAGTTTTGTTCGCATCCAAATCACTATGATTAACGTACAGTTTTTGTATAACTCTACTTTTAATTTGAAATGTTAGAATCATGAACATTTTAAAAATTTAAAATGTTTTAAAACCTTCTTAAACTTAAAAAATGGAAATTTAAAAAAAATGTTCTTACTTGAAAATCCATTGATCGGCAAGTATCTTGTGATAAGAAGCACCTGTAAGTAGAGCATCCAGCTTTCATTGCTGATAATAAAATTCCTGCTGATGCCGTCATATTATAGCAATAATCTGATCGATCTTCGCAATCCTTCTGTTCATCACCAAAACTTTGTCCAGAAATTAATTTAAATCCCTAAAGAAATTTTAATTAAGTTTTTGAACAAACAATTTCATTCAATTCTTTTTGTAAAGTAAAAAATCAATAAAAGTCCTAAAAATGTTATTTTTTAACAAACCGTATAACATTTTAATGCTGAAGAAAATGCCAAAAATGTAATAATAAAAATAATACAAAAATTAAATTTTTGCATTATTGTAAAAAGCCTTTTAAAAAGATTCAGCTGATTTTAAAATTTTAAAACAAAACAACTGATTTAAAAGAGCTAGAAAACAATTTTAAATGGCAAAATAATTAGTCTTGCTCTTTCATTCGGAACTTTGAACAATTTATGTATTTATTTCTTACACACTCTCTCATCTTTTTTTTGTTCCGCCATTAAAAACGTTTGTTCTTTCACATCTTCTACATATAAAAAATTATAACAAACTGGCTATCACAAAAAGGGTACACTTTCAATCAATTTACTCAAAAATAAAAATTGTGGTAATAGGCCGACCAAAAAATTTTTAACATTAAGGTTTTGTAGATTCATTGGTACTTAATATAAGAGCATTCGCTTACAGAAATACTGTAAAAAGGCGTAAAATCATTAACCAAATAATTTTATTAATTTATTCAAAAGCTGGATTTATACAGTTTGAAATATTTTTATCAACAAAACAATGTTATTGTATTTAATAAAATAAAATTGGAATGTTTGAACAATCAAAAATATGATATATAAAATGGGACTATAGATTTTTAAGCTTTTTGGTTGCATTTTCTTCAGGCTTTGGGACTGAAGTTGTTGAAGTTTCTTCTTTTTTTGTAACTTTCGTTTCAGATTTTTTTGTTGTTGTTGATTCTGTTGTTGAAGTGACAGCTGAAGTTGTTTCCGTTGAAGGCTTTTGGGTCGTACTTTCAGTTACTGTAGTTGAAGACACTGTAGTTGAAGGGGTTGTTGTAACAGATGTAGCTTTAACCTTTTCAGTCGTTACCGTAGTTTTCGGTACTGGAGTTGATGACTTTGTTGTTGTCGTTGAAGTTGCTGTTGAAGATGTGGGAGTTGTTTCTGGTTCTTTGGTTGTAACTGTTGTGGTTGGCTTTGATTTTGTTGTTGTTGATGGAATTGTTGATGGTGATACAGTAGTAGTTTTAGGTGCATCCTTTGCCTTTGGTTTATCAGTTGCTGCGGTTTTATGCTTCTTTTTTGCAATTTCTTCTTTTTTAGGATCTTTTTTGTGTGGTTTTTCATATGGCCAAATATAACAGAGAACACCAGGGGGTGATGGAACGGTCAAAGGTGGGATATCAGTTTTGTCAACAGTATAAATTGTATCAAGTTCCAAAATATTGAAATATTTTCGGAGTGCAACATTTGCTCCACATGCCCCTTGTTCCCGGACACAAAAAACTTCTTCATCAAGGGCAACGTACTTTTCACCACCTGATGGAGGAGGCTCTTTAAAATCAGCTGCAAGTTTATGATCTTTTCGAGCTAAAAAAGCCTTGAATAAATTAACTCAAATAAAGAGTAAAGCTTACTAAACATTCCAGTTTGATTATCCAACATTTGTGAAAGTCGAATAAGGCAACCGCATTTTGATTTTTCTTCATCAACAACAACCATACCAATATGTGATACTTTCTAAAATAAGTGGGGTTTTAAGTTCTATTTTTAAAAAGGATTATGCAAATTTCGAAATTTGCAAGTTTTTCAAATGTGTCCCAAAATACAGGTCTTTTTATTAAAAATTTTAACGACTGTTCGGGAACTTACATCATCAAGTTTATAGCCATAGAATTCACTATCGGAATCCTTTTGATCTTCTTCTGATGCAACTTTTGTAGTGTAATAATGATCTTTAAGTGCACCACTTTTGTCATTGACGTAAACATTTAACGCTTTCATTGATGATGGTTTAGGGGGAGTTTTATCATCACAAACTTCTCGAAGCATTTTAAATTCTTCTTTTTTTCCTTCTTCTTTTTCTGCGTCTGTTACTTCAATCTCTTCACTTGAAAAATCCGCTTCTTCACCTGATCCTTCTATTCCTTCTGCGCGTAACTGTTCAGTTGAAAGGGTTTGCCATCCATAACATAGTGGTTGTGGTTCACGAATATATCCTTGTATTTCAATATCTTCATTTGTTGAATATGCATGATATAAACCAGATGGAAGAAATTTATAATATCGATATATTGGTACTGTTGCACCACAATCACCTAAAAAAAACATGTTTAAGCACTTCATCTATCTACAGTAGCAACCCTTTTAAAGCAATTAAATTACCTGCAACAATAACACAGTAAAGTCTTGTCGAGGATTCAACATGATGAAATCCAGGTGGGATCATTTTTCCAATAATATTAGTTAAATACAAAATTGATGATTGATATTTTGGTTGCGCAGCAGATAATTCCGTAATACAGCTTTTGCTTGGACATTCAACATTATCTGTACGAGTTATTAGCCGAAATTTCGGGGATGAAAGTGTAAAAGATTTATCCGTATCTTCAATATTTGCAATTCGATACATTGGCTCTTGTCCAACTGGCTTCTTCAGTTGAATTCTTAAAGTTTCTGAAATAAACAGGTATAAGTTACAGTAATTTAGAGTTGACAAAAGCATACCGAAGCTTTTTAAATCTGATGGCATTTTTGTATGCGGACAAAATAATGAAGCATTGGATAAAGCTATTAAGCTCAATCCCAAAAATGTTACAAATCGTAACATTTTTGTATTTTTAAGATTGATAAAAGAAAAAAACTAAAACAAATGGCACAAGTCTTTTTTGCTAAAATACAAAAACTAAAAAGGAACGATTTGGGTCGTGTTTTTGCGGTAGAGGTTGGATCTAACCGCAAAGAAGAAAAAGAATAAAAAAAATGTGAATGACCTTGTGTGAAAGCGTCTTGACCTACTAATCTTCCCCAAATTTTTTTCTTGATACCTATCTGATCGGTAGAAAGAGCGGTGATTTGTTTAAAGAAAGATGAAAACAAAACTTTATTATTACGTTTACAATACACAAAAAATATATAACACAATTATTTCAAAGTTATCAAAAATTATAATTTTATAAAGTACAAGATCAAAAATATTATCCACATAGATTTAATTATCGTCATCATTTTCATTGTCGGAATCAGAATCCGTTGACCATCCAAAAGAATCGCGACGTTTACAAGATGTAATTTTAAGAATAATTTTAATAAATCGATTTGATTCAGCAATTGAAGATGGTAATGTTACAGTAGCTTCTAAAAGCGTAGATTACTCAGGTTTTTAAAAAAATAAGATATGTATTTTACCTCTAGATAATGATTGATTTTTGATTGTTTTTAATTCTTCAATCAATTCAAATGCAAGATTATCCACTGCTGGTTCAATTAAAAGAAGATCCGAAAGTTCAATGGCTTCACTTTCAATCAAGGGATAAAAAATTGAAAAAAGTGGTGAAGGACTGCCCCATAGAAATTCAGATGAAATTTTTGTTTTATCAAATGTTTCAGCTTCAATAATAAAATTTTGTTCATCTAGCATCTTCCATGAATCATCCCAATAAAATTTTGCAGGAATATCTTTCTGTAAAGGATATTTACCGTAACTATGTAAAACAAAAAATTAACTCACAGATTTTAAACAATCATAATTTATTCCATCTGCTTCAAGCTTAAATTGATTTGCAAAATCCAAGTCATCAATAAACTTTTTTCGTAAATACATTTTATCATCTTCAATTTTTGGGGAACACCATTTTCGCATTTCTTTTGTATTTAGCAATTCAGAAGGTGATGGGCGTCTTTTATCATCAACAACAAGCAACTTTTCACTGATAAATGATTTCAATTCTTCACCACCAGATTTTGATAGACGTGATCGTAATTGCTAAAAATATTTTATATGGATTACAGTATAAAGAATAAAATGTCAAACCATCATATTCGATGTAAAATATGAAAATGGCATACGATCTTTATACATTTGAGCAGCAAAATTCTTTGGAAGTTTATGAAATTGTTCATTTGGATAATATGTTATCATTTGAAGCACTAAAACTCCAAGAGACCAAACATCTGCAGAATATGAATAAGTTAGACAAGAAGATTTGGATGAAACTTCAAGATTAAAAAGTTTTTCAAATGCCATAAATTCTTCTTTGCCAACTGGAGTAACACATGTATTATTGCTGTCTAAGAGAGCACGAGATTGAGCAAAATGTCCAAGCTTAATTGTACCATTTCGAGTCATATAAATATTATCTGGTTGGACATCACTAAAAAATAATATCAACAGAAATATTGACAAAGAATACTTACCGATGCATAATTCCAATTTTTTGTAAAAATTGAAGACCTAGACATATTTGTCGAAGAATTCTTGCAATAATTCCAACTGGCATTGGTTCTGCATCATATCGTTCCCGATAAGCTTCAGTTAAATCATGAAGAACATAAAATCTTGGAAGTACGAGATATAAATCACTATCAGAAAAGAAAACAGCATGAGAATGAATAATATTTTCATGTCGACAGCTATAACACATATGTACATACTTATATACGTAAGCTCAATGACAAAACATACCGACTTAAAACATATATTTCCATAAAAGTTCGACGAAGAAAACGACGTAGCTTTTCATCTGTTGAAAGAGGGGAAAGTGTTCGATGAAAAACTTTTTCAGCCAAAATTGCTTCAAGTCGTTTTCGATAATATATTGTTTTAACAACACATCGACGGGAATCATTACCAGTAAAACCAAAATTTGAATCATAGCAATCTGCTGCTTTTACAATACCATAATCACTACCTGATAAAACTTCTCCTGTAAAAAATTGTTAAAAAACATTCTAAAAATAAATTAATTAATTAAACCTTTGATGTATTCTTTTGGATTAATTGACCATGCATCACGCCGATCAATCTCAACAGATTTTATTGAAGTAGAAACAAAATTGAGTAATTTATCTCGTAATTTTTGTGCTTCTTCACGAGATAAATCTTCTGATCCAATTAGCTTCATTATTTTTTAGTTAATTATGCAACAATTTGTTAGTATAGGAGAAATGATAAAAAAAGAGAGATAAATAAATTTGAAACAAAAAAACTTTGCTGCCAAAAATAACTCGCTCATGTCACACTCGCGTTTGTTTTTTTCTTTGTCTTTCAAACGTTTTGGCCAAAAATTAATAAAGACTTTTTACATTGATACTTCCAATATGGAAGTGATAGCCGAAGCCTCTTTGATACCAATTTTTAAATAAATAACAGATGCATTACATTGTTTAAAAAATGTACTATACTGTAGTAATGTATCATCATACTTAAAAATATGTTTAATATTTCTGTTTACGTTTTGTTTTCTTTATCTTAAAAAATGCTTTTAAGATAAATAAATCTTTTTCACAGCTTGAGATTCATCTTTTTTTTATTTTCGGGTTTTAAAAACACATCAAAAGGCTTTTCACCACTTTCCCCTTTTTTGGTGGCAGTAAAGAAAGCAATGACTCCCTTGAGTCTCAAGGATTGAGAGGAAACTCTTTTTTTCTATGCGGTTGCTCCGAGTTTTTTTTAACAGCTGAACAAATTTGTGGAGTATAAAAAATATATGTGTAAGCTTAATCTGAATAAATATAAAACATTTTAAAAAATTTCTCATGTTTTTAACGATCATTTAAGAAAATAATTTAATATAAATCGAACACATAAAAAAGGATATATCAAATCTGAGCTGCTAATTATGATGAAAAAATTTTTGTTAATCTTTTATGGATATTTTTTGTTTATTTTAAATTTTGCTGAAGAAGTTCCAAACTTTTTGGCAGGTCTTGATCAAAATAAAACGATGGCATTTTATGCTATTGAAAGTGGCCTAAATCTCAGCAAAAATGATATTATTCAAAGAAAAGCAGAATGGGCTGCTACTTTACCAGCTGAAAATAGGGTTTGTTGTTTGAAAAGGGATACTGTACAGTTTGCAGTGATGTGATCTTTAGATGGCTTTTGAAAAATTTAATAGCCTTGCAAATCAGGCAAAAGCGCAGCATTTAAATACCGTATCAAATAATAATAATCGTTTATCTCCTGAAGCTAATGCAGTTAAAGCAAAAATTGAGGTAATGCTTTCATTTTACAGTTTATATAATTTTTAATGTTATTTTTAGAATATTTTAAATGATCGTACAATTTCTCGTTCCGGTGAAATTGCAGCAATTGAAAATATTTTATCACAAAGTTCTCCGTCAATTGATGCAGAACTTATTGATATACCTTCAAATTTAAGCAACGATGTAATGGAACAACAAAATCAAATGAATCAAAATGCTGCTGCTGATAACAATTTTAATCAGCAACAACCTCCCCGCCCCCGTTCACCCCAACAAGTGCAGCAACAACAAAAACTGTCGTATTTTTCTTCAATCGGAGACATTTATCGCGCTTCCGCTTCTTTCGCGCCTCAAAAAGCTTCAATTTTTCAAGGATGAATCATCCCTTGTATATTTCTCTTTTCACACATTATTTGTACACATATTTTTTATTGATTAAATAAAATACTTTTAAAGATACAAAAAAAGCCTACAAAAAAATTGCAGTGGAATAAAAGTTATTGAAAAAACATAAAATAAAAGCTAAAAGTTATTTTAAGAAAAATACCCCCAATAATAAAATTTTTAATTAATTTTTACGTTCTTTTTTGCCATGTCGTCCATGAAATGGAAGAATTCCTTTAAGTTCTTTTCGAACGGATTCAGATGCCGATGAACGAATTTTATGAATTTGTTCTTTTTCTGCAGCTCGAGTAATATCAAGATTGTCATGAATTGATTTCATTTGTTTGGCCAAATTTTGGGCTTCCGGGGAAAGGCTTGCAATCTTGGAATGAAATTCATCGGTTAATTGTTTTGCTTTGGATTCATGTCGAGATTTCCATTCTGCATAAAGTTTCTGAAAAACAAATAAGTTTTTTAAATAAATGTGTTTTTTGTTTACTTTAGACTTTTAATTAAATGCCATTTTCTTTTGGCATTGGCATGTGCTTTTTGACTAAGAAAGGGTGACTACAGTATCGTAAGGATAAAAGACTAAAAAACGTTCTTTTTTCATTAACTTTTTGGGCAAGTAATTATAGCTTTTTGGCTTATTTTTGGAGATAAAAAATGCCAAAACAAAAAGCTTTTTTTGGCTAACAGAAAAAGATATCCATAAATAGCACAAACGATTAGTTACAGTAATAAAAAAAGGCTACGATGTTTGAAGAAGAAGAAAAAAGAGTACAAACCTTATTTTCTGGTGGTAATGTTGCAGCAAATGCATCAACAGCATCACGAAATTGCTTTTTAGTTAAATTTGGATTTCCAACAATTTTATGATATTCATCTGTGATGGTTGTATTAAGACCTCGAAGATAAGGTGCTCGTTCATTAGGAGGAATTTTTCCACCACGTCGATGACCCTCAACAGCAGCAATGATAACAGCTGTTAAAAATAAAATGGAAAAAATGTGATGGGTCATTTTTCTGCAAATGAAATTAATTTTACAAATTTTGCGATTAAATTTAATTCAATGAGAGGCAAAAAAAAAGTAAAGAATTAAGCAAACGCGAGTTTAAACTTGAAGCAAAAAAAAGATAGCAAAGTTAAAGCAGAAACATCTTTTTCTTCTTCATCAATTTGAAGAAGAAGCAACCGAATGGAGCTGAACAAATGTAAAAAAAATAATATTGCCAAAGAAATCGAAGAACGAAGAAGGGGAGGAAGTAACTCATTTGGAAGAAGGGCAAAAAAGTCTTTGAGGGCGGTTCCTTCTTTTTCGTTCATATGTACTCCAGATGAAAAAAATATATATCTATCTATGTTTTTGAAGGAGCAACTTTGTTTTTTGGCCTTTCCACTTCTTCCAAAAAACATTGAACAAAAATGGAAAAAGACTGCGACTTTTTTTGGTTAGTCAACTTAGAAATATAAAAAACATCGACGACGCCGAATCAGAGGATGGAGAAAAAAAAGCAGAAGAGGCTTATCAAAGTCACAGTCAAAATAATGTTGATGGTTGTTGTTGGTGGCTGGCAGTGTCCTTCTTTCCAAAAAAACTCGAAAAAGCATTTTCCAACAATTTTTACCGACTTTTTTGTTGAATTTTTATTTTTCAGTTTGCCATCTAACGAGAAAAGGAAATGAACCAATTTGTGGCAACACAAAACAAAAGCAGAAGGAGCAGCTGAAATCACAAAAAGAAAAAGAATTTTCAAATGCTACAACTTTTTTATGTTATATTGAAAAGCAGCAGGACAACAACACATTACCATCATCATCATCATCAAAATTGACAAAGCTTATTATTTTAAACAGATTGTTTCAAGTGTTGCCTTTCTTTTTTGAAAAATTTTAAAAAGCATAAAAGTCTATACTTTCTACATTGTACTTGAAGTAAGCTGGCTAACTAACAAAGTAAAACATTTCCTTCAGAAAAACAATAAAAAAATACAATTTTCTTATATTTTGTTCGGAAAAAAAGTGTCGTAAAATATAGGCCACAGTTGACAAAAAGGCTGTCTTTTTATATCCTAACATCCATTTCAAACAAAGCTTTCAACAAAGAAAAAATAAATGAAATCAAAATCTCTTTTTTTACTTTTTTCTTTGCTTTTTGCCTCTTGACTAATGACAGCCAAGAACAAAAGTGCCATATTTCAAAGATGGAATTACTAAAAATGAGAAAGCATTTGGAAAAAAAGGTTTCAATTTTCCATTTACAGAAACGACAAAAACATGGAGAAGTTTCTCTTTCGTTTTTTCGATTGTGGGAAACGGAAGCTTCTTCTTATTCTGCTTCTTCTTCTTCCGATGGCAGAGACATGAACGAAGGAAGCCAAACATATTTTGTTTTTGGTTTGTTTGAAGTTGAAAAAAAACAAATTGCAAAAAATAAATAAGAGTTGTTTAAAACTTTATTTTTTAAGCATTTTCAAAATTATTTGACATTGATTTTTGCCTTCTTCTTTTTGAAGCAGTTGAAGAAGAAAAAGATGTTGGAGGCAAAGAAGAAAAAGCAGCATGTGTCTCAAAGTTTTGAGATTCTTCCATTGAAGATTCCATTGTTGTTATTGTGGCTGCTTGAGTTATAGCAGCTGGAATATCAGGATATGAAATTTCATCTTGCAAATCATTTGTCCAATATGAATATAAATACGGTACATAAATATCATCAACAAAATTTCTTTGTCCTGGTGGATCCAAATCATTTATTCCAAGGCGAGAAGTTCCAAGAGCTTGAAAAATTTCTTCGCTTGGATGATATCCATTTGCTTCAAATCCCGATGGGATGTTATAATGCATGGGATACGTCAAACAATAAGGATTAAATAATTGATAATAACTTAAAATTCGATATGCACCATGATAAGTTAAATGACTAAAATCGGGCTAAAAAGGTATTCAAAATGATTACAGTAATCTGGGTAAGCGCGATAAATATAGTACTCACAAAAGTTTCTGGCTTATTGGGTTTCTTTTCTATTAATGGATCTCCAACAATTAATGTTTGAGCATTAAGTGTTCCAGCACCGTTCTCGTCAAACATATTTTCAACAAAATCATTGACACATTTTTCTGCCAAATCAGAAACCTTTTTAAATTCTTCTTTTAAATTTTTTGTGCGTTTAACAATTTCCTGTAAAATTACAGTTTTCGTGTAAGAATGACAACAAAAATTTGTTAATTACCTCTGATGCAACATGTGGAACGTCTAAGGGCAAATCTTTAAATTCCACAGTATCATATAAGCTAACAGCAGCTTCACGTGCTTGTTGCTTCATTTCAGCTACTCTTTCATCTTTACAATTCTTTAAAAAATTTGTAAGATAATTTTCACAAAATTGTGTTTGTTCTTCATAAAAGTTTTCATCAATTTGATTTTTCGAACATTCTGCTTTCATTGCTGCAATCTGTTCATCCGTTTCATTGCCTTGAAGGAGGGCAGTACGAAATTGTTTTCCATCAAATTTCTCTGGACGGCTTGAACTTTTACGTTTTTGAGATCCAATTAATTTTAATTTTGTCTGGGAAGGATTGGGGTGAAGGGGTAAATTTATGTGATTATTATGAATATCTAATACAATTGGTAAAAAATTGTCTGTAGCAAAATGGAGATCAAAATTAGGAAGTTCAGAAGACATAATACAGTAATAAATCAATTTAACAAATTTAGTGAATCAAGAATTAGTATGATTAATAATTAGCCAAAAATTTAAATTCTAACAAAGAGTAAAAGCAATTTGTACACAATTTTAAAGTCAGTGTTTTTTTTAAAAATTTACATTTTTGAAGATTGCCTCCCTTTTTTCGTTTCGAAACAATCTTGACCTAGTTTGAAAAAAAACTGATAGACATTTTTTCAATAAATTTTGCAAAATTTGTAATTTTCTTTAATCTTTTTCACTATAAATTTTTCTATTTATGCTAAAAACTTTATTTCCGGCAGTATTTACTGAACCGTAACCCTAAGAACAACAATAGTAACTAACTACCACTTTTTTCCCTTTTGTTTACCAGTTGTAAGCATGTTATTATCATCCTTTTTTATTGCTTCATTCATTCATTTTGTTCTCTGTTCTTTTAGCCTCGCTTTTTGTCTGATGATTAAGCACGCGGTTTTTATTCCAAAATTTATTACCATTTTTTAAACTTATTTTTTTATTATCCATTATTTTTGTTTTCAGGCTTCCTCTATATATGGCCTCAAGTACGTCTTCAATACATTATAGATTTGGAAATGATGTGGAGCTTAAAACTTTATCTTTTGAAGGAATTCATATTTCTCTTGAAGAATTAAAGAAATCTATATGTCAAGTGGAAGGAATCAGCATAGAATATAATGATTTATCGCTAACAAATGCTGATACAAAACGGGTATATGAAGGATCATCATGCTTTATTCCAAGAAATTCTACAATAATTTTGAAACGAATTCCACGGATTACATCTATAAGGATACCAAAAGTTAAGTAAGTATTTTCTTTAATTAAAACCAGTTTAAGTTTCTTTTTATAGTGGTAATGAAGCTTCGGGTGCAGTTCCATCGGTATCAAAGCCTGTTGAAGCAACTCCAGTTATTGGTCACATAAATCAAGTATGTTTTGTTTATTTCTTGGCTCTTTATATCCATTAAAAATTTTATAGGAAGATTTTGCTAAAATGAGTGAAGAAGAACGACTTAAACATGTTAAGCTAATCAGTACACATAAATATAATCCAATCAAGTAAGATTTTTCAATATTTCATGTTGTGCTTATTTGGTTATTTTTTAGTTTCACCAAAAAAGTTCAAGGATTTCCAAATGGTATTTTACCTCCAGATTTTCGATGTCATCGATGTGGAACGCTTGGTCATCATCCAAAGCAATGTCAAATGGTAATCATTCAGTTGATCGCCTGTGAAGCCTAAGTTTTATATACATCCCAAATCATATCCATTTTATACGGGTTTTGTCTATGATTCTTGGATATACTTTGTACATAATAATATATATTTCTTATTTGCTGCGCAACCTTAATTTCTTTTAATAAAAAATACCGTAGTTTTTTTGATTGTTTGTGTCAAATTTTTCAGTTTTGTTTGTAAAAATTGTTGTTTTTTTGAGGGCAGAATTTTTTGATGCACGAGTTGCAAGCTTAGGTAAGTTTTTACTAATCTCTGCATTCTTTCAATTTTTAGCACAATGTTCGAAAAACAACCGGTATTCCAGCAGAAGAATTAATGGATGCATCACCTAGTGATCCTAATGCACTTTTACATCAATCTGGTCGTTATGTTATTCCAATTTTACATTATAAAGCACGTGAAACTCGTAAACTTGTTGATAGAGCCTTGTTTGAACGTGAACAACAACTTGCTAATAATAAAGATAATTGTAATACTATAGATGAAAAGAGTTATATTCCACAAGAACTTGAATGTCCGCTATGTCATGAAATACTTTCTGATGCATTGTTGGCTCCATGTTGTGGTGAAAGTTTTTGTGCAGAATGTATTCAAAATTATATGCTACAAACAAGTGAAAATGAAGAAGGTGCAAGATGCCCAACTTGTCCTGTTTTAAAGCCTTTATCAATTGATTCGTTAATTCCAAATAAACGTATTCGTGATGCAGTTCTAAGACATAAAGCAACAACAACTTTTGCAACTCCAAAGTCAGCTGCAGGAGCAATTCCATTAGCAGCAGTTCAAGTTGCAGCACATGATGTTTCATCTAATTCAACTCCACCAACTATTGTAAGTTGATATATCTCTTAAATTTTTAAGTAAACATTTATATTTATAGGCTTCTCCGGTATTAACTAAAAATGGATATTCAAAATCTCAAACTCCTCCATCATATGGAATAACTCGATTACCTACAGTAAATTTGACTGCTATTGCTACTCCTCCAGTATGTTTATATTTTATGTATTTTTATTTTACTGTAAGACAATTTATTTTAGGTACTTATAAAGCCAGTTGAAAATGATTCTACAAAACTTTCACAATCAAGTTACAACCCAAATACGCCTTCACCGATTTTGAATAGTATGTCATTTTCGTTATCTTCCCTTAATTTATGCGTGCTCTAAATTTTTAGAAATGTCAACATCATCACCTTCAAATTCACCAGCTTTGAATAATGAAATTGAATGTCCACCTGGAACACTTCCGTCTCTAACGACAACATCGGCAGCATCACCTTCTTCACTTGCTTTTAATCCAAATATACCGCCACCAAATTTTCCTCTTCGATTACCTACAACAAATCTTACAAATTTGATAAATCGACCTGCGATGAATCTTCCAATGGCTTTTAACCAACAACCATTTATCGGAGACTACAGTAATCCAATGGGAATAATGGTCTCTGGAAATCCAATAAATTTCAATTGTCCCACACCTTCAACAATGTTTTGGCAACATTTAAATAATGGGCCACCTGGTGTTACTAGTAGTATTAGTGCAACTAGTTTACCACCTGGAACAGAAGCTTTTTCAAGTAATATTACACCTGTATATCGTATTCCTCGAATTGAAAATCATGCAAGAAAATATTTTGATAGATCGTGAGTTTATTTAAAAAAAATCATTTTTCAAAATTACTCTATTTTTTAGGGATGAAGAACGTCGTCTAAGAAGAAAAGATTTAGATAGATCGTAAGTTCTTTTTTAATATAAATTTTTTATTTTAATTACAGTATTTCTTTTTAGGGATGTTGGACGTCGTCGAAGTAAAAGACATGAAAAAAGTGATCGTGAAAGAAGAGAACGAGATTCACGTGATTTTCGTTATCCGAGAATTCGAAAACGATCTGTTTCACCATTGCGTGATCGATCTTCATATCGTGATCGAAATGAAAGAGATGAAAGAAAGCGTCGAAGAAGTCATGATCGAGATGATGAGAAGAAAAGTAAAAGACATAAAAAAGATGAACGGGAAGAATCTTCATCATCGAAAAAGCGGCATCAACAAGATAAAGAATCTGGTGAATCTTCAAAGAAAGATAAAGAACGTGGTGATGAATCGTCTAAATCCAAAAAGAAATCTTCAAAAAAAGAAAAGAAGAGTAAAAAGGATAATTAGTTGTTTGTTTACAGTATATTTAAATATTATTTGTTTTTCTTTTGTATTCCGTTTTATAGATGTTATATTCTTATAATAAATATTTTTTACTTATCTGGTATGTAACGATATTCGGTTTTAACCTGTATTTATTGCCATTTTTTTTGTTTGCTTTTAAATTATTTGAGATTTATTAGTTGATTATGCCACCATATTCATTACCATCCGATGAAGAGGATGTTGCAGTTGAAGCAGCTCCAATTCAACGTGTTTCTGAACAGTAAAAGCTCTATTTGATTTTAAAACTAGATTTATCTCTCTTGAAATTTAGATATATTCAAGTGAATATTGCTGCATTACGCCCAGGATATTTTATTGGGCCCAATGCAACCGTTGAACAAGTTATTCCCGCTCCTCGTCCTCTCGGATATTGTCTTCTTTGTCATGCAAATAATCATGAAACTTATCAGTGTTTGAGAGCACGAAGACTCCGCTTGCCCCCTGCAACAATCATTTCCAACTTTAATCAACGCCGTGATCCTCCTCCACCACCTCCCCACTCAAATGGACCTTCTTCAGCTGTTTAAAGAAAAGCTTTATATAAACCCTTTATTCATTTATGTATTTAAAATCTCAATCCGCTTATAGTTTTTCACTCATTTATTCACCAATTTTTTTTATTTTGTACATAATAATAACTAATATTTATATGTTTTTTACATCTTTCAAATTTTTTAATTTTAATTACGTGGTTTTTTCATTTTCAAACAAATAAATTGTCTTTTTATAACGTTGCAAAATGAGGAAGCACATGTTAGCAGCATTAAAGTAGCAGAGAGTAAATGAATTTTAAAGCAAACTTGATAGACGCTTTTTGAAAACCGAAATGCAGATATTTTAAATTAAATTTTTTTTTGATTCTGAAAGATTAAACTGGTGTTTCTGGCAAAACATGACCCAAAAAATAGAAGTCTTCAAAAAGTTGGATTTAAAACTATGTTTTAGTTTCAGATTTTAAACTGTATTTCTATATGCTAATATCAAACTATCTAATATTCTTTCATTACTACATTTCTAACAAAGCTATACAAATATGAATCCTGCAGTATGTAAGCATGACATTAAATTCAAAGATATGTGTGCAACATGTGGAAAAGATCTTCGAATGTAAGTTGTTATATTGTTTCCGTGAATTTTGTCTTTATCAAATTCTTTTCAGTAACAATAGTAATAATACACTGGCATCAATTACTCCACCAACGGCTCGTGTTTCAATGGTACATCATGTTCCTGAACTTGTTGTATCAAAAGATTTAGCAAATGAATTGGGTGCAAAAGAATATGAACAAGTTTTGAAAGCACGAAAGCTAATTTTACTTGTTGATTTGGATCAAACTCTTATTCATACAACAAATCGTCTTCTAAAAAAATATGAATCAAGAAATGATTTATTTCGTTTTCGATGTCAAGATGGCTTCTATTTTACTAAACTTCGGCCACATACTCGTGAATTTCTTGAAAATATGCATCGTCTTTATGATATGCATATTATAAGCTTTGGGCAAAGATATTATGCTCATAAAATTGCGAAATTTTTGGATCCTGATGGAAAGTTTTTTGGTCATCGAATTATGTCAAGAGATGAACTGACAAGTGGTCGACATAAAACTAATAATATTCCTGCACTTTTTCCATGTGCAGATCAAAGAAAACTTATCGTAATAATTGGTTTGTTTTTATACTATTTTATATGTATAAAAACGATTGATTCTTGTAGATGATCGTGATGATGTTTGGGAATATAGTGAATCTCTTGTTCGCATTCGACCATATAAATTCTTCTCTGAAGTTGATGACATCAATGCTCCTCCCACAGCCCCAAGAGGTTCCGTTAAGAAGCTTGAAGCTGAAGAAGTTGCTGAAGGAAAAGAACCTGATGAAGGATCAAAAGCTGAAGTTGAAAAACGTGAAGCAACACCACCTCCTCCGCCTTCTACATCTTCACCCACAATTCCTGAAGATTCTGATAATGTCCTTGAAGATGTTGAACGTGTTTTAACTGAAGTCCATCGAGCCTTCTTTGAACATTATGATAAAACTAAAGAAGTATGTTGTACTTGTTTTAACAAAAAACACAAGCATAATAATATAATTTTTAGGTTACAGATGTTTCTGCCATTGTTTCTTATATGAGAAAACAAGTTCTAAAAAATGAAATTATTTGCTTATCTGGAATTGTTCCTATTAATTATCCTAAAAAGCGTTCACTCGTTTTTAGATTATGTGAACAATTTGGTGCTACGGTTGTTGATAATATTGATGAAAAAACTACTGTACTTATTGCTGCAAGACCATCGACTGAGTAATTATTTTTTACATTTGTTTTTTTGTTTTTCTCTATCACCATATACCTTTTTTTAGAAAAGTTCGCCTTGCAATAAAAAGAAATATTCCTGTTTGTACACCTGAATGGATTTTTACTTGTACAGCAAAATGGTTAAATGTTCCTAAAAAGGATTTTGCTCATCATGGACTTGATATTAAACATTTTCGTGAACATCGTGCTACTGGAAATCAATCACCAAAATTAAGTGATCTTGAACCTTTAAGCAAAGAAGAAATGAAATCAATGACAGATGAAATTGATGCTGAACTTGGAGAAACTTCTTCATCTGAATCAGAAAATGAAGCAGAAGATGATGAAAAAGGAAGTGATACAGAAGCAGAAGGTGAAACTGAAGAAAGCGGCCAACCAGTTGAAGAAATCAAAGAACAAGTTGAAGAACCAGCATCTGAAGGTGATCTTGAAGCAAATAAAGTACTTTTGGCAAAATTAAAAGCTGGGGCAGGTGATACAGATGAAGAAGAAGAAATTGATGAAGAATTAAGAAATGGTGAAATTGATTCTCGAAAACGTCGACGACGATCTGAATCTGCTGAATTTGATGTTGAACCACCAACTAAAAAATTTTCTGCAGATCATTATGATGATGAAATTGGTGGAGAAGATGAAGGCGGTAGTGGTGATGATTCTGAGGATGAAATGGCGGCAGCAATTGAACGGCAGTTGTAATAAGTTAATATTTTTATACCTCTATTTTTGTTGTGCACAATATTTATGGGTTCCTTCAATAATATTCTTTGATTTTTCTTGTTTGATAATTTGAAATAAATTTCGTATCTTTGACGCAACAATAAAACATTTTTTTATTTTATTATTTCGGCCACATGAAAAAATAACTTGTCTGCACAAGAAAGTACCGGAAATGCGAACCTAAAAATGAAAATGAAAGAAGGCGTTTGATCAACCAAAAAACGAAAGAAGTTGGAGTTCAGATTAGGCGGTTTAAAAATAAAAGAAGTTAAAGGACGACAACGACGCGTGATATATATTATTAAGACATTCACATTTAAATGAAGAAATTTTAGTATTATTTTTTTATTGTTATTGTTTAATTTCAAAAAAACAGTGTGAAGAAGAAAAAGGAAAATGATCGTTATTAAAATATATCTTTTTCTTACAATTGGAGTTATTGCTGGAGCTTTACCATTTATCTACGATAAAACAGATAAAGATTTATTAACTGAAGCTCGGAGAATTGGTGAAGAAGGTAATCTTTTTTTATAAATGTATTTTGATTTTTCTTTAAGAATGTTTGTTTTTTTTAAGAAAGTTGTTTTTAAATTTTCTCGAACAACTTAGAATTGTGGTAATTTTGTTTGTAACTATACAGTTTTTTGACTAGTAAAAAACGTAATAATATAAAGAGTAAAAGCTTTATAATTTAAATTTAAACATATAAAATTGTAATATAATATTAAAATCAATTTCATTAAATCTTTTTTTAGCCAAAACTCAATATTACAGAAATGTTATTGGAGTAGAGGATCAAAGAAAAAGGTTTGGTTTTAAATTTACCTCCTGTCAAATACAGTAATAATTATATTTGTAGAAATAATTATTATCTTGATGCATTACAAAAATGTGATACAATTGGAAATGAGCACGCAAGAAGGATTGAAGCTCGAACATTAAATATTTCAAAAAAATTTGAATCAAAAGAACTTCAAAAAATTGGGCTTAAAGAATTTACAGCGCAGTTTATGACATTACCACAATCATTTATGGCTGAAGTAATTGATATGGCATGTTCTGTAAGTAGTATCATAGATGTACAGTACTTCCAATACTGTATCATGTTTTTTAGAAACATGAACAACAATTGCTATGTGGATCAGTGATTGAAGGGAATGCAATAATTGAAAAGCGAATTGAAGATTTAAAAACGATAGGGAATCATTTCCAAATGTTTGAGCATGAATGTGTTAATCCAGAATATGCCCCAAAAATTTATCCATGTATTGGAAATTCTGTTAAAAAGCTTCGAATGAAATGCGGCTCTTTAATGGATGATTATTGGACATATCGGGAAACTGTAAATGCCAATATCAGTCAAATTTATGAAACTTCTCTTGCATCTGTTAAACATTTAAAGGCTTCCTCATCTTCTCATCAATCAACCCTTATGTCATTTATTTTTAAATCTGCCATGCGAAATATTGTGCATCTTGAAGGTGAAAAATGTGGACTTTTTAAACTGGTAATTATCTTTCATATTTAAACATAGCTAGTAATCATTGTTTGTGATAAAACACATTTGAAGTCAAAGGGAAGAGTACTGTAGTGTAGTGAACAAGTTTAAAGGTTAAACTCCTACGCGTTTCATAAAGAAACGTTAACCTAAAAGTTAAGTTTTACTTTTTAGAAGTTGTTGTAGCTTAACCCTTTTCTATAAAGCCAGACAATTCTTCCTTCCTCCCACATGAGATAATCTGTACTTATATTTTGCTTTTAAAAAATTTGGCATTCTTTTAATTAAAAGCTTAAACGCTTAACAATGCATTTTATTACAAAAGTGAATATTCATTTTATCCTTCCTAAATTTCAATCCAAAAAATGTATCTTTTTCTTTCTAAGCCAGATTTGGGAGGATTTTTCAACAAAAAGCTTGCATGCAAGAAAATTCCTTTTTCTTAAATACATTTTAAAAAATGAATTACAAATTATTTGTTTATGTTCGATTTAACTTTTAAAAAAAGAAGCTTTTTGCATTCTTTTCACAGATTTTTCTTTATTCCCTAAAAGGTTCAATAATTACTCAATTAATCAATCATCTTTTTTTTCTACAGTATACCAATTGTTATTTTTCAGATGCGCCAATGTGCATTATCGGTAATAAAGAAAGCCTGTGGAACTGAAACGATGAAAGCATTAGATACATCAATTTCAATAGGATATTTACGAACTGAAAGAAAGGAAAGACTTCATCTGGATTTTGATGTATTTAAAATTCCCATAGATGCACGATGTGAGGGATTATAATTATTATTATCTCTCATACTACACATGAATAAATTTATATTTTCTTTTGTTTTGTATTCTCCCAAGAGATATATTTTTTCCTCCAACATTCACATCCACACACTGTCTATGCATGTATTTGTTTGTATAAAAAATTACTTATCATGTTTTCGTATGTAACTTTTTTTCCTATGTGTATAATTTTGAAAAATGGATTTTTTTGTGTTAATAAACGGGTAGTAAAATAAAAAGAAGAAAAAAGTGGGCGGCTACTTTAAACTTTTTTCTTACCAGATAAAGTCAAAAATAGAAAAAAAGGAAAGAAAAGGCGAAGGATCATCTTCTTCTCTCTTTTTTTCAAAAGAAAGGGAGACAGCAACATCCAAGTGTGAAATTAAACACAATTTTTTTTTGTTTTAAATTATTATTTTTTCTTAATACTTTACTGTAACTACCTACTACTAAATACCTGCTTATGAATATTTGTAAAAAAGAATTTGAAAGGGATTTTCTTTCTCTTTTCAAAGCCTTTTTTTTCTCTTTCATTTTTGTCTTCTTCGGTGTTGAACGGAAGTGTGCGCGATAAACACAGCAACACACTTTTTCTATCTGTTGAATTGAAAAACGGCAAGCAAAAAATGGAGTCGTCAGTCAAGTTTGGGGTTTTCGTTTTTTTTTCAGCTCAAATTGAATGGGGACGCACAAAAACGAATGACGCCCGAACTACCCCCCTTTTAACCAACCTTACTTCTTTCGTGTTTTTGCGTTATTTCTTCTTCCAATTCTTTCTTCTTTTTTTCTCGTTTGTTCAATGTTTGAAAATGGATGGGGACACAGCAGAGCAGCAGCTTTGGTATGGCTTCTCTTTTTCCCATCTTTCTTTCTCATTCTCCCCTTTTTTCTATGCTTTCCTTCAATAAAAGAGCGCTTTTTTACTGACGCTTTAGTGCCTCTTTTATTTCTTTCAAATATATATAGATGTCCTAAGGAAAAAAAAGAAAGCTGATCAATTGCAATGGACTTTTTTCTTTATTCATCGTGTATATTTTTCTTCTCTACCAAAAACGCGTGGATGTTGAAGACGAAGCAGCAGCATTGCGACAGAAAGAAAAAAAGAAAGAAAGCCAAATTGGTTTGTCGGGGTTGCCTTACTTTTTCATTTTTCTTCAAAAAACTGCCTTTCGTGTTTAAGCACTCGTTTTTTAATATACTTTCTTTTAAAAAAATGTGTAGAAAGATAAAAAATGCGTGTATCTTATTGCCAATGGCACGAAAAAAGAAAGGGAAGGAGAGAAGATGAGAAAGAAAAGGAGGAAGAAGAAGCACTAAAGCGGTATATTCTTCATATTTGTGCGCAAGAGAATTTCCCTGAAAAGAAAATGTTCAAAGCCATAAAATCTCTCTTCTTTCTTCCCTCTTTTTAAAAAAAAATATTTGTATCCTTTTTTTATGTGGCAAACATACACACACGCAATGTGTTTAAAAATTACAAATTATTTTTTTAAATTGTATAATTTCCGTGTAATACTTTCTCCCTTTTTTATGTATGCATGTTACGAGGCGTCGACAGTTTTGTTATTTTCCCCATCATCATCATCATCATCATCGATATCGATTGATGTTGATGATGCATCATCATTCCATGGTTGTCCCTCTTTTTTCGTTTTTTTTATTTTAGTTTTTATTTTTTCTGTGTTCAATTTTTCTTCTTCTTTTTTCTCTGCGCAAAGCTGCTTTCAAGCATCTTCAATAATTTTTTTCTTGTCGTCGTCGTCTTCTTATTCCTTACTCCCCTTTTTTTACACCCATTTTTTCATCATCTCTTTTTTTTACAAAAAAAATTATAACACGGAAGTTTTCTTCTTCTTGGCTTTCATGTGCTAATATTTTCATATTTGTTAAAAAATTCATATCTAACCACTTACCTTAATATACAATGGGTTGTAAAAACTTCATTCCATTTTTGCCACTTTTTGCCACTTTTTGCCACTTTTCGCCACTTTTTGCCACTATTTTTATTAAACGATTTCTAGATATCCAAAAATCATGAAACCTTCAGGAATAATACATGTGGATCTAAGGAAGAGATCTATAGCACTTCTGGACCCCTATGTACCCTCTTGCCCTCAGGGCATCCCCGACAGTACCTCAATACCCCAAAAAATGACAAAAACTGGAAAATATTTTTTTAAAAATTGTAGGCATCATTAAAAAAATCTAGAAACACACATATATAGCAAATCAACTACGGAGAACCTGATTTTTTGGTTTTTAGGATTCCGGCGACTTCAGAATCTCCGGATTCAGAAGGCCAAAAATTTTTTTCTTTGTTTTGTTTGATTTAAACATGTATTATAGGGTAATCAACTACGGGGAATTCAAAAAAAATATTTTCAGAATCTTCTGACTTCAGAATCTTGAGATTCTTCGGTTGTCTCTCTTTTTTCTTTGCATACATATGTGTATAAAACTTTTATGTAGTTATGTGAAGCATCTCAGAAGCACTAATGTTTGTAAAAAATGTTTATACAATAAGTTTGTATATCAAAATGAAACAAATAAGACTTCTGAATCTCAGAATCAGATGCCGTCAGAATCGTAAAAATGCTTTTTTCGTTCTCCTAATAAAATTTTGGTGTATAAAGTCTATTCAAACAAAAAAATGGTAAAAAAATTATTTTGAGCGTCTGAATCTCAAGATTCTGAAGTCAGAAGATTCTGAAAATATTTTTTTTGAATTCCCCGTAGTTGATTACCCTATAATACATGTTTAAATCAAACAAAACAAAGAAAAAAATTTTTGGCCTTCTGAATCCGGAGATTCTGAAGTCGCCGGAATCCTAAAAACCAAAAAATCAGGTTCTCCGTAGTTGATTTGCTATATATGTGTGTTTCTAGATTTTTTTAATGATGCCTACAATTTTTAAAAAAATATTTTCCAGTTTTTGTCATTTTTTGGGGTATTGAGGTACTGTCGGGGATGCCCTGAGGGCAAGAGGGTACATAGGGGTCCAGAAGTGCTATAGATCTCTTCCTTAGATCCACATGTATTATTCCTGAAGGTTTCATGATTTTTGGATATCTAGAAATCGTTTAATAAAAATAGTGGCAAATAGTGGCGAAAAGTGGCAAAAAGTGGCAAAAATGGAATGAAGTTTTTACAACCCATTGTATGCAACAATCTATTTTTTGCGCATTTTTAAACAAGTTTGTTTTTTAAATCTTTATTTTTTGATTTGTTATTTTAAAACTAACTTCTAAGGTCAATGTCAGCTGCCACTTTATTTTTTTGCATTCGTGCTTACGGCAAATAATTTGGGATTGATAGGTTTTTTGCTTAGTTTTTTTTATTTTCTTTTGCTTCAGTATATTTTTTTGCGTTTACTACTCGCGTAGTCAATGTCATGGATTATTATCAAAAAAGAGAAGAAAAGCAAGCACCATACCTTTATTACTACCTACTACTACTACTACTACTACTTTTTTCTCTTCTCTCCTTCGTCTATCATTTTTTATATTTTTTTGTTGTTTTTTTGATGATGACAAGTTAGTCGCTCCAAAATTGGCGACTAATTTCGACCAATAAAAGAAAAACTAGGCAAGTATTGAATGGTTTTTAAGGCGCGGTAACCGACGACACGTTTGTTTCGTTTTTCTCTTCCCTTCTTCATCATCATCATCAAGAAGAAACTTTTTTTTTCCTTTTTTTGACTGACTATGTTACTGCTGCGGATGAACAGTAAGAAAAATGATGCATCGCAGAAGGATGACCGGTAAAAACTTCTTCTAAATATAAAATATATAATTTGTCATCAATCAATATAGTATTAAACTTAGAAAAAATTGCTTTAAGTTTTGTAAAAATGTAAACGTGGCTTCTTATTGATCAGCAGCTTTATGTTAAAGTTTAAAGTGCCGTTGCTTCTATTTAAATTACAAAAGATAACGTGAATTTTGTTATGTTTCTTTTTTGTTTTGCTTTTATCAATCAAATTTGTTGCAGAAGAAAAAATCATCTTTTGGTGATTCAATCGATCAATTATTTTAGGTCTTTTTTTGCTTTTATTTTTTTCATCTTTTTAACAGCAGCAGCAGCCAGCGGTCTTCTTTTTCTCGTTGATTGAATCACCGCAACCATCCATAGCCACAAAAAAGCAGCAAACAAGCAACTGCAACAAATTTTCAAAAACTGGTGGCAGGCAGCATCAACACCAATATTGTTATTAGGAGAAGAACGTGTGTACATAGAAAGAAAAAACTGTTTCTGTGTCGTTTTTGGTTTTCGTCAATTGCGTGTGTCTGTGAACGATTTGATTAAAAAAATGATGATCAACCCAAAGAATAATAGAATCAAGTTGCTTTTTGTCGTAATTGTGATCGCGAATGGTTAGCTTTAAAAGGGTTTTTTGAGTAATAACATTTACCAACTTTTAAAGTAGAAAGTGTCATTACTCATTTAACCTATCACTTTTGTATTTGGTTGTCGCGTTTTTTGTAATGTTGCTTTCATTCCGCGAGTCGTATTTTTATTATCCAATGCTATTCTGTTCTATAATTCTTTTATTTTTAGACGGGTGTCTTCCAGCCGTGCAAGCACCAGACACCGAACTTCAACATTCGCTCAACGTATTGGTACCTCTGATCCTGATATTGGTGCAGTATTACAATCGGATGCCATGACAAATCGCGGGCCTAGTTCATCTGCAAGCGGGTCCACCAATGCTTCTACCGGTGTATTAATGGTTGGGCCTAATTTCAAGGTAAAATCTCATTTTATAAAGTGGAAATCAATTAATCATGATTCTTCTTTCTTTTTTAGGTTGGGAAAAAAATAGGTTGTGGGAATTTTGGTGAACTTCGACTTGGTAAGAATCTTTACAATAATGAACATGTTGCAATTAAACTTGAACCAATGAAATCAAAAGCTCCACAGCTACATCTTGAATATCGATTTTATAAATTACTTGGACAAGCAGAAGGTCTTCCACAAGTTCATTATTTTGGTCCATGTGGAAAGTATAATGCTTTGGTGATGGAATTACTTGGCCATTCACTTGAAGATTTATTTGATTTATGTGATAGAAAATTTTCATTGAAAACAGTGTGTATGATTGCAATGCAACTTATTCGTCGAATAGAATATGTTCATTCAAAACATCTTATTTATCGTGATGTAAAACCAGAAAATTTTTTAATTGGAAGACAATCAACACGAAAACAGCATGTTCTGCATATTATTGATTTTGGTTTAGCTAAAGAATATATTGATTGTGATACGGGAAAACATATTGCATACAGAGAACATAAATCATTAACTGGTACAGCAAGATATATGTCAATAAATACTCATCTTGGAAAAGAGCAAAGTCGTCGTGATGATCTTGAAGCATTGGGACATATGTTTATGTACTTTTTACGTGGATCATTACCATGGCAAGGTCTTAAAGCCGATACACTGAAAGAAAGATATCAAAAGATTGGAGATACAAAGCGTGCAACACTTATTGAAGTATTATGTGAAGGATTCCCAGGTTTGACCATTGTTGACTCTTCTTTTTCGTGCTTTACAATATTTGTTTAGAAGAATTTGCTCAATATTTACGTTATGCTCGTCGATTAGATTTCTTTGAAACTCCAGATTATGAACATTGCTATAATTTATTCAAAACAGTTCTTGAACGCTCTGGTTTTAATTATGATGCTGAATTTGATTGGACTCCTAAATTAAATCAACAAGCTGTACGTCTCTTTTCTCTATAAATTTTTTAAAGAAACATTAACGCATATTTTGGGAGCCCTTCCTTTTTTTCATTGTTTGCATTTTGTTTTTTTATGATTGCAATGCAAACGTAAAAAAGCACATTTTTGCCAGTTATGTGCTGAGCGCTTTATTGATTAATGCATTTTCTTTTTGCAGACATGCACACCTTTTTCGCTTCAGCGTAGCTAACTATATTTTAAGAAACAATTGCAATGTTAATGAACATTTTTAAAACTTAGTTCTTTTTGAAGATGTGCTCTGCAACAATCACTTTTTTCTTCGTATCTTTTTTTGCGCAAAGTATGCACTATTTTTTAAACGAAGAAAACAGTAATGACTCATTCTTTTTTTCTGCTTCTACAAGAGCAAAGGACCGAAGATTTGTTTTTGTTACACAAGAAAGATAGCAATAGGAAAAACCAAAAAATAGCAAAGAGTTTTAGTCCCATCGGGACAACAAAAAGAAATATTCGTTTTTGGTTGTCCGGTACCAATTGCTTGAAATAGTATTTTTTGTTGAAAAAAACTTATACCGCTTATCTCTTGGGGAAGAAAAAAAATAGGGGAAAAGAGTGGGGGAAAAGCTAAAACCACGCATTTAAATGATATCATTTACAGAGTACACCAAGCGGTTCAATTCATGCGGGTACAGAGGTAACTGGTCATGGAAAAGCTGACAGTAAACGGCCATCAGCAAAACGTGGAGATGAAATTCTGAAACCAAATCCAGTATCAAATGCTGCGATAGCAAGTGGAATTCAAGGAGGTACAGGTGGCTTTGGTTCAACACAAGTTGTTAATTCAAATATTGGAGATCTCGGTGATGAAGGTGCTGCTCGCTCTCAACAACCAATAAATCAAAATGAAGATCATAGTGAAGTAAAGTAAGTATATTTGTTTATCTTTTTGTAGGACTTCGCCACAAACCTTAACTTAGGTCTGAAACTTGCAGGTGTTGTTGTTTCCGAAGACGAAGAAGAAAGCAGCCACAACAAAAATGAATTTATTATTTTTATTATATGTGTGATGGAAATGGCTTCTTATATTTCTCTCTATTTTTTTATTTTGTATTTCTCATCTTACTGTAATTCTGTATAGAAAGCTTTTTTATGTGCTCTGAAATGAAATGTTCCTTCTTTCACACCTTTATTAGAAGAGAGAGATATACTTATGTTCAATGTCAACGTCATCATATTCGCTTTTATGCTCTCCTAACATTCCTCCGTCATCAAATCCTCCTTCTTCTTCATCAACAAAATAATGGCGGCTTTGTATCTGTTTTGCACCAGTGACCCTTATATAAAAGGTTTCATTAAATGGTTTTATATTGTTTTATGTTTTTTTTGTATTTGATTATTATTTCTTTTTTTGTTCGTTGATTTTGTTGTCCAAAGTATTTGTGCGAACGGCTATTTCAGAGTTTTCGCTCAAAATTCTTTATCTTCAAATCGGTTTCGTGTATTGAATTTCAAGTAAAAAATTTTTTTATTTAAAAAAAACTAATCTTCGATACGCTTTCAAGAATAACCACTAAAATGTTTGAGCAAAATTGTGTATAATATTTTATCATTGAGCATGTTTGATACCGCACAATTGCTTGATACCGCACAAGCATTATACGTGGTTACTGTTTTTATTGTTTTCATTTTTCAACAAAAAATTTTAATTATAATATATTGTTTTTTTTTACTTTATAAACAAAAGGATAAAAATAAAATTTTAAAATATTTTTACAAATCTGAAGGAACATTAGAAAAAAGAGTAGAAACAGTTTTCAACCCCCTCAGACAGCCAATTAGAAAAAATAAAAGTTGCAAAATGAAACTTACTTTTTGCGATGAAACAAGTATGAAAGAATGTTATCAAATGGAAATTAGAAATTCATAATAATCTTTTTCACGTTTAAAATAAAATGAAAACGAGGGGGAATATTAATACTTTTGGAAAATACATAGTATGCCTTATGAGGGAAATTTATTGAAAAGTTTAAAGTTGTTTATTATTTTTGGATAAATATTACTTTCTACCTAAAATTTATTAATCGCCTAAAATTGGATTACTTTTTACCTAATTTTTTGTAATCGCCCAAAAACGGATGACTTTTCACCTAAAATTTATTTTTCTCAAAAAAATTGGATTTTTGTCGCAAATTTTTTAAAATGTTTGAGAAACATTACAATTTAAGCGTAATTAAAATTTCTCAGCTCAATTTCATACCTCACTTTAGTGTAGCTGTCACTGCGCTCAGTCTTATATCATATTTGGACCCCAAGCTAAGCATGGGCTCGCGAGGCCGAAGGCCGAGGGTTAGGCTTACAAGGGAACGTTTTCAAATGTAAACCTCAGATTTTGATGGGACAATGTGCGTTCGATAGTACCTCTGGAATGATGAAAAACCCCAAAGGGATTAAGTCAGCAAACTTCAGAAGCTCATTAAACGCTTCAAACCCCGAAAGGGCACGAATCCATTTGGGGTTTTTCATCATTCCAGAGGTACTATCGAACGCACACAGTCCCATCGAAATCTGAGGTTTACATTTGAAAACGTTCCCTTGTTAGTCTCAGGCCTTAGGGCGAGGCCGAAGGCCGAGCCTCTCAGGCTTACCTCATTTAGTGTTGGTGTCACTGTTGAGCTGTATCATACACTTCTCAGCCAATTGGGATTAACGAATATTAAATTATTGCCAATATTAATTCTTATTTTTTATCGAAATTGGACTCTAAAAAAATTTTAGGTGAAAAATCCAGTGTTGCCACACCACCGCCACCGCCACCGGTGGCGGTGGCACTATTTCGTTTTTGGTGGCGCCACCGCTACCGCCACCGGAAATTGAAATTTTGAGCAAAAAATTGACAAATTTGACTAAATTTTTACAAATTTTCTTAAAACAGTTTATTTAATCCATATAAATAGTAAATAAAACGCGTTTTTTTTCAAAATCGAGTAGGCCTGTTCAACTGTATAATGGCGGTGGGTTATTTAGTTTCTTTTTTCATAAACATAAGTATTTTTGCATGTTTAAAAAGATGCGACTGTGTCTAGGCGGGGGAAAAATCAGCTATAAAAGTTATCTCAAAAAAACAGCTAAAATTTGACGTTTTTCCGATTTTTTGCTAATTTCAATCTTCTTCCACGTGCTTTTTAGAAACGCCAGATTCCCAAAAACACCTCCAAAGTTGTTTTTTGATTATTAAGATTATATTTGCAAAGTTTCAAGTCCATACGATCATTTTGAAAAAATCGAGTTGAACAAGGTTTTGATTTTTGCTCGAGTTTGAGAAAAAATGCGTTATAAAGCTATTAACATGCAAAATACATCTTTTTAAATAACCCTACTTTTTGGATTAAATTTTGAAAATAATTGCTTCAATAAACGCTGCCGGTGGCACTTGGTGGCGATTTTTTTGAAAATCGGAAACATTGGAAAAGTCATCCGCTTTTAGGCGATTAAAAAATTTTAGGTAGAAAGTAATCTTTTTTTAGGTGCAACTTAATACTATGCCATTATTTTTATTGCTGATAGCACATACACCTTAAATAGTTCGCCAGTTGAAAATTTCGAGTTTATTGTTTAAATTTGAAAGGATATAAGTTATAAAATAGTGCTACAGTTTTCTTTGGATAAGCATTTTTTTGGTTTTGTTTGTGTAAACTTTTTATTGATGTCATCTCTCATTGATAAAAGATGATTGAAGGTACTGTAACGACAGTAATAGTAACAAAATTTTGTTTAGCAGCCCTGAGCAACACTATTACGAAGCCTTGTTTTGATGAATTTTAATGCGGATAAAGCTCGTTCAGCTGTGGTAAGAGAAACAACGAGCGTTGCCATAATTTGAACTATTTCTGACATTGTAGGTGATTTCAATCTATTCTCAAAATGTCGTCAAAATGGTCAAAATTTGGTGATCGAAAATTTCTTCAGATAACTCGAGTTTGTTGAGTAAATCCAAATCATTAAATTCCTCTTCCAATTTTTCAAACTCTTCCATAATATCTCTATATGAACCAATTCCATCTGGAGCTAGCCATCCATCAATTGGTTTAAGTAATTACTTAATTTGATTAAAAGTTGGAATAATAGATCAACTAACACTTTGTAAATCTGCAGGAGCTTTTGAAATAGTATGAAAGCCCGTTGATAAAAGTGATAAACCTTTTAGAAATTCTTCATCTATAATTTATAAATAATTTCCATTAGCTTCAGCAATATTTTCTTTTTCATAAAGATCGCATAAAAAGCTCATAATACGTGGGAAAATTTCTAAGATTAATTGAATAGAATCCGCTCTTTCTGCTTATCGGATTTCACAAAAAAGTTTAACAGTGTGTATTTTTGTTTTCAGCGGTAATTTTTAATTGCCGTTTCTAACATTATACATCTATGAACTGAAGCTCTATTTTATTCTTTTTTTTCAGAATTTATACAAAAAGCAACAAATTTATTACTTTTTTTTATTAATATTATTATCAAACTTGCCGGAGGGGGTAAAATGATCCCAGATTATGTTTTTTAGATTATAATGAACTAATTAATATATAACAACACTATGTTAATCTATAGAATTTGAACTTATGACTCAAAAATGGTGACGTATCGCAGTTTTTCTAAAATATGTCACCTTTTTTTAAAAATGGTGACTTCGTTGACGAAATTTGGTAAATATAGGGGGGATAACCCATACCCATATTTGTTTCTACATTGTTTAGGAATCATTTTCATACCAAATAATTATGTTTAAATCTGTGCCATAGGTACATCATCTCAAAAATGGTCCCCTATCAACATTTTTTCAAAAAAGAATATCGTTTTAGAGATAGACTTAAAACATCCCACAATATTTTCCGTCGTGAAAAGTCGTGGAAAACCGTGGAAAATTGTAGAAAGTTGTGAAAAATTTAGCACGCCTTTTCACGACTTTCTATGATTTTTCACGACGGAACATATTTTGGGATGTTTTAAGTCTATCTCTAACGATATCCTTTTTTGAAAAAACGTTGATAGGTGACCATTTTTGAGATGATGTACTTATGACCTAGATTTAAACATAGTTATTTGGTATGGAAATGATTGCTAAATAATGTAGACTTTGATAACTGAAATACAGTTATCAAAAGTTTTTACATGTTTAAATCTGATTTTTCTGTGTTTATGGTTTGTTAATTATTGCATTAATTTGTTATGTCGATGTTTCATTCATCTTTGATACTACTTTAATAAACAGTCCCGTTCATCATACAAACATTGTTTGCAACAATTTATTCCTCATTTCAAAGAATTCTTAAACAAAAACTCAAAATGTTTAAAGTTACATTTTGTAATAAAAAAAAGAGTGTATCTTTTATTTTTTTACCATAACTCCCCTGTTAGTAAGTTCTTTTGGAGATGGACAAAAGTGATCTGGAAACGAAACAATTTAATTAAATTGTTCACTCGAGAGCGACATTAATTATTCGTTTTCTTTTCTTTCTCCATCGTCCACGATGTTGTTATTGTTGTTGGATGGGATGTCGGCCCGGTCGATGGCACTTTTGAATGTAAAATAAAAAAAGAGAAAGGCAAAAACAACTCTCAAGCTTAAGACTTAAGCTGCTGCACATAGAAAAAGAGGGGCGACGACAGATAATAGGCTTGAAATTACTCTTGGGAATTTTCAGAAGCTTTTACAGTCATAAAAAAGAGAGAGAAACGGATCGGGGAGACAGAATTCCCAGATGGCACAATCTAATCAGTCGGAGAGATGCACAAAAAAAATTTTTGCAACTCCCTTGGGGGAATTTCTTTTTATATATTTTTACATACAGCCGATATACGAGCCTTTTCATTTAGCTAGTTAAAGCCACATGGGATATCATTTTCCTGTATAACTGGGGCACAGAAGCTGCTTCTGTTTTTCACATAAAAAAATGGGGCGGTTTAAGGGAGAAAAGGGGCATCAGGAAAAAACGACCCTAGAAAAAAAGAGATAGGAGGCTGAATGGCCCCAGAAGGGCTTCTGCTGTGTTATATATACCGAAATGAAAATTGCTATTTCGATTTGAATTTAAGAAAGAACATACGTCTTTTTTGTGTCTATTTTTGTTTCGACAACAACAACGACATCTGCCTGCTTATTTTTGTCTATCATTTGTTTCTTGCCTTGTTCATTGAACTACTTTAATTAATTAGATATTTGCTTCCTATTCAACAATGCCAGATTCACCTGTTGATCTTAGCTCTTCCAAAGAAGTTTCAAGCCCTGAGGGGAAGAAGCCTCATGAGAGAAGACCAAAAGATCACCAAAAATCTAAACAGTATTTTTCATTGTTGCATTTAGAATGATGATTAAATGAAAATTAAATTTTAGAAGGAAAGCATCTGTATCAAAAGATATAACAAATGGATTTGATTCAGGATCAATGTTTTGTTTCTTTCAATGCCAGATTTGTGGTTTTCCATGTTTTGATGTTGTCACTCTTCAACTTCATACAATTACAATGCATTCGGTTAGTTTCCTTTTTGTCTACTTTTTTGGCCTAAAAATTCAAATCTATGAAAAAATATTGTAAGATCAACTATGACGGTAGATGAAAACTGAATAATAAAACTAATAACATTGTACATTTCCATCAAGATTATACTCATCTTTCATTGTTTCTAAAACAAAACGTTTGGTAGTGCTACAGTATATCTACGGCAATACATCGTTGTAATGCTATTATAAGGATTTTCTCTATCTGCTGTATAATTGGAAGAAGTTTTTTCGTATTTCAATCAGCAGCGAAATATCAAAGGTTTGCTTCTACAATCTGATGTTCAACCCCTGCAACAAAAAATTTTTATGCATACGTCCTTGATTCATTCTCTAGATTGTATTGTGTGATGTCAGAACATTTTATCGAAATACAACGTTGAGACTGTTTTTTGCTCCATTTAAAGCTTTTTTCTTACTCATCTCTTTTCTGCTCGTTATCAGAAAAATGCTGAAGTTTAAATAAACCCATTTGAATCGTCACATTTATTTTAAAATAGTGGAATTCCCTTTAGGAGACGTTCGAAACTCGGTTTTTATGGCATTAAAAAAGTGGATAGTATGCATCGAAGTCACCCTTCTTCTTAAAAAGAACCTTTGAGAATTGTTGATGAGAAATATTTTTATTGGCTTTTTTTTGAAAAAATGAAATGCGTGAGTTATAAAATGCATAAATAATATTCTCACGGGTAAGGCTGCTGTTACTGGCTCTTCACCAGTTTAACATTAGCCACTTGAGACTTATGTAAAAGATAGTCGTCACCACAAAAACAGCGTTATCCAAAGGGGTCGTTGCTGCGGCTCTTTCCGTTTCACACTTTCTCTTTTTTTCTCATTGCGCTCATCACACATTTTTGACGTAGATAGAAAATAAAAAAAACTCATTGCTTTTATTTTTTCTTCTTTTTTCGTTGGACACCAAACCCTATAAAAAATGAACGGAGTCTAGTTATTTACAAAGGCAAAATTTAGATTTAAAAGAATTCTATGCTTTTCCTTTCTTTTTTCACCCTCAAACTTCTGTGATGGACATTGTTTCCGGGTGGTTAAATGAATTATACGTATAATTTGAGGGAATTTTTTGCCTTTGCTTATACGTCATGCATTGTTGCTGCTTCTATAACAATACAAGTTATGTTTGGCTCAAAATGATGATGATGATGATGATCGCTAGCCCAACCCCAGCAAACATTGCGTGATGAAAGACGAACTTTGTTTCGTTCCCTACTTTTTTTGATTGCTCATTTTCTACATTACGGCTGTTGTGTTGGTTGCCCTTTGCAAAGGCCTTTGCGTTACTTCACTCCCTTTTTTCCTTTTCTCCCCTTTTTTCCGGCAGCATTTTTTGAGTTTGCGTGACATAATTCTCCTTTTCTTTCTCCATTTTCTACTTTGTTGATGAATTAGGACCTTTTTAGTGTTAGTTGTTGTTTTATAATTTTCATGTTGAACTCTTACTTTTGGTTGGAGAAATGGAGCGTCATCCATTAGAAAAGCATCGAGAAATTTTCAATGAAGCTTGTTCACAGCAAAATATTAATCCAATTATTGCTGACTCACTCTTTAATCAAATTTCAACTGAACTTGAATTAGCTGAAGCTTTACATGGCCTTATCCGAAAAGATTCAGCCGCAACGGAGCCAGCTTCAAGTCGTCGATCTTCATACATTCAACCTCGAAAGCAATCTCTTTGTATTGAAAGTTTAGGCAGTAGTAATACTTTTATGGATCGGCATCGAGAGAAACCAGCTCAGCTAAAACTTGAACGAGAAATTGAAGAAGCTAAAGAACGAGCGGATAAACTTCGATCAATTCAAAGTTTCCGACAGTTATCTGCTGCTGAAATTGAAGAGCTAAAGGAAGCCGAATTACTTGAATATGAATCAAAGAAAAAACTTAAACGTACAAAAGATGCCGCAGCACGAGCTAAGAGATATCGGATTCGAAAAGCAAATGAACATGGTAGTGGTAGTGGTGGAAATTGTAGTTATAACAATCTTTTATCGTTGGAAACGCATTTCGAGGAATCTTTAAATTCACCTGAAGTAATTTTTTTAAAATTCAAATTAAAAATCGATTGTTGAATCAGTGTACTCACGCTCCGCTCCTCGCTCCCGCTCTTTTATTAAGGGAAGCGGGAGCGACTTCGAAAGAGCCGGGCGCAAGTCTCAAAAAAGTTTCTTGCTTTTTATTAAAGGAGCAGGCGCGCTCGGGAGCGAGTAAAAAGAGCGGGTAATTAGGGAGCGTGTGTACACTGTGTTGAATGTTGTAAATTTTGTAATGATTCATGTCCATTTTTAGGATTTGCGATCATTTTCTTCAACATCTTTCAATGAATCACCATTCCCCTCTTTAATGGTAAGCATCTTTTCCTTTTAAAACTAAAATTAATTCCCATGAGTTAAATGCAAATTTCTCTTTTTTGTCTATTTCAACACAAAAATAAGTTTCTGTAACATTTAAAAGTTTCGTTTGTGTTAAGTACAAACTAAAAAGTATGCTTTATAAAACAACAAATTTTTTCCTAATACTGTAAAAATCAGTCCATCTTTTTCATAACATTTTACAAAATATACTTTTAGAAGGCTCCAACTTTATCAATATCTCCAGCAAGTCGAAAACGTCCATATTCCCCATCACCCCCATCAACAACAAGTTTTCAACAAACAAATAATTTTGTGTGTCCAACATGTGACTGTAATTTTCCAAATTTGGGTCTTTTTATTTCACACATGCGAACCCATCATCTTCAAAATTCTTCACCGGATGCTTCTGATTCATTCTTTTGTCGGATTTGTAAAACCTCATATCCAAATGCATCAAATCGTCTCTGTCATATGATAGAACATTATGTTGGAAATTCTTCAACAATTTCATGTCAACAGTGCTCAAAGCAGTTTGAAAATAGTGCAAATTTTCGACAACATTTTTTGACATGCCATTCTGAAATTCTTCATCGATGTAATATTTGTTACAAAATTTTTACTCAAAATTCTGCATTTCAAGATCACATGAATTTGCATATGACTTCTGAAATTCGGTATACATGTGTTGCATGTCCATCATTAAGCTTTGAAAGCTATGAACATTTTGAATCACATGTTCAGATATTTCATGATGGCAAAAATGAATCATCAAATGGCTTTTCCTCCAAATCAAAACATTATAACGGAAATGCTGATCCACCAGCAATAATTGTAGCAGGTTCCACATTGACAACAAAGCCCTTAAAATGTATTGTATGTGATAAAGAATGTGCCAATGAATCTATACTAGATGAACATCGGCTATTTAATCATTGCAAAGTACCAAAAAGTGATCGATGTACAGTATGCCGACAAATTTTAACTGGTCTATCAGATTTTACAACCCATATGCATTTACATTCTTCTGATGGAATTAATGGTGATATGGATTGCATTGTGTGTCGACAAAAAATTCGAAATGATTCACAAATTAAGATGCATGCTGAATATCATCTTGATATTGATAATAATTCTGATTTATCACCAAATACAGTAGCATCTTCCACAACAAAATGTTCAATATGTAATTATTCAATTGCAACAAATGATTTAGCAAAACATTATTTACAACACGCTTCTTCTGGTGGCCTTAAACATGGTGAAAACAGCACGCATATTAAAAGTGAAATATTTGATGGAACATGTGATAGTGCTCAAGAACAACAATTCCCACCAACATCAGATATTTCGAATCCTTCAATTATTCCATTAATATGTCATTGTGGACAACAATTTGAAGATGACAATGAGCTAACAGCACATGCCCTGGAACATTTAAATGAAACTCTTCCTGGTTGTAGCAGCACTAATAACAATGATGCAATCCAACAACAACAGCATCCGCAAAGCTTTGATTGTCCAAGCTGTCCAAAAAGATTTGCTTCTCTGAGTGCGTTGCAAGGGCATTCCCATGTACACTCAAGGGTGAATCAAAGAATTTTTAAATGTTCAAAATGTTCTCATACTTTCAGCAGTGCGTTTCGACTTCAACAACATCGCTTCAAACATGCATCAAAAAATGACTTAAAATGTCGAATTTGTGATAAAAAGTTTTTAACGTAAGCTTTTTTATTGTTACATTATTAGTGGTCCGTTCTTCTACAGGAAACCTTGCTTCTTCTTCTAACAATACAATAATATTCTGTTTTTAGAACTGAAGATCTTCAATGTCATATGTTTGTTCACGAAAGTAATTTAACAAGTTTTGTTGCTACAAATAATTCCTTGCTTCATCAGCCTTCAAAGTCATCCACTGAAGCTCTAGAAGTTTAATAAAAATTTGCATATTTTTTAAGTCAAATCTCAAAATACCAAAGTTATCAAGCTATTATTTATTGAATCTCATCCAAAAAAATACGTGTTTATTAAATATTTTTAAAAATATCACATTCAATTAAATAACTATATTATTGCTTTTTTTTGTTATCTCTTTGTTTTTGTTTTTAAATAATAAAAAAAATATCATTCAAAAAGTTAAAAATGAATTTCTTTTTTCTCCTCCGTTCTTTTCTTCTGTTCATTCATCAGTCGTCGCCCTTCGCAACGCGGTGCTTTGTAACTGCCCTTAACTTTTCAACTTTTAACAACAAGAAAATTGTTTGCTCTTTTTTTCATTCCCGAGATGTTAAATAATAATGCCACCACCAAATCTTATCCCATGTGGATTTTGTTCTCGTTTATATTCAGTTTATTCGCTAAAACATCATACGCCAAAGTGTTCCGAAAATCCTGAAAATTTTCGTCCATTATCAGCTGCAGCAGGTGGAGCGTCGAAAGTTCGTCGAAGAAATACAACTTCTGGAAGATCAAAATCAAATACACGAAAAGTTGAATCTCGAAGTGCTGGTTTAAAGAGATCAAAATCTGTTGGATCATCTAATTTTTCTCGAAGACCTGAAACTCAAACAATTAATTCTCAGATTGGATATTTCAAGCCAAAAGAAGTAGCTGAAAAACGACCATGTTTTGTATGTGGAAAATATTTTAAACCTGAAAGGCTAGAATCACATTCTCGAAAATGTGAAATTGATTGGAAGAAAGCTCGAAATGAGATGTCCAAATTTATAACTGTTTCATCACCGATATCTGTTCAGATTCCGTCTATTGATGGAACGGTTGACCTTGCCCGAGTTGATCAGCTGGCTGTGATTAGTGCTGAAAAAGCTCAAAATGCAAAATGTAATAAATGTTTTAAAGAAATGAATTTCGGGGAAGCACTTTTACATCGATGTTCGAAAAGAAGAGAGCCGACAATTGAATTCTTTTTTTGAATTGTTGCTCTTTGACTGATAATACATTGATGATCTAATGTCATCATCAATGTATTCACTGCTTTCTTTCTTCCAAAAAAAGTACGTCTAAAATTGATTTACGTTTTGGGAAATTTGAAAAAATTTTAGGAGATCCAACGCATAATAGTTGAGTTCAGCTTGCTTCAAAAGGAACCAATTTAATTGCAGTAAAATTACTTTCAAACATTAATGGAGATAAAAGATAAGGAAGCTTTACTCGAAATGAATAATCATAATTTGTTTAAAATGGTGTATGTTTAAAAAAATACAAACAACAAAATAATTTTTCATGTTTCAGAGATGCAATAATAAGACTACATTACAATTCTGAACCTATTTATTCACTTTTTAAATACTGTAGCGATGGGGATTTAGAAAATTACATATATTACCAAAAATTGATTGATTTAATGATTGACTAAAATACATTTTTAAAATGTTCAAAACAAATCGCCGATAAACTTTTCTTTTTAAATTCCAATAAAATTATTTGTGGGGTTTTAAAAACTAAAAAGTAAGTTTTAGCTTTTCTTTATTTAACACCAAATGAAATTCAAGGTTGGCAAGCTCCAGAAACATTGAAAGGATTTTGGTCACATAAGGTAATGCATGGCAGCATTTGATTATTATTAGAGTATTTGATTAAATAATATTACTTGATTCTTAAAACAGATTTTTATTCATTTGGATTAATTCTTTTGGTGAATGTGTACTTAAAATGAGCCAAAAAACATTACGGATATTGAAGATGATGATTTAAATATGTAAAATCTGATAAATTATATTTTTTAAGTTCAAATAAATTTTGCCATAGAATTATTTTTAAAAGATTACTGTCACCGAGAACATGAAAACAGAAAATTTCTCAGACGAATTCAAAGTTTATGAAAAACGAATGAAGAAAAGCCAAAGAATGGGAATAAATTTAATTGATGAAGATGAATGTGAAATAATTAAATTATCATTTGAATAAACTCGTTGTTTAAACTTTAAAACCTTGGTTCAATTTTTTGTGAAAAAAAAGCGACAACAAAAAATTTTGAAAAATTTTTTTGCAGAAAAAATTTCCTAGTGCGATTATCATTTTTTGTAGGTGTTTGTCAAATTTGAAAAAAAATTTCACATTTGTTACAGAATTTTATTTGTTCTACTGTTAACTGAAGTTGTTGAATTTAACTTTTACTATATTAATAAATGAGTAAGAATGTCACAAGGAAAAGTTCTTGTTGAATTTAAAAAAGCTAATGGAGGTGGTATTGAAGTATCAGAAGAGAAATTTTTACAATCACAATTATGGCTTGAAAAGCTTAATGCTGAACCAGAACCTGATCCGGTTAATGAAGAAGTTGATAACTTCAATGATGCAGATCATTCATATGACGAAGATGAAGACAGAGAGTAAGTCTATAATATTGTCATATGTTTTATATTTATGAATTTTTAGTCGTGGGTCACCTGAACGTGAAAATTCTGCTGAACCGTTTTCTGAAGTTACAAATAAGTTAGTTTATTTTGCACATATAATTTTTTTAACGTTACGATTTTAGATATCCTAATGAACCTCCTAAAACTCCAGCTTTGATTATTACAACTACTGCTAAATTCAAGTATGATTTTATTTATATATTTATTATTTCTTATTACATGTACTCCTTTAGACCATTTACTCCTCCAACAATTAGTGCCGAATTAAGACAAAAAATGGTTGCTCAACGTAATAGTGATCGAAAGCGTAAAGCTGATGATGAACTTCCTGCTCCAAGGTAATTTTACATTGTT
The DNA here is from genome assembly GCA_024447215.1 of Panagrolaimus sp. LJ2400. Taxonomy (NCBI): domain Eukaryota; kingdom Metazoa; phylum Nematoda; class Chromadorea; order Rhabditida; family Panagrolaimidae; genus Panagrolaimus; species Panagrolaimus sp. LJ2400. The sequence continues at coordinate 981,929 of JAMRYA010000013.1, forward strand.
ATTATTATTAGTCATTTATATCGTGTATCTTTTTTAGTACTCCAGCTGCTCCTATTCCTATTGAACCACCACTTGTTATTACTCCTGAAATGCGTGAACGTGCAAGAAAGAATCGTGAAGCCGCTTTAGCAATACGTCGATCTCTTCAAAATAAATAATCACCTGTATCTCTTTGTTAAATGTACGGTATTTTTGCTAACATATTTTATTTTTTTTTCAAATTTGTTTTTGTGATATTCACTTATATAAAAAAGTTCTATAAAAATCCTTGAATTTCTTTTCGAGTAATATGTTCAATTACATCAATACCTTCTTTGCTGTCATTCAAACATTTGACATAAATTAATTCTTCTCCGCCGTTTTTCCTTTAAAAAAACATTTTTGATTATATGTTTTTATGCCTAAAAAATACCTAAAATCATTAGCTAATTCAATTTGTAATTCTTCAAGAGTTTCGAGGCAATCAGAAGAGAATCCAGGTGCTATAACAACAATATTACGGTAGCCATTCCTTAAAAGGTGTTGTTTATTATTTTATAAATATCCCAATTTTTTTTACTTTGCAAATTCAACAACAATTTCATCGGTATACGGTTGAAGCCATCTTCGTGGACCAAATCTTGATTGAAATGATGTAACAATTGGAATATTGCTTTTATTATTGTTAATGCTTCGATTAATAAATTCTTTCTTTATTAAAGCTGTCGTTTGATGGCATTGTCTCCCATATGGATCACCCTTTTCTTCCATAAAAAATGGAATGCCGTGGTATGTTACAAGAATAACATCAAAAGAAATATTACTGTAAGACTGCAAAATCCCTTGCAATGAATTTACAATAACATTAATGAATTCATTGTTGGAATAATAGGCATGTACCGTATGAATTGCCATTTGTTTCCGTTGTGAAAGAAGTGCCTTAAAGATTTCATCACACGATGAAGCAGTTGTCGGGGAAGCATAGTGTGGAAAGAGCGGAAAGGCAACAAGCCTATCACATCCTTCGTCATGTAATTTTGCAATCTTTTCTCCAATACTTGGTTTACCGTATCTAAATGCCCATTCAACTTTTATTGGCACTCCATCATTCGAAGCATCATCAAAACGAGCTTGAAGTTGATTTGCCTGACTTCGAGAGATTGTTCGAAGAGGAGACTCATTATTTTCTTTATTCCAAATTGATTTATAACTTGGTCCTTTTTTAAATGGTCGAATCGTTAAAATTATGAAATAAAGAATTGGATACCAAATAATTCTTGGAACTTCATTAATCCTCCAATCACTTAAAAATTGTCTCAAATATTTCCATAGCGGCCAAAATGAATATCCAGAGGGTGTGCCAGTATTAATCAAAAGAACTCCAATCTTTGTTGGAGGCGGATATTCAATCTTAAACAGTGTGTTCCCGCTACCACTTTTTTGCGCTACCAACCGCTACTTGTTAACCCTCTCGCTACCGCTACCGCTGAGCTACCATCGCTACTTGGAATCGCTACCGCTTCTTTTAGCTTAAAAAGGTCAAATTTTTTGATGAAAAAGTAATAAATAGACCAAATTTTACTAAAGGTTAAATGTTAACCAACAATAAAAACAAAAAAGGAGCTTTTTGACAAAAATGTTTGTCTGTTTTTTCCTATATTTTACCAATAATTCTTTGAAATAGCTTAATTTTTGATTGATTTTTTAAAAAAACAAGCATTTTTTTGGTAGCGCTACTTTCTGGATCGCTACTGCTGGCTACCATCGTTACTTTCAACCGCTACCGCTACTTTTCGCTTCCATTATAAGTAGCGGTAGAGGTAGCGGGAACACACTCATCTTAAAGTAATCAGATTCGTAAAGTGATAGAAATAAAATTTTACAAACCGTTTGATTTTCACTTAATTTCTTAACAATCTCAGCTACCGTAAGATTTTTGATTCTTGTCATTGCCATTCTTTGGCCTGATAAGTTCAGGAAGTGTTGTAAGTCCAATAAAATCAAAAAATATCCTTTATTTATATTATAAAAATTTGGTTAAAAATGCATCATGAAAACTGATAATAAAAGAAGGAAGAACAAAACAAGAGAAGAGCGGCAAAGAATGTGCGTGAAAGAAAAAAGAGAAACAAGAAAATTAAAGATAGATAACCCTCAAACGTGAAATAAGATGATTCAAACGTTTATGCAATCATTTTTCTTGCAAAAAAAAAATTTATTTGAACTTTATAAGAAGTCGTTCAATTACTTCATCCAAGCCTTGTTCCAAAATAGGATTTGTACCACGCATTTTCGAAATAACTTCTTTAGACCATTTTGCATATTCTCGGCATCGTTTTCTATCCCATCCAATAGGAGGTTGGCGTTCTAAATCTCGAAGATTATATAGCTTATCAGCAAGCTTCACAAGTTTTGCTTTAAATGTATGTGATGCAGCATGATCAATTTGGAGTTGCTTTCGAACATTATATGGTTTTGCTTTATCGTCACTACATTCTTGTACAATACCTAAAAATTTGCATAAAATGTATGTTCAAATATTATGCTTTAAATACCAGCAACTTCTTCGCCAAACATCACTTTTATCTCGTCGAATGTTGTTTTTGTATCTTCAATGGTATCATGCAACAATGCCGAAGCTAATACAACTGGATCAAAGATATGTGCTTCATTTGTTAATATATGTGCAACACCTAAAAATTTGCATAAATATATATGGTTAAATGGTACGCTTTATGTACCAATTGGATGATTAACATATGGTGTTCGGTTATCTTTTCGTTTTTGAAAGCGATGTCGTCGAGCAGAGAAATCTGTTGCTTTAATAATTAGCTCAATTCCAGCTGGATCATTTCCATTTAAATCTGTACTTTTTACAGGTTTTGATTCCCCAGATGGTGATTCTAATGTTGGATATAATGAATTAATTGTGCCACCATTGTTAATACCAGAACCATTTGAAGAAGAAGAAGAAGATCCAATTGCTTCTTCATATGTTGGTGGATCTTCTAATGGCATTTTTTCGTCACTCATTGTTAACTTTCTAAAACAACACATTTAAATTTACTAATAAATAAGCGTACAAAAAATGAGACACGATAGAACACGATTGATTCTTCCTCTTTTTTAAAATAAAAATTTGGTTTTAAAAAATGGCAGCAGAGCGCAACACGACAATAATAGTGAAAAGGAAAAGTTCAACGAAAATCCATAGAAACCGGATTGGCAGAGAATGGAAGGTCGTGAAAGTATGTATAATAGTGCTGCTCATTCATGAAAGATTTTTTTAAACCTGTTTTATCCGCAACGTTGATTAACGATGTTTTGATTAAAAACAAAAAAACAAGATTCTGCAATAAACGACGTTTGCGGTTTTGTTAAACTTTCTTTTCTTTTATCATTACATCATATCATTTTTTAATGCATTAATGCTTTATGTACCTTTATATTTAGTGAACCGTCATCATTATTTTCGTTTATATAACAATTGCATAACAGAAGTTTTAAAATCAATAAAAAATGATAGCTAGCTGATTTTTTTGATATGATAACAATGATTATTCATCATTAAACATAACAAATATAAATGTTTAAAATAAAGCATTCTGTCGAAATAAAATGGTTTGCACAAAATTTGTTGGAAAGAAGAATACTGTAGTGTCATCCTAAAAATGGCAAAAAATGATTAAATTACTAAAAGTTATGTAACATTTTTATTAGAGGATACTGTTTATATTGATGATAAACAGCAAAATGTTTATTTGCATCGTCATCATGGAAACAAAAGTTTTTTCTTTAAAATACACCCAGAAAAAGCAACAGCGTTATCTTAGATAATTATTGTTTTTGCAAAAAAAATATTACTTAAAATAACAAAAAATTAAAAGCTTATCTTAAATTGTTTACTCCATTTTTTGTTATAAAACAAATAATTGCATCAATGCTTTTATCCAAAGTTCAAATCCAGCTACCGTAATCCATGAAAAAATTAAAACACAAAAGAGTAATATTTTGGTACTATTTTTGATTATATATTTTTGCAATGATTTATTATTTCAGTTCTGATTCATACACTTCTTTCCCCAAACTTTTGACATCCAAATATCTTGTGATATCTATTTTTTTCGTCCAAAAAGATTTAGTTTCTTTGCAAAAAAATTAGTGTCAATCTTTTTTCTGTCTTAAATTTTTTTGAAAAACTTTTTTTTTATTTTTAACATTAAATGACTAATTTATACAACTCTTCTATTTTCTTTTGACTCATGCACACTTCTCTCTTTTCTCACACAAACATTTCATTTATTTCAGCATTTGCAATTATACTTTAACCCACAAAAGTGGTAGCAATAAATTTTACTGCTACTGAGTAAAAGTTGTTTATCCGCCTGCTTCGAAATATTTGCAATACTATTACTTTTTAGAAATTTTTGGTTGTAAAATTTACTAAAGGTCGTTATTTATTCTTAAAGAGTGTATTCTGTCTTCGACCAAAAATTAGTTAATGATATCCAGAAAAAGTTATAGCCAAAAATATTTGAAAATTTAAATTTCCCGCGTTATTGTTGTTGAACACAATTGCGTTTTTTTCTCTCCTTTCTCGTGGTGCTTGCTGCTCTGCATGCAGATACTATCGGAGCATCAAACATTGAAAAATTGCAAAAAAAGGTTTTTGCAATTTTATTTATTTTCTTTTGTGTTCTTCAACTTGCTTAATATTAAAGCACAATCATTGCTTCTTCTCCATTCAAAACATAGAGAAGCATGGTTATCACATGTGCCCTTTTCCTTCTTCTGCTATTTAAATGTCTGCCAAAAATGGATGACTCATAGCCATTTTTTAACTTTTTTCACAGACGATTCTGTTCATTCATATTTCGCATATTTTCAGCATAACTGCATATTTTCGCATATATTCAGCAATATTCTGCATATTTTCAGCAAGATTGCATATTTTCAGCAACAATTTTCCATTTTTGTTTTTTTCAGCAATATTTCGCATATTTTCAGCATAACTGCATATTTTCAACACATTTTCAGCAACATTCTGCATATTTTCAGCAGAATTGCATATTTTCAACAAGAAAGTTTAAACTTTGAAACTTATTGATTTTCTTCCTTTTTAACTAATTAATTTAGCTAAATAGCATAAAAATGTTAATTTCCTGTATTATAACATTGGTAGTTTAATATTTTTTGTATTAAAATGATCTCTGTATAATTTATTAAGCTGTTTAGCTAAATTAATTAGTTAAAAAAGGAAGAAAATCAATAAGGTTCAAAGTTTAAACTTTCTTGCTGAAAATATGCAATTCTGCTGAAAATATGCAGAATGTTGCTGAAAATGTGTTGAAAATATGCAGTTATGCTGAAAATATGCGAAATATTGCTGAAAAAAACAAAAATGAAAAATTGTTGCTGAAAATATGCAATCTTGCTGAAAATATGCAGAATATTGCTGAATATATGCGAAAATATGCAGTTATGCTGAAAATATGCGAAATATAAATGAACAGAATCGTCTGTGTTATGTAGCATTTTTTGGACATTTTCTTTAAATTGTTTTTCTTTTTTTTGTCAAAGAAGAAAAAGATGGACGAAACATTTTTGTTTACACAATACATTCACATATTTCGTGTTGTTTTTCGTCTTCCAAAAATTTCTGTTTTTATGTTTTTTAGAGTTATACATTTATAAGAATGGCTGAATGCCTTGAAGATACAAGTGGTAAAGATACTGATCGTGTAATTGATAGTTGTGGATTTTTAAAAGAACAATTTGATATTTTTAAACATGGTAAGAACAAATCGCTGGAGTTTTGTAATATTTGTTTTATTTCAAACGTTGAATGCTATTTTTATTAATGTTGGAAAACAATTTTCAGATTATCGTGAAGCCTTCGATGAACATGGACATGAAAAATTGGCAAATTTAACTTTGGATAATGATATGAAAAAAGAGGTTGTAAATACTCTTCGAAAATTGCAAAAAGCAAAACATAATATTGAAAGGTTTGTGTTTTACCTACTGTATTTGAATTTATATTTAAATGCAATTATTCAGTTATAATTTACAAGGTGAAGATCGTGCAAATGTTGCTGGCTTGCTTCAAAAAATTGGTGTTGTTCATGATGAACTTGAAAGAGTCAGTTTCTTTCTTTTCACTTTAACTTTTACAGTAATTTACATTTTGATTTTAGGTTATAAGAGGAAAAGTAGAATTTTCAATTCAAAATGTTCATTTACCAGAATATGATACAGAAGCAATTACAATGCTCTTTGGTCCACAAGATGAAAATACTGCAAATTCACCTGACAAAAAAACCATTGATGATCTTCGTGATTTTAATCGCATTTTTGAAGAAAAAGTTAGTGGAGTTTTGGGTGCTGCACAGCTACTTCTAAGTGATTATGCCAATTTGGAAGAATTCATGAAAGAAAATAGCTAGATGTCGACATCCTTATTTAAAGAAAGGCGGGTTTGAATCTTTGAAAACCACTTTTTTATTTATTCATAGTTGGTTTTTTTTTTGATATATTTTATTGTATTTCTCTGAAAATTTTCCCTTGCTTTTAATTAGCCTTTTCTTACTGTAAGTATATTTTTCTTGTGACCTTATTTTTTATAATACAAGAAATAGTTGTAAAATTTGTGATTTACCAATCTTACTTTATTACAATTAAAAATAAACTTAAAATTGTTTTTTCTTGATAGTTTTAAATTATCGAGAATACCAGCATTTTGAATTCATTGCTGAAGAATTCAAAATTCTTCACATTATTCAGATACTTGCTAAAGCAAAACAGCAGCAAAGAATTTCAATTAGACTTCCATCAGTGCTTCACAAATTTTTTAATACAAAAAATATTTTTATTCACCTATATTTTAAAATATATACAATACAAATAGTATTAAAATTTTTTGATATAAATATTAGACTAGAAAATAAACTGAGCATTCAGTTTACAACAAATGAAGTAATAACAAGTAAATTAGATAACAAAATAATACTATGTATGAATGTTAATAAACTTATTAATGCGCACTACTGTAACCCCAATCAGATTGACTTGAGCCACTTATATATTTTTGTTTCCTAAAATAAAAATTTCAAAAGATTATACCGTAATACGAGAAAACTTACAAATATACTCGAAGAGCTTTTTTAACACTTTTAATAAAATGTGTTTTAATATCAACATGACAGCAAGAAATGGGATAAACAATTTCACCTTGAGATGGCCCTAAATGTGTTATGGTAAAGTAATGTTGAGATGAATCATTATTATTATTTGTTGTTGAAGTTGATGCCAATGATGTTACTTCAGACTCCAATTCATTTGCTTCAATTTCCCAAATTGGAAAAATTTTATAAAATCTTTGTTGCTTTTTCTTTCCAACTGGTTGTGGGCCAAGTACCAGCACTAAACTCATAAACACAAATGCCACACAATCCGTATATTTCTTTTCACCAGGTAAAATCCATTTTAAATGAGCAAACATAAAAAGATCACGTAAATCCATCCATAAATTCTAAAAGTGGTGTATTACAGTAATCCAACATGCGAATAAAGTAAGTTATACAAACCTTTTCTTCTAGTTCTGGTAGCTTTGCTAGCTTTTCCAATTCTGAACCATATTCTTCATGTATCCTTTGCATTTCATTTACATATGTCGCCAAAGTTTGCATACGATTTAATGCTTGAATGCATTGCCGTTGTTCCATACTATCTTTTGTACAAAAATCTTTAATCTGCTCCAAAAATAATGGATATTTTAAAACTCTTTGTATTGGTTTTATCAACAGTGATTGCACAGATTCTTTATGCTGACCAGAAGCATTTAATTCTTCCAATTTAAGCTTTAATTTGTCATCAGCTAAAACCATAGTATGTTAAACATTTAATGACATAAAAATAGAAGAAACAAACCTTTTTGTAAATGTTGAAATCGAAGATATGCTGCAGAATATTCGCTGTAAATTTTGAATTTATTGCATTTATTAATAAATAGAGCGGATATTCTCATTACAGCATCTTTAATTTGTGTATATTCTAATGATTGTGATGAAGAAGCTGTCAACAAATCACCGGAAGCATCTTGCAAGGAAGACAAAAATATCGAATGAGTTTTGATCAATTTTTCTGTGCATTCCAAATATGTCATTTGTCCAGGAATAACATATTGCTCCATTAATTTTTCCAAATCTTTTACAAATGTTTCTTCTGTTTGTACCAACTCAATAATACTTTTCAAAAGTTTTTCATCAATAATTCTTCGATTTTCAAGTTCTTTTGATACCTAAAATTTATGAACATGTAATACCATTTAAAAAATATAAAAATAAAACCATACATCAATTTTAGGTTCTTGTGGAGTAGAAACTGGTGAAGGCTTTGTCGGAGTTTCAATGACCCGAAGAAATTGTGAACTATCAGAAATTTCTTTTAGCTGTTTTTTTCTGAAATAAGTGTTAAATTAAAAGCGATAAAAATGGATAAATTACTTTTTTCTTGCTAAATTATAGACTTCAATTAATTGATGAAGCATAACCCTTTTAAACATTGCAACTTCAAAAAAATAACAAATGTTTTCGAGAAAAAAACTGTGCGACACATTTTTAACAAACTATTTTTCTTACACCGAAAAATCAAGAATTGTTAATTGAATTTTGTTTAATGCACAGTATACAAGAATGATGCAATGCACTACTACGCATTATCTATCATCAATAAATACTTAAAACTTACATTGAAAATTGTGTATGTAAGCAGCAATAAAGATGAACATAATTTGGTAAATGTGTGGAAGAAACTCTTGCTCGAAGTTCAGTTGGATAAATCATTTCAGAGAAATTTAAATTTGGCATAAAACCTTTTAATGATGCAATCCTGAATATCAGCATATATTTAAGGGAATACAAGGTTTCCATGTAGTGTTTTGAGGCAGCAATGGCATTCCCAGGTAATCGGGGATCTGCTGATAAATCAATTCCCGATGATGAAGACGTTGAAGTTGTCATTGAATTAAATCGAGTTCCACGAATTAATGCTACAACAGAATCAAGCGTTCGATTGAGCCATATAATTGCATGATCATTTGATCGAATTCCTCCTGTTAACGCGATAGAAGATTCATTTAAAACTGTATGACAAAATGAACGAAAATCATCAGGTTGTCGAAATTGTAGGGCAATTGCTTTTGATGGAAATGAAAGAAATACAATTCGATGGGGCTCATTTGCAGATAACGAAATTTCAAACTAAAAATTCAAAAATTGGTTACGGTAATTTTCTATTGCTTTGTATTGTTATAAATTTTAAGAATTACTTACAGCACTTGTTGCCAAGAGTTGATGATCATCTTTATCAAAAATTTGTATGGAATCTGGTGCTCGAAATATTACCGTACAACTACTAAATCTGAGTGATTCATTTTCAACAATATGACCATGCCGGGCATTCATTAATGGCGCCATTTCGCACCGAAATGTTTGTGAGGGCTCAGAGCTCATTGGAATTCCGCTTGTAGATGCAACCGCGCAGAAATGATCCACATCATTTCGGGAAACTACATTCAAAGCAAAAATTCCGTTCTCTGCTTTCCAATAAACAAATCTATCAGAATATCTCTTAATTTCTGAATCTAAAAAAGATTTTTTTGTTTTTTAAATTTGTGCAAAATTTTGTAAGGAAATGTAATTATTTAACACTTTCTTCTTGCTTTAAAAATTTGCAAAAGAAAAAATAAGTTAATTTTGTTTTTGCTTCTACTTTTAGGGTTTCAAAATTTGATTACTTAAAAAGATTTAACGCATCAAAAGCTCTTTGATTTCCGAAAATACGAAACAAAGCACTTCCACAAACTCTTTCATCTTAAAACTTGTGATAGATTTTTTTTTGATTTTTTCACCTGCGCAAATTGAAGTCTTTGAGGATATATATTATTATTGAGGCGACTTTCAAGTGGATACTTACAACATTATATTTGCCTTTCACACCTCTCACATTGTTGAAAACTTTTTCAAAAATAATAAAACTTTGATGACTAATTTCTTTTTTTTTTGTGATCGGCAGACGCCAAAGTTTTATGTATATCGTAATTACCTCCCTTTTCTTCTTTGTTCACCCCTTTTCATTCAATTCATTCATCAAACATAATAAAAACAAAGCCTTCCGTAAAATTACAACAAAAATAATAATGCTTTTTTCACTCCTTTTTTTATTATCGGACTTTTCTTTTCTTGTGCTACACTTCCGATTAATTATGTGTGTATAAAAAAGAAAAGAAAGGGGGATTGTAGAAAATGAATAAATCATTGAAAAACATTGCAGAAGGCTTTGGAAGGAAACAAAATAGTGCCAAAAGAATTCATGCGCAGATTTTTTTACGATGAATGAATTTTCAATGCCCTTTTTTGTTTAGCAGGCCCCGAAGGAAATATAAAAAATTTCTTTTTTAAAAATTGAGTGTTTTATTGGGAGCCGTTAAATTTGAATATTAAAAGAGCAGCAGCATTTTTTATTCTGATGCTAATGTATTTTAAATAGGCCATTAAAATTATGCAAAAAAAATTAAAAAGATGTCTGCATACATCTCTGGAAAGAAAATTGGTGAAACAATAAAAATACAGTATACTTCAAATGGTACACTCATTTTGAAATGAGTATAAAAAAGAAACTGAAGAGCAGGTTTAGAAAGAATAAAAGCATAAACAAACCTCGATGAATAGGCATTTGAAACACATTTTGTTGTCGCAAATTCGCAGCAGATAATTCTGCGATAGTTTCATTATTTCCAATTTTTCGATTTACAGTCACTGACAAAACTGATGGATGAACTTTTACCCATTCTGATCTATCATCACTTAAACGAAATATTTCTGCTGCAAATCTATAATGAAATTGTTTTTTTGTTTGGTCTTTTTGACTATTAAGTAATCTTCAAACCTATATGAAATAGGCCCGGTAAGCAGGGTTGTAGCATTGAGACAGTTACCGTGTTGGCATCCACCACATGACAAACTGCCACCCATCTTCTTCAAATAAAAAAATTGAATAAGAAAAAAATCTAGCAAGCAAAAAACGGAATGTAAAAAACACAAGTTTGTAAAATTATTGAGTCACAAATCAACGAAAACAGACCGCAAAGTGGCCCCTAAAGGCAATCGTCATAAATTCGGCCACTCGTCGAGCAAGCAAAAAATAAAAGAAAAAAGCGGAAACAAGCCCTTCAAAAGAAAAGGAAGGAAGCTTCAGAAGTAACCTAAAAAGAAAGAAGGATTCGGCATTTTTGTGCCTTTTGTTTTTAAAGCTTTCCCTTGAGGGGTAGCGGTCAACAATAAACGTTGTCGTCGAAGGTTGTTGGGAGTAAAAAACTCTAAGAACAATTTTCACGTTTTTTTGGGGCTTTGTTTCACAAAAAAACATACTTTATTTAAAAAGTAATCGAGAAATAAAAAAAAGTGAAAAGTGGATTTTTGAAGGTGGTAGGCGGCGCAATACTACTAGGCCAGGATATGTTTCCTTCTCACTCTTCACCACTACGGCAGCCGATAAAAGAATTTGCGCATCATTTTTCCGTCATTAACAATGCATGCAGCAGGAGCAATTGCAAGGAATGAACACAAGCAAATAGAAAACAAAGAAAGAGGGAAAGTCAATTGTCTTCGCTTTTTATAAAGACGTAAATCAAGTCTCCTCTGTTTGAAGCCAAAAGAGAAATGCCTTTCCTGAAAAAATAAAAATATCTCTCTTCATTTATTTATTCATTACTGATGAAGCTCAAGAAAGAAAATAAGGAAAACGAAGCTGGAAGCAAAAATGGAAGAATAAGAAGTCACTTGTGTGAAAGGTTCGCTCCGTTTAAAGGCATCCATCAAGTTTCATCCCCACTGTTTTTCAGAAGAAAAAAGCTGTTGCATTCTCCCAACACCAAAAAAATATGTGTGTGGTTGGTTTTCTTTAACCATCACCTCCCGGGAGATTCCAAAACAAAAATATGCAAAACAGAAAAAAATGTCGCATCAAATCAGCCTTCCTTCTTTCTTTAAAAGAAGAATGCTTCGTTTTCGTTTATCACTTTTAGATAGAATTTTTTTTCTGGAAGGCGTTTGATGGTGGTCAAATATCCCCTCTCTTTTTTCATTATATAAATTCTCACTTTGAGACTTTTAAGCAGATGGCAAAAATAGAAGAAAATTTAACTTAAGAACGACCCTCTCTCCTTCTTCTTCAAGATTGAGAGGAAAGAAGGAATATGCAATATTAGAATAATGATTCCGCCGTAGTTGTAATTGGCACTCATCAATAAGGAGGCATCTCTCCTCCGATGATACCAAAAAAAGCATAAAAGCAATTGGACACTCTCGACCTTCTTCATTGACGACGAAAAACATATAAATATAAATTTTTTAGTTTAGTTTCAACGCCTCAAGGCCCAGGAAAGGGAGAGTGTTACATGCTTGTTTTTCCTGTATCCATTCGTGGTCGAAAAAAATGTTGTGTTCCAATTAGAATTTCATGCTGCAAAAGGAACGCATCCGTCCGGAAAATATAAAATGGAAGTGCCAAAAAAATGAATTTTTATTTTTTAATCCAAATAAGTGGGACACAAAATACCGTCAATTCTTTTACCACTGTTTCCTAAGAAATACCTTTAAAAAACAATAATAATCAAAAATAATAAGTTTAAAATCAGAGAAGAAACTGTTTCATTTTGTTCAAAAGCTGCCTTGTTTTTGCATACACATAATGGAGGAAAAACAAAACCGAAAAGTGACAAGAGTCTTCTATCATCATTTGACTGACCTCCAACAACAATTTTTTGCTTTAAATATTTTCTTGTCAAAGAAAAAATGCAATAATATTAGTTATTTTTTGGCCAAAAAAACCGGCAAAGCCGTTCGTCAAAAATAATTCAACTTATCACACCATTTTTCTTCTTTTCTAACTCTTCTCTCATGCCTAAAAGCAATTATTCAAACATTTTTAAAACTGCCAAACAAAATAATCGTAGTATAAAGATTGAAAATATTGCTTTCGTCATCGATGAATATGGTAATCCCAGTTAAGATTAACACAGCATTATTGGAATAAAAATGCATGGTAAAATTTTAAAAATCAACACTACGATACTGTATTCGTTATTATTGTTATATAATTCGAATGAAACATATCCAGTGCTGGCGGTTTTTCGGTTCGGTTTCGGTTCGGTGCGGTTTTTCGGTAAACCGAACCGGTGAACCGAAGCTTTTCGGTTTCGGTTCGGTTTTCGGTTCATTTCGGTTTAAAAAGTTCTATTTTTTATTGATTGGACTGACAAATTTGTAGCAAAATTATTTTTAATGACATTTTAGTTAAAAATAAGTGGCTAAAATGCTTTTTCTGAGCACAAAAACAAAAATTTACTTTTAAAAAAAACTCGGTTTTTTTCGGTTCGGTTCACCGAAACCGAAAACCGAAAAAATTCGGTAAACCGCCAGCACTGAACATATCTAATAACAATAAATGCTACCATAACAACTAAAGAAGAAATAAAAATGTTTTATGATATTTGGTTACTGTAACGCGTAAGAAAAATAGTGAATAGGAAAACATATTTTATTATAAATAAAATAGAAATGTCACAACCGAAATAAGAAACGGTTGGGATAACAAAACAAAATAACAATATAAAAAATAGCCATATTTTGGATTCAGCATCAAATTATAAAAAAGAAAAAATCAAAACAATTGTGAAGAGGTAAATAGATAATAATAAACAAAAACAGCTGAATTGAATCCGAGTGCTGGTTTTCAACATCTTTAACAGAACTTCCAACGATTACCTAAAAAAGGGTTTAAGTTAGATAAATTCAGTTCGAAAAACGTATAGTCTGATATTTCTAATTATATACTTTTCAAAAATAGTTAGTCTTTTTGCACACCGTATATTAGAGCACCAACGTATTATCTTTTTACAACACCCTAAAGCTTTTAACATCTATTACTATTTTTGGAAAATTTTATTCTATCGTAACCTCAAAATGAAATATGATAGCGTGCAACATTAGCCAAAATCAAAATCGGTGATTAATAAACAAAACTATCTATGATTAAAAAAGTGATAAACAATATTTTATACTCAAACTTAAGCACCCTTTATAGCAATAAGTAAAATAAACATACCACATTCACGGCAGAAAACCTAAAAATGAAAAATGTTAATAAATAAAAGAAACAAAAAAGACTTACAAATGTAGTCATAGGTTCATCAGCAGACCTTGTTTGAACTTGATTGTAGGTACAGTTGTATTTTAAGCATTTGCCTATAAAAACATAAAAGCTACCGTATAGCCAAGATAGTATATAAATAAAGCTTACCGCATTTAAACATATCTGTTGGTGTACCTTCTTGAACTCCCATTTGATGTTCATTTATTGCTTCTTTGGTAAATGAATCACGTAACTTTTTCATATCAGATGAAGCCATTTCATCAGCAGTCATTTTAGCAAATTTTGAAGGTGAAACACTTCCAAGAATAACATTTTCACGCAAATCTGGGTTCTTTTTATCACGTAAATTAAAGACTCTGCTTCGAACTGTTGAAGTATATTTTTCGCTATCACCATGAAGTTCAAAAATTGCAGCTTCAATTTGAAGGGCGACTTCATCGGGATCCTGTGACCCATCTGGTAAAGTACCAGAAGTCAAAGACTTTGAAATAATTGTGACATTTCGTTCACGGGTCTGAAATAATAGATACGGTAATTTTCATGCGTTCAAAGAAACAAACTTACAGGATCTTCAGGTTTTTTAAAACGAGAAGAAATTTTGATACTTGTAGAAGGTTCTGGAAGCTTCGGTTTATTATTGGTAAGTTGTTCAGTTGGCTTTGGCTTATTATCATTCAATTCGGGCTGTTTTGGTTTATTATTAACATTCATGGTTTCAAGCTTAGGCTTTTTAGCTTCAGCATATTCTGGCGGGGGAGCTGTAGTTGAAGATTTCTTTCGACTTTCACTATCAATTCGAGCTGGCTTTGCAGAGGCAGCAGCTTCAACTTTACTCTTCCAAGTTTTTATAAGTTGTTTTGCTCTTTTAGCCAATTTATCATCAGATGTTTTTTTACGAAAATCATTCAAAATAAGACCAATTCGAGTTTTCTAAAAAATCCCATTAAAGTACCTCAAGCGACAAGTTAAAACTCACAGATAAAACTTCAGCAGATATTTCAGCAACTTCAAGTGCAGCAATAAGTTCTGATGCATTATCCATTGGCTTTTCACCAGAAGACATTTTTTCCAAATCAACAGCAATAGGTAAAATTTCAGTTTCCATCTAAAAAATTAATAATACAAAAACACTACGGTGACATTTACAAAGTAAAAGATAATTTACACACGATTTGAATGAACGTGTTTTTGTAATATTCAGTTTTATACATTTACATTATTACTGTATTAATATTAAATTGTTTATTTTTCCAATATTTTTATACAACAACACATAAATTTATTTAATACAAATTAAATACAAAATAACAAATTATTACATCCTAAGTTTAAAAATGTACAAGGATTTATTATTTATTTTTTATAAAAACTATTTCTTATCCATCAACTTTTACCTGTGGGCTCATCGCTGGTAAATACTTGGAAGAAATTTGTAATTTCGCAGCCTTGTATTGCACGAATCTGAAAAAATCTAAGAAAAAACAAAGTTCGTCGTTATACAACGACACCACTGACCCCTTGGCAATAACAAACATTTTGCCACTTCGTAAAATTTAAAAATGCTGATACGGTAGTTTTAAGAACTTTATAAAAAATAATTTATCAAAAATTTTTACTAAAAAATATTCAACATACAAAACTTTCTAACAAGAAAATATATACCCTACACATATAAATTATAAATGTTTAGAATGAAATTTAAAATGTTCACCCATAAAAGTTGCAATATAAAAATACCCATGATCATAGCCTTCCCGTTTCTGATAATCCACTTTAATTTTGGGGTTTTGAACTTCACATAAATTTTCTGGTAATAATTGTTTTTCATGATAAAATTTATCAGCTGTTCCTTGATCAATAAGAATTTCTCGTTCGGGTCCATTGTAGCTTTTAGCAACTTCTGTAGCATCATATTCCTTCCATTTTGATTGATCATCTCCAAAATAACCAGTAAAAGCTTTTTGTCCCCATTGACAATTCATTGGATTACAAATTGGTGCAAAGGCGCTAATAGAACGAAAGATTTCTGGATTCTTAAGACCAATTGAAAGAGCTCCTAAAAATTTTATCATAAAATTTATTGTTGAATAATAAAAAAACAAGCGAACCATGGCCCCCCATACTGTGTCCAAAAATTCCTATTCGTTTTTGATCAACAGGTAATTTAGAAAAGACGACTTCAGTCAATTCTTTAACTATATACGAATACATTCGATAATTTTCTGCCCATTTTGTTACCGTAGCATCAAGATAAAATCCAGCACCAGTTCCAAAATCATAGCTATCATCATCACCTTCAATTTTAACACCCCTTGGACTTGTATCAGGATTAATTACAATACATTTATGTTCTGCAGCATAACGTTGAAAGCCACTTTTTTCAACAAAATTTGCTTCAGTACACGTTAAACCTAAAGTAAATGATCTGCTATGTCAAAATAAAGATAAATGTAAAAACTTACCAGATAAATAAAAAAGTGCAGGTAATTTTTGATTTTGATCATTTTCTGGAAGAAACACACCAATTTTTGTATTTGATTTTAGTTCGTTACTAAAAATAACATTTGTTTAATCAATAATCAACAGTGCTACACTAAAATATTTTTTGTTACTTAAAATAAAAGAAAAACAAACCTATAAAATTCATAGACTTTTTGAAAGCCACCAAAACATTTGGCAGATGAAACTTCTTTTAATTCAATGGCAGCCATGGAATGAAAAATTCGTTGAATAACAACTTTTAGTTCAGATGAAACGATGATGATGGCAACAAAAAAAAGAGAGAAAAGGACAGAGTTTCAAATTGTATGTGTGAAAAAAGGACACTAAAAATGGAAAGTTGAGAAGACAACAAAAAGAATTTTTACTCTCCTTTTTCGTTCGTTCTTTTTTTTGATAAACGCTATCAAAAATTTAAGTTTAGCGCGCTTCAGGGAATAACGTCGTGTTGAGATAAAAGGAAAACGTGAGCAGCCGCAGCGGCAACACCACCCGGCTTGTTGCTATTTTTGCTGCGGCTCCTTTACTGATTCATACAAAATAAATTACTTTTATATATACTTTTTTTGCATCAAGTATATTTTTAAAAAAAACTTATTCTTTATTTTTTAAAATTGTATTTATTGTCGAATCTGGATTTTATAGAGATATTGCAAATTTATATTTTATAGATTTCAAGCGGCATTTTTCTTTGGCAATAAAGCCAAAAACACAGCAACCATTATTAACCGTCCAACAAAATGTCTGGCAGTCATCAATCATCCACCCCAAGGAAATTTAGTGAAAAAATAGCTATGATGCTACGAAAGCAGAATGAAGATCAGCAATCATTTCAGAATGTTATGTCAGATGTACAAACAATTACAAAAAAACCTTCAATGTCCCCCGGAAGTTCAGATGGTTCACCTGTTGATGGACCACCACGTGATATGGGAAATATGGGAATGCACTATAATATGCAGCCCACACTTGGAGTAGTACCTCCCTATCCAATGACCTCAACAGGATGGAATAGACCCGGTGGCTCATTACCCAATGTACATCAGATGGCACAAAACCCTGCTGCTGATGCATACGGTAATTGGGGATATTGGCCTGGTCAACCCATCCAGCAGAATCATGCACAACAAAGTCAAAGCTATGCACAATCACATAGAACTCGATCACCCGGTGCTCAACATTACCATCCCTATCGTAAATCAAATGAAAGAATACCTCAGAATGATAATCCGGCTAATTTACATTTGCAGCCTCCCGATAATTCATGGTCCAAGTAAGTTTCAACTAATATCCCGCTTCAAAAAATTTACATAAAAATCTTTTTAAAGAGCAAGAAGTGATCCCACAATTCATATGAATGCAGTAAATCCAAATTATTATTACAATGGACAACAATGGTCTCCTGATATGTTAATAAATGGAGGTCAACAACACCAGCAGCAACAACAACATCAAAATATGTATCAGCAACAACAACAGCCCCAACAGCAGCAACAACAAACACAACATCCTGTAATGCCTCCACCTGCACATATGGGATATCCCCAACCACAACAATATTCTCAATCAATGTATTCTGATGCGTCGCAACAACAACAACAACAAATGCAACAACCAATAAATGATATGGTAATTGGTTCACTGCCTTCTAATCCAACATATATGATGCAACATACTCCTTCTTCTTCGTCTGCAGCTCCAAGCCCCCCATGCCAAGGTGGGCCGATGTCTGCCGGACCATTTACAGCTCAACAACAGCAACAACTTTCAACGCCTGCTCTTGCCACAGAACAATCACAATCAGGTAAATTATAAACAAGCATTGAACTTAAGTTCATATTTTCATAATTTCAGCTCCAACAAGTCCTCAAGTAAATTATGAACATAATAATCGCCGACAACAATGGCCTCCAACAAGACATTACTCTGCATCCCCGGATACGATGGAAATACCCAATATTGTATGTTAATAACAATAAACATACGAACGTTGTCGATAAATAAATTTTTTAGGTTCTAACAGATCCAGATGGAACTTTTGATAACTGCTTTCAAGGTTTGCATCTTAATTCAGATGACATGCGGCAACTTATGAATGATCAACACCAGCTCGATTCAGCATGTGAAAATCAATTGCTTAATTAATTTCATTTCATCATCACATCTCATACAAATGTTGCATGCATTCGATCGACTTTTTTTATTTTTAAAAATATATATGTAATTCCTCCTCAGGGTATACACTAGTTTATTAAAAAAATATCCAAATTAGTTATCTTCTTATTTTACTTTATGCTACTCTCTTTTATTTTCGCTTATAATGGTCACAAATTCGGCCAAAAAATATATAATTAAAAACAAATGTTGCCTCTTGCGATTCTCGATTTTGATCAAAAAAAGCTATGTATCCTTTTTTCTTATATCTCTGTTCTAATATCATCATTATCTCTATTACCTTTATAAATTTTTCGAAACCTTTCACGATTCGACATTTATATTATTATTAATCGTTCCTTCAAATCTAAAATGGTCTTCAGTTTTTTCTTTTGTATTTTCTTTTTTTCTCCATCATCTCTTATTATTCTTTTCTTCTTTGTATTTATCAAGGCCAATACTTCTTCCTCCTCCTCATTTTCATTATTAATAACATTAATAGCAACTATTTTTCGCGCCATGTACAGATTTTGTTTTCCACAATGTAATAACCTTCTTTTAATTGTTTATTTTTATTTTAAAAAAATTTAATATCACAAATTTTATTGTTATAGTATTATTATTATTATAAAGAGATGAAAGTATGCTTGCTGTTTTCAAAAAACACATTTATTTATGGGAAAAGAGACGAATAGTATTAAAAGTCGATCTGTTTTAAAATGCATGAAAAATTATTATTTTGCAACAACAAAAATTATTCATATGAAAAATTGATTGGTTTCATTTTTTTAAAGAGCTTTTTCATCTTTCTATTTTAAGCTTTTCTTCTTCCTTCTTCTTCTATAACATCCTGAATGAAGAAAAAAGAAGATTGAAAGGCTTAATTTTTTCTTTAAAAAAGAAGATGGAAGAAGAAGAATGTGTTGCTGGCTTATTTTTAAACTACAACATTCGTTCGTTCACCTGTCGCTTGCTTGCTGCTTTCGACCTTCTATTTCCTTTTGGCAATCAAAGCTTCTTAGAAAAAAAGCTTTAAAGTAATAATAATAATACGATAATGAAATGAAATGTATGGCAAAAATAGAGAAAGAAAGAAATAAATCTGAAAAAATATAAATAACTTTTTCTTCGCTTTAGAAAGTTTTAAAAGCGCTGTTTTTGAATGTTAAAAAGTTATGCACTGAATTTTTTAGGTAAAAAAGGTTATAAGAATTAAATTTAAGCATCAGAAAGAAAAGTGTGAAAAAGGTTAAAACTGAAAATGCATTAAATATGGGGAATAAATTGTTTGATATTGTTAAATTGTGTAATTGTATTACGGTAGAATTCAAAATTTGTAAAACACATAGAAATAAATTAGCAGCCGGTACAAAATTCTTAACACGATATTAAACAATGAAAAAATTTGCTTTGTTGAATACCTGAGCTTAACGTCTTTAAATTCATGGATAACAATTTAATTTAGATTTACATCTTTTAAAATTAATTAATAGCTGTTTATGTTCTCCGGTCTTTATCAGTTTTCTTAAATCTGTGTTAAGCTTTTGATCATTTGCGCTTCAGTGTTTTCCGCCTTTAAATGAGAGCTTTTTCAAAGGTTTAATTTTTTGCTTTCCTCTTTCTTAATTTACGAGAAATTTTACCTTAGATGGATGATTAAATTGTCAAAATGAAATTTGACAGTTGCATTTTTAAAAAACTTTTCGAAATTAAAAAATTAAACTTTTAATGTATTGTACGTGATTTTACAGTAATGAGAGTAAAAGGACTATTTTACTTCTTCTAATTTATTGTTTACAATAAGATTTAATAAAAGTGTTTTTAGGAATGCTACTACTGTAATGCTTTTACCGCGACTTTGTTTAATTTCGACTGCATTTATTACGGCATTATTAATATTTCAAAAAGGTTTTTTACTTAAACGTCAAGTTCTACCAAATAAAAGTCAATGTAATGATGTAATTGCAACACCAAATTGTTGGTCAACACCATCATATAATAAAACGATATGGCTTATAATAGATGCTCTTCGACATGATTTTATTGCACCAGTTGATTCAACAAAAGTACCATATAATGAAAAATATTTCCGTGGACAAATGCCTGTTGTCTCAAGGCTGCTGGAAAATGAAGAATCAAAAGCTCGATTATTTCGTTTTATTGCAGATGCTCCAACAACAACTTTGCAAAGGTTGAAGGCTTTAACAACTGGAACATTGCCAACATTCATTGAAGCAGGTGATAATTTTGGTGGAACTGAAATTCTTGAAGACAATGTTATTGATCAAATAAAAGGCTCTGGTAAGAATATTACATTTCTGGGTGATGATACTTGGACTTCGCTATATCGTGGAAGATTCAGTCGTGAATATGCAGTACCATCTTTTGATATAAAAGATCTTCATACTGTAGATAATGAAATAATTTCAAAAATTTATGATGAAGTTGCTCGTAATGATTGGTCACTTTTAATTGCACATTGCCTTGGAGTTGATCATTGTGGACATCGATATGGTCCAGATCATCCAGAAATGGCAAAAAAGCTTCAACAAATGGATTTGCTAATTGGAAATTTAATTAAACAGATCTCTGATGATACTTTGCTAATTGTTATGGGAGATCATGGAATGACTTCTACAGGTGATCATGGTGGTGATTCATCAATGGAAATTGAAGCAGCGTTATTTGTTTATTCAAAAAGAGATTTACCTTTATCTAACAACGGTGAAGATACTGTAGCTCAGATCGATTTTGTTCCAACTTTATCTCTGCTACTTGATATTCCAATTCCGTTCTCAAATCTTGGCTCTATTATTTCATCTCTAATTCCAGCAGAAAGATTAAACCATTTTTTAAAAATTAATTGTTTGCAAATTATTCGATTTGCACAGACTTATATTCAACGCGAGCCATCTGTTACTGCTCAACTTGATTGGGTTCTTCGTGAATTTGATGCCGAAAGTAATAGAAAAGATGATTCAAATCAACTAAAATTTGCAATTCATCGAATTCAACAAGTTCTTCGAGAAATTTGGACAAGCTTTGATATTGAAATTGCACGACAGGGTATGTTTTTACGATGATCGTAAATTCTAATCGAATAACATTTATCTATTTGTTTTTTATTACACTTTCCATAATCTAATTCGTAATTTTAGGTTTAATTGCACTTTTTGAAGCAATAGTTTTTACTTTGGTACATGTCACTGCTCAAGTTGCAAATGTTCAAGGTGATTTTTATGGAAGTCTTTCACCTGCAATTTGGCTCTTTCGTTCTGGAGTTTTTCTTCTTCAACTTTCACTTCTTATTGCTGGTAGTGGTGGCGGGGATGGATTGATCATTCCACTTTTAAATGTTTCATTAATTCTTTCACTTGGATATCATCTGATCGTATTTTTCATTCAACTACTTTCACTTCGATTTCAATGGAAACCTATTATTCCATTTATTCTTGCTCTTGGACATTCGCTATCTTTTCTTTCAAATAGTTTTATCGTTTATGAACCATCTGTTATTCGATTCTGCCTTCAAACAATTATTTTTGTAGCGTTTTGGGAATTTTGCAAAAAAAACAAGTAAGATTTTTTGATTAAAAATTTGCAAGTTACAGTATTTTGTTGCTTTATTTTAGGAATCCAAAGAAATCAATTTCACAAATATTTTGGAGTAATAAATTTATAATACTTTCATTTCTTTCTGTAGCTGCTGCAATTCGATTTGGAGCATTCTTTGAACGATGCCGCGAAGAACAAGTTGACTGTACTCAAACTGCATTTGTTTCAACACTTTCTTCGCTTCCACTTGATTCAACAAAAGTAGCAAGAATTGTATTTGGAATTATATCTTTAATTGGTCTTAATTTATGGCTTCGTCAAAAAACTTTACTTTTTGCTCAAAAATCTCCGTCCCTTCGAATTATCTCTGCTTTATCATGGCCAACAATTTTATGTATTTCTCTTCATTGGATGTGTGAATTTTTATCTGCAAATTTGGATAATTTTAGTCTTCGAACTGCTCAAATTGTTTATGGCTATTTTATTTTGGTTACTATCTTTTCTATTTTCTGTCTTTCAAGGCCTGAATTCTTTCAAGTTTTATTTCATTCTGGTACTTTGGTAATTTCTATGATTCTTGGAGATGGATTAACTCCAAATCTTTTTGCTTTAATTTATATCAATGAATTTTCACATTTTATTTTTAATGGTAAGCTTTTGTTATGCACTATGTACCATCAGCTGTTACTGTACTATGAATTATTTTAATTTACTGTATTATTAGATGTAATTTTGCGATCGTTTTTTTCATCGCTATTAATTTCACACGGGTTTTTCTCACTTGCTCATACATCAACTCTCGCTCAAATTCCTTGGCAAGCTGCCTTCATTGGAATACCGGGTAATTTTCCATATCAAGCAATTCCTGGTTCTCTAGTTTTTATTCATCTTTTTGCTTCAACCATAGTTCTTCAATTACATGATTTTTCTTTGAATAGAATCTCAACCCCTTCAGTTATTACTTTAATTGCATTTTCGAGTTTTAAAGTAAGTTCCATTCACTTTTTTCGTTGAAGAGAAGAAAAAACTCACGTATCTTTTTAAAAATCATTGAAAATTTGTGTTATTTTTAGGCTACTTTTGTTTCATTGGCAGCATTTATCCATCGTCGTCACTTGATGCTCTTCAAAGTTTTTGCACCAAAGTTTATTTTTGAAGGTATTGGATTCATTGTTCTTTGTTGTATTCTTTTTATGTTTTCTTTGCTTAAATCTTTAAAGCGTGGTGAAAGATGAGAATAAAATAAAGAAAAAAAACTAATGGAAGGCAGTGTGACGTAATTAAAGCAGAGATATACGGTAGATCCTTGCAAATTTAAAAAAAAAGTTTAAACTACAAATTGGTCAAATTAAAACACACGACAAAATGTTGCAATTTGAGAAAAAAGTTGCAGCACTGAAAAAACGTTGTGTAAACAAATTAATAACATCGAGCTTTTCCAAAAAAGTTAAGCTTGTCCCTGATATTTTTTCGAAAGTTATAAATCATATCTATTAGTATCAATTACGATGTGAACTATCAATTTAAAACAATTTTCTTTCATTAAACTAGTGGATCGTTGTGGTTGGGGGAAAATAAAATTCATGGAAAGTCGTGGAAAATTGTGCTAAATTTTTCACGACTTTCCAGGATATTTTACGGTTTTTCACAATTTTCCACGAATTTTTTGAACTGTTTTCCCATTTTTTTTGTCATTTTCGGGGTTGTTTGAGTTCTAGATGAGGTCAAGGGATATATAGGGGTTCAAAAGTGATATAGATATGTTCCTCAAACGACAAAAAAAAACTGAGCCGATCGAATTTGTGACGAAACAAAGTTGTTACCGTATCATTTTTTTTTCACACACATATGCAAATTTTGCTTTCATTTTTTAAGTATGATAAACACATCTCAAAAAAAAAGAATTAAGAATTATTATTTCTTTTGCATTGAAGTCAGCAACAACTCTCATCATTAGGAGAAGAAAAATGTCATCATCAAAGCCATTTCGGCCACCAAGTCGTGGATCGGCAGAAGCTGCAGCAAGTTTATCAAGTGTTACAACAGCAGTTGCACCAAATTTTCGTCATTCTTCCCCATTTGCTGATACATCTGAACCTAATTCATATTCTGAAGTCTCTGTTCGAAGTGATTGTGATCGAGTATGTTTCTTTTATTGTGTAATGTCAAAGTTCTTTGTTTGTTTTCTTTAACAATTTGTTGTTGTATTTTGCAAAAAAAGAAGACGAAAAAACATACTTTTTTTGCAAAGCCTATGAAAAATTCTTTTTTCTTTAAAAATACTCTTGCAAAATAAAAGCGAAAAAACAAGATTTTTGAGATAGTTTATTTTTAGCTTTATTTTTTCAGACACAACTTTTTTTAGGTCAATTTTCATAATACATCATTGGCATCATTAGATACATCAAAAAATATAACAACATACCGTATAGCAGAATTGGAAAAGAAAAGAAGTGAAGGGCCACTTTTTGATATAGGACTTCCAGATTTTGTAGATTTTCGTGAAGAGTCAATTCAGTTTTATCCTAATGTTCTTGGTTCAACAATTGTTTGGCATAAAACTTCTGATGTTTGTGAAGTAATATTTATTATTAGTTTATTATGATTATGAAGATGAACGGTTTTTAGGTAATGATACATGGCCGTCAACCGTCATTTGAAAAGCATGCTGACCGAGTTGTACCTAATCCATGGAGACGTTTTGGAACTTTAACAAAGTTAATGATTACTGGAGGATGGGCAAATAAAAGAAAAAAGAGTATTTGTTATGAAGTTAAGGTATGTATTTAATTGGGATTAATGTAAGTTTAAATAATAATTTTTATAGCCAGGTACACCATTACCACATGCACCAAATGCTCCACAAATGGTAAGCTATATCTTGCTACATTACATATTATCTACCATATGTTTTAGATGTTACATCGCGATCCAAAACGACCAATTTCATTTCAATATCCTTCAAAAAATGTTCCAACTGAAATATGTGCACAAAATTTAGCTTCACAAGTGGCATTAAGAGTTGAAAAATCCTGGATCAATAAGCCATGGTTAAATTCAAAACGTTTACATTTTATTGATCCTGCTTCACCATATCATCATCCAAAGCCTCAAAATTCATCAAAGCATCATGTCGTTCAAACTTGTCCAACGCATACTCGATCAAATTTGTCTTCAGTAGGATCAATCTCTGGTGATTCTGATTGTTCAACAGCTGTAACTGGACGATTTTCAAATGTTAGCATTTCATCAACTTCAACTGCAACTCCAAATGTCCGAAAATCAAAGAAATGAATCAATAATGAAAATATTAATGCGTATATCTGTGTAATTATGTGTGTATAAAAAAGAACTGATTTGTGTTATAATAAAAATATATTTTATTTTAAAACATTTGTGAAAAATATATATAGATACATTTGCCCGAATTCAGTAAATTTGCTACAAATAAAAAATTTTGTGTTTTTTATAAAAAAATAAGTTAAACTTTAAAAACAAAAAAGCTCGCAATTTTTATGGTAGATTTAATGTGTTGTAGGTGTTTTTGAAATATATTACCATAAGAACAGGACGATGAGAATGGCAAGAATCAATGACCTCAAAGATTTTTGTTTGTGCTTTTGAGTAGGAACTAGAAGATTGTTGAAAGCCAAGAAGTAAATAATCTTGTTATTGTTTTTTTTGATTCTTTCATGATGTTGTTGCTTGTTTTTGTACACAAAAAAATAGTACTCGTAGATTTTTGTTATAAATTCCATTTTGTATTTTGTAATGAACAATGATAACATAGTAATAGCAAGTAAACCCGTGAGGATAATAGAAAAACATAATATACAATATTTAATCTTCGAGACCATCTTCAAAATCTGATTCGTATCCAAGTGATGCCAAGGGGATAGGACGAACTAAATCACCTTTAATTACACGCATTTCTCGTTTTGCAGAACGCGAATATACATGCGGTGATCGCATTGGTTCTGCCATTCTTCCAAGAACCTCCTGGCCAGCTTGTGATTCTTGTGTGTATACAACATCAACATTGGCATATGCACGACGTCGAAGACGTTGCGTTCGACGTTTTGCTTCTTCAATAGCAAAGATTGTAAGTCGTCGCATTTCTAACGTTGAAACATTTGAGCTTTTATGTTGTTGTGTGGAGGATAGCTTTTTAGGGTCAGATTGTTGAAGGGCTTCTGCTGCAGCTGCCTTTGTTGAAGTTCCAATTGAATCACGTCTTACACCATTAATTGTATTATTGTTATTATTATTTTCATTTGATCCAATACTACTTCTTGATGTACTGAGGATACTGTATCGTGAGCTAACCGATGATTTCTTTTCTGGTTTATCACTTTCAAGGGGCTCTTGTCCAATTGAAGAAAAGTTTGGAATTCGATTTGCATTATGAAAAATTCTTAGCACTCGAACTTTGATTGGAAGTTGATATTCAATGAATCGAAAAAGCACAGAAGAATTGTAATGTCGGAACCCAAGTGCCTTGAGGGGAAGAGAATTGAAAAGCTTTTGTACAACTCCATCCGGAACAAATAATTCTCCCAAATGAAATATGAAAGGAGGCAAATCCAAATCATTTATATTTGTCATTTGTTGAAGAGCTTTAAGATACTGTAGTCGCTTAGATTCTTTTCCAAATGTACAACCAATTGAAAATCGTTTTACAGTTGTTGCAAGATGGCTGTCAGCAATTACTTCCAAAGATTTCAAGGGTAAAGTCATTCCAGTTATTTGAAAATTTTCAATCGGAGCTCGAATTCTTAGTGCCAAAGATTTGGAGAATGTTCCCCGACAGGATGCTGCAGAACTTCCAGATGGTGTTGAATCAAGAATCAATAAACTTTGAAGATTTGGTAATGCCAAAAGTGTTCGAATAAATTTTTGACTTTGACTGAAAAATTAAGTCAAAATTAGAAATGAATATTTAAAAAGAGGTGACAGTATCCGGGTTTATAGTTTAAAAACAAACTACATTTTTTATTTTAAGAAAAAAAAGTTTATGTTTGTTAAACTTTTTTATACGTCAATTTTTTTAAAGTTTCTTTTTTAAAATATTTACTTAAGCTTTCTTGTTTTAATAAACTTTGATAAGAAAAAAAGAGTTAGTTTTGAAGTTTCTTTGCAACACAAAAGTGCACAAAGGTAAATATTAAAAAGTTTTTTTTTTAAAAAACTTACTTCTTTTTCTCAAAATATCTTGAACAGTTCCATAATCGAAGAACTTTAATGCTTTGAAATTTTGAAATAATTGCAGAAAATTCAGATGTTAAGCAGGCATCCCAAAGTGTTAACTCTTGTAAATTTGGAAATTTTGTAAGAAAAGATTTTAGGGTTTTTGCAGATGAGCGATCTTGGGTTGTTCGGATACGATAACATCGTCCAGAATAATCCGAAGAAATTTTAACATGAAAGCTTGATTTATTGGCTTTTCCCATTGGGAACTGAAAGGACATTCTGGAAGTAGTTACGGTATCTGCTAAAATGGTGTAAAATTAGAACTATAACTTAAACTAAAAGGGGCATTTACCAAATCCATAATCCTCTGATCGAATTTCAAGAGATGTATCAGGCCATGTTGAAAGGGCTTGATTTGTGTACTGGCATGTTGATTGAAGTTTAAATCTGTCAAGGGGTGGAATGAATGAGCTAATATGTTGAATAACTGATAATGGCAAATCTGTTAAAGTTAAAGGTTTTGTTGGAACATTCATCGCTGCTGATTCTCCAGACAACATTATACTGTAAGTGTTGTTGTTATTGAACTGTTGAACTTAATAAACCATAAATAGAAAATATAAAATATATCTAAAAATTGAATGATGCTGATCAACACACATTCAAAAAAATTAGTTTTAAAAAAAGACAATAGCGCAAAAAAATCAAACATTCGCGAAAAAAATATTAGAAGAGAAGCAATCGGAACGGGAAGAAGCCTTCACTTCTCTCATTATTGAAGTTTAACTAACAAACATATGTAAGCATAGAATTTTTGTTACAAAAAATTATTATTTGTGGATACAATTGAAAAAAAAAGAAATGAAGGGGGGATATAAGAGAGGGGGGACAAGTTTAAAAAAAAGATGTCACAGCAGATTTCGAATGATGGAAGCGCAAACATCATTGCGGGACTTGCTGGAAAAAGAGCAGCATCAGCAGCAGCTTTAACAAAACTGTATTTGCCCAGGATACCTTTTATTTTTTGCTCAAAAATTCTTTTCTTCCTTTCATTTACAATATTTTTATCTGCAAAAGAAGAAAAGCAGCAGCAGCAAAGGAGAGGGGATTGGTTGCAAGATGATCTTACAAAAAAAGCTTTGAATGAAAAGAAAGACTAAAACATAATCAACACCTCTATTTTTGGAGCTTCTTCTAAATTTCTAAGAATCCTTTGAACGACTGACATCTGAAGGATGAATTGTTTTTGGTAAAAAAAGGAGAATAACAATGAAGCATCTGAGTTGCTGCATCTCATATTCTTCACTTCTGTAAAGGAAGAAAGATGATTCATTAATTTGAAGTAAAGAAATCTTCTTCTCTTTATTTATGCGAGTGCTATGAATATGCCTGAATAAAAAATGCCTCTTCTAACATGCGACAGACACATGTGCTCCCATCAGAAAAAAGAAGAAGTGCGTGTGTTCGAGAAACACTGTTTTATTTTATTGCTTAAATGCCATTGGATGTGGCTGCAAAAAAAACATTAGCAGAAAAAAAGTCAAGGGCAAAAATGTAAATGGAAAATGCCGTCCCTCTTTTTTTTATTATTGCAAAAAAGCAATTAGTTAAAAAAGCAACCTTATACAGACGGCAAAAATGTCTAAAACCAAATAAAGCGTAAACAACGAAAAAAATTTATTCAAAAAAATAGAGATCGTATGCCATTCAAGTGCAAAACACATTTTATGGGGTTCTCAAAATTTTGAAATTTCTATAGCGAAAACGAAATGCAAGCATTAAAATGAAGACTTTTAATTGCTGTTGCGGCTGCATTTAAACTTATTTTTAAGCAAACAGAAATTACGTGATTTATTTTTTTATTTGGGTAAAATCTTAAACAAAAATTTTAGGGAACGCCCCAATGAGAACCTATTATTACTGTCTTGAAAATTCTTTGCAAGATTTAATTGCAAAATGTGTTTATTTTTTGAACTCTTGTTCATAAAACAATTTATTTATAAATAACATTTTTGCAAAAAAAAACACTGTATTTTTTCTGCAAAAAAGATTTTGGACATTTTTCGACAAAAGAAACACAAAATTTGCGCAAAGAATCATTGAAATTCTTCTATCTTTTTTTTAAAAAAGCCTCAAGCACTTTGTTTTTGATTTTCGAAAAAAATGTTCAAAGCATTTTTTCGCTCTTAACTTTTTGCAAAAAATTGAAAAAAAATGAAATAAAAAACCTTTTTTCCTCTTTTTTCCCTCAACATTTAATATAAAAAAATCATCAGACTGTGTGACGCTTGCTTCTCTCGCTTGCAAAAAACGAAAGTGAAAAAGAAATCAAACTAAAATACTGCTGCTTGCTTGCCTAATTTTTTAGTTAGCTACCATCAAACTAATCCAAGAAGAAAAAGGGGAGATAAATGGATTTTTTAAAAGTAAAAGTGAAGAAGATCTTTGACTCAGATCACTTTACTTTTTTTAAAAATTGTTTTTGTTATTGAGATTTTGGGGAAAATATAAATGGGAATTCGTCATCACTTTTCTGTGTTACAAAAGAAGCAACTTTTTATAGCATTACTGTAAGAAGTTCTCAGATGATTGAATAATTTTAGAAATAAAGAATGAATCATTGAATGATTTGGAAATTGAATTTTTGAATCAGCAGCTCAAGCGAAAACTTTCTCGAGCAATACACCGATAACAATAATTGCGTAGAATGCATCACCGGAAGAAAGTTCAGAGAAAACTTTCTCTCAAAAAATTAAAATTTAAAAAAAAAATTGGCCCACGTCAATTACGGTACTTAAACGCTTTTTAATCTAACGTAAGCAACCTTTTTTACTTTACAACAATATAGACAAAAAAAACAAGTTTCTTCCTATTCTTCTTGATGAAAGATTGGTTGTTTCAATGTAATGCCATCAAAGAAGAAAGAAGAATATAATCACAAGGAAATAAAAAAATTGCAAAAGACAAGAAAAGAATTTTTTGTGTGCTAGACAGTCAAAAATCACGAGCGAAGAACAACATATGAACAAAAAAAGAAAGAAATGATAAGAGTTTTGGAAAAAGAAATAATACATATTTTTATTTTAATCAAAATGGAACGCGATATACGTTTTCTTATTGTTGATCATTGATCACTTTCTTATGTCCATCCATCTGTTTTGCTTGTTTTTAACATTCTTTCTTTTTTTTGCACTTTTTTTGAAAGAAGCTTTTAAAAAAAGAAACACCAAAAACTTTTTTATATTATTATTTGCGCGTGTTAAAACATTTTGAAACAATTCTTTTTTTGTTGAACTCCGTTTTACAGAAAACAAAGCTTTTGAAAAAAAGGAACATAGAACAGAAAAAAAGAAATAATAGTTCCTGTTTTGTAATTAATTGATAAATTACAAAAAATTAGTGAAAGTAAACAACAAAAAAAGATAGCAGACAAGAGAAAAAAGGAAAGTACTTCCCTGTTTTTAAAATAGAAGCAGAAAAAGGCAGAAGCGATGCAGAAAAAAGAAGAAGGAAGGAAAGAGTGAAACTCCAATTAGAAAATAAAAAAGCAACAGCAGTCACTTTTTATAAGGCATGTTTAAAAATTATACCTTTGAGAATTTATATTTCTTGTTAAACATATTTGTTTGGCTGACTGACTGACTGGTTGACGTATAGTTAGTTAAATGACATAAAAAAGTGCAAATTGCACTTATAACAATAAAAAAACAAAAAAAGAAACAACATAATACTGTCATTGTCTAGAACTACTAAAAATTTTTGGAAATAATATCGAGGACTCTAGTTTTCTTCTCACCAATCTTCCTTCTTTAATATGTTTTTAATGATAATAAAAAAATTTGCAGTTTGAAAACGGTCGCTTTTCATTGTTATCGCAGCAATAAAATTATTGCGTCTTTTGCAGCAGCAGCAAAATAAGAGGAAAGAAGACATTTAAAATATTTAAGTCGTTTTTTTATCAGAAAAAAAAAGTTAAATGACGCAGTTTTGCTTGCTTTATTTTTTCCAAAAGGTTTGCATCCGGTCACCCCCTTAAAAAATCTTTTTTAAACGTTTTTTGAAACTTTCTTTTTGCAACGTTTGAATTTGAAATTTTTACAGAAGAAGAAAGTCAATGGCAACCAATAATAACTAACAATAATAATATTTGACAAAGATTTCTTTTTGTGTTACTGCAAAATTGTTGAAGAACAAAGTTTTTTAACAAAAGAATCTAAGAAAAAAAATAAAAACTATGGAGAGTTTGTTTGTTAAAAGTCACAAAAAAAGGTTGAAAGTCGTCTGAAGTTTCAACAGTTAAAAAAGTAAAGAAGAGAAAAAGAGGAAAGAAATTTGAGGGGAAAGCTGAAGGCTCTTCCTTGAGTTACTTGTCCATATTTGAACGTTTTCATTTACGCGGAAGTAAGAATCGCACTTCAAAAAATTCTTTTTTGCAGCATAAGAGTCCTTTTTTGTGGAAAAAAGGAAGAATTTTGGTGTTTTTTTGTGGGGAAAAAGAATATGATGGTATGGAGGAACAAGAGCCTTCTGGAGTGCAATAACAATAAAAAGAAATTTGCATTGCAAAAGAGAAAAGAAAAACTCTTTAACAAATACTTTGGAAATTTGAGACACTTTCTTCTTCTTCCTCCATCATCAACATCATCAACATCAACAAAAGCATGAGCATCACACTGTAAAAGGCAAGCAGTCACAGAAGTCACACATACGTGAAAATGAAGACTATTTTTTGAAGAAATGGAAGGGGGGGGGGGGGGGGGGGGGAATGTCATTTCCTTTTTTCCTTCTACAGTTTTTATCAAAAATAAGGGGGAGTGTTATAAAGCATTCGTGGAAAAATACCTTTTCTACAGTTTTATCAACGAAAAAAATGTCAAAAAAATTCCAGACATTTTTTCAACTTTTAAAGTCCTTAAGGGCATAAACTTTTTCTCTCTTTTTTGCAAAAAAAAAGCGTGTGACGACGACGCTTGAAAGAGCGTAATCGAGTCAAGGCTTTTTATCGAAAAAACAGACAAAGTCAAGTTGGTTGTTGTCTGGGGCTTACTTATTGAACCATCACTTTTTCTTTTTTGGCTATCCATGCTTTTGTACTAAAGACTTCTGGCTGGGCCTGGCTGCTTGATGCTTTTTGGGATGCTGTTATTAGGAGGAAGGATGCTAGGAGTATTTAACAATGGGACAAAAAAATGCTTTTATGGAAAAAAGATGAAACAGAAAAAAACCAGCTGCTGCTTCTAAATAACAAATAGCAACCCCAAAACGCTTTCTTTTTGAATAGAATAATGCATGTTTTCTTTTGCAAAACAGAAAAAAATAAAAGATAAAAGAAATTTTTGCAGAAGCAAAAACGGGAGTGGCATTCTCTTATTTCTTATACCATAAAAATAATAATAGTAATAGTAATTTTACCAAAAAAGCTTTTGTCTTCTTCTGATTTCGAAAAATAAAGAGGAGGAAGGAAGCGATTTTCTTTTTTTCTTCACGTTTTTCGTCTTAGGTAAAAAATCTTCTTTCCTTTCTTTATTATGATAGCAGCAGCTTTTCTCTATATTTTTTCTTGCCGAACATTAAATGATAAAAGAAAGCAGATACAACAAATCGGACAGTGCAAAAATATATTTTTTTGAAGAAAAATACATAAACAATAAAAGCCCTTCTAAATTACTGCCTGATTATTTTTATAAACCCGGAAGAAAAGAAAGGTAAGTAAAAGTCTTTTTGTGATGGTGAAATAATGTGCAAAAAACAGCCGACAAATTATTTATTATCTCTTTAAGTAATTAATTTTAACATTCTAAAATTTATGACGACAACGAATTAATGGCGCCAAGCACGTGAAACAACAACGCCATAAATTCATGCAAACAATAAGAAAGAATAAAGGCATGCTTCATGGGGTTACGGTAGATTTATGACTTTACTCATAGCTAAAAAGAAGTACATTACCGTATATTTCTTGTGATATTTATAATTTAGCATCAGACATCTATATATTATTTTATGCCGAGATGATTTCTCATTTATGGCATTCATTTTGAAATAATATTTCATGCTTTTTTTTGCCTCCAAAAAAAACAATGCCATAAATCAAAAATATTCTTAGAAGAAAACGACCATAAAAAACTTAGTTATATTTTTCAACCTGTTAAAACCAAGTGTAAGCAGGAAAAAAAACATTCGCATAAATTTTTATCACTCAGACAAATGCCAAGAAGCCACCAACAGAAAAGCGACAAAAAATAAGTGGTTTATTTTGCAGCAACAAAAGTGCATACTTATTTTTTTAAAGTGTTTTTTAGCATTAGAAAAAAATAAAGAAGAACAACTTCTTCTTTTTACGTCTCAAGCATCACCCTTTTTTTGCTTGCTTCCATTTTTTATACCTCAAAAAGCTAGTCATCTGGCTGGCTGCAAACGTCGACGGCATTGCTTTCTCTTTTTTTGCAGCAAAAATTTTTGCATTAAAGCCAGACATTTTTCCTTTTCTTTTTCCATAAAAGGACGCGGTCGGTTTCATTTTTTGCAAGAAAGTATAAAGCAAAAGAAGAAGAAAAAACAACAAAAATAACAAAATTCCGGATTTGGATTGAAAGAAAAATTCTCGTTAGCAGAAGCTTTTTCCAAGTAAAAATAGAAATTCTTTTTTTAGAATGTCAGCGGACTCAAATGCAGCAACCGAAGTAAAAACAACAACAGATGAGAAAAAATACAGAAAAACAACACAACACCAAAAAGTTCAGACAAAACAATCAACAGACTCCACAAAAACAACAAACCCATGTTGAAACTTTCAAAAGGTTTACAAGAACATATAAAACATCTGGAGAACTTTAAAATAAAATATATACAAACTTGTTGGTAGGTAAATTTATATACGGCCGGATTTCTGAGAACAAAGGTCAGATGATTTTTGCTTTTGCTTGCATTTGATTTTTTGATTGCTTGTCCTTCAATTGCTGCTACTTGAAAAAGAAAGAAAAACAAATGTTTGTTTGATTTTTTTAAAGAATATATTTTTGAAGCTTTTTGTCTCCTCTCTATTTTTTTTCATGTTGTTCAATTGTACAGCATACATACTTACTTAATAATATTTTTTTTAAAAAAACAAAATTTAAAACACGGCACTTAAAAAAGAGGGATACTGTAATTTGCCTTGAAAAAGAAGATTGGCCTATTTTAAAAAAAACGGAAATAATCGCTTTAAAAGAAGAAGAAAAACAATTGTTAAACATTTTTGCAAAAAAAAACAGACATATTGCTTTTTGCAAAAAATAGAAAACAGCTTTTTTTATCGATAACAGCAGCCAACAATAAACGGCTGCTGGCAACAATCAAGAGTTGATCGCAGCAATGCTGAAAATAGTTCTTTTATATGTGTAAAAGATTGACAAGA
The DNA here is from genome assembly GCA_024447215.1 of Panagrolaimus sp. LJ2400. NCBI lineage: Eukaryota > Metazoa > Nematoda > Chromadorea > Rhabditida > Panagrolaimidae > Panagrolaimus > Panagrolaimus sp. LJ2400. Next base: position 1,016,916 of record JAMRYA010000013.1, read on the forward strand.
ACAAAGTGTTTTTTTTATCAAAGAAAAAATGTGCAAATCTTGCAAGTATAAAATTTGATGGGTCGCTGATATCAGTGTAAAATAGATTGCAGTTTTGCAAGGTACCAAAAAAAGACATAAAAAATTCTTGTGATTTTGCGCAAAAATTGGTGCAGTATCAAAGATGAGAACGACCGAGGGAGAAAAGTACACTTCATCGAAGTAAGAAAGAAATATTTGGAAAGAGAATGATCACTGATTTCTTTTTCCCTGCAGGGGGCTGGCTGCAATTGCAGCTGCAAAAATCAAACACAAAAATTTGATGACGATGAAGGTCGTTGATTTATTTGGTGCATATTTTTTATTCTTAAAATAGCATCATATCTTTTTCTCAATTTTTTTCAGTTCAAAACCTTAACCCGTTTTCTAATTTGATATATAAAAGAAAACATGCACGTTAATTAGGCGAACATCTTTCAATTTTATTTTATTTGGCGTCGTCTAGAAGTTATCATCCTCGTTGTTGTTGCAGCAGCCACAGTCGCCACAAATCAAATCAAAAATAAAGAGAGGAGAAAAAGTAATGACACGCTTTTTTTCATCCAAAAACAGAAACATCAAAAGGAGATATAGAGACACCGCCTTTTTTCTGCAATAAAATTCGTATTTTTCTTGCAAAAATTAGAACAAAACGATTTTGCTTGCATAACAGAAAAAGAACGAAATGGAGGCAAAAGAATTTTTTTGCAAAAAAATTAATGCGATTTTGTTTAAGAATTTATGTCAACAAAATTAGTTAATTTGCACATACAACCCCTCCTCCCAGAGAGAAGATGCTTTTAAAAATATTGTAATAGAAAAGAGATTAGATTTTACGATCTCTGAAGAAAAATATTATTATTATGTAAAGACAATAAATACCACAGCAAACGTACGTCTAAAAAAGGTTTTCTCATGAGAGGAATGTACAGTAGTTGCTGCTGCAAATGATGAAAGAGGAAGAAGAAATAAATTAATACTGGGAAGACTAAAATAAAAATATGAGCAATTTTTGGAAATGAAGATATTGCTCATGTCTTCTTTTTTTTGAAAAAATATTCAAACTACATCCAAGTACAGTATTATTCATTTTGTCTGGCGCTTTTTAAATGAGACAAATGCAAAAAAAGGAGCTAACTTTGAAACTTATTTTTATTATATTTGTCGAGACTGTACCGTAATTATTTTTGTTTCGTTTCTTTTTGAAAATACGTTTAAACTAATTATTTCAAGTTTTTTTGCTGAATTTTATAAGCCTGTTTTACATTTCTACAGTATACTGTTTAAACAATAAAACCCCCACATTCATTTCAATTTGTTTTATCTGATGCCAGAATACCCAGTTAATTTCATGCAAATAAAAAAAACAATAAAACTTAATTTTTTTTGCAAAAAAAGAAGGGTCTTTGCAATTTCCCAAAAAAGCTCTTATCTATCTTTTTTTAAATTTAAACTTTACGCTTTTCCTTTTTACACTTATACTAACTACTTACTTTACCTACTTTTGAACGACGACGACGATGATGACGCCAACCTACGCTTAAATCTGTTTTTTTTTCCAAAGAAAAATATTTCATTCATTTTTTGCTGCTGCAGCTGCAAACTTTGCACATATTTTTTTTGGAAAGAAGAAAACTTAAACCCCTATCAAATTACCCATCATCGTCACCATCACTATCAAAGAAAGCAGTGTCTGTATCTTTGCAGGTAGCATCAACGAAAAAAGTTGTTTAAATTTATCCTTGATTTTTTGCGCAAAACTTAAGTTTTTAAACGACAAAAAAATCTTTAAATATTGTTCAACAATTTGCGGGGTTTTTTCTTTCCATTTTTTGTGAAGTAACAAAATAGTTACAAAACATACAAAAAAAGAGATGTTCAATACTCAAGTATTTCAGAAGATTGTCGATGTCGTAGTTATCGAGAACAACGACGACGACAACGAAAACAGAAAAAAAACTCTTCGTTTTTTTGTTAAATCAAGTTCATTAAAATATTTGAGTGCTTTTTGCGGCGGTAGCAACTCTAGCAGCGCAAAGGTCGAAATAGTTCTTTTTTTTCATCCTCATCTTTTTTTCTAGCCTCTAGAAAATAATAGAATACATGCATTTTGTAAAAATGATTTTTTCTACAAAATTATTCAATTTTCTGAAAATTTATGTCAAGCAAATTTAAACGAGTGAGAGAAAGGGTTGAATGAGGTCTTTTTTGATCAAAAATTGGTTCAAAAAAAAGAGTTACAGTAATCTTCCTTTGAGAAAAAACCACACCCCATTGACCTCTAAAAAATTGCGCTTACTTTTATTATAATTCATTACTTTTAAATAAAGATTTAATCAAACTTTTACCTCTAAAAAACACAGGCAATAAAAAACAACTCAAGACCTATAGTATATCTTTCAGAAGGTCTAGCTATGATTTAGGGCTTCATAAAATATCCAAAAATAAAAATATCTTAACAATAAAATTAGTTTTCGAAATATAATTTACAACATCAACAATATTACAATGTCTCAAAAATATTTAACTACAAAGTTACGGTAAATCACACAAAATACATTTATATTTCAACCTACCGTGTCTTTTTTTTTCAACAAAATCAAAGCTCAGTCATTCATTTCAAAGAAAAAAGAACAGTTCAAAAAACGTTTAAATCTTTTTTTATCTGTGTTAAAAAAGATTTCAATCACGCTTCATATTTTTATGTTATGGTTGTGGTTGTTGTTGCGGAGGAAACCTTTTCAGTTTTTTGAAAAAAAAAGTTTTTTCTCCTCTCTCCTGTCGCAAACACATTTTCATTCATTTTTATTCGACCGAAATTTTCTTTGATGAATGCCCTCAGGGTTGACAACGACGGGTCGCTCACTCATTTTGCTTTCATCTTTTTTTTTCTTTTTCGATATTTATTCTTTTGTTGCAGTCAGTCACTTAGAAAGTAAAAGAATATCTCTCAAAAACTTTTTTTTGCAAAATTTCAAAAAAAATGAGAGAGCAAAACACAAAAACTTTTGAAAATTATTCAAGCTCTTTTTTTGAAGGTTTTATTTTTAGCTTTGAAAAGAAAAATGCCAAAATTTTCAGGCAGCCCGTGTCCACCGGCAAGAGCAAAAGCAGCGAGAAGCAAAGAGGCGATAAAGACAGGGCCAGAAGAAAAAAACACAAAATGTCAGTCAAGCATGTTCCCAAAAAAAACCTCAATCCAATTTTTTTTGGAAAAAGCCCGAAAAAAAGCGTGAAAGAAACCTTTAAAAAAATTGCAAAAAAGGCGCTTTATTTTAGCAATTGCAGAGGCAGCAAAAATAAATGTTTGACAAGAAAAATGGGGTTCAAAGAAAAGCTATTTCAAAAAACGAATATTTAATGACTTTTCTTCTGTTCCTAAAAAATATTTGGGATTGAACGGATGTGTCTCTTGTTTTCGTTACAAAAACTCAATTTCCCGTCGTCAAGATAAAAAAAGGTTGAACTTACCGTAATCACTTTTATATTAGAAGTTATTTGATTAATCGTTTTTTTGATTGTTGCAAAAACGGCCGTTTTGATTAAAGAAATTGTATTACATATTCTAAAAAAAGGTACACGCTTGAATGCTTTCCCCTCTCTCTCGCTTCTAAAAAAAGAGGCCATTAACAAAAAAAAATAAATGTTGGCAAAATTTGTTTTTGCAAAAAATAAAAGTCGTTTAATGTTTTATTTTTTTTAAAACAGAAAAAAAGGTTATTATAAATTTAAGGCTATTTGCACATTGCTAAAAAAGGAAAAAAAGTGCAATAAATTATATCAAAAATACAGCTTTTAAAATAAGAAAAAAAGGGGAGCACCAATTAAGAATGCCAAAAGAAAATATTAGTTTGGCAACCCTGTAGTCACTTAGGCAGTCAGTAATTCAGGCTGGCTGGTCTATCTCTAAATTCATCAAATGTTGTCAAATATGAAAATAAAATATTATTATTTTTAGGCATTTTTTCTGTTTTCGAAATTCTTGTTTAATTTATCATTTCTTGGTAATAATAAATTACTGTCACTTAAATAATCATCTCTCATATTTTTTGCAAAAGAAAACATGGTTAAATTTAACTTCAGTCTTTAATTAAAAGAACATTGTCATAAAATGACTCATATATTTATATGTCTCGAGGCAGATACTGTAGCATTTGAGTAAACAGAAAGGCAGGAGTTAAAAGTTAATTTATTATTTCTTTTTGCAAAAAAGGCAAAAGACTAAAGTTGAGAAATATAATTTATTACAGCCACCACAAGACCGTAATCCACCAAAATTTAAAATACTCATATTTTCTTTAACAACCTCCTCGTTCAAAAACGGATGCTACAGAATGCAAGCAGTAGAGAAATTTTTTGTTTAAAATCTTTCAACTTTTTTCAATGATTTTGTGTGTTTCATTTTTTATGAAGAAAAAAAGGTATTCAGAAGCATTGAAGCGAAAAAATAAAAAAAAGCACAATAAGAAAACAATGGTACTTTTAACACTGAGTTTAGATTTTCTGACGTCTTTTAAAAAGAAAGAAAATCTTTACAAGAAACAGAAAACTCAAAAAGAATTCATTATTTTTTGCATGACGAAAAATAGAAAACATGAGGATATCACCCAAAAAACGGGGATAATAATTTGCCCAAAAAATACATGAAATAATAGAGAATAGAGAGCTTTTAGTTCAAATTGAGTTCTTTTCTTTTGTTAGAAAAGAAATCTCTTGTAAGCTGACATTGTCTTGTAACAAAGAGATTTGTACATTCTTTATTTTTTTCACAAAGCGTCTTATAAGAGCAGACAAGATTGAAAAGTGCATAAAATTATATGATTTTGAACACATTTTTTTAATAATTACTTGTTGCACTTTTTAGAATTATATAACTTTAATACGACATTTCCCGAGCAGTGTTCGAATTTAGTTCTGATGTAAAAAATTGAACGAGATTATAGTATTTTGTTTTTTAATATTTTAGGTAAACATAATAATCTGTTAAAGAAAAATAAGAATGTGAAGGTTAAATCAAAAATGTGACAGAACAAAAAAACAACAAGATTTACAAAAAAAAATGTGGTGAAAACTGAATAACTGTAATCGGATATCCACATTTCATAATTTAAAGAATTACACCAAAAAATTTCATTTGTTTTTGAAATAAATATTTTTTGGTAAAAAAAAAGTACATCCAGTATTTGGATATCTTATTTGTCGTTTGATTGCTACAAGCATCTTTGCATATTTAATAAGCAAATAATCACTCTTTTTTCGAGGTCACATTTTTATCATTTACATTACCGTATGTATTTAGTACTTAAAAGATGACACATTAAATTCTTCTATTTCTTTTTTGGGTACACAGTAATCCTAAGCAAATTTCAAAGTACAACAATATTATTTGGACTTTCTATATTTGTCCCTAAAGAATTATCTCTATTTTTTCCAATTCGACAGAAAAAATTTAAAAATACAAATAAAAGATTACGGTATTGCCATTTTACTTTTGCACAAAATCCTCCTTCAATCATTTCATTTCATTACTTTTTATTCTTACAATAGCTTTTGCAAAAAAAGGGTATTCAAAATATTTTTTGCAGCTGACTTAATCTGTTTTTTAGTAATCATTTTGTACACATTTTTAAGCTGCAGACAAAATTTTTTTTACAAAATGGACAGCTAAAAATAGAAAACATAAAAAACCACTCTTCTGTTTTTCTTTAAAGTTTATTACCCACCAAAAAAATCTCTCAGTTTGACTTTCTATTTTTATTTTTTGCAAATTTTATTTTTTCTGCAGAAGCAGCAGCAGTGAAAAAAGCATCAAAACTAATTTTAGCAGCAAACAACAGAAGCTGCAAAGACACAGCCATCAATTCTGGCTACAGAATATATTTATTTTTTTGTTTTCTTCTCTTTTCTTGGCAAGCAAGCTTTAAAAGTGGAATAATTAAAGCATTCGACAAAGTCGTAAACACATATTTTTCTTTTTAAAAAACAAAACACTAAAATTGTTTTTAAATGTACAAAATGAAAACAAGGGAACATCAATTTTATAAAAAGTTTTTATTTAAGTGAGTTCAAACAATTAAATTCAAAAAAAGCAAGAGATTATTTAAAAAAAGAAAGAAATACACGTTAAAATGGTTTTTAGGAAAATAACAAAAATGTTACTGGATTACTGAGTTACAGTAATCTGTTCTTGTTTGTTGGAAAAAAATATTTACACTTTTGAAATTCCATTTGAGAACAACAAAAAGAAAAATATGTTAATTAATTATATAAGTTTATTGCTCCTGGAAGCCATCCCTTAATTCTTGAAGTTCAAGAATCATTTTATCAAGACCATTTGCCACATCATCAGTTCCAAAGTCATCACCTTGTAAAGTTTTATGAGTTATCGAACTGTGATCACTCATTATTTCATCGAAATCATTTCTACCGTTTCCGCCAAATGAAGGGTCACCACATAAATCTCGAGTAGACGCATATGGTGAATATGCTCCAGACATATTGATACGAGGTTGTGCAGCTGCACGTCCAATTGGAAGTTTTCCAGTACTATTTCCAAGTTGACCGCCACTTTTTTGGGACATGAAATGTTTCGGATTATTCAAAGGTGAACTTCGATTTGATGGTGGTGCAACAACAATCGGTCGCACAATTTGTGCTGTTCTAAGTTCACCATGTGGACCCGCAATTAATGCTGCAGAAGTTGGAATTCCATGTGATGGTGATGAGGATGAGAGAGGCGGTGGAGCGCCACCAAGTTGAGCAAAAGACTTTAATGGATTTCCTTGACCCGCACCTCGAATTGTTCGATATCCGCCACTATCAGTAGGAGGAGGAGTTTGATTTTGAAGGGCTGTTGATGAACCACCATATGATGACGCATGATCAGATGAAAAATCAATTTTCGCAATTGGCTAAAAATATTTCGAGTCAATTAAATTTTTGTTCTGTAGAAGAAGTATTGCTTACTTGTCGATTTGTTCCTGTATAAAGAATTTGTGGAGTTCTTTGTCGACCTTCTAATGATGCGGAAGAATGATGATATGAACGGGAAATTGTTCCATTACCTGAAACATTTGTAAATTAGAAAATAAAATAAAAGATAAAAACGGAAAAACAAAAAATATGGAACAAGTTCATAGAAGAAAAAGACAATATGAAAAAAGACAGGGGACATAAAAGACAATTTTAACATCCGTATTAGTAGTGAAACTAAAGCTGCTGCAATTAAAACATTGAAATTCATTTCCATTCACTCAAACAGATATATTTTTTTGACTTACTATCAGCATCACTAACATACGCACTTGAACCAGTTCCACCATTTCCAGCTGATCCTTCTCGAGCTAGACTTAACCTTTTAATTGGGGATGTTCGCTTCTGTGAAGTATGTGGTTGAAGACCATTTCGAGATGAAGTCCGTGATCCAACAATCGCGGAATCTGAGTCTTCTGCAGCTGAATAAGGCGGTGTACCACAGACATATACAACACGTTTTGTTGGTGTTGTTGCTGTAGGGATGCTAGCGATGGCAGTGGTGGAATGATTTATTGCAGGTGGAAGTGATTGACGATGTAGACGTCGAAGTGATGGCCGTAGTGGTGTATTATCAATCATTAATGAAGATGGAGATGGGTGTGATTGTGTCATTACTGGACTTACTTTAGATGAATTAAAATGGATAATATAATGGGATAGAGAAAAAAGTGAAGGAAAAAACAGAGGGAAATAATAGGAAGAATAAGCAAATGGTGTAAATTCGTATTCAAAGGAAAAACAAACCTTGAACAGTTTGATATCGAGGTGGTGGAGAATCAACAGCAGTATCGTGATGCCTAAAATCCCTGAGCACAGTTCCTTCAAGATCTCCGCCAGGCCGAGCAGCACTTTGTCCATTTACAATCCAAAAATCAGGTGGTTGCTGTTGTCTCCCATTTCCAGATGAATTGGATGAATGTTTTCTACCCGCAATATATCCATCTTTCGTATGAGATCTTGGTGATCGACGATTTTTTGATACACATATAACTAATAAAATAATTAGTAGAATAAAGAGGATACTTATAATTCCAATTACAACATAAATTGTATTTGTCCTAAAATGAACGTTTGAATTACTCTAAATGATGAAAGAAAAACGTACTCCCAAAGTTCATAAAGTTTTGCTAAAATTGGTGAATTATCATTAGATGGACGACGAATATTTGCACGTAAAACGGAATATCCATCAGGTTCGTATTTAACAATAGATGAAAATGGACCGATTCCTTTAACATTTCTTGCTTGAATTTTAAAATAATAAACAGTTTGTGGCACTAAGTTTCGAATTGTCATAGAAAGTTGATCCCCTCGAACAGAATCAACAAGCCATTCCTTGTCATCCTGCTCAGGACGATGTGTATAAAGAACAGAATAATCTGAGATTTCACCATTTGCATATTTTGGTGGTTGCCAATTTAGAGTTACTGTATTTGGATCAACATATCGACCTTTTGGTGGTGGGATAACCGTAAGATCTCGAGGGGAAGATGATGGTGCAGCTGGTTCCGTTTTATTGCTAACTGCCATACTCCAATGTGGTGAATCAACAAGCTTTACAGCAAATTCATACAACGAATTTGGTCTCAGATCTGTTATAGTAATTTCATTTTCAGATGTATTGACATATCGAGGTGAACCATTATTATCTACTGGTGATGAGTATCGAACTGTATAAAATGGATTAAAAATATCAGATGGATCAGTCCAGGACAGCCGAATTGATGACGATGATTCAGATTCTGCCCGTACACCTAGCGGAGTTGCAGTAGGTTGATGAGGATTAGATAGAGAAGCGCCGGAATGAGTATTAGACGAGGGCATTCCACCATATCCATAAGAAGTTGTTCGAATTGTTTCATAAATCGGAAATCCTGGGCCTGCATTATTGTATCCCCTAAGGGCAACAACATATTCCCTTGAAGGTTTTAAACCTTTAATTGTATATGATCGAACATGAGCCTCTACGCGAGCTTTCTCTTGATCCGGCACACCAGGTCCCCAACCAATTTCATACCCACGAATAATAATTCCTTCAGTCATTGGTGGATCCCATGACATAAAAATCGAGTCATGTGTTGCATGAACTTTTAGCTGTCTTGGAGCTGTTAGAATACTGTCTTGTAAATCATCCAACAAAGTTTGCGCTTTCACCCAATCCGTATATGGTCCAGTTCCATTCTGAAAAAAATATACAAATTATTTTTTACATCCCCTTCTTTTTTAAAAATATTTTTATATGGAATCCATTAAAAGGAAAGTGACCAAATCCGTTTTAAAAAAAGTGGCAATTATCCGAAAAAGAAAAAGTCAAAATGGATTTTGCGCATGCAAATCTCTTTTTCCTCTTTTAATAACTCACCTGGTTAATAGCTGCTAATCTTACAACATAGGGTGTACCAGATTCAAGTCCATTTAAAGTATATTCCCCTGGATTCCCTTCCACAACTGCAATAGAAGCTTTTGAGCCACGATGATGACTTTTATATTTAATTTTATAGCCTGTAATTTCGCCATTTCTTTCTGAAGGTGGTGGTGGCTGCCATGAAACTTTTAATGAACCAGAATGAATTGCTTCTGCTTTAACATTTTCTGGAGGCTTTGATGGAACATCCATCAAAGTTCGAATGATTATCGACTCAGAAGTTGGTCCTCCTCCATTTGATGTAAATGCTTCAACTCGTATCACATATTCTGTATCTTTATCAAGATCATGCAAAATATATGAAGTTTTTGTCATCTAAAATTTGGTAAACAAATTAATTTGAAAACTTAAAGCAGTAGTAAAATTAAAATGTACTATAATTAAAGTAATACTGTTTTTAAAAAAGTATGCTTACATGTGCTTGTGTCTCTTCTTCCACTGATTGCCGATCTTTTCGAACATAAAAAAGTTTATATCGAATTGTTTCATCAACATTATCAACAGGTGGATCCCAAAGAATTTCAACAGAATCCGCAGAAAGTGAGGCTCGCAAATTTCTGACACGACTTGGAAGGGCTTCTAAAAATAGAAAATTTTGCTATAAATGTTTTTATGATGTAAATTACTAACGTTCTTTCGCAGTTGTAGCTCTGAATTCTGGAGTGGATTTTCCAGGACCAACACGATTTTCTGCTGCAATTCGAATGACATAAACAGAACCAGGACGTAGCTCTCCAATTGTTGCTGAAGTTGTTTGAGTTGTAACAGTGCGTTCGCGAGTGGAATCTTCTTCTCGAAAGAAGACGTGATAATTAATTATTTCACCAAAAGGCTGAAGTGGAGGATCCCATTTCAATGAAATAACTCGTGAAGCAAGGTTTGTAACTTTAAGTCCTAAGGGTTCAGATGGTACTTGTGGAATTCCCGTTGATGCGGCGGCTGCAGCTGTTAATGCCAGTTGGGTAGCTATAAAAAATAATAATGGATTAATAAAAATAAAAAATAAAACATTTTACAAACAACAGTGCTAGTAAAAAAATCATTCAGTGTTAGATTAAAATTAAAAATGGAATAATTCACTTCAAAAGGATCAAAGAATTTCAAGAAAATTTTAGCTAAAAGGGAAAACACTTCAAAAAATGTGTTAATTTAATAATTTTAAAACATTTCACTCAAGTCAAGACTAACCCTCAACCGTAGTTGCTAAAGGTAAACTTGTTGGAGGATGAGTTGTTTTTGTAAAATTTCTTTGGCTATGATTTTTAACAAGATACGGTAATAAAAAATCTATAATAAATTTTTATATGGAAATATTGTAGAGGCCTTTTTCTACTCTGCTTTTTATAATACAAAGAGATTTTTTTATAAAAAAATACCTGCAGAATCAACAATTAATTGTGCACTTGCTTGAATTGAGCCAGCTTCGTTATCTGCGATGCATTGATAAATTCCTTGATCATCTTTCACAAGACCAAGAATTCGAAGCTTCCCAGAATCAACAACAAAATATTCAGATGGAATTAGCTTTTCACCATTTTTGTACCAGCTTGTTGCCGGTTTTGGATTTGATTCTTGATTAATTTCACAATCAAATTCAACATCTGACGTTTCTTGTGTTATTTTATCCATTGGTTTCTTCAAAATTTCAGGTTGAACCAAGATGATTACGGTAGCAGATGCATCTTTGCTATCATTTCCATTTTCAGCTCGACAAGTATAAACTCCGGAATCTGAGGGTTCTGATTTCTCTATGATAAGAGAAGACCCTTCAACTCCAATTTTTCGGACCCGCTTTCCATCTTCATTCAAAGGCAAAGAATCTCGAAGCCATTTTATTTGTGGTCGAGGGGTCCCAGTTGCAAGACATTCAAGCACAAATGTATTTCCAAGATTCACAGAAGTTTGTTGCCGAGGTCGTAGAACTAAAGTTACAGGAGTTGCATTTGAAGAAGACGTAATTATTTGTAATGGTACTTCTTCACTTTGTCGAATTTTTCCATTACTTTCTCGTACAACACATTTATAATTTCCTTTATGCTTTTGTTGCACGGATTTTATTTCCAAGCTTTGTGTCATTGGAACAAAAAAGTATCCATCTATAAAATAAATGTTTAAGAAGATGCTTTTTTCTTTCACATAAAAATGCATATTTTGCTTGCTTTTAAAAGCCGATAATTTTTTTTGTGTGTCTACTTTTTTGCAGCCTTGCAGTTGCAATAGATGTATATTATGGCCAATAAAACCGCAATCATTAAAAAAAAGAATTCTTAAAAATATTTCCTTCGTTCACTGACGTCTCTATTTCACAGTCTTAGAAAAAAAGTATGTAAAAAACCAATTGAAAAAATACGAACTAGTGATGCTTCCGGTTGGTTTTTTAATGCGACATTTAAAGAAAAGAAAAATTCCGGAGCAGTAAAGAATAATTATTGCATAAACGTTTTTACGTTTAATTGAGCAACAATGAACGAACAAACTTTGCAGCACGTAATCTGTTTTTTGTATCTTGAAAAAAAGAGAACCGACAAACTTGACCATCGCCATTCTGTCTCATTTCATTTTTAAAATTCTTCTTTTTTTTCGCGCGTTAAAAATTTCTTTGCATTTTATTTTTTTTCTTATCGGAAGCAACAATCTTCTTTTTTTCAAACAAAAGATAAAAAAGAAGAAGAACACATTTTTGAGTGACAGTCGGGTGTCAGAAAGAAGAACAAAACCCTTACCGCCTTCATAGATTCTTCGATCATCTTTATACCATTCAACTTGACCGGGAAAGAATGAATTCTAAAAAAACAAAGAATCGGTTTTAAGTGTTTTTTTAAGATAAGAAATAGATACCAAAAGACATTGAAATGCAGTGGGATGATGAAGTTTAACTTGTCGAGGCTGTGGATTAATTTCAAAGGTTTCAGTATTTGGTACCCGAAGATAAGCTTTCTTTGAAAGGAAACTCCATGTAAATCTGGGATCTTTTCGAGGTGAAATATGAACATTACATTGATATGATCCACTATCAGATGGCAAAACATTTTCAATTAATAATGACCCATTTGATACAATTAAACTGAAACATGCATTTAATGTTTATTGATTTATGTCTCTAACATTTTTTGCAGATCTTTTTTTTCATGGTTTTGTACTTTTCTCTGTATTTATTCTTTGGTTTCGATAGTTTTTGATTCACGAAAAATGACTACACTTTTTTGAGGGAAAAGATAAAAAAGAAAGTTATCAAAAAAATTCAACAAATATTTTTGATGGCACACATGTGATCTTAATGTTTTGACTTCGATTATACATTTTATTTTTTGAAGAAGGAACAACAACATCGATCATTAAAATACAAAAGCATCACTCCCATCTCAAAAACGACCACCGGGGCGATGTTTTAACAAAAAAAAAATCATTCAACATTGAAAAGACGGAAAATAAACGTCAAGTGTCCGTTTCCCGCCATTTACACATACACACTTAAGCTTCATACATTTCTCTCTATCATAAATGTCTTTTGGTGGTGCTTAGATTAATTTGCGTTGTGTCCCCGTAAAAAATATTCATTGATGAATCGAATGAAAGAGAGAGAGAGACTAATACATATATATCTATCACAAAAATAACAACACAGCAGGAAACAATAGCAATGTTGCAGTTTTATATTTCTGCCAAATTCCTTCAATCTCTTCTTCTTTTTTGACTGACCTAATCCTTCTCTCAACTCTTATTTCTATGTTTGCATTTGCCTTTAAGCAATTGTCTTTCCATGCCAAAAAGAAAGAAAGAGAAGAATAATAAAAATGTAACATTAACTAAACAAACTTTTGGCACTCTTCTTCTTCTTTCTTTCTTTTTTTGCCTACCAATGACACCAGCAGCAACAAAAGTCATTTAAATACGGCGACATCGTCCAATGGTCATTCTGGCTTTCTTTCATTCATTGTGTCCTCTTTCTTCATTATCAAAACAAAAGCCGCCGCTTTTTTGTTCGAACGGCTGCAAAGAAAAAACTTTTCCCTGGACAATATCCAAATCTTTTAGATATAATCCCAGTCAGTCAGCAGTCAAAGAAAAAGTTAAATGCCACCGTCTTTTGATGAACAAAAACGGACACTAATTGGTCCCGTTAGTGTCCTGTTTTTAATTTTAAATTCCTTTTTTAAGGATATAAAAAAGAATCTCTAAGTCAAACACAATTGCCTGCTGCCTCACAGCTTGCATCACCACCCTTCATTGACAAATGATAAATGAATTTTAAAAGGCTTTAAAAGAGAAGGATTGCGCAATGAAATATAAAAACAATTGATCAATTCGAAAAAAGAAATATCAGTGTGTCATTGAAAATCACCAAAATAAACAGATGGCAAAAAATAAAATCAAGTTTTATATTTTTGAGCGCCAAAATTTATAAAAAAATTTAAAAAACAAAGAAAAAAGTTAATGAAAATTTTTTTAGAGTTAAAATGTTATTTGATTAAATAATTTTTTGATGAAACAGATGAAAAAAGAGACTACTGTAACCTTTTTGGAAGATTTTATGCATCAATTTTCACAACATTTAGTTGACCTTTGCTTCTTTTTGTGTTGCTTTGATCAAGATGAAAAAAAGACAAAAGCAAAAAACAATCATTAAAGCGCCACATTTTTATAACTGATAAAGAAGAAGAAAGACTACAAAGCTTTTTCAAAAGAATATTTTAAAGTTGAATGAAAAAAATGTTTGAAATTGAAATTTCAAAAAACTTACACTCTACCAACTGGACGAGTAGGTGATACAGTAATGCCATCTTTTTTCCATTCAATTCTAACATCCGAGCGTTGTTTATCAGAAAAATTAAATAAACAATTAAAAAGTGAAGATCCACCAGAAATAATTACAGTATCCAAAGGTTCATGAGTAAATGCAAAATTTAAAAATCGTTCATCGCCTACAAATTTTATTTCACCATTATACAATTAAAATTCTCTCTTGTGAAAAGTATTGGTTAGTTTTTCTATGGGATGCTATTTTTAAAAGTTTCTTGGAATAAATTTGGGAAACTAAATTCTGTTATTTTAATGCCAAAGTGGCTGCTATTTTAAAAATTTTTTCTTTACATTCCAATGCACTGCATCCTCTCCTTTTTTGCTATAAATTATCTAATCAAACTTGGCTTCAAAATACTTTTTTTTTGTTTTTAAAGCTGCCGTCAATAAAAATGGAACTAGTTTTCTTTTTTTCATTGTAAATATACTGTTTTTATTTTTAAAGCTGTTATAAGAGGGCAGTTGCAGTAGCAGAAGCAGATGGTGTAGAGTCTATCATCTTTCTATAAGGGGGGGATATGAATGAAAGTGGTATATTGAAATGCATTATAGATGAATGACAGAAAATGAATAGCCCTGAGAGAAGAAAAGGTTTCATCCAGCAGTTAAGTGACTTTTTCAGTTACACAACAATGGAAACAAAAAATCATCCTTGAAAACGGCCCTTTTACTCTCAAAAACAACGATAATAATAAAAAATAAAAACAATTATGCATTTTTACATTTTGCCTATTGCAAAAAGAACGGAAACATTGTTTGAGAGTTATTGTTTTTGTAAAACAGTTATTGGTAAAAAGGAGGAAACAAAAGAGACCGATATGACATTTGTTTAGGGATTTTAACAAACAAAAAACTCACCAAACTTTGTCGCTCTGCGATAATGCCGTGGCCCTTTTACCCTCCTTTCAGCATCTAATCGTTGACACATAAAAAGTTGTATCAAACAACATATCAATAAGCATAAAAATACTGAAAAAAAGTGGAATAGATTACAAACGATTTTAGATAGAAACTAACATTTACAAGTCATGGCTGGCTTCTTTCAGGAAGGAAATGTTTTTTTTCAAATGTTTCAGAATCCGTTCACATTGTAGTGTTACGAAAAAGGTGGAATACAAAAAATCTCTGCAAAAAAAGAGAGGAATCAATGACAAGAAAAGTGATATAATGAATTAATGAAAAAAAGAACTAAGCATTTATTATTAAAAGTAATTAAAAGAAATTCTTCCTTCATGTTTTTTCTCTCGATTCGGGAATAAAAGATTATCCGCGCAAAATTAAACCGTTCTCTCTCTTTTAATATCTCTTTTTTGCTTGATCTCAATTGCATAAAAAAAGGCCAAGCAAGTAAGCTAGCTAGCTAGAAGATTTGGGACATTGGTCATTGTTGTTGTGAAATAAGTAAATGAAAAAGGGGGAAGAAAACAATGTATGTCCAAAATGACCACAAAATAAAAAAAGGCAAGCAATGAAACGGAAAAACCTCCTACAAATAATATATGCCACCATTTGACATTGCCTAAAATAGGGATGTACATTCATTCGTTTTCTTTTGCGCAGAAAATGTATTTGCTGCGGCAAAAAAAGAAGGGAGTGATATGTTCGTGCCAAAGAAGAACCAGCATTTTTTGCAGCTGCAAAATAAAAAAGGAGAAGAGAGAGAAAAAGCAAGAAGAGTTTTTGACGACGAACTAAAAACGAACCACCATCAAAAAAATATATAAATTTTTTTCTTCCTTCCTTCTCCCTTTATTTGAGCAGTAAAGACAAACGCGCAGTTGAACGTTTAACGGCGGCAACGACGACCCGCCGGATTGAACAACAACAAAAACGAGTGTGAGTAAAAAATGAAGATGCAAAAAGGCGTTGCAACAATTTATAAAAAACAAACAAAGTAATTTAGCTTTGAGATCCAGTAATATTTTACACACATTTAATTAAAACATAAAATGCACCGTAATACAATTATTTTTTGAAAAAAAATACTCCTCAAAAAAATTTAAATTTACCGCACCTTTTTTGGCAAACAGTTCCTGATCTAAAAATGACTCTTGAAACGATTAAAAAACGCAGCAAAAAAGATTGGCGCTTAAAAATCAGACGAGAGATTTTGAAAGTTCTTTTTTCATTTCTTTTACAAAATCTTTTTTTAAAAAGTAGTATTATTACTTAACGATAATTGGAAAAAAAATATTCTTTTTCTTTTTTAAGCTTAAAATCTGTTGCTGTTATTCTCTTTTTTTATCTATTAGTTGCTATGCAACAACGTTGTTTGTTTTTTTGTTGACCGCGAATTTGCAAATTTTTTTTATGTAAATAATAAGTATGAATGAAGAAAATATATGAATGATAAATAATATTATTAGTCTATTTCGCTACATTTTAGATTGTAAAAAACAAAGATGTCTCGAACTCGTAAAATTTTGGATATTTTGGATCAACTTGCTAGCTCTGCATCTTTAGCGAATGATTCAGCAAATACTTCTAATAATACCAGCTTATTAAATACACGAAAATGGTTACATGATATAAGCGTTGGAAGAATGCCTGGTGGTGGACCACCTCGAACCACACTTCGTACCCCCTCTCGATTGTATTCTATTGTTACAAATATTCGAGATAAACCATACTGGAAAAGACCAACTGAAATGGCTGCAGCAGCAGAAAAACGAAGAGAAGTTAGTTTTGAAGCTGATACAGAACCAGATGATGCTGAAGGTGCCTCAGATAAATCTACTAATAATACCGAATTACCAAAAGCACATCAACCTATTTTAAAATCATATACTGGACGAAATGTTGCTGGATCTATTAAAAGTAATATTTTCAATACAGATATTGTTGATTTGGAAGCAGATATATCATCAACAGCAGAAACGAAGGTTTGTTTATCTTATTAGTTTAATAATTAAGTAATTAACAAAAAAAATTTAGAAAGCTCTTGAAAGTGTAAAACCACCTACAGAATTTGGAAAAAATCTTCAAAGTGGATTTTTAACAAAGAATAGAATATTTAGTTTTTCAAAACCTGTTGTTCGTGGTCCACAATCTGTTGAAAAATCTTTTGAAAAAGGTGATTCTTCATCAGATGAAAGTTCAATGGATGATGAGGATGAAGAAAGTGATAAAGAAGTTGAAATAGTATCAACAAAGGCTACCAATTCTGATACTTCAACATCTTCCCCTGAAAGTATGTTTTCTGCGATACTTTTTTTTATTTTGTTGAAAATAATTTTTAGACAGTAAATTACAAAAACCTCCATCACCTGTTACTAAACAGCAAACACCAACACTTTTTACAAATACTGCTAATTCATGGGAATGTCCTACGTGTATGGTTAATAATAAAGCTTCTGATGATAATTGTCCATGTTGTCAAACTCCAAAAGCAGGTATTACTTCTGCTACTAATAATGCTGCAGCTGCAAGCAATGCTGGTCCATGGGATTGTTCAGAATGTTGGGTATCCAATAAATCTACTGATGATAAATGCGTAGCTTGTGGAACTTCAAAACCCGGTACTACAAATAATGTTGCAACTTCTAACAATGCTGCCCCTCTTCAACCTGTATTCAAAGCTACTGAATTTAAAGCTGTTCCTACTACAGGTATTAATCTATCTCTTTTTCTGTTTTGTTAAATTATTTAATTTTTAGTTTCTTTTGGTTTTAAACCCCCAGATACTTCTTCCCCAAAACCTGATACTGCTACAAATGGAACTTTGAATAATTCAAGTAAGTTTGATTATTATTTTTAGAATTTTTAAATATTTATGAATTTTAGCTAACTTATTTAATGTTAAACCAAGTGAACCAGCTGTTGCTCCAGTTAGTTCTACTCCTGCTTCTTTTCCTGTTTTTGGACAGTATGTTAAAATTCAGTAGTATTAATCAAGCATTAATTTTGTTTTTAGACAAAGTACTGCTGTTGCGAAAACTGAAGCTAATAGCAATTCAACATCAAATATTTTTTCAAAACCAGCATCTACAAATCCTTTAACAAATAATTCTGCTGCTCCAGTATCTGGATTTAAATTTGGTGGTACAACTGAACAATCATCTGCAAATGGTACAACTAATTCAAGTATGTTTTAAGCATTTATATTATAAAAATTGTAATTATATTTAGATAAATTATTTGGTCTTCAATCTGCTGGTACTGCTGCAACGTTTTCTTTAACCGCTCCAAAAGCTGATGTCAATGCTCAAACAACTTCTTCACTAGCCTCAGCACCTTTCAATCCACAACAATCATTTTTTGGTGCATCTAAACCTGCAGCTACTGTTCCAAGTTTTAATTTTGGTGGTACAACAGACAAACCAGCTACAAATGGAACTTTTCAATTTAATGGCACAAATAGCTCCTCAAGTAAATAACTGTTATTTTCGTATTTAAAATTTTTAACGCATCTTTTTAAGGTAATTTGTTTAATCTTCCAATAAATGGATCTTCGGCTGCTCCCGCTTCATCATCAACTCTTTTTGGTTCTGCATCAACTTTTTCACTTGGACAGTATGTTTAAAAAAATTTATTTTTTAGTAATAAGAGTTTGTGTTTTAGACAAAATAGTGCTTTGTCAAAGACTGAAGCAGATAACAATTCAACATCAAATACCTTTTCAAATCCAACATCTGGTACTCCTTTTACATTTAATGCTGCTGCACCTGTATCCGGTTTTAATTTTGGTGGTACAACTGATCAACCATCCACTAATGGCACTTTTCAATTTGGTGGCTCAAATAGTTCAAGTAATTTGTTTAATCTTCCACCTACTGGTGCTGCACAACCTTTTTCTGCTCCCGCTCCATCATTTCCTGTTCTTGGACAGTAAGTTTATGCATATTTTTGGTATAATGTATACATTAAATTGTTTTAATTCTTAGACAAAATGTATTCATGCCGGTTTCTGGAGGAGGAGGAGGTGGTGCCAGCTCAAATAACAGAAAGATTATTCTTGCAAAAAGACAAAGAAAAAGATAAATTTATATAATTCGTTTTTATTATTATTTTCATCGAATTTTATTATTCAGATTTGATTTTTTTATATAAAATATTTATAAACGGTATTTTTAAACATATAGGTATAATGTGTGTCTCTTGTTTGTTTATGGAATTTGTTGGTTTTTTCTCTTTTTTTGTTTTGCAGAGATGTTGTTATCATAAAATTTACACAAAAATTAGTTTAATTGCAGAAACATATGGTTGTCTGGCTAAAAATTAAACAAATTTGGAAACATAGCTTCGAAAAGAAAAAATAATTTGTTTCTTCATTGCCTAAATTGGGAGAGTTTTATTTTTGATGTTCAGTGTTAGTCTGAAGATTTTGTTTGGTCTTGAGTTTTAAAGAAAACAGAAAAGCAGACACGCGAGTATTCCTTCCTTCATTCTTGTTTTAAAAGAGATCTTCCGGATTTTTGAGAATCTTAAACAAAAAGTCTTATGGCACCTATTTAAAAATGTCCCAAGATTTTCTTCTTTCATGTTATATTACTGTATTCAATTTGAGGAAGTTTTTTTATTTGTTTTGACTTTTAGTCAGTCAGTTGAATCTTCTTCTTATTTGGCCTAAAGCCAGTAAGCTGTCAACTTTTATATATTTTTATTCTTGTGTTTTTATTAGACTGTTTCTTTAAACTTGAAAAATTAAATTGAATTTATTTTTTTGAAAAGTGAATATCACATATATGTTTTTTGGCAGTGGTGTAGTTGGTCCTTAACAACTCTATCAGACGACAAAGTTCTTCAAGTTTTTTAAAGAATAAGGAACTCTCTCAAATAAACGAGAGACACCCTTCCTTCTTTTCAATCAAGTCTCAAATATAAGAACCTCACTTATTATTATAATAATATAACTTGAGTAAACAAATATTCTATTGTGTTAAAAACACGCATATATATTTCAAGTAAAGTATTTTACTACTTTCTATTTAAGTAAGTTTTACATTCCATTTTTTCATTTACATATTTCTAATAACTCGTTTTTATTTTCCTCAAATAAAGATCAAAGGTGGTAAAAGAACAGTATTTATCTCTATACTTCCCAGCTATTAACAAGCCGATCATTCGAATTTGTGGAAGAGCGTCGACGGCATAGTTATCATCATCAACAGCATCACAATAATATTCATCTGCATCAGCATAGCCATCAACAAAAAGTTTCTACAATTAAAATGAAGGTTCCTAATCGGCGACGTAAGTTTGTGTTTTTTTTAAATTCTTTCTCATCTTCTTTTATAAGTTACCGTAATCCTGCTTGTTAAAACTTTCATGACTTAAAGCTGTGAAGTTTGAAATCTCTTTGGAAAAAATAGGGTTGTTAAAAACTGTTTATTCTATGAAGCACGTGTAATTAAATTCTACCGTAACCATAGTTAGTGTTAAACAAATAAACGGAGAATAATTTTTGGATATTGTGCATTTCAAAAAATGTTACTTGAGGTTACTGTAAAAATAGGTTGAACAAAAGAAACTCATTCAAAAATCATATTTTAAATAATATGATGCACACAAAATTAATGTAGTTTCTTCCACAGTAAAGCAGTCTCATAAAACTTCATGCTACTCACATCTCACATGAAAATCCTGTGGGAACTCCAACCTCAGATTGAATTGATTAATATTCTAATGCATACATACATGGGCAATGGGTCCGATCGGACCCAGGATCGCGCAGCGATGCGCTGAAAATCTACCTGTTGTGATTTTTCAAATCCTGGAAAGGATCGCGCATCGCGCAAAGGTTTTGAAAATGAAGCACACAGCTACCTGTTAACAATTTTGGATCGCGCAAAATCCAAAATTTTGTCGGACCCTTGCGCCCATGTCTGAATGCATATTCAAAATAAAGAGGATTCAAGATATTGCACCGTTTGCTTTATCACAATATTTTTGCATCACTTTTAAAAATAAAAGTATAATGTAATACATGTAACCTTTTGTAATACATGAATATTTATTCTTTTTTATCTAAAAATAAATATTCGAAAAAAAGAATTGATTCTATTTTAAAAAGAAAGAAAGTAGTATGATTTCAAACAACCCCATTTTTGGGAGTTACGTATGCCCAATTAGAATTGACAACACTTGTGGAATGATCTAAATCAGTTGTAATGCTCTTGTCACTTCATCTTTACAACACAACCCCTCTCTAATTCTTCTTATGAACTTCAATATTACTACTCCCGTTTCTAAAAATGTAAGCACA
Organism: Panagrolaimus sp. LJ2400; assembly: GCA_024447215.1. Lineage (NCBI taxonomy): Eukaryota > Metazoa > Nematoda > Chromadorea > Rhabditida > Panagrolaimidae > Panagrolaimus > Panagrolaimus sp. LJ2400. The sequence goes on from JAMRYA010000013.1 coordinate 1,038,398, forward strand.
TGAAAATTTATTTTTAATGTCAATGACTAACGTAGATGAAAAGGAGGTGTATATGTGTTTTTTCTTTGGTTGAACGATTGAAAATAACTTGTAAAAAACTATTTTCATTACTAAAATTATCGGTCGTCGCTATCATCTCTCTCTCTCATCTTCTTTCTTTTGTCATCTTTCTTCAATTCAATTGATGTCCTTCTAACATAAAAAAAAAGCCTCCGAACGATTCCTTCTTTTTTTCGATCACCCTTTCTTTTTTTACGTTCGGTTCTATCAAAAAACAAACATTCCTTTTTTGATCAAATAGATTTTGTTGTATAATACAACACTTTTTTATTAAAGGAAATCTAAAGAAAGAAAAAAACGAGCCTCAAAGAATCAAAGAAACAAGGTAGCAAGCAACAATTGTTTCTTCTTGCTTTTTATTTGGGCAAGATGATGGCCATTGGTCAAAAAATTTTAAAACTCGTTTTTGGCTGTTGAAAATAAAAAGATGTATCGTCTGGCTCGTGCTGCTGCTTCGTGGTTTCAATTATTTCTTTTATTTGGCCACTTTTTCAGCCTCAGGGTTTAATTAATCCCATGCATTACTTCTATCCCTTCTTTCATTTTATTCCATTTTCAATCTTTTTTTTATTCAAGAAAAAGTCACCAATTAACCTTTCCCATTTAAGTAATTCTATTATTATTTTCTTTGAATTTCTCACTGTTTTGTTTGTTTCTCTCATTTTCTGTGTTCATTTTTTAATCTTTACTTCCAATCATTGAAGTCAATCAAATCAAAAAAACATCAACAGTAAAAGTTGATGCCCCCTTTTATTTGAAACACAACAATCTACAATCAAAAAAAACCTATTTAAAGGTTCAGTACATCATCAAAAAAAGGAAAGAAAGTATAATCCGCCGAACCTGTTCTTGAAAGAATTTTATTTTGTCACTCCCTCTAAAAATTGTTTTTTAAAAAATTTGCAAAAAATAATTTTTTTTACTTTTTCAGAAGACGAGCGTCGTCCATCTGCCCGATTTATTCCTGCTGCAGAGCCCCTTCTTGTCATTGATTGTCCAGCTTCACGCCCACGCTCTCGTGCCGGTTCATATCCCAGCAGTACCACCGGTAGTAATATCGGTGAAACACAATTTACCACAACGGCATCTGTATCACCTTCAACAAAGCTTGGGGCTGCTGCAGGAGGTAGCAACCCCAAAGCTCCACCACATCCTTCCCCAATATGGTCCCATCCAGCTGATGATGATCAAGCTCCACAAAGCCTTATTGCTTCACTAAGATCATATCCAAAAGGAGTATTCTTTATGCTTGGAAATGAATTTTGTGAAAGATTCAGTTTTTATGGTATGCGAGCTGTTCTTATCATGTATTTTATTTATCAGCATAATTTTGATACAAGGTAATTACTGCTTAAGTGTTATACTGTAATCTTACAAATGAATAAATTTTCAGCACAGCGAAATTCCTTTACCATGGCTTTGTTTCGCTAGCATATTTATCTCCCTTACTTGGTTCCATTGCTGCTGATAACTATTTTGGACGGTTTCGTGTAATCCTTTGGGTATGGCTTTTTTATCTCTACCATTGGATTCTTTCATATTGTATATTTTTAAGGTTTCACTGATGTATGTTCTTGGGCATACTTTACTCTCAGTTGGAGCAGTACCGTATCTAACATATTCCGTTCAAACAACCCTTGACTTTAGTGGCTTAATTTTAATTGCCCTTGCTACAGGTGGAATAAAGCCATGTGTTTCGGCATTTGCCGCGGATCAGTTCAATGAAAATCAGCATCAACAAAGAGCACAGTTTTTTTCTTTCTTTTATTTTTCAATTAATGCTGGCTCTTTACTTGCAATTATGTTAACTCCACTTTTACGTGGACGAGTTTCATGCTTCGGTTCACCGTATTGTTTCCCCCTTGCTTTTGGTATGATATTTACAGTACTCCTCCAGCAAACAGTAATCTCATAAAAATAAATTATAGGTGTTCCTGGAGTTTTAATGCTTGTTGCATTTTTCATCTTTTTATGCGGATGGAAATTTTATAAAATTACACCAGCTGGAAAGGGAAATGTCGTTTGGAAAGTTTTAAAATGTATTGGCTGTGCTTTAAAAGGAAAGTTAAGTGCTGTTTTGAAACGACAGGATAAAGCTGCTCATTGGGTTGATTATGCATCTCCACAGTATTCTGATCCTTTGATTGCTGGAGTTAAAAGTCTTTTGGCTGTTTCACTTTTATTTGTTCCCGTTGTATTCTTTTGGGCACTTTTTGATCAACAAGGCTCTACATGGGTTTTACAGGTATATTGTAGAAAGATGTATTGAAACAAAGGTTTTACAATATTTTATAGGCAAGCCAAATGGACGGCCGTGTTGGACCTTTTACAATTTTACCCGATCAAATGAATACTTTCAATCCAATGATTATTTTAATTATGGTACCCGTCTTTGAAGCTTTCATATATCCATTCACTCGAAAATTTATCGAAATTACACCTCTACGAAAAATGGGTGCTGGTGGGCTTCTTGCTGCTATCGCTTTCATTATGGCTGGATTTTTACAACTTAAAATCAATTCTACTCTTGAACCTTATCCCACAGATGGAAATGTATTTGTTCAAAAATTCGGTTCTGAATCTCTTCCCCTTTCTTTAAATGGCACAACAACTTTATTAACAAATGGCAAAAATGAAATTCAATCCGGTTTTTATACCGCAGAAATCAATGATTATTCGACAACTTTTAATCTCTCAAATAGTCATGCATATATTCTCGGAGTTTTTGATAATAAACAAGGGTAAGTGATCATGTTATTATTTTTTTTTAAAAATCTAAGATAAAAAAAAACAAAAAAAAATTAATGATTCAAAAAATAAAAAAAATAAAATCATTAGACTTTGGAATTTTTTTCTTTCTCACTGCATGCAATTGCTCATCATCAATTGATAGTCGATTTGACGATGTCGTTATTGTCAACCTTGAACGCAAATTAGATTAGGCTGGACTTGACTTAAATTGCCCGTGCACGCATTTTTTGTGAAAACAAATTACCCTTAAAAAATACCAAAAATGTTAAAAATACTTTACACTTGGTCTTTGAAATTGATTGACCAAATTAAAAATTGAAAGAGAAGAAAAAAACATATTTTTCTTTATTAAATTTATTTTTGTTTTTATTATTATCAGCAATGACGTTTTTTGATGTAAAAAAGAATTTTCTACATTGAATAAAGGCCCCATTACACTTCTGACTTTGACATTAAAAAGTAGAAAAAATATATAAAAACTTTTTTCAATAAAAAAAGCGAAGGTCGTCTGACCGGCAAAAATGAAGACAAAAGAAAATCAGCAATAAATTTAAACAAGATCCTTTTTTCAGGCCATCTACGGTATTATTCCCATATAAACTTGATAAAGCATCAAATGGACATACAAATTTGGTAATCTTAGTTGATGATGATTCAGCATTAAAAGGTACTCCACTTGTTGTTGTTGATAATAAAGGATCAGTTTGTGTCGAAAAACAAATTGAACAAGGTGCAGTCATTAATATTCAACCCGCAATTATCAGTAGTCAAGATTATGTTCTTTATTATGGACAAGGATGTTCAGCTGCAAATATTTCATCATGCGATCATCAACGGTAAGTTTCTTGCATTATAAAACTATAATTTTAAAAATCACAATTATGATTATTGAAGCTATTTCGTAAATTTTAAATGATAAAGCCAAATGACTTGTGTTTTTTAGTCCAATTTTTGCTGAAACTGGTGCCGTACATGCAGTATATTTTGATGATGAAAAGATTGCAGAAATGCGACAAATAATTCGTAAAAATAGTGTTTCCGTACTTTGGCAACTTCCACAATTCACTGTTATCGCCCTTGGGGAAGTACTTTTTAGTGTCACAGGATTAGAATTCTCATATTCTCAAGCAGCACCAAATATGAAATCTGTTTTACAGGTAATTATTCTTCTTGTTACTGTAGCTTCCAAATAAATCAATTAATTTTATAGGCAATGTGGTTATTAACAACTTTTGCTGGAAATGTTATCGATATGGGAATATCGGGAAGTCAGCTAATTCACGAGCCAGCTCTTGAATTTTTCTTTTATGCATTTTTAATGTTCATTGTCATCGGCATCTTTATTGTTATTGCAATTAATTATAAATACGTTGATGAAGAAGAGCTACAATCAGAATCACAAGCTGAAGAAGAAGCTGAAAAGGCAACTGAAAAGCTGCCACCACCTTCACACCAACAACAACAAAATAAAAGTGCTGAATTGCCTTGATCTTCAGCTCCTCCTCTTCATCTTTCTTCATTTAGCTTTTTTTGAAACATATTTTATTTCAACTTACTTTTCTTTTAACTTCAATGATCTCTTTTTATTTTCGTTACACGGTATACTGTAATATTTTCTATTCGCTTTTGTTCAAAATCATTGTCGAAATTTTGTTTTTTTTTGTTTCCTAACATGAAATCAAAAAACTCAAATTTGGAAAAATGATAATTTACTGTTTTTTCTTCCAAAGTTTTATTTTATTTGTGCAAGGTTTTCTCTTTTTTTATTGAATAACTGTAACTTTGAAATACGATAATAATAAAAACAATAGTAACAAATCAAATCTAAAAATGTTGCCCATCATCGGAATCGGAATTCCTTTGATCTTCATCTTCATCCAAATTTTGTATAACAATTTGTGGCACATTCATCGGAGTGTGAGTATATAGCTCATTAGGAGTAGGTCCAACTCGTCGTCCCTAAAATTGTTAGAGTTCAGTAATTTACAACAAAAAAATTATTATACATTTGCAATGGCTTCATTTGTAAGTGGTGTCGCAGCTGTTGACCCTTTTTTAGTTGTAGTAGTTTTTTTCTTTTGCATAGCTTTTTGATGAAGTTCTGGTTGTTCATATCGCTGTGTACTTGGATTATGAAAATAGCTTATTCTTCGGCTCATTTGATTTGGAATTACAGATGTTCGACGCTCATACGCTGCTGCAAGTTCTTCCAGTGAAACTAAAAAACGTTAAAATTTAAAGACAATGTTTCTGTAAAATAGTTACATTCAGCATTAGCCGAAAATGTTCGAGCTCTTGATCGCCCATCTTCACTAACAAGATCATCCCAACCATGACCATACGCGTGAATGGGATATGCCGCTTCACCATGTTTAAAAATATCGAGGCCTTTTATTTCAATTTCTGGAGCAACTCGAAATTTTTTAATTTTTTTTAGAAATAAGAAAACTGGAATCATAATTAGGGAAGACCAAATCATAATTGCTAAAGCACAAATTAAATTCCAACCAAACTGAGCAAAAGCTTGTCCAACTTTTGAACTATCTCCATCAATGGCATCTACAATTGAATAAGCAATTCCATCTCGGCCAATTATGCAGACAGCTATCAGCCCCCAACCTCCACCTCCAGCATGTACAGCAAAGGCATCCAATGGATCATCAATTTTTAAAGCAATCATCATTTTACTTAGCCCAAGATAGATTAATCCAGCACCAGTGCCAGTAAATACACTGTAAAGGATACATTCGTAATACTACAGCATACTTTGTACTAAGTTTGTTAATGACTTACCTTGCCCATGGCTCCATTTTGTTGCATCCTTTTTTTGGCGGTCAATGGAAATTTCCGGCAATTTCCCAATTTTGCCGGAAATTTCCCGCTTGCTACATATATCAACAAAAGTTTTTTCATTAAATATAAGCTATTTTTGTGAAAGTAAGGTTCATTTCGCTTTTAAAAACCATAAACGTTTTAAATCGCTTTAATTACATTCTAATGTGTCCAAATACACGTTTTAAGAATTTTTAAGTTCAAATATACCGTAAACCCGGAATTTGGGAATCGGTGAATCAAAGGGAAGTTTCCGTCTTTTCTGATTTTCCGGGGAATTAGACAACCTTACCTGCGCAGCTAGCTACCATCCCTAAATTTTTTTTGATAAAATTTAATACGTGCAAAATTACTGAACTTTACCCGCTAGACAAGCATTAATAGTGAGCAACAACGTCCATTTGCCTTTTGTTAAATAATGTATACATAAATATATTAAAGCTGCGAAAGCCCCGCACATAATTGTATTTATCATTGCTAAAGTTAATTAAATGTATGTTATATTACAGTAATATTTTACTTACCTAAAGCAACAATATCCCCTTCACCAGGTTTTATGATATCTGCCATTGATCCACCATTGAAAGCAAGAAAACCAAACATTAAAATAAAGCCACCCAAGGCAGCAAACTGTAATTTTATTAATTATTATGGTATACTGTAGAATAATTAAATTATGAAATTTGTGTTTTAAAAGTTCAAATTTCAATTTTAAATGTCAAGAAAACTTAAAAATTTTGAGAATTTTAACAGTCAAGCTCAATTCAACTTCTTTCGTCTAGTTGTTGTTCATCTCTCTTGTCTCTCTATGCTCTATGTGTTGCATGTTTGTTATTGTGTTTAAAACAATTATCTAAAATCTAATACAGATTTGGTATTTAAGTTGCTTGATTATTTGTAAGTTATTATTATTGAGAGTTTATTTCGGTCAATTATGGCTTGTGAAGCCTATTTCGCTCATGATCAGGGCCATGATTATTAAATTTCGTTGGATCATCTTTTATGACACTTGAAAAATATAAACATTTTTTTAAAGTGTAAATATTTAGATTTTTATCTTTACACCACCTTTTTTGAATGAAAAATGATAGAAAGAAGGAAGGCCATTCATTCATTTTTTATGTTTTATTTTAATTTTTTGATAAGAACGTCTTGCCAAATCAATAGTAACGCGCCAACTTTTTTTGTGTCTAAATTTTTTCCCTCACATTCAAATTGAGAAAAATTTATTATTTTTTCAATCAAAAACTGTTGTTTAAATTACCATATTTTATCAATTACTCTTTTTATTAATAATGGCTAGTGATAAACAAATAAAAGAAAAGCAATTTAAAGAAAAGCTTAAAGTATTAAATGAAGAATTTGTGGATTTTGTTTCTTCAGCATTTCAAGAAAATCCATTTTATGATTTTGTAAGTTTCTTTATTTATTGTTTATCTTTTAAATATGAAAGGTTTTTTAGACACCACCAGTAACAGATTATTTAAAACATGTTAAAGAATTGGATGAATGTTATGCCGAAAAACCGCCAGCAACGGAAAGAAAGATTGTTGTTGCTAAAAGAAGAATTACTAAACCAGCTTCTGGAAATGCTGTTGATAAATCATCAATAAATACTTCAAAACCAACAATTCCAGAGCCCAAAAAGCTTTCAAATGGCTTGGTTGAACCTAGTGGTCAATTTGATTTTGCTCCAAAGTAATTGTTTTATTTCTTAAATGATGGTGTTAAAAATATATACATTTAGAGTTCAAATGCCTTCAATTCCATCTACAACAGTAACATCATCATCTCTGTTTTCTGCTCCAAAACCTACAGATGCAACAGGGCCATCACCACAAAATCGAAAACGGCGACAAGAGTAAGTATATGATGTTCTTCACTATATTAAATTTTGTTTTTCAGACCTCTAGATTATGATGATATGCGTCGTAAATCTTCTAATGATTATGGAAAAGCTGATAAAGAACCTGAACCACCTCGAATTGTTCCATCAAATATTGCTGCTCTTGGAGCTAAACTTAATGCTGAAAAAGAAAGCACCGGAAAGTCTCCTCAAACTTCTTCATTATTTTCAAACACTAGCTCTCTATTTGGTGAATCAAACAAACCTCCTGGAACATCTCTTTTTAATTGTGGTGTTAACAATCCAACAACAACATTTTCTCCAAAGTAAGCTTATTGTTTTTAAAAAAAATTTTATTATTAATATTTTGAAATTTTAGGGTTCCTGAAATTTCATCTTCTGCAGCTGCACCACCTCTATTTTCTGCTCTAAAATCTACATCATCATCAATTCCATCATCACGAACTCCAGAGTACAGCTTACTTTTTATATTTAATGTTGTTATTATATCTTTTAGATCTGTCGATAAACATTCCGAAGCATCTAAAAAAACTGTTACATTCAATCTTGCTGTTTCAGAAGATAAATCAAATTCAGAAAAAGAAGGTGTCGAAAAATCTCCTCAAACTTCTTCATTATTCTCAGTTGGTGGTAGCTCTCTCTTCGGAACACCTAATGACAAACCTGCTGGAACATCTCTTTTCAATTTTGGTGCAGGCAATAATACAACTTCAGCTTCTACCGTAACAAATGGTCAAACAAGCAGTTCTATTTTTGGTGGATTGTCTAAACTTGGTGGAGCTTTTAATTTGAAAGATTCTGATGGTTCATCACTTGCATCTACAGCAGGAAATAATCTCTTTGGTAGCTTTGCCAAACCTGATGGAAATCTAAGTTTTACCTTTAACAAAGGCCCTGATAATTCTACATCAACTGGTGCAGCAGCAAATAATGAAAGGGATAATAAAGAAGGTGGTGGTGGAGAAGAAGGTGATGCAGAAGATGCTCCCCCACCAAAAGTTGAAGCAATTAAACATGAAGAACCAGATGCTGCATTCTCGACCAAATGTTCTTTGTTCAATTTTGTTGATGGTGAGTACAAAAAAGTTGGTGTTGGATTTCTTCATATCAAAAAAACTGAATCTGGTACACAATTGCTTATTCGTGCAGCAACTGCTCTTGGAACGGTATGGGTAAACACTTATATCAATAAATCATTCAAAGCAGAAAAGAAAGCCAAGGATAAAATACAAGTTTGTTTTACTTTTTTAAGAAAACACTGTTAATTGTTTTGTCTATTTTTAGTTTTCATACCCATCAGCAGATGGCGCAAAGACATCTTTGGTTCGTGTGGTCGATGTTGATGATGCAGTTGCTTATCTTACCGGTGAAAAGAAGCCCTAATGATCTTTCGTACTTTTATTTCCTTGCTCATATTTGTTTCTCTTTTTGATTGTTCCTTTGTTGTGAATTGTGTTTTTTCCTCTCATGTTTTTTGTATTATTTTTTGTCTTTATTAAAAAAATTTCTTACCGGAACAGAATGACCTTGAATTTCTGGGGATTTATCTTCATCTCGATTTGGGAATCTGCCAATTCTTGGGCCTAACATATAAGCTGCTATATAAGAAACTGTTCCACCACCTAAAAATATATTTTAAATTATTGTGAAACTGTATCAAAAGCACGGGTCATTCAGTTGATCAATGAGATAAGCGAGTAAGTAACTCTGAGTAACAGAAACAATTTGAAAAAAAAGAACAGCTACAAAGTTTTTCGAATGTTTTTGAAAAGAGATGTGCAAAAATTTTAAAATCAAAAAATTTTGCTCACAAAGATGTACAACACCAGATCCAGCAAAATCTACATAGGTTGTATTTATGTTTCCAGACTCTATTCCAATATACATCCAACCTTGTGACGACCTAAAAATTTAATTATGAATTTTTATTTTTATTAGAACTGCTCTATACCATCCCCAATGAGTTAAAATTGGATAAACAAAAGCTGAAAAAATAGTTAGATTAAATAACAAAAGATATGATAATTATAATAACCAGATATGACAATACAGTAAGTAAAATAAGTAACAAATTCACATCTTTCTGCAACAGCCCCCGACACAATTGTGGCTGAAATGGACAATGTGAAGCTTCGAGAAAATAATTACAAATATATCAATAAATAAGATTTTTAGATTTATTTATTATTATGAAATTTTTGTAAAATCTTATTTATTAAAATATGCCATCGTAGAATGATTTTGTTCACACCAACCTGAAGTTGCAGCAAAAACATATTGAAAAAAGAATTTTGGATAATCTTTAAAACCACTGAGAAAAAAATTATCTGTGCTATAAAATTTTAATCGTTGAATTTTATAATTAATTTTAAGAAAATACCCAATGAATAAACCCCAAGTTTTATTGCTTCCATCACCAAAGGCAAACGCCCATCCAACTGACCAATAACATCTAAAAAATATTTTGAATTGCAAAAAAAGGGGGAATAAGTATGTCTTACATAATTGCAATACAAGAATCCAGCAAATTTTTAATTAAAATGTTTGTTGTATTTTTACTTCGAACTGCACCAGCCTCGAGAAATGCAAAACCACATTGCATCACTGCAAAAAATAGGATTAAAAATTTATTCTAAAGTAATAAAATTGTAATTGAAAATTTAAAACAAAACTATCTTTTTAGAAATCTTTTATTACGCTTATTACTGTAGCTGTACAGTACCCCTTTCAAAGAATTCGTAATCCTCAATTTTAAAGAAAATTTACTAACAGAAGATGATGAGTGACATCGAACACAAAAAGAAAGCATTATTATTTTCAGCAAAATCTGCTTCAACTTGATTAATCCTATCCTGAAGTTCTTTAATTTCAGCTGTAAGATTGGCCAATTGATCAATATCCGCCATTGATTACCTTTCCCTTTCCCAGAAGGAAGCAATGAATGTCTCCGACTGATAACTCTGCTTCAAAAAGATTTTTATGCTTTTTCTTAATACAATAACAAAGGTCGTTTTTTAATGTTACTTTTTTATTTTTTTATCCAATACAAACATATAAAAAAAGGAGGCAATCAAAATCACTACGTTATTATTTTTATTCTTGGTACATTATACTTCTTTTTTCAGCAACATCACTCCGCCTTTTTTAAAGTTTTTGATCTTTAGAACTCTTCATTCCTTGCTTTCTTTTCTGCTTAATCAAAATCAACAGCTTTTGGAAGACGATTTGAAGATATTTTTGGTAGCTCTAAATCAAGCAAATTTGATACTGCAGCAGCAGCGGCGCCACCATCTCTATGAATGTCCGGTGTTGAATTATATTTCGACATTTGTTGCTGCTGTTGCTTTGATGTTCTCACGAAAGAGCGAAGATCAGGTGTACCAGAAGAAGAAAATGATGAAGTTGTTGAACGAACACTACTGCTTCCAGAGGAAGAACGAATTGAAGGCGTTCCAGATTTTGATGAATTATTTGAACTTCCAATTTTAATTCCAAGTCGATGATGTAAAAGATTCTTTGCAGCTGGTGAAAGGCCCATTGCAAGTTGAGAACGTTTAGAGCCAAATTTTGGAGTTTTTCTATAATTGAAAAAAAAATCACATAAAAACAATCATAAAAAATTATCGTAAAAAAAGGTGATAAGGAGAAAAAAACTTACGGATGAGCTTGAGCAGCTGCGTTTAGGGCTGTTTTTCGTTTATTTGTGTATCGTTTTCCAATTGTATCATTCATTGAATTTGCAATTTTGTCACGGATTGGAACTTCAGGAATTTTGAAAACTGGTGCATCCATTGAAATCGGATCATCATCTCCATCAAGACGAAATGGAGTTCCATCAATTTCACCCCATGTCATTAAGGGCGTATCATCAACACCTTAAAAATTAAACCGTTATCATAAAAAGAGACAAAAAAAATGTAAAAGGATTAAACATATACCAGGTTCAGGAACAGGAGTTGCAACCAACCCAAGTGTTTCAGCATCAACAACTCCAAGCTCTTTTCCAGTAACGTCAACGCGGCCAATATGATTCGCAGCTTGATGTAATGCAGCACGAGCCATCGTAATCGGTTTTGCATTCATCGTTTCATCTCTTTTCAGCCTTGTTGCTTCTTTATTAATAACAACTTCATTCATTTGAATTCTTTCAATTAATTCAGCTTTTGTAAGAGGAGCTTCATCAACAGGCATAAAAATTAAATCGTTCCTAGCTTTATAACTCCATCCATCAATTGCAATCGGTTTATCTAAAAGCAAACAAACATAAAACATTAAACGCAATTAATTACCGTACCTTCAGTATTTTTAATAGCTAGTAATTGTTCATCTGCAGCTGCTGTAATCGGTTTCATTTGACCATGGTAATCTTGATTATGCTTTTTTTCTGCATCATACATCCAAGAATTTTTCTTTCTTTCTCTTTCATTCATTAAAGCAGCCAATTCTTCAAAAGAGGCATTATCTTCACTTGTAAAATTATTCAAATATGATTGAAGCGTAAATTTATCCAATGCTTTCACTCTTTTCTTTTTTGGTGGTTCCTAAAGAAATTATTTAAAATGTAAACCCGAAACAAACTAAAATAAAACTTACAATTCTATCATTGTCACCTTCAGGATTACAGTAACTAAATCCATTATTTGTAGTAGGTGTTGAAAATGCTTCTGTATATGAAGTTGAAGGAGTTTCAAAATCACTTAAAGCTGGAGTTGCAGTTGTTGCTTTCTTAATACCATATTTAAGTTGTAATTCTCGAATTATTGCTTCATCTCCAGCAGCCATTGCATCTAGATATTCTTTTTGAACCTAAAAGCAATTTATTCATGAGATTTTATTATCAAAACTACAATAAGCGTTACCTTAAGCTTCTTTACATCCGGGAAGTAATCCCTCTGAATGATTGTTGTAATATTTTCAATATACTTTTCTTCTGGAACAACTTTTCTTGTTTCATGTTTTGTCGATAAACTTTTTGGTCCAACCTTTACAACTTGATTCCGGTTAGCTGATTGTGGAACTTTTGGAATCGCAAATTGAAGATCAGCTTCCTTAAAACGATCAGTAGCCATTAATTTATATAATAAAGTCAGAAGGCAAAATAAATATTTTTAACACAAATCAATGATTGATGAAACATTTTTTATACGAAAAAATTCTAAAGCATTCTCGACACGAACATGGTCATATATGATCATATGAAATTTAAAAAAAATTTTAACTGAATATTTAGTATATTTTTAAAGATTTAGGTTTATTGTTTATTCAGAAAAGAATAATGGCGGATGATGTTATTGCAAATCAGTTATTGAACGCTGCAAAAGTTGTTGAAAAACAAGTTGATGCTGAAATTGAACGACTTGATAATTTGGATGACGATGATTTAGAAGAAATTAAGCGTCGACGAATCGCCGAAATGAAAGCAAATGCAAGAAAAAAGCAGGTATTTATGTTCTGTAACAATGTGTTTAATTACTATATTGTTAAATCAACATTATAGGACCAAGAAGCTGTCGGGCACGGAAAAGTTACAGAATTATCAGATGAAAGAGATTTTTTTGATGCTGGAAAGAAATCTGATAAACTTGTGTGTCATTTTTTTGATCCTTTGAATCGAAGATGTGAAGCAGTTGATTTTGTACTGGAAAAATTATCTCCAGCACATTATGGCACAAAATTTGTTAAGCTGAATACAGAAAAGGTACATATTAATCAAAACATTTTATATGTCAATGTCTTCTTTTTATTATAGGTTCCATATTTGATTAAAAGACTTAATATTCGAACAATTCCAAATATTTGTGTTATCCTTGACAACAAAATTACAAATTACCTTCGAATTCCCGATGATGGCACAACAGAACATGAATTATTAGCAACTATTGAAAAATGGCTTCTTCATGAAAATGTAATTGAAAAACTGCAGTTAACTAAAGCTAAAAAATAATTTGTTTATATTTGTTTTGTAACTTTTGAATTTGCGGTTTTAATTATTCAATGATCTCCGCTTCTTTTTTTTTACACATATTTATTTACAATTTATATACTTTATATATTATTAATATTACATAATGTTTTGTTTCTGCTTTTTTCATAAAATATTACAAACTTTGGTTGGAGTTTGGGGGGTAAAGGGATTTTGGATAATTCGAGGCCGCTTTCGTCCATCTTTTGCTGATTGTGGATGATACGGTGGTGGGGCTTCTCCAGAGCGAGAATGTAACGCTTGCAATTCGGCTAGTTTTTTCTAAAAACATATATAGTAATCCTTAAAAAGTAAAGTAATAAAATTATTACTTGTAAAAGTGCCATTTGTGTTTCATGGCCTTTAAAAGTTGTTGATTGTTTTTGTACTTGTCTTTTAAGCTCTTCAATTTCGGCATGTAATTGTTTTTCTGTTTGAAGGCTTCTAAAAAACAAGCTTTTTGAATTGTTTTTAAATTTTATAACATAGTTTACTCTGCTGTAACTGGTATTGGAGGTTTTTGATTTGGTATCTAAAAACATAGAGTAATTATAACTTACATACTTGTGTAATTGACTTACAAATTGGCTATAGCTTAAATATTCGGCATCATTTAGTTCATTTTGAACCCATGTGGGTACTGTAGTTTCAGTTAATTCTGGTGCGGATCTTCTTCGTCGACCCCAGTTCGTTGCTAAACTCATCATTGTACTTCGACCAATTGCTAAATTTGTTTCTTTTGGAGCTGAAGGGGATGTATTAATAACAACAAAAACTCTTTTAGCTTTTCCTTCAAGTTGTGCCAGCTTTATGAATGGTTTTGAACCTGCTGAATCTCGAGTTGAATCTAATCGTAACACCAACGATGGAATCGTACATATATCTTCTTCCTCTTCATCTGGATTTCCCATTCCTTTTTGAAATGGCCAATGCTTTTTTGTTGTTGTTGCCGAGCATCGATCTTTCTTTGTTGCAGAATCTGTTTGTCTTCTCTGTTGAGATGACGTTTCAACTCTTTCACAAATTTCTAAATCTTCTATCGTTACAGCATCATGAATTTTTCGCATAATTCCTTTAGTTCCCCAAAAATATAGCTCATTATCTGCGGTTGCAACAACCGTAAATCCATCACCACAAAATAATTGCTTAAATTTATTACTGTACATTTCATAACATTAAGTGCTTTAAAAACATACCACGCATGCCTTTGTTTGCAATGCTTTTACAGGTCGATTTGCAACCCAAAAATCCATTGGTTGTCTATGTCCAAGCCCTAATTCACCATATTCATTTCTTCCAAATAAATGTACATGTCTGTAAAAAATACTGTAGCTTTAACAAGTACTGTAGCTAATTACCCAGATTCTAATAAAACTCCACTATGAAAAGATCCAAGACTGACGTCCACAACTCGAGAATTGAATGCTTTCATACATGTTGGAATTAAAATATTTTCAACCTCTGACTAAAATGTGTTTGGGGTTACTGCAGTTTTTTAAGGATTACAACAATCATTTACCTGTGTGTTTTTAACATGAGAAAAAAACCCAATTCTGGTATTCAAATTTAGCTTATTATATTTATTTGAACCCATTAAAATTAAAGTCCCACAGCTTGTAATTAATGCTGTTGAATCTGGTCCGCATTTAACATTTATTACAACCAAATGTGCCGGAATTTCGACCTATAAAGTTTTTGCAATTGTTATATAACATTTTTTGAATAATAATTCATACTTTTCGAGCTGTTTGTACATGTTCTTGTTTACCAGTTCCAAGTTGCCCTGACTGCCCATTACCCCAGACAAAAACTTGTCCATCTCCACAAACAGCAGCAGCATGTTCGGTCCCAACACTTAAATCAACGATATCATCCCTTAATAAGCTATCAATAACTTTAGGCTTTAAATAATCTTCTTTTGTTTTTCCATTTCCAGTAAATTTTCGATTTCCACATACCATTACTAAAAATTACTGTAGTTTTAAAAGATTACTGTATATCCCTTACCAATTCCCCGATCTGCACAGAAAACACTAAAAGTTGAACCACATGCGATTCGTGTGATATCTTTTCCATCCAACACTTCAATTCGAACTGGCTGTGTCCGGGGTCTTCGATCACCTAATCCCAATTGACCATAATTATTATTACCTAAAGTTATCAATGGAAATTACCAAAAATCAGGAAATTTAACACTTTTTGCCGGGAAATCAGAGAAATTTCCAGTTAATGTTGATTTCTTTATTATACGGAAGCACACATGGGCAAGTGGTAGGAATTGGTAGGAAATTCCTACATCATGTGGCGCGTGGCGCAGGGAAAAACGCTATGTGGCGCAAGAATATGCCATTTTTAACAGGTAGCAACATGTTCTGCAAAATTATGTGGCGCAGTAGACGAAAATTTTTTGACATAAAAAAAAAAAAATATTTTAACGAAAACACGAAATGTGTTCAAAAAAATCAGCCAAAAGTCTTTTAATAAAAACCGCCTTTCGATGCACAGGCCCAGAACTTTTTTCTAATCCTCGTCTTATATATACATGGCGAAAAACAGATGGCGCAAAAAAATTTTTTTGTTCCTACTATCTTGCCCACGTGTGTACGGAAGGCTATTTTTTTCAATAAATAAAAGGTAAATTTATGAAAATAAAGTTTATTTTGCTTTTAAAACACCTTAAAGGTACAAAATTGCTTTAATTACATAATAATATGTTTATATGCGAGTTTTAAGAATTTTTAATTGTAAATATACCGTAATCAAGAAAATTTAAAAAAGGAAAATTTCCAGAAAAATTTTCTGCCTGTTCTGATTTCCCGGGAAATTCTACAACTCTATTTTTACCCCATCCATAGACAACATTATCCACAGTAAGCATTAAAATATGTTCTTGTCCAACTGCCAACTACAAAAACAAGTATTTTTAAACACAGCATAAATAATTAATAAACATACTTGTTTAACTCTAATATGTTTTGGAGTATTTGATACTGCAGAAAGGGTGACCTTTGCAATATCAAATTCATAAAGTGCTGAATGACAATTTCTTGGGCTTTGAGATCTTTGAATTCCACGAAATCTTTCACCTTTTTTTCCTCGACTTCTTTGTACCATTTCAAGAACTTTTGTTGCAGTTGGACGTAACTCTGGCTCAACTTTTAACATTTCTCGTACAATTAATTTTAGATCATTACTGTAGGGCCCACGAATTTGTTCATAATCCCCCTTAACAATTTTTCCAACAAGCGCGGGAAGGTTAGAACCTTCAAAAGTTTTCTGTAAACACGCCATTTCATACAGTATACAACCTAAAAGAATGTTGCTATAAGGGGGTAACTGTATTATTTATATTCAAACCAAGTGCCCAAATATCCGATTTTGAATTATATGATCTCCCTTCGCACATTTCAGGACTTATATACTGTAATATGGATGTCGTTATTTAACCCTACTCATAGTTTACTTACATATGGTGTACCAACAACAGTTTGTGCTCCAGCGAATCTTGTTTCAGTACCCATAATTTTTGAAATACCTTAAAGTATTTTGAAATTAAATTAATAATTCTTAAAAGTGAAACTATTTATTACCAAAATCACCAATTTTAATATGATGATCTTTTGTTAGAAAGATATTTGCAGTTTTTAGATCTCGATGTAAAACATTATTATCATGAAGATATGACACAGCAGAAAGCATTTGTTCAAACATGTACAATATTTCTGCTTCTGGAACATAATCAGTTCTTCGGGCAAGGAATTGTGCAAGAGTGCCACCATCTGCATATTCCATTTCAATCATTAAAATTCCATCTTCTTCAAAAGAATCATAATAACTTATAATATGTGGATGATCCATTGATGATAGCAATGATACTTCATTTAATGCTAACTGCCTTTCAGCAGTTGACAATTCATGCATATTTATTTCTTTTATTACAACTAAAGATTCATCTGCTTTTCGACGATATAAAATTGCACTTCCAAATGAACCCTTTCCAACAACACGAATTCTTTCATATCCACTTACTGTTGATGGAAGCCTGGTTGAAGTTGCTGCTGCAGCTTCAATATCTTTTCGATGATGTTGGTGATGATTTGTTGTGGTCGTTGTCGTAGTGGTTCGACGCATACTTTTTTAAAGCACAAAAAATATGTCACTATAAAAACTTGTATTTTAAAAAGGCTCGTTGCAACGGAAAATATCAAATTCGAAAAACTAAATAATAAAGAGATGAAAGAAACCCTATCATCTTCTTCTCTGTTATTGTTGTTGCTTGGCATCAACATTATTAAAAACAAAACAAAGTATTTAATCGGTTTTTTAATATTAAAAAGACACAATAATTAAAAACTGCTTTTTTACTTGCGCAGTTGCAAAATTTTCTCTAAGGTGGCAAAAAAGGTTGTTGCCATCGTTAAAATGTTAAATATAAGTAAGTAGTAAAAATGTGAAAAACCTAAGTTACCGCTTTTGCCACCCCTGTGGCAGTTACTTCTTTTCTTTCTTTTTTGGCAAATATAAAAAAGAGACACGCATGTGACGGGTGGTATGTTATTTCTGCTGTGGTCGTTTATATTAATAATATGTTATTATTATTATTTCAAAAAAAGGTACAAAATAATTGAGATATCAATCTATATCGTTTCATTTAATTTTATAGAATGGATATTGGTTGATCTCTTCATTTTTTGTATCTTTTTAACCCATGTGTAAGTTATTATTCAGACAACAAAACGATTATCAATATTAATTGGATAAGTTTTTAAAATCTTAAATTTAAAAAAAATTAGTTTTTTTTGTTCAACAAGTCAATTACAGTACCCCTCATGTGTCTAAGATTTTTTCTTCTATTTTGGCAAAACGTGTCGACATCTTGTTGCTAAAAATTTTGTGATTCATTTTTTTGAAAAGCTTTTTTTTCTGTTCAACTTTTCAAATCCATAGATAGTAAACTGTTAATTATGAGTGCTGATATTAATCTTATAACAAATTTAAAATTGATTGATATGAAAAAGAGTGAAAATGAAGCTAAAGTAAGTGATCCTTGAATTTGCATTCCTCCGCAACTGATCTCGTTGATCGTATATGGTCCCGCAATTTAACACGTCCATCATCATGGCCATCACATAATTCTTTTTTATTATCATTATTTTAGGGTGGATTTGCTGTTGATCCAAGAATGGCAGATTTTATGCCATTTGAATTTCGAATGCCTGTAAATAATAGTGGAAATCCGCCTTTAATAACATTAGATAAATCAAATACTTCTTTGGATGAACTACTTACAAATGTTTCGGTACAACTGGGTTTAGCACAAGGCGGATTAAATGATTATGGATTCCTTTATGATATAAAATCAAATCGAGATGTTCCAGCTGCTCAAAAATCTTACTCTTTTGTTACTGAAGAGGGCATTAAAGAACTGAAAAATGGATTCGTTTTAATTATTACTGCATCACCTGTAAGTTCCTTTTTTTATTTCGAAAAAATTTTACCGTACAAATTTAGAAAAATTATGCAATAAAGATGCTTTATAAGCTTACGAATATTGATATATTTTCAAGTTCACAAGTTCCAGTGCCAATTTGGCAATCAACCTTGGACATGCTGTTTAATCTTTCACAAGATTTTACATTTGCATCAGAATTTCATAAGATTGGTGGTATTAGAAAAGTTGCTGATACAATACAAAGTGGAAGCTTTGATGGAAATACACCTGCATTAACTCGGCTGTTTTGTATATTCCTAGAATTTATGAGACATTCAGGTCTTGTTGAATGGAGTGAAATGACTCCAGAATTTGTTGAGAAGATTGCAGATTATGTTAATGGAAGGGCAAAATTTGAGAATAATGAATCATTGACATATTCGTTGAGTATTTTAGTGGCACTTCTTGATAAAAGGTATGTATTTTTTTTATTAAACAAGGTAGAGGGAAGAATAAGAATTCATTTTAGTGGAGAGCTTGAAAGGGTTGTTCAAAAAAATGTTCAGTTTGAATCGCTTATTCGCCATTTGGAGAAAAAGGATGAACATATATTATTGGCAGTTTTAACATTGATGAATCTTTTATACAATAAATTGGATTCATCTGAGCAGTGCTCGATATTAACTCTATTGCATAATAAAGCCTTTAGATCTGGAATTGAAAATGTAATTAAATTTGAACTTAATAAACCGAATGATCAGATAAAGCAACAACTAATTCTTATACAAGAGCTATGTTTTATTCAACTAAAGGATTTAGCATTGAGAAGACCCCCTTTATCAGAAATTGAACATATTGCTGAAATGGATGAATGGAATTATAATTCTCCTCGATGTTCAACAATAGAAACAGAACGAACATGCAATCCTTCATTCAAAGGATTATCACCTGAAGCTAAAACAAAGTTTGCTGATATTGTAACACTTACCCCTCCTGGATCTCTTGCACTTGATGTTATCCTTGATTACGCAAAACGATATCATCAAAGATTAAAAGAAGTAAGCAGGAGAAACTTTGAACCCTTGTTATTGTAGCTAAAATTACATTCTAGATTCAAATGGAAAGTAATTTATCAAGTGAAATATGGCCATCTATAATGGCACATATTGTTCACTCTCTGATAGCAGCCTTTTCAATTGTACCCGCAAAAATTGAAGATCAACCCGAGATTCCCCTTCGTCCATGGTTAATTATGTTTAATTCAGATCGACCATTTCATGATCTTTTTGCCGTAGCATTATATTTATTTTTTCGAACTTGGCGTGAAATGCATGCTAGAGGTGATGAAGATAAAGTTTTGCATGTTGTTGGGCATCAAATTGCACTTTCAATTTCAAATAATCCTGCATCTTTGAAGGATTTGGATGATATTCTTCAAAGAAAATACAGCTATTTTCATATGCAAAAAATTTGGGAGAAAGAAAGAATCGAAACAGTTGCAGAAGAACTAAAGTCTTCAGCCATTCAAGATTTGCAGCATCATCTAAGACCATCCATCGAAGAAATGGTAAAAATGAGAAAGAAAAATGTTCTTAAAAAAGGATTCTATTTTTCAAAAGTTACAAAAGGAAAATTATTTGGTTCAGAAAAGAAAGGTCTTTATTATATAAGACTAGATGAACATGAAAGATTTTTATGGAATTTTGAGTGTCCGGATTCAACTTATATTAATTCGAAATTAGATTTTGTGAATAAAAAGAAATGTAGGTTTTTGGATTAATTTTTTACGATCAGATACTACCCTAATGATATTTGTACTTTTTTTCTTCTGACAGCTATTTGAAAAATCCTCTAAAACTTTTAAAAAATACACATTCATGTTTTACTTTAACATGAATTTTATTATTACAGTACCCATCACTGATATAAAGAGAATTGTTACGGGTGCAGAATACAATGAAACAGTTGTGCAACAAATTGGAATGAAGTTATCAAAGAAACCATCCAGTAGTTCATTTATTAAACAAGGATTTTCCATTGAATTTAAAAATGAATCTGAGCCTTTAACATTGACAGCAGATGATGAATTGATGATCAAATCTTGGATTGATGGATTACAATTTTTACTTGGGTTTGAACATGTAGATGAAAAAGAGGTATATTCCTTGAAATACATACTCAGGGAATTGATTTTTTTATTTTAGATTAATCGATTGCTGGATCTTGAAGTTCGAATTCGACTTTTGGATGTTTTGAATCCACCAGCAAATCCTCCTCCGATTCCAGTGTTGCCTAAAAATTTTGGTTGGATTCCCGAAAAATATCGTAAAGGTTCACAGAAGACATATAACAATGATATAAATTAATGCCTTAAAATACTTTTTTCTTGTAAAAAATAATCCGCAGAAAATATTGTTGCATAACTACAATAAAATATTTTGTTAAATGTTCTTTCCAAATGTTGAGCACGTATTTTTTAAATTGTTTTAAAATTTTTTGTTACTTTTATTTTTGCTCCTCATTAGTTAATATTGATGTTAATACTTTGTTTTCTTTGATAAAACTGCTATGAGATAAAACAATAAATATCTTTCCTTAAGTCATATAAAGTGTAAAATCGCTGTTGTGTATTTTTTGTAGTTTTGTTATTTTTCTTGTCACTTAATATCTCTCTCTTTTTTAGAAATGACTTCAAAAAGCTTGCAAGAAGCCATTGAATTAATTGAATTTGCTTCAACGCCACCATCAATCTTGCCCACAAAGGAAACAAAAGATCCCTTTGATCTTGTTACTCGAACTTTGTGTGATAAAGTTTTGAGTTCATCTTTTAATACTTCATTTCAAAATTTACAACTTGAGCCTTTGCCTTGCACTAGTAGCACAGAAACGAATACAGATTCAAGATTACTTTATTCTGATATACTTCGATTTATTTTATCGATCTTTTGTGAACAAGCTGCAGCAGCTTCATTGCCTATTGATGATTGGACCATTTTGTCTTCAAAGCAAATAGAAACAATTATTCGAACATTTGAAATGTTAGTTGCAATGAGTATTTTGCCTTCAATTGATCAAGGAATTGGTGTGCCACTTGAAAAACGTGTTACTTTTGTTAAAGTTTGGAAACCTTTTGAAGATGCTTCACAACGAATCGAACATCTTCAAAAAACTCTTCACATCTTTCAACGCTTATCTGAAGTTAATGATGGCCTAAAAATTCAGTTAATTTCAAAATTTTTACCTGATTTTATTTCCGCCAATGAACAAGTAAGTTGTTTTCTTCCACTTTAATTCTGCTCTTAATTTCTTAATTTTTAGCTGATTCATTTAAATGACTTTTCATTGAAAGGAGATTATGAATCCTTTTTGAAAAAACTGCCGCTATCTGTTGTTATGAAAGAGCTTCTCTTGCTTTATGGTGGATTTGGTTTGAGTGGCCGCAAAGCTATGGCACCTGCTTGGTTTGTATCGTCGCTGTCAAAAAAACTTTCCGAAGGTTTGACCTCCCAAAAAGGCCTTTCGAATTTGCTTTTGGCTTTTGATGAGTTAGGTAAGAATTTTCTTTTAATTTAAGATCTTATTAAAGAAGATTCATGTGATGATACATTTTTGTTATTACGAAATCTGTGAAAAGATGTTATTACGTATTTTCCTTTATGTTAAAAATCACTTCAACTTCTTACGAATTTCGAATCATTTTCTTATTTTAGGAGGTGAATCATTTTGGAATAATACGGTTGCACTTTCTTCTGTTGCTACCTTATTGGCTACAAAGCCTCAACAAGCTGAGTCTTTTCAAAAATATGCACTTTCAATGTTTTCCCAATTCCTTGATATTATGAAGGTATCTTTTTTATTGTTATAAATTTTCATAATTTTTTCTATAGAATAGCAAATTCGGTTCAAATGTTTCGCTGTTATTTGTGTTAACAGTGGATAAACTGTATGGTAAAGCACCTCGTTTAGTTGAAGTTCAGCTGGTTGATAAAATCATTCGTCCGTGGGAACTTTTGGTTGAAAGAGGTATTCAAAGTCTTTCAACAAAAGAAAATGGATACTGGAATGCAAATCTTGATGGATCTCTTGTAATTTTACGATCATGGCTAAATACCCAACCTCAACAATACAGTATTAAATATTTTCCTTTTGCTAATCGATTTTTAAAACTTATTCCTTTATTCTTGCATCTTTGTGGTCAAGCTACAACATTAGAAGAACTTAAAGTTTTTTCTGATGATTTAAGTTTAATTTTGATGCGATTATTAAATGATGACTTGGAAGAATCTGAAGTGTTACTGAAATACATGTTAAATGATGGAAATAAAACCCATGGGTATTTTAAAGTTTCGGCTGAAAAGAATTCACCGGTGTCAGAAGGTAAAGAAGGTATAACGGCTTTAAAATATCCAGTTAGTCTTGAAATTTTTGATGATCCTATGGATGAAGAAACTCTTCTTGATTTTAAAATAGATTCATTTCGTGCAATTGCTAAGGTTAGTTGACTCTTGCCTTTTCTTGAAAAACACGTGGCAAAATACTTTTGCAGATTCTTTCAACTGAAGCTGCAGTAAAATGTATTGTTGTACTCGTGTCTGATTGTTTGAATGCTTGGATTAGTACAGAAAATGTAATTCCAATGGATGAAGATTCTTTAAGATTTGTGCCTGAACTTGAAAAACATGTTGCGGAACATTCAAAAAAGTTGAAAGCTGTTTATATTTTGTGTTCTGTTGTTGAAATTTTGACTTCTATTGAAACAGATAGCTTTTCTGCCGACGTTTTAACTGATATGGTCAAAATTGCTAAAGTTTGTTTTCCTTTATTTTTTTCTTGTTTTTAGTAATACAGCGTTTAGAAAATATTTGTCGGTGCAAATAAAAGATTGTCATCTGTAATAGATGTGGATATTTTGGAAAAGCAAAATAAAGAGTTAAAAACTATTGAAGCCCAAACCACTAACCTTGCAGTTGGTCTTGTAAGTGCAATTTCGGCAAATGCTTTGAATGATGACAGCCTAAAATTATGTTTACAAGAAGTTGGAAAAGAAATGAATAATTTTTGTCAAACTATTGAAAAACTTTCTGATAGTAATTCTATGATTGAACTCTACAAATCGGCTTATGAAAGTTCTAAACAGCTTCTTGATTTATTTTCAAATGATTTAAAATGGGATATTTCAACAGCTACAACACAAGAAAATAAATTGTATGTATTTTTTACTTTGTTCTAATTTTTTTATCGCTTTATCTTACAGTAATCCTGCTAAATTCAATAAACATACAATAAATAAAATTGAAGAATGGAAAATTTCTTTTGAAGATGATGAAGAAGCTGTTAAAGGTGGGATACTAATTGAAATTTCTCAAGCTTTACGACGCAAAGACAAAAGTATTTTTTCTAATATTGCTGATTTTGAATGGGTCTGGAAAGCTGCTCTTGGTTTGTTTTTATGCTTTACATAACTTTTAAATTTTAACAATTAATTCATCCCATTTTTTACAGATAATGCGGGAAATACCGATAGTTATGTCTTTCTTGCTTCTATTAATGTCTTGGCTGAACTTTCCTACTGGCAAAGTGATGCTTTTCTTCCTCGTTTACTTGAATGCTTTACAAATTGGGATGACAGTAATCTTTCAAAAGATGTTTCATTAATGTGGAAATGTACAATGGGTGAAGCTTTAGCAAAAGTGTTTAAACAAATTGGAAATTTTTCTATATTTTATTTTGATCAGTTTTCAAATTCTTTACTTCATTTAACTAAAAGTGGAGATGAACTCATTCGTTCATCTGCTTTAAGCAGTTTTGCAGATTTAATTGTTGCATGTCGAGGTCGAAAATATGATGCTATGATACAAGAGGTTAGAGTTACAGTTAAGATAACGTAAATGATTATAATTGTTTTAGTTGCTATTACTTGTATCACAATATCTGAAAAATGAAGAGAGCATTTTGGTTCGTCGTGCAGCTGTTCATTTGTTGCGATGTCTTTTAACTTCTGCTGATGATAATCTTCTTACGGTAATATTATTATTAGTTATCAAATTAATTTCTGTAACTTGAGTTTTAGACATTTTCTGATACAATACGAGATGTTCATCGAATGTTAAAGCGGTTATGGCTTCAAGATCAAGATGATGTTGTTCGTTTTCACGCTGAACTTGCCTTAATTGATCTAAAATCAATTATGCAACGATTATTTGAAAATATGTAAAAAAATTTGTGAAATAAAGTTTTTGTTTTGTTAATTAATGTGAGAAAAGAATTATGCGTTGTTTTCGTGAAATATTTTTTGAAATGAATGAATATATTTATCTTGTTTTACATTGCCATTGTTTTGTAACTTTTTTCGTTTTTTTATTTTGCAATTTTAGAATGGTTAATAATTCTGAAAATAAAGAAAATTGTGAAAGTGCTAATAATTTGCACCCTCATCATGCTGTTGAACATGAAATCAAACATAGAAATGTCCATGTTGCTGACTGGAGTCATGAAATTGGTGATCAAGCAAGTTTATTCTTTTTAATGAAAGACGTGTTTATTTTTGCCCTTTTAGCACATAATTGATTCTCACAATGTTCCTTATAAATCTGCAATTTCTTCTGTGCCACATCATGGAAATAAGACTTTTACTCGAAAATCGACAAATTATCAACCAAAACGTAATCGTAGCCAAAATCAAAATCGCCAACCTGATCTACCAAAGCCTCAAAAATATGGACCTCCAGGGCCTTCGCAACCTTCTTCCACATTTTCCAAAAATTCTCGTTCATATAATCCTGCTTTCAATCGTCAATCAAGTGAACATTCTCAAATCCGAAATCGTCAACCTCCTGTTCTTCAACCTTCTGTACAAACAAGTCGTTCTGCAACAAGCGGTCAAACTTTCAGTAATATTTACTGTTTTATTTTTGAATAATAGTTTATACCCCTTTTTTTAGCTTTGATGTCAAGAAATCCTGACAGCCATATACAGGTTACTATACCAACCGTGTCAAATGATGTTCGATTCGATACAAGATTTAATAAGAATTGTCCACCATTTATTCCTCGTCAAATTATCGCTCCTCAAGTGGATAATGTTAAACCAACTTTTCAACAAAATAATGACAAAAATGGTAAACCAAAAAATGATCCACCTAATGGTTCATGCAAAGGAAAACCTGCAACTCCGTCTACATCACAGGTATCCACAAAACGAACTCAAAAACCTTATCATCCTCACCATCATCATCAAAATGGTCCAAAGGGAAAAGTGCCACCTAAGCCTTCCCAAGCTGATACGAAGAAGTCTTTTAAAGTTGATGCAAAGGAAAAAGTGATGACAACACCGTCTACTTCTGAAGTTAAACAAATTCAAAAGATTTCTATTCCACCTAAACCTGTCGTCAAAAAATGTAATCCATTTGGTGATGCAAAACCTGTTGATGTAAGCAAGAAATTGATTGAAGTAGAACAAAAGAAATTGGAAGAACAGAAGAAGCTTGATGAATTAAAGAAATTAAAAGATCAAAAGAAGGCAGAAGAACAAAAAAAGTTAAAGGTAAAAAAGAAAGCTGAAGAAGAGAAGAAAACTGAAGAAGAGGAAGAAGATGATGATATGGATGAATCAAAAGATGATATTCCTGCAGAAGATTTGATGGAAGTTATAAATTCCCTTTCATTTAAAAGCAGAAGAAATTCTTTATAAAATTGTTTTTGTTTTGCAGATCATTTAGTGATTTTTTACCTGTTATGTTTTTTCATTACACATGTTACAGATGTTTTTGTAATAAAAGTTTATTAAAATTGTTAGTGTGTTTTTTTGCAGTTGTTCAAATGACTACAGTATGATATTGCTTCAGATGTAGCGATTTTTATTTCAGTTATTATTACTCCAAAACATATGCTGCAGTTAGAAAAAGGTAGAATTGTACAAATAAATATATTTTGAAATTTGATTAAATAAAATTTATAATAAAAAAAAATGTGTTACCGTATCAGAGAACTTTCTCAAAAAAGCAAATGCTTAAAATCATAGCACGAAAAATTTATTTTCTCTCTCTCAAAATCTTCACCTTTTTTCGAACAACTTTTTTAGTTCTATTTATTTATTTTTTCAGCCAAATAAACTTCTACTTGACATTCGTTAATTTTGTTTTAAATTGACGAACCTTTTTTCAGTTATTTTGCCGCTCTTTATTTCTTTCATCAAAAATGGACAATCGTCATCCATTACATTCTCGTTGGGTTCTTTGGTTTCTCAAAGGTGATCGAACAAAAGATTGGGAAGATTGCTTACGCAAAGTTACAACCTTTGATTCAGTTGAAGGATTTTGGTCGTATGTTCTTCGTTTACAGTTATACAATTTAATACATATTACTTAAATTTAGTGTTGCTAATCATTTTATTCGTCCATCAGCACTTAGCTGGGGAAGTGATTTCTATGTTTTTCGTGAAGGAATAAAGCCAATGTGGGAAGATGAACATAATGTTAAAGGTGGTCGCTGGCTTGTTATGGTTGATAAACATAAGCGTCAACAACTTTTGGATCATTATTGGATGGAAATGCTTTTGGCAGTTGTTGGCGAATTATTTGGTCCAGATGGAGAAGAAATTTGTGGAGCCGTTGTAAATGTTAGGCAAAAAGGTGACAAGGTATGCCTCTATCTGTTATTTATTTTTATGTTGGACATATTCCTTTTTTAGGTTGCTTTATGGACTCGTGATGCTATGAAAGATGCCGCAAATTATCGAATTGGAGAAATTTTGTACAAATCTTTGGGTGTTAAAGATTCATTGCGATATGAAGTTCATAAAGATGCAAGTGCTCGTGTTGGCTCATTGGTAAAATTTTAATCTATTTTAAGTTGTTAAATATAGATCGGATGCTTATTTAGGTTAAACCTCGTATTATTCTTCCAGCAAAAAGTCAAAATGCTTCTGTTTCAACCTAAATTTTTGTGGTACATTTATACTTTATCTTTCTTTTTGTTGTTTTTTGATATTTTTTATACTTAATTTATATTATATGTAATGTAATTGTGATTATATTTGGTTACGGGTTTTAAAATATGTTTTTTTAAATTTTGAATTTTTCATCTGAGCAAAGGGTGGAATTCTAGGGTTTTTTCTCTCTTAGGTATCTTTTCTTTGTAGGCCATATTTTTAGAAATATCGTAGGTCAGATGTCGTAAAAAACAAAGAACCAGTGTTATCGACTTTTGAAAAAGGCCGATGCCAACGCCGGCATTGATTTGCGGCGCTTTGTCATTTAAATGCGGTGGATTTTCTTCCACCTTAAGTATCGTACCTTCAAAATATTTTAAGGTAAAAAACAAAATAACGTTTGTTTGAAAAATGACATCACACAAGGACTAAATAATCAAATTTTTACTTTATTTTCCCAGTTTTCTACAAAAAATTTTATTTTTTCATAAGCGTCTCCTTTTGCGATTTTTGGATATCGTTCAGATTTCATTTTTCAATTCGCTACCTTGCCCACGGGTGGTGAAGAGAACGAACATAGAGGAAGAGTAAAGATGTTTTAAAAAATTACTGCGATTGTTTAAAAGCGAAATTCAAGGTATCTGAAATAAATTAAATGCCCCAATGTATCTAGGATTTGTTACGACTTAATAATTTCAAACTTCTCAGAAAATTTCAAACGTTTTGGATTTCCAATTTTTAAAGAATTCCGTTTAAACTTTTTGTAAAAACTTTCTTTGCGATTTTTGGGGTTTGTTCTTTTTTTAATTTTCATCCCCTGCACTTGCCCCGTGTGTTATCAAAGATGATGCTGCCTTTTTGTACCATTTCGATGACGCTTTAGCAATTTTAAAACTTTCTAAGATAACTCTACAGTAATATACCAACCAAATGTGGCTTTCATTTCTCAATGAACGAAAAATTACAGAACATAATCGGATTTCTGTTAATTTATCTTGAAATTTGAAACTCTTTAGTTACAGTAAACCCCTGTGAAGCAAAAAGACCTAATGGCAAATGTAACCCCTGGATTATCATATTTTATTTCTGTAAATGATATTTAGTGCTCTCTTTAAAGTAACAACATCTCACAATGATTTCTATTTACTCAACAGAAAATAGAATATTGCTTTGTTCTATGAAACGCTATGATAATAAAAAACATTGACATAATTTACATCTAATTGGCTGAATACTGTTCTCAAACCACTGTTGAACCCGAATTTATGGAGTTCAAGATTTATTTTTCATACTGTGGCCAAAGTCCATTTTTCATGAATTTTTCTCTCAATTTTATTTCTTTATTTTCAAAATCTAATTCATAATTTATTATTGCTTTGATTTATAAAACAGCACGATAATAAAAAAACAACAATTTATACATTAGTAGGAGTAGCAAGCTGACACAGCTGTACTGTACAGTGCCGCAAATAAGTCCAAAGAAAGGGGGTGGAACTCTCTTTATAAAAGACCAAAAAACCTCATTTTATCTAGTATGAATTTATTTTTTTACTTTAAATTTGAATCAAAGGGGGTGGAACTCTCCGCTGGTTCCATCCCCCTATTTGCGGTCCTGGTACTGTAAATTTTCTATCCGAACATCTGTAACAACAAAAAAGAACGTCATTTACAAAACATGAAGTCAAGAAAACAGCGAAGGTAATAATCATATTATAAAGTAGCAATTGTTAAAGTGATATGAACAAATACATCATCAAGGTTTTTTGAAACTTTTGCTTCAAGTACGCTATTTGTTTTAGGATTGTAAGAAGAATATTCAGCTTGAACCTAAAAGATAAACAAAAGTATGTATATGAATGTTTGGATAAAGATACTAATTTAAATGTTTACCTCAACATTATATTCAAGTCTTGTAGATCGATTATTGTGAACAATCTAAATATGCGAAGATTCATTATTTATGAAAAATAATTGCTTTAGAATTACCTGATCACGAGAATGAGCGATTTCAGTATGAACAATGGCATGCTTGAGATCTGGTTCAATTGCAAATCTCTGAAACAATACGGTACATCGTTCTAGTAGAGTTCAAAAAAGGGAAAAACATACAATCAAAGCATTATGAACAAAGGCAGATGAAATTGCTGGATTATCAAGATATACGGAAGCCCGACCAACAGCATCAGTGTATTTTCCAAAAATAAAATCAAGTAAAACATCATCTCCAACATCAAGGACTACTTCTTCATCATTTATGGAAGAGACATCATAGATTGTAACATCTTCAGCCTTCTTGATTCCAGTTCTTTCAAATAAACGACTGCCAAAGTGATCATCTGTGGAATCAAGAACAGTATCCATAAAATATTGATCAGCAATAATAACTTCACCAACAAATTTTTGAAATGTATCTGCTGTAAGATTTCTTAAACCAACACCAATCATTTCAAATCGATGAAATAAGACATCAGCTTTTTTAAAAATTGTTGCTAAGAATTATAAAGCATTAATCACATAAGTACTGTAACAAAAACTTACTTAAATCATGAACCATAACTTCAGTTAAATGAAATCCACACATAACGAGTCTTCGAATTTTTGAATATTTAAGCATTTTCGCAACACAGCTTATTACATCTTGATTTTCGCCATTTAGATTAAAGTGATATTTAATATTTTGTGTTGTAGTGGCTGCAGAAAACATAATTACATTTGGAGTTGTTTCAATAATTTTGAATAAACGAATTTTTCGTCTTGCAAGTGAGCCATGATGTACATCAATAATCTTTTTCCATCGTCTACAAACAAGTGAACATCGATCAAGATCTGATCTGGAGCAATATTTGAATAAATATAACATTATTTCATTTGGAAGTCCAATATCTTCTTTTTCAGCAGCATCTTTTTTCTGAGAAGTTGATGCAGATTTTTGTGAATATCGAAATGGTGAATCCATTTGTTTACTTCTTTTTAGCGGAATTGAAACGAATGATGATGAAGGCATCAGCGGATTCGTATTTCGACGCTTTAATAATTCACCACTTAAATGATGTATTGACTAAAACGAATGCTTAATTACAAATAGTGCATTAAAAAAGATTTTACAACATACAGAAACCAAAGTATCATTTGAAGATTGTAAATTAGCAACTTCTTGTCGCAAACGAAGCAATTCTTCTCGTTCGCTTTCATCCAAAGATGATGACATTGTATAAAATTTTTATGCAGTAATTACAACTTATGTACAAAATCACCTGAATTTTTTATTCTCCAAATAAAGATATCACATTTTTTTCACACATAATGTATGTCTTCTCATCGTTGCAAGACATCTGCATTTATTTTATAGTGTGTCAAATTTGCAAAATTCAAATCAAGACATTGCTGCATTTTTTTGTATAACATTTTTCAATTTTTTTTAATAAAAACCAGTGTTTATTAAATCACACTCTATATAAATTCGATGCAAATAATAATAAAAAAAACATATGTACAAAATCATTCAATAAAAATTGCTACGTCTAACAAAAGCGATAATTATAATAGAAAACTAGATAAAACATAACAAGAAAAAAGAAAGACAAAAACAAAGCACTGGTATTACAATCAGGAGCAGAAATTAAAAATAGATATATTAAAGTGATGACTGTAGAACAAGACTATAATAACAAATGAATACTGAATGATATAATTTTTGAAACTACTTTCTCTAACTTTTTTTGTAAATAGTATTTTGAGCGCTTCATTACTTCAATAATAATATCACAGAATCAAAGAAATTTCATTTAAGCCGTTGGGTAATTGATGCAAGAGCTATTGAAAAAGCTTGAATACACGAGAATGGAGCTTTGAAATCCAATGTATATGAGCCATTTTCAATACGTCCAAATTGCATAACCTGTTCAGAATTGTATTCGATTTGAAAATTTTTAGCAGATTCCTGGGTTACTCGGCCTCCAAAATCCAGCTGATATACCTAAAAAAACATGTGAAATTAGTGGCATACTGTAATCTTTATAAAATATTACTTGTGTTTGTTCATTCCAAAAAGGTGTTTTATTTGACATTGTTAAAGTTTTTTGTGGTTGTTTTGCTTTTCTGGCGGCAGCATTTTGACTGCCTGCATCATTTCCAACACTTGTAAGCAATGGTTCACCAAGTACAGCTTTGATATTAAAAACACGTTGTTGTAAATCTCCTCTAATATCATTCAGCATATCAATTGTTATTTTTTCTTCTATTTGTGAAACTTGCTGAGCAATGTTTCGTACTTCTGCCCGAAGTTCTGCTATTGTTGATGGTAATTCTTGCTGAAAAAGAAAATGAATAAACTAGTTAAATTTCCGTATTCACAGCATACCTTTAGAGTGGGGATTCCTTTAGATCCAACTGCATTATTTCCAACACGTAGATTTGCAGATGGGTTTCGACCAGTAGAAGGCGGCATTCTCGTTGAAAGCTCATTCGCCATTAACGATAATTTTTCAACAACTGCTCGAATATCATTTAATTGTTTCTGCTTTTTCTTTGAAGATAAATCATCTTTTAATCGTTGCCCAGAAGACTTTGAAGTGGTGGATAATAGCCTTTGACTATCATCAATAACAACATTATCATCACCATCATCATCAATATACTGTAATTAGCCCGTTTTAATAAAATAAATGTTAAAAAAATAAACTAACTTCAATATTTTCTAATCGATTTCGCCATTCATCATTCCGTGGAATACCCGTTGAAGTTGAAGGTCGAGGAACATGTCCTCCTCCACTTAGTATTGGAGTATTTTCAGGTACAGCAGGACGATTATTATTACTTTGAATAGATGATGGCTTTGTTATTGTTTGTAGTGATCGACTTATTATTGATGGTGGTTGTTGCTTATTTCCTCCTCCTCCAACTAAATGACAACTTGCAAATTCAATTTCAGTTGCAAATTGTTTCATTCGATAAATATGATTGTTCAAAGCTTCACGAAGCCCATCAAATTCTGTTAAAACTGTTGAATAAAAGATTTTTTCTTCTGCAAGTAATGCAGTATCATGATCATCATCAAATTCCATTGGGGTTTGATTTTGTTCGTCATTGTTATTAGAAAAAATATCCGTATTATCATTTAGTAATCTTTGTAATTCTGCAACATCTTCTTCAATATTCGAACCCGTTTGTCTCAAATTTGATGCATCCATTTCAGTCGAATTTAACCTTTTTGAATTTGGGAGACTACGACGAGAAATTTCTGATGCACTCATTGGAGTTTCTGATAAACTTTTGCTTTCAACTTCCAGAGAAGGCTCTCTCAAATCACTTAAATGAATTGTCATTTGACGAGGTTGTAAATGAAGAACAGAAGTTTTGTATACAACCTAAATTTTAAAATGTTTTTAAAAAAATTCTTCCTTTAATAAAGTATTCTTACATTTGCTAAAAAATTTGGTAAATGTTCAATACCAGAATTGCTAATTTTAAATTTGGTGCACCAAACGTTAGAAGTTACATGTACTAATGTAGGTGGTTGACGTGAAGATCTTGTCGTAACACGTTTATTCATAAATCTTCTGAATTGCCGTTTACTTTGTCGCCATAGTGAAGCTCTTTGATTACTTTCACGACGAAATGTTGCTAAATCTTCTGAAAAAAAAACATGTGTGGAAATTGTTTTTTGTAATTATCTATTCAAAATTATTTACAAAAAAATATCTGGAAATTTTTTGTGCTATTATCTTTTTAATTGCTGCGGCTCCAACAAAAACAGTCATGTGAAAAAAAGAACTTGCACAATTGAGTGTAGCGTAAAAACAAGTTTTATGAATTGTGCTGCATATGAATGAATTGAAAAGAAACATATCAATGTGTGCGTGAGTCGATCGACTTTTAATGCATTTTTAAAATAAAAAAAGTGTCTTTTGCAACTAAGAACAAAGAATACCAAAAACAGAATTAAAAGCGGAATGGCTGCTATCATTTAACAGTATGATACAAAAATAAAAGATAAAAAACATACCAACTTGTGCAGATGAACCATTTTCATATTTTGCTCGAAGGCCATTTTCTTTTCTAAATAAATGTGGGGGTAATGAAATAAGAAATTGTGGAATAATTCGATTAATTTGACGACCCAAAAGTATTGGCACCAATCCACCCATATGTTCTAGAAATTTGAAAAATGAAACTCGTACCAAAAAAAGGAAATAAAACATACCAACACAAAGCATATAATGATATGATTTGCGTGGAACTGGAACAATCGTGCAATACCATCTCCATTCAGTTGGCTTACAAATTGCTTTTGGAATTGCTGACACCTTTGGAACGCGGCACTTAAAAAAACAAAAGTTTAGTTTAAAATGTTACAAAATTGTTCGGTAAAAAAACACTCGTACCTGTATGACGTGATGATCTAATTCTTTTAGACAATTTTTTTCGCGTGTTGGAAGTGTCAGCTGATCAACTTTATTAGCATTTCGACCAGAATTTACCCATAATTGATAAGTTACAAGTTGAGACAGCAATGGAACATCTCGAATAACACGTCCTGTTGCAATTGAACCGCCAGCAGCAATAATCATAGCCGTATCATCATGAGCCCATGTAAAAGCAGTAAGAGGAATTTTTGAAATTGGAGCAGTAAATGTATGTATTATATTTCCACGATAACTCAAAATTGTAATTCTAAAAAAATATTAGATGATTAAAAAACTGCGTAAAAAATTAATTGCAGAAACCTGTTGCTGGCACAAATAATTGCAAGCATAGTACCATCATTTGACCATTCCATTTTATGAATAGGATCAACACTTTGATAAGTAAATGGCTCAATTTCATAATAAGTATTTGCAAATACCACAACATCAAGAGCTGAGCTGTAATAGGAAAAAAATAAAGCGTACCGGACAAGAAAAATCATGAGTAAAAAAATAATTACCAAAGTGCCAACGTCCATTTTTGATCCGATTCTCTTATATTTGAAAATGCAACTTTAGTAACAGAAACAGCAAAAATTTCTCGTTCATGAATAATATTACCATGTTCATTTAACACTTGAATAGAACCAGAATTAAATCCCATTACAACTTCTTCAGATAAAGGATTCCAGCAGCCGCAACATACTACTGTATCATAATTATTGCTCCATACTCGAGTACCACTTGAACTTCCGATCAATACAAAATTATCTTCATAACAGATTAATGTTGAATTACCAGATGGGCTCCAACAAAAATCCCGAACTTTTACACCTCGATCATTGACAAGCTCAACGGACCATCTTTCATCATTGGGTACCCACACATAGATGAATCCCGTAACATCACAGGAGACAAGTTTTTTCTGTGGTTTATTCCAAGAGACATGATGTATAGCAGAATGATGACCGCGTAAATTAAAATTATAACGTTTATTGCATTGATTTTCTCCGCTAATATCCGTATATGTAATACCAACCACACCAGATTCTGATCCAACTGCAAGAAGACCTTTGTTCTCATTTAAAGCATTCGGCATCCATGCTAAGCATGTTATTGTTGGTTCAATCGTAGATCCAGCCCAATTGGAACTTTCCCAAAAAATCTTCATTTCAAGAATATATTCAATAATAATTTAATAGTAGAAATTGAAATACATACATTCGGGGATATTTTTAAAAAAGTCTAAAAATCGTTAAAGGTCGTTGAAAAACGTTAAAAATATTTTTTTAAAAAAAAGAGAAATAAAACGTGTTGATCACGAAAATTTAAAAAAATTGCGACGCAACTGGTATAAACAAGAATTCAAAGTATTGAATGTTAATGGTAGTATAGAATAGGTAGTATTAGTAAACTTTCAATGAGTGAAGGGGGGGGGGGGGGCAGAAGTGAAACGATCAAAAAAAGAATATTGTCAGAAAAAAAACATGATGAGCATTTTTTTCTCTCTGTTTTTATTTCATTCT
This sequence comes from Panagrolaimus sp. LJ2400, assembly GCA_024447215.1. Lineage (NCBI taxonomy): Eukaryota > Metazoa > Nematoda > Chromadorea > Rhabditida > Panagrolaimidae > Panagrolaimus > Panagrolaimus sp. LJ2400. The sequence goes on from JAMRYA010000013.1 coordinate 1,074,160, forward strand.
TTCATCTCTTTTTTATGTTCCAACATTTCCAACATTATATTATTTTAGATAGAATCCCAAACACAACAAGAACCAACCGACTGCGCAACTTCTCCCTTTTCTCTCTTCTATAGAACGATCGACAAAATTTATATATGTAAAGAAAAAGAAGAATTTTTTCATTGTCGTTTGTCGGCTGTTTCCACTGGCATTTTATTTTGATGTTGCTGCTGCTGGCTTGCTTACTTACTGCATTTTTCTTTCTTCTTTTTTTTCAGACAAACACCAAACGATTAAAAGAACACACATAAGTGCACAGACGCATGTTAATTCTGAAATCGTTTTTATTAGGGTCGCTGAAAATGTACACACGGACAAACACATTCCTGTTGAAAAATGCATAGCACCTCGCTCCAAGACTTTTTATCGGTTTTATTTCAACGATTTTGTCGTTTGCTTTCTTCTCTTTTCTCCTTTTCCGCCTCTTTCTCTCTTCTTCCTTCTATTTTGCTTGCGTGTGTAATGATATTTTTGTTGAAAAAGTTACATACATTTTTCTTGCATTTTTTTTTAAATTTGATATATACGTGTGTTTAATGTGACGAAAATTATTGTCTTAAATATCATTTATTTTTTGATTCGTTAAATTTAATTAAAAATCAATTTTAAGAGTAATCAATTATTTCTTTTGGTGTATCATCTTTCTCTTATATCTCCTTTTAATTAACCTTGGCATTTAATTACAATCATGTCTAATTTGAATGATAATCCATTTGCTGATCCTTTCGCTGTAAGTTCTTTGCTCCTTTAAAAATTCTATTTTATTTATGTATACATTTTAGGATCCATCCGTTCAATCAGCAACTCGTCCAAGCAATGCTGCAACAGAAGAATACAATCCTTTTGCACAACAATCTGGAACTACTTCTGCATCACGTGGACCAGCTCAAACAACTTCCGTTCCTCCTGTAAGTCCCTTGTTTTAATCTTTTCCTTTTTTCCATCTATTTTTAATGCCACTGGATGACTCTTTCTTTGATTAAATTAGCTCTTTGAAAGGCTTTAATAATATTGATTTATTTTTTTCTTTTCTCCCCATGAAGCAGTAACATATCTTTGCAGCTCTACATTAATGTTTTAGCTGACTTTAATGTAGAGCTATTACATGTAATACTTGTAGCTAAATTTTTAAATGCTTTTTGATAACATTTAAATTAAAAAGGTTATATCTTTTTAGACTTCAACTACAATTCCAATGAGCAATGATGAGATTTTCCGGCAGCAAGAAGAATTGCGTCGTCGTGAACAAGAATTACAACGTCGTCAACAAGAATTTGAGAGAAGACAAAATCAAGGAGGTGCAGGTGCTCCAAGAGGTGGTATGTTTCTCATTACATATTTTTTTTGAATAGAGATTAATTTTTTTGCTGTTTTAGGACAACCACATAATTGGCCTCCCATTCCTTCTTATCTACCTGTTGAGCCATGCTTTTATCAAGATATTGATGTTGAAATTCCAGTACAATTTCAAGAAACTGTAAAACTTGTTTACTATGTTTATCTCGTTTATGTTATGGCTTTGTTATCAAATGTTGTTGCATCATTATTCTATTTTATTTTTGGCGGTGGTTCTATTGGGATTTTCTTTTTAGGTAAAGAAACATGACTTGAAATAAGTTATCCACGAAAATTTTAGCGATCATTCAGACAATATTATTTACTCCATGTTCATTCTTATTCTGGTACAGACCTTTATATAAAGCTTTTCGGTATGTTTTAGAAAACTTTTTAGTTTTATTAATGCGCTTTCTTTTGTAGGGATGACAGTTCGTTTAATTTTATGATTTTCTTCTTTGTTATGTTCTTCCATAGTATCTTCTGTCTTATTCAAGCTCTTGGATTTTCAACTTATGCATGTGGATGGTATGTTTTTGATTACATTTTATATTTATAGATAATTTTAATTGATTATTGAATTTTCAGGACAAATGCAATCCCCACTTTCAAGTGTGTTTTTACTGTTGCATTTTATATTTCTTTAATAATCTTTATTGTTTTAGGACAAGTATTCCTGTTGCACTTATAATGCTTATTTCTGCAGTTTCATTCAGTATTGCCTTTGCTGGAATGGTCTTCTCTCTCATTAAAGTACATCGATTCTATCGTGGAGCTGGATTCAGTGTTGATAAAGCCCGTAAAGAATTTAGTGATGGAATTGTTAATGATCCAACTGTCCGAAGCGCAACTAATGCTGCTGCCCGTGCTGCTGCAAATCATGCCGTTAATGAAGCTGTCTCTGGTCGATATTAACTGATTACTGTAAATGTTTCTTGTTCCAAAGAATTTTTCTCTTATTTTTTTTTCTTACTGTGTATTCTGCGGTGTCATACAATCTTTTGGCACATAAATATGTGCCCATCTTTTTCTCTCACAATTATTATATTTGTTTCTGTTTCTTTGTAACTTTTTTCTCTTGCTTAGATGGGTAGCAAATCTTTTTTGATCTTTTCTTTTCACTGATTTGATATTTATTTTATCTTTTAAAAAGTATTTATTGTCTATGTCGACGATTCTATATAAAAAAGTTTTGTATAGCAAATTTTTAAATATTATATAATAATTCTGTCAAATTTTTTTTGCATTAACTACAATTGGAAATAAAATATGTCAAAATTTTACAAATATTTTAATTTAAGGCCAGATGAAGGTTCCGTCCAAAATAGAACATCTAATTTATCAGCAATTCTTTGACGATCACATGCAGGGATCATGAAAATGGCACACCCACCCCAACCTGCTCCAGTTAATCGAGCTCCAAGACATCCAGCTTCTCGACATCTTTCAACAACTTCATCCAATTCCGAGCAGCTACATTCAAATAAATTTCGGCAAGATTCATGTGATGCATTCATTAATCTTCCCATCTCTTGTAAATCATTTCTTTCACAAGCTTTTTGAAAATCCATAACTCTTTGAGCTTCTGTAAAAACATGCATTGCACGTTGTCGAAGCTTAAATTCTTTCACTAAAAATAATAGCCAAATTAGTTGTGGATATATTTTATTTTTAAGGAAATCGAAGGTTACTGTATAATCTACAAAAGAAGAGAATTCAATAGAATACTGTAATGAAAACTGTAATGTTTAAAAACATCAAAATTGTTTTTATTTTTAACAATTTAAATTAAAGAAAAAGCTTCGTTTTGGTTTGAAATGATCTCGGAGATAAAATATAAGCTTTTTAAAAAATTTGTCCTGGATTGCAACATTGTATACGTCCGTTTCAAAACGTTTTATAAATTTTTTTTATAATAATAAAAGAATTTTTCAAAAAAAATTCAAGAAAATTTTGTAAATTAAAAGAAGTTGAATTACAGTAACCGCTATAACTTTAAAAAAGGCTTGTAAGTATGTTACAGTAATCCTATTTTAATGAAGTTTTTTAATGAAATAGTAATAAATCAGCTTACTTTGTGTCGTATTATTGTTTAAGCTGTATTCAATTAGATCATCATCAGTTGTTTCAAGCTCTCGTAAAACGCTTTCTCGGGGCATTGGTGCTTCATCAAAATGTCGATCGATTACATCAATCATGTCTTCGAAATCTTTTCCAAGGAATTCTGATAAATGTCTTAATGTTCGAATTTCTCTCCAGTTACAATGTACAAGTCTTTTGGCAACAATCTGAGCAGCAATTCGACATTCAACAACTCGTTCATTATAATATGATGAAGCAGCTTTATTCATTGTTGCCCCGGAATGAATTACAGCAAATAAAGCTTCTTTAGGTAAATGAACGGGTGTTGACATTAGTGGATTAAAGTCGATTCTTAGGGCTTGCCCTTCAGATGCCAAGCATTCAATGGCTTGATCCATTCCACCTCCTAAAGTGATAAAGGTAACAGGGATACGGTGAAATGGTTAAATTAAACTACCTTCAACCCCAATATATCGTTCAACTCGAGATGCAAGATCTGCAATTCCACTTCGATCTAAAAAGAAGTTTAAAAGGATTTATTTTCAATGTAATTTTTGTTATTTGCATTTCATATTAGTAAAAAATAGTTACCAAAATTTTCTGGATCTAGCTCTGTATCTGCGGCAAGGCATGCAACAAGTGCGGCACAAACAACTGACGATGAACTACTTAACCCAGCATTTGGAGGAACGCTCCCACTTAAAAGGACATCTAATCCGAGACTTCTTTTTGGATCATTTTGAAGTTGCTCTTGTGTGCCTTTCCATCCACTCAAAAAATAATGATACCATTTTGGTTTTGTTGTTCCAGTCCATGGCACAGTTGCATCATGTTCATAACTTCTAGAAGAAAAAAAATTGATCCCTTTTTTGTCGTTGTATTTTTTAACTTTAAAATTAAAGTTTTAAATGATCAATTAATTAATTTCCCATGGTCACGTGACGTGCGATTTCCCCACACAAAAATTTTAAACTAAAAATAACACAAACATACACCACCACCACTTTATTGAACGTTTTTTATTCATCGTCGTTTAAATTCTTTTTGTTCGCATTCCAAGAAAATTAGTGAATCAAAAGTGTGATATTTCTTAATCATGAAAATTTATCATCGAAAAAAATCTCTCATCGGAAAATTCTTTTAAAAAATTCAGCCTTTTTTGTACCACAAAAACACAATATTTTTACACAATGTTTTTTTGGTGTCAACAAGTGAAAGGTCAAGTATCTCTTTTTTGTTGTCTGATAAAAGAAAAATGTTTTAAAGTGTTAAAAAGCGCTTTTACAGTTAAAGAGCTTGTTGAAAAACACTTTCAGACAACTATGAAAAAAACAAAGAATGCATTTTTTCGATAAGACCAAAGAAAGAACAAGTTATTTTTACAGCTATGATAGTAGTTAAAGATTGATTTTAAAAACTTACTCATATTTTTCGTCTGTATTGTAAAAATTAATTTTTTCAGTGCCATTTTTTCGAACCAAAACATATGTGGCTTGTTTGATTGCCATTGGTAGGACCGAAAATCCAGAATAATCAATGTGTTCACCTGTAGGAAGAGCACACAATTATCTGATTAATGAGAAAAGAAACAAACGAACCAATTAAATTAACCCTTCCCGGGCATCGTACGATTAATTGAGGTTTATGCCCAAATTTGCGTTTAAATTTTGAACAGAGTTCTTCTTCAACATTATTACTGATATCTTCTGGCATTGTATCAAAAAAAATATTTCGGCAGCAAACAGGAAAAGAACAAAAAGTTTATTTATAATGAAATAATAAAGAGAGAAGAAAAACGGAAAGAAGAAAGACCAAAGAAGGTATGTATATGTATCTATTTATATCAAGCTGATGATGCTCTCTTCTCACAGAAATAACTGTGCAAAAAAAATATTCAAGAGAATGATAGTGACCGCGGGAAAAATATACACAAACACCTCCTTTTTTCGTTTGCGGGTATTAATGATGATGGCAGTAGCAGAAAAAATAACCATCATCTATCTATATCGTTTGTATTTTTAAGCAGAACTCCGGTATGACACCGCCCGTTCAAAGACAAGAAACAATGTATTTTCATGCATGGATGTATCTGTGTATGTCCGTGTCAAAAATATATGGACCGATTTAAACTACGGGAAGAAAGGGAAGAGGAATCAAATACATACACAACATAAAATGTTCAATTAATCAAAAATGATTCTTTTCTTTTCATCGTTTAATTGTTTTTTAATTCAATTTAAAAAAACGAAAAGATTCCTGAAGTAAAATGATGATGATGACATTTTTGTTTTTATGTGTCTGTATATCTATATGTGTAATTGTGTCTTTCCTCTCTTTTTTGTGGCTATACATAGGAAATAGGAAGCAGCAACAAATCCATTCCTTTATTATTATTCCATTACAAAAATTTTAAAACAATTATATCTTCAGTTTTTTTGAAACAAATAAAAAGGAAAGTAATTAAGAGAGGAAAAAAAGAGGCGGCGCAAAAACAGAAATACAAGAATAATATCACAAAAAACAAAAACGGAAACACTTTTTCTCGTTGAAAATCTTTTTTCAGTTTCAGTAAGCGGCTAAGTCATTGAAGGAAGAATAAACGGCATACGGATGAAAGCTACTTCGTTTACCAAACTAAAAATTTATTTGGATTTTACCGTGATTTTGGAAACTGAATGAAAAAGTAATTACCTGAAGAGGGCGGAAGTTTGCATCTTTTTTACCAAATTGTAAAGGTCGAAAATCGTCACGTTTTCCAAACTGAAAAAAAAAGATAATTGTTTTTTAATATGTGATTAAAATTAGAAAGATTGAAGCTACAAAAAGATGTTCCATTTGCGACCTCCTTTGTAATTAAAATACTGTAGACAAAAAATTACACTTCCTTTTAATAAAACTACAGTATCCTAATCATTTTTTTTTCACTCACTTGAAGAGGACGATATGGATCTCTGTCATCACGATTAAAATGAGTGGATTGTTGATTATCATCTTCATTGGCTGAAATAATAACAATACCAGCTGCAGCAATTACAAGTATAAATCCAAAACCCCAAGATGAAAGCATTATTTTTATTTTTCTGAAGAGACAGGAAAACTGACAAATTCTTAAATAAAAAAGTGGACTAAAATGATTCTATGAATCTGAAAAAAACCAAATTTAAGCTTCCACAAAACTTTCAAAAAAAATTGTCCTCGCCCATATTTGTTCATGAAAGGCTCTTCATAAAAATGCCGTAAATTTAAAAAAATTAACACTGGAGTCCTTTCTGATACAACACCCAAATGAGTAATTAAATTGCGCAACTCTGGAGGCGAAAAATATCATAAAAACAAATTCATTTTTACACATTCAAAGAAAATAGAAAAAAGATACAGTTGTAAGTTTTGGTCAATAAAACAAAAAAAGAAGATACAAATAAAAAGAAAGTTGTTCACACGGGTTATTTCAAGCTTTTGCATATTTATTGATGTAATCTCGAACTTTGTTACTGAAAGCATCTGGTGATTGACTATATTGTTTTGCAGCATCAACATTTAGCGGATCATCGAAATCAATTAATTCAGAAAAAAGACTTTGAAGACCATGAATGACATCACTTAATCGTCGAGTAGGCATCCAACCTATAAAATTATTATAAAAGGATAAATTTTTAAAAAAATAATGCAAAAGCTTACCAAAGCCATCAAGAGTATTTTGTCGAAGTAAGCTGAGACAAATTGCACCTTCTTCCGTTATATTTGGATGCCAAATTTTGGTAAGACATTTAACAACAGGAGGCTAAAAAAGCAAGCATTAAAATACAGAAACACGTTTTTTTTATTGACATACCACATTATTATATTCTGGTGGAACAGTAATATGAAATTTAAAAACTCCAGATCGATAGAAACCACTTTGTGGAGCAACTTTCAAGTACATTTCATATAAATTATTAGTATTTGGAAAAGTTAGTTGACAATGAGGCAATTCTTTCATTCTTTCTTTGAGTTCGTTAACTTCTTAAAAAGTAATCACATGATATTACAAAGGTTACGAGATCACAATAAAATAACAAACCTTGTGCTAATAGCTTATCTCGAATTGTTACCCGTTGTCCCAAGTATTGTCGATCTTCATCAATACCTTTAATACGTTTTTGGAGATTCAACATGTTTAACAAGAAGTTAGCTGAAAAACTAAAATAATCGATTTATTAATCTTTTTTTCACGTCAGATTTCCTAATTATGATGCAAGTTTCTATTTATCTAATTAGAAAAAAAGAATTAAAGCAATAAATTAAGGAGATATTCTCGTAAACTTGTCAGCGAAAAAATGAAAAATTATGAAAAAAAAGGTATGAGCTTTTTTGAAAGTGAAATGACAGACGACAATTCGTTATTGTCTCGACCACTCAAATAAAAAAGGGGGCCCTTATGCAATTCTTTGCACGAAAGTTTGCCTTCAAATTTTATTCTAAAAAAGTTGCAACATCAAAAAACACAGCATTATTAAAGCCTCTCTCAAGCTCTTTCTCTCAATCTAATAATAAATTATTTTTGTAGGCCCAATAATGAAGCCTTTATCATTAAAAGGTCATGATCGTGCTTTAACACGTGTTCGTTTAAATCGTGAAGGAGATCTTCTTTTTTCATCATCAAAAGGTAAATCTGTTTGTGTTTGGTATACCGATAATGGAGAACGAATTGGTACATATGATGGACATGGTGGTGCTATTTGGGATATTGATGTTTCGTGGGATACCCTTAATCTTGTTTCATCTGCTGCTGATAATACTATGAAGGTTAGAAATACTAATATTAAACAACAATGCTAAAAACCAAAAATTTCTTTAGGTTTGGGATGTAGAAACTGGTATTTGCAAATCTACAGTTCCATGTAAAACTGTATGCCGTTCTGTTGCTCTATCTTATAGTGGTAATTTAATTGCATTTACTACAACAAAAATTGCTAAAGAACAAGAAACTCTTCGAGTTGTTGATATGCGAGATCCAGATCATATGGTTGGACAAGGTCATATTGTTTATCAACCACTTGATAGTCAAAGTACTTGTATCTTTTCACATCTTGATGATACTATTATGCTTGGTAAGATTTTTAGATATTTTTTTATACCTTTATTACTTAATAGTTTATAGGTGATCAAAATGGTAATTTGATTTTGTATGATATTCGACAAAATGCTGATGCTAAAGACTTTAATAAAGTACATTCCTATGGCATTACTGATCTTCAATTATCTGTTGACCAATCCTTTGTTATTTCTTCTTCAGCTGATAAAACCGCAAAACTTCATGATACAAAAGAATTACGTACATTAAAAACATACAAGTAAAAATTTTAAAATAAAAACATTTTTTAAAATCTTTTTTGTTATAGATCTGGACGTCCTGTTAACTCTGCTGCTATTTCTCCAACTCGTGATCATATTGTTCTTGGCGGTGGTGAAGAAGCTATGTCTGTTACACAAACTAGTGGAGCATCTGGTCAATTCGAAGCAAAATTATATCATCTTGTTTTTGAAGAAGAATTTGCAAGATTTAAAGGCCATTTCGGTCCTATCAATTCGCTTGCATTTCATCCTAATGGCAACTGTGTGGTTAGTGGTGGTGAAGATGGGTATATACGTATACAAGAACTTGATCCGGAGTATGCTGAATATGACTATGAATATTGAACGGTTTTAATTTAAATAAATGTTTTGTTTGGCTTCAATTTTTGTTTGTTTTTATTTATCTTTTTAATGCGTTGTTAAAGTTTAAATAAAAATAATTTTAAAAAACAAAGTGATGGAAATGATGACAGAAGGGAAGAGTTTGGGAATAGAAACAAGCAGAATATCCAATAATAGGAATAAGACCAATAAGAGAAACAAGAAGAATGAGGGTACGAACATATGAAAGAATACCGTAATGACGAGCACTGTGAAGTCGGGATGAAATGGTTACGGTAGTTGCTAAAGCAGTAAGTAAAATGTTTCGACCTTCTGGAAGTGAATGAGAATGTGCGAGGAGGGATCCACTTTCCACAGTATGCAATGACCATGCCAGAAAGACCGTTTCTAATGCGCCTAAAACAATTACAATAGCAGATCCAAACCGCCAATATTGACATTGTGGTTTATTAATCAGAAGTAAAACGGCAGCTGCCCCCGTTAACCAGGTGTAAATCCATGCATCAACAGATTTCTAAAGAAATTTGAAATGTTTACAAAAATTTTGTTTACCAACAAACCACTGAATGAAATACTGTAAAACCAGCTAAAACTGCTGCAACTGATAACTGAATAAATCGAAATGCTGCCATCTTTTCTTTACTTGAAAAGTAAATTTATAATTTTATTATAGGGAAAAACACAAACACAATCGATTTTAAATTGAACAAGAGCGCTATTAATGTTTTTAACCTTGATGATCAAGTCTGTCACCTTCAATTCTTTCCTGTAGTTTGTTGTCAACAAACAGAATGTTATGGCCTTGTGTCCATCCGTGTCCTAATGAGGCCTTCTTGCAAGATAGCAAAAAAATTCGTGTTGGCTTTTAACAGTTATTAAACTTTTATATTTACATTTGTAAAAATTAAAAAAAATGGTATTACGTGTTATTGCGCATTTAAGTGAGACAGAAGAAGATGGACCAAAAGAAGTTGCCGTAGAATTGGATGATTTTACGCTTTTATTTTTTGGTACGGTTATGGCCGAACTAAAAGCAAAACTTGGCATTGATTCATCCGCACCATTTGATTATTTAGAATGTATGTTATTGTATTACAAGAAACATTGTTAAAATAAATTTTAGACGAAGAAGATGGATATCCATGTAATGTTCGAACGGATGAAGAAATTCAATCATTAAGCGAATCATGTTCAGATGATAAACCGTTACATGTTTGGCTAAGTTGGTTTTTTATAAATTTTATTTTGTTTGTAAAGTGTGATGTGTTTGTGTGTCTAGAATCGTCAAGGCATCATCATCACGCCATATCCGATGATTTCATATTGAATTCAGCTGATTTTATCATGAAACAAGAATTAGCTACAGGACAATTTGGCACTGTATATTTGTAAGAAAATTATTATTTCTTTTTTTTTGTTTTGCTGTTATCTTTGTTATATAAAGATTTTTATGTTAAAAATAAAAAATAATTTTAGGGCAGAAGATATCAGACGCGGAAAAATGGTTGCTGTGAAATCAATTATTGCAAATTTAGAAATGGCGAAAATGCAACAAGAAGTTGAAATTCTTTCAGAAGCTCGTGATTGCCCTCAAATTGTTCAGTTTTTTGGAGCTATATTTGAAGATGATCATATTAAAATAATATTGGAGTATATGGATGGTTTGTCTCTGGATAAATATGAACCTTTACCACTGCATGTTCATGGAGTTTCGACATTTTCAATTATTACTGCTTTATCATTTTTATGGTCTAAAAGTATTATTCACAGAGGTATGCATATTACGAATTAACAAAACTTATTTAATTTATTTTAGATATTAAGCCGAGCAACTTTCTTGTAAATACAAATGGAGAAGTTAAATTAGCAGACTTTGGTGTCTCCAGAACATTAGAATTTTCAAATGCTTTTACTGGTGTTGGAACTGCAATATATTTACCTCCAGAAAGGATCAAAGGCGGTGCATATTCTGTTTCCTCAGATGTTTGGAGTCTTGGTTTATCACTTACAGAAATGGCATTAGGAAGTGCACTTTGGACTCCACAAAATGATTCTTTCAACTTAGTATCAGATTTTTCATGCTATATTGTGGAAAATTTGTCTAAAATTTTTAAAGAAATTTCTGCAATTGATTCTGATCTTCAAGACCTTATCTCAGGATGTTTAAAGCCATTACCAAATGAAAGACTTGCATTTTATGAATTAAATGGAACAAAATTTGTTAAAAAGTATTCGAGTGTAAATAAAAAAGTTGTTGCTGATTATATTATAAGTAAAAAATCAGTTAATAACGCTGGTTTCGTTTAACTGATTGTATTTTTATGTATGTTCAAAAAAATCTTAAAAAATAAATTGTAATTATTGTTGCTCTTTCCATCATGTTTATTTGTGGTTAGAAACCATTGTTATACTTTATTTATACATCATACTGTATGAACTTTTTTAATGGCGTTGTAGATGAAGAATTTGCATCTATATTTTTCTGATTCTACGGTAAAGCTAAAACAGGATAATACTGAAGAATCTACAGTAATCCTTGAAAATGCTCGTGATTTTTGTGTTGACTCCGCCAACGCTGTAACATTTTTTGCTCTTCCAAATGAAATTATATGTTTAAATGAAAAAATGGAAGTTGAAAACAAATTTTTATGGGAAACTGAAGAATTGGGACAACTTGTTCTATTTGATTTTCTAATTGATTGTATGGAAATTTGTGCCATTTTTAGTAACGGTGCTATCCTTGTTATTTCAACTATGAATGGCGATGTAAGTTTTTCTTTATTAATTTATTCTAAACTTAGGTATATAAGTTTTAGGTCCAAGAATATCCAATTTTATTTGAACAAAATGTTCTTGGTGGCTCATGGAGTCCTGATCTTTCATTGCTTATTATTGCAACTGAAGAAAAGCTTTATTCAATTACTCGAGATTTTGATATTGAAAATGAAGTTGAACTTTATCTTCAAGACCCGGGACGAGAACAGTTAATGACAATTGGCTGGGGAGCAAAAGAAACCCAATTTCAAGGAAGTGCAGGAAGACAAAAGCGTGAAAAGCTTGATGAAAATACCGTACCTGGGCCGGTTTCTTCATTTGATGATTGTCATGTTCTTGTTTCATGGCGAGGTGATGCACAATATTTTACAGTATCAACAGTGGAAAATCGACCAAATCCATGGCATAAAGACGATTCAACAAAACCGGAACTGGTTAAAGGTCGTCACCTACGTGTATGGAATCGTGACTTGGAATTGATGAGTCAATGTGAAGCTTTAGCGGGAATGGAAAAGTCACTTGCAATGCGGCCTATTGGAAATTTAATGGGTGTTACTCGAGTACTAAATGAACGAAGAGATTTATGGTTATATGAAAGAAATGGGCAATGGCGATCACATTTTGAAGTTGGAAGTTCTGATAAAAGAGTTCTTTCAGTTGGGTGGAATACTGATGCAAGCATTTTATTGATTCATTTACGAAAGGATAATCTTGATTACGGTAAAACGTTTGTCTTTAGATACATTTTAAATATTTGTTAATTTAGTACAACTTTGGACAATTTCAAATTATGATTGGACATTAAAAACAGAAATTTCAAAGCCTTTATTAGTTGCTGCAAAATGGGATATTGAAAATCCTAAAAAATTGCATTTATTGGCCAAAGATGGCAGATATGATTTGATTGAAATTGAATCTGGTTACAATTCTATTGATGCCGTTGTTGTTTCGATTGCTGGTGGATATGCTAGAATTACAGATTTGAGCAAAGCTCCCATCCCTCCTCCTATGTATCACGAAAAACTGGAAATTGGAAATTTGGGCGTTCTTCTTTTTTCTCAATCCGATTACGGTATTGCTTTTCTTTTAGCTGATTACACACTTGTTACATGTAAGAATTATTTATTTTTTTAAAACCACTCATTACTGTACTCTTTAAGATGCATTAAAAGATCGAAAATATTTGCCATTGTCAAATGTTAAACTTCAAAAATCTTTTACCAGTATCCCTTACAATTTACAATGGGCAAATGAAAATACTGTTAGCTTGATTTCTTCTGATCGCATTTACTCATATGAAATTTTAAGAGGAATTGAGTAAGTTACTGTACTTTTTAAAAGAAAGAAATTTTATTTTTCTTCTGTTTTTAGAACTTTGGTTTATGCTTCTCCTGCGAAGCTTATTTATCAATTTTATTTATCATCAGCAAATTATTGGCTTTTTCAAACTTTGGATGGACAATGGTTCAAATGTCAAAATTCTGAAGTAGCAGAAACCTCAATTAATTTCAATTCTCCAAAAGTGCATAAAAATCATATTATTGAATCGAATGGCGATGTTATAATTTTTGGAATTAATCATAATAATCAGCTGATAACTAATGGGAATATTGCTCATCAATCAATTGGTTCGTGGTCATTTGGCTTAAATAATTTTTTGGTTACATCACTAAATAATCAACTTTATGCAATGACATATGAGCAATTATCTGAAATCCTGAAATCTCCACCAAAGATGACAGCCAAAAATGCAACACATGGTTGGTTTCATGAAGGTGCTAGTCGTGCAGTTGAACGTGGAGCATCGGTTGTTGCACATGAATCAGAAGGTGTTAAAGTATTTCTTCAGATGCCTCGAGGAAATCTTGAAACTATTGAACCAAGATTTTGTTTAATTCCTCGACTTAAAAAGCTAATTTCCATGAGAAAATATAAAGAAGCAATGGCCCTCATGAGACGACAACGAGTTGATATGAATTTAATTGTTGATCATGATCCATATGAATTTTTTGAAAATGTTAAACTTTTTATTGATTTAGTTGATAGTGATGAATTGTTGAATCTTTTTGTTTTTGTGCTAAACAAAGATGACTCAACTCGAACCTCGTTTGCTCCGTTTTATTCTGAACGTGATGGAACGAAATCGTCTCTTACAAATAAAGTTTCAAAAGTTTGTGATGCAATTTTGAAAACAATTCTTTCAATTTCGGATATTGATCGTCGTCATCATCTTTATACTCCTGCTTTATCATGTTTTCTGAAACAAGAACCTCGAATTGTTCGAGATGCCTTTCTCAATATGAAAGAACAAGTCGCTGCATCTGGACAACCCCTTCAACAAACCAATGAACAATTTGTTCAACAAAAACCTTCACTCTTTCGAAAATGGATTAAACATTTAAAATATTTCGTTAAAGATGCTGAACTTTTTCAATCTGCTCTTCAAACATATGACTTAACTTTAGCTTATGAAGTTGCTGATGAAATTAATATGGTAAAACTTAAAGAAATTTTTTGGATTACTGTTTTCATCTTTTTAGGATCCACGAGAATTTCTTCCAGTTCTTGAAAGCTTACAATCTAAATCTCCAGAATATTATCGTCGTTATCACATTGATCTCTACGTTGATGATTATTTATCAGCTTTAAAAAATATTTCGCAAGTTGATGAAAAAATTGATGAATGTGTTGCTCATATTAAACAGCATAACCTCTATTCACAAGCTTTGCTAATCTTTCAGAAATCACCTAATTATACGGTAGCTTATTTGCTTTCTCTTTTAATGGTTAACAAAGTCATGTTTAGAAAATTTGTCAAATTTGTGCTGAATATGCATTGAGTCAAAAACAAAATGAAGAAGCTGGCCTTTTATTTACCAAAGCTGGTGACTATCAAAATGCAATGAAAGCCTATGAAGCAGCTTTAAATATTGGTGGATTTAAAGCAGCTGCCAAAAAGCTTGGTCAAGATTCAAGTGCGATTCAACGATCTCTGCTTGTTTTTGCTCTGAAATTTGAACAACGTGGAAGATTTTTACAAGCTGCAGAAATTTATAAAATGCTTGATGAAGAGAGTAATTTGACAAAAATTATTGAAAATTTGATTAAAGCACAAGAATGGCTTAAAGCATTGGATGAAATTCAGCTACATTCCGAAGGTGCAGATTTTGAAAAAGCTGAAATAAAAATGAATGAAGCAATTATTGCTCGTTTCAATTCGCTGTTATCTGATCTCCATCAAATTCGTGAAAACACTGATAAATATTCTGCACGGTTAGAAATAGTTCGTTCAGAAAAAGAGAAACAGGTTGAAGAATGGCTTGAAAATGAAGGTGAAGTAGATGCCGCTCAATCTGAAACAATGTCTCAAGCTTCCACCGCGTCTGGGATGTCAAATATTTCTCGTCTTTCTCGAATGTCTACAATGTCTGCTGCCCAAGCTAAGAGAAGAAAGAACGTTGAAAGAAAAAAGAAAACAATTAAAGAAGGTATGATTTCTGTGTTTCAAAACACAAATCCAATAAATCCATTTCATTTATTTAGGTAGTCAATTTGAAGATATTGGGCTTTTAACAGCTTTAACAGAAATTATTTCAAAATTAAATGAAATTCAGAAGGAACTTGCTCAACTTTTGCCCGTTTTGGTTGCTTATGATTTTGTTGAAGAAGCAAGAAATTTACAAAAAGAAGCACAAAAAGTTGTTAAATTTGCATATGATAGACGTGTAACTATTTGGCCTCGTTACATTAAACCTAAACATTTAACTGGACCACTTGCTGAAATTGTGAGTTGCATCTGAATTGGTTAATGTGATTTTAATTACGATAATACATTTTTTTCAGTATCGATGTGAAGATGGTATTATTCGAATGCCCGGTGAAGAACATATGCCAACCCGAATCTATATTGAAAATGAAATGTTTCCTCCTACTTTAGATACTACTTATTCATGGAAGCTTAAATCTCTTGAATGATTGCATTTTTTTGTTGTTTTGTTTTGTTGAGTTTAAAAAAAATTTTTTGAAAATATGACTTACTTTTTTTTCCTACCGTAATAGAACGGTTTTGAAATATCTGTTTTTTTTACAAATCTTGTACACTGCAATACACCATTTATTTTAGTATGGCAAATCATTCATTCAGTGCTGGAGTTTCTTTGGCTTTAGCCTTGCTTACCATTTTTGCAGGACAAATCTTTAAAACTTATCTTGCTGCATCTCGACAAGGTACTGTTTAAAATTAGAATCTTAACATAGACAGTTTAAACCATTATTGTCTTTCAGGTACTTTAATTGCTGGTCTTCTTGGATCACTAGTTTTTCTTTTTACTCTTACTGCAATCAGTAATTTCAAAATGTCATCTGCTGGTTCACATATGAAATCTGGATTGACTGAAGTTATCCTGGCTTTACTCATTGGAATTTTTGCATCTGCATCTATTCATCGTGTTTCGGTTACTATTTGCCTTCTTGCATCTGGAGTATTATTGTATGTTGCAAATCTTGTTTCACATGAACGCTATAATGTTGTTAAACTTGTTACAACTGCTGCTAACAAAAAGAAATAAGCTGTGAATCATGTAATCTATCAATCGATTGATTTATTGTTAACTGCTTTTTTTGCCTTATCATTTATTTCTTTGTGATATTATTATTATGTAGTAATTTATTTTTAATTGTTTTGTAATTGTTTTTTAAAATTAATAATGGTTAATAAATTTTGTTCAGGGTTATAAATTGTGGTTTTTGAAATAAACAGGTTTTAAACCTGATTAAATATTTTTAAAGGAATCTTGTAATTTTTTTAACTCTCTGAAGTTGAGCCTTAAGGGAGATGTAAAAACAGCTCAATGCTTATGCAATGTTGTATTATTATTATCGCTTATTTTTGATCTCTTTATTACCCTTTGGCCTTCCCGTATCTAACCCCTCTTCAATTGATGCATCATCCATTCAACCATTACCAACTTTAAAGCCCCTTCCCCAAAATATTCCACAAAAAAATATCCAACCAAAACTTCCATATATAATTAAGCCAGCATATGAAGATACATCTTTGTAAGTTTACTTCCTTGTCCGAAGCATTGTAATAAATTGATATACAGTTGTGCAAAAGCTGATTGTTCACATTACGGTAGTTGTTTAAGCTGTTCATTTCCTGAAGATTGTGATTACGGTAGCTTAATAATGGTTAATTGTACAACGATCCCAAAATTTTGTAAAAAGCTTGAACAAACTGTCGTCAAAGAAGCAGTCTGCCGATATTGCTATCAAACAGAAGAAAGCGAGCATGAATGTGATGAAGTAAGAAATTGTTCATCATCTTCTGTACAGCTATTTCCGACAACATGCCGTGTTCAGCAACACGTAATATGTATGGGACGAAGACAATTTTTAAAAAATGTTCGATGCCGGTGGACTAATGGTTATTCATGGTCAAAGTAAGAGAGGAATAGTGTAACATCACGAAATGTAATTTAAAAAATTTTTTTTAGAGCGATGCTTTTATCGGTTACATTGGGTGGATTTGGAGCAGATAGATTTTATTTAGGGTTATGGAAAAGTGCAATAGGAAAATTATTTTCTTTCGGGGGTCTTGGAATTTGGACTCTTTTAGATATTTTATTAATTGGAGTCGGCTATATACAGCCAGCCGATGGTTCAATGTACATATGATTTATTGTTCTTAAAATAAATAAATAAATTTTATACATAAATAACACAGATAGAGAGATCATTTTGCATTCGATTTTCTTTTAACAGATGGAGTTCGACCTGCTTCAGCTCGTTCTTTTTCATAATCCATTTGTTGTTTGATGAAAGTACTTTGTCGAAGTAATTCCAAAATGCTATCAAATGTTGGAGTCGCTTTTTGCATATCTTTGATTGCTTCAATTGAATTATCCATATCATAGCAAGCACCTTGTAAACAACTATTTACTTTCATAACCTCATATTTACGATTTACTAATACTGGTACACTTTTATTGACATGCTCTTGTAGCCGATAAAGTGCCATTGAAGGATCATGATCAACAATGTGAAAACTTTCAGATAATATTTCCGCAATCAATTTACATCTTCCTTGTAATTCTTTGGATGCCATTTGCAATCTTTAAATAAAAAATAAATCTCAGCAACTAAACTAAATAAAGATATTTCTACCGTAATATTACGGTTTATTGCAACTTAAGTGATGTACAGTATGAATTTATAACTATTTATAACCTATAATGATAAATCAAACCAACAATAACAACAATGAACCTATATTTATTAATTATTGAGCATTTGAAATTTTTTGAATTGGTTTGAGAGCTTTTTCAAACATTGTTTTGGCATATTCACTTTCTGTAATACTTTCATCCTTTTTATCCAAATTAAATTCTTCAAATAATTTATCCTTTTCTGCAGCACGATCTTCCCAAACAACGCGATTTTCTAAATTTTTGTAAATTAAAATCGTTTTATAAATGAATATTTGAACTTACCAAAGAAGAAAAGCTTCTCTTTTTCTTCATGCTTCTTTTGAATTTCTGCTTTAATTTCTTCAATTTTATGTTTTAGATTAACTCGTTCAGCTTGTAATCGAACATATTCTTTTCGTTGCTGACCCCAATTTTTAAATAAAGCTTTTTGTTCTTCCATTAATGCCGTTTCACCTTCCTTTTGCACTTCTTCAATTTTTGATAGAATTACATCAGAGATTGGCTTTTCACAAGCTGGAGAGGCTTCAAGCTTTGCCTAAAAATTGAATATAAAGATACGCCAAAAAGATTACGGTAAAATTGCTTACAATGCAAGCAGAAAATTGTTTAAATTGTTCATTCTCTTCTCGGCCTTCTTCTGAAAGTTTTGAAATTAGTCCTTCTAAATGACCTTTAACAGCATTGACAACAGAAGAACTCAATTCAATTCCAATTGACAATAATTTTTCAAGTTGTGTCCAATTTTCACGTAATAAACATGCAAGAATTTGAATATTAAATGCAATTCCTTGATCCAGTGATGACTGAATCTCTCTTCCAAGCCATTCCAAAGATTTTCCAACTAATGCACTTGTTTCAACCAGATCAAAGTGGTCATCAAAATAATTGTTTTTAAGAAATGGAAATTTCATTGTTCGAAGATCATCTTCATTAATATCATCTTCATCAATTGTAACAACACGCTTTTGAATAATTTCATCAAAGATCCGTTCTTCAGCGGGCAGCTCACAGAATTTGATTAAAGAATAAAATGCAATTAGATCAAGAAATTTACTGTCAAACATTTCTTGTTGAACAAGGACACTTGCAATTTTTGCAGCAGCAGAAAAATTTTTAGCTTTAATATAATGGGAAAGTAGCAAAGCTAATACATGATAATTTGGAAATACTCCATAATTGATCTAAAGAATAACAGCTATAAAACAGGCAAAGATATGTATTAATTATAAGCTTACAGGATCATTTAGAACTTTAAAAAGTTCTTCATGTGCATTATGCTTTAAAAATAGCCGATAAAGCGCATATTCTGTTGATGGAAGCAAATCTGCAGCATTTTCAGTATGTCGAAGTTTATAAACAAGTTCAAGAATATCATTCAGTTGATCAGATTCTTCAGAAAGGCATGTTGCAGCATCAACATCTACAGCACTAGCTTTTCCACCACCAACAAATTTCTTTTGTACTGCAGCAATCCATTCATAATCACCTCCTAGATTTAGCTCTTTCAAAGCAACATGACGATTTTGCCATTCATTATTTAGCTGAAATTCTTGACTTAATATTCGACGAATTGATGAAGTTGAAAAATTTCGAATATTTTTTAATCTTTGATATGTTTTGAGAGAGAGGCACATACTAAAAACGAGTTCTGTAGAAGTATTTAATATTACAGTAATTTTAAATATTATTAAGTATTTTTAAAACTTTTAAATAAAATGTTTAAAAAAGCGATAAAAAAAATCAAATTTTATTTTAAAACCCCTTAAAAAATTTTAACAGTTGGCAAAATGTTCTTGAACACAATGTTTAACAATGATTTATAAAAAAATACAGTATACAATATCCATAATTATAATGGCTGTGCTTCAACAACATTTTTAGAAATACATCTTGAAGTTTGTAATCGATGAAAACCATCATGACACTTTTTATATTGAAACCGATTAAATCCAGGTGGAAGGGGTAAATTATGTTGATTGATAAAATGTCTGGATAGCGATGAACCATTTTTGTATTTCATTGGACATTTATGACAGAAATATGGTGTTGGAGTGTAATCCTAAATGTTTTTTTTAATATGTGGTTAAATAATTACTGTAATTTCTTTACGTACATCAGAATGAGTTTTTTCATGACTGCGAAGTTGTTTCTCCCATCGAAATTTTTTATCACAGTATCGACAAGAGAATTGTGGCTCAGGATGATGAATTGCAGCGATATGTTTTTGTAAATCAGTTTTAAGTCCAAAAGTTTGCTCACATTCTGGACATTTTTCTGTTCGAATTTTAGCATGTACAATTCTCATATGTTTTGCAACTGCTGATGCGCAATCCATTACCACATCACAGTATGCACATTTAACACTTTTAACATGCTTCCTGCAATGTATTTTCAACAATCGATTTGTTGAAAATTTTTTCTGACATAAAGCACAAATTAGGGGAGCATCTGTTGTGGGCTGGCGGCGATGAACATGATCACTTAGCTTTGTTGTATTTGCCAAGAATGCTTAAACAGTATACAGTAATAATAATAGAGAGATAAGGCAAGAATGCTTACTTCCACAATATGGGCATGCACAAACTCGGTCACCACTATGACATTTCAAATGTACTTTTAAAAAAGCTTTTTGTGAAAATTTTTGATCACATTGTTTATGCTCGATTCCGGATATCCAAAAACATGGAAACATTCCACTTTCATCCCTTTCACTTTCACCATAATCCTTTAAATGTGATGCAACGTGTAAAACAAATTGTTTTAAATCTTCAAATATCATCTAAACAAGTATAAATGCATTACTGTTAGATTTAGCTTAAATGTAATAAATATTTTACTTTGCAATCTTTCCATCCGCAGACCCATGGATCTCCTTCTAATGGCAAATAACTTGTTCTCTCAAAACCACAGGGAATTAAATTAGGAAATAATTTTCGATAATATTCTAAACCGATTTTTTGTTTTTCAGCTTGAAAATAATGACTTCGAAGATGGCAATATACATGTCTTGTACTTTCTAAACTCATCTCACAACCATATATTGGACATTTTAGTTCTTCTTCTAAAATGTTTTTATATTTACAGTTTAAAACCAACTGCATTAATACCTGCAGCTAGCTCATTATTGTCAGCTGAAAATTCATTTTTAAAATGTTGTTCTAAATGATTTTCAAGTTCTTGTGCGCTTGAAATACATTCAAAACAATTTTTCCACAAACAAACAAATGTAAAATCTTCTCGATTTGTTCCCGTTGAAAGTACCCAAGAATCAGGGGAATTTGTGTTAAAACTATTTTGGGGCTGACAATTATTTATTAAAGATGATGCAGCAGAAGTTGATGGAATGCTCGCTGAATCAACAACCAAAAATTCTGATACTTTTTCTAATACAGATTTTGTACTTTCTTCTTCTAATTCAAGCTCAAATGGGGTATCCGTTTTAATATTTAACAGTTCTTGAAATTCCATTATTAAATAGAAATAAAAATTATTTATAAATAGAATACATAGATTATTGGAAATATTTTTATTTAAAATAAATAAATTACATATCAAAAAATGATGAATATTTTAAAATGGCTATTAATAAATTCGTGTTAAGAGCTTTATTACTGTTTTAATTTACAGTATTTACATATAAAGATACTGTAAAAAAGTATGAAATACTATTTTATTTTGAAACTAGTATTTCATACAAAATTTTAGAAATCAAAAATTTTGAATTAAACAAAATTGGTTAATTTTTTTATTGAATCTTGAATTACGAAATTTAATACAAAAAATTGTTTAAAATAGTCGTTAATAACAAAACATTTATTTATAAAGTTATCACAAAAGAAATAATTGAAACAAGATCTGACACATAGTTACGGACACTTAGTTACATATGACACTTAATTACAAGACAGTTAGTTACACTATATAAAGTACACCTGATCATTTTCTAAGGATAGAATACACATTTCTCAGCCCTGTAGCTGGATAATTCTCAGCCCAAGCTAAGCATGGGCTCGCGAGGCCGAAGGCCGAGCGTTAGGCTTAGTCTTAGGCTTAGGCCGAAGGCCGAGCCTCTTAGGCGTACCCCGTTTAGTATAGGTGTCACCTCATTTAGTGTAGTCGTCATTGCATTCAGCCACTAACAATTTAGTGAATATATGATAGTTTATGGTTAACAAATAAAATCTAACTGTAGTAGACTATACTTTATGATGAAACAGCTTAGAACCATTTGCAAAAAAAAAGTATTTTAACTGATCAATGTAAGATTTCATATGTAACTAAGTGTCACAAGTAACTAAGTGTCATGTAACTAACTGTCCGTAACTAAGTGTCATTGTAACTAAGTGTCAGACACTCTAATTGAAATCATTTTTGCCAACGCCAACAATTGAGTGTTAGCAGTGTACGGTAAATATTTGTAGTAGTAGCTCACAACACTCAAATGAATCACAGGAGCATTTTTTGGAGATAGCAGTTTTGCATGATCATCAATGGCAGCAGCATTTACATGGATTGCAATATGAATTTATAATTTAAAAAAGGCGAATCGCTTGGTGGTTCAAAAAAACCACCACTTATGAAACAGTTACAAATACGGTCAAATGAGTTTTGATTGTGAATGCCTTTTATATTGATAATTTTATGCTCTATTTTGTGTTTAACAGTTTTATACTTTTTGCTTTTGCATGAATTTTAGTGAATATATGATAGTTTATGGTTAACAAATAAAATCTAACTGTAGTAGACTATACTTTATGATGAAACAGCTTAGAACCATTTGCAAAAAAAAAGTATTTTAACTGATCAAATAAAAAAAGTTAACCCTCAAAAGAGCTGTTTGTTTTAAAGTTATG
This sequence comes from Panagrolaimus sp. LJ2400, assembly GCA_024447215.1. Taxonomy (NCBI): domain Eukaryota; kingdom Metazoa; phylum Nematoda; class Chromadorea; order Rhabditida; family Panagrolaimidae; genus Panagrolaimus; species Panagrolaimus sp. LJ2400. The sequence goes on from JAMRYA010000013.1 coordinate 1,097,129, forward strand.
GATTCCCAAACATTCTGTAAAAGTTGTATCCCTTGTAAATTTTGTAATGGCTGTGTATGTGGAAATCAAAATGACGAATGTGACTGTGATTCCTGTAAATGTTGTTGCCGTTGTTCAAAATCAAAGAAGACATGTAAAAAGAATCTTTAATTTTTACTATTGTTAAAATTTCTGATAAATGGTTTTGAAATATAAATACTTTATTTATAAAAATTTCTTATTGTAATTAAATAAAAAGTTGTATGACGTAAGTCTTAAAGTGTATTTGAAACATTCAATACACCAGTAAAATCAAGTTTTTTGAGAAAAAGAAAATATAAAAACACAAACAATTTTGGGATTAACTTTCAACTTAATATCTTCTTCAAGGACATCACGTCTTCCTGTCTCATTCGGGTTTCAAAAAACATTTCAAACTTTCAAAAAAAGCATTTCTGTCATTGAGGGAGAAAAAATGAATTTTTTAAATTCACTTTTAAATCGTTCTCTTTTGGCTTTTCCAAGGTAACGTTAAGATTCTGATTGGCTTAGTAAATTTAGAAATCATCTTTTAGTCATCAAAAACAAGCATCTCCAGCAGATACCGTAACACCGGGTCGATTTGTATTATGGCTTCCAACAACAGCAAATCGACGAAAGCATCGAATTGAAGAGCATTTGGCAACTCTACCATATTTTTATGGTTCAATGCTTGATGACGTAGATATTCAGATGCAAATGCTTGCTTCTGCTGGGGATGGATTTTTGATTGTTTGCCCAAGGCATGAAAATGAAAAATCAAATACTCATCGAAAATGGCTTTTAGTTTTCCTTGCAAACAATGAGACTGTCATTAAAATAAATGTTTGTTTACTTTTATTATTTTTTAATGTGGTTTTTTAGATAATTTATTCAAAAAGAAAATTTGTTTTGGCAAAAGAAAAAGATGTAACACTGCAAAGATTTTTAGAAGAGCAAGAAATGAATACAATTGAACGGCCATTTTTTCTTACATCTAATCAAGTAAGGGAGAAAATAACTTATAAAAATTTATCAAGTTTAAAATATTGAGTAAAGAAAATATACTATAGCTTACATGTTAAAATTTAGAACGGAAATCTAACAAAGCAAATTGCAGATTACTGTTCGCTTAATTGAATCTACAATTTTTAGGTTGTTGAACAAATGGCAATTACTCCACATTTGGGTTTTCCAATTCCAAAAGGAGTATTTCGTTTAGGACATTTATCACAGAAAACTCTTTTATTTGATTCTGATCGACGAATTCCTGTTTTTGAGCTTGATTGCAGTAATCTCAAAACTCATTTACAGCAGGAAATTCATGATGAAGCTCGAAAAATGCTTACATTTGGTTCAATGTATGCCAATGTAATATATTCTATAGTATTCATCTATGTATTTTTTAGTTATATTTGGAGGCTTTGGGGAATTGTTTATGAGAGCTCTATTCTAAAACTTGTTCTTGAAGATATTGTATATGGTTCACTGGCAGAGTATATCCGTTTAGGACAAAGACTTGAAAGTCAACTTAAGAGATTTTCCCTACAAATGGCAGAAGGATTACGGTATTTGGAAAAATTTAATTTTGTACATTTTCGGCTTTCAATTGATTGCTTTCTTGTAACATATTGTTATAATGTGAAACTAGCAATATATGGATTTTCTGAAACGGAATTAATTCCGAAATCTGAAGATTTTGAAGACATCGAACAATGCCGATGGATGCCACGTAAATATTTTTTTATTCACACATAAAATTTTTATCTAGAATTTTAGCTGAATGTTTACCAGCAATTGCAATTCCAAATGTTGTTGCACCAACTGATCGGGCAAGATATTCTTTAACATCAATGCCGTACACATTTGGTACATGCTTATGGTCAATGTTTCTTGGTGGTGCAATACCATGTAATTTAATACTGTATTATTTTAGTCATAAATTTTAAATTTTTTTAGTTGAAGATCAACCACCCGAAAATATTCGAGATCGTTTATTTCGATTACAAAATTTGCCAGAAGTTGATGAAGAATTTATGCCTCGAGATATTATAGAAGTAAGTTTATTATTTAAAAAAAGAATTTCACAAAATATAATATTTTTTATAGATAACAATTCGATGCTGGGAATCAAAACCGAATCGTCGGCCAAGCTTTAAAGAAATAAAACAATGCCTTCGAAAAATTCAAAATACTTTTCATTTTTAGAATAACAAGTGTTCCTTTTTTAAACTTCATCTACAGTAATTGTTAATGGAGTCTGCTGGGATACGGTTGGTATAGTTCGAGAATTTCGACGATTAATATATAAAATCCGTAAATAAAGACATATTGCAACTACGATACTTGCTGTAATAAAAATAATTGATACAATTACAAGAAATACATGAAAAGGTGGAATTTGTGTCCAGCGTTCTGTAAAAAAATGAATTACTACAGTTGAATTGATTCCAAAAAGTTTTAACGCAAAATAATAATTTAAAAGTATTTAAAACTTTGAAAACCTTTTTAAAAATAACAATCATAATTCAAACAACAGTAAAAAACCATTTTTAATTTAATTGTTTATTAATTTAAAACACTTACTTGCTGCATTTGAAAACGATAAGTCCATCATTGAAAAAAAGCAATGTAAAACTTTATAAATCACAACAAGTTAAAGTTGTGACCTGGTGATGACCAAACATAGTACCCCCTTTTTTAAAACTACTTTACTTATCAAAAACTTATTTCTAAAGTTTTTTGTGTTTGAGTGTGTTAAAGTGGCAAAAATATTTTTTCAAAGATGAAAAGGCATAAGATTCTTTCTGAAAAGTGAAGGGAAGCGGTAATTCAATTGTCCTGCGTCAACAAAGAGAACAAGCAAATGCTTGCTGTTGCTTTGTGTTCTTCAATTTTATGCAAATTTTAACTTCACTTTTTAGCGTGCCAAAAAATTATTTGGATAACATTTCCGGTTACATTTTTGGGCTATAAAAACGTTCTTATCCTAGAAGACCAAAAATGTAAAATCGATTTGTTTTAAAATTTCAAAGTTGATTGAAATAAATTAAATTTATTTTTTACATAAATATATCAGTAATACATAAAAGCTCTTTAAAACATTGCATTTCATAGTTGAACGTTCTTGAAAAATTATACACTTGCAATTTCTTCGTCTTCTTCTTCCTTGGTTTGAAAAATTTTAAGGGCAGAAAACTTTGTTTCCAATATATCAGACAATATTGTCTTTTCTTCATCATAAGTTTCTTCACAAAGTGGTAAAACCTATAAATACATTTCTTTACAGTAATAGCTTTTTAAAATGAACAAACCTGTGAAACAATTAATTGAGAAGTAAGTGAATGAACATTTAAAGCTGAAGATGGGTTGCCCGAAGCAGCTGCAGCATCACGTAACTTTTCTCCAGCTGCACAAAGAAAAGTAAGAAATTCATTCCAAAGTTTTAGAATAAAGCTATCACACAAGGTATCCAAATGTGATAAATGCAAAATTCCCAAATCTCGGCTTAAAGCAAATGCAACACGAGCAAAATGGCATGCAGATGATGCAAGATTAATATGGTATTTAGGAGAAAGAGACACAGCCCAATCAATTGGAAATCCAAGATCACTCATCTCTTCAAGATATCGATTCAGTGCTAATTCTGATTCAAGATTATATGGTCGCCATTTTTCTTCCTAAAAATTACTGTAATAAATACAAAAAAGAGTGTATCAAAGAAATACCGAAATTCGAAGACGAACAGATTCAAAAATATTCGAAAAATTTGTTTCAAGTGCTGTTTGTAAGCTTGGAGCAAGGAGACGATGGACTTCAAAATTTAAATCTAGTCCAGCTTCTGCAAGTCTTCGACATTGCTCTAAAAAAATTTTATTATTTCAATACATGAATGCTAAACTAACGATCTAAAATTCTCCAAGTATGTGCAAGTACAGCAATTGTTGGCGCAACTTCAATAACATTTCTGCGAACTAAATTTAATAATAGCTTCATTTCACTTGAAGCAAATTGTAGCATTAAACAAAGATTTTTAGGTTGTGATCTTGCCCCGTTTGCAACGTCAAGAATTCCATTAATAAATAAAGCTGAGACTTGTTTAACATAGGAAAGTGGTTCTTCAGAAACTGCCAGTTCACTTGCAGCTTGTCGAAGAGCTTTACTTCGTCGCTTAAGAAATAAATCCATTGCATAAGTTGCTCGATTAAGGCTACAAAGTAAATCCATATTTCGATGAATTATTTGTGAAGTTCCATGCAGAGCACCAGGGCTCTTAATTTCATCTGATAACATCTTAACTACAGTACGTTCAATTGCAGCCCATTTTGAATTTACAACCGGATCTTTACAGTGCACACCTTTGAAATCATTTATCATTTCAACAGCACCTTCCATATCTCGTTTAGAAATAAATTCTTGAATTTCATTATACAATTCAATGCAGTACTGTATATCTTCTTGAGAAGCTTTTTGATCTGCTTCTGGTTCATCAGAAAAATTTTCTTCAACAATTGGAGTAGCTGTATTTCGATTCTTTGAAGTTAAAGTACCCTGACCAGCAAGTGATCGTCTTTTTGCTACAAAAGAAAATCTGTAAAGGCTACTATTTAAATTTCAAATACCGTACCTCTTATAGTTGCTTGTCTAACAAGTGAATTTTCTTGTTGTTGACGTCTTTTAGCTTGTTCAATACCTTCAAACCATTCCCTTTTTGCTATAAAAAATAAAGATATTTTCAATTAATAAAAATGTTAAATAAATACCTCGAGCACTTTCAGCTTTTATATAAATTTGATCGGGAAAAATAAGTAACTGCAAAATTTGTTCTCCAGTTGTTTGAGATCCAGGAGTTCTTTTAACATTTACAACTGCCAAACTATCTAATGTATGAACAGAATGTAATTGAAATCGATATTTACTATTATCTGCAGGAAATCCAATTATTAAACTATCAGATAGCAAAACAAGCATAATTGGATGTAACGGTTCCATTGTAGATCCATCTAATAAAGTCATTTCACTTTGAAGTAATATTTTATCATGATCTTTTAAATTATTCAAAACCGATGCAATACCATCCATTTTTTGCATTAAGGCTTGTAATAAATTTTGTGACGAAGTTGTAGAAGATATATTTCCTGAGATTGTTGCTGTTACACGTTTTCCATGTCTATCCATCATTGCCTCAATTAAATTCTTTTGATCTGTTAATAGCGTTGATAATTGATAAATTTCTCTTTCAAGTTCTAAATAATAATACCGTTACAGAGTAGTTTATATGAAAGCTTATTAACCTGAAACTTCTTTAGATGTATCAATAAATTTTCGATAATTTTCAAACACAATATCTTTAATTGCTTCAGAAGATGTTGCATCTTTTGTCGTTAAAGAGCCACGAAGCCTTTGCAATTTTGCCACTTCATCACCACTTTTAACAGTACTTAAAAATTCATTCACATCTGTAAGTTTTTTTATATTTAAAAAGAATATAAAACATTAGTTTTTTCTTACACTCTGCTGCATTAAAAGTATTTGATAATAAATAACTATCATCATCTGAAGTCATATTCCTTAGATTAGACATATTCAACAAGAATATATATATATATATGAATCTTGTACGTTCAACGGATTTCTCTCTTTTTTGCTGCTGCTGATTTTTTGTTCACCTAAATGACAGAGTGATCTTGAAACGAAATTATTCACGTTGCACCAGAATATTTCAGGCGTAAATTACGCGCTTAATCGTGATTTTTCCGGTTTTATTTTTTAAATATATTATTATTTACCTATTATTTATTTATACAATTTTTTAGGTAAACAGGCTTATGATATAAAAGCGAATTATTTTTAATGATGACAGATAGTAAACCGTTTGAAGTTGGACATTTAGTTTGGGCTAAAATTCGAGGGTAAATTTTTACATTACAGTTATCCCAATATTAAATTTCAAAACATTTTTAGGTATCCAAATTGGCCAGCTAAAGTTTGTTTTACAAAAAAAAGAAATTTAAAAGTTTTTAGGATAAAAATACAAATTTTAGATTATTGAAGCCACTGGAAATAAATATTGTGTGGTATTTTTTGGTACACGAGAAACTGCATTTGTAAAAATTGGAGATGTTTGTGATTATGTAGAAAATCGAAATTTATATGAAAAAACACAAAATCGAAAAGCTGAATTTTGTGTTGCTGTACAAGGTTATTTAAAAGCTTGTCACAAAATACGTTAATGCTAATGATTATAGAGATTCGAGCTGAAGCAGGCATACCACCAGATGAACAACCTACTAATGGTGAAACCGATGGTGGTGCAGCACCTGTTGAAATTACAAATAATTCATCATCATTTGGTCGAATTAGAAAGCCAAGCGCGCGAGTATCGGATAAAGATTTTGTGCCATTTGGAGTTGGATCATTGCGAAAGCGTCAAAATAGTAATTCCTTAAATTTTGATTTCTTGGATCGTCCTCGTACCGATAGTACTGGCTCTATTTTTGGGAATACAAAGCGATATAAAGGCCCTAGCATCACTGGAGATTTTGGTGATTTTGATATTTATAACGTATGCGATTGTTTTCGTTTACATTATATTGTATTGGGAATATTTTAGGCAAGTACATTGCTACAAGGTGATTTGGGAAATCTCTTGGATAATTTTGATAGCGATGCTAGTAATGGATTTCCTCGTCGTCGTCGTCGAACAACTTCAAAAATATTAGATGATATCTTAAGTGGTACAAGAGAAAGAAATTTTTCCACATCTTCTCATGGTGGAACTGATTTGAAGTAAGCTTTGTATTATTTATTTATTCATTTAATGAATACAAATGTAGAATTCCAATTGCTGATGGTACTGGTATTATGGATATTTTTGAATCAGCTGGTTCAATTTTGAATCCATCGGATTTTTATCATGCAATTGATCAATTACCGAGTGAAGAATCCGATCGGCCTCAAACTCCTGAAAATATTGCACCAATGCCAAATCAAAATCGATTTTGTCCTAAATGTGGTATGATTCAAAGATTCATAGATTATACATGGAAGTATGTTACTGCATTGAATCAGAATAAAGATTACTGTATCTGCTATATTTTAGATGTCCTAATGCAACGTGTGGTATTAATCATGAAATTAAAACAGAATATGATGACCTTGAAAGCTTTTTTGATAATGGCAATAATAGCATGGTAAAAATGGAACCAAGTGTTTTCAGTCACAAGCAACCAAAGAAAACAAAGAAAAAGAATAAAGTTGTTATTGCTGAAAACGTTGAAGCTGCTGCTCCAGATATTGTTGGAACGAAAAAATTGGGACGTCCACGATCATAGTATGTTTATTACTTATGAAATTTATTATAGTATTTGTGTTTTTTAGCAAAGTTGAAAAAACTCCTCCCGTTCAATCAAATGGTGTTCGGTTGTGCATTTTCTGTAATGGACATGTTCGACCTCAAATGTGTGGGGGAAATAAACATCGTTGGAGATGTGTTGATAAAAAATGCCGAAAGTGGTATGGGTATGTATTTTTCGTTTAAATTTATTGCCATAAAATTAATTATTTTATTTTTTAGATGGGTTCGTAGTAATGAAGAAATACCGAAAGATTTGGGAAAGAAAGGAAGATGGAAAGATTTGGTTTTAAAAGTTCAAGGGCATACAGAAGATGGCAAATTGGTTCAAATGATTCCGCCACCAGATGATGTAAATTATTTAAATGGTATACTGTACTTAACATATTTTATTTTTTTAGACACCAGAAGAAGAAAGAATTGCAGAAGAACTAAAAGCTAAACAAAGAAGAAAGAAAAAACTTGGAATTATTCAAAGACGTAAGCTTTACATTTGTACAATGAATTATGAAATTAATTATAATTTGTAATTTCAGCTCTTTCACCACTTACTGATGAACAAATGAATTATGTACCATCTCAGCTAGAACTTCGATCACATTGGTGGAGACCAGATAGAAAAAGAACTGAACCATCACCTGATCGACAATTTGTTCCATCTAATTCTGATTTCAGTGCTGTTTCTCGAATCGCTGAACAATCATTTCGTGCAACAGCAATTTTAACAAAATCTATGATGGCTTCAAATCAACGTGTTGCTGATGAAGGAACCATATGTGGATTTGCTGATCTTATGTTGGATAGTGCCTTTGGAATTATTGGTCCCCTTTTATCTCTTACATCAAATCTACCTCATATGAATAATAATCCAGATCTCCGGAAAAAGTTGTTTGATAATTTCGAACATTTGCCTGTCATTAATCCATAAAAAAGAAGATTTAATGTTTTTTAACGTTTTTCTTACAGTATTCTCGGTTACTATTTGTTGAGTTTGCATTTTATAAAATAAAATTCATTGAAATAATAAAATCTATATTTAATTATTTAGACGTCATTTTCAAGATCTCGTAACCATCGAGATGCAAAATTTGAGGTATGGGGTCTAAAGTTTGTCTTTAAATTTGTAAAGACTTTATCACGCTTACTTGTGAACAATTTTTCCATCTCCAAATGTATAGGTTACAGTAACCGTTCGCTCAGAATTATTTTTTGCCACATCAATATTGAAGAAAACTTGTGAAATTCTTCCAGCAGGTGTTCGCCAATGTGCGCAGTATCGAAATCTTCTTGTTTGTGAGTACCCGGTGTACCCAATGTATTCAACAAAATAATTTAAAAGAGGACTGTAATTCCAATTCTAAAATATGTTAAATTAAAACTCTGTATTAAAAATGGATACTGTACTTTTTCAATAAATTCAATAATTTTTTGTCTACCAATTTCTGGGGTAAAAAATTTTGCTTGCGGCCATTTTATCGCTTCAATCCGAGGAAAGGTAACAGTTTTTTGGAGTTGATTTACAACAGCATTTCGACGATATGTAACTCGTTGAATCTCTGAACAAAGCTTTCTTGTTGCAGGTGGTGGACTACCGTAACCATAAAGGGAAGAAGTGCTATGAAAAATTGGTCTTCGACGACAATGTTGCCGAGTGATACTACTTGCATGGGAACTAAATACTCGATCATGAATTGGAAGATCCGGGTCCGGATGAGGGGGATTAAAGAATGACTCAGATGAAATTGATGAGGAAATAATAGTTAATGAACTTCTTGACGATAACGATACATCAGATGATGTGATACTGCTTGAACGAAATTTATCTCGAAAAAGTATCTGATGTAACAAATCTCGAACAATTGAACGAGCAAGAATATTGCTTAAAGTCAAACGAGTGGCTTCCATAAAAGCAAGCAAAAATGTTTCTTGAAAAAAAGCATTTTTGGAAATCTTAGCTGCTATTAAAAGAGAAAAAAATGTTCATTGAAGCAAGGATTAATTTTTTGACTTTATTTTCGTAAAAGTGAAATCGTATAGAAAGGAATTTCGAATAAATACATTTAAAATATAAAGAAATAATAATACAGAAGAACCATTCATCAAGTATCTAACAAATAACCGAGAGAATTCAATACATACACAAAAGAAAGAAGGAAATAAACACGCATTGAAAAATATATAAATATAATGATTGCCACAGGTTTTTAAAAAAGAAATCTACTAAAGCTCTTTCACATTTTTAACGAGCATAAAGATAAAAGAAGAGTAACAAAACTGCAATTAATGCAATACAAAAAATACTTAAAATTACTTTCTTTTGACGTGCTTTATTTTGATAATCAAGTGCTTGACGAACATTTGATGCACCTTCATCAACATAAATAGTTGCATGCTCAACATTTGCTTCAATTGAATCAACCATTTCACCCTGTTCATGAACAATTCGAGCTAAATCTGTAAATATTTCATTCAACTGTTGAATATCAGATTCAAATGAAATTAATGCCTAAAAATATAAAAAAGTTTAATCATTTTGTAATGAATGACATCAGGATACCTGTTGACGTTCACGTAATTCAAGAAGATTTTGACGATGCTGTTGTTGCATTTGCATTCTTACTTGATCTTGCTCTGGGGGAGATTGATTTGAGAGCATATGATCTTGTACCGTAACCGTTTTAATCTTTTCTTTCTCTTTTAATACTGCAGTGCCTAAAAAATGGATTTTGTTTTTATATTTCTTTTTGATAAATTCAATTCAAAATTTTTACGTTGACTTTCTTGTAATCTTTTCAAAATTGCAAAATATTCATTCATTAGCCGTTCTTTATGAATTCGAAAATCTCTCTATAATATATCTATGTCATTATTGTTTAGGTCTAATAATGAATAGCTTACATTTGATTTAGCAAGAACATTTAATTGCTTCATCATATTATTTGTTTTTGATGATAATGCATTACATTCATGGATAAGATCATTAAGAAATTCTTTAACCCGTTCATGATCCTGAGTATCAAGCTTATTAACACCATCTTCCAATTTTTGAACTAAAACAAAAGCAAGTTTTTAATAAATCAATAAAAAAAACGAAGCAAAGATAAACAAAAAAAGAAGTAAAAGCAAAAGAAAAGTATTTTTTACCATTTTGATTTAAAGTTAAAATATTATTTGCAATTGTTTGAATTAAATCATTTCCATCAAGTAAACTCATCTTTCTTTATTGCCGCAAGTATTAACAACAGTAATAAAAAATAATAAATTTGAAATTAGCTAGTTGATGACTGACTGGATGAACACCGAAGAAATAATCAAGTTTTTTTTTGCTTTTTCAATTTCCTCGTGTTTCTGTCAGACAAAAAAGAAAAAAGGACGCACGCGCGTTACTTTTGAAACGAAAAATGCTATGAATAATAATCCGTGTTCACCTTTAATCACCATTCTTTAAATTAATTACTACAAAAAAGTGTTAACACGAAAAATCCACCATCTTTATTTCATCCGCTATTTTTTAATTGGCTACCCTAATTTTTCTGCTATTTAAAATGTTACAAATTTTTGTTACAACAACTATTTATTGTTATCGTTATAAATAATAAAACATATAATTAAATTAACACAGTAATACATAGATAAAAATACACAAATTAAATAAAGCAATGATAATTAAGACAAATATGCACGAGCTTTTGGAGGTTTTGATGCAATATAACTAAGCTGCTTCCACACCGTTAAACCATCTTTGAGGAACTCAACAGTTTCTGGCTTAACAAAATTTGCAAATTGTTCTTCAATAATAGTAATAACATCAACAATCTTATCAAGCATTTTTCCAGCACGATCTTCAGTAAGCGCTATAAAATTAAAATGATAAAAATGAAATTTATGATAATCGAAACATACTCAACGTTTGTTCTTTAACGAGAATAACTCTTCGAACAACTTCAAAGATGAATGCTTCATTAAATGGTTCTTTGGCATATTTCAAAATTTCGGTAACAAATTTTGCTGCCAATTTTTTGAGTTTTTCTTTAGTTGTTCTTTCACCATTACATTGGATCATAATTTCAGGTATTTCCAGTGTAAGTTCATTCACTGCTGACATAACACCTTTCATAAACTGCTTATTGACATCTGCTTCAGAAATTTCAACTCTTCTGCCGACAAAGTAGGTAAGATATCCAACAGAATGAATAATACGATCAATTTCAAGAAAAATAAGTTTGCCATGATCTTTTGAAAGAGTATCTTCACGAACGGAAACAATCCAAGATTCAACAAGTTGACGAAGACAGGTTACACGTTCGATAATCTATAATAATAAGAGACTTTTTAGAAAAGAAAATAAAAAAGTACAAACTTCTTTGGCACAATAATCAACACTACTTTCGGCAAGAGATGGTGAAATATAACAAAGTCGAGCAACTGCAGCCAAAGTATCAAGATTTCCCAAAGAACGATAAATTCCAACGACAGAAGAAGCTTTCTTTTGAAGACTTGAAGAAGTCATAAAATTTTCAGGAGCAATGAAGACTTCAAAACTTTTGCGTAATGCAGCACATGTAGAGACCAAGATAGATGTTTCAGATAAGGTTCGAAGTTCGTCTTCAGAATCAGGAGCCCGATGAGAAAGAGCAAAAAGTGAAAGATGTTGAATAAGCTGATCAACTGGTTGAGTCAAGGGTCGTTCACTTGGTTTTTGTATGAAATCAGCGATAACAGATCGACGAGAGGCAAATCCATGTGAAACTTCAGCATAAGTAGAACGACGCTTTCGTGCAGTTTCTTGCAAAGTGTTAAGAACAGCTTGCTGCAAAAGTGATGATCCAACTCCAGCTCTCAATTGCTTCCAGACATAGCTATTCGAATAAAGGAATAGATTAAATTCATTAAGGATTTCTTCTGGTGTTTTGTGACTTTGATAAAGATCAGCAAAATGATCATACATTTCAATAAATTTTTCAAAATCAAGTTCAGCATAAATTTCTAAAATAAAATAGTTATAGAAGCAATCAATTTTTAAAAGAAACTTACTATTCTTTTTATTGAAAAGTTTAACAGCCTGCAAATCATGGAAACGAAATTCAAAAATTTTATTTTTTCCAGTTCGGTTCAACAGAGAATTCATCATCTCTATTTTGCTTTTGACGATAACTTGCATAACCATTTCTTCTTCAGTTACTTCCTTCTTTTCTTTAATTATTTCAGCTTGTTTAAAGACGGCAGCAGCAATATTCTTTTTAACTTCTTCAGCATCATTATATTGGCTTTCAACATTTTCATATTCCTTCTTCATCTCAGTTTTTTCAGCACCTGTTTTAGTTTTAAGTTCTTCTTTCAAAGCTTCCATTTGCTTTCGAAGTTCAGAAACTTCTTTCTCAAGTTCTTTACGGACTATTTTAACATTTTCATCCGATTCAGTTATAATTTGTTCAGTGATTTCTGCTTTTTGCCTAAATCTTTAATTTAAAAGCTAATCACAAAGATCAATCTTACTTTTCATAAACAGCCATGACATATTGTAACTTTGCACGATCATAGGTGACAAAAGTGTTATGTTCACACTTTTCATCCAAATATACTGCACAAAATTTTCTTTCATAGTATGAGATAGTATCACCCTATAAATAAGTACTAAATTACATTACATACTAAAAAACGAAAAACTACAGTACATGTTTGAGCTTTATACTATTATGAGCATTTAATGATTCACCATTAACAAATACACCATCTGTCAAAGCTTTAAGATTCCATTCCTTATTATTAAAGAAATATTCAGCTAAGTCATCTTTGATAATGGAAAACTTTACACCATTTTCGAGCTTTATCCATTGATTAAGTGATTCATCTTGAAAAAGTTCCAAAACAGCAGGAGCTTTGATTTTTTCTGCAGAAGCAGAATGCAGCTTCAATGTTTCAATTTGCATGCTCATTTCGGCAATCTTTTGAAGATAAAAGCTATTTTGTTCACGCAAATAAGCAACAGATTCACATCCAACTTCTTCATTAACTGTTGGATCTTGAGAAATTTGAGCAGCTTTTGAAGCAAATCGCAAAGTGTTCAAAGTTTCAGTTGAGTAACATTCAAGTGGTGAAACAGTAGCTAACAGCGTTGTAACAGAGTTACCATCAAAACAATTTTTTAGCAAACGAGTAAGCACAGAATCACGATATCCAACAAAACCACTATTTGAAGCACGAGCATCAACAACACGTTGAAGAGAAAGTAATGACTTATTGATGGATGTAGATTCCTAAAAAAAAGTTTTAAACCCCATATATTACAATTAAACATACAACAAAACGATGATCACCAGAAGTTGGTAGCCTTTCAGATCCAGCTAAATCAACAAAAAAGCATTTGGAAACAACAACTTGACCAGAGGCTTCATATTCTCGTTGTACTTTCAAGCAAAATATTGCATGACTACGTGAAGAGAGTTCATTCATTAAAGTAGCAGCTGTAGCACGTCTGGTCAAGCCGATCCGCCGCCAGTTTTCCAATTCGGTCTCATCAGTTACACCAACTTCAATAACATTTTCAATATATGTAGCATCTGTACCACCACGAACACGCAAAGCTTTACGCGTAGAAGATAAGAGATCATATACCTAAAATGAATGTAATCTCAAATCAGCATACAAAGGACTAAAACAAACCTTTTCTTGATAAACTTCATAAAAAGAAAGTGAAATATAAACACTCGATTCAAGATTTCCATCAGCGATTTTTCTAAAGAGATTTGAAGCAAAGAGAGGCAAAATACCAGGTTGATCTTCAATACCAGTGATGCTAAAAGTAAAGTCGTAATCGATATATGAGACATTAAAAAAGACTTACCTAAATGTTTTTCCGGATCCAGTTTGGCCATAAGCAAATACAGATACATGGTAACCAATTAAACAAAGATCTATACCATTACCAATAACAGCATTGTAAACATCTTTTTGTGAAGCATCTTGATCCAAAGCTTTATCGAAAGGAAAAACATGCTAAAAGTAATTAATGTTACTATTACTATATAGATATGTATAACTTACTTGGGAATCCTGTTTAACCATAACATGATCTTTACCATCAGATCTCTTTTCCACTTGTAAAGTATTTGCACCACTTTTTTCTTCTTTCTTTATTCGAAGGACCACTTTAACTCGTGATGACAATGATGGAGCTTTTATACGAGAAGATTTTGCTGAATTTGAAGATGAAGCCGATCGTGCCTTTCGCACCGTTACCAAAGAACAATTTTCTTTTTCATCACCAGATGTAAGAAGTTGTGGAGAGCTTGATCGAGACATTTATATCCGATATTTCACCTGTCGACAACAACAAAGAAGATGATAAAAAATAAATTTTGAACGATTAAAAAAAATGTAATGAAGTTGAAATGAGTTCGACAAAAAAAATAATGAATGAGAAAGGGAGAGTTTTTTTTGGGGAAGAGTGTGCAAGGCTAATGCGAGAGAATATACATTCAAATTTCAAATTTTTTAAAAAATGGGTTTTTTATTTTTCATATTTCCCGCCGCTGTTTTCTACACGAACAACAAAGAAAAAAATTTGTTGATTGTTGCAAAAAAAAACTTTAAAGCTTTTCTTTGTTTTTTACAACATTTGTTAATAAAATATTATTATTTAATTATGTTAAAAACATTTTACATCATATACTCTGACATGTTTTTCATTACCATTGCCAGCAACGTATTGAAACATAGGCATTCCATTGCAGGCAGCACCATGTTCTCCTTGGACATTAGCACAAATAACTGCTCCAAAAAACTTAGGATAATGTTCTCTGATTCGCTGAAATCAAAAGATAAAAGCTATTAGCTGTAAATTGAATAATATTACCATAATAGCTATTTCAGCTGCCTTTTGTGGACTTGCACCGCCTCGCATTTTTTCGACAGCAAGAAAGCTTTAATATTTTAGTTTTATTTTTATTGATTAGTTTACTTTAATTTTACCTAGGTAAAAAGCGCATCATTATATCTCCATCTCCAGTTGCCGAAGCACCACCGACGAGGTTATCAACATATGCTTTAATATTTTTTATTTTATTTTTAGTTACATATGTATCGCTTAAAACCTACCTCCAGCACCTACAAGACTGCTATCGCCAACACGGCTGAAAAAATTTATTTACTTTGCTTTTAAACTTTTTCTAAAATCTTCTTTACCCAGCAATTTTATTTCGTGCTCCATTTGTTGATGTTCCAACAGATACGTCCTTATTCTTATCAATTACAATCATTCCAATTGTATCATGGCTTTGTTGGCTGAATGAACGATCATCAGCATCTTTTATCGGATTTATATTGAGTAAAGGTTTGTAAGGTCCACAACTGTATCTTGGGTCAGGTGATACATTCTTAAATTATTTAAATATAGTTCCTTTTAAGTTTAAATATTTTACTTGCTTTCCAAAAATTTGGCTGACAATTTGCTTTCAACCAATCTTGATGCATTTTTGTTGATAATTCAGTTTTTAACGAATGTTTTTGGAATCCCATTTTTAAAGCAAACTCCGTTGCTTAAATATATTATTACAGTAATCCTTATTAGATTTATATACCTTGATTTCCAACAATGAATGAATGTTTTGTATAATTCATTACGCTCCAAGCAACTGCTGCAGCTTGTTTAATTTCTCGAAGATCTGCAACTGCACCCATCTTTTGTTTTGGGCCATCCATTAACATTGCATCTAATGTTGTTTCACCATCTTCATCCGGAGACCCACCAAAGCCTACTGTAGTATCACACTGACGATTTTCACATTCACTTAATCCTTCAACCAGAGCTAAAAGTCTATGTGTTGGAGAAAGTCTTATTCTATCCAAGCCTAAAACAATTGGATTTTTTTTGCTATTTAGTAACAAAAAATAAGACTTTTTTGGGCAGCTGCTTGAAAATCTTTATTGCCCCATGTTGAAACAATTAACGGTAGTTTATTTTCTTTTACGGTAGTTCCAAAGCTGATTGATAGTAGAAGGGCATTAATAATTGCAAATAATATTGCGCCGACCATCATCATTGCTGCTGACGAATATAGACTGCAATTTTTAACGATATATGACCTATTTATTATGAACATTTTCCATCTTTGCTTGGCATTGAATGTTCTGTCTTTTTCAGTTTTTATTTTTCATTCATTGGAGAGAATGCATGCTTGTTATTAGCAAAAGTTGTCCATGTAGCACCCCCGTTATTCGCGTTGAGAAATTTCAATCTTTAAAACTAAAAATTTATTTTCTACGTGATTTACATTAATTTTCGTATCTTTAAATTTTATAATTATCCAATTTTTAATTTTTGTTAAAATGATGCCATTTTATGTCCCATTTATTATTTATTTACTGTACATGAATTCCTAATGATTTTATTTTTTTGTTTGTGTTTTTATATCTTCGCTCGTGATTTATTTATTTACTAAAAATATATTTGTTTTTTTTATTACTTACGAAAATTGAATTTCTATATTTTTTAGCCGAAAATGTCTCATCCATTCCAAATGCGTCAAATGTTGCATACAAGTGCCAAACGATTTATTTGGACGGCATTTGGTGGTTCCATCGCTGCTACAGTGAGTTGCTTAGTATCGGTTGAAACTTTAACCGTTTCTGAAATTTATTTAAAATTTATTAAAATTAGTATTTTGTAGGTTGCTTTATATGTTTTCTATGTTCATCCTCGTCATCTCAAATATGAAGAATTCTTTAAGTAAGTTTTACTTTATTTTTTACAAACTTAAAACAATTTTTAAATCCATTTTCTTTCCCTTAAGACAAGGAACTTTCCGATTCAGGTCAAAGAGCAGTCTTAATAAAAATAATAAGATTCTGTTATTTGAATCATCAGGGAAGAAAGGTTTTTCTATAATTTGACTTTTGATACGTCGATCCTTTTTTTCTTCTGACTGTCATTGAAAAGGAGAGTTGTTTGTGTAGTAAAAAAGGTTTTTTGAACATATATTTTTATGGTGCATGCGAAATTCATCTTGTGACAAACAGAAAGAAAAATCAGACAACCCTTGATGGCCTTGAATGCCATGTGATCCTAAAGGTTATTTCGCTATTTTTGGTGCCATTTAAAACTTTTTAACGTGGGTTTTTCAAAAAACCCTTGTTCAAAATAACAGATTGCTTTTTAATGATGAAGTTTCAAACACTGCGATCACCTGTTAAAAAAAGTTGTTAGTCATTCTTTGAAGAAAACTTTATAAAAAACTGGACCATGCCTATATACTTGATATTAGATCGAAAATCAATTAGTTTGTCGGTCAAACAAAACATTGTGCGAATGTAAAAAAATGGAAGTTTTCGTGCATAACCAGTTCTTGCGTGAAATGCAGCAACTAATTTTTGTTGTTAAACATAGAAGAAGAGGAAGAAGAAGACCTGGCCACATTGACCTTTTTAAATTTAAACTTGTTTTTCATCAATTTTTTTAAAGTGATTATGTAAAATAATGTTTGTCTTTTTTTAGGAACTATGATGGTTATACTCGCATGCGTGAAATCTGTGCTGCCGATAAAGGTTACATGCATACATGTCCAAAAGAACTTGCAAAAATGTATGAAGAAAAAGGAAAACCAATTGCTTCTCTTCAATAGGATTTTGACTGTTTCATTCGGTTTTTTTGCTTTGTACTGAATGTTTTTAGGACTCTGTGTTCCTATGTATGCTAATTGATGTCCGTATAAAGATAGTGTAATTTTTTTAAAAAAAATATTTTTATGATACACGTATGTATGTTTATAAGAAGTTTTTTCTATGGTGAAACACCATCATGAATTAACCAAATACGTACACATCTTATGAACATGGGAAGAAGAAAAAATAATGATTTACAAATGCAAGAAAAATGTACAAAGATTAATGGGAAACGCAAAGATTTGCGGTAGCAAGATGGGGCTTTTGAACAATTTCAAAAGCGGATGGTGGAGGATCTTCGACGGCAATAGAATATCTGAGTTGTTTAGCACTTAACCAAGAATAATAATTGTCAAATTCAATAATATCTAAAAAAAGATGTTGAAAATGGAATAAGAAAGATGTAATTCGGGGAAACATACATCGTCCAGTATTTTCACAGATCACACTCCCCGATAAAGGCACTTTTGAGCATTCAAGACGAATGTAAGGAAATACAGGTTCCATTGTGGTTAGGTCATTAGCTTTGTCAGTTTTATCAAAATATACAGCAAATCCGATATCATCTTCTTCACACATGTATTTCCAGCTGTAAAATTTATGTTTTTTGTTATTATTTTTGTAAATTTGTGAAATCATTATTTTTAGCTTTTTTTGAGAATCTCAACAACCCCTTCTTTCTTCTACAAACAATCATTAAATCAGTTTCGGCGATTTTTATCGATATAAAAAAAGAAGAAGAAGAAAAGTAGTACGTGTGCAATTCTGCGCGGCTGTCACAACTCCGGATTTCGCAATTTTGCAGTGCAAAAAAATAAATACATTTATATATTTTTTTGAAACTTAAGTTGAAAAACACGTCCTTTCTCGATCTTTTGCCTCTTACTATTTTAAAATAAAATCCGGTAATAAATAAAAAAAATTTTGTCTGCAAAAAATAAATTCTCCAAAAAATGGCTTTTTACAGTAAGACACTTACCTAATTTTCGAATTCGCTTTAACTTTTAATTCAATAAGATGTTTGTCACCAGCATAGACAGTTGTGAGTTGATCAAAGGCGGAAGCAGGGGGAGATTCCATATAATAATAGCTTGCTGGAACTGGACCCAAACCATAACGGAAATTGAGTAATCTTAAAGTTTTTTTTAAAAAATAGAAGTGGAAAATATTTGTGCTGATTTTTCGGACTTGAATTTTTAATTATAACAAAAAAAATTGGCTTAACAAAAACGAAAATAAACAAGAAAAGAAAAAACCCCTCCGGCAGTTTATGTTTTTTTCTTTCATGTTTGCGAAATATAATTCAAAATCAATGAATCCATTTTTTATCTGAAAAAATAGAAGAAATGCTAACTTTGGATCTCCATCATCATCACACATTCGTCCACCCCAATGTCTCGGCCATGCATCTAAATCAACGTACTGCCCTAAAGCAGTCTGCCAATCTTCTTCAGATGGCATATCAATAAGTTGTTGAATTGATTCACTTAAAAATGGTGTCATTGAATTAAAAGCAACTCGGGCCATTTGTGGTGCACGAAGAATCTAAAAAAATAAATGTTACATAATTTTGTTCTATTGTATCAACATGCTGCTACAGTATACCGTATAACACTTACCAAAATTTTTCTAAGACAAAGAGGATAATGTTCTTGAAAAAGCATAACAAGGGTTGTAAAAGCAGATGCAAATTGTTTGCTATTGTAATGTCCTGCACTAATATGTTCAAGGTCAAATATAATCATCATTTGTTCAAAAGCTCGACCGCTTTGTTTTGCTCTTTCATTACATAGCTACAAAAGCATTTAATTTACATTTATATTTTAGCTAAGATACTGTATGCAATGTACCTTTAAACCTTTTTCAATTGCAGCCAATGAAAATTTAATATAATCTTTTGATTCAACGGATCTTAGCATTCCTATAAAATTAATTAATTTTTGTTGTATTTTTTTGTTACAGTATATAATATTAACCTTCAACATCCATATTCCCTAGCAATGACATTAAAATAGGATTTCCATCTCGATCTGCAAGGAATCCATATCCACAATACTTTTCTAAGATCTAAAAAAAGGGAATAATAGTATTGATTTTTGACGCAAAACTCTTTTTTTGTTCACCTCCGGTGGTGTCCATTTATCAAATTCATCCAGTTGCCAGGCTTTACGAAATATCATATTTTTCTTTAATGCATCTCCCGTTTCTTCTACTCTACCATCACGTGAACGAAGCCATCGAAGAATGTATGCATCATCAACGGCATCAAGCCTTGTCAAATAAGATCGTAAACTCTGAATAGCTTCAATCTCTTGAGGAGAAATAGGTCGAGAAGCAATTCGATTAGGCATGTTTTTATCTACAACAAATTATTTCTTATCAAATATTATACAAAAATTTAAAAAGCAGTAATTTCACGTTCAAAAGTTTTATTTTTTTTCATTTATCGGCCGAACTGGCGACTGGGACGCGCCACTGAATCGGCCGCCGTCCGTAGCATTAAAATAATCGTGGAAAGGAAGGAAAAATACAAGCAAGAAAAAAGTATGAGCAGTATTATTGCGCACACCCCACAGACATGAAAGATGAATTTTCCAGTATATTCAACACGTGTGTTCAAAAGAAGAAGGATGCGCAATAATAATACATAAATAAATATGTAGAGGCGGAGCATTTTATTGCGCATCCTCTGATTTTTAAATTTTCAATTGCTGCTTTCTTCTATTGTCAGAATGCACGAATAATGGCCAAAAACAAGAAAAAAAACTAGTAATAATACATGTAAAGATTGTACCAAACATAAACTTGATAAATTTTTTTATGAATTGACATATTATTTTAACAACAAAACACAAAAACAATGAGCGACCTTACGGTAATAAGACCTCTCTTCCATTGAAAGAAAACTTAAACCTTATTATTAAAAAAGAGGTTCAGGGAATTCAAAGGTAACAGCTTTTCCAGTAAGATACTTGTAGATGGAAGTGAAGGTATCAACTTTGTGTTCGACATTTGTCTGCTGAGCGCGATCAAGATGAACTTTAAGAAGTTGTTTGCCATCAAGCTTATAGCGTATTCTTTTACCAACAACTTCAGCAGGAAAAACAAGATCAGAAAGGATAGCATCATGAACAGCGGTAAGAGTACGGCTACGAGGACGTTTTTGTTTAAGAGGAGTACGATTCTTTCCACGAAGAGGTTTATTGATAATACGACGCTAAAAATGTAACCGAAATTATTAACCATAAAAACGTTAATAAGACTTTCAGAATAAAAATACAAAAGAGGTTTTAAATACAATCAACTAACCTTAGCAACAAAAACAACATGTTTGCCTCCAAATTTCTTTTCAAGTTCACGAACTAAACGAGCATGAATTTTTTGATAATCACGAAGTTGTGGAACAGGAACATAGATGATAATAGATTTTTTACCACCAACTTCAAGTTCCTGCAAATATATAAGAGATATTTTTGATACGTTATTATATATTATTATCACTAACTTGTGCACCAACAAAGTATAATTCAGTAAGACGGCCTTTCAATTCTTCAGCATTGGAAAGTTCAGTAAAAGCATTAGCAATTTGCTTTTCAAGTTCATCAGGAGCTTTGCCTTCAGGCTTTACTAATTTGTTGTAGGTAATCGCCATATTTTTACAACCCAGCAGTCACTAAAAAAGTTTCAAAGTTATTAAAGTATAGCTTATAAGAGGTTTTTTTCGGTCAAAATCCGCGCAAAACAATAGAAAAACTGTAAACTAAGGTTATGGAATACATTTAAATTAATAATTAAACAAAATAATGTTATTAAACGCGTTACAATAGAGAAATATGAGTGGTTTTTCATAAAGTTAACACACACCAACACTGCTGCTGCAAAACTTCAACTTTGGGCTGAGTTGACTTGCTTGCTTTTCGTTGTAAGATCACATTTTATTTTAAAGTTGTTTGCTGCAATGTTAAAGAAAATTTTCTCTCCAATTTTGCTGCGTTTTTTGCTTGAAATTATCAAATTCTCTTTTTTTCGTTCTTGTTTAAAGAGCTTGTGGCATAAAGGCATAAATACAGTAATGAACTTAATAAGATAGAATCAGAAATAGGTTTTAAACTCATGTTCAAAATATGTGTCATTGAAAATAAAAATTAGCTCAATCACTTGTAACAAAGAAAAGAACTTTTTGCTGAAATGCGTGATAATTATTTATGGCAATTTAAACTTTAAAAAATAAGCTGCATTAAAACTTTTTAACCCTAAAACTAAAAGTAGAAGAAGTTCCTGGTTTAAAGATACATTTTTCTTTGTTACTGTCAAGCCGTTTTTGCAATAGGAATTCCTTCTGATTAAAAGATGTTTGATTAACAACTATTGTTTTAATAAAGTATGAATTTCTTAAATGAATTTACAGTTGATCTTTTTATGGATTATCATTTCGACTCTGAGAGTATGTCTTATTTTAACAAAGAAAAAAAAGGATAAATTCTTTGTTAAAATAAGATTTATGCATAACATTTTGTTATTTTTTGCTTTAGGCATACTTTTTTTTCTTCTGATGTCACAGCAACAGTCAAGAAAGTGACCATAATTCAAAGCTAAAAATGAAAGCAAGAAAAAACATTTCCCTTTTTAACGGTTTTTTAAAGAAAGAAAAAAATGAAGGCGTGGTTGCCTTGAAAGTCTGACCAAAAATTTTGAGAGTTTGCCGTTTGAAAAAAAGTTCGAAGAAGCCGACGATGGAGAAGAGGATGAAGAAGAAGAGTGTCGCCGAAGATAGAAAAAAGATGAAGCCATTGCCTTCAAGTCATTGCCATTGAAGATTCTATAAAATAAATATAGACATAGCGCCATAAGGTGCTTTATACATTAAAACTGACTTTTGACAAAAAAAACAATGATGGCCTCATTTTATCATCATTCCTTATCATTGTTGCTTGTATTTATTATTAGTATTTTAAATTTTATACAGTAATTATTATTATTATTTTAATCACCAACAATGTTATACAGTCATGTAACACTTTTAATGTTACGGGTTGTTGATGTTGTTGCGAAGACTACTGTTCAGCAGTCGGCCCGAATGCTTGTATCTGAGATCCCTGGCGACATTCAGGTTTGTTTTTAGGAGTGATGATAAAAAACATTATCTATTCATAGACCATTTTTAAATAAAGGTTTTTTTTATATGCATTTTTAAGTTTATTTATTTCTATGCATTTTCTTTTGTTTAAAAGGTATTTTGAAAATAGATCTCTTTTTGGTGGAGTAACACATAAAGTATGTATGCATGCTATCAACAATTCACTTCATGGGAAAATGCATATCTGCAGATGTTATTATTATTAGTTATTGACCAATTGTCGCGCATCATTTATGCTTTCCAATCCTTTTTTCTAAATAAAAAAACAGCATTGAATTGAAGTTTTTGTGGCTCTTCAAAATCTTTGAAGAAAAAAACACACGGAAAAATGCACTTATCTGTGTTCAAATTTTGAGGATAGAAAATGTGAGGGAGAAGAATAGAATTTATTTTTTTCTGCAATTTTTATTGTGAAGCATCATTCTTTGAATAAACTTTATTTTTTATGAGGCAGCAAAAAACAAAAAGCATTAAAAAAATATCTGACGCTCTTTTTTTAATCAGTGAAAACGGCTTTAAAGGTTTAATGAGGGACTTTTAAAAATAAAAGAATGAAAAAACTTTTTTAATTACAGATAGGAGCCCTATTTCCAATGCACCGACAAGTTGCTGGTACAGAAAGTTGTGGAGCAATATGGTATTGTTAAATTTTTTAAAAATTTCATAACTGCAATACTGTAGGGAACAATATGGTATACAACGAGCTGAAATTGCAATGTTAACTGTAGAAGAGCTAAATCGACAATTACCATTTCGACTGGGAATATCTATACGTGATTCCTGTTGGACGGAGAGGTATTGTTGTTTAAGAATTTTAAATTTTATTAAACAACAATAGTAATTATAAACCTAATTTTAAATCGTTTCTCCATGTTTCAATGTCAAACTTGTTTAATTTCAGAATTGCGATGGAGCAGGCGATTGCATTTTTGAGGGAAGGTGTTGCCCAGTGCTCTTGTTGTCAAACAGCTGGTTGTCAGAAAAAGACCAACCCAATTACAGCAATTGTGGGCCCTGCAAAATCTGCCACAACAATCGCTGTTCAGAATTTGCTACAAGTTTTCCGAATCCCTCAAATTGCCTATGCTGCAACAACGACCGATTTATCAGATAAAGAACAATTTGGATATTTTATGAGAGTCGTGCCATCGGATGGTTGGCAGGCACGTGCCATTAATCTTTTGCTAATGAAATTTAATTGGACATATATTGCTGTGGTATATTCAGCAGGGAATTACGGCGAAAAGGGCTTTGAAGCAATGGAACGTTTATCCAATTCAGAAGTGTGCATTGCATTTTCACAAAAAGTTAAAACACTTGGGGAAACACCTGAATATGAGAATGTTTTGACTCAAATGGCAACTGCACGACCTCGACCACAAGTTGCTGTATGCTTTTGTGAAGGAGCATCTATGAAAAAAATCTTTGAAGCACAAGCAAGCCTTCGAAAAAAGAACCCTAAATTAAAATTATTTCAATGGATTGGATCAGATGGTAATTCATTGAAAGATTAATTTTAAGGTTGTGCTTAATATTTTTAGGATGGGCCGATCGACAAGATGTTGTTGAAGGTGTTGAAGAAGAAGCAGCTGGAAGCTTTTCAATTAGAATCCACTCTCCAAAAGTTGAGAATTTTGAACCATATTATTTTTCATTAAATCCCCACAATCACACCCGAAATCCATGGTTTCGAGATTTTTGGCAACAAAAATTCAAGTGTCAATTAACCGTACCTAAAGATGATACTGTAACTCCAATTTGCACTGGAAAAGAAAATCTTACATCTAATTATGAACAGGTTTTGTTTTATTGTTTTTCTTTCTATTCTTCATATTTCTATTTTATCCTTTTTCTTTTACAAACAAAATTCAACAACGAAAGCTGTTGTTTTTTTTAAAAAGAAGAATAAAAAGTTTCATTTTTTGCTTCAGGGCATTTTGTCGTTTTTTTTATGTTTTTTGATAAAGAAAAAAAGAAGATAGAAGAAGAAGCTAAAAATGCTCTACAACTACAAGAGGGGGTAATTTGATTTTAACATATTTTTATTATTAAAATATACGCAAAAAGAAAGAAAGTGCCGTTTTTAGCCCCTTGTAGCAAAAGATAGATAAAAACACAAAAGCAACAGCAAGAGAAAGATTAAACAACTTTTTAACTAATTATTATTATCAAATGTAATAATTTTCTAGGATCCAAAGTTATCACAAGTAAAAAATTCCATTCGAGTTGTGGCATATGCTTTAAAAGCAATGTATGACGATAAATGCCGTGATTATACAAATAATTCAATAGTCCTTCAAGGAACCACAATGTCACCAATATGCCCTGATATGGAACATATTAATGGAACTTTGCTATTTCGATATATGATGAATGTTAGCTTTATTGATGAACATCAACAAGATATTAGCTTTGATAATTTTGGTGATCCACCTGCATGGTATGTCTATTGAGAGATGCTTTAAATGACAGATATCTGCATATTACTATTTTTTAATAATAAAGAATTAATGATTTTAGGTATGATATATTAAATTATGTTGGAAAAGAGGGCTTTCGATTAGCTGGTGATTTTAAGCAAACTCGTGATGGCCGACATTTTCTTCGAATGACAAAAGAGCCCAAGGTTTTTTATGATGGTACTTCAAATCTCCCTGAATCTGTTTGTTCAAAGCCCTGTACAATTGGACAACGGCAGCGTAAAACAACTGCCTGTTGTTGGATTTGTGAAAATTGTACCGATGTTCAAATTGTTAATTACACCGCAAATTTCTGCCAAGATTGCCCTTTTGGATTTTGGCCTAATTTAAATCGAACAAGTAAGCAAGCTTTTCCGTCAACAAGAAATATGTTTTATAAATGTTACTTTTTTGAAAATTTTAAAAGTTATATCTATCTTTTTTTTTGACGACTTGCTTCATCTCCTTTTTTGCTAATGTGATTCATCGCGGGTGGCAAAAAAACTTCTTTTTTCGTCTGCTTCTAAATTCTCCCTCCTTCTCCCTATCATTCAATGATTTCTGACACTTGGCCATTGGCCCACAATTCAATTAGGCACTTCAACAACAAAAAAAAGTTTCTCGAATTGAGTTGAAAAAAATATAGCAGAATTGAGGGAAAAAAGCTGCAATTTTTTTAAAGCTGAAAATGGAGACAAAAAAACAGGGAAGAACAATTTATATTTTTTGTTATAAAAAAACATTGTAAGCGTGACATTTGTTAAAAGCAAGCCTAAACACGTCGTTTTCGTTTCACCTTATATCTTAGAAAATCAGAAGTAAAAATTGCAATTCACCAAAGTGGCTGATAAAATGTTTGCCATAATTAATAAATTTTTAAATATTACAAAACGTTGCAAATGATTTAAGTCACGATAGCTACTATCAGCAAATGATTATCACAAATTTTTGAAGGTTTTTCAAAATGTTGAAAATTACATACAAATTTTTTAGGTTGTTTTAAGTTACCACATGAATATCATCCAATGTCATCACCATCATCGATTTTGGCATTAGTCTTTGCAACGCTTGGAATTATTACAACTTTATTAACGATCGTTATATTTTTAAATCATAATTCTACACCAGTTGTAAAATCAACAACTCGAGAACTTTCATACATTATTTTAAGTGGAATAACATGCTGTTATTTGGTTACATTTATAATACTTTCGAAACCATCATTTACAACATGTTTTATTACTCGAACACTGCCACCAATTTCATTTTCAATAATTTATTCAGCACTTTTAACAAAAACTAATCGAATAGCAAGAATTCTTGCAGGCTCAAAAAAGAGAATTTTAACTAAAAAACCACGATTTTTGTCTACAATGTCTCAAGTGGTTATGTAAGTTTATATATTTGTATTGTGTACTGTAACTATTTATATTTTACAGTACATGGTTATTAGTTGGAATACAATGTGTTATTGTTGCTGTAGGAGTTGTTGAAGAGATGCCGGAAGCAGGATTTGAACCACATTTTTTACCCAAACGAATGTTTCTTGTTTGTACTTCTTCATCCTTCGCATTTATGACACCTTTCTTATGGAATCTTTTTTTGATATCTCTGTGTACAATTTATGCAGTAAAAACAAGAAATTTGCCTGAGAATTTTAATGAAGCTAAATTTATTGGCTTTACAATGTAAGTTTTAAAAAAATATTATGAGGGAATTGTAGTACATTGTCATGTTTAATAATTTATTATACTGTAGAAATACGGGATAGCTTGCTGCAGTTTACAATATTTCCAAAAAAAGTTATTATATTAATAATATTTCAGGTATTGTACATTAGTTGTATGGGTTGCATTTATTGTTTTACATCTTGGAACGCTGAATAAAGCGTTAACAATGTCTTTCTCATTTTCGCTATCAGCCAGTATTGCCCTAATTTTATTATTCTTTCCGAAGCTATACATTATTTTAATACATCCTGAAAAGAATGTTCGAGCTTCATATACTACAACAAAGCTAATTCGATGCCATTTTGGTAATTCTCAAGGAATGTCGGATTCCAAACATTTTTCATCAAATAAAACTCGAAATAGCTCACAATCTATTTCAATTAGGTATGTCCGCGTAAATGAAAAGAAAGAAAAAAAGAGTTCTGAAATTAAATAATTCTAGAAGTTCTAGTGGCCCTACTCGAACTGCTTCCCTACATATCGTAAATCAATCAACAACCCCTCTTCCACCTGTCTCCGGAAAGCATGATGCTGCAACACAAACTGAAACATCCTCAAAGTTTCTTCGAACTTTTTCTGTCATGGGTGGTGGAGGTGGGCATCATCCGTCAAGACGAAAAACCATGGATGATGATGTCAAACTTTTAATCGACTCATGCATTCGATACCAGGTTTGCACCTCTTCTTTCTTTTTTGCAAGAACAGCAAACGTAAAAAAATGCAGACAAAACAAAAATGAGAAAAATTGCTGAAATTGCCAAAAAAGTTGCTTAAATTCTGCTTTTTTTCTTTGATTTTTGTCACTTTTTTTCATTAAACAAATCTGTTGCCTTTTTAAATGTACCAAAGTGTTTTTTAGGATGAAAGATTAAATTCATCAAATATGCAAAATCTTTTATTAGAGGAAGAAGAAATCAGTGAAGAAGATGTTGGATCTGTTCTGGCTTCATCAATTGAAAAAGGAATGCGAACTGTACTTTCTACAGTATCTCGAACTTCGAAACTTCCCACTTCAAGCAGTAATGAAATTGCTCTTACCGTACCTTCCCGAATTTCTACAGTACCTTCAACCCCAAATTTAAGTGGTCGCGGAACTCCAAGCAATGAAAATTTTGAACAAGTTTGTTTTTTTATTCTATTGTTTTACCCCTTTTTCAGTATGGAACATTAAACTCTTTCTATGCATAGATTTCTACCCTCGTAGTTTTTTTATGCTTATCATTTTTTTTACCTCAAATTTTTTTCTATCTTTTCTGGGAGACAAAAAAAAGGCGGGTCAAAAGTCTATCTCTCTCTTCCTGTTATGCATTGTTCTTCCAAAAAATAAAGGATTTCATCCTAGCCATTTTTTACAGCTTCTTCGAAGTCGTGGTGTTCAATCATTCGCGCTAAGCTCTGCAACACAATTATAAAATTAGAAGAAAAAGAATGGAACCTCCACCACCACTTGTTGGCATGCATCATTCTCAAGCCCCTCATCATCCTCATCAACAACATGAGGAACAATATTATTTATCAGAAATGATTCACAATAATAACAACAATTATCAAAACTCTGTTATTAAATCCGATCTTTATTTAATGGGTTCAGAAGAAAATAGTTATAACAATAATAATAACAATTTATCACCCTCACTTTCACCAAGTTCAAAATCTTCACTTCCATCCCCCACAATTCCTGGGAGAATTGTTCCAGATTTAAGTGATGAAGAATTGGCACAATTAAGTGTCAGACAATTGAATATGAAATTACAGGTATGCTTTTTTATTCGTTTATCTAGGTTAAATTTTATTTTGAGAGTTTTTACTAAAAACAAAAAAATGTTTTGTTTGTGGCTTTCAAAGCACGAAAAATTTTTTTTGGGAATTTTATGTAAAATTTAACAAAAATGCCGCTTTGAAAGTTTTACAAAAATATAATATCGTATTTGCAAAATTGTACTGTATTTTTCACAAAATTTCTTTAGCTGAATGGTTTTAAAAACTTAAACATTAAACTATTATTTTCTTTATAGGGTCATGATCGACATACAGTGTCAGCATTAAAACAAAAAAGGCGAACATTAAAAAATCGTGGATATGCATTGAATTGTCGAGTTCGAAGAATCCAGAATCAAATCCAGCTTGAAGCTGATAATGTAATGTTACAAAACAAAGTCCAATATCTCACAGAAGCACTTCAACAACTTCAAGCCCGTTTACAATACTATGAACCCCATCATACATTTTCTTCTTTACCTCCTCCCTTAACAACTCCAACAACGACTTCCACATCAACAATGTTGCAATCAAGTGGATCCCCAACTTCTTCCATTCATTCTTCCTCATCCCCTTCATATTCCTCTTACAGTAATATCCCACAAGGATTTTCACAGTAATAAAAGTATTACTGTAATCTCAACAAAAACTTTAAAATTTTTACGGGCTATTTTTTCTCTTCTTTTTAAAATTGTCTATTTATTATGAAATAATAAAAGAAAAGCCAATCATTACTTTTTTAAATGTTATTTCGTTTGTTTAATTATTTTGAAAAACAAAAATAAATGTTTATTTACACTTTTTAATCTTTAATAATAACAATTAAACCTAAAGCAACAAAATATGTGGGGTATAAAAATAGCGGTAAAAAACAATCCATGTGAATCAGTGAAGAAAGAAAAAAGGAAATATCAAAAACACAAAGAACAACAAAAATTATATTTTTCATAACCTATGAAACAAAGGTTGTGCCCGGGTGACTGCAGCAGGCGCGACTGGTACAAGGTGGTACAAAAACGAAAGACACGAAAAAACAACAAAAGATTGATAAGAAGAAGAACCAGCAGAAACGGGTGCAAAAAATTGATAGAAATGAATTTTGATGAAATTATTTAAAACCAAGTCTTGGCCATGAATCCTGAAATTATAACACTATTAATTCATATGCAAATACCGTATAACAAGATACATACTTTATCCATTAAACCAGCATCCATGCGACATTGAAAATAATCTTTTGCTGCATATCGACAATCTTCATTCTTACTTTTATGCTCTCGAAGACATACCATATATTTTAGCATTTCAAGTTTACAAGCTTGTTCATGATCCAATGGAAATGAGCCTTTGATTGGCGGAGAAACAGTTTGAACGCGTTGAAATGGACCTGTTGACATTCTATCCCTTCAAACCATATGAATAACTTAAATAAATATACAAGAACCATTAAATACTTAAAAACGAAATATTAAAATCGTTAAAATTAGAAATAAAAAATAATTCTATTAAATTTATTTTTTCCTATACATTTTGAACAAAATCTAACAAATATACAAAACATATTAAATTTCACGTTTTGCATCTTTTTGAATTTTAAGATAACGTTCGAAACTTTGTGCAGGAATTACTGGTGATGGTTTTTCCTCTTGGTTTATTTGCCATATTCTATAACCTGTAAATACAAAAACTGCAGCAAAAATCATTTGAACCTTTTTTAAATCAAGTGCTTTAATATTTTTTCGTTTGATTTTATTCCACATCTGCAAAAAAACAACATATTTTTTATAAATAGACGTTACAACAAACACAAACCTTTAATAAATTAATCTGATTCTTGTTCTAATGGTTTTTCAATAATTTCTTTAAGCCACCGATTTAAATCAGAATGCCGAAGTCGAGTACCAATTTGTTGTCCAGATGAAATTAAATCTTCTGCCCAGTAATAATAGCTTGAAAGTTTTGGATAATTAAGATAAAGATAATGCCGAGTTTTTTCTGAGCGTCTTAATCCAACAACTCCAAAATATCCTGCTGCAACTGTACAACCTTCAAATGCAAGGAATGCAAAAATTGCTTTTTTTGCAAATGTCGCCAGTTTTAAACTATAATAACACGCTTTTACACTTGAATTTCAGTGCTGTAATACAGTATCCTCAAATATTTTTGGCGGTTATAACGCATTCGAAATTTTATACACACGGTAAAATAAAATGACAAAAAATAATTTATTATTGAAAAAATATAATAGCAATGAGAACAAATAATAGAAAGGTTAGATAAATAAAAAATAATAATACAAATAAAATGAGAATCGTTTTATGCGAATGCATCTTCATGATCAGTTGGCATAACTCCTGCAGCATCTTCAAAATTACGGAAGTTTCGGAAATGTAATGGTCGATGGTCTTCATGATAAAATTCTTTTGGTGTTGCCAAAGTCAAATCATATTCCATATTAACATCATGACGAACAGCTAAAATTTAACAATATTAAAATGATTAAACTTTCAAAAAAAACAAACCGATGAAATTATAATTCCATAATTGATCAGATGGGCACATAAAGAATCCAAGGAAACGATCAGTAAGAAGCATTTGAACCTTTTCATAATGAGTCGGCATATATCCTTTAGGATTATTCCCTTTATCAGTATTATTACGACCCCATTCATATCCACCGGGAGTTAATTTGTAAGCTGTAAGAGAAACCGATCCAGGAGTAAAACTAGAAGTAATAATAACAGATTTTTCGGCATCCCATTCAGGATTATTTTGAAGCATTCTTGCATGTTGAGTTACATCTTGTGGAGATAATTGTGGCAATTCATTTGGTTGAGTATGAATCCATCCAAGTGGTTCCAAATCTTTCAAGAACTCATGCTTTGGGAAATAATCTGGTAAATTAACAAGTTGATGAGTTCCCCATTGTGGTGGCATAATAACGCTAAAAGAGAAACAAAATTAATTAATGTATTAATTAGATTAATTTTTAACCTACCAACGAATTTCTTTAACATGTGGATTATCAGGCGGTGACACGCCCATCAAATAACCAGCAATTTCAGTACGCAAATCCGAAATTGTAATGAATTTCTTGAGAATATTTTTCGGCATAACATAAGTGAAGCCAGTATCTTTAATATCATCAGAATTGATATAAATATGTTGAGTACGAAGATGAAGATTTGTAGCGCTAATTGCCCGTAATCTCCATTCAGTTCTTGATGCAAAAGATTGTGATTCATAATTACTTGTTGTAGAGGTAATAATTTCGTCACCATGTTTGTTGACAGTTCGAGTAGTTGTGGAAGTAATTTGTGACATTTCTTTTGTAGATTTTTCAATATCAGCAATTTGTTGACGTTGTTGAGAAGGAGCACTAATTTCCATACCCAAAATAATATCACGAACTTCTGATTGCGTAAGAGATGAAACATTGACATTACTCTTTTTACCGTAATCATTAAGAATCATATCTTTCAAAGCTAATTCAACTTTAATCCATTCTTCATCAGATAATGTTGGCCAAATATGATGTGGTTCAGTAACAGTAGTCCGATCAGGCTTTAGAATAACTTTAGTTTTATCAGGATTAATATGCATCCCACGCATAATAAGAATAACACGCGAAAATGCTGTATAACTTGAAATTGTTTTTAACCAATCATCATAAAGATTAAACAAGACCATCTGAGGTTCAGTTGCTTTCAAAATTAAATCACTGAATTTTTCAACTGTCATAACTGCACGGAATGGAAGCATCAATTCAGATCCTTTAATAACCTAAAAAATAGCTACAGTAACTCAATTCGTAAAGTAAAATTTAGCAACAACGGAACTCAAACTTCGCGGGTATCACGGTTTGGGCGCTGAGCAACAGGAAAACATACTTACCACGTTGGGGAAATCCAATAGATGCACTTCCAAAGGATCCAGCATAGCTTTACGAGTAACAATAATTTGACGAGGCTGTTCTTCAACAGGAAGTGAACGAATTAATGCAGCAACTTCTTCAGCAGTTTTCCATTTTGCCAATTGACTGAGACGTTTTTGACCAGCCCATACACTTGTATGAATAATTTTGAGGAAAAGTTGACCAGTTCGGGGATTGAAGATAAAGATGGCACCATTAATTGGTTTTGTAGTTAAATTACCTTCGAAGGTCTTATGAATTGTAACACGATAGACATTCGTGTCATCAACAAACCAGATAATTTGATTTGAAAAGAGTTCACCATAATTTTGAGAAGTCAGGAATGGTTCAGTTGGTTCAGAACTGTAAAGTTGTAAACCTTTACGAATACGTTCACGTAATACATAGAAGGCAGGATTAGCTTTAATAATTTTAGCCATTGCTTGTCGAAGTAATACTTTCAAACCAGGGAACCAATTACCGTATGCACTATACAAATTGTAAGCCAAATCAATTGCGATAAGAACACCATTTGGAGATGGATAAATGGACATATTATCTGTAGTGTAATCGAGGAATTTAGAACGAGCATAACGTTCAATATCATGTGAATCATAATCACCCCAACGAAGTTGTACATCAACCCAAAACTTTTGTGCAGTTGTATTATCCATGACATCTTTTGCATCAGCAAGTAAGGAAGGACGAGAAATATGCCATTTGAATTGAGAAAACAAAAGCAAATCTGCACAAGATGAATTCATCTTATAAGATTTACGAGGATGAATTGTTTCTTTTTGAACATTTTGGATTTCCAATGCGTCAAGTTCCAGATCAAATACTTGACAAAGATCCATAACAACAGATTCATGAATCTTTTGCCATAAATGAGCCCGGAAAATTTGAATAAGAGAAATTTTCAAGGTTGGAATTTTACCATGCATAAAGATACCAGTCAAATCAAGTTGTACTTGGAAACCAACATAGACCTAAAACAATTAATTAAAAATGAAAAAAAAAAAACATTTTAAAGATAAGCTTACATTTGCTCTGTTAATTGTTGGTGACCACCAAAGAGTGAAACGACGATTAGGGATTTGATTAAGACCAGAACGTTGAGCATTGGTAAGTTTTTTGAATTTCATAGATTCTTCGAAACCAGAAGCACGTTCCCAGAAAAGACCTTCCCAAGTTGGAAAATATGTACCACGGAATAAGGTATGTTCCAAAATACCTTCAACACCTCCAAGTGCTTGAATCATATCAGTACGGTAATTATTAAGATTCCAAAGTTTCTGAAATATATGAAAGTAATTAAGTATTTAACACTTGTTAAAAGAAAAACAAACCCCGTCATGTCTCTGATTTGTCCACCAGAATGGATTCTGCTTCAATATTTGATAAGTTTTAAATTCAGTTCGAACACGCCATCCTTTATCATATGCAAGGGTATTACGGTCTTTTTGAAAAAGCGTATTAATACGAGGAACACCTCGATCCCAACTGTCATCCAAATCTTCCAAAGTTAACCGACGATTTTGAGTGTTAGCTTCTTGACGCTTCAATGCATATTCAGCCCAAACACGTTGTGAATCAACAATTTCTGCTTCCCATGGCTAAAAACAAATTACTTTAATAACAAAACGAATTAAAGCTAAGAATTAATGACTTGGATGTATCGATACAAATTTGGAATTGTTTGTTCTTCATCATGTGTCATACCACTACGGAAATGCGTAACACCACCAGCATCAGTTTGTTTAATCCATCGTAAATCAGATTGTGGAATTAAAACATGTCCCATAGAGAGCATGCCAAGACCACCAATTTCTTTTGGAGTATAAAAAACGACTGGAGGAAAACGAGCAGGCATCTTAGAATTTAAACCGATTTTGATTCTAAAAAGCTACTGTAAACAAAAGTTTAAAAAGTGAAAAAATGTTACCGAGTTTGTATTTTATTTTCACATTTGACAAGTAAATCAAGTAATTCTTGTGTATTTACAACTGCTTCACGATAATAAGTCATCAAGCCAATTAAAGCTGTATTCCATTTGTTAACAATTTTTGTAAATGTTGTTGAACCAGAGGACATAAGAATTTGACGAATACGATTATGGAACTTTTGCATAGATTCTTCATCAACTTTTAAGAAGCATTGTGCAGTTCGTTCTTTCGTCATTTCATTTTGAAGATGCCAAATACCATCACGATGAACAAATTCAACATTTGCAGTACGGCATTTCGGAAGAATTCGGCATTCAAAACCAGACATATCAAACAGTAAATTTGGATTATCTTTGCTATAGACAGAAACAAAAGAGCTTTCCCATTCTACTGTAGTCAAAGACCGAGGTAATCGATTTTTGATATCCCAAAAAGAGGCACGTCCAAGATTGACATCATGTTTCATTAAACGCATTCGAGAATCACGAGGCCAGCATTTTTTATTATTGTAGCCAACAACATTTTCATTATTTGGATCAGGATGTTCAGCTAGATAGCGTTGAATTAAATCTCTTGTTTCATCAGCATCAAATCTCATAAATAACCAAATTTTATCAATATAGCGACAATACAATCTAACAGGATGGCAAGTTTCAGTTTCTGTATCTTGGAATGAAACAAAATCATTTGGACATTCAGGTGGGCCAGCAATTTCATTTGCACGACGCATACCAAGAATAAGAAGATCCATAATTAAACCATAATATTGTACAATGAAAGAAGAGAATTGGAGACCACGAATTAAACCATAAGTATTTGTATGATTCATATCTTTGTAATTAATTGTAACATTGTTTTTAGCAGTCATATAATCTGCGATATTATGATCAACAATTAAACGAAGCAAACGACTGAGAAAAGTAAGATCAATTTTTTCACAGAGCTTTTCCAATTTAGCTTCCAACAAAACATTGCATTCACCTTCAGATGTTTCCCAAACATTTTGCAAATTATTAATACCTTGAGCCCATTTGTAAACAAGAATCGGTGGGGGTTCTGTATCAGCTGGTTTAACCCAGTTTGGAAATAGATGACGTTTATCAGCTTCATACCAAAGATATTGATCAATATAAGCATCAGTAACTTTTTCAAGAGGTTCAATATCATAAACAGGAATTAAATGACTGTATAAATCCATAAATTCAATTCCAACTTCTTTGAATGAACGACTGGTTAAAATATGCCGTTTTATACGAGACAAAGCTTCATGTGGATTATCGTATGCTTGTTCAATGAGGGCAAGTTCTTCACGTTGACTTTGATTGAGACGATTTTTAACAGAGTAGGCTGAAAAATTAATTAAAAATTATTGGCAAAAGGTTATTCAATGACAAATTTTTTTAAAGACTCACCTTCTTTTAAACGTTCAAGTGCAAGAATAAGAAGTTTTGTGTCATGCTTATAGCTGAGTGGAGGGAAAGGAATATGAGAGAAACGACGAAGCTCAAGCCAATTTACAGTAGTTGTGAAAATTGCAACTGCTTCTTCAGCACTCATATATGGACCATCTTTGAGATAATTATGTTGTCTTTCTTGTTCGGCCTAGAAAAAATGATATTGTATTACAAAAAATGAAAGAATAATAAATTAAAAACCTTTAAATACAACCGAGTTAGACGGCCAAGATTCTTTTTGCATACACTGAAAAATGGCATAATTATAGGAAAAAAGGAAGTAAAACTCAAAAAAATTTATGAAAAATTAGTTTTTAGCATATGTTTTGAAAATTAATGTGTTTTAAACACTGATATAATTAATAAAGGTGATACAAAAAAACGATGCAAAGCATAATTTAATCGGGTACTTGGTTTGGTACCGAAAAAAAAGATTCTTAAAAAATTTGATAATTGTTACTATTATATGGTTTGCATACTGATATAAATAATATGAGTTAAAAAGTTAAAAAATAAACCCAGTTTTTTTAGTTTTTGCGACAGAAATAGAAAGATAAAACAAAACATATCGTTGGTTGCAGTTGATTTTTTTTATTTCAAATGAATAGGCAGTTTTTTTTTTGCTTTCCCAACAAATGAAAAAAAAGAAAAAAAATCGACTATTTTTGATGACTTATTTTTTAGGGTAATTTCCGTGTTTTTCTAATTTCTAAAAAATTGTTAGAGTAAAATAATAGTGATTTTCGTGTGTATAAAAATTATCTTACATTCTTATTTGTTTTTTATTAATACGATTTGCTATTACTTTATGAATAAAAATTAAAACTTACACCTTGTCTACAGTAGCTCCACGACGAACACGTTCACGATTAAAATGTGCCGAATTTGTCCACCAATCTGCTTTAGCTTTAACATAACGAAGAATCATATTTTCAACAGGTGTTGGTAAGCCAGGAACCTTCCATGGAATATTTGCTTTCCAGCATCGCCATGCTTCACTCAAATGTTGAAGAATAACACGGGCTTTATTTTGTTTGACTCCTTCAGGCATCATATCAAGAATATCATGCATAACAGCAGCTCGAAGCTCAAGATCAAAATGTGATTCAACCCGTTGTTTTGTAACGGTTTTTGCAACCCCTTTTGAATGACGACCTTCAAATTGGCGAGATAAAAGATTTCCAAGCCATCTTTCAAGTAATGGTGTAATTCCACGCATAAAGAAAATCCATACACGCCATCCAGGTGCCCAAAAACCACATCCAGGACCTTTACCAACTGGACCAGTATTGAAACGATAATATATCAAATGTTTCAAATCTTTACACATTCGAACTTGACGCATAAGTTTATATTTGTAACGATACATTCCAGTAACTTGGCCAACATGAGCAAATAAATACTGTAAGCCATCTGAGAGTTGATAAGCATCAACATTGTTAAGACGATATTGAACATGTGCATCAACAACCAATTTTGTAAGACGCAAAATTTCGCGACATAAATGAAAAGCATTACCAAATCGAGACTTTTTACGTTCTTTTGTTGTCAAAGTTTTAACAGGCTAAAAATGAAATAAATTATTAAAGAAAAATTATTTTAAAAGCAAACCTTTAAATTAAAGTTATAATCCAAGTGAAGGTAATTCAAATTTTTACGATGAATTAAGAGATTAAGCATGTTGTAGCCTTGACGAAGAACTTGTAAACCAGCTTCAACCCAATCAATTGTAGTTGTTTGGAAAAATTTA
The DNA here is from genome assembly GCA_024447215.1 of Panagrolaimus sp. LJ2400. Taxonomy (NCBI): domain Eukaryota; kingdom Metazoa; phylum Nematoda; class Chromadorea; order Rhabditida; family Panagrolaimidae; genus Panagrolaimus; species Panagrolaimus sp. LJ2400. The sequence continues at coordinate 1,135,286 of JAMRYA010000013.1, forward strand.
GTTGCTTTGAACGATCGAAAAAGATATCGTCGCTTTTGGGGTTTTGGTGGTCGATGATGGAGAGCATTGAGTACAAAAACTTTCAGAAGCTTTTGATATGAAACTCGAACTTTAACAGGCATTCCTGCAGGGCAATGTTCACGATACCATGATTTAACAAGTGGGACATCAAGAACACGACGAGTCCGACCAGAACGAATGTTGAAAGGTCTTGGAGCAAAAAGCAATGCAATTCCATTAGAAGTATTTGGAGTATAAAGTGGAATTTCAGTAAAGAATGGAGTTACACTTGCAGGAAGTTCAAAATCTTCTTCGTCTTCTTCTGGAAGTGGTTCTTTTGTCTAAAAAATAGCACATGGTGAAATTAAAAAAAGAAAACCACTTACTCTATCACTAGCTCTTTGTGAAATTGGATTAACTAAAGGATCAAAATAGAATGCTGGTAAATCAACATCTTCTGTACGAATATAGCAAACAGTTGGAGAATGATACCAAGATACAGTAACAGGAACTTTGTTAAATAGATTATTATACAAAAAAGGGAATGCAATACGGTATTCTGTACGAATAGGCGAACGAACAATTACTTTATTAATGTCATTAAATTCATTCCAATCTTCATCCCTAAAAAATTAAAGTTAGCTTTAACAAAAAAACAAAACAACAAACTTACTGTTGAATTAAATCTTTGAATAAAGGTTCAAATTTAGGGCCACCAGGAATAGCAATATTCAAAGCTTTTGCAGTGAAAAAAGATTTAACATCAAAAAGATAAAAATAATTTTCATCATTTAAATCAGTTAGCAGTTGATTTGCTAACCGATATAAAGTAGACATCATTGGAATTGTGAAGGACCAACTTTTATAAGATTCACCATTAACAAAGCGACTCTTTGAAAGTGGTTTATGATCATAAAACCATGGTACAACAGCAGAATCTTCTTCTTCATCAAGTTGTATTTGAATTGGTTCTAATGGTTCAACATCAAGAATATTATCGGTATAATCAAGTGGAGGTTCTTCATCATCAAATGGAGGAAATCTCATACGTTTAAAATGTCGACGATCACGCTTTTCTCGACGCATCATAATCCACATTGTTCCCCATTGTGCAATATATACAGGTTCAATGACTTTTGGAACTTCATTAACAAATGTAATTGCACCAGTAACATGATAAAGAACTTTAACATCACGAATTTGTTCCCATGGCATTGGCATATTCTCCAAAAGTTTGATAATTGCATGTGGCATATATTTCAATGCACCAAGATATACACGCTTATCATTCCTAAATTTTCTTGAACTCATATCACCATGGTCACGGATAACTTTTCGAACATGCTCTAAAAAAGGATAACAATGATAAAGTTTAAGATTATGTGAGAATAAAAACATACCAGGTGGAAGTTCAGCTTTTTGAGTATTTTCAAAACCAAAACGTTTTTGTACAGCAAATCTTTTGGATTGAAGTGCTCGCCATCGCTTTTGTTTTTCTTTTAACGCTTGTAGCGATAATTCAGATCCATTTGTTTGTTGTTGATATTCCATGTTATAATCCATTCCTTCCATCCCCATTGGAGGCATTTCTCCACCAGGATAACCGGAATATGCCATATCTTAAAAAATAAATTTGTAGTAAAAAAAATAGTTATTCGATAAGGAAAGATGGGGATAGCAAAAAAACTAATTTCAAAAGTAAAAAAATAAATTGGAAGAGGAGATGGGAGAGGGGAAGGGGTTCTCAGTGGTCTCAACGGGAACACAAGTTGAAAAAAGAAAAACAACAGAAGTCTGAAATTTGCAAAAAAAGTTATGTTTTTGAAATCAAAGATTTTATTAAAAACTTTACAGAGTAATAATTAATCATCCAAACTTTGTTTATCTTAATCGCCTTTTTACGTGTGGTTTACACGTGTGTACTTTTTTTAATCCAGCATTCGTAACACCTTTATTTCAGATAGTTCAAAATGGTTCGTGTGATCATTAAAGGCGGCGTCTGGAAAAATACCGAGGTAATAAAAAATTCTTTTATTTTTCACAAATTAATACCGTACTGTTAATTTAGGATGAAATCCTTAAAGCTGCGATTATGAAATATGGAAAAAATCAATGGAGTCGAATTGCATCTTTACTTCATAGAAAATCAGCTAAACAATGTAAAGCTCGATGGTATGAATGGCTTGATCCTCGAATTAAAAAAACAGAATGGTCACGTGAAGAAGATGAAAAGCTTTTACATTTAGCAAAGATTATGCCAACACAATGGCGAACAATTGCTCCGATTGTTGGTCGAACTGCTACTCAATGCTTGGAACGATATGAACAACTTCTTGATGAAGCACAGCGTCGTGCCGAAGGATTGGAAGAAGGTGAAGCATTACGAGAAGCAAAAAAGCTTAAACCTGGAGAAGTTGATCCAACGCCTGAGACAAAACCGGCTCGTCCGGATCCTATTGATATGGATGAAGATGGTATGCTTTGTCTTTTTTACAAAATATAGTATAATCAATTGTTTTAGAACTTGAAATGTTATCAGAAGCTCGTGCTCGTCTTGCAAATACTCAAGGCAAAAAAGCAAAAAGAAAGGCTCGTGAAAAGCAATTGGCAGAAGCACGAAGACTCGCATCACTTCAAAAAAGACGAGGTAAGAAAGCAAATTAATAACAGTTTTTTTTATTATATTTAATTTTTGTTTAATAGAATTACGTGCTGCTGGAATTTATGCTGGTAATGGACTTTATCGTATGCAAAAGAAAGGTATCATTGATTATAATCTTGAGGTTTGTTTAACACATAATGTAATCTTTTTTTTCTAAATAAGGTTTTTAGATTCCATTTGAAAAGCCTGTACCTGCTGGATTTCATGATCCTGTTGAAGATGAATATGATAAAAGTGCTGTTACAAGACAAGCTGAAAAACGTCGAGATCAAATTGAAGCAGAAGAGCGTCGAAAAGATAAGAAAAAAATTACAAAAAGACGAGCTGAAGATAATCCTGAATCAATTTTTGCTCAAAAACAAGAACATAAAAGATCAAAACTTGTTTTGCCAGAACCACAAGTTTCTGATAAAGAACTGGAAGATATTGTAAAAATTGGTCAAACATCTGATTCAATTCGTGAATTAATTGATGAAAATCCAACCAGCACTTTACTTCATGATTATTCTGATACATTTCGTAATGCTCAAGCTGCTCGAACTCTTCGAACACCTGCTGCATTAAGTGATGCAATTGCAAAGGTTTGTTTTTTTTATTTGTTGTTTTTGACTCTCTTTTTTACACATGCTTATAAAACATTATTTTGCCTTAAAGCAATATTTTTCAAAAGCTTAACACTGAATTAAAATTAAGCCTTTAATTGACTGCTCTTCTTTTTCGCGGCACTTTTTTTCCAGCAGCTTATTTCTTTGCTTTAAAATTTTACTTAAGATTTTATTTAAGGTTCCCTTTTTGATGAAAAGAGAAATGTTTTTGATAGTACCAAAAATCTTTAAATGTTGCGATTTTTTCTCATCAGGGGGTAAAGTTTATTGGTTGAATTAGAAAAAGGACATTAAATGTACATTTATTGGTTTACATTTGAATTAAAAACTGACCGCGTTGTTGCACTTTTTGTATCTTTTGAAATGCAAACTGTTTTTTTCAAATATAAAGAGACAATTAATTTCTTTTTAAATGGCAAGAAAAAATTCTTTACTTGTTAAAAATCAGTCATCATTTTCTTAACGGATTTAACTTTCTGAAAAGATTTGGTCATCTTCAGCGTTCACTTTTTAAATGTCAAACACAGTATAAAAACAAAGAAACTGAAATTCTTTCGTAGTAGTTCGTTTTATAGAAATGTGAGACTCAACAATGCTTCGATCTCTTTCTCTCTCTCTCTTTTGAAATTTATGAGAAAGAAAGGAAATTGCAAAAATGCGCATTTGGCAACGATGAAAAGAAATGAAAAAAATTAAAACATCAAAAAAGGACTGATTTTATGCAAACTATCCAGTAATTCTTAATGAATATTCAAAGATTCGACCGAAAATGGGGAGGGAAAACTGGCAAATACGAATAGTCCTTATAAATAAAGAGAGGGGAGGAATACCAAATAACCTTATACCGAAGCAAACGCCGAGAAATGTATGCAAAACATATGCGTGATGGCACTGCTCAGAGCATCTTAAACAGTCATGGCCTTTAGGGTAGTTACTGAACAGACGCGTTTTTCTCTAAAAATCGTTTTATTTTTGTGGCTTTAATTTCTTTTTACTGAAATACAGTATATTGAGAGGTCAAATATTTTTTAAATTCCTGATTTTTAGGCAGCCGATGATCTACTTGCTCTTACAAATACTGAAACTCCCCTCAAAGGTGGTCAAAATAATCCTTTGCATTCGACTAATTTTACTGCACCTTCAAGCATTCGAGCTGGTATTCAAACTCCAAATACTGTATTAGCGGCTATTGGACAAACACCAAGAACTAATTATGAACGTAAGAAAACCATAAATGTTTGTATTCTTGTTTTTAATTAATATTTTTAGAAACCCCTGGAACTGTTGTTTCTGCTACACCTGGAGCCACACCATTCCGTGATCAATTAAATATTAACAAAGAAACTCAAAGAGCTTCAGTGGAAGAATTACGACAACAATTAAAAACTTTACCTGCCCCAAAAAATGATTTTGAAGTTGTTATGCCAGAAGATGAAGTTAAAAGTGATGAAGAAGATGTTGATATGGTAAATTTTTAAAACTACAGTATCCCTCACTAAAAATAACTTTTTTGCAGGAATGGATTGATGATGCTGGTGAACTTGATTCAAAGCGTTCTGCTCTATTGGAAAAGAAAAAACAAAAGGAATTGTCATTTCGATCAGAAGTTTTTCGTCGTGGCTTGCCAAAACCTTCAAAATTAAATGATTCATATTTTAAACGATATCCTGTCAAAAATGAATTCGATGAGGTTTGTTTTTTGTTTTGTTGGTTTTAAAAAAAACTGTCACCAGTTTATGGCATCATACAGTGGATTAAAAGGACAATTGAGGTGCATTCAATGTGCGAAAAAAACATTTTTATTTAAGTGATTGACGGCCAAATAAATGCGCATCCCGTCATGCCCATTTGGCCGGTCACTCCATGTTTTATGCATAACGACTTACTGTCATTTTTTGTTGAAAGAGGAATAATGCAGCATTTTTTGTTCAAATAGCGCCAAAAACAATGAAAATCTTTTCAACATTTTTGATCATAACACATATAAAAAACTATGCACTTTAATTGTGAAATAAAGATTTTTACAAAAATATAATATTTACAGGCTGATAATCTTCTTCGTGCTGAAATGCGAAATATTTTACGTCATGATGTTAACGGTATTCCTCCAACTGATAATTTTACATTGGATGAATTAAGAGAAGCATCAATTTTGATTGACCGTGAAGCTCTTAAACTTGATGACTTTGATCAAGAAGAATACATGGAACGTGCAATTGCCCAAAGTTCTGGATTTCGAATCCTATATAATGGCTTTTTTGTTCCAGTTGATGAAATTCCTAAAAAAGAACGCTCTAAAGCTCTTGCTGCTGATTTTGAGGTATGCCTTTTTCTTTTTCAAATATTTTCCCTTTTCTTAAATCTATTTTTTTTTCATTTTCTTTTTTGGTGATGTTTATTGGCGGCAGCGGTAACAAACAGCCAGGAAGAAAAAACTAAATGCAATTACAAAAAAAGCCGAGAGAGGCTTTTTCGAAGAAGTCGCCGGATGCGCTTATGCAAATATGATTCCACAAGGAGCAATGCAATTGAATTGCACCAATTTCTTTCTCTTAAGGCTCTTCTTTTATATAAGAAAAACTACGGTGAAATTTGACATGCCGTGTTATGTTTCATCATTGACCCATATTGTATTAGCTCAGATAAATTAAAACTAATTTTTATTTATTTTTTAGGCGAATTTTGTTTCTGCAAAACAAGTAAAAGCCAAAACTGAAAAAATCAAAAGCAAATTAAAAGTCATTCTTCAAGGTTATGAGGTTTGCTTGTTTTTATTATCGCTTAAAAAATATGGTATGTATCTCTTTTAGAAAATTCAAGAAACGGCAATTAATACCATTCAAACTGGTCAGCATGATGTACATATTAGTGGAATGGAAGTTGAATCATTTCGAGCTTTGCAAGAATATGAAGTTAAAGCTGCTAATAAACGGATTGAAAATATTTCAGCAGAAGTATGTTTTACTTTTTTTTCATTTGTTTCATTTTTTGTTTCTTTCCATGTTAAATGCGACTTTTATAATCTGTTCTTAAGTGTCACCGAATACCGACATGCATCAAAAAAGTTATTAACATTTTTCCCATCTCACTGAAGCATATTTGCGCAATTTCATTTTGCATATTTTTAAAAACTTTTTTTGGTTCAAAACAATTATTATACCTGTGAGAAAGGTCATTTACATTGTTGCTTTTTTTAGGTTAATGCTATGAAAGAAGTTGAAGCGGCTTTGCAAAAAGAATACAGTGATCTGATGCATCAACAATGGGAAATTAATCAAAAAATGTTGCGAAAACAAGCAACTACCGAAGGTGAAGCAATTACTTATTCAAATGGTTCAACAGAAAATCAACAATAGCTATATTATTTTCTTATTGTTATTTATCTATATTGATTTCTAATGTTTTCATTGTAAGTATTGCCACCTGTGACCATTTCATTGTTTTATTTGCTTAAATACAGTATATTCTTTGAGCTAAACCATGGTCTCGTCTCATCAATGACACACGGAGGTGTGAGCATCATCGCCGTCGTTGCGATATTATAAAGAAATGTTACAGTGGTTACTGCTGCTGTTTGTCTTTTTTTCGGTTTTAAAAAAATGAGTTTTTTTGTGAGTGTAAAAATGAATGGGGATTTTTGACACTTTTTTTCTGGAATACAAAAAAAGAAAGAATTGAAAAGAAAAGGATAAACGTTTTTTTTCTCTTTGCTGCTGCTTAATGTCAAGTGCGGATCAAGGCAGCCGTTCTCAAGAACCCGAGAAAAGAAAAATTCAACATGTTCCGTCCTTGGAGGTGAAGAGCCCTTTTATATATGTTTTTTTTGTCTTTTTGTGGCCGCAATGCTATCAATATCTGATCCAAATTAGGTAGTTCAATTTTTTGGGCGCGCAACACCCCTTTTCTTTTTTTGTCTAATTAATAAAAAAAATTGAAAAAGAGACAGACTCCTCTCTGCCAGCTGCAAAAAAATATCCAAAAATGCCAAAGCATCTTTTTTTGACAATAATTCAACAAGATTGGTATACAGTTATAAATAACTATTTATGTACAGAAATACGTTTTAAAAAAACAGTTTTTAAAAAATTATATTAAGGAAATTTAAACTCTTTTCAAAATTCAAAAACAAACAAAAGGAGACAATCTCTCTGAATGATTTTTTATATTATGGAAAGAATTACGGTAATAATTAATTAATCTACAATAAACAATAATTTAATAATTTGTAAAATTTCCATCATGTTGTTGCTGTTGTCCAAGAAGTGAATGATGTTGTTGATGTAATCCCTGAGGAGGTAGTGGTGGTAGCTGTGAAGGATGGTATCCGGCTGCCAAGGCGGCCGCTGTTGCTGCAGCATTATTTTGCATTAAAATCATTTCATTATATTGTGGGGTCATTCGTTTCTCTTTTTGTCGTCGATTACAAAACCATACCCGTACAACTTCTTTTTCGAGTTGAAGAGAATCTGCAATTTGTTGAATTTCAGTTGCAGATGGCTTTGATTGCTTTTGAAAATGACATTCCAAATTTGATTTAACATTGACTTCGATGGATGTTCGCTTTTTACGTTTTCTTCCAGCTGGACCCAAGTTTTTATCAAACATTGATACGCCATTTACTGCAGGAATTGAAGTCGAATCAGCTTCTTCCAACCATTTAAAAAGTAACGGCTTTAGCTTACACATATTTTTAAAGCTTAGTTGTAAAGCTTCAAATCGGCATATTGTTGTTTGTGAAAAAACATTTCCATACAAATTTCCAAGTGCAAGTCCTACATCAGCTTGTGTAAATCCAAGTTTAATGCGGCGTTGCTTAAAAGTTTTTGCAAAAGCTTCCAAATCTTCACTACAAATTTCTTGCTCTTCTCCCGATGAACCCCCACCACTTCCATTCATTGGACCAGGTTGTTGTTGCTGCTGTTGAAGGTGATCTGAATTTGGATAAAAATTTCCCGGCGATGGCCATGATGAACCATTTGAAGAGGTTGTAAGTCGATGAATAATATCTGGCCGATCCATGTCTAGTTTTAAATCTGGAAATGGAGCAGTTGGACGCCATCTTGAATCAATTCCTGGGCTTTGTTGTTGCTGTTGCTGGGATGCAACTGCAAACATCTGATTTTGTGCGGCTGCTTCTGCTGCTGCAAGATTCGCAGCTGCAGCAATATTTTCAGAATTTTGTTGTTGCTGTTGATCGTTATTGCTGCCATTATTATTGATAGAAGACATTTGATTATTAAAATGGGAATTTTGTGATGAAAGAACAAGGTCATGATGTTGCTGCTGCTGTTGTGAAAATTGTGCTGCTGCAGCAGCTGAAGCTGTCGTAGGATAACAATTTGCAGACCATTCATTAAAGAATAGTGATGGATATGTCTGTGGCATCCATGAATAATTTCCAAACATTGCTGAATCTGTTGCAGCTGCAGATGTAGTATTATCATGGCTCGTAAGACCATTATGATGATGGTGGTGATGATGATGGTAATGTGGAAACATGGCTGCTGCTGCCGCAGCTGCAGCCAAATTTGCAGTTGCTTCATTTGATGCTGCCGTATTTGGTGATAGCTTTAAATAATTACTTGGATCATGCAAATGTGAATCTAACGGAAGCCCAGAAATTCCTAATGGCATTACGGTAGCTGCTGCTGGTATCGTTGTGATCGCTGCTGTGGTTGTTGAACAATCACCGGCTGAGGAAGAGGTTACTGTAGCTGTCGTTGAAGGAATTTGTGTACCATCTTCATGTTGCTGCTGTTGAGTCATCTGTAATTTAGAAAAGAAAATTGATTAAAAATTTTTTAGAGGATCTATGGGAAAGAAAAAAAATATGCTAATTTTTTTCATTATTAAACAATTCAAAGTCATAAAAAATTTTGAAGGGGTAAAAAATTATTTTTTTTTTATAAAAAAGCGATCATTCAAGGAACAAAAAAGGGGGCAGTAGTTCATTGAATAAAAAGGAGGGTCCATGCTGGTGGCAAAAAAAAGCAACGGCGTTTTTTAGGGAAAGGGGGCGGTCAGTTTTAGCAGCAGCATTGTAACAGTGGCGGTAAGCAAAAAGAGGAAGGAAAGTAAGAGAGGCACATGAAAGGAGAGGGCGGGGAATGCGTTAAAAAAAGCGGCTTGAGGATTGGCTGAAATTTTGAGTGACTGAGTAAAATGGGAAGCAAAAAAGTTGTTGCTACTGGAATATAAAACTTCAAAAAAGAGATACAACCGTAGAAAAAAGACGACGTGATCAAAATGCTACTTTTTGTTGTTAGAAAAAAAACTTTATTGCATATCCAACTTTTTACGTTAAAAAGCATATCTCGCAAACTAAAAACAGATGCATCTGTGAGGTCTTTCCCATTTTTTAAAGAACTGAAAAAAAACAACAAACATTAAAATTTTTCCTTATTTGTGGCAAGCAAAAGAAGAAGAAAAAACACATTTGCATAATCGCAAAATAAACGAGGTGCTGAAAGGGGCTCGATTAAAACGGTCTCAAAATAAAATATTTTTTTGAAAATAAAAACCAAACCCTTTTTTTCAGAAAACAAAATGCCGAGAAAAGCTTCTCTCCGATCATCTTGCTTTCCCTCCCATTTTTTGTCCGATTTCAGAAAAAGTGACTGTTGAAAATTAAAAAATTGGTTCGAAAAGGCCAAATCGAAAGAAAAACTAATTAACGCTGATTTTTAAAAAAATTTTCGGACAGAAAAAGTTTTCAAAACATTTTTTTTGGATCAACAGTGGCATTTGTTTAAAGAAGGATGGATAGAAATTTTTTTTTGTATAAAATGGAAAGGTTAAAATCCAATAGTATTTCTAACAAGTTCCAGATTTGTATACGGTTATGAAACTATTGAATTAATTATTTTTATAGTTTCAAAATAATATTATCATAAAAAAGAAGTTGTTGAGTCCTTTTATTGATTGAATCTTATTGTTAAAAACTGATGCACAATTTTGTGCTAAATTTTATCTATGTTTCTCATGGCTAAAGCAATACAAAATGAACTTAATATTACAAACACGAAATTTAACTTTGTTATAAAAATTTTAAACTATTCTATGCCGCTTACATTTTTTGGATTGTACTTATTTATCCTCAACAATTGTTTTTTCCGAAAATTTGCTCAATTAATTAATTTTGGGAACGCTTAAAATTTTAAATCCTGAACTTATGTTAAATTAGACAACATCTCAATGTGAAGCTCTAATAAACAATAAGGTATTGCTACTAAATCTTACTCATTTTTAAAGTTACTTAAAGTTATTCAAGTAAAAAAACTGAAGAAAAAAATTTAAGCTTATAAAAATTTGGAACTATTTTTCTCCGAAAATTTTACAAACTAAAAAGCTTTTTAAACTTTTTAGAGTTTGAAAATGCTACAAAAACATTAGATTCCTATTTTAACGTTTCATGAAATGATCAAAAATAATCTTTTGTTTGTCTTTTTCATAAACTTTCATAAATCACTTTTTTCTCTCTCTCAAAATAGCAAGGCACTTCATTTGACTCTCTTATTTCATCCCATTACCGTATACCTTCTTTTGCTGCAAAGATTTAGCGCAACAAACAAAAAACGGAAACATTCAATTTTAAATGCTTAAATTAAGGGCAAAACACTAATTTTCTATTATTCTATTTTGTTGCTGCTGCAAACGGCTTCAACAATTGTCCAATTATGGGGTGTCAAGAGAGAAGAAGAGGATCCTCAACAAGAAAAACAAATAGGTGGTTAGGCGCGAAAATGCCTTTCTTTTTTTCAGTTAACGGCTGGCAGCGAAAGACAAAAACGGCGATCAACAGGTGGTCGCCGTTTTTGTCTTCTTTGAACTCGGACCACCTCAAAAAATGCAACAACACACTTATAATTTTCTTGGGTGGTTTTTTTAAATGTAATAATTTGTGATTTCTTAGGTATGATATATTATTTTTATGAGAAAAATCAAAAACATCATCAAATTTTTTATAGGGGAACATGTGTAATAATATAATAATACAATTGACACATTTTTGCCTCTTTTTTTCATTTTTCAATTCTTTCCTTGTGGCGCTTACATGCCTCTTTTTTTATTTGAAGGGAAAGTGAAACCATTTTTTTCCGTTTCAATTCAATCAAAGCTAACACCTCAGGAAAGGAAAAAAGCTATATAATAAAATATTAGCACAAAAAGAAGAGATGGGACTCACTTAGCGACAAAAATAATAAAAAAAATCGTCGACGACGACAATGTAATCGCGCCTATTTTTTCCATGAATAATTCATAATTTTGTTTTAATGCTGCTTCTGCTCATCTCGAGAAATAGAGACTGTCAATAGCAGCAGCAACAGCAACAACTATTGCTATAATCATAATGTTGTAATCCTTGAAACTTCCTCCCACTACTGCTACCGTTGTTGTTGGTTGCATGAATGACAAACGTAAAAATGCGATGAGGGAAAAAATAAAATGTCTAAAAAAATTGGATTAAAACATTAAAAATAACTGACAAAAAAACTCTTCTTCCTTTTTGGTTGAAATACGTCAACGAAAAAAAAGAAGGATACGGTAACAAAGAAGGAAAAATCGCGAATGAGGGGAATGCGGTAAATTACCGCCGGTAATTTTAAAAAAAGAGACAAATAAAAGTTTATAAAAAAGAGATTTCAAATTTACAAATTGGGCTAATTTCATTATTACAGTACTATCTTGATAAAACAGTAGTCTTGATTAAACTGATTAAAATTTTAATAACACATTTAAAAAAAACAAATAAAACATGTTCAATTTCAAACAAATACAAATTTTAATCAATCAAGCTCAAGATAAACGAAGATTCAGTAAACTAGCTAAGTTTAAATATAGCAAAAGTTTAACTTGATGTGCTTCTACTTTGCTAACGGTATTTCGGCACATGACAGAGTAGAAGAAAGGCGAGTGATATCAGACGTTTGTATATTTGAATTTTAATAGATGTTTGTTTTTTGCACCACAAATAAAACCGTAATAAATAAATTTTTGAAAAAGTTTTATCATACACGAGTTTTTTGTAAGGAGTAAAAGAAAATCAACGGCAACAAAAATGAACGTTGAGGAAAACAAAATAAGAAAGAATAAAAAATGCTTGCGCTTTTTAAGAACCCTAAAACATACAGCTTAAGAGACACTCTACGAGAAAACTTCAACTTTTAAGGATCGAGCGGCACATGAAAATTTTTTTGGCCGATTTTTTTTATCCAATCGATAGAACTATGTGAAAAAACACTATTTTGAAGGTTTTGGGTCATCCTGATACATATTTTCGATTTGGCGTCAATGCAAAGGCTGTATATGAAGAAAATTTCAAAAATTCGAGAAATTGTTTTGGCTTAAGCTAGCAAAAGGATATTGCCCATGATTGTACACATATATAAGGGCTATCAAATGGGTATTACAGAAATTTTTTAGGTGACTTCTGACACCCATATTTTGTTACTTGTAATTTTCGACCATTATGAAAAATCTTTGCTAGAGGTGGCGGAAAACTAAATTATATACCATCTGATAGCTCTATATGTGAGGATTCCAAAAATATATGGTTTGTAACAATAAGTGGTAAAATTAGCGATTTTGAGCTATAATAGTGCGCGCACCCAATATCACTAACATCATCTCGGAGGCATAATGCACGCAATATGCAAGATATTGACCTAATTCGAACTGTATTATGAAATACTATCATATTAGAGTCTCCTGGGTCATTTTGGGCATTTTTGGATATCATTTAGCAATATGGCGTCCATATGAAATTTTATAAATTAACAACATGGATGCTTTTGGCAAAATGGCTGTAAATGACATTTTTTGTTATAGAATGTCTGCAAAATGACTTGAATAATGTAAAATACATACAAAATTATTATACTTAAGCGATTTTGACTATATATTGAACATTATGAGATCCTGGGAATATGCTGATTTTCAGCAATTTTTACTATATTTTTAAGGTATTATCAAATGATGAATAATGGTATATATCGATGTTTTGGGACATCTGGGATAGAATTCAACATGTTTTTGATGATTTCCAGCAATTTCAAGCCATATGGAAAAGCCATATTAATTTGCTGATCACCTGAACATATACATGTTTTACCAATGTAAAACTCCTGAAATGTTGATGATTTTGCTACAAACTGCAGCTAAAAAAATTAAATTTTATGTGTTTTAATTTATTTTCATCTATTAGAAGTCTATGTGTTGAAATCTGAAGGACTCTAAATTCACTAAAAGTTAAGTTTAATTTTACCTTGTGGTACAACGATAATCGGTCATAAACATGAGTTTTTAGAACAGAAATGACAAAACGTATCTTTTCATCATAAACCAACCACGAAGGCTTCGAGTGATATTAAAATGTTAGTAGAAAAAAAACACATAACATTTGATCTTTTTTAGCTGCTGTTTGTAGCAAAATCATCAACATTTCAGGAGTTTTACATTGGTAAAACATGTATATGTTCAGGTGATCAGCAAATTAATATGGCTTTTCCATATGGCTTGAAATTGCTGGAAATCATCAAAAACATGTTGAATTCTATCCCAGATGTCCCAAAACATCGATATATACCATTATTCATCATTTGATAATACCTTAAAAATATAGTAAAAATTGCTGAAAATCAGCATATTCCCATGACCTAATAATCCTCCATTGATGACCTAAAAAGCTTTAATATAGTAATTTTACATGTATATTATATTATTCAAGCCATTCCACAGTCACTCTTTTACAAAAAATATCATTTACAGATGATTTGCCAAAAATGTCCATGTTGCTAATTTATAAAATTTCATATGGACGCCACACTGCCAAATGGTATCCAAAAATGCCCAAAATCACCCAGGACAGTCTTATATCATAGTATTACATATTGCTTTTCACCGTAGGTCAATATCTTGCATATTAGAGGAGTTATGCCTCCGAGATGATGTTAGAGATATTGGGTGCGCGCACTATTATAGCTCGAAATCGCTAATTTTACCACTTATTGTTACAAACCATATATTTTTGGAATCCTCACATATAGAGCTATCAGATGGTATATAATTTAGTTTTCCGCCACCTCTAGCAAAGATTTTTCATAATGGTCGAAAATTACAAGTAACAAAATATGGGTGTCAGAAGTCACCTAAAAAATTTCTGTAATACCCATTTGATAGCCCTTATATATGTGTACAATCATGGGCAATATCATTTTGCTAGCTTAAGCCAAAACAATTTCTCGAATTTTTGAAATTTTCTTCATATAAAGCCTTTGCATTGACGCCAAATCGAAAATATGTATCAGGATGACCCAAAACCTTCAAAATAGTGTTTTTTCACATAGTTCTATCGATTGGATAAAAAAAATCGTCCAAAAAAATTTTCATGTGCCGCTCGATTCAAGCAATCTCGTATAGTGTCTCTTAAAACATGCAGATGAGAAAATGAAACTTTTTATTACCAAAATTTTTATGTTGCGCAATCTTAGAAACAATAGAGAGGAAAAAAGGGGAAAGGAAATAAATAAATGAAGAAAAAGAATCCATTCAAAAAAATTGGACCATCATAATTTCTTTAGTTGCTGTTTGTGTGCAACACAAAAAATATTTATTATAATGCAAGTGAATGAAAAGGGTCTCCATTGCATCAAGCAGCTCAAATACATATAAATAAATAGCTGATGAAGCAAAAATACATATTCAAATATTCAAAAATTTATTTCACATAATTATTTGTTCCCCCTTTTTTCCCTGTTAAACAATGAAAATTTATGCCGTGTGATGACTTTTTTAAATGAATTCCAATCAATTGAAAATAATTTCAGTTGTCTCGTTCGTACATTAAAAAATGTTTTGAAATAATGTTTATAACAGGTTTACAGTAACCTTTCATCAATTGCCGATTAAAAAAGCGACAACTATAATTTTCGCTAAATTACTGTGACATTCATCATCAACAAAAGATTAAGCCTTTAATACAAGATTTCATCATCTTTCAAAAAATTACCGCTGTTGTTAAATCAGTTACAGTGATTGTTTAAAAAGAGAAAATCAATTTACAGCCACAATAGCTCTATCTGGAATAAAGACACTACAGTATCATTATCAATATTAAAAAAACGATTAGCAAATAAATTATCCTAATGATAAAACAAAACAATGGTTTCGTAATTATTTTCCAAAAATATTTCAGTTTTTCTACCACCCATTTTAGAAAAAAATCAGAAACAAAGAAACCCATCTTTTATTATTTTGGACCGAAACAGATTTGTTTGTTCCGCAAATGTTAAAACGAGTTTCTGACGTTGACAAGAGAATAACTATAAATTTCTTTGAAGCCGATCAGACTTACGGCATGCTTTCACAGTAATAGATTAAATTTGTCATAATCATAGTTTCAGCAAAATGAATTGTCAGCAATGTAATTAAGACCCACAAGTTTACGCTAATTACCCTACCCATTTTTAAATAAATACTCTTCTTCCTTTTCAAACAACTATCAAACTGCTAAAAACAATTTTGTAAACCCTTGACAGCTTATTTTGAAATTTTTAGATGTTTTGCATGTATTATTATTATTGTGATACGGATATTGACATGCAATAAATTAATTAATATTTCTTGCGCTTACTGTATCTCAAAAAATAATTTCCCAGCAAAAATGTATTTGTAAAAACTTTCATCTCAAAAATGATACTTTTAGAAATATTAAAAAGGATGTTTGTTCCTATTGTTTTTATCTTTATTGTATCATTTTGTGTTTTTTATCAAAGCTTGTGATGACAAATCCTGGTACATCCTACTTTATCTTTTTTTCATCAAAACAAACATTCATTTTTTGTTTAAATATTTTTGTCTAGAACTATCTTTCGAATAATGAACACTAAATGCATTTTGCAACCATTAAAATTACAGTTCTTATTACTGAATGTGTAAGTTGTTTGTTTGTCGTTCCTAAAAGTTATCAAAACCATTATAAATGCATCTTCAAAACTCCGTTCTATTAAAAATACCGTATTCTTCAAAAAAAGCTCTGAATTATACCTAACAATTGCTTCGCTTTTTGTTTCAAAAAAAACATAGAAAAATGTTGTAGCATCTTTTTTTAAAAAAAAGAGTTTCATAATGAATTTTACTTTTGCATGCGCATATTTCCTTCAACACCATTGAAAACTCAAAATATGATTCATGTTTTCCTTTTTTTGTCTTGTTTGGTGACGCTTATTAAAACTCATTTTTTGCGCAAGAAATTATAGCAACTATTAAGTCTTTTTTTTCTAAAAACGTGCTTTTTAAATAGAAAAATACATAATTTAGCAGGCTTTTGAATAGTTTTCTTTTTATTGATTCATAATAATGAATTGAGGTTTAACATTAATGTTCATGTTTATTTTCAACACAAAATAGAGGCTTTTTTAACTTGTAATTAAATGTTTCAGAGGCAGCAGGTTGCACGCAAAACACTCCGTTTTCTCGACTGCTGCTGTCGTTTTAAAAACGGCAAAATTTCTTTCTCTTTTTATATTTAGCTTAAATTTCTTAACTTCTGCTTTTCAACGTCAGCATTTTTATTATAGATTAATAGATAAAAGAGCAAGAAAACATGGTTGATCTTACTGCACGTCGTCGCCCAGTCTCTCCACCAAGAGATGAAGATTTTAGTAATCGATTTATGGTATATTGTGATAGATTCTTTCGATATTTAAAAAATATTTCACGGAAGCCTGTTCCGTTACAAATGTCCATTGGCGCGGGATCTGGATGGGTTCTTGGATATTTTTGTACAAAAGGTAGTAAAATCTGTGCCTTGCTTATTGGATGCTCTTTTATACTCATTCAAGTTTGTTACTTATAACCTTATAATAACTTTAATAACAAAAACAATATATTTTAGTTCTTCAATTATCGTGGCTATATTCGTTTTCATCGTACACAATTTCAACAAGATATTGATTCAGTTTCAAATCAAATTAAAAAACATCTTGGTTATCGTCAAGGATTTCCATCATCACATGAAGTGGATGACTTTTTAACTCGATATTCATACCTTTTCTCAAGGTAAATTCTTATATTATTTAGTTTAAAACATGTATCAACTAATTTTAGCTTTATTTGTGGTAACCTTATTGGATATGGAATGGCTTAGATTGTTGTATTATTAGAATATTTCTTCATCATTACTAATCAACCAAAAATATCCCAGCTTTGTATTTTTATTTAGAAAAAATTGATTTTAGTTTTTTACGTTATTTGTTTTTTTCCACTTTTTTTATGTCTCTGTTTTTTCTTTGTAAGTAACTCTACTATTCAGTCGAGTGTGAATAAATCGAACGTGGCCAAGAGTGAGATCGCGATTGTGACGACTGACGTGTTTTTCAAACACTAAAATATATTTTTTTTAATTTATGCTTACATTTTTAATTATTGTTAACGATTTTTTAAGACATGGAATGGTTGAGAAATTACATGATACGGAAGCGTGATCAAGCTACCGTATCCTATTCACGTTTTGGCAGAACAGGTATGATTAATATATTATTTGTTATAAATAAAAGAAAGATAATATGTAGGTGAAGAGGAAGAAGATCGACCACCTCCAACGCAAATTATGGTTGCACCTTTTAATGAAGATGATCCACAATTTAAAGTACTTGGGTATTGGCATGTAGAACGTGCGTCAATGGTTTGTTTAAAACAGAAAGAACGAAATTATTTAAAATTATTTTTAGACATTAGCCGCTTTTGGACTTTGCATGGTTATATTACTTTTCATTTCTGTAAGCTAATAAATGCTGTATAAACATTTATAATACTTAGTGATATTTAGAGTTTCTTTGAATTTAATTGGTATCATCATCAACGGGGCGTAGATATTTCAGCATTGCTTGGTCTTTTTACTTATTTGTAAGTATCCACTCTACTGCAACGTAATTTTGTAATTAATACTCTTTAGAGCACTTGGTATTTTGGTTCATTACTATGTTTTATATGGAATTAAAAAGCAAACTGCATATTATCTTCTTCCCTTTATTGTTGTTTATTCTGTTGTTCTTACTGGTGAAGCTGTTGCATTAATTGGTTTGATCATTAAAATGGTTGAGCCACAACAAGACCCAAGTCAACCTCCATATAGCGGAATGTTCTTATCCGTCTTAATTATTGTCATCGTTCAAGTATTTATGCTTTCAACAATTCTTCGCTGTCGTCAGTATCTTAGTTTAAAAGAAACTCATCTCTTAGAATTACAAGTTCGTTTTTTTCTTACCTGGTAGCATGGAATACTGTAATTCTTTTAGGTTGCTGAAAAAGGCAAAACTCAGAATCCTAATATGGAAATTATTGTTGTTGGAGAAGGACGAATTCATTCAACTACAACAGCAGCAGCAGCTACCACTAATCCAACTCCTGCTTCTGATGTTGAAGCTCAACGTGCTACTTCAACTCCATCTGATCCTGTAATGTCTGCTGATAATCCGCTTTATGGTCATTAAACTTACAAAATAACAATCTCATATAATTTATCATTCATTCTTAGCTTCAATGTCTTACTTGCCACATTTTTATATTTTTTACTTTCCTATTTTTGTTTTATCCCATATAAGAAAATGCATAAATTTAGCCAGTACCTTATCTTAGTGAAAAGGTCTCTATACTTTTTTCCTATCCCTTTGTAAAAAAGTGCCTTTTTTGTTTTTTTATCATTTGAAAGTATATTGTATATTTTTTTATTTTCCTATGCGAATTTGGTTACATAAAGAATTTTTTGATCAATACAAAGTTAAAATTTCATACAGATAGATACAATCATTTATTATGACGATTAAACGAGAGAACGAAGAGTTGGAGATTTGATTGCAGGAATAGGCTGATATTCGTCTTCAAGTGTATAATATTGATTTGATGAAGAACAACGTGATGCAGGTGGTGGTGTAAGCTTTTCCTTCTTCTTTTTACTTGAAGATCTTTTTCTATTAAAATCAGCACCACGAATGAATCCAACACCAAGAGATGAACCTGATGCAGAGCTTAAAATAACAAAAGAATTACCGTATACCATTAAAAAAAGCAAACCTGCGACATAAATCAGAATTTGGTGCACTATAAGCAGCTAAACATTGAAAAGCAAATATCATACCATATCCAAGTGAAAGAATCATTACAATACCGGCTAAAAGTCCCATCTTTAGTTTTTCTTTTCTTTGCAGTTGCACAAAATGATGAATGTGAAATCAAAAAAAGAGAACAACGAAAAATATTTTCGGAAATGTTAAAAATTATTATTCAAATTTCTTCGTTCGTTTCATTTTTTCGTAGATATTGTTTTTATGATCAGGCACCAGAAGGGAAGAGTTTTCAGGTTGTTTTTACCTTGTAAAATACTTCAGAGTAAAGGTCAATCAGATGCACGCTTGGTTATTTACTACATAAACATAACTCAAAAAATAGAACATTTAAAATTAATTTTGCCAACACAGTATTAAAAGTTTGGCAATACAAATGTGGTAAAAAGTTTACCATACATAAAAGTTCTGATTCTTTTTCTGTTGCTCCATCATAAAAATGAAGGAAAAATTATTTTTCAATGAATTTCATCTTTTTCTGTTCTCTCTTTTTTCGTTATAACGATATGTGAGTTTGTCGCAAAATTTATTAAACGTGTTACACAAGTGAATTTATTGAAGGCAACCCAATTAACGATTTTTTGGGTTGTTTGTTTCGTAAATTTATCTTCGTTGATTTTTTTTGATAAGATTAAATTTTAATCCGAATTTTTCCATGTTATTTTTTCACAAAGTTGCTTCTTGTTGGCAAAATGTGTATTTAATTTTTAATAATTCGCCAACCAAAAAACAGATGTTATTTTTTTGGAAGTGTCATCTGAATGTTTAACGGAGAAACAACTTATTTAATTCAAAGTTACTAAAATAAATAAATAATTTAATAAAAATTAAATATTCAATAATTCCGTAGAGCAACGTTGTTTGTATCAAAGCTTTTCTCAATCTTTTTTTGTTGTTAATTAAATGATGATGATTCATGCGTGCATGCGTGGGTACAACAAATGCTCATTTTTTATTTTTATTCATTGATTATCAATTGCTAAATTGTATTACTTTTAGTTCTGCTAGAGATTTACAAAAATGGAAAAAATGAAGGGCATTCCAAAAGTTCCAATGATATCTCCAGATATGAAAGTTCCGGATGATCCAATGCCTGCGGATTGGATTCCAAAGCTTCGTGAAGTTTGTCTTTTTATTAATATATTTTTGTATTAAACATAGGCTTACAGTACATTTTTACACATTACAATGATGATCCTTCAAAGTTTAATGAAGCTTTCAAAGAACTTCAATCAATGAGATATGTATGTTACCTTTTAACCGTTGACTTATCTCTGTTATTTAATGATGCTTTTAGCATGCATGCCGATATAGTGCAGATACAGAAAGTATTTGCATTATGAAAAGATATTATGCACAATTACAAATGATGAAAAGCCGTTTTCCTATGGAAACGAATGAGCCAGTTTCTGTATCATTTGCATGGAGTGATAGATCATGTGATATGGCAGTTGGAGCAGCATATGAAGATATTAATTATGAAATTTGTTGTATTATGTATAATATTGGTGCTGCACATGCAACAATTGGAATGAATGAAACTCGTTCTGATGAAAACGTATGGTCTTTTGTCGATATCGTAGTTGATTATTATACCCATTTTTCAGTCATGTAAGAATGCTTTTCAAAATTTTCAATATGCATCATGGCCATTTGAATATCTTCGTGACAATCTTGGTGCTTCAAAATTTTCTTCATCAAATTTTGAACCAGAACTTTTGACCTTCTTTTCTCAAATTCTTTTGGTATTTTTTTAGTTTTATGTATGACAAAACTTTTTATTTTTAGGTTCAAGCGCATGAGTGTTTACTTGAAAAAGCAATTGCAGATAATCGTGCATGTTTCATTATTGCAAAGCTAGCTCGATATGCAGCAGAAGCATATTTTGAATTAAAATTACGACTGGATCAAGATACTCTTTCTGATTATATTCTCAGCAGTAAACTAAAAACTTGGAAACGACTTTGTGAAGCAAAAGCACATTTTTATGAAGCTATTAAACGATATTCATTGGGGCAACAATGTTATACAGATGAAAAACATGGTGAAAGTGTTGCACATTTATCGGCTGCTTTGGAACAAATTAAAGAAGCTCAGAAAGTTGTACAAAAAGATAAAAGAGAAAGTGAAAGTATGAAACAAGCAATTTCCTTTGCCCTTGATATTATTGCTCAAGAGTTTGTTTGATACTTTTTTATTTTATTTCACCATAAATAATTATTTTAGAGAAGCAAGAGTTCGCAAAGAAAATGATTTTGTTTATCATGATAGAGTACCAAAAGCAGAAGATTTAACACAAGTTGAACCAGTTACAAAAGCACAAGCCCTTTCATTTGATCCATTTAAACGTGATACATGTGGTGATGATCTTTTTGCGGCCCTTCTACCTGCAAATGTTTTGAAAGGTGTTTCACTATATAGTGAAGAAAAAGCAAAGCTAAAACGAGAAATTATTCAAAAAATTGAAAAAAAGGATACTGATTTGGAGCAGCATCTTTTATCACTTCAATTAAATCAATTAAATTTGGATCAAAATATGGATGAAATGCGTCTTCCAGAGGAATTGTTACAAGCAAGTGCAGCATTTACTGCTCAACCACATGCATTATTTGAATTACTTGATCAATTAAATGGTTGGTTTTTAAAATAATTACTGTAATTTTATTCATATTATTTTTAGCTGTTGCGACAAAATCAAGTGAAGCTGAAATTAAATTAACAGATTTAAGGCATCGATTGCTAAATGTTAAATGTCCACAATTGGAAGAAGATCAAGGTTTTAAAATTATTTCTTCAAAAGTTGATGAACTGATGGATCATCACATTCAAGCTCGAGCAAATAACACAGAGTTACAAAAAGCTCTTGCAAGTCAATCTGAACAACTTAAGCTTTTAGCGTTACCATTAACAGAATTGGCCAAAAATATTTGTGATAAAGTTGTAAATGTTTCTGAAACACCTGAAGGAAAAAAATTGAGCGAAATGGTTGAAAAAGTTGAAGAAATGAAGAAACAACGAATTCAATTATTTGAAAGCTTTAAAACTGATCTTGAGAATGACGATATTACTGCAAAAGTTTTGGCTGAAAAAGATTTTTCCATGGATTCATTATTTGATAAAGAACTTAAAAAGCATGCTCGTGCAATACAAATTATTGAAATGAATTTAACTGCACAAGATAAAATTTTAAATGCTCTTACGGAAGCAAATGCGAACTTTGCTGAATGTCGTCGGGATATTGTTGAAAATAATGAAAAGTAAGTTATTGCTTTTAATTTTTATTGATAATTATGACAATAGTGTACTGTAGGAGAAGATCACAGTCTGTTGCTTTAATAACAGCTTATCAAGTGTTTGCTGGTGTTAAAGAAAAAACTGAAGCTGCAACAACTTTTTACAATCAACTTTTTGCTCTAATTCGTGCATTGGATAAAAGTATTACTGGTATGGAAGATTCATGTGAGCGTACTAGTTTTTAAATAAAATATTTTTTAATTATTTATTATCTTTTTTAGTTAAAGGTGAACGTGAAAGACATGAAGAGGAAAAACGTATTCTCGCAGAAAAGACAAAACTTTATCGGGAACGAACCGCAATGGAATTTTCTAACGAACAGCAGCAACTTCCCCTAACATCTACAGAAAGAAGACGTCCAAAACTGGGTGATTATATGACATTCTATCGAAATAAAATGGCAGCGTCACAACATTCGACGACAATGAATGATTCAACAAATCAACATTCACCCTCAAATGGAGCATCACAACAACATTTCCCTTCTTTTGCTTCTCCTGTACAGCAGCAACAACCACTGATGAATCTCACATCTCAATCGCAGCCAACTCATGTAAATTCACAAATGTTATCAGGCTTATCGTCTTCAAATGGAACATCTCAATTCCCTTCTTATACTCCTCCTGTACAGCAACAACAACCGATAAATGTTACTCAACCAACTCATGTAAATTCATCAGTATTATTAGGACCATCACTTTCAAAAGGAACGTCTCAACCTCAACAACAGTTCTCTTCTTATGCTCCTCCAGTACAACAACAACAACCTGTGAATGTTACATCTCAATCACAACCAACTCATGTGAATTCACAAGTCTTATCAGGATTATCATTTTCAAATGGAACACCTCAATTCGCTTCTTTTGCTCCTACTGTACAGCAACAACAACCGATAAATGTTACTTCTCAGTCTCAACCAACTCATGTGAATTCACCCATATTATTTGGACCATCACCTTTAAATGGAACGTCTCAACCGCAACAACAGTTCCCTTCTTTTGTTCCTCCTGTACAGCAGCAACAACCACTGATGAATCTCACATCTCAGTCACAGCCAACTCATGTAAATTCACAGATGTTATCAGGATTATCATCTTCAAATGGAACACATCAACAACAGTATCCTTCTTTTGCTTCTCCAATACAACAACAACAACCTGTGAATGTTACATCTCTATCCCAACCAAATCCTGTGAATTCACAGATGTTATCAAGATTATCATCTTCAAATGGAACATCTCAATTCCCTTCTTTTGCTCCTCCTGCACAGCAGCAGCAACCGATGAATGTTACATCTCAGTCACAACCTAACCATGATTTTGTAAATCTTCAAGGGTTATCACGGTTCTCATTTGCACCGTCACCATCAAATGGAACGTCTCAACAGCAGTTGCCCTTTCCTGTTCCTCCAATACAACAACAAAAACCTGTGAATGTTACATCTCAACCACAACCAACTCAAGCTTATGTAGATCCACAAGGATTATCAAAAATATCTATTGCACCATCACCATATGCAAATATGTATAAGAAACCAAAACCACCTGTTTCTAATGTTGCTGTAAATTCACCATGGCATCGAAATGTTGAAACCAATTTTTCTTTAAAATTTGAAAAGAAATAATGTTTCATTTTTTATCATGTCTCTTTTGTAAATTAATTTTATTTCTTTTGTACTAATACTCTAAAGTCTGAACCCTTTTTATCACAGTGATTTTTTTGCAACATGCAGACGGCCGTTGGGGGCGGAGCTTAAGTAATTAGCTAGCAACTTTTTTATATTGCTACTTAAATACAAACGATGAAGCACATATTATTTTCCTGTATCTTAGCTATACTTTTGTGCAAAATTATAACATTTTATAAAACTATGTCAAAGTTGCGAGCTTTCGAAGTTAAGCTGTCAAAATTTCATCATTTTTTCAATAGCTAGCAACTTCTTTAAAAAACTATTTAAACACATTCTGTAACGTGGAATATGTTTCTTGATGCCGTCTTTATTATATTTTGCAAAATTTTGCCATAATACCCACTAGAACTCGAGTTCTGACATCAGGCTCCGCACCCGAACGGCCGTTGGCATTTCGTTCTTCATAGCGCTTGATATCACTGTGTTTATTGTTGTGTAAATCTTTTTAATACTTGTATGTAAAAATGAGAGGGTTGCGAAAAAAAGCTTAATTTATGATTTATTTCCATTAATATTGTCGTCATTTGTTTCATATTTGTATTTGCAAAACCGTTCAAACAGTAACCATTGCTGTTGATTAATTTTGTAAATTATATTCTTGAATATTATCAATTATGAAACGTGTATATTTATCAAAAAATTTTAAAGCTGAAAGATGAAAAATAAATTAATACTATTTTTACTCCGAACATTGAAAAAACCCATTTTTGTATGACCTTTTAACCTTTCTTTCATCTTTGATTCAATTAATCTAGGCAAAAAAAATATTTGTATTTTCGGAAGTTTCTTTTTTTGTTTTGAAATTTAAAGCTTTTCTTTCATTTCTTTTTTTGTGGTAGCAAATTGGCTTGCTTATTTACATTTACAAATGAATTATATGTCGGAATATAGTTTTTTAGTGCCCATATGTTGACAGCAGAAAAAAGATGTGAAAACTTTTGACGGCAGCGGTAGGGTGGTCTAATTTCCCGGGAAATCAGAAAAGGCGGGAAATTTCCCGGGAATTTCCCTCTGATTTCCCGATTCTCAAATTTTCGGATTACGGTATATTTACACTTAAAAATTTTTAAAACATCTATTAGGACGTTTAAGGATGAAAATAAAGCAATTTTTGTTTTTAAGGTGTTTTATACTCAAAATAGACCTTATTTTCCCAAAATTAGCTCATATTTGATGAAAAAACTATTTTCGCAAAACAACATTTCGGGAAATTTCCCGGCAAAAAGCGGGAAATTTCCCGGGAAATTGCCGGAAATTTCCATTGACAACCCTAGGCAGCGGCCAAAGATTGACTAAC
The DNA here is from genome assembly GCA_024447215.1 of Panagrolaimus sp. LJ2400. Lineage (NCBI taxonomy): Eukaryota > Metazoa > Nematoda > Chromadorea > Rhabditida > Panagrolaimidae > Panagrolaimus > Panagrolaimus sp. LJ2400. Next base: position 1,160,955 of record JAMRYA010000013.1, read on the forward strand.
GAACTCTCTAAAAATGGAAGAAGAGTGTCCCAAACAAATGAAAAGCTCTTTTATTTTTTAAAAAAGGGTGTAAAAAAGCAGGCCATCTCTTCCTCCTTTAAAAAAATTCATTCCAATATACTCAATCATATTTTTTGAAGTTTTCAATCAGGGCTGTCCGGGACTGGCTTTTTTGTCCGATCCGGGATTCGGGACAATTTCGCTCCGGGAATCCCGGATTTTGAAAATTGACGAAATTTGTCTTGGTTCCCCCTGTGAAGAAAAAACGCAAAAACCTATTTTAAAATCCGGGATTCCGATCCGGGACAAAAACCCCGGAAAAATGGCCGGGATCCCGGACAGCCCTGTTTTCAATCTCGTTTACTTTTTTGCGCAGCAGCAAATCTGTTGCCGAAAAAATGTGTCTCTTTTTTGTGCCGAAAAAAGTATACCGCAAATAAGAAAAAGTTTAGTCCCTTTTTCCAATTATCTCGAGAAAAAAGAGAGAGTGAGTTCCTCTGTAATTATTCATTCTCAAAAAAGATTATCTATCTGCCTGCTTCAATCAATCGGGAAAAACGACCGACGACACTTGCGCAGTTCAAAAAAGAAAGTCGGTTATGTGAGAAAAACTTCCTAAATAAAATTCCGTTCCTCAAAATTGATTTTGAAAAACTTTTTTTTTCGTTGTTCGGCCAAGCGTATTCCGTGACCTGTTTTTTATATTTTGATATTTTGCAATAATAACACATGAATAAATAAGTATCCGATTGCATCTCATTTCCCCCATATCATTTTTTTCTCATTTATGCAAATTTTCTGTTGTACAAATATTGTTTGTTTTTCAAAAATGACTTTTGTTGAAAAAATAGTTATTCGCTTTTTCTATTCATTTTTTTTTATTACGAAGCAATTTGATCCGAAGCCCTAATTAGTGAAAGAAAAACAGCTACAAGAAAAAATTGTAATCTAATATCACTTGTTAAAGATATTTTTTTTCAAGCACATGAATCATTATTGCAAGTTGCGCAGGAAAAAAAGCAGTTTCATTACAAATGATTCACGAACATATATATATTTATTTTCCCTGTCCATTTTTTGTTATTTTAATCGGTTTCAATTTAAATATATGAATATTCTGAAAAAAAATTCCTTTTTGATCAAAAGCCTTCCATTTCATTTTTATTTATCATCACCAGGGCTGTCCGGGACTGGTTTTTTTGTCCGATCCGGGATTCGGGATCCGGGATTTGGGCCGATTTTGCTCCGGGATCCGGGATTCCCGGATCCCGGATTTTTAAAATTGATGAAATTTGTCTTGGTTCCCCCTGTGAAGAAAAAGAGCAAAAACCTATTTTAAAATCCGGGATTCCGATCCGGGACAAAAATCCCGGAAAAATGGCCGGGATCCGGGATTCCGGGACACGGGATCCGGGATCCCGGACAGCCCTGATCATCACCGATTTTATGTTGGTTTCTATCTTTTTTCGAAATTTTGTTATTTCATTCATTGTTGTTGTTTTTTTAAAAATTGATTTTTTCGATGAATAAAATTTTGTAAATCACGCAACTACTACCTCTTTCTGTCTCTTTTTTGACCCTCTTTTTTCAAATCCATTTTTCGCCTTTGAAAATGGACGCTCCGCTTTTTACGCAATACTTTTTTCAAAGGTCGAAAGAATCAAAGAGGTTTCTCTCTTCCTTTTATATTTCGGACATCTCTTTTTTACTTTTCATTTAAAAACCTTAAAAAATCAAATGTAGCTCCCTTTTTCATCTTTTTCACCTTTTTATCTATCCTTAAAAAACCTTTAAAGAAATTTATGAAAATGTATAAATTTGTATGCAATTTTATTACTACATTTTTACACAATGAAGAGTCCACTTTTTTACTGCCTTCTTTTTTGAATTAACAAACGGAGTTTGCTCTCAAAGAACAATGGAATGTTTCTTACCTTTATTTTTCCAAAAACTTTGTAAACATAAAAAATTGTTCTGCCAGTTTTTGATCAGCTGAAAAAAAATATTTTTCAATCGACTGCGGTTTTGGTGAGATCAAACATTGTTTTTTTGTGTGTGACTCATAACCTGAGGCTTCCGCTGAGGATGTCTCTCTCTCTCTTTTTTTTCATTCACTTTTTCCCCCTAATTTAATTCAAAGAATTTTTACATCTATGTTTTTTTGCAGAAAAATTAGTAATTTTTTCAGCAAAAAAATGCAATAGACATGTCCGCCAACAGCTGGTGCTGTCTTTGTCTCCCTTTTGATCTTCCTTCCATATTTATTTTTTTGATCTTTGTTAAATCTTCCTTTTTGTGTGTTCCAAAAGGCAATAGGAAATCCTGTTTCTTTGGTTTTTTGTTTCAAATTTCCGTTAAAAATCAAATAAAATTACAACACATTTTTTCCCTGGCAACTACAATAAAAATATTATAACAAGAATACAAATCAATTTATTTAAAACATTTATACTAAATTTCAAGGTTATATTTTTTCAGAATCTCTTACTCCCTTTCTTTTTTTGCACGTCGATGTTTTTTTTGTTGAAAAAAGGCTCAATTTTTTTTTCTTGTGCTTCTCTTCTTTTTTTTGAAGACTGACTTTTGCCGAAAAAAAAAATCGAATCAATTTCGCTTTTTGGTATTTAAAAAAAATGGTCAAAAAGTAAGATTAAAATCCTATAGCTGATTTTTATTTTTTAAAGTACCTTTTTTAAAGTGTCGCTTCTCGATTTCGTTTTTTTCCTCTCATATTTTAAAGACCTGCCGAGTGCAATCGCGATTCGCGAAAATTACTCATCCTATAAAAATCTTTTTACGTCTGTTATCCCTCTTTTATGTGATTCATAGCTTCCGTTTTTAGCTTGGTTTAATTAAAATCCAACAAAGATGAGAATTATTTTAAATGCAATAATTTTATTTATTCTTTTATTTTCGATATCAAATTCTGAATTAACTGGTGATAATATTTGCACAAAAGAAGTTGAGTAAGTTACCTTTATTTTGTAAATTTTTATTAATTTTATTAAAACGAAAGTTTTGCTTGTGTTTTTTTTAAAATATTTTTCACAAGAAAAATTCTAAACAAAATTATTATAAGCGTATTCAGTTGATTTGAAAAGAATCACATTACCGTAACCTTGTTGAATTATCTATTGTGAAATTTCAAACGTCTTGAATCAATTTTTAAACCTTTTAATCGGTTAAAAATGATAAAAAAAAAAGTTGAATTTTCCGCATTATTTCAGTGCAGTTTAGTTTGAAACGGGGTAAAATCTATTTGGAAACCGATGTCATTGAAAGTAATTAATTAATTGTATCAACTCTTTTTTATAGTAAAACAGTTTATGTAACAAAAAAGGTCAATCAAATTGTACAATTGGTTACAACTCAAGCATGTCCAGATTTTACACGTGGCTTTCGATGCCCTGTCAAAAAAACTGGTACAAAAGTGACATACAAAACGGTTCCAGAAATTAAACGAGTAATTGAAGAATACTGTTGTGAAGGGTATCATGAAATTGATGGACAATGCAAACGTATGTTTTATTTTTTTTTAAATTATCACTTAACTTTCACGTTTGTTTGTTTTTATAATGCTTTAATATTAATAATTACAGCACAATGTGAAATATGTAAAAAGGGTAAATGTGTTGGACCAAATGTTTGTGAATGCTTTGATGGATATTCTGGGCCAACATGTTCAAATAGTAGGGGGAAACTCAATATTATTACTGAGTTTTTACATTGTTAATTTGTTTTAGAATGTGAATACGGTCGTTGGGGGCCATCGTGTAAAAGATCTTGTGATTGCAATGGTAATTCATGTGATGCTGTTCTTGGTAATTTTTTCTTCAAGTTTTTCTTTTTGTTGCGTATATGGTTGATTTCTCTTAGGCACGTGTTCCTGTCCTTCTGGTTTCATTGGGGAGAAATGTACTGAACAATGCTCTGATGGCAAATATGGTAAAGATTGTGCATATGATTGTTTATGCGAAAATGGTGGTAAATGTGATCATGTAACGGGTTCATGTACTTGCAATCCAGGCTTTAAAAAGCCATATTGTCTTGCCGAGTTTGAATGCGGCTGTAAGAATGGAGGAAAATGTGAAGAAAGCAGTGGAAAATGCGTTTGTGAACCAGGATATCATGGAGACCTCTGCGAAAACAAATGTCAAAACGGCTGGTTTGGAGATCACTGCACACAGAAATGCAAAAAATGCTTAAATGAAAATTTCTGTGATCATGTTAGCGGAAATTGTATTTGCGATAACGGATGTAAGTAACATATGATAATGCCGTAATTAGTATTTCTGATTATTTTTCAGTTACCGGTGATCAATGTGAAAAACCATGCCCTCTTGGAACTTATGGTCTTAATGTGAGGATACTGTAGTCACAATATGCTTTTTAAATACTGTAGTTTTTTAGTGCTCTCTTACATGTGAATGCCAAAATGGAGCTCGTTGTCATCTATCAGCTGATAAAAATGTTACTTGTCTTTGTGCAGATGTAAGCAGCAATATTTATGTTACAAAGGTTTCTTTAACTATTTTGAAATTATTCTAGGGATTCAAAGGAGAAAACTGTGACGAAAGGATATGTCCTTCTAATATGTTTGGAAAAAAATGTGATAAAACATGCGCATGTAATATGGAAACAACAGAATTATGTCATCCTGTAAATATTTTTGATAATTTAGTATAGTAATGATTAGTGTGCTTTTATAGATAGATGGTGAATGCGAATGTAAACCGGGATATTCTGGAGCTGCTTGTAATGCCCCATGTATTCAACCGTTCTGGGGGAAAGGCTGTGAAAACCGTTGTGAATGTGCATTTGAAAATGGAGCTTTATGTGATCCCATTAATGGTAGAACATTTTTGATTTGTTTCATTGTTTTTTATGATTTATTTTTAGGCACATGCCTCTGCCCACCTGGTTTTTTTGGCGAACATTGTGATTTGAAATGTTATATTTCTATTTTTTATAAAAGAAAATATCGTTACTTTCGTTTTAGGTGATGAAGGATATTTTGGACTTGCTTGTACTCAAAAATGCAATTGTAAAAATGGTGCAAGCTGTGATTTTATTTATGGTACTTATTTTTTATTAAATAATGTATATTTAAGATTTATAGGCACGTGTTCCTGTCAAGGTCCAGCAGCTGGCTTCAGGGGTCCATCATGTGGATTTACATGTTGGGCAGGACAATCGGGTGAAAATTGTACAGATTGTGATTGTAAAAATGGAGGGGGATGTGATCCGCTCCATCCAACAGGACAGAAAAAATGTTTCTGTCCATCAGGTTGGACTGGTGAAAGCTGTGAGCACCCCTGTGCTCCAGGTCATTTTGGTATTGACTGTAAATCAGAATGTAGATGTGAAAATGGTGCTACTTGTGATGTCCATTCTGGTTTATGTCATTGTCCAAAAGACTTTTATGGTGATTTCTGTGAATCCAAATGTGATATCAATTTATGGGGTGAAAATTGTGATAAACCTTGTGATTGTTCTGGATACGGCAGTTGTGAACAGCATACAGGAGCATGCATGTGCAGGTAAATGTTTTGTAACGTATGTGAAATAATTACTGTAGCTGTTCTAAGGGATGGCAGAATAGGAGAAAAATGTGAACAAATTTGTCCTCCAGGAAAGTTTGCTCCAGGTTGCACAGAAGATTGTCCAGATTGTGGTGAAGGAATAGTTTGTAATCATGAAAGTGGTGAATGTCCAAGTTGTGAACCTGGTAAATCTGGAATTGAATGTGAAATGAGTTGCAAACCGGGTAAATATGGAACCGAATGTTCAGAAGATTGTAAATGTGTTAAAAATCAAGGCTCGTGTAACCCTGTAGATGGCAGCTGCGAGTGTGAATTGGGTTATAGCGGTATGACTCTACGATTTTTGAAATTTGAGATTACTGCATTTTTATAGGTCAATTTTGTGAAAATAAATGTCCACAAGGATTTTTCGGCCTTAATTGCACTCAAAAATGCCGTAATTGTTTAAATAACGGCATTTGTGACATCTTTGATGGCAGTTGTATCTGTAGCCCAGGTTTATTAACCCTAAAACTGCTCATAACTTTTTAATTTCACTTTTAGGTTTTGAAGGATTTGAATGTGAACGTCGTTGCTCTGAAGGCACTTGGGGTATTCGATGCGAAAATAATTGTTCTTGTGAAAATGATAGAAAGCAATGCAATCACATCACCGGCAAATGCAGCTGTGCATCTGGGCTGATGGTAGGTATTTCATACTACAATTTTTAATAATTATATTGTTTAAGGGTAATATGTGTGATCAGTATTGTAATGCAGGCTTTTGGGGACCAGATTGTATTAATAAATGCAAATGCCGAACTGATACAAGCACTTGTCAAGCTGTTTCAGGTAAATACTTGAATGGTATAATTAAATACTTTTATCTGAATTCATAGGTGAATGCTTATGTCATAGTGGATTTTATGGAGAAAGATGTGATAAACGTAAATATTTTTAAATTTTGGATGTTTTTTTGTTAGCAAAAAGCATTTTCTAGCATGCCCTGTTGGAGCTTTTGGTCAAAATTGCAAACAAACATGTGGCACTTGTGCAGACGATGAAATATGTGATCCAGTTGTAGGTTGTTGCCATGAAAATGATGGATACTGTGGAAGAGCTTGTATGCCTTATTTACGTTAATTTTAATGTTGTTCAACAAAATAATGCTTTAGATGCCGAACAACAAGCCCTTATCTCAAATAATAACAAATCAAAAATTGGTTTTGGTGTCATTGGTTTATTATTATTAGTTGTAATTCTCGCTGGTGTTGTTATTTATTATCGTAAAAAGTATCAAAAAGAAAAGGAACCTGATCTTCCAACAGTTTCATTCAAAAGTGAACCAACAAATACCGTATTCCAAAATGTCATTGAACCACATCGAGAATTTCAAAATCCACTTTATTCACGTCCAATTGAACCATCCGATGAAGAAAAAGAACTTGAAAAACTTAAATTTAATGGAAATAAAAAGCAACATAGTTTTGATGATCAAAATAATTCAAGTTTGTTTGCAAATCTAGATGGATTTTTAAATTTCCTACTTAATTTTAGATGAATATGAATCTATTGGAGATGTAACTTTTAATGCTGGTCCATCTACACCATTTTCAGCTGTTGCACCAATCCCAGCTCCACGTGCAGCTCCAGCACCAACAATGCGAGGATTCGATAATCCAAATGTTGATGATTCATGTATGAAACCTTTATTATTACCCGATGTTGTTCACGAAAGCCATGATGAGAGGAGTCCTGAATCTCCTTCTTCATCATCAACATCTTCTTTGAACAGCCGGCACTGAGAGTTTGGGGTTAATTTTTTTCCTTTTCCGTGTGTGCTTTTAATAATTTTTTTATTAACTCTATAATTGCTCTTAACTTTTTAGTTTCACTGTTTTAGCCTAAACAAAAGCTTTTTTAAAACATTATAAACCCGGTGCCAGCCGTTCAAATAAAAAACACGGCTTTAATTAGTTTGGATTACTGTAGAATTTTTCTGCACATTTTTTAAAAAAATGTTTTGTTTTCTAATCAAATCATATTTTAGATTTATCACCAAATCCCAAAACTAACAATGACAATGGAAATGGCAACATTTATTCTTAAAAAACGTGTTCATTCTTTCAACTTCTCTTCTGCTACATCTTCTTCTGTTATTTTTCCTACGGGCATTTTATTACTATTTTTGTAATTCAAAAATATTAATGAATTCATTCTATGTTATTATATCTTGTTTATTTTGTATTTTTTAAATTTGTAAAAAGTTTTTTTATATCAGATTTATTTTTAGAGTATTATTATTTACAATAAAATTTATTCATATCTTTTATTTTTTACAATAATTTTTGAATTACAAATATGATGAGATAGCCTTTTTTAAACATTTCAGCCAGGGGTGTGCGGTATACCGTTACTGTTACCGTAAAACACGGTATACCGTTCATTTTTTTACCGTACCGTAATTGGCTTAAGAATTTACGGTAAAATTGTAATCACGCTTTGTGAAAAATCTTCAAAATAGAAAATTCTAGATTATTTTGACATTTTTTTGAGATCATAACAAGTAAAAACAATAAAGAGAAAGTTTTCCCTTAAACTTAATAATTGCATCTCCCAAAGTAGAAATAAAATTTACCGTTACCGTAAAGTACGGTATACCGTAAATTTTCTGTTACCATTTACAATACCCCGTAAAAGATGTCCTTACCGTACCGTATTTTAAAAGCTTTTACCGCACATCCCTGAATCAGGGGCCGCAACTTGGGGGGGGGGGGGGGGGGGATTGCCACCCCTGAAATGCCAAATTTAATGTGAAACATTGAGTTTGTACTAGATAAAATGACATTTTCACGGGTTTTCCACCCCCTGAAATATGTTCAAGTTGCGGCACTGTCCCTGATTTCAGCAATAAAAAATTGAGTATAAAACAACTAAAATAAATATACTGTAATTTATTTATTCGCTACTACAGTATCCCAAAATAAATTCAACAGTAATCAAAAGCCTGATGGACAAATAAAATTTAAAAAATCTTTGATTAAAAAGCGTAAACGGTTTAGTCAGATACACTGTTTCTGGGTCTGTCTTTCTAACAAGGTGCGTATTTCTAAAAAGACAGCTTTCAACGTACCAGCTTTTTTGCGTTCCTTTTTTTCTTATGTATGATGACGATGACTGGTCATTCATTGTTGAAATAAATGTTTTGTGATTTTTTAAAAAGGAACTAAATACACACATATGTGTCAGCAGCAGTAGAAACGATTAATACCACCATTACATTTTTATTTATTTAATTCAACTTTGATTGCATCAAGGTTAAAGTAAAAATAGAAAAAATGTCATGTCCACGAAAAGTTAAAGTTATAACGGTTGGAAATTCTGGTAAGTATTTATTATAAATAATTGTTTAAATTTGTTGTTTATACTTTATTGTAATATTTTGTAAATTTTAAACTTTTTGCAGGGGTTGGTAAAACAAGTATAATTCAACGAGTTGATGGACAAGAATTCTCAAACAATGTTGTTGCGTCCCTTGGTGCTAGTTATGTTTCTGCTCATTCGTAAGTTATTCTCGTTCATTCAGTTTGTTATAATTGTAAAATGTTTTAGAAAACACAATGGCAATGAAATTATTCTTCAAATTTGGGATACTGCTGGACAAGTAAGAACTTTAGTTTTTTGCATCTAATTATTTATATCGTATTGTTTATTTAATTAATAAATGATTTTACAGGAACGCTTCAGAAGTATGATTCCACTTTATGCTCGAAATGCTCGAGCTTGTATACTTGTTTATGATATTACTTTACGAGATACATTTCATGATATTCCAATTTGGATTAGAGGTTTGAACTATCAAAATATAAAACATGTACTTTGATTTTTTTGTTTTAGAAGTTGAAAAATCTGCTTGCGAATTAGATGTTATTATGGTTGTTGCAAATAAAACCGATCTCGAAGAATTTCGTGTTGTTTCACGTGAAGAAGGAATTCAACTTGCTGAAAAACTTGGTGCAACATATTTTGAAACTTCTGCAAAAGATGGAACTGGAATTACAGCAACTGTTAAAAAATTGAGTGAACTTGTTGCTGAAAAACTTTTGAATGAAGAACCTAAAGGACTTCAAGCTTTAGCAGCTGCTGAAGAAGATGATGATGATAATAAAGCTTCAAAGGGTCGATGTAATTATTGTTAAAAACTTCTTTTTTTTGTCTCAATGCTTTAATCATATCACTTATAATGTATTTGCCTTAAATGACAGTATATATGTGCTTTAAAAATACGTGTTATTTTTTTCTTTAAAAATTTTCAGTTTTTATTTTAAATAAACGAATGCAGCTTTAATTCCTTATGAATATATCACACATTGGTTAAATTCCATTTAATATTAGTTACTTTCTAAATATTACAAATTACAAAAAGGTTACAATATTCTTCTTTTTAGTCATAATGAGTAAACTCCGTACTATTATTTGTCCATCAATTTTAAATGCAGATTTAGCAAATCTTACAACAGAATGTCGAAAACTTCTTTCCGCTGGTGCTGATTATCTTCATTTGGATGTTATGGATGGACATTTTGTTCCAAATTTAACATTTGGTCATCCGGTAATTGAATGCCTTCGAAAACAACTTGGTCCAACTCCTGTAAGTTTATTTTTCTGTTGGATGGAAGGCGAGAATACTGTAATGTTTCTGCAGTTAAATTGTAAATATTGACAACAAAAAATATTGTTTTATTTTAAATTCAAATTAATCAGACTTCAGTAACTTTTTCTGGCTTTTTTTTCAAAAGCTACAGTAATTGGTTCACTTTGTTTAATTAAGATTTTCTATTAGAAGCAAATTCTGTATTTCTTGAAGATTAATGTTTTAAAATATATTTTTTTAGTTTTTTGATGTACATATGATGGTATCAAATCCAGAGCAATGGTTAGAACCTATGAAAAAAGCTGGTGCTACACAATTCTGTTTTCATTACGAAGCTGTAAAAGAAAAAGGCGGAGAAGAAGCTGTTCGATCATTGATTGAAAAGATTCGTGAAATTGGACTTAAAGCTGCTCTTGCAATTAAACCTAAAACTGATGTAAGCTTTTTTAAAAATTGTTTATATTTTAATTACCGTATAACTTTTTTGAAAGGTATTAGTTCTACTTCCATATGCAAATATTCTTGATATGGTTCTTGTAATGACTGTAGAACCAGGATTTGGGGGTCAAAAATTTATGGAAGATATGATGCCAAAAGTTAAATTACTTCGTGAAAAATTTCCAAATCTCAATATTCAAGTTGATGGAGGAGTTACAACTTCAAATGTTCATATCTGTGCTGAAGCAGGCGCAAATTTAATTGTTTCTGGAACTGGAATTATTAAAGCTGATGATCCAGAAGATGCAATTGATACAATGCGACAAACCGTTCAAAAAGCTATTCTTGCAAAATCTTCTTCTGCTGCTACTTCAAAATAGAAATCCATCATTTGTCTTGTTAGTGAAATGCTTAATACATTCGAAATTTAGTTTTAAAACGTGTTCCTACTGTTTTTTATTATTCTTTTTAAAGTTTTAATAAAAGTTTTTTTAAAAAGGCGGAGCCGGCTATTTTTGAATTGCGTCATCTTCTGCAAATGTGCAAACTACTAGCACCAGGGATGTGCGGAATTCCGGTTCCGTAAATGGCGGAATTCCGCTTATTTTTTGGGTTCCGCTTTCGGTTCCGGTTCCGAAAAAAGGAAAGACTTCCGTTCCGGTTCCGTAAACGAAAATGAGTTCCGCACATCCCTGACTAGCACTTGTCGTTCACGGGAAGTCTATGTATAAAAAGGCTACATAGTTTTCTTGCTTTAATTACTATTTTTTGCTCTTCAAAAATATGTGTTCATTAAACCCTCAAACAAATTTCAATTTTGAAGCTTTACCACTTATTATTCAAAAAGACATAATTCGATTATTGCCTCCAAAAGATCTTGTTTCATTTTCTCAAACATCTTCAATCTGTTATAGCCGATGTCGTCGAGCGTGTTCTTATCCCCTTAAATCTCTTATCATTGATATGAGTTACGAAGAAGAAGAAGTTGAATACAAGTTACATGACTTTATTTCTGCAGAATCTCGGTATCTTTACAGCCTTTAATTTTTGTAACAGAAAAATAAATAAGTTTTGTAGAAAAATAAAATCAATCGAAAAATTTCCACAGAAATTGGTAATTATCGAATCTTTGATTATAAAAGGATTAAACACTACACCTGGATTGGGTAAGCAATTTGTAAAATATGAAAAGAATTTGCATTCAAAACCCCACATGGATTATCTATTTTCTTTTCATACTACGATCGTTTTCTTTTCAAATTTTCAAGTGCTACAAATAAGGTCAAAAACGTAAATAAAAAATATGTGAAATGACGCAAAAAAACTTTTTAATTGCTTTACAAAGGCTTCTTTTAAAAAAACGCAATTAAACATAAGTCTTTGTATTTATCTAAATTTAAGAAAGTATTACGGACGAAAAATGCTTAAAGCTGTATGAAGCCGTTGAACAAATTATTCCAAAAAAAAAAAAAAATTATTATTTCATTGGATGCTTTAATTCCAAAAAGCGTTGTTCATTTAATTATTGATTCTGCTAAAAATGTATACAATTATGACATGGCAAATCTACATTTAACAGGCGAACCAATTAAAATTACATAACTTTTAAAAAATGTTTCAAAAATTCAAAATATTGAGTAAGTTACAGTAACCCAAATGTGCAAAATAATGTGTTATGTTTTTAGATTTTCAAATAAGCATGGAATTGAATTTAACGAAGAAATTTTTGCTTTCCTTCAATCAAAATCATCTCCAGCTTTTCCCTTACAATCTGTTATAATTCATGATTTTTTTAATACTCCAACATTTGTTTCATTTGCACAAAACACTCCCTTTATAGAATCAGGAAAAGTTGAATTCATTACAGAAAAAGCAGGAAGATGGAATTATTTTTCAAGTTTATATTCCAGACTTCAATCAGTCATTTTTCCAAAAAATCATCCAAAAATTGCTGTAAATGGTTCATTTCTTCGTCTTCCACTTATTTATAACACAGATTAAGTGTAATTTTAATCAATCAATTATTTTTATCACTATATAATTCTAGTGCTAATAAATACTGTTAATCCTCAAAACACATTTTTTCTTCCCAACAAATCTGTCATGCATTGTTTACAGTTTTTTCACAAAACAAAAAAGGAAAGGATTGAATGATTCAATTTAAATCGGCTTAAACACAAAAAAATAAGGCAACGTTGCATATAAAAAAGAGAAGAAGAGATGCCCCACACTTAACTCAAAAATAGTCCGGCAGTCAGTCAGCAATGACACGAAAGCTAGCCAGCATTCTGCAATTCATTTTTTCATTGTAAAAAAGGTAACACAAGTGTCAGAGCAGTGCTGACGACGACAATTTTTTCTTCTTCTACAACATCGGAATCAAGAACATCAAACAGCAGTGTCCTTCCGACGGCAATATCTTTTCAATTTATTTCTCTTCAGGTCAGTTTTATTTTTAACGCATTGCTTTTTTTCTTTCAGATACCTTATATTTAAAAGTTGTTGAAGTGTGTATTTTTAAAATTTCAATGAGATAATAAAGCAGCGTAAAATCAAACAAAAACAAAAAGTAATAATATATATGTCTAAATCCCGATATTTATTGTGAGCGCCCGCAATAAATATCTGGATTTTTTCTATATATTTTCTTTCTTGATTACGAGACCGGTTTCCTTTCCTTCCCCCTTTCTTTCAGCGATAATAATCCGCGTGGATTTTATTAAATTTCTTGCAGAATTTTGATTTCTATTTTTCCTGTCCTTTGACATCATGACATTAAATAGTTTATTTTTGGTTCAAATTTACATTCATTTTGTTTTTGTTTAAAAATTTAAAATAATTGCTTTAAATAAAAAAAAACATTCACATTCCGGATCATTTTTCTCTTCCGTTTTTTCATTTTTGTGATTTTTTTGTTGTCCTACAATTCCCGCCTCCAAATTTCCTTCAAGCAATTTTCGTTGAGGCTTCCTTCACTTTAAAGAGGGAAGCAATTCGTGTGCTTTTTCGCTTCTTCTTTTATCGAAAAAAGCTGCAAACAACTTCCTTTTATTTTCTCAGGAATTATTCAATTCAAATATGAGATTGCCAAGGTATCATCATCAACTATTATTACTACTATCATTTTTAACACTACTGTGTAATGGACAATTCGTACCTGGAAAAACATGTTTTTGTAAAGATTCAGAAGCCGTTGAAGCTTGCTCTTGTATATCTGATTCTATTGATGTATATAATAATGAAAAAATATATCCACTTTTACACAGATTATTACAAAAAGATTTCTTTAAATTTTATAAAGTAAGTTTTTACAGTACTAAATTTCTGAGGTAGATTGTAACAAATATATTTTTTAGGTAAATATGGAAAATCCATGCCCATTTTGGAGTGAAGATCGTCAATGTGGTTCAAAGCATTGTGGAATTGAACATTGCGATGATGAAGTACCAGAAGCTTTAAAAAAATCAAGAGCAATATTATCAACGGTTCGTTATATTCCAAGATTACTATTATCATCAAATAATTCGAAATCAACGCAACCTTGTGAAGTCGTCAATGACCGGCGCTGGTCATTTGGCGACTTTGAAAGAGTTAATCAAACCATTGTTGTTCAGATCTCTCCATCATCAAAAGAAGTATTAGAAGATGAAAATTCAAAGAAATCAGAAAATGTTGATGAAAAATGTGTTAGCAGTAGTAATCAATTTGATCCATTGGATAGAAGTTTATCAGAAGGTGATCGAGCGCAACTAAGAGATATGGAAAATTTTGATGATAGTAATGATAAGTTTTGCGATATGGGCGGTATGTTTTACCTTTTCTTTTTTTGTATTTTACAAATTCTCTTATTACACGTGGCTTCCGCAAGCATGCGTGCAGGTGTTTTGCAATGATTTCATCCCCCTCTTTTTTATAAAAAACAGAGATGAGAAGCGGCAGAAAAAAAACCGCCGGCCGCGCCGGCGGCCGAATTTACGGCGGCCGTGCCGGCCGCGCGGCGAGACATTTGCGGCCGCATAAAGCAAAAAAAAATGCCAAAAAAATTTTTTTCGGCCGCATAAGGTGAAAAAAAGGCCGCCTTTTTGAAAATATCGGGCGGCCGCCGGCAGTTCTCATCCCTGATAAAAAAAAAGGATTATTAAAAATTATTGTTATCTGAACAAATGGCTGAAACAAAAAAGTTTACAGTTTTTTGCAAAAAATGCATCGAAATTTCTTACAATCCAAAAACCGGAAAAAACAGTTTTTGAACGATCCGAACGCATTGAAAGAAAAAGCAAAGCGGAAGTCCAAGTGGACGCGAGAATGTTTACATAATTTACTTTAGAAAAACCTTTTGTGAAGTAAAAAAACTTATCGGCTATTTTTTATAGATGAAAATTCTGTGGACATGCATTACGTTAATCTCTTAAAAAATCCTGAACGATATACCGGTTATAAAGGTAATTCAGCGCTTAAGGTATGGCAAGCAATTTATCAAGAAAATTGTTTCAAGTAAGTATTTTATTATATTTTTTAAATGATAAATGAGTTATTTTTGTTTGCAGGCCTGATCCTAAATTTGATAAAAATTTCCTTTTACATCCTACAACAGTTGGTAAGTTCAAATTTTGTTTTCTTATTTGCTTTTTGGTGATGGTAGCTAAAGTTTGAGAAGGTTGCACTTTTTTGTATCATTTTTACACTTAATTTTTTAACAGGAATAATTAGCTCTTTTATTTATTTTTGAACACAATAATCTTAAGTTACAATAACCCTTTCACTTTTATTTTTAGTAGCTACAGTATGCCACAGATTTGCTTGCCTAATTTTAGTTACCATCACTTTTTAATGTTAAGTTTAAAGAACTAACTTTTTGTTAATATTTTCAGAGGGTATGTGTTTTTATGTTTTTTGTCCTTATTTTGCTCACTTACACACATTCATTCAGTTTTACTAATGCTTTGTTTTTGTTTTAAAAACCTTGGTTTGCTGTGTTTATTTATTTTTATTGCCTGTTTATATCTTTTGCACTTTTAAAAAGTACTTTTTTAATGTTTATACTTTTATAGGACTTTGCCTTGAAAAGCGTGTATTCTATCGATTAATTAGTGGTCTTCATACTGCGATTACAATTTCAATTGCATCTTATAATTATAAGCCAGCACCTGGAGGATTTGGTGAGGGAACATGGTATCGAAATGTTGAAATGTTTAAAGGAAGATTTGGCACAAAATGGAGTGAAGAAGGACCGCAAAGATTGAAGAATCTTTATTTTGCATATTTATTGGAGCTGAGAGCTTTGGTTAAAGCTGCACCATATTTTCAAAAAGAACTCTTTTATACTGGTAATGAAGAAGAAGATCAAGAAACTCGACTAATGATTGAAAGCCTTATGGAAATTGCTAAAAATTTTAAGGATCAATTTGATGAAACTGAAATGTTTACGGTATGTGTTATTATTGAAAAATGTTTTTTCTTTAAAGAATTGTTTATTTTTTAGGGTATTGATTCCCATGCTCGAGCACTTCGTGAAGAATTTCGGCAACATTTTTTCAATATTTCAAAAATTATGGATTGTGTGGATTGTGATAAATGTAGATTATGGGGTAAACTCCAAACACATGGTATGGGAACTGCTCTAAAAATTTTATTTTCTGATCTTCCACATTCATATTATCAATCTGCTGATGGTACTGTGCAAATTCCCTTCCAACTGACAAGAAATGAAGTCGTCTCACTTTTTCAAAGTTTTGGCCGATATTCTTCAAGTATTTGGGAAGTCAATGAATTCAGAAAAGTGATGAAAGATGAATTGAAAGCTGCTGAAACTAGAACAGAGCTATAGCATTTTTTCTCTTAATCTTAAATTGTCAGGGTACATAGAGTTTTGCCTTTTTTGATGTGTATATTGTTTATATGTTTTTAATAACTGTGATACGTTTTTCTTTTTTAATTTCAATTACTTTTCTCTCTGGTCCAAATCATTTTGTTGTGACATTTTGCCGCAAAGCGCAATCTGAATGGGTATTTCTTTTTTTCCTGCTGCAATTTTAATTTGTTGTTTTTTTTAAATTTGTTTTTTATTATTGTATGTTATTATTATATAATTTGTTAATATTAATAATCCAATAAAGCAATTTGTAAAAGAAATATATGTTTGATGCAGAAATGTGATCACCCGTGGTTTTAGATCAGTTTACAAAGTAAATTTTATAAATTTCTTTCCGTAATACCAATATTGGTATCGCGAAAAAAAGCATCATACTATTTGACTCAAATAATTTGAGTTATTAGTGGTGTAGATTGATTAACGTTATTTTTCGTTTGTTTTCTTTTTTGGACATTCGAAATACATGTACAAAAATGATTGGTTGATAAATGTTTGTCTGTGTCTGTCAATGCATTTTGCGTGTGTGTTTTTTTTTGTCTCTTCACATGCATGACCACATCTTTTACCCGTGTTATCCACATATCTCTCTGCTGCGGGCTGCAAAACAAACAAGGTGCAATCGCTTTTTGCTTTTCGATATCAAAATTTAATAAAATTTTATTGCGTGTGTTGCGTTTTTTTTAAATAATAATGTTAACAAGTCAAGGATAATAATTTTAAAAAAGATAGTGAATTTGATATTATTATTTTTTAATATTTTAGCTCATAACGTTTAAGAAATGAGATCTGCAAAAGAACGTTTAAATAAAATCCGTGGTGATCAATATCGTGAAGATCGACATCGTGAAGATCGACATCGTGATGATCGACATCGCTCTGGCCAAAGCTCTGGACATAATTCTCATCGTCATTCTGAACGTCCTTCTCATAGTCGCTCTGATCGTTCACAATCCCGTGGTCGTACACCATCAATTCCACGTGACTTGGATTATTATGTTCCAGATGAAGTACCGCAAGCAAGTGATTTCCTTAAACTTCGAGCTAATATTAAGGTTGATGCTTTTTTGTTAGGAGTAAGTTTTTTTTGTTATAGTATTTTTAAAATTTAATTGATTTTTCTTTTTAGGGTTCTGTCAGACTTCCATTAATAACTGAAGTGTAAGAATCTTTTTTGGGATTATCAGTGTGTTAATCTCTGCTTTTTCAGAAGGGAAATGAGCAAGAATATCGTTGATATGCGCATGGAAGAAATCTTCCTTCTTAAAGATGCTATTAAAATGATGAAGAATAAGCGCCTTGAAGAATCTTTAATCCGTGAAATGCAAAAAGGCGTTGATATACGTAAGTCATTTATTGTAAATCCTTAAATATTTTGTTGAATTAATATAAATATTTTTAGTTGAATGGGAAATGGATCCTCGAAATGTTGTTGAAAGCGATCTTCCTCCATTAAGTGCTCAAACAACAAATTTCACAGATATTTCAACATTTGCCATCTTCTACTTTGATATGTTACATGAAAATATGCATCGTATAACTGACCTCAATTATGCTATGACAATGTTAAGTGATAATGAGTAAGTTATATTTTTTTGCTTTTGATCAAGTCTCTTTTATAATGTCATTCAATTTCAGTAAAAGTGAACTTTTTAAGCATGAAGAAAATGCTCTTGGAATTATGGAAGCTTTTGAAGCAAATGTTGCAAAATTTGAACTCACTGGTGCTTGCAAAGATGCCTATGAACAAGTAGTCAAACAAATTCGACAGAATTGTACTGTATGCAAATTAGCTGCTGGTATTTAAATACTTTCTTTGATCTCATTTTTGGTCTCTCTCTGTCTCTTTTTTTGGGTAATATAATAATAGTTTCTATTTATTTAAAAAGTTATTTGTGTTACACGTGTTGTTATCATCATTTTTGATGATTATTTAATTAATAATAAAAGTTGAATTTTAAAAAATGATATGAATTTTTTTAAGGAAACCGGTCACTTTCCACAAAAGGCATTATTTCTTTTTTTTAATGATCGACAGCAACTCTTCGTTTCCGAAGTGATTCACGTTGAACTGATCCTGAATCTCCATCATTATTTGTAAATTGTCGAGGATTCATATTAACTGCTGCACGAAGAATATCAGCGAGATTTCCAATTTCCCTTTGAATATCTGATAACTGATGTTCTACGGCTGTCATTCTCAAGGCTAACCCTTCTTGCGTTGAATGAATGTCATGAATTAATTCATATGAATTTGATGTTGTCTAAAAGGATATTGTCGTAAAGTTACAGTATCCCTCCCTAAAAAGTTCACCTTTGCCACATCACCCAAAGAAACAGAATTTTCAGCTAATTTTCTTTGATCACGTTTAACTTTTCGTAATCTAAATTTTAACAATGCATTCAAGCTAAAAGTTTGTTAATAAAAACATACGCATAAATTGCCATCAAAAATTTTCTTTGATGATGCCGAATTTTAGAAGGATTTATTTTATCCACAAGTCTTCGATATTTATATATTAGCCATGTCTCACGTAAAACATTTGCAGCAGAATGCTTTAATTGTTTTGTTAATTGTGTCTAAAATTGTTCTTAACAGTTATTGTTTGAAAGGAATCAGTGATATTACATCGATCATAAAATTATGAACATGTTTTTCCGCTCTTGATAGCTCCAACTTTCTAGCTATAACTGCCACAACCATTGAAGATGTGCATGTGCCTAATATACCAGTGATTACGGCAACACTTCGTCCACAGTATGTATTGGGAACAACATCACCATATCCCACGCTGAGAAATGTGATCGCGATAAACCTGAAAAAAAAAGTACTCTACCGTAATCTTCAAATAAAAATGTTATATTACCAAAGTGAATTAAGATAATTTTGATGCTTAATTGCCTGTATATTCATGGAATCACCAGAATGATGCCTTTCACATAATCTCAAAACCCATCCTGCTAAGACCCAAAGACTTGCAGTAAACATCTAAAAAATTAAATATATTTTTAATGCATTTCAAAATTACAATAATCTATTATGGAGTCTAATATTGAAAACTTACCATTAACATTGTACCCGGACAGAGTGTCATTAAAGTTTTCAAAATAAATCTTGAATTGAATGTTACTAAACATTTAATTTTAAAAGATTTTTTTCAGTTACAGTGACCTTTATTTAAAACTTACCACGATTCAAACCTGCAATACTTCTGCTTGAAGCATCCGTAAAAAGTCTTGAATGTAACAGCATTACTCGGCCAAACCAATAGAGTCGGAAAAGCATTGGAATACTTAAGAATACATCAATAGGTACCTCTGACGTAGAAACTGTAATTCCGTCAGAATGAACGGTCGTCCAAGAAAATGATAAATTAAATGGTAGAGGACAAATCCCGCATACTGTAAGCTCCAATAAAATATTAAAGCATCGTGGAAATGTTAGGGCAATTCTCCAATCTTCCGCGCTGTTTGCATTCATAAAAAGCTGAACTTCATGAACATGAAATTTTATGACTAAACCAAGTAAAACAGCTGTTGAAATTAATATTATTCCTTTCAGGGTTAAACTTGTTATAGAACTTTTTGAATGAATTCCAGCTGCCGAAAGTTCATTTTCAATTATCATTACAACTAAAAAACATTTATTAAGTATCAATGTAGTTCTATAATAGTTTTAATATTTTAAAAAGAGAATGTATTACTTTAAATGTATTTTTATAAAAAATGTAAAAAGCACTATGATAATAGTAATTTTTTGAATTTTGTATACTTTGATCCCGAAAATTTTCAGTGTTTACTAAATTTACAGTAATCAGAATTTGAATTTCCATAAAATACTTACTGATTCCTAATACAGCACAAAACAAAGCATAATCACTCGTAATCCTGCGGATATGGAATAAATGCTGCCGAGCAATTAGCCTTCCGCCGCCCTTTTCGTCTTTCATTAATGGAGTCCTGGAATCTTCTTGAAATCTTTGTCCGCCTTCTGGATCATCACTTAATACCAGTGATAAAGATTTTTTGCTTAATTGATCTCCTGAAATTATTGATTAATTTTAGATAACTTTTTTGTAAATTAAAAATATCTAAACCACTTTTAGGCTGTTTTGAAGTAGTATTATTATTATCTTGTAACCATTGCAGACCACTAGGCCCTAGAATTTTTCGAAGTAGTGCATTCTCTTTTGCAGGATTTAAATTTGCAACAGAGCATCGACGACCATGAAGTCCAGATTCCAGCATCGTTCTGGGAATGGAAGAAGCTTGAAAAGCTGATTCACTTGAAGATCGCTGCTTTGTAATAGATAAATGCCATCTAGTTGGATCTCTATCAAGGCGGGGCTTGGATTCAACAGCAAGAAAAGAAGTAGCTGGAAGGAAGCCATTAGCAACAAGGGAACCCCCATGAGAATTTGCCAGTGAAGATTTTTTGATTCTTTGGCTATGTGAACGCCCAAATGATGAGCTCGTTGATTTTGCAAGGGATGAGCCAGAAGAAATATCGAAACGAATTTGTAAATTATTTTCACATGAATATGCTGGCGGAATTGGAGAAGTTGAAGCATCTGTCATCTGTTTCCTTGTTACGGTTTCAGTGACATCTGAATGAGCGGCAGAAACTTCTCGCTGAAATTGTTTTCGACGTGCAAAAACATTTGTATACAGTGAATTGGTTGTAGCTGCAGGCGAGAGGCTTAGCTTTCGACGAGCATCAGGAGAATCAAAGCCATATCCAGCTGTTGGCCGAATTGGTGATGGTGAACGACTCCATGTAAAATGTTCATTTTCATCATTTTCAAATAAATTTGGGGACGGCTCTTCAGCAATAGAATCTTGTTTTCGAATAATAAATGAACCATTTGATGTTGGTCGACGACTGTGATAGCTGCTTATAGCTGGAGGAACGGGTGGTGCTTCAGGAGTAATTGGAAGTTTAGGAGGTCGAGGTAACGGAAATGTTTCACGATCAATAGCTCGGACAACAAAGGGCCGTCCATTAGTTGCAACCCCAGAACTGATGGTATGATGACGACCCGATGATGGAAGGGGAGAAATACTTCCCTCTGGTCGAGGACCCCAACCAAAATCAAAATCATTCGGATTCGGCCGAGGTGGTACTGGTTCTTCACTCGATCGACGCATTCTAAATCCTTGCGTATAAGTCAAGTGAAACCGACGTCGACGAAAAATAAATACCTTAGTATTTTTTTAATAAAACAATGTAAAATAAAAGAATTTTCATTTCAAAAATCCAAACAACATTAATCCGCAAAAAAACGACTTTAGCTATTTTTCCAAATGGTTGCCGGGGAAACCTTTCATTAAAAAAATAGAGAAAACTTAAAAAAAGAAGTAATTGAAAGTAGTCTCAATGTTGGCCATTTATGGAGAAGAAGAGGAGAGATAAGCTGGCAATATGCCCAAAGGGCAAGCGTTAAAAAAACAACATAGAAGAAGAGACAAAAGGGGGATATTTTTCAAAAGCTAACTAGCATCCAAAAGTAGCCGAGAAAGCCGCGCAATAAAAGTTAATCCTCTTCAAAGAGGGAAAAAGAATGGCAGTCATGCGTCACCTTTCATTGCCACACTTTTTTCTCAAAAATGGATACTTCTTTAAAGACGACAAATTTCCTTTTTTTTCATTCCAATTTTCTTTCATCTTCCTTCTATCTTTTATCTATCTCTCTCTCATTTTCAGCTATTAAACAAATGAAAAAATAAATATAAAAGAAGAAGCAAAAAACCTAAATGAAACACTTTATTCTTTTACCATGCTTGCATGGCTTCATTTGCCGATGGCATCCAAGAAGAATAAGAAAAAGAAGAAATGGAAACCCGATCGTATATTTATAAAAAAGATAAACACACACACCCAGGCCAAAAAAGGAGAGTTTAATCTCATCAATATTTTTTCTCTTCTACGTTCTCCAAAAAAAACAAATTTTATTTTATTTCTCTTGGTTTTAGCTTTGCTTGGGTGTGCCATTGTTGTTGCTATACCAAAAAATTCTTTCTTTTTGCTTTGAATTTGATGCTCGCTGAACTTATCAATTATTAATTTTTTATAAACGCTCTCTCTGCCTCTTCAATTTCCACAAAAGTTTTTCCCCAAGTTTTTTAAATGTCTGAAACGATAAAAAACAAAAACTCTTTTTTATTTCATGTTTTTTGGGAAAATTTGATCCTCAAAAACTACCAATAAAATTGGAGAAGAATAGAATAAAGAAAGATTGGTTACTGTATCGATAAAATTATGATGTCACCTTTTTCTTTCATAACCCCAAAATAACATAGCATTTTTAAAAGAAGCCAAAATTTAGGATTTTAAAAATTCTTTGGCTTCTCAACATTTTTTAAAGAGATTTTAACAACGATAATAATAATAATAATAATACTTCAAAACATTCCCTGTCTTCTGATACAAAAAACTATCGGAAAAAAACTTACCTTCAATCGAAATTTTTACAGGATCTGAAATTTTTCGATATTGCCAAGAATCTTTTCTTTTTGCGAACGTGGAAGCAGCCGTTTGTTCAATTGTTATTGGAGTACTTCCAACCCGTGAAATTCCATTTCTTCCATCAATATTTGAAGCATGTGAAGAAGAAAAATGTGGTGAATGTTGTTGTGATGAAGTCGATGCCGGATTTGTTGCTGCAATTGTTGTAATTGTTCCACCATTATTAGAATGTAATGCTACATTCAAGCCAACTGGTGGAGCAGGAGAAGTGTGTTGATTACTTTTTGAAGTGGTTGGAGCAGTTCCTTTCAAGACATTACTGGCAATGGTTCCATTGACTCTCATAAAATTTAATGAAATCTGAAAATTGCTTTTTTCTTTTTCAAAAAAAATTCTAGTTTGGAACAGCCAGAGCGATGTTATTATTATTTAATTGAAAATGCTGATCTCTTTTTACAGATATATTTTAACTATTTTATGCCGAAACTTACTTGTCCAACATCACCATTTGAATCAAAAGAACTTTGCGGAGAACGACCCCCTAGTGCTGGAGGTCGATTTGGTCCACCTGTAGAAAATCCAGATCCACCTAAATTCATATCAATTCATAACATATTTTAAGAGACACAGCACACATGTACACATATTTTTTTTCTGTGTGTTGATGGCTTTTTCTTTTAAAAAATAACTTACTATTACGACGACTTCGATTCCCATAATCTTTAAGCGTTGGCTCAAGCATACCTTCCTCAAATCCTCTCAAAAAGATATCCTCCTCTTTGATGGCAGCTCAAAATTTTAACCTCAAAAATAACTATCAATCATTTTGACACTGATGAACTTTTAAATAACAAAAAAGAAGAATCTCGTGACAAAAAAAAGACAAAAGTAAAAAAAGGTACATTTCAATGATTCTGTTGCTCTAATTTTTACGATACAAAAATGTGAACAAACAAAAAACGCATTATTAAAATTATTAGAAAAAATACAAAAAAATGAACGGATAAAAATCTGGAATTTTGATGCGTAATAAAATTTAACATTGAAAAAGCGATTAGAGGAAGAAAGAAGGGGGACGTAAAGAAAAGCAAATGTTTAAAATACAAAATTTCTCTTCATAAACTTTTTTAATCTGCAAAAAAAATGATTACAACCTTTGTTAAAGGTTACAGTCCTAAAAAAAACAACTTCTGTTTTTTAATTTTAGTATTTCAACAGAAAAAGTGTCGATACATGCTTATTTACTTCATATAGGGATAATATTTGGTTAGATAACATTATTCTCCAAAAATGCCACTACTGCTTATTTGAAAAAGGTCATCTAATTACTATTATTATTATCTTTTACTGCAGTACAGGTTTTTCAAAGAATCTGAAAGCCTTAATCAACAGCAACTTGTTTTTTCATTTGAGATGTAAAGGATTATGCTACAGAATGACCAATGTAAGAAAAAAAGATTTTCAAACAGTTTTTTTGGGAAACAAAATGTTTAAATAAAAGCTTAAAATAAATTAAAAAAACCAAATTTGGCATCAGAATGAAAGAAATTTTTTCTGAAAAACATTGTTTGAAAATCGTTGACTTTGTTTAACGTTTCGTCTTCTTTGAACTTTTTTCTTTAATAAAAAAAGTGCCAAAAGCAATTTAAAAAATTGACAAAAGTGCATTAAAATTGTAAGGAAGGCAAGAAAGGGAGGAGGTGATGAAAAAGAAAAACAATTATGGAAGTAACAGCAATCAAAGAAAGAAAAGAAATAAAAAGAGCAGCAGTAAGCTTTTTTCACCAGAAAATCAAAAAGCATTAAATCGTTTCAATTTTTTGGGACCAAATTCCCATAGCCTTTGGCACTAACAAAAAAGAACGAAGGGTTTTTAAAATTTCGGTTTTAACAAAAGTAGAAAAGGATGACGTTCCAGGCTAAAAAACGGCAAAAAAATTGTTCTTGTTTCTTCATCTAAAAAATATGGCCGCCGATCTCAATACAGAGAGGAGATTCACATACATTTTTTCCTGGCATTTTCTCCTATCTCATCTAAGGCTAAAAATGGAATTAAATTTCCTTTAGGTCTTTCTTTAATGCAAAAAAGCAAAGATAAAAAGATTTTTTTAAGGAGCCGAAGGAGGCTGCAAAAAAAAGACGGAGGGTCACATTTGGCATTTTTTCCCGGCAATTTAAAAAAGGTTTTTTCAAGTGGAGAAGATTCAACTTTTATGCAAATATATCTTGCGATTACATGAGATTGCCAAAAATAAAACGGAAGTCTTTAAAGGCTTTTTTTCTGGAAGTGAAATTTACAATTTTTGCATCAAAATTGGGTTTAAAAGAGGGTTTTGGGGTTTTGAATATTAAAGAAATATGACTTCATTGTAACGGGAAATATTCTACTGTCTATGTTGTAACTCCAAAAATAATCAAAGAAATATATTAAAAACAAAGTTTTATGTGACACAAACAAGATAGCTTAAAATCTATTTTTCTTTATCACATAAATACAAAAAGACACATGTATCACGGATATCTCTCTTTCCCAAATCTGTTAATTAATTCAAAAAAATCAATGATATTTACGCTTAAAAATATAAAAAAGAAAGGCAAGAAAAAAAGAGGTGAAAGACAAATTGGTGACAAGAAAAAGCAAAAAATGCTTCAATCATTGTTAGATTTTTCTTTTCTTTCCGTTAGGCAAGGAATTGTTTGACGTAAATTTTTTAATAAAATCTTGAAAATTGCCACCCTTCGAAAAACTTAACAAAAATGGAGATCGAAGTCGTCGTTAGAAGCTAAATAAATATTATCTTGCAAACCTGTTGTATATCCACCCGCAAAAGCTCCTTTACTTGTATCACCTGAACAGAAAGCTGCTCGTCTTCGATGTGGAATGTATCCAGATGATGAAACAGCTGATTGTGTTCTTACCTAGAAAATGTTTATTTGGGTTTGTTTCTGTTGAAATTCGTGAGATAAATAGTTTCAGTTTTTAAGTTATGCTTATTTTTGTTAATCCATAAGATATTTGTCTATCTAACAGTGATCTTTGCTTTCATCGAGCATGCTCTTTCTTTCAATATCTGGTGGCATCTCCTTTAATCGATCCATCAAAAAATCCATTCTTGACACATTCATCTTCGTTTTTTTGCTTTCTGTTATTTTTTCTTTTACGTAATTTTTTTAAAAAAAATTTGTTCACCAAAAATTTGGCAACATTGTTTTCTTTTGAAAAGCAAAATTTTTAAAGCAAAGTCCATGAACATTTTTAAATTCAGCTTTTTTTAAAAAGGGGTCGTAAATGCTTTTCTCTTTTTAGGCAAGGTAGGCAACAAAAATGAAAGGCATTTTCGTTGTCATTGTTACGTATTGGTGATTCTCTTAAAAGCAAAAAAAAACTGGGATTGTTTTAAAAAACATTTTTAAAAGGGTTTCTAAAAATAAACAAATAAAAAATTATGATAGGAGGAAATTCTTGTGGGAGAATTAGTAATTTTAAAGGTTTTATTAATCACGATTTCTCAAAGGGTATGAAAAGAGAAAGCAAGATTTAAGCCTTGGAAATTCAAAAAATTTGTAGATAATGTAATTTTACAGAAATTTATTAAACTTGATATAATTTTGATGAAGACTTACTTCTTCATTAATATTTCCGCATGAATTTGAAAGCGGATTGGAAGTTGAACGATTTCGATCATCAAAGCTTTGATGAAATGCCGTAGGACTTAATGACCAAAGTTGTTTTCGTTTTCGATCTCTGGATTCATGCCCAATAAAAGTACTTCCAATTGTTCCAGGAGATAAGCCAAGAGAATATTTCGGTTGCGGATGAAGCATGACTGTTCCATCCGATGATGAAGTAGGACCTATAAATCATTATTTCTTTTATTATTTCTGGTAAATTAAAAATAAAAGGATATTTTTTCATGTGACAATTATACACACACATCCATAAAGCAAGTGTATAAAATGTATCTTGGCGTTGCCCTTATAATACACGAAATAAGTGTCAAAACAAAGAAACACTTAAAGTTATTCTTTTCCATTTTTGGACAAAAAAGCAAATACAAATCCTTTTACATCTATTCCTTTTTGTGGCTTCAAAGAAAAATGCGCAAAAATTGGCACACTTCAAAATAGAAAAATGTTGGCACAGGCAACTAATTTTGACGTTTTTAATGAAGAGCTTCTTTCAAGGAAAGAAAAATATTTTTTAAAAATTTGTTGTGTTAAAAATTAAAATGGAAGAAAAGAAGGAAGAAAAAGAAACAACTGCCCTCTTTTGTCTCTCATTCAATTCTTTTTAGTTCAATTGTGTGTGCTTTTCAATATTTTTTTGACCATGAAAAAGCACAAATTGAAAGGGGGAAGATGGGAATAAGGAAAGGGACAATGGCTAATTTATTAATGAGGTTCCTTATTTTTTTTAGTTGTGCCATTGCTGGTGTAGCACTTGATGATAAAGAAAAACATCTTCAGCTATCCACTTTTAAGACCACCAAAAACCATTTTCTTTAAGAAAAAAAGTTATTCGATTTTTGCGTGTTTTTTGCTATAATTCAATTCGGGCATTATTCGGTTACAAACCCAAAGAGACATGAACGCCTTCAAATACGAATAATAATACATTTTTGATGCATTTTTTATTTTCAAAGTTTCGTACTTTCTCATATTTTGTAGACTTACTCATTTGAACAGATCCATTAATATCCCATGTTATGGTATTTCGAGGCCCCAAAGCACTTCGACCACCAAAAAATTTATCTCGACTTGATTTTGGGGATGAATGAGATTCGGAACGTTTTGGAAGTTTATCCCTTTTAAAATTTGTTGAAAACTGCACAGATGTTTCCAGTTGTTTCATTCCTGCTGTAGCTGCTGCACCAGAAGTTGTTGGAATTCCTTCATTAATTATCCATGTTGAAGCTCCACAACATTCTGGTAACGTGTTTCTGTAATTATAATCAGAGATTAAATGGGGAATAAAAGATATATAAGTATACCCGGGTGTCCACATAAGAGAAGCAGGTTCATTTTTATTATGATTTTTGTTGCGACGTAAAAGTATCGGATAATGGCTTACCTAAAAAGAGAAAAAAATTTGAGATTTTTTTTTAAAAAAAAAGAAAAAGCAAAGGTTAAAGGGTCAAGAGTTGTGCCAAGAAAAGCAGCTACATAAGAAAATTTTCTTTTTTTAAAATAAGACAATTAATAATTGAGTTGCGCAACAAAAAAAAGTAAGAGCAAAGAAAAAAAAGTCAGATGTTGAGTGTTTTTTTTTCACAAAAAAAAAATATAAAAAGTAGGCCAAATTGGATGAAACAGCAACAACAGAAGCAGCAAATTTGTTTGTCAGGGAAAGTAAGTAATTAGCAACAAAAACAAAGTTGGAAAAAGAAGCAAAAAAAAAACCAAAACTGGCAATAAATAAATTTTTGAATGAATAAGTTTCTTCATGGGACTGGTTTTTTTTGTTATTTTAGGGCGTGGAAAAAAGAGAGGAAAAGAAATGAGTATGTGTATTTTTATATGAAACATTCAAAATTTGAATTCAAAAAATAAAACAATACAAAAAAAGAGATCTTTCAAAAAAAGAACTATAAAATTTTTTTACAACTCCTTAGGGAAAAATGTTGGCGGATACATATGCAAATTTGTATTTGCTGGATAAAAGTAGTATACCTTAAGTGAAGCATGGCGCCGATTGGGAGTTGCTGGTGGAAATGAATATGATTCTGCATCAGATGTGGATGAAGGTGAGTCTAAACCATCACACCCATTACATAGCCCACCTTCAATTGCTGCTTCACAACATTCACCTGACATTCTTTCCACTCTAAAAAACATCTTGAACTTAGAAGTTGAATTATTAAAAATATATTTTCAACAAAAAAAAATAATTAACGCCAAAAATGTGAACAACTTTTTTAAAAATAAAAAATTCTAAAAAAGTAGGCAATAAACTTGTCATTTCAAGCTTTATATCTCTTTCATTTTTTTCTCTTCATTCGGTCGGCTGCCGCTCGTAAAGTTACCAACTCATTTTTATATAATTCGTTGATTAATTACGCCCTACTTTATGTCTTCTTGCAAAATTGGATATATTATAAATCATTTTTTAAGTTTTACTTTTTGACACTTATTTTTCTTCTAAAAACAAAAACATTTTAAAAGCAACCATAAAAAAGAAAAAATGCGATAAAGCTGCATGTGTAAAAGATGACCTCAAATTTCGACAAAAAAAGAAAAGATGCCATGCCGTAATTCGTTGATGGTGGTCCAAATAGGAAGAAAAAAATCGGTTTTAATAAGATAAAAAAAGAAAATTAAATTCAATCATTTCGAAAAAATGTAACTTTTGTTTTTCAAAAAAACAAAACAAAATGTTTTGGCGAAGTGTTCCATATCTCATGTTTCACGTTTTTCGACGTAAATTTCTGATTCTCTTACCCTTCTTTCGAATTAAAAACGTGAGTGGTCGCCGGGTGTTGTGGCAGCCAGAAAGTGAAAATATGTTCCAAATTTTCCATGTTACCCTTAAGTGGAAGATAAAGTTTCTCTTCTCTCGAAGGGAGATTCCAGTGGTTGCTGGGGTTCACTGGTTTTATCGTATCCCCCATGGAAAATTAACATAAATATCCAAGTTGGTCCATTTTCACCCGATGATCAAAACAAACAAAACACAAATATATTGACAAGGAACCCTTAATCCTATCGGATCTATTATGATCAAAAAGTTCCTCATATTGGGGAATTTTTGAGTCTAATCAAGGGGCGCAATTATTGAGTGTGATTGTGGCGAGACTTTTTGCTATGATTTTTAGGGTCATGGGCGAATCTCTCGAATCTAACATTCATATGGTAGCACGACATTATGGTCAAAAATTAAATTGTTTTTAAATGAAAGAAGCGCTTTTATTTTATTCTTTTTTCACGCTTCTGTGTTTCTATTCCTTCTGGTGCTTGTGGTTTTTTAGCGGGGGGAATAATTATGTATTTTTCCAACAACAAAAACGATGGCAAAAGAAAAGCTTGTTTCAAAGGAGGCACTTTAGAGAAGCTCCACATAAATGTTGAATAAAGAAAAAAGGGGGTATTTTTTAGAGTAAGGTTTTTTATATTATTCAACATTTTTCAAGACTTTTATGGTTTTTTCTTCATTTTTTAACTCATGAAAGAGGGAGGGAGAAAACTGGAGGATTTTGAAAAAGTAAAATAAAAGGTGTCGAAGCAAGCCCATTTCCGGTAAATGAAAACAGATTGATGATAGGTTTCTCAAAGGCCTTGAATTTGAAGGCAGTCTTGGAAAGGAAGGAATATTCTGCTAACAAAAAGGCGGCATAAAAAAGAGAGAAGGGAAATGACCGATTGATGACTCAGAAAAAAGTTTTATAGACATTTGCCCACTTTTATAACAGGAAAGTTTCCTGAGGAAACTATTTTAGGTCTATTTATTTTGAAGTTTTGATTGGTTTTTAAACGAAAGTTATTTATATTTTTTGTTTGTTTGTGATAGAGCAATTATTATTATATCCCCACTGATGTTGATAAATTGCGTCATTTTTGGCGAATCTGCAAAAAACATCCAAGTGCCAAAAATAAAAAAAGCAATTTTCGGTTACAACAAAAAATATGTTTATAAATAAAAATAGACATATATCCAAATTATGGTTACTGCTGCTGCTGTTATTTTTGACAACAAAAATCTGCTGCTCTGCATTTTTTATGACAAATTTATTTTTATATTTTTTTTAAACTTGAATGACTCTCTCTTTTTTTACATTTCTTTTTTTGCTTGTTTTTTATCCTAAATTTAGGATTATAAAAAATGTTTTTTTATTTTTTGTGGACGGGGGAACGTCAACACTAATAGGGTTAACGAAAGCCGCCAGATGAGATCTTCTTCTTTCTTCTTCTGTATTGGGAAAGGGGGGACATCTTTGGAAGGGAGTGCCAGAAGGCATTAAAGATGCAGCAGTGGCAACTGGGAGTTTATTTTATTTTCGGCAAATTTTGTGTTTTAATAGAGTTTAAAAAAAGAAATAGTATACAAATAAAAGAGAAAGGGTTTAAAGTATGTTTTTGTTTTAGGTAGGATGAATAAAAGTAAGAATCAAATATTATTCAAATGAGCGATGTTTTTTGATTACTGTACTTTTAGCAGCAAAAATAAGATTACAGTAAAAACCCAAAAATCAGCGAGATCGTAAAAGAACAATAAAGGCCAAAGATTCTCAATAAATTCAAAGCAAAAAAGGTTATTGATAAAATTTTACAAACATACGCCGCATGCTTCATTGGCACCAATAAAATAAAAGAAAAAAAACCAAAGCATCTCCTTTCAAGAAAAAAAAGAAACGTTTATGGACCATTTAATTTTTATAAGTTTGTTTTTTCATACATGAAAAATATAGACTCCAAAAAGCAATGTTGTTTAACTCTTTTTAAAAAATAACACAGCTACAACTTTACACGAAAATTGACACCGTCTAAAATAACAACAAAAAATACGAAACTTTTTAGAATTTATTTTGAGTAGCATTTTTTCGATAAATTTAGCAACTGAAAAAAAGTCCCATTTAATTCTTACGTTTGTTTGTTATTTTTTTATTTTTGAAAAATGTTTTCGGTGATTACACGATGTAACAGAGGAAGGAGGTAGACAACAATCAGATGATTTACCAAATTTATTAAAACTTTTTTATTACAATTTTTCGTATCGACTGTTTTGTTTGCAATAATTTTGATGACAGAATTTTTTTTCCCACATCACAACATACATTTACAACGATTTGCTGCTATCCAAAACCATCGATTAAATTCAGTATATAATTTTTTTATGCATTTTGATATGTGTCATTTTTCGTAATAGTCTTTCGTTGGTGGAGTGGCCGAGCGGTTGACTTAAGAAAACATTTAAGAATTCCCCTGTGCATATACACGCACGGGTTCGAATCCCGTCTCCACCATTGAAAATTTTTTTGCCTGTTACCTTTAATTGTTAAATTTTTATTATATTTAAAACAGTTTTAAAACAAAATTGAGCAAAAATCAAAATTCAATGCTAATAAAGCAATGTTAAAAAATTTGATAGAATTTATATATTTTAATTTAAGTAATAGTTTGTTGATCCATAATCTTATCAGTGATGATTGGCTCACTTTGATTATCATAAAGCATAAATAATGCAAAGAGCACTGTAAATGTTGTAAAAAATATCATCAGAATTTTTTCAATCATTCTAAAATGGAAAAATTACTCTTTGCTACTGGAATATTACAGATACGAACCTTGCAAGCATTTGCCATTCATTTCGAATAGTTTTTAAGTGTTCTTCTGCGAGTAAATCTTGTCTAATTGCTTTAACAGATGTTAAAACTTCTGCTAAAAATAGTTCTTTAATTAACTAAAAACAACAATAAGCAAAAAACAAACATAATAAATCATTGATAACTTTATTCGATCCATCAAAAATTTTGCTATCACAAACGTGTGCATCCGATGGTCGTTCTTCAGCATCAATTAATGGAATGGAGCCATTGCTGTTACTGTTTGTATTATTATGATGTTTTACACATGGTTTTAATGCCTGTAATTTAGTGACATAAATTAATTAAAAATGTTTAGCATATCACGATTGCAAAAATTGTTTGAAATTACTTAACAGAATTGTGGAGCTCAAAATATTATAAAACTACTTACATCATTTTGTGAAGTAGGAACTTCTGCACAAAATAATCTTTGAATTTGTACAAATTCTGATGCAAAATGCTTTTTTAAAGCAGACAAATGATCCTTAAAAATTTTTCGTATTTGCCTTAATAATTCAATCTCGTATCTTGTCATACCTGTTTTTTCATTCTCATTCGAATACTTGTTTGTGAATTCTTTAATTCTCTTCCAAAAAGTAGTGAAATAAACCAACTATCACGATTCATATGCAAAATTAAATTTCGAACCCGTCGGGGAATTGCTTTCCCTGCATTTCCTTGCATTTGCACTCCTATAAAAATGTGTCAAAAATTATGTCTGAATAGGTGTGACTAGATAAGTACCCAAAGTCCATGTGGTACAATATGTGGCGGTAAACATTATCATGATAAGGCCAATATAATATTGTCCTAAATAAATTTAAAATAAATAAAGCTTGTTTAAAATTAAATTTCACCAAGTAAAGGCACAGAATCACTTGTAGCTGGAAGGGAATCAGATACCATCATTAATATAATTGCAAGAGAAAGTAAAGCTGTAACTCCAAGACTAACTTTTTCGGTATTCTCGCCAGTCGAAGAATGTGGTGTAAAAAATCCAACAACCTTTAAAAAGTGGTATTACTGTAAAGCCTGTTTTTAATGCCAACTCTACCGTAACAATTGTGATAAACGCGGATGGAACAATTAGTGTAAATAAATAATATGAGGGGTTCCTCTTAATTGCAAAAAAGTAGCTAATATCCGGATATGGCGAATCACAGCAACTATAATATTTTGTATTAATTCGTTGCTTGAAATCTGTGAGCTTCCATTCCATATTTGGAATATAATGTCGAAGAGCTGGATTTTTTATTTTATTTTTTTCAAATCCTGCTGATTCTGTTGATGCTGTTGTCGTTGTTGCATTGTCGGAAGCAGGTTCAGCAGCAACACTCAAAAGAATCTCTGAACCTGAGTAAGACCATGATGCAAGCATTATATAACAAACCTAAATAAATTTATCAAAGATTATTTCCTTTTTGGTTTATCAAATTTTAAGCTAATTTTGCCAATTTTGAAACATCTCTCCTCTTGCTTTAAAAAGGATTCAATAATAAAATTTAAAACTCAAAGATCCTTTTTTCTGAATGTCTTTTCTTCACTTTCAAATATTGCAAAAAAAGAAAACTCTTTCAAAAGTTTCTTCTTGCAAACAAAGCTAATTTCAAAAGATATCAGAAAAATGTAGCAAATTTTTTAAGCAAATCCCTTAATATTAAAAAAGAAAACTATACTTGTTGATCAAAGGGAAATCGATGAAGTGAAAGGGAACAACTGATATCAGTGATAATGGCACGAAAAAGTGAGACAGATCCATCAAAATTTATTAAAGCATTTGTTTGTAGCTCATTTTCTTTAACATTCATATTTGCATTGTTACTGTAAAAATTATGAAATTAAGGAATAAAATTGTTTAAAACAATTAAATATAATTAAATAAATGAAAAAAGCTTACTAAACAAGTAAATCAGGTCTCCAAATAGTGTCAGCTGGAACATGCAATTCTTTAACACCACCAAATTCTTGTGGATCCCATGTTAGAAATTCATCTTTCCAATACTAAAAAATTTTAAAAATCACAAGGCTTTAATAACAAAAGTTCATGTGATTTCCTAACTATTTAATAGTATTTCTGCAAACTTATACCAGTCGAAAACTATTCAGTTTATTATAGGTGGAGTATCAGACGAGATTGCTTGCTATTTACAGTCATAAAAAATGTGTTTTCGAGTATTATATAATAGTTAACAATGAATTTTTAGCCGCAAATTCTATCAATTTTTTATTTAAGCGATTTCAGGGCATAAGTGTCAGACGATATCCCTTGTTACTCGCCAAAGTTGATAGGATTTCCAGGTTTGTTTCTTGTAATTCATAGAGGGTTTTTATGGTAAAAAAAAGTAATTCAGTTGAACAGTTGGAAATTTAAATTAAAAGATATTTTGGGTGAAAACGCGATTACCATCTCCGATGGTTGCCTTGTAAACTGATTTAAAGAAAAACATACCTCTTCAAGCCAACAGTAAAGTGTTAGAATTTGATCTGATTCAGAAATTTTCTGAATTTGTTTGAAGTATAATTGTACTGTGACATTAGTTGGGCCAGATGACTCATGCCTTACAGGTCTTAACTCCTTCCGATAAGTTTTAAATAAATGTTCAAGCAGCTGTTTATGTTGCGCCAAAGAAATCTCCTAAACACATGCTTCATTACTGTAATTGCCGTAACAAAAGAAAACTTACAAAAACAAGAAATAAAAGTATAAGTTGTTGCAAAAAAGTCATTTCCGGTTTCCATCAAAAAAGGAAGAAAGTAAAATTTTCTAAAAAAAGTTTCTTTTTTTGAAAGAAGAGGAAGATCTCACGGAATTTCGCCTTTGTCTTCTAGTCTTTTTACTCCTCGAAAAAGAAGACACTTAAAATCCTCCTTTCTTCTTCTTCTACTTTTAGAACAGGCTTCAAAAAATGAAGAGCAAAAACAATAAGAAATCGCAGAAAAAAATGAAAAAAGGAAAGAAACTCAATAAACTTTTTTTTATCCTTGAAGAGCCAACTTGGGGGCGGCAAAAAAACGGGCACTTAAAAAGAAAGAAAGGGTAAGGCACGATTTCTATCGGCAAAAAAAAGACAGAAGACATCATCATCATTATATGAGAAAAATAAAGTTGAAGGTAATACCAGGTTTAAATAATACAGTTTTGGGAAGAATAGAATAAATTTTTGGGAATAAACAGTTACGCCATATTTGATCAAACATAATTTAAGAGCCACCTCTTTTTTCAAAACAATTTTCGAACGATGTTTTGAATTAAAATAACGTTTACTTGCTTTTAGATTGAAAACTGTGTAATTATTTTGGCAAAAAAATATTCCCACAAAAACTTAAAGGAAAAAGAAATACTTTAGTTTTTTAGTAAATTTCTTTTTATAGCTCTAAGAAATACAAAGAAATTTGCAGAAATTAAGGCTTTTTTTCACGTCGAAATTTTTTATTAACATCTAATTAAAAATAAACTAAACATAAAATTTTCTACTGATGGAGTTAACATGCAATTTAATTCATTTTTGCTAAGAGTAAGTTATTGCTGCGTCAATCAACCAGATATCTATGCAATACTGTAAGATTAATTTTCCCAAAAAATGTTAATCAAATTTTTCAACTAAATAAATTCAGATTTAATTCAAAAAAGGGTAAGAAAGACTAGTTTATCAGGAAATACCAATACAACTATTTAATCAAAGAATCTAAAACCATCCATAAAATAGTTATTTTTTTTAATCTGAAAGCAAAAAACATCTTTTCTATATTGTCAAAACATTAAAAACTTTATTTTAAATAAAAATAGTTAACCTTCAGACTCTTATAGAAAGCGTAAGTTTATAAACAATCAAGATTTACGAGTTCAAAATAATAAAAATCAAAGCATAAACAAAATTGAGTAACATAAAATTTAAGAAAAAAGCCACTTAAAAATGAAAGATATTATTAGATAATCCTTTGATTCTTTGTGTGCAATTAAAATAATTGCATTTGTTCCTTTTTTTAAACCAATAAAAATTCCAATTAAAACGCTTATGCCTTTTTTAAACCCATAAAACAAAAAAAAGTTTAGGGCAACTTATTTTTTTCGAAAATCTATCATAAATTTATGTTTTATTGAAATACATGACGGAAAAAAGAACGGCAAAAAAGTATTCCTTTGAACTTTTTTTTGAAAAGGACCCTTTTAGAAAATGAGGGGAAACAGCTCCGCCTTTTTTGTGCCTCCAAAAATGAAAGCCAAAAAAAGAAGAAGTAATTTGAGATGTTTTGAATCCCATTATTTAAAGTCGATAAATATCATTCATCGAAAATAAAAAAAAAGTTATGGCAATTTTCATGACTTTTGTTTTTCCAAAAAAATATATATAAACAAGTTTATTATTATTTATAATGTGGCTCATATTGGATGTGTTTTTCCTCCAAAAAAGAATTTCCATTTTAATAATGGTTGTTTTAAACTATACCATAAAAATTTCTTTGTAATGTTTTTTTTGTTTAATGAAAATTGGCTTAATATTTAAGACAAAGCTTTTGCCTCCAAAAATTAAGTGGCCAAAAAATTCATCTTGGCAAACGGAAACATAAAATTTAATTTTACCTCACACACATAATTTTTATTTCAGAACAAAGAAACAAAAGGCTTTATACCAGGAACAAAAAAACCCAAAAAATTTAAAAAGCCATAATTTATTTATTGAAAATGTATGCAAAAGTGTTTTTTTAAAAAGCATAAAAAAGCACGGTTAAATAATAATTTTGCGAAACTTTTTTTTTAAAGTAACAAAAATCTTCGTCACATGTTTACAGTGCTACATTATTAACAAGTGAGAAAAAGGCATATAACTAAAGGTTTTTCTAATTCGGGTTTTTGGACGACAGAAATTGAGTAAACGTGGTAAAAAAAGTAGTTACAAAAAGTATTTAAAGCACAAAATACAGGCAATAAAGTGTTTATTTATTTATTCATTCTCAGCACAATACATAATTATAAAATAATATATACGGTGAGAAGTACAAAATAAATAGCATAAAGCGCTTACATCATGAGGTAGACAATAATAATTTATACCAAAATTATTATATGGCGTAAACACAATGATTAAATGTAAAACAAAGTAATTAAAAATCGACAAATAACAATGAGATACATTTTTCAGATTCTAAATTTATTTTAATAGCTCAAAAATTAACTTTGGAGAGTGAATACCAGTTCACTGGACAAATTTCTGCTAACAAGTCACCATATTGTGCAGTTGAATTTTCACGATCAGCATCTTCTAAAGAATGTTCAAAATCTTCAATAGTAGGATAATAGAACCAATATAATTTCACTTCAAAATTAAGAAATTTTTCACTAAAGAAAAATCGTTTTTTAATTGAAATGTTAGCAGAGAACTGGTATTTCATCCATGCAACTTCATTTCCTTTTGTAACCAATGGAGTACATTTGTCAACACTTTCTTCTGATGAAAAAGATTTAAAAGCAAATATGCCTTTGAGAATTCCAGTAACAATAATCTTTAAATCAGCTGAAATGAGCACAAGAGAGACTGCAGTTCCAGGAAAAAGGGTTGTTAAGGCACCACTGATACCGGCAACAATCATATCAACGGCGGATTTGACGTCATCGAAATCTCTTTCTTTAATTTTAATGGTTTTAGAATACATATTAATTGGAGGGCATTTATCCTGTTCAATGAAGAGTAATCCAGCTCGGTTAATTTCTGCAATTAAATTTCTATCAGATAAAGCAGTATCCGGAAGTGCGACATTGACTTCTTTTTCACTGAAATATAATTTTTTGTTTAATTACATAAATATTTGAAAATTAGGAAGTATAAAGAGAAGTTAAGAAAGTACTTACTTTGCACTGGGTTTTTCGATTATTGTACAAACTGATAATCCACGTGGTTTATCTTCTTGTTCAGTGATTGTGGATAAATGAGCTTTCTTTAACAATGCTTTAACATTAGTAGAAAGAAATTCTTCCTCTTCATTGAGCAATAAACGACGTTTTTCATTGTTTAAAGGAATTAATGACATTTTTCCTAAAAAAGGACCTTCTGTATTTCAATTTTTAAAAAGCAGGAAAATCACGGCCGCAAGAAAATAAAAATTGATGATAAAACAGAAAGAAAATTGAAACAAAAAGATTTCAAATTGAATTTAAAATAAAAATGCCGCGGATAGTGCAAACGAATATTTCTTTTATCAAGAGACAGAAAAAATAAAAAGTGATTTTAAAGAATTAACAATGGACCCAAAAATTGAATTTTTGGAAAAACAGAAAAAAAGCGTTTTTTTAAAAATAGGATAGTCTCAAAAAAACTTGTCTCCAATTTTCAAAAAATTATTACTATTGCACCTCCAACTTGAGCAATTAAACCAATACAAAAATTTCATTTTATAACATACAAATAAATAAATAATAAATATAACCAATGCATTATTAATCATTAAAGGCAAGGTAAGATAAAATAATAAATACATGATATACATTTTAGGTATAAAAGTTTTCTAAATAAATAAAGAAAAAAATACTGTAACAATGAAAAATCAGTTACTAAAAATTTGATTTAAAAAAAGACGACTAAAAATGGAAGCGACCAAAAGAAGAAATGCAACTGACACTTTTGGTCTCAAAAGACCCATCACAATGCCAGATCAAGCTCCACCTTTTAAAGTAGTTGGCAGCTGGCACGAAGTATCGCCTCTGTTTATCAGCCGCGCACGCTAGCATTCTAACCTGTCAACAAGTTGGCTGCCAGTTCTGGCGCCACAGGCTAGTCCAACTAACATTGGAAAAGAAAACTAACACACGGCAGCTTCATTTAGACTTTTTTCGATTATTTCGTTATTCACCTAAGAGTAGAAAAAAATGAAAATGAAAAAAAGGAAAAATTATGATGATTTGAAAGGGAAGTTTAATACAAAATAAAATAGAAACAATGTTTTTAAATAAAACATTTTCTGTCATTTTTTTTAAATTACTGTAAAATATTAATAAATTTTTTAATACTTTAAAGTAATTTTAGAGACCTTTTGTTTTCAAGTCAAGTGCGTATTCAGAAAAAAATTTTGGAGAGGGGAGGCTTTTGATATATTGTCACTTTAACATGGTGGCGGCAAAACATCAAAGGAATTTCTTAAAAGTTTTGATGACACTTTATAACTCTAAGTTTTGAGAATTAGATTATCCTATTTAAAAAAGTTTTTATTTTTTAACAGTATTTTTTTCATCAGTTTGTTGAATACTCAACTTCTGGATCCATGATAATTCTTTAAAATCATTTTAAACTGAAAAGGCAAAAACGTTTTCTTTAGTAATATTAACTTTGCTATTGTATATGATAGCACAAGCTAATTACAGGCATATTTTTCTTTAGTGCTTTGTTTTTTTGTCATACTGTACTTGACATTTTCAAAAAAGTTCTTCGTCAGAATCAAACTCTTTTTCTTTCTTGAATGAAAAAAACTTGTGAAACAAAATAATTTGCGAACGTTGAAAAAAGAAGCAAGTTAGAACAAAGCCTCTTTGTTTTTTGCTAGTTTAAATGTCAATGAATTTTTTGCCTTCTCACTGCCCGAATAAATTTTTGTTATTGAAATTCGTCCCAAATCAAAACAAAAAAAGAAAGGAAATAAGAAAGATGCTGTTTTTATTTCACAACAGTTAACATTCTGAGTAAAGGCGAATAAGAAACACCTGTTCTTTTCTTCTTTTTTTTGACTTTTTCTGCTTACTGTAATCTCTAAAAAAATTTTTAAAAGATTGTATAAGATTTTATATTTATGACTTTTATTTATGCTTTTATTTACATACGCGCATCGTGTTTCAAACCATTTTTTTTTGTGATTTTTTATTTTTTCATCAAATCTAGCACAATCAAAAGTATAAAAAGGAGGTGTTACTTATTAAGAACACCGGCATTCGTTCTTTCGATGCGCGTCCATACTGTTAATTTTGCCCTTTTTTGTTCTTGAGTTAAAACCTGGGAAAAATAAGAATTCAGTGCACATTACGAAAAGGGTAATAATGAAGGTGGAAACCATATTAAGCCTCCCCCCTCTAAGTCATAAATTTGAAGGCGCAAAATCATCACTAACATTTTACGTGTTTGTGGTAAAAACTCGATTGCATAGACCTTACATCTTTTACATAAAACTTAACCGACGTTCTACAGTTTTTTATATCTTTCGAATTTGTTTAAAGAAGCTTGGGAGATTGTGCTAAAACAACTTTTTTTAATAGCTTCTTTATCATCTCTATTTTATTTGTGATATAACTTATGCTTTAGCTTTCTTTAACTCAGTAAAATTTCTTACGGTAGATGACATTTACCAAAAAAAATTCTTTCTTTGTTTTTTTATTTTTGCATTTGCGCATTAATTATTCCTGAGATAATAATATTTCTATCAATCAGGAAAACAATTTTTGCGTAAAAATATAAAAACAATCAAAATAAGAAATTGTTTTTTTCTTATTGCTGTTGTTGTTTCTATTTGACTTTGAATAGATAGCCAAGTTCTTACGGTAGATGACCTTTTCCAAAATATTGTTTTGTTTCTTTGTATAGGAGGAATGTACAAAAACAACATTTTTTTTTCATATAAGGTACAAACATAGCCTTCCTGAAGATACAAAAAATGCATTGTATCGGCCAAAAAACAGTTTATCTTTTTTAATGATTTGAAAAGCATTTTTTCCATCAATTTTTCAAAAATTCAATCTGTTGATCCATTGATAGCAAGGACGTCAGTAGAATATTTTTTTGGGGGGACACAAACGGTTTCGTAGTCTTTGATCCTTTGCCGCTTTTACATGGCGGCGGCAAAAGAACAAAGTGTTTCTCCAATTTTGGAAAAAGAGCGTTAAGAAATTACAAAAATTTCCCATTTTCAAAAAAGCCTTTGTTGTTACTCCGCCCAGAAAGGTCCTTTGTTTGAGTCAATGTGTATCACTGTTGTTTAAAATGTTGTGCCCTTCTTTTGTTCTTGAATGAAACGTGTGAAAAAGGCAATTCAGAACAAAGCAGGGATGCTTTCTTTGTTTGCCAGTTTTAAAGGTATTCTTTCTTTAACACATTTCAACTGATACCGAATGTTTTGCTTTATTTTTTTTCTACCGTATCAGACGTCATCATAAATGTTGAAAATAATCGCTCGTGAATACAAATTTACATTTTAAAAGAAACATCTGGTGTTAATAATATCTTAAATGAATATGCATTTACATAGACAGAAATTAAAAAAACTTCAACGGACAAAAAAAGATACATGAAATTCTTGCAAATTTCATGTATTTTTTTTATTTCCTTTTTTGTGGATGAGCCAGTTTTTTTAATCACAGAAATTTAAAGGATTGTCTTATTGTTTTGTAGAACACTATATAAACAAATTTTATTTACACTTATATTATTTTTGGACAGTTGATTTTCTTTCTTTTTATTTTTAGATTAAAACATGATTGAATCCTTTTATGATTATTAAATTTTTTTCTAACTTTTATCGCTTTGTTCGACATTTCTTTACGATAGCTAACAACTAGTTCTTTATTAAAAAACATCTCAGCATAATTTTCAGTATTCTTTTCGCGATCTTTTATTACGCACGATTTTAGATTTTTTTTATTCAGTTTTGTTTAATTTCGTAAGCGTACTGTATTTTAGTTTTCACAAAAAATTTCTTTCTTCGATTTATTTTGATGATTTTATTTGACCTTATTCAGCTTGCACAATTTTGTCGCGTTCGATATTTTTTTCTTATATTTTCAAGGATACGTTTTTACTTGCCCAGTTTAATCACTCAAATTTAGAAGTCCAAAAATAAGGTATAGCCTGAAATCACATTTTTTTAGCGTATACCTGGCGATAAGAGTACATGGTGGTTCATCAAGATCCGGAGTCATCATCAAAAAGCTATCAAGGTCAACTGGTATTGATCAAGAATGTCAAGCCAAATCCAAGCAAAGTTGTTGATGCTTTTTTAAAAACACGATTTGGAGCATTGCATCACCTCTTAAAAAATATTTTATTTTGTTGCTGTTGTGATTCGAAAATATTCAATTAATGGATTATGATATATGACATAATAATGTTGTATGAGTGATGAATAAACGATATTTGCTTTTTGGAATCTGGTGTCCTTTTTTTCAACTTATCTATAAAAAGTTATTGTTTAAGAATTACATCATTATCATTTTTACATTCTAAAACGACTCAGCAATTGTTTTATTGGTTACATTATAATTCATAATTTTCATTATTTTGAGCTTCAAAACTTTCCAATTTTAAGCCCCTATCATTTTAATATTTTTCAAATATATTTCCACACTCTTTAATAGTTATTCAAGTATTTTATCAGGTCGTTCCAAAAGTTTTGTCCGTTGGTTTTTCCTCTGGCAATTTTGACTGGGGGATCCAGAAAATCTGAAATTTCACTTGGAGGTAGCCATGGGTGTTGGTCAAACGGTGCCACGTCGGTTTTTGAGGTATCTGGAATTTTCATGGAATTCTGAGGGATTTTCATGGCGAGATCCGGATTTTTGCATCCCAACTTTTGTAGAGCTGTGGAACAAGCTCTACAAAAGTTGAAATTTGAAGCACATATGGGCCCATATGGCCTGAGGGGGTAGCCCAGACACTGCCCTAACTTAATTTACAGGTTTTGGAATTTTCTCGAACCTTCTAGAAGCTTCTCGAATTTTTGAACCACGGTTACTGTATTTTTTGGAATGATGCGTATTTTGAAGGAATTTATTTAAAAATTTGTTTGGATTTGCACCAGAAATGCATAAAAATTATTGTTTAATGATTTTTCTGTCGATTGGTATCATTTGGGGTCATAAAAAGTTATTTTAAATATTTTTAAACCATCATGAAAGCCAGAGGAAAAACCAACGGACAAAACTTTTGGAACGACCTGATAAATAAGAATATAACGCTATCTAATGAAGGTTTGAAATTTCTTATAACGTTATCCATAATATCCAAAACAATGTTATGAAAATATCAAACTAATTAATATAATTGATTATATCGTATATAGAATAAAAACCTGGGGGATTCAGAATAACCTAAAACTTCTTACATTTTTTCCAATACGTGTCTTATTTTTTACGAAAAATTTTCCGTGGGGAGAAATTTTTTGATACAGTATATTAAAATTTTCGGCCTTATGAAAAGTCTTACCACATCTTGTTCTTGTTCATAAAATATTTTATTTGCACAATTGATTTGATTTAAATATTTATCGTATGTAGAATTTTGAATTTCGTAGAAATAAGCTTTTCATTATAAGCAACTAATCATGATCGTGCACGAAGGATCCCACTCCTATTATTTTTTGAAGATAATTTGCAGGAAAGAGTTTGAAATACTCTATATACATTCAAGATTTTGCAGATAAAGCCAAGGATTTTTAGTTGAACATTGTACTATTATTTTTTGGGTCAATAAATTTTCATCAAAATGAATTTTTCAAGAAAATAAAATAGCATAAAATTCTGTCGGCACGATGAGAAAATATATTTGCGTCAAACACATAATTAGAATTATTTTTTTGTATAAAGTTATTTTTTTCTCCAGCCATAGAAATAATTATTCTTTTCTCCGTTCACCAATTCTGACAAAGCTAACGTTAAAATTAAGAAAAGTGAAAATTTAATCGACAAAAATGAAAGACGTGAACTTTAGTCCTACGCAATTTTATCTTTATTTTCGAATAAAAATTGAACCAACAGTTGTCCACTTTCTTAGTATCGTTCCCGCGAAAAGAGCAATTGTTGGTTGACCCTTGGCTGATAAAAAACAAAACCAACTGTGGTAATCATTAATTCAAATATTTACATCAATTCTAACGTAGGATAAACAAACTAATTGACCATCCATCACAGCTGACATTTATCAACGTTCAAATGTCATGATTGACACACCAAGATAAAAAAAACACTTACCAAGGTTCCGCCTCCAAAAAGCAAATCTGCAAAGCTCCTCCTCCAAAATTAATAGAAATACTCTCACCTGAGGATGAGACCACTATGCTGAACTCGAATTGCTGGATCTTAGTTATTATTATACGTATTATTAAGGAAGAAAGATAAATGAAGATTATGTTGTACATCTCTTTTTTAAATTAAAATCAACTAGAACCGGAAGACAAGTTCTTTTTTAAAACGGCATTTGTCTAATAAAATAAAAATTCCAACTG
Organism: Panagrolaimus sp. LJ2400; assembly: GCA_024447215.1. NCBI lineage: Eukaryota > Metazoa > Nematoda > Chromadorea > Rhabditida > Panagrolaimidae > Panagrolaimus > Panagrolaimus sp. LJ2400. Next base: position 1,205,394 of record JAMRYA010000013.1, read on the forward strand.
ATCTTGAAAAAAAGCTTGAGAAATTTTTTCAACTGTTTGATTCTTTTTTTGTAAAAACTTAGCGCTTCTGTTAAAAAGATTGAGGCCTTTTATTAACTATTTTTATATCGCACCTAGTGATCGGGCGGCGTATCATGTACTATATTGAGCCAGTTTTAATAAAGTGAAATTCAAAAACGTGGTCCGACCAATAATCGTTGATCTACATTGATCTAAGCATCATCAAAATTGTTACAGCAAAGGCTTTTGGCATAATATTGTGTTTAACGGATTAGTGGTCAAAAAAAAGTATTTGGTATTACAAATTATGGGATTTGGAATCTTCATGTTTATGACATTTCACTTTTGCTGAAAGGCAAATAACCTTCAAACCTCATTAATAAGCATATATTTCGGTATCGTTTATTATTTTTATTACTGAACGTAGTGAAATATTATCCACTTTAAACTTCTTTAATATTTCAAAATGCAATTAATGCTCTATTTAACTATTCTTCAGAAAATTCAATGTCCACTTCAACATCAAAAACTTTTCATCTTCAATGTCGTCCAAAAAATAAAGCAGCAAAGTGTTTTATTAATAATGTTCCAATTTCTACTGCACATATTGGTTGTGATCGTACGGTAGAATTATTATGCTCGAAAATAATCTTCAACCAAGTGCTCATATCAAAAAGATATTGAATGAAAACAATGGCATCAATGTAGTCTATTATGAAGTGTATAAAAAAAAAAGTAAAAAAAGGAAAAAATAAAGAAAATATTGACATATTTTTTACTGTTAAAAATGAATATAAGAATTCGTATTATCAAATAGTTCGAGGGCGGGATCGATATATCGTATCAATCAAACGAAAATCAAATATCCCAAGACCCTGTTCTAGTTTGTTACAACATCTCTGTGATTTTGGCAAAAATGCTGTTGAAAATTTTTTTAAAGTTTTAACAAAATAACAATTGTCGTTCATGAAATTTACAATACACATTCAAAGGGACCCGTTCTGGGGGATTTTTTGAGTTTTCAGAAAAGAAATTTTTCTTATAAGGATCATCCCTTTGGGATATCGTTAGAATTTTAATTCCCTCACCATGTTCACGTGTTAAAGCCACATTTTCCAAAAAGATGTACTTCCAACAATATTTAGTGCATACAAAAATTCAAAAACAGAATCAATATAAATGAATTTAATGGAAATGGAAAGTCAATGAGGAAAATCGCACAAACGTCACTTTTTCTAGTGTAAATTCAATTTTTACCTTAAAAGTCAAAATCCTGTCGTCATCTTGTCACCTCCCCAAGCTGCGGCATTGATAGTAGCGTATTTGTTTTTAATCATTTTTAGATATTCAACGTTGCAAAATATGGTTCAGACAAATATAACCATTTTCATGGTTGATATCATAAAAACGATTATATTTATTAATTATATGATAGAATTATTAAAGAAATGATATGTTTCCCAGTTAAAATCAATGACAATCCAGTATATACAATATTATACCAAAAGCTTTTGCTACATGTATTTTGATACTGCTAAGATTGCTATTTGATATAAAAACAGTTGTTGCAATGTCTCAATCTTTTCTACTGAGCATTAAAGCCTAAGAAGATTGTGGAAAACGATATTTTCTTTTTGTTAAATATCATTGTTTTCTCTGAAAAAACTTGCAGTGAATGACAATTAATTATAAAAGACAAAAATAAAAACATGTTTCAAATCTTTCATATATATATTTTATATATTCAAAAAACCTTTGTAAGATATAATGAATAATTACTTCAATCATGAGTCTCTATTATGATGCTTTCTTTTGCATATCCATATCTGCGAGCTAATAAAACAGCAAGAACTTGTTAAGAATTGAATGTGGCACCAGACAAGGGAGCAAGGGTCAGACAGATTCTTGTATTTTGCGCGATGTCCGATACGCGATCCTTTCTGAAATTTCTAAAACCACAATAGCTACCTGCAAATTTTCAGCGCATCCCTACGATATTTTGGGTCCGATTGTCGGATCCTTTGCCCATGTCTGTGTAATACTCAAAATATTCGAAAACAAGCATGTTAGACGATACACAATCTATATATATATCATTTTGAGTATGTTTTTGGATTTGTAAAACACCTGTCTTACAAAAAATGTCTGGTTGTACAAATATATGTAAGGTTTGAAACATTTTTCATTTTTGCCAGTTGTAAAAAAATTAAATGTCACCTGAATAACGTTTGATTAAGCATTATGGATCAACTTGTTTTGTTAGCATCAAAGAAAAGCCATTTCGAAGACACTTTACTCGCTAAAAACGTTTTTATCATCTCTCCAGAGCCTCTATTCGGAAAACACCGAAGGCACGAAAAATGAAAAAACGCATTTTATTAATATAATTCAAATTTTCCGGATATGTTTTTTAAACATAAAAAGCCACTTAAGTTCAGATGCTATATATCCGTTTTTGTTTAAATTATAGTGCCAATTAGAAATTTCCTTCTTCTTATGAACGTCTTTTCATCTTTGAAAACTTGAGGGTTTTAAATTCGCCAACTCAATAAACGAGTAATTTTTCATCTTTCTTATCGTTTATCTTTGTCAATAATAAGCAATTCATTTATGAACGTTTATGTCTCAATGAAAGAAAACTTTTGCTTTTTATCGTATATTACAGCGTTTTTCTACTTATTTTTGAATTTATAAATTTTCCGATTTTGAGCTAATTGACATTTTACGAAAATTTGTAAAAAGCTGTATGATTTTACAACTTTTATGATATAAACTTGTCCGTTTATAATTTAATATGATAACTCCTTGTATGGCTATTCAAGCTAAAAATTATCCATGTTTTTTTCTGTAATGATACCCTCTACCCTCTTTGTTATTTTCGCGTTTTGTTTAGCTTTCTATCCTTTTTCCGCGAGAAAGTATTTTTGGCTTTACCTAAAAATTACAAACGAGACGATTTTCAGACGCAGAAAATGCTTGTTCGACATCATAATGAAACTCAGCAACAATTTCAAGATAGAGCCATCTTCACCGTCTCAGTTCTCGATTCGAAGAATGATAAATTAGAAAAAGAAAATAAAAATCTTAAAGCTGATGTTATTGCCTACGAAGCTGGTCGCAAGAAAGATAAGAAAGAAATCAAAGGGCTTCAAAAGAAAATTCAAATTCTTGAAAATCAACATCGTGAAAATATGGCTGCTTTAAAAGTAAAAAAGAATGCTGAATCTCAAAATATAATCCTTCAGAATGAAAATTGGCATCTTAAAAGCAGCAGTGAAGATTTAAAAGCTGAAAATGATGAACTCAAACGTCAACTCGCTGACAAAAATTCATGTCACTGCTGCAAAGAAAATGCAGTAAGCCTTTTTTTCAAAAGTACAATAAAAAAGGAAAACAAAATTTTTAGAAAATGTAAAACTTGATGATTCTTGAAAAATTAATGTATCAATTCGTTCATTTTTATGGTAAAGAATATATTATATTCAAATATATCCTTTTTTGCTAAAACCGTTTTTTATAATCGCTCATATTGTTGTATATCGTAAAAAATTTACGTCTGATATTTTGTTTTTAAATAACTTTAAAATACTTTAAAAATTAGCATATCTTTTTAATGTTTAATAAATATAAAGCTTCTAATGTTTTTACAATGTAATTTTATATTTTTATGACATATCAATATTTGCCACCAATTAATGTGAGACTGTTTTCACAAAAATCAACTTTAAATTAAAATTTTGCTAAAACTGTTAATATCTAGTTTAGCAAAATATTAATTAATGAACTGTTAAAGTTCATTAATTTATATATCCTTGCCAAAAGTGCTGTAAATTTTTTCATGTAAGTCGAATTTTATTACAACTAAAAGAATAAAAATATTATGCAATTCAATCAATAAATTATTTTAAAATTTAAATACTTCCATTTGCGGCTCGAATTCCACGAAGTAGTTTTATCTTCTTAGAATGCTTTCGGTAATTAAAGGCAAATCCAAGAAAGGCAATAAAGAATGCCAAAATTAATGTAACAATTTTTAAAATGAATATTACAAATGGAATTGTCACGAAACTTGATTTAACGAGATCATGGGCATTGGGTTTTAGGCCACCTGTGGCAGCTAGCTGCAAGAAAGGCAAAAGGGCATTGGCCATATTTGCTGTAATAATAAATTTTGGATTTCGAAATAGCGGGGCTGATATTTGAAATTGAAACAGCACTTTTGTTACCATTCCAGACGTCTAAATTTGTAGATAATATAAATAGTATTTGAAGTCGAAACGAAACTTACAGGTTCATGATTATAAACAAATGGGACATGTTCTGGAAGTTTTGGAGAAAGCCCATGTACAGTATCCACGAGCTCCTTCGGGGAATAAGCATAATGTGGTGCGGAGATGAACACGGTGAAAGGGGGTTGTTTGACATGTCCGGGATAACATTTTACAGGGAAAAGTCCAGGAGGAAGAAGATATGTGCCATTGTAGAATGAGCCATTACAACAAGTATTACAAAAGTTTTCACTCAGCCTGCAATCAATTGTAATATTGTAACAATCGGCTGTTGAATTTTGAGGGCATTTTGGCCAATCTGGAACATAATTAATTCTTTCAAAATTTTCATACTGCATTCCAAGATTCTCTTCTAGCGTTGTATCAAAAACTGATGAAGGGGAATGAAATTCGTAGGTTGGAATTCCGTTAATATCAACCTTATGAGAGAAATCCATATACAAGGATCTAAAAATTGCATAATTTTGAAACAATTTCAAATTTTGAGATTGTAATACCTGCAAAGAAAAGACATAAAAATTTGTAGGCGGTCAGTTTCTTTCATATCAGGATGTTGAAACGTGCCAGAATCAGAGCCATTAATCATTCGACTTTGTGAAGTTGAATACCAAGATTCTGGCAATATTGTTAAGTTTCCCCATGATATCACTTTTCCCAAATTATTTACATCATTCTTTCCTGTATCAATCCAGTATTCTTCGTCATTCGTATTATTATACTTAAAAATACATTTGTTGAAAGAAAAAACGAAGAACACAAAAAAGGGCGGTATAACTCAATCAAAAAAGCCCTTACTTGATAAAAGAATGCAAGGCGTTTCATTTCTGGAACCGGAATTGGAATGAAAGTTGTTTCATTAAAATATGAAACATTGAAAGTTAAAGCCACATCTTTTACAAGCTCTGAATGGGCTGCCGACAGTAAAGCATCAGCATACCCATCAAAAACAAGTTCGCCAAATTTTACTTGCCTAAAATTACAGATTACTGTGAAGTACCAATATAACGTCTAATATCTTACACAAAAGAATATTCCCCTAAAAGCATAATTCCAATAGAATAAAGTTGTTGAACAAATTCAGAAACTTTATATCTCGGATTTGTCAACTCTTGGAAAGCTCCCAATCCAGGTAAATTTGGAATTGAAACAATCGCATCATAATCACAAACATCGCAACTCATTTCGCGATCATAAATATATCTTTTATAATTTTTATACCAAACTTTTGTCTGGTCATCATTAAATTGATACTCTTTTTTATCTTCAATTTCCCTAAAAAGGTTTGTTACTGTAAAACAATTTCGGAGTTGGAGAAACAAACCAAACAGCAAATGGCCCGACTTCAACTAGAGCTGGTTTTGCTCCAAAAAATGTTACAGCATCAACATTAGAAACATTAAAAATATAAAAATTCATTAAATTTTGTATTGGAGGTTTTGACCATAGAAATGAAGTTTTAGAAAGTTGCCCATCATCAGCTTGTGAGAGTTTAAGTTGGGAATGAACAATAGATTTAAAAATTGGCTGAAATCCAACCCATAAAAATATAGAAAGTATTAAAATTAATCCAGAAATAATCCAAGTTGTGATAATGCATCGACCTGGATTTTTTGTTGCAATTTTCATAGCGTTCATTTTTTTGCTGAAGCCTTTTTTACGTAGCACCAGCAGCAGCAAAAAAAGAGAAAGAGCAATGTGTTTTTAGGAGCAGCAGCAAATAATTGAAGAAGCTTATCTTCACTAACTACCTGAACTAACTAACTATAACTATATGTCTGAAGAAGACGATGAGTTCGCCATGTTTTTTTTGTTTCATTTTAATTTGATAAGCAACAAAATAGTTTTTTATCATCTTTCTCTCACATTTAAATGCATAATTAACACTGAAAAAAAATCAAAGAAAAAAAACACAACAAAAAATGGGAAATTTTTTTATTGACATCTTTTTTCATTACACATAAATTTTAATTATCAATTTTGCTGAAATTTCAATGTGAAAGATTAAATTCCAAATGGGATTGTTGTTGAAATGTGATGAAAAAGTTGTGTTGATGGTTGACATGCAGATTCGAGATGCTTATTAAGATATGACCGAAGGGTAAACCCTCGATTACATCGAAAACATTTGAATCTTTTTACGCCTAAAAAAGAGGTGATGAAAAAAATATAATTTTTATGGGGCTGTAAAATTATAGTGGTAATTAAAATTTTTGCTTAGCTTTGCGGTGGCCAAATGAAAGAAAGGAATTTATGTCAAAAAAAAGTACAAAAAGGGCAAACGATTTTTGATTGTGTGAAAAAAGTATTTTTTTGGGGATAGTTGGAAAGTTCAACATGTTCTGTTACATGAAAAAATCTCTAATGCAATTTATTTTTACAAAGCTAATTCGAATTAAGAATTTAAAAAAATAAGCTAATGTTCTATTTTATCGATATTTCAAATAACTTTTTATGAGTTAATGAAAGACTGGAAAAATTTTAAAATAATATGTTTTTATATGTTTATTCTCCACAATTATTAGAATTTTAAAAAACCAAGAGTTTTTAAACTCATTAAAATGTTTTTTTAAACAGAAATTGTTGTAAAAAATGACATACCAGAATGAGTTTGAGTATGAGCTCTCCAATTACTTTTATCAGCAAATTTTTTATTACAAATTGAACATTTAAATGGCTTTTCACCAGCTAAAGAATTATCAAACACATTTAACACGTAATCATTTATAACAAAGAGTGAGAGACTTACTGTGAGTTCGAATATGCCCTTGAAGAAGCCATCGTCGATCAAAACTTTTGCAACACATTTGGCACTGATATTTTTTAGGAGAATTTGGATCATTTGAGCTGCTTTTACATGTTTTTATTACTTGTGATGGTTGTTGTTTAATATCAGCAGAAGATAAACATCGAAAAGTTGTTTCACGGAGAATTTCGTCAATACAAAAATTTGATCGTAGTTTTGAAGGTGGTGGCACTGGTGGAGGGGAAACTAAAAAGAATGATACTTTATTTGATGTGAAAATGGTGCAAAATGATTTAACTTACTTTTTGGAGGTGATGGTAATAATTGCTGCTCTTGTTTAATTTCAGAAATGTGTGGAATTGAAATAAATTTTTGTGATGGTAATATTGGTGGTAAAGAAGATTGTTTCTGGGATGCAAGCCATTTAAAAGCAGCTTCAAATAAAATTGAAAAAGGTGGTTGTTGTTGTGAAGGTAGAGGCCATGGCATTTGTTGTTGATGTTGGGATTGGAATTGAAACTTTGGTTGAAGTTTAAGCTGCTGTTGATGAAAAGGAAATTGAGGAGGAAGTAAAGAAGAATCAAAGGAAGAAGATGAAGGGATCACCGGAAACATATCTCTGTCTTTTAAAATCCTTTTGATTAACTGTTATTTTTTGTGCCAATTTGTTGTTGTATAAAAGCAAAGATTCACTTCCACCGTAGCTCCACCCAACAACCTGGGAGAAGGGCAATCATCAACAACTTCAAATCAGCTTTTCTCCTCCTTTTTTCAAAACAGTGATGACGTCCAATCAGAAAAAAGGTGGAGCGCCTGCTTGTTGTTGGACCCACCACCATATGGGCAGTTTTTTGTGGATGAATGACAGTGGATCACCATCACCGCTAACTTTGAATAAAAAAAACAATGTCACAACAAAAAAGCAGCGGCTGTTTTTTTAAGAATGGTTTTTAAAAAAATATGAGTAAAAAATATTTTGACATAAGTGGTATCTTTTACGATCGAAAAATGAAGCCTTTTCTCTTTCTATTTTCCCATTCCAGGATAGGATCGACAAATTGCGTAATGCCAGAAGACGAGGAGGAGGACAAGGGTGAAGGAGAACTCAACTGACCATTCTTGTGAGGAGAGGAAGGAACATCAACAGTTTTTTTTCAATATTGAACAAACAAAACTATTTTGTCCTCAAAAAAATGAAAGAAAGATAAATTAGAAAAAAAGCCACCCGTTTTAAACCTTTCAAAAAAACGGCCAATGTTTGGATAATCTCCGAATGGTGTTATTTTTTGTGTAAAATTTATTGCATAAACTTCTCTTTCTGTGTTCTTTAAAAAATGTTTTCCAGGATTCCACAAAAAATGCCTGTTCAGAGTGGCCTATTTGGCGCCAATTATACTCACATATTTCCGCCGCTTTGATTCTTCTTTTTTGATCAACACAAATAAAACAAGCCACAAATCGTTTGTCACCTTCCCTCTCCTCTTTGCCATTGCCTTATAAAAAAAGAAAGTAACAAATCCCGGAGGGCTGAAAGAGGGAGAAAAGCTTTGATTGATACCGCTATGTTTTACGATATGAGGGCAAAAAAGAAGAAAAAAGGCAATATATTTTCAAAAGGTGTTCCAACTTTAAGACACTTTGCACTTTCTGCGTCCCACAAAACAAAGCTAAATGCCAATGTCAAACTTGTTATTGAAGGGGTCAATTACCTTTCCTTTTGGACAGGCAACAACGACCAGCAGAGGAACAATGCTGATCCCTTTATGTCAAAACAAAAAAAATGCCGATACTTTTTTTCTTCTTTTTCTTTGATTAAATTCTGATTAATCCAAAAAGTGCCTGCTTTAAGGTACTATCACTTACTTATACCTTCCAAGAATTTATTATAAAAGATAAACTTGGATAAAAAAACATGTTGCGCCAATCTGGCATAAAATATTTCTAATAAAGTGTTGTTAATGATGCCACAAAAAAGAACAACATAAAAGTTATTCGCATTAAACATACTCAAATATATGTCGTTAAGAATTAGCAGTTCCTAAAAACACACACACAAGGAAGCACTTATTGTTATCCAGATGTCTCCGGTAATAAAATTTACAAGACTTGTTTATTGCTGTGTTTACGGTAATTGCCGACACACTTCTTTTTTTTATATGCAAATATTATAAGTCAAAAAATGAATGAATGAAAAAAAACACAAAGCAAACGAAAAAGATTCAAAGATTTTTTGGAATCAAAAAAGAAATGTACGTGATAATTTTTGTATCATCGATATTCTCATATTTTAAAATTATTTTTGCTGATGTATCTTCTACAACAAAAAGTCCAGATTCAGATGTAGGAAACGCAGGTGCACAATTAAATGCTAATTGGTGGATTTTGCTTGTGGGAATTTTAATTATGTAAGTTTTGTCTTTTTTATTATTATTTTAGATCAATTTAATACTTTCAAAAGTGTTGTATTAATTAGGGGTGTACATTTACCGGTAAATTCGCTACCAAATTGAATATCATCGGTAAATTTACCATGTACATCCCTAGTATTAATTAACTAATCTTAGACTTTTAGGGTCTTGGTTGGAATCGGATTGTTGGCACTTGGATATAAATGCAGCGGTGAAGCTCGAACAAGAAAATCTGAAAGAGAATCTCGACGAAATGCAACACTTGAATAATTTGTTTTTCAATCAAATATTTTATTTCTCTTTTTTAAATTTATAGTTAACAACTTTTATTATTTGTATTACAAAGAATAAACAATTTATTTTGTTAACGAATATTTCGAACAATGTCATATCCAGATTCAACATGGGGAAGAGGAGGAGAACTGCGTCGATATCCGCCTCCATTAAAGATATATGGCCTTTGAAGATCGTATCTGAATGAGCCATTTGGATACTGTAGTCTTCGACGAGTTGATTGTCTTTGAGTTAGCCGACGCTCAGTGGTGCTTCGATTTGATGGTGGGATTTCATAGGGTCGACAACAGCAACAAAGAATATTAAAAAGTAATTCACCAACAAGAATCGCAACTTCCATTATTGTTATAACAGACACACCCATCCAGAGACCTAAAAAGATATTAGTAATATTTTAGTTGAATGCACTATTAGTGACACTTACCAAGTTGTCCGCCAAAATCTGATAATAAATTTGGGAGCTAAAAGTGTGTAAATTAGATAAAAAGTCATGAAATCGTTAAGATTTTCAAACCCCGTAAGCTTCACTTTCTAACAAACTTTCGTAATTCAATTGTTCAAAATAGACTTCAATTAGAGCACCTTGTTCACGATAAAAATTTAAGCACTGCACTGGAGTTAAAGATGGATCACAATCGGATAAGCTTGAAGTTGAAGCAGGCCATCTGAAAAAAAAAACCTTTTTGCTTTTTATATCCCTTTTTTGTTTTAAAGAAAGTTGTGTTTTAAAAGACATACCGAGCACAGCTATATGAAACACTAAATACTTCCTGGCTGAAAAAAAGAAAAGAAGTCAATAATAAAAAAGAATTTTTGAAGGGAAGTAATAACTCACAAACATGGCTGTTTGCAAATGCATCGTGGATCCCTTGCTGCATATTTTAATTCTTTTTGTAAGCATTCTCCTAAAAAAACATTTTGTCATAGTAATTTTGTGTTTGTGAAAAATTACGAAGTTTTGGTTCATCAACGGGACAATTTGAAGTATTCTTATATTTTGGAAATCGAGGGTCACCACATCCACATTGATTAATCAAATATCGTTGGATGCAACTTCTTTGGCATCCCTATAATTTGAAAATGTCAAACATAAATTACTAAAAAGGCAATGATTATTACTTCTGTAGAATATTCTTTATCTTGAAAAATATATTCTGCAGTTTTGGCATTCTTTGCACAATCTCCATGTGGGGCAGGTAAGCGATTCATTCGTTTCTAAATTAAATTTTAAGAATGTTTTTTAAGACAAAAATTAATTTTACCAATCGAATTCCAAATGATGAAACGAAACCAGTTGGAGCAGAGTAACCATGTGTATCCGGGAATGGCTGTTCATCTTTTGAATGAACGGTTAGTCGAACACCTGCAGCTTCGGTTGTGGGCATGTAATCACTGATATTGACAAAAACTTGAAATCTCAAACCTTAAAAAATGTTTAAGTAGATTACTGCAGATATTACTATTAGAAAGCTACCATAAGAGGGCCCAGCTCTTTCACTTGTCATATTTTCAGATGCATTGTAATTAAATGTAAAACAATTACCAAATGATGGATCAATATATACATCAAAATCACTAAAATGTATGATTTGAATTAAAATGAGTGACAAAAAGTGCATCCCGTTTTTTCCATTTTTCTCCGATTTTTTAGTTAAACCATTTCTAGAAGACCAAATTATACGAAACTTTTAGGAATATCACATTTGACCCTCATAAAACACCCAATTCCAAAAAATGACCAAAAAATGGAAAACATTTTAAAAAATTCGTAGAAAACCGTAAAAATTCGTAAAAATTCGTAGAAAATCGTGAAAAATCGTGGAAAGTCGTGGAAAATCGTGATAGTTTTTACACGATTTTCTAAGGGTTTCTACGAATTTTTCTACTCTTTTATCCATTTCTTTTGTCATTTTTCGGAGTTTGGGGTGGTTCCAGACGGGGTCAAAGGGTACATTGAGGTCCAAAAGTGATATGGATCTGTTCCACAGGTCAATATGTACATTTTCTAAAAATTTCATGTATAATTTGGTCTTCTAAATATCGTTTAATTAAAAATGGAGAAAGATGGAAAAAACGGGATAAACTTTTAGTCATCCGTTGTAAAATGGCACTTTTAAATAAAATTAAACATACGTGTCGATGGCACAAGCCCGACCATTGAAAGAACATTTTGTAATAAATTCATGTTTATTGTAAGATAGCTTGCTTTTATCCGCTTCTGGTAAAGAACTAACAGCGAAAACTAAATTCTCTTTTGCCTTTGTTCGAATTGCCACTGGATCCGTAATCCCCTTAAATCCATATGCTTCTTCCCTTTCTGCAACATCTTCAGGGATTGGCATTTCCGTGGTTGTAATCTCCCAAATTTTAGGGATTCTGTCTGCCAGCGAAAGATGTTCCCCATTTTCAAAGCCTAATTCTGCACTTGTGACATTGATAAAATCTGGAACTTCTGTCGAGGCATCATCTATCCGAACACACATTCTTAAAGAAAAAAATATTCTTTAATCTTTGAAAAATAACTTTTTTTTTGCTTTAAACAAAAAAAACACGTGTCGAAAATCTTTCAACAAATTCTCATATAAACCCAATGGGGATTTGGTTTTAAATGTCATCGCCTCAAGTCACAATGAAATGATTGATGCTTATATTTTGTTTTGGACGTGAATTTTAAAGAATGCAGAAAGAAAAAAGTTTTCATTTTAAAATGCCAAAAATGGTTATATTTTTAAAAAAGGCGAATAATTTGTTAGCATTAATCGAAATTTTCAGATTGATAACAAATTTACAAAAACAAGTCAAATTTCTTAATCAATAAATTTCAGTTTTGTGTAAAATCAAATTTATCAAAGTTTTTATAAATTTTTACAAACCTAATAATTGCAGCACAAACACATGACAGCTGACCTTCTGATTCACTATAAGCGCAATCGCCCATTGGACTACATTTGTGACACTTTTTTTCAGCCCAGAAATCTTGGGGATAACATGGCCATACAGTATTAGTTTTTCGATTAAAAAAGCATAAACAAATTGTATCATTTGAATTATCCTTTAAAGCTCAAAATTATTTTTAATAAATTTAGAAGCAAAAACCTTCAAAGCTTGACATTGCCCATTTTTACATGTACACATTGAATAAACAGCTAACAGCCCATCATATCGATTATAAATTTTTTCATAGACACGACGAATTTGTCTTCGAACTCGAATTATTGAGGATGAATTAGTTGTTGTTTGCAAAGTATCATGATGTGGAGTAATAGCCAGACATTTGGAATTGTGGCATAAACAGCTTTGTGGTGCTTCAAGTGAAACAAAAGAAATGCATTCACTATTCCAATTACATTCTGTGCATTTTGATGATTTCCATTCTGTTGAAAGAGCACAATATGTGGCTGTTGGATTATGACTTGGTGAAGCACAAAGACAAACATCTGTTGCATTGACTTCAGGGGCATGACATGGGATATTTGGAGATGAACAAGTACATGGAAGTTGTGTAAAGCTTAATGGCCATTGACCTTTGACCTTTAAAAGCAGTTATTAGCAGATATAAAATAAATTATAACAAACATGTTCAAAATCAGACGCCACACATATCATTTCAGCATTTTCTGTTTCTCGACAAGAACACGGAATTAAATTAGAATTTCTGGTAATATTTTTTGTAGCTTCACAAATTCCAGACATTTCATTACATTGTTGACAGAAGTCATCCTTCCATAAATCAATTTTTGCACATTCATATAAAAATAGATTTCTTTGATTCTGTAAACAAAGGCATTCATGTGTTCCATCTTTATCAGGGAAATCCATTCCTTGAAAAGTTTGTGAACAAAAAGTTTGAACAATTCTAATTTCAAAATTTGTTGAAAAAATTGCCCGTTTCCTGCGACGATTTTGTTCTCTCGTTATTGTTGAAGTTGATGATGTAAATTCAGTCGATTGTTCAATGGCTGTGTCAAATGCCGCAAGCTGCAAAATAGAAAAAATAAAGAAAAGAATAAAAAATGAGATATTGAGCAAAAAAAGTGGAACAAATGATTTATAATATCCCCTTTGAAAAAATAATCCTTTTTTGTGTTCAAAAAATAATTGCACTTACAGTATCTCTCACGGAACCCATTGTCCTTGCAAGGCTATTTTTATATGGATTTAAATTACATACCTAAAAAACCTATTTCTGTAATTGTATTACAAATGGTAAACCTACAGTAACCGAAGGAAACGGAATGTTCTGAAGAAAATTGTTTTAAAAAAGTTAAGTAACAAAAAAAGGCATACCTCAAATTTCAACTCGACACCGACAATTATGTCATTACGAAAAAATCGTTTAACAATGAGAAAAGCTTGAAGTGAAAAGGCTCCCAAACAACTGAAAAAAAGTAACAACCACAGGGATCTTTTTAGAGAAGTTGGCGAAGTATACACCCTTGGAATCCCATGTGCACTATAAAAACGTTTAATTAAGAAGTACAGTATGAAACTCAAACCTTGTATTTTCAGCAAATTCTGAGAATGCTTCTTCAATTCTTTGATACATTGAAAGTGATTTCTTCTTGGATTCAGAATCTTCATTTTTAGGGTCGTCTTGTAAATTGTCATCAAAACTTGTCAACTTTTCTATTTTCTGTACAATATTATTATTATTCTTCGATTTTCCACATTCTCCATTAACTTTTTCCTCCAAATACCCAGAATCCTCCATTCTTCTATTATTTCTATTCCAAACACTGCTTCAAATAAAACTGGGAGAAAAGTTTCAAAACTGAAATCCTTCCTTTCATCTTTCTTCTTCTTCTATTTTTGCCTTTTTCCTGTCTGCAAGTTGCCCGCCTTTTGAATTGCTTTCTTCTTTGCGGCTGGCTATTGAGCTCTTTTTTATATTTTGTTACTTTGTTACTTTTTTTTGAAACAGAAATCTCATGCATTTCTTACTCATATTTTTTTATTATTATTTTAAGCTCAGCCAAAAATCACATCATCTGTCTAAAATATAAAAGCAAAAAACAAAGATAATAAAAAAAATTTTACTCAAAATAATTTTTAGAACCTGCTATAATCAAGACAAAAAAAGAACGCAAAACAAACTTTAAAAAGTAATAAAAATGTTTGAAAAAAAAAAGCTTTGATGATATATTTTAACACCATTTTTATGAGTTTTTATTCAAAGTTTTATTTTCACACATGTCACAAAATGAAAACATAAGACCCGGAAAAAAGCTTGAAGCCGCTTATCTATCATTAAAAAAACTGATTCTTTTTATTATTGATTGTTCGACCCATCTTTTTTTGGTACATTTAACACTTTTTTTGAACATCATTAAAATCACAAAATTTTTTGAGTATCAGAAAATGTGAACATTTCCAACCAATTGCTGCTAAAAAAAAGTACAGTTGTTGTTCAAAGCGTAAAATGAATGAAGAACTATATACTCGAGTTGTTCGAGGAATTTTACATGCCGAATCATCTATCGAAGAGCGAGAACCTTCACGTACTTATGAGTTAATTGAACGCTTAAAACAAGTTTGTCTCTTCTAAAAAGGGTTATTACAGTTATAATTAGCATAAATGTTTCAGGTTGTTTGGTTTGATGAAGAAACGCATCAAAGAGTTTTAAATGAAAATGAAAATTGTGTAAGTTACACTACAGTACTTTTATAAATGATTCATTCAGCTATAAAAATTCTTTATAGGTAGAATATTGGATGAATATTAAAGTAAATTGCCGCCAGAACCGACGTTATTTAATGCAAATTGCAAAGTAAACATTTTCCACCCAATTTATTTTTGATTGACACCTTCTTTTCAGACCAACAAATCGAAGCAGTGTTTTAAAGGAGCACGTAATTGAAACAAATCATGAATATTTTTTAGCACTATCAAATACCCGAAATGCAATTTTACGAGTTTTTAGTATCACTGATTCAGATTCTGCCCCAAATTCTGGTGATGAAGTTCAGCGGTCAAGTTCTTTCTTAAAGAGGTATTCTTTCTTTTTGCGTCACCAAAAAGGGTGCTTCATTCATTTAACACAAAAAAAGAGGTGAGAAAATAAAAAAGGGGAGGCGAGAATAAATGAATGAAAAAGGAATGTAGTAGGCGAAAATATGTATTTGAAACAAAAGTACTACCATTAAAAATGTTTATTTTTGATATGCATTCAAAGGAATGTCCAAGTGTAGAGATATACTAAAGTAAATGTATTTAAAGGTGGGTTCGTTCACATGGCCGTGCACATTCTGTTATGAATCAACGAATCAAAGATCTTCCAATTGGAGAAGAGATAAGTCGAAGGCTGGAAAATTTTGAAGATCCTATAATTATTATGACCTTAAAAAGACGGCTAATTTCTGGAGCTGATTTTGATCCAATAGATACCGATGAACTTGTGGAATTACTTAGATGTCTTTTTAAAGATAATTTTAATACGGTAATATTTTCCTTTAATCTCACATTAAAACTAGAATTTTAATTTTTAAGGAAAATAATGAAGATGAAGTAACTGAGGATTTAACAAAAAGAATAATTCATCGAATTTCAAAATTCTATTCAATTCCAATGAATCAAATGAGACTTTTGATGCTTGGAGTTGCCTTGGAGCAAGAGTTAAATCAAATCAATTTTGAGTTAACTCGAGATATGATTAAAAGATTCTATTCCAAGCTTAAAACTGCTTCATTGCTTCGTGAACCATCTTCAATTCCAGCAGCGCAATATCTCTCCCGACAAATTCTTTCATATACGACAAAAGTGATCGAGCGACAATCTGATTCCCTTTTTCTTCCGATTGGGAATGAAAGTACCGTTGTATTTTTTGCATTTTGTCATTATTTAACGTAAGCTTTGTTCAAGTTGTTCAAACATGTATAGGGACTGGCGTCGTATTTTTTTCATTCCTTTTTTTGCAAAAAACGCGGAAGAAAAATGAAGGGGTGGCAATTGCCTTGTGCACGAATGAATAGTGGTGTAACGCGCGCATTCACGTGGCGGCTGTGACGAGTTCGAGTTTGCTCGCGGCCAAAAAAATTTTTGACTTTACAAATTATTAAACATTTGTGGATATAATATTGTATAGCATTAAAACAATAGTTAGGGACAAAATATCAGCGACGGAATTCTTGATCTGTGGTATATAGATTTATGAATATAGCTAATAAATAGCAGACAATAAATCTTTTTGCTATAAAATTTTATTTGCAACAGTTTTAAAGTAATGTAAAAAAAGGAAATACTAATTTATAAATTGTTTATGTATTTGAAGTGGTCTGGAAGGTAAGCAAAATGCATATTTTAGATATTTTTTTAATAAAAAAATCTTAAAGTATTTTTGTAATATGATGCAATAATTGACGTATTGTTCAATTTGTTCTGCTTATATTTGGATTTGAAATAGTAACAAATGATCAGTTTAATAATCTCAATTTAAACCAAAATTATTCTATTTCGTCAAATTTGGGGTTTAAAATAAAAAACTCTCACTTTTTTCTTTAAAAAAACACATAAATTTTTGCAAAAACCGTAAAAACTTTTCGTCGTCACAAATTAGTTAACTTTTATTGGTAATAAATACAATTATTTTTATTTTAATGCCATTAAAATAATAATAATTCAACAAATGTTTAATAATTTGTAAAGTCAAAAATTTTTTTGACCGCGAGCGAACTCGAACTCAAGGCCGTAGACAGAAAAAAATTTCGGGGAAGGCACGCCTTTGATCTTTTGCCGCTTTTTGGCACGCGTCGGCAAAACATCAAAGAAATTTGTAAATTTCGGGGGGGGGGGGGGGGCACAGGCCCCCAAAGCCCCCCCCCCCTAAATACGGGCTTGCTCGAACTCGTCACAGCCGCCACGTGAATGCGCGCGTTACACCACTATTCATTCGTGCACAAGGCAATTGCCACCCCTTCATTTTTCTTCCGCGTTTTTTTGAAGACCTTTTTTTAAAAGCTCCATAACTTCTGATACATGGAATTTAAAAAAAAAGTGAGAATGCCATTGGATTTCTCGAAAACCGTAGTATCTAAAGCATATAAATTTTTTTATAAAAGCGAAAAAAAATTTTTAAGGCGCCAGTCCCTAAACATGTATGCCATTTTATAGACCAGTTTTGGATTTATGCCATTTAAATTTATGGGAAAAAGCAGAAGTCAGCGGAATTAAAGACTCACTTCATGACCTCTTTTTTCAATCGATCGAAACCTCAGTGAATGAATGGCTCCATGAATTTAATTCTCGAAAAGATGATGCAGATTTTATTTGTCAAAAAATTGATGAAATTCATATTTGCTTTCGACGATTCTCTAATAATTATAATGAATTTTTTGAGAAAGCTTTTTTCAACTATTCTGAATATGTTTTGGATTTAATAGATCCCCATATCACAGATGGTGTCAAAAATACTGTTGAAACTTTAACAGCAGCCGTTGAACCTCGAAATCGTCAAAAGCTTGTTTCATTTACTCGAAGCACAATGAAGCTATTTGATGCCCTTCGGCAATTTACAGAATTTATTGAAACTTTGTCGTATGCAAATTTTTAAATTTCTCAGAAACTAAAAAATATTTTTTAGACCAAAAGAATATTGCATTCATGGTTTCGAAACAGCATTTGAAAAAGCAGCTGTATTTTGGACATCGACATGGAGAAGTGTTTATTTGAATTTTGTTCGACGCTGTATTGAAGTCTCCGAAAAAGACAGCTCATCATATCCCCCAAATTCACCAAACTATGAAGAAAAAACAACCTATTTTTTCCAATCCAAAGTTCAAGAACCCCCAGAGATTGAGCTTCATCCTAGCACAATCAATTGCCTGGCATTTTGTAAGGCGCTGTGTGATGATTATCTTCGTCTAAAAATTAATTCTCAAAATGCAATGCTTTTATGCTGCCTGCAAATTGTTAATGTGCGTTAATGTAATACTTTATATTCTTTAATTCCATAATTTTTAGACCTTAGCAGATTGCATTAAATCTTATGCTACACAGCTACGAGTCCAACTAAAACAGCAACCACCCAATAATACGGGAAATATTATTCGAATTTCAAATGCCATCGAACATGCCGCAGAGTTCATTGAACATAATTATGAAAGATTTGTTGAAATTCAAAAGTTGTATAAAATTTTGGCAGAAAAAGATCGGCATCGAATTCGTGCCTCAGTTTCAAGGATAATGGAAGCGGCAGTAAAGTATTGCCAAAATATATCTGATGAAATAATTGATAATTTTGTTACACAAAAAATTCCATCAATTTTAAAGCATTGCGAAGATTTAGCTGCAAATGGGGACAATCAAAAAAAGACTTTTGTAGGTTTTTTATAACTACGCTGGGAGTTGATAAGTGATAAAAACATTTTTATAGAAATTTTATATGAAGCAAGTGTTTACTCCAGAACGTGCAGACCAACTATTTATCTCACTTGAAAAGATTACAACCGGTTATAAGACAAGACTATTGCCAAGATTGTTTAATCGATTTCAAGATCAAATTTGGGCCAGAATTAAAGCAACTTTTGAAAATAAACTTTTGGATGGTGAAGCGCCAGATTACTATGAAAATATTGATGTTTGAAATCATAATTTTTTAAACATTAATACATTTTTTTATTTTGCAGAGGACATGTGATACAGTATGCCGATTACTTGGAATGGAATGGTCGAAGGATACTTCTTCTCTTAGACGAAAAATTCATATGAATTGTGCCGAAACAAGAGAACTAATTTTAGAATATTATGGTCGTTTAGCAGATTTAACTGCCACGGCACCTGTCAAGGAAGGCATTCCCAGAGTACAAATTCGTATTGGATATATTCCATCAACAAATCAGCAAATACTTTTTCATATTTTAGGTCTGATAATATGCAAATTTGTTCGCGCATTTAATAAGCCATGTTTCAGTCATGTGTGCATATGATATTCCAATTCTCGATAGTTTAACTGCTTCTTCAGATCCATATTTGAGGCTGGAACTTTATCCTCGTGCATTCTTTCCTTTCTCCATGTTCCCACCTGAAACGACCGAAACTAAAAAGAAAACATTAAACCCAAAATGGAATGAAACATTTCAAATGGCAATCCCAGAAGAATATTTTTTTACCAATGGTTCATGCCTTTGTCTTACGGTACTTGATCACGATGTTATGTCATATAACGATTTAGCGGGACAAGCTTTAATCCCGTTAGCAACAATTCCAAGACTTCGATCATTAGCTGCAAAGCATTTACCTCCACCAATTACCATTCCCTTGGTACTTCCCCTTCCAACACAATATAATCAAATTTTTAAAGTATTTATTTATATTTTGTGATAAAATAGTGATTGTATCAATTTTAGATTCTTGAACAACGAAGTTCTCGTGATCCGCTAGCTCAAGAAGTTACATATTATGAAAAATATCTCCGGGATTATCGTATCCTTCCTTCGAATGCAATGGATGACAAAGAATGTACAATTAATAATCGATTAACGCTAGCTCGAAATCGACAAAGGCTTAAACATGTTATTCACAGTTTTATTAAAAATTAATTCATTTTTGTACAAGATTATTACTATTATTTATTTGTTATAACTGCACATTGTAAATAAAATTATTTTTAAAGAAAAAATGTTGATTCATTAAAACCACTTTGCTGAAAATCTGTAGTTTTTATTTTATATGTTACAATATTTCTTTTTCGCAACAAATGAAAACGGGCTGGTCATAAAATGTAATAATATATTTTCTTTGTCAGTTGTTTTTGAAAGAACTGACATTAAAAAGCACAAAGAAACGTCAAAGCAGCAAAAAGTAGACGTTCGTTTTCACAAAAAAAAAACACACATATTATATTATATGTGACATATACGTGTTTTTTAAAGCAAAAACGTACATTGGTTTTTGCTCATTTTTGCAGTTGTTTTTCTCTACCCTTTTTTCTTTAAATGTAAAGAAAAAAGTGTTTAAAAATTACTTTTTTGTAGTGTTTTTAAGTAAAAAGGATGTTGCTTAAAGTATTAGTAATAATAATATTTGCATCTATTGCAATAATATCTTCAATCCCATCTTCGGCATCACCGTCAGAAGCTGAAGAAGACGTAGAAGAACTTGAATTTGATCTTGGATTTGATGATGTTGATGACGATATTTTCGATAAAGAAATTAAAACCGAAAATCAAAAATTATTTACAGAATTTGTGAAAGAACAAATTAAAAAGTTTGAAAAAAGTATTGATAAAATTGAAGAATTTATTTCGTCATATTATTTAAAAGCTGGTGAAAATGATGATTTCCCTCAAATTACGATTCAATTAAATCTTCAAAGAGAGATTATTTATTTGATAAAAGAGATCTTATATGATTCTAAAAGCTTATCGTCTTCAAATCAATTCAAAAAAGCTATGGCCGAAAAAGAAATATTTGAAAAATTAATAAACTCAGCTTTAAGAATTGAAAAAGATTTATTAAAGCTACAACATTGGGATAACTTTGATACTGTAGCCACAAAAGCTGATGAACAATTACATCTGATTCAACAGTTCAAAGATGTAACAGAAAATCCACAACAAATTCCAAAACGAAGTCATCTGTTAATGAAGAAAGAAGTGAATGAATCAAATGAATATTATGAAGCTCTTGAAAGAATGGGGAAAAACGATGAAGAAGTTTATGGCTTTGCAATTGCGGAAACACAAGTTTATGTAAATTTATCAATTTATGGTGCACAAACTGAAAGAACCCTTGGATTGATGGGCGTACACAAAGATAAATTTATTGCAGATCTTTCACAAATTCTTCAACATCCAAAATTTTCATCAATTATTTTTGATTTTAGTACCTTAGAGAATTCAAATTATTTTATTAAAGAAACTCGAAAAATCGTTGATACAACAAATGCTCCATATTTTTTTTTCCAAGACATCAACAGTCAGCCATGTTAATTGCTGCAGATGCTGATGTAAATATAAATGATCATGTTGTTCTGGTGATGATGGGCTCAGATGAAAAGAGATACATGGTAATTGAATTTAAATATACCGAAGCCGGATATGTACGAGTAGAAGAAAACGTGTATCCAAATTTTAAAGAAATAAAACACGAAAAAATTCAACAGCAAATTATTTGCCAAAGTAATCCCGCAAAAATTATTATATTTTCTAAGGATCCAAATTCGCCAAATATGATGGTTTTAAAAGAAAAAATTATAAAAAATGTTTCAAATAAACTGATTGTGCTAGAAGGAGATTTGAGAAAATATGATCCTAAATTTGTTGTAGAAACTGCAAAACATATTTCTGATAACTGTTACACAAAATTTCATATTGCTACTGCATCAAATAAAAATTATTTTATTGGCTTTGAATGTGGTGGAAAGAAGTATCCATTAATTCATTGTAAAAAGGGTGAAATATTACCATTTAAAAAACAAATTTCAATTTCAAGGACACCTTTGAAATATTTTGTAAGTTTTTACTTTTGACTTTTTTTAAAGGAGGCGGACGGTTTGATACTTTTTTTGAACCTCCCGCATTTTGCATTCCCTGAATTTTTCTCGGTTTCAAAACGAAGACAGCCTTTTTCATCGGCAAAATGATAATTTTAAATTTCCCGCTTCAGGGAATGCAAAGCGCGGGACGTTCAAAAAAAGTATCAAACCGTCCGCCTCCTTTAAGCATTCCATATTTTACAAATCATTAATTTTAAATATCCTACTTCAAAAAGTCATTCATTCGTATTTAGCAGATTTTGTTGGAAAAGCTATTCATTTATTTAATTTTTCTTTAGTTTGGTCACGCATATGAAAATGATGATGAAATGATTGTTGAGCATGTATCATATTTGAACTTTCCCAAGAAGCACATGTCTATTTTCTTACATTGAAAGTTGGTGAAAGTATGTTTGTTGATCCTACTGCCAGTGAAGCATTCTCTGTCAGAATTCCCGTTTTCATTAAAACTCTTAATTAATGAAAAGCCGGATATGAAGATTCCAGTAATTGGATTCTATTTTGAACTTTCTTCTATTTTTATTTATTCTGAAGATAGCACTGGTTACAAGCTTTCAAATAACTGGAATGGTATGTGCATACGGTAGCTTACATTATCTAATATTAGTCATCTCTTTTTTCAGGTAAACTTGGCAGAGATCTTTTTGTAAGCTTTGATGAAGAAGAACCAAAATTCTTTGAAGATGCACTCAAACATTATCGAACAAAATGTAATTCAGTTGTTCATGGTATTAATTGATTCTAATACTTACACCTTGTCTTTAATTGCTTTTTAATTGTAGATATCATTGATACAATGTCAAAGCCATTAAAAGAAACCTATGGATATTCTATAACATCAGATTCTGAAAATTTAGTTTTATTTGAATACACTAATTTTGATGGAAGTAAGAGAACTTCAACTCCAGCTGAAATTATGTCGTTGCTCCTTATAGAACATTTAAAAGCCTTCAAAGAAGAAACTGGTGAAATTCCAACCAAAATTGCATTTTCTCTTCTAGAAGATTTCGATGAAGCTGCAATGAACCGAATAAAAGATGAACTCAAAAAATCTTGTGATTTCATAAATCATGAATGTAGCTTCATTGACTCTGATTTCTCATCTTTTGTACAGAAATTAAAAGAAGGACTTTGAAATGATCAGACTTAAATGCTCTGCATAATGTTATTTAGTTCTTTACTTAATGGTTTTAATAAATAATATGTGTCGAAAAAAACAACAGCTGTTTGTCTGTGACAACTTTTATGCATCATTTTAAAAATAACCAACATTTTTTGTACGCATTGAACTACCTTTTTTTAACACAAAGGAGAGAAAAACCCTGAAAGACGAGTCATTATAGGTATTTTTAATACAAAGGAATGAAGGGTAAATAGCAAACACATTTATTCATTGTATTTTGTGCTTTCATTGATTTCAAGTTAACTAACCACCATCATTTTTTTCTTTGAATTTATTTTTTAAAAGCAAACGTGCATTTTTTAACCTCAATTAGTTTCAGGTTTTATTTAGGGGCAGAGTTTTCAAGCTTTTTATTGCATTTTTGTGCCCTTTTCGTTTATTTGTAACATTACTTTAATTAACTTGACGAAAATCAAATAATGATTCAACAAAATCTGTCAGACATTTACTTTGTTTCAGTGTTGTCATTTTTTATTCGAATATTTAAATTGCGTATTTTCAGGTTTTTTCGTTTATTGTTCTATCCTCCCATTGCTTTTATTACCCCTCATATTTTTGCCTTATAATAAAGCCAGTTTTTTTTGATAAAACCCACTTTTTAAATCGTGTTAACAAATTTTTTGAATGCATTGGTAGGCACTTTACTTAACAAACTCGATCTTTTTCAAACAATGTTGAATCAAATAATGACCTTGACTAACGCCAATACACACTACTACTTTCACCACTTCTTCAACCTTTATAGAAAAAAATCATTTTCCCTAAGTTGTATGTTTTCCTTACTCATTCATTCACAATCAAACCCTTTATAAACATAAAATATATTTTTAACCTTTTTTGTTGCTGTTTTTTGCGGAAAAATTTTTTTTAAAAGAGGAACTGGGACTGAGAAGATAGGGTGAAAAGCAGCAGAAGAAGCAATAGCAAATGCAAGACATCATCATTTGCATTTTTATTGTTTACAAATTTTTAAATTTTTCTTTTGCGCGTTTTTCGTTCGTTGTCTTCTGTTTTGTCACTTCCCGTTTATACATATCGGAGATTTTTTTTTCAAAGGCTCTGAGTCATAATAATTAAACGCAAAAACTTTTTTTCTGTGTATATTATAAGCAAAAACAAATTATTGCGGAAGAATAAGATGATGAGATGATGAAGATGATGGGAAAAAAGAAAGGGTAGAAAAAAGGGGGGAGATCATTTGACCTGTTTTGGGACAACATCGATATTCACCCTGGCAGCATTCATTTAATCTCTCTTTTTCCGTGTCCATCTTTTCTTTTTTTGCTGCTGCTGCAAAACATTCTTTTCATTGTTTCGCGATTTTCTTTTTTCTTGTATAAAATTTTTGGGCGTTTATTACAAATTATTTTTTTGTATTGAAGTTTCTTTAATTAAATTAATACATTTTTTTGAAAAGACTCTTTTTTTAGTTTTCTTTTCCATTGTAATAAAACATTAGTAAAAATTCAGAATATTTTATAGGCCCTTTTTGGTGCCATTTTCGGCTTACTTTTTTTGCTGAAACAAAAGTAATTAGTCTCTCGAAAAACTGTTTTTCGGTTTTTTAAAAAAAATTTTCCTTCCTTTTTCTGTTTTCTAAAAATGCATACTTTTTTTCATACTTTTCATATTTCTCATTTGACATTTTGTTTTGTAATCTTTTGCTGTGATCGGTACCGTGCCAGTTGACGATAATGCCGACAAAACTTTATCCTAAAAAATATGCCCTTTTAATTTTTATTTGGCGCTGAAAATTATGTTAATAATTGCAAATATATTCGTGCCACTTGCTTTCATCTCTGCGTCATTTCGACATTTTCAGTTTTCCCAATTTCTCAGTATTTGATGACACATATGCCTTTCATTTTTGAAAATTCGTTTTTTACCATTACGTTTTTCTAATTTAAAAAAAAATCCCAGCTATTTGATGATTTTCGGTACGATAAAAAAAGCTTGAATCATTCATTTAATTGATTCAAAGAATAACAGATTATTGTACAAAGCTTGAATCACCTTTATTTTCTTGAATTAAAATTCTTTGTTTGATTTCTTAGTAATTTTTTTTTCTTGTATCGTGTTGTTTTCATTTTACAGTAACGCTATACTATTAATTTTTAATTTCTATATTTTTAGTATTTTTGTTGGTTGCAACAACAACAACAACAGAAAATATGGAGATTACTCCAACAAAGAAGCTACTTGTTCGTGACTGGAAAGAGAATGTTGTCAATATTGTTCAATATCCTCGTGCAGCATGCATTCCAAATATGTCACCATATTCCCTCAAAGTTGAAACATTTGTTCGTTGGAATAAACTACCATATCAAGTTTGTTTTCAATAGTTTATAAACTTTATTGCAATTCAACAAAAATAAATTTAGAATGTAAATAATGAATTCAAGAATGGCTCTGTAAAAGGCTTGGTTCCTTTCATTGAATTAAATGGCCGGCATTATCCTGACAGCAATCATATCATGGAAGTCTTAATTCGAGAATTCAGTCTTACATGTGACAGTAATCTCTCAGAAAAGGATAAGGCTGATGCTCGAGCTTACACATTTTTGCTTGAACAATCATTCTTCCCGTAAGTATTTTTTAGTATACCATGTCATATGTTTCATAGTACCTTATATTACAATTTTTAGTGCATTAATGTATCTTCGAGCAGTTGATCCAAAATGGATGTTCAGTGCCGAATATGGTGCTCTTGGAAATATGACTGGTGTCAAGAAAGTTTTTGCACAAAGCTTTGCCCCGGTTCTTTTAAAGCGACGAATTAATCAAAGACTTCAAATGCATGGATACGGTAGAAATTCACAAGATGAAATTGAAGAAATTCTTCGAAAAGATTTAAAAGCTTTATCCACACTTCTTGGTGATAAGCCATTCTTCTTTGGACCTACTCCTTCATCGGTTTGTTTTTTTATGTTTGTTTTAGAAAACATTTAAGTAATAATATTTTTTTAGTTTGATTCAACAGCATTCGCCCATCTTGCCCAGTTCTTTGCATGTCCCCAGCCTACAGAGGTCGTTTTAAAATTTGCTGAATTAAATACTCCAAATATTAAATCATTCTTTGAAAGAGTTAAAGCAGAAGTTTGGGCTGATTGGGAAGGTATATTATTTAGAATTTAATAAAACTAAAAACATTTGCAAATTTTTTAGAACTTGGTCGTACACTTGCAATGAATCCTGAACCTGCACCTGTTTCTGATCTTCCAGTTGTTGCTGAAGTCCCTGAAGGAGATGCTGCTACTCCTCCTGCCACTAATGCTGCTATTACCACAACTGAGCTTAAGCCAACTTCTTAATGCTTTTCTTTTTATCTATTTTCTTCGTTTTGATTATTTTTTAAGTTATTATTCATTTTTGTTGAGCTTTGACTTTTTTTGTTATCCTAACATTTACAGTATATACTATTATTATTTATAAAGCTTTTTATTAATCTAACAATTTTTGCACATTGTTTTCAAAGCTTATTTTTTACACCTTATTTATTTTACGAGATTACAACAATTTTACAAAAATGTATATTTTGATTTTAAAAAATAATTTCCTGTTTCCGAGTTTTTGTATTCTTTAAATTTCAACAAATTTTACGCGTTTTTTGTATACTGTTTCAATTAAGCAAAAAGCTATAATTTATATGCTTGATTTAACAGATATGAAAGGTGCAAATAATCTTTTGGTTCCTGATTGGAAGCAAGACGTCATTAATCTTGTAATTTTTCCTCGATCGGGCTGTATTGTCAATATTTCACCGTTTGCTGTAAAACTTGAAACTTGGCTTCGCTTCAATAAGCTTCCATATCGAGTAATTCATTTTTTGTGATTTTTCTTAAATTCTTTCTTGTAGGCCGTTAGTAATGAATTTACAAAAATGTCCACTCGAGGTCAACTACCATTTATTGAATTGAATGGACGACAATTTGGTGATAGTAACCTTATTATGGAAAATTTAATTGCAACTTATCATCTTTCAATTGATCGATCCTTAAATTCTCGTGAACGCGCAGAAGCTCGCTTACTTACAGTATTAATTGAAGAATCTATTTTTAGGTTATTATGGTCTTACAATAATTACCTCATTTATGGCTATAATTTGTAGAGTTGTCGCTTATCAACGCTCACTTGATTGTTCATGGATGGCAACCGAAAAAGGTGTTATTCGAAATTTAACTGGAATTAAAAAATTTATGTTCCAAAAATTGATTATTAAAAAACTTCAAAAATCTTACAAAAACAATGTTCACGTTCAAGGAATTGGAAGAAAAACAGTTCAAGAAGTTGAAGAACAAGCAAAACAGGATTTATCAATTTTATCTTTCTACCTTGGAGATAAACCATATTTCTTTGGAACTAAACCAACTTCGGTAATACTTTACGTCTATATTAAAAAGGAATACAAATATTTTAAAGGTCGATGCAACAGCTTTTGGACAACTTGTTACCCTCACTGATACCCCAATTGTAAGTACCGTAATCAAATCATACATGGCACAATCAACCCCAAATTTGATTGAATTTGTAAATCGAATTAAACAAGATTATTGGCCAGATTGGGATATTCTTTGTTCAACTTTAGCATTGAATGCACCTGAAAATTGAACAAATACAAAAAAAATAAAAAAGAAAATAATGATTTATGTTTTAAACTTTTTTTATCAAACAAAAATTGAATTTATAATTTTTTTTCAAAGTAGTGGTTTTTTAGTTGAAATTAACAATAAAGGATTATCAAAAAAGAGAGAGAGAAAGATTAGTCAAAATATATTTGCTTCTTTTATCACAGACAAATACGTATTCCACGCTTTTTTTAAATGAATAAATGACGTTGACTTTTTTTTCGATAAAACTTAAAAGTACAACAACTTTACAGAAAAAAGAATTGTTTATTCAATACTTGCAGATTTAAAACAACACACACATTTAAAAAAACGTTAAACAACACAATTCATCAGCTAAAAGGTGATTTATATGCCATCATTTCTTTTATTGCAATTTTGCTTACAATGAGATAAACAGATGGAACCAAAATTACACTAAAAACAGTTTGTATAAAATTATGTTTCAAGCGAAAAGACTTACAGTATCCAAACAATTGAAAATACAATTAATATTGTTACATCATGGCTCCATGAGTTGTCTTCTTCTTCAACATCATCTTTTTCGATCTTTTTTGTAGTGGACCAAGTTGTTGTATTTTGAATGTCCAAAGATGCTGCTTCTAAATTGATAAAAGCCAAATCACAATTTGTTCCTTCATCCAATGCAAACATTGATACCATAATATCATCCGAATTTGATTCAAATATTGATTTTTGAAGAATAATTTCATTTTCGGTTTTAGTTATTTGCCATTCACTTGATACTTTAGAAGGGAAATTTGTAGAAACGCCTTCAAATTTGACACAATTTGTTTCTTCTGAATCTGAGCAATATTGAATCTGCACATTATCTTTCAAAGCATCAAAAGTAAATTTAATTGTTGGTTCAATATTTACATTTGGTGAGAAGCTGATATAAAAAATAATTTGTGAAAGCTGTTTTTCATTTTTTGTCATTGTTTCTTTCCATGAAATTTTGTAACTCATTTTTAGAATTAAAGAATTCAGTTTTGGAAGTTGAAATTCAGAAATTGTTGAATTTGAGAAACATGAAATTGGCCTTAAATAAAGGGTACTTATTTAGTAATAATTAAAATATAGCTTACATAATTGTAGTTGCTGTTGCTGATGTTGCTGAATTGAAAACTTCAGAAGCAGTTGAAGTTGAAGATTCATAATTTGTAGACGCCTGAGTTGCACCTTCGTCGCTTAAATTGAATTGAAAATATTCAGCAATAATAAAAAGATGGATTAAATGAATTTGAAGTTTCATCCTTCATGCCAAAACAGATAAAATTGAGCATTGTTTTTTCTACAAAATAGAAAATAAAAAATGCAAAATTAGCATGTGTGCCAAGAAAGATATGACAATATGCAAATTATGAAATCAGCACTTTTTTGTTAATGTTTTTATGCAACTGTTGTTTTTTGAAATTTAGGTTTCGTTATTTTTGCTTCAAAACAAACAATTCTTTTGCACCTACAGTATAAATGTAAATATTTTGAATATCTTTAGACATTTTGTTGTGCTATAATAAAGTAAAATAAAAGTTTGAACAGGTTGTTTAAAAAAGTGTTTCAATATTTTTTATATGCAAAAAATAACTGTTATTGATAAAAACAAAGAAAATGGTTATGAAAGAAGACACATTTTTCGGGGGGACTTTTTTTTGTTATCAATAAATAATTTGTAATGACATCTTCCTTCCTTTTCCTTATCTAAAAAGAACTGCTATTACTACTAAATTCTTTTTGATGTGATTTAAAGAAATGAAATATCATAGAAGAACTTTTGGATGCGTAACATAAAAAAACCTTTGATTAACTTTGAAACTAATGTTTTTATTGCACCGTCTTCCCTTCGTCAGAAAACAGCTGCTGCTGCTTCCTTCCTTCGGTTACTTGCTGAAATTGAACCGGTTTATTAAAATTCAAAACTTTCGAAAAAGAAAGTTCTCTTTTTTTACTTCAAAGCACATCTTCTTCTTTTTGATTGGTTCTGCTGCAACAAAAAATAATAAGCTACCCACAAACAAAAGTAAACACGCATTTCGTTTTCATTGATTCAACTGATTTCTTCTGCTGCTAATTTACTCAGATGTTCTATTCTCCGTTTTCCCTCCTCTATTTTATCATTTTCTCTAAAATATTTATGAAACAATTTAGCAACAACTTGCATCTTTCAAAAATTTGTTTTAATCTTTATTTATCCAAGCATCCGTTTTTTTCTTCTTCTCCATTTTTATTTCCTTTCCAAATTTGTATCCAAAAATTATTTATTGCTTCTGCTTCTTCATTTTTCTGTCAGCTTTGTTTTCGTCACAGAAATTTATTAGTTTAGCTGTTTTTCTCATTTCTTTTTCTTCCGGCCTGATTCTGCTGATGCATTTCGGTACACATACATACCTTTTTTGAAAAATTTTTTCACACCTGATTCCTTCTACGACATTCTGACTGAAGCCCAAAGAATCAAGTTTAAACCTTTCAAAGAAAGCGGAAATTATCTTTTTGTTGTTTTTTCAATATTGAATTAATGTTTAAAAATGACCAAAATTTACAAACAAAACTTAAAATTTATTCAAAGTGTTTTTTGAACAAAGACCCCTCGTCATTTATTTTTATTGATTTAAAAATTATAATATTTGATTATTATTTTTGTTGTTTTGATTCGGAATTAAACGCCTCGTTGAAAATAATAAAACCCCAATTTTTTTTAAATACATAAACTCTTTTTATTTTATCAATGCTCATTGAAATACTCTTAAAAATGATGTTCACCGGAGGGATTTTGAGAGACCTTTGATTTTTATTTATAAATGTTTTAAAAAAGTTGAAAAAAGTTATTTTAAAAAATCTAAACAAAGAAAGAAATTTGTGAAAAGGTTGAAAAAAACATCTGAGCCTTTCTCTTATTACCATGTGTATTACCGTAACCCTTTGTTTAATAAATGTTATTTTTTGCATAACATTTTATTTAAAGGCTTTGACAAAAGTTTTTGTTTACAATATATTTTTATACCTTTATGCCTTTTTAATAATTTGTGGCATTTTTCTTTCGTGCACTTTTATATTTATTTTTCTTTGTTATCTTTTTCTTAATAAATAAAAGTTTAACATTTTAGAAACTTCAAATATAACAGAAGACTATTATTCAGTCCTGTGGCATTCTATTATTCATCAATTCCCTCCCCCTTTTTATTCTGTACCTTTACAAAAGGTACAGCTTTAAAAATGGAAATTTTATCCCCCACTTTATCCATGGCAACTTACAACAGCGAAAAACTTGTTCAAAGCTTTGAACAAAGCTTAACTATGACTGATTCTTCTGAATATTCTCAAAATTTTGATTCATCATCACTGTCGGAAAATTCTGAAATCCAGAATAAGAAAAAGCGTCGCCGACAACGAAGAAAAGGTTGTGGCGATAGAATTGCTCGAATTGATTCCCCATCTACAGAATCAAGCTGTTCATTAGCATCATCACTGACAACATTGTCAAGTGGAATATGCAGCAGCATTGGATCATCAATGCATACATTAAATGAAATTTTAGAAGAAAAAAACAATTTTTCATCAATGATAATTTCATCATCAATCACCACGTCATCATTACTTGATTGTAATGAAAGTATTTTGGCGGAAGAAGATCGAGATGAAGCATTTTCAGAATGTTCATTTCCATGCCGTTCTCTTACTACAATATCCTCTTCTTCAGAGCAACAACAAAAACCATCAAAAAAGAAAGCAAAAAGAAAAACCACAAAAAAGTCATTACAAAATCATAAAAATCCTGTAATTCAGCAATATTTTAATCACCAAAAACAATTCTATCTTCAAATATATGAGCAACAATTCGCTGCACTTTCACCACTTAAAAATTCAGATGATATGGCAGCATCCATCAAAAAGATATCACCACATCAACATCTTGGTCTTCCACCTCTACCACCTCCCATGGGACTTGGTTATAATTTTTCAGCCATGGAAGAATTTCTATCTTCAAGTGGTCCATGTGAAGAAGCATATTTTAATCATATCAAAAAGCAACATTCACTTTCACCATTGATCGATGGAAAGCTGCCATCAAAAAATATTGGGTTTTCTTCAATAAATTCGTGCAATTCATCCTCTTTAACTTCTTGTGATGCTGAATCTGTTCAGTCATTGCATTATAATGTAAGTTAAACATTTTTAAAGCTTTTCTTAATTTTCTAAATTCCAAAGAAGGAGAAAAATATGAGAGCTCAAATTTTCCCTGCAGGCATAATTCGAACAACTTTTTTTCCCGCGCCTTTTTTTGTCACTTTCAAATCGTTGAAGCGAGCACAAAAAAAACAAACAAACATTTTTTGGATTCACTTTTTTCTTTTTTTTAACAAAAAAAGTTATCTTCAACTCTTTTTTTACTGAAGTCATTTTTTCCCTTTTAAACGACAAAACCTGGGGGGAATAAATGTTTGGAGCAAAGGAAAATAAATAACAATAAACAATAAAATGGCTCCTGCTTATAACAAAGCTGCTTTAAAGACATTCTTTCGAAGCGATATTACTCCTGCTAATAGTAATTACAAACCGTCTTCTTCTACTACTACTATCTCTTCGTCTACTGATGCTTTCACTACTTCTTCAAGTTCAGCTAATTCAGAAACTAATCAAGGAATCTTTTCAAAGGTTATCAAGCATGATGATGATACATTAACAAATAGCATAATGGATATGTATGAAAATGTTGCACAAACTGATAGAACTTTTGTCAGAAAGCTACGTCTTCGAGATTTATTGTATTTTCAAATTGCTCATACGTTCAATGGATGTGGACTTTATGTTGTTGGTTCATCATTGAATGGTTTTGGAAATGAATCATCTGATGTGGATTTATGCCTTGTTATTACAGATGGTGAAGTAAGTTTCTTTCATGCTAACACACATATAATATATCTATATATTCATATTTTAGATTGATCAAAGAACTACGGCCATTGAAGCTTTACTTTTGGTTCAACAAATTCTTTCATTTCTACCTGCAATAAAAGAACAAACGTTAATTCGAGCAAAAGTTCCAATATTGAGAATTACATTTCGTGGTCCCTTCTCTGATATGATTGTTGATTTGAATTGTAAGATATTCACAAACATTTTGCATGTAATGACATATGATTTTAGGCAATAATTGTGTCGCTATTAGAAATACTCATCTTTTATATTATTATGCTTTCTGTGAGTTTTCATACACATACAAATCTAGTAATGACCCTGTGTTTCTTTTTTTGCAGTTGATTGGCGTATTCGACCATTGGTAACTGTAGTAAAAGAATGGGCAAAACAAAATGATATTAATGATTCAACTCGTTCAACCTTTACTTCATATTCACTTGTTATCATGGTCCTTCATTATCTTCAAGTTTTGGAAGATCCAATAATTCCTTCGCTCCAACATTTATATCCAAAAAGATTTAGTCCAAAAGGTGATATTCAAAATCTTAATTTTTTTCATCCACTCGAAGAAATTTCACCTGAACATTCTTTTAAAAGATCTAACACTTCATCACTTGTAAGTTATTGTTGTCCTTTTTATCTAATAAATAATTTTCAGGGAACGCTTTTGATTGGTTTCTTTAATTATTATGCTCATGAATACAAGTATGTTTTCTACTATTAAAACGGTACATTGTTATAAATATCTCGCTTTTAGTTATGATAAAAATGCAATAAGCATTCGTCTTGGTCGTAAAGTTGAAAGAGCTGATGTAATTCATGGATGCTACGGCACAAGACAATGGTCACCAATTTGCATTGAAGAACCTTTTAATCGTTCAAATACTGCTCATTCAATCTATGATGAAATGATC
Source organism: Panagrolaimus sp. LJ2400 (assembly GCA_024447215.1). Lineage (NCBI taxonomy): Eukaryota > Metazoa > Nematoda > Chromadorea > Rhabditida > Panagrolaimidae > Panagrolaimus > Panagrolaimus sp. LJ2400. Next base: position 1,239,258 of record JAMRYA010000013.1, read on the forward strand.
TTTAAATCTGTTAAACAAAAATTTCAAGATGCTCATAAACTTCTTTCAACCACTTGGGATCTCAATAATCTTTTAACTCCTTTGCCGCTAACTCCTTCTGCAGAATCAGATTTTAAATTTGAACAATCAATGGAATACATCTCTCAAAATCTTCCACCCTATTTCTAATTTGATTGTTGATTCTTTGTTTTTTTTTTGGAATTTCATCTGTCCCTCCTTATTTAATCATCTATAGAATTGTTTTTTTGGAATCTGTTTATTTATATTAACACACTGCCATTTTTCTTTCCCCCAGAATCGTTACAGGTTTTCTCTTCTCTATTATTCTTTTTTCGTTTTGAATTTGTGAATGTTTTTGTCTTTACTCCACGTTTATAAGCTTTCTCTTCTGATTTTTTTGATACAAGAAAAACGTGTAAAAATTTATTTTATTGTTTGTGGTTATAAAAAAAGATGCAAAAAGTTGAAATAAAAAATGAATATAATAAAATTTTTGTTTGGCATTAATTAACTTCGAGCACAGCTAGGAACATTACGAATATGGTCACAGACACCGAGATTAGGTGAAAAGGCTGTACCTGGGCCACAAGTCTTTGGTACCCATCTGCCTGAAGCGCATTGATAAAAGCGTTCTAAAAAATGATAACAAGTCATGGATTACTGTATTGCTGCCTCGAGAACTTACGACAATCAAGTGGATCAGGAAGAAAGCCATCCAAACCAGGTGATTCTGTACATTCTTCACCAATATTACTTCCACCTTGACATTGACCTGGCTGACATTTTTTTGTGATTGAATTAAAGCTTTTTCCATATGGACAACTTTTTTTAACAAAAGTGCCATATCGACATTCTTCAAAATGTGAACATGAATCCCGAATTGCTTTTCGTTCACCATTATAACAATGTGGGGATGTTTCATCAGAGCAAGTATATTCATATGAACATGTAAGGGTATCAGGATCAAATTTTTGTCCATTTGAACATTGTTTTTCAATGAGTTGTCCATTTCGACAGATCACATATCGAGTACAATCTCGTTCATTTGAATAAATAGCTCCCTCAAAGCATGTTGATGGATTTCCATGATCTGGGCATGGAATATCTGAACATCGACCATTGATAAACATTACATTATTTTTACATTTCATTGGATTCTGGAATAATAAAAATTAGTTACGTACTGAATAATAAATAAGTAATGTATTACTTACCCATTGATTGTTTTGACATTCTAAAGCTTTACCACATTCTTTTCGAGGAATTCTTTGACCATCTTCGCAAATTTTATTACATCTAAAGCTTGAACCTGAAAATGTTTAAGGATGATACGATATATATATCGCGAGATTTTAAAGAACATTATATGCAGTTGACTTACTGCATCGACCACTAAAGGCATCAAAGTTATGTTGGGGTGAGCATGTTCGAGGTAAATAAAATCCATTTTCGCATTCTAAATATGACCCACAATCACGTGGATCAGCAACAAAACGTGGAGAGTCATGTATACAAACAAGAAAACCATTTGATTCATACATTTCTCGACGAGATTCATCCATTATTGGTGGAGGTGGGGGTGGCGCAGGTGGGAAACCACTGTTATCACCTCCAAATCCGGGTGGTAATGAAAAATCTGGGGGTTGATGGAAGCTATCCAAATGGCTGCCATTTCTTGGGCATCGTGATTTCGATGAAGAAATACAAAGACCCGAAATTGAATCAAATACAGTATTCTCTTCACATTGAAGGGAGTACCATTCACCATGAATACAAGCAATGTATCGGCTACAATCAATTTTATCAACAATTTTTTCACCATGATTACATTTTACTGATGTATAAGAAGTGGGGGCATAAGGAGAAGTTGGTTGTGTTGGTTTATCAGAATTGCATTGATCACATGCTGCTGTTAAAAATGTTTTAAAGTTGGAAAACATCAAAGATTAAAAAGAACGCATACGATTTTTTCCATAAAGACTTTCTTTGCATGAACGTTTAACAAATTGGCCTTTAGAGGGGTCACATGAGAAATATGTTTCACAATCTACAGTAGGAATAATATCACCTGGTCGACATTCATTGTAGTTATCCTAAAAAATGTTTTTTCAAAAATTTGTTCAACCTTAAAAAACCAAAATCTTGATTTGAAGCAATTGTAATAAGACTTACGTATCTTCGACATGTATCGTCAGGGATGCATTGATGATGCTGTTTACTCCATCGTGTTAACTATAATATGTAAATAATAATAATAATAATTTAAATTAATCTAATAATATTTACATGTGGGCATTTACCAGGATGAAATTGGCCTTCCCGACAAAGAAGATAATCTCCACAACTTGGATTATATGAATCTCCGTCTCGACAAGTTTGTTGAAAATTTGCACATGCACTTCCACGAATTTGCTCACATCGACGACTTTCTCGATTATAAAATTCATTTTGAGGACAAGTTTTAAGTGCCCAAAGTTCAGGTCCATATGTTTGGCATTCAAAGTATTGCCGGCAATGCTTTGCTGGCTTAGTTTCACCTTGCTTACATTCGGGGCAACCTCTGGCGAATTTTGATGGCACACATGCTTTATCTTGAAAGACATGATCTTCCCGGCATGTAAAGATTCGTGGCTTTAAGCCTTCACAGTATCGAAATTGTGGCACACATTCCCCTAAGGCAACAGCTCTCCATTCCCATCCTCGACAAAGATCTGATGTGAGGCAACGTTCTTGTGGAAGTGGAGGACGACAGCCATTACTTGCTTTATCGTAAATTTGTCCCCCATCACAAAAGATGAATTCATTATCACGGCATGAAACAAACCAATTTTGGCATTTCTGAGAAGTTCGTTCATTTCCATTTGAATACGGATAATATGACGATGCTGGTGGAGGAGAAATTGGACGATATTTACAATAATCCCGAAGAAGGCTATCTTTGATTAGCGGTGGTGCCCATTGACATGCTGGTGGAGCAGGACGGCATTGGAAGGTGCCAGAATCGAGGATCTGTCCAGAGGGGCATGAAATTGCATGTGATTCACGGAATGCATCACAAAGAAGAGCTTGTCGAGAACATGAATCTTTTGTTGAAATTTGAATCCCTGGACCATTGTTACACGCTTCTGACGCAGATGCCAGTTTTTCCGTTGCAAGATTCAAACCATTAATTCGAGGATCTAGGCATTCACGAATTTTAAAAGCTGGAATACAAGCTTCTCCATTAAAAATTTGTTCTAATGGACATTCTTCAAATGCATAACTTCCATGTGCTGAACATTGAATATACATTGATGAACAAGGCCCCAATGCAAATGTATGTGATTGTCCTCTTTTACAGTAAAATCCAATTGAAATAAATTGAAATGCATCACTACGATAGCCATCATTGAAATTGTTGTTATCAAAAGTTTGTGATCGAAGATTGCGGCTTATGGATGTTGCATTTCCATCATCGTCATCATTTAACAATGTTGCATCACTAAACAAAAAATTACTGTATTGACTCTAGATATAAACACTTACAATTTTAATGCTGTTGCTTTAAAGCAAAGAAACAAACAAAAAAGAAGGGCGATGCCTTTCTTACAGTTTTGCATTTTTAAGAAATGCAAAATGCAAAAAAAATAAAAGACAATTAAAATTGGTATTTGAGGGTTTTTATAAGAACAGAGATGTTAAAGCGAAAAAGAAGCTGTGAATCAACTTCGTTTCCGCCATCTATGACAAATTTTTCATGAAGTGCGAGTGTATGAAACATTAACATTATTAAAGATATTTAATGTCAAATTTTAAAACTTTTAGACTTTAAGACTTGTGAAAAAAAATGACTTTTTATAAATGTTACAGTATACATACAAATTAAAAGAGCATTTTTATGGTGTACAATTACTTTAAAGCAAAAAAAACATTTTTAATTTTTAAAAATTAATAAAATTGCAAGATCTAAAATAATAATAAAATTTCTGCTACCGTATATTTCGTTTTATTTCCAGCTGCCGAAAATGCTTGCGGGCAACATGCAAAAAACAAACTATTTTTAAAAAATTTCGCAATTTGCAAAAAAGGACGTCTTGTTTTTAAAATTGATTCAATTTTTTTAAAAGATTAATTTTAAAATGTCATCTTTCAGTTTTTTAGAAAGTATTGTAAATAAAAAGCGTAAAGCTGTTGATGATTTAGCTGTAAGGTTTTTTGTAAATTTTTTAAACTTTTTTAAACTCCTTTATGTTTTTAGCAAGGAAATAAATTTATTCGTCTTGGTGATTTACCACATAAAGAACGTGAAAAGTTTGAAAAAAAGCAACAAGGTTTACGTGATAAAGATCATGAGGTAAGGCAACTTTTTTAGCATCTTTCTTGGATTATAACATTAAAGTTTTTTCAGAATAAAACAGATGAAATAAAGGTAAAAGCTGATGATGTATTAAAAGAAGTCAAGGATATTCCACGAGCAGAAGTAATTATAAAATTACGAGAAAGAAATTTGCCAATTCGACTTTTTGGTGAAAATGATCGAGATGCATTTTTACGATTGAGAAAGCATGAAGTAGATGAACCAGAAATGGCAATTGGATGGAAGAATGAATATCAACAAGCTTTGGATCGAGCACAGGAAGAAGTGCTGGATGAAATTGTGCATGGAACATATGGAAAAAAGGAAAAGAAGAATGAATTTTTCGTTGAACCAACTGATGAATTGTGGAGCAGTATAAAAGAACGAGCTATTAAGCTGGGATTAAATGATAATATTAAAGATGACTGCATTGTAATTTATGATTTTTTGGTATATATTTTATCGAAATGGCAGAATGAGCTAGATTCACGCTCGCTGGATGAAAAGACAAGTCCAAAAGGACGTCTTCGAACTGGACATTTTCAACAAACTATGAAAGATGTTGAACCACTGTTACGGGCCCTTGCAAAAGGTAATGTTAATAGTGATCAACGATGCCATCTTGTTAATATTGTTCGAATTATTTTAATTGATCATAATTATATTATTGCAAATAATGCTTATATGGAACTTGCAATTGGTAATGCCCCATGGCCCGTTGGAGTTACCCGATCTGGTATCCATCAACGTCCAGGTTCTGCAAAAGCATATGTTAATCAAATTGCTCATATTCTTAACAATGAAACTCAAAGGTGCGTATTTATATTATTTGGTTGATTGTAAAAGGCTTGTTTTTTAGAAAATATATTCATGGTTTAAAACGTGTAATGTCAAAATGTCAGGATTATTATCCAGCTGATCCAAGCAAATGCTTTGAATTTGTTAAAAAAGATGACTTATAGAAACTATGTATATGTATTTCGATCTCTTTATATTTGTGGTGTACATTGTTTTTATGTTTCAAATAAAAAAAATTTTGTTTACAACTTTTGTTGCTTTTTTTCTATAAATGTTGTTTTCTCGTCAACAGTGTATTTTACTTTAAAATATCATTTTGTAAAATATTAATTATAATTAAGCTTTAAGAAGAGAGATCAATGGCTTCTGAACAAACGATATTAGAATTGAATGAACTTGATGGCGATTGGGAAACTTGGATTCGAAATGTTATAGATACAAAAGATTTTTCTGTTGCAACAAAATCTTTTGAAGAGCTGCTATCTATTTTACCAGAAGATGTAAACATTTGGAGAGAATATTTGGATTATCTCAAAAAGTTTCATAAAATTGTAAGTTTACTTTTTTTTGAAGATACTTTAATTATTATACATATATTTAGGAGATTCTTGAAGTTTATTCTCGATGCTGTCATATGTTCTTGGAAGAAACGTATTTTTGGCAAGATTATTTATTTCAACTTGAAAGATTTGGACAAGAATGGAATAAACTGTATGAAATATTTGAAGAGGCACTTGGATACACTGATAATATAGAATCTGCTACAGCATTGTATCGAACAATTATTTATGCAAAAGCACGATATGTTAGAATTGATTCAATTGGAAAGGATACTGTTGATTATGCACCTGTTGGTGAATTGTTCGAAAATGCATACAAATATTTAACAGAAGAATATGGACAATATTGGGATGAATCTAAGGGTTTTACAAGAAATTATGCGTATTTTGCGTTTTATCGATTAAAGAATGTTGAACTTGTAAGTTTCTTTTTATAATATCTTTACAGTAATTGCATAACTTTTAGGGAAGAAAATTATGGAGAGAAATTTTGGGTTCTTTTGGAAAGAAAGCAAGATGCTGGATGGAAGCAGCAGATATGGAACGTCGATTTGGTACTGTAGATGCAGCAAGAACATTATTATATCGTGGAATTAATTCTGTATTTGATAATTATGAACCGCTATTTGATTATATCGTTCAATTTGAACGTGATGAAGGAAATTTTGAACAACTTCAAAAGGCTTTGAAAAAAGTCAATGATCAAATGGCCAAGATTTTGCAAGCTAAAGAATCTCATAAAAAGAATGAAGCAAAAGAAAATGCAAAGAAAAATCTCTTTAAAGGTGGCGCAAAACAACAACCTCAAATTGTAGCTAGTATTAGCATTCAAAAGAAACAACCAGAGCATTTTCAAAAACCTGATACACCTCGACAACCACCAAGAAAGCGACCTGCAATGACAAAGAATGGTGGTGAACCACTTTCAAAGATTTTAAATGATGCCGAACCTGAAGTAATGAAAGATAAAGATGGATTTGTTATTCCACATATACCTGTGCGTCTATCACCTCGTTCAGATGGTTCATCTCCAGTTAATTCTGATTCTTCATCTTCAAAAGCTATGATTGTATCTGGAATTGAAAAGCCACCTAAAGCTACTCCGATGGAAGTTGATGCAACTGATCCGAATAAAACTGTTTTTGTTTCGAATTTGGATTTTGCTGTTTCTGAACAAGAAATAAGTCCATTCTTTCCGGGTAATATTGAAATTCGACTGGTCAAACGTCCTGGTACCAATGTTTCAAAGGGTTATGGTTATGTTGATTTTGCTACTGTGGAAGAAGCTCAAGCTGCTTTGAAATTGGATAGAACTCCTTACAAGGGTAGACCTGTATTTGTTAGTGCAAATAATCCACATCCACAAGGTGAACACGCTGAATTCAAATATTCTACTGATATTGAAAGAAATAAACTTTTTGTAAAAAATCTTCCATTCAAATGCAACAATGACCAATTAAAGGTAAGTATTTTGTTAACAGAGTTTCTTTTTATCGGACTGCTTGTTTTAGGAGGAATTTTCGGCATATGGTAAAGTAAAAGATGCTCGAATCGCTACAAAGAAAAGTGGAATTTCAAAATGTTGTGGATATGTTGAATTTGAAACAGAAGCCGATGCTGCCAAAGCTTTATCTGCTCAAATTCAAATAGGTGGTCGTCCAATTAGTGTTTGGATTTCAAATCCTCCTGCAAAAACTGACTCAAAATCTCCTCATCAACAACAGCAGCAGCAACAAGCTTCAAAGAATCAAAAATCTGCATTAGGTTCACGTTCAAAACCTATGGCAACTCCAACAAATGCTGGAAGAAAAATGCGAATTGAAAGTTTTGTTCCTCGTTCCGTCACTATTTCAAAGCCAAAACCGGTCAATTAAAATTACGGTGAAAATATTAATTATATTTTGAGAGATCTCTGTTTGTTTTTTTTGTGTAACAGTCGGTTGTATTCATTAACAAAGTATTTATTATAAAAACTTCTTTATCTGTACATATATCAAAGAATCATTTGTTGTTATCATCATCCAAAATAATTTTCTGGTGTTTTTTGATCAAAACAAAAAGAACATTTGAGGCACCAAACGAGAGTTACGAAGATTGCAAAAAGAGATGCAGTTAAAATTGCAGAATATGTTGAAATGAGAAGAAGTGGAGCTAAACATTCAAAGGTTTCCTATAAAATAATTAAAAATATTTAAATTAATGCTTTAAAAAAGAAATAAAACTTACAAATTGAAATTCAGTTCGATTTGCGGGACATAAATCCTTGGCCAAAATTGAATGATGAAAAAATAATAAAGTTAAAAAAAATAACAAAAATTTCATTGCTTCTTTCTTTGAGGAATTTCTACCGTAATCACATTGATGATTGAATGTTCGACGTTGTTTGATTTTTTAATTCTCTAATTGTAAATTTGCATGTTTTTATTTTTGTGTGGGGGAAAATTGTTATTGTGATCATAGTGGATCACCGTGATGTTAGTGTAGCATATAACTTGAACATAAATCGCTTGCAGCGATTCACATCGGTTTCCGGTTATGCGTCATCTTGAGGCCTAATTTTAGTACACCTATGTAACTCTCATTTCTGTCATCCAAATATTATTTTAAATGTTGCATTTTTGGCTTATTTATATGTATGGGTTAAGATAAAGTGAGCCACTTAAGAATTGTCCACAAATTACGTCATCTTTCTTTCGTAATTATAGAAAAAATTCAAACAACACTCTAAACCCCGAAAAATAAGACACAAAAATGGAAAAAAATGTAATAAGTCGTGGACAAAATCGCAGAAAATCGTGCTATTTTTTAGTATTTTTCACGACTTTCCACGGTTTTCCACAAATTTTTACGATTTTCTACGACTGTCTACCAGTTTTTAGGGTCCTTCACAGTTTTTTACTGTTTTCCACGAACTAATAAAGTTCAACTTTTTTGAAAAATTTTGCCATTTTTGACATTTACACGAGCCGTGAAAAGAAAAAAAGCGGCGTTTTCTTTTCTTGCAGAATACATGCAGGGTGGTCCAGTTAAAACTGGCACACGGTTTTTGACGCCAAATGAGTTCTAGAAGGTCCCATGGGCTGGTATAAAGTAGTTATGACCTACATTGACACGAGCAACTTTTCCATATAAAATTTTGGCATTCGGGAACATTTCGCCAAATGGCGCCAAATTCAAATTTGACCTCGAACCAGCTCAAACTTGACATATATTATGAAAATCTATACTCTCATACACATAATAGTCAAAAAATTAACCCTCTAGCTTCAAAAATGACAAAATGGCAGCCATTAGAAAAAATACATTTTTTGTTAAAAAAAGGGAAAATTTTTTTGACGTTTTTCCTGTTTTAGACCAAATTTTCAAACGGCTGCCATTTTGTCATTTTTGAAGCTAGAGGGTTAATTTTTTGACTATTGTGTGTATGAGAGTATAGATTTTCATAATATATGTCAAGTTTGAGCTGGTTCGAGGTCAAATTTGAATTTGGCGCCATTTGGCGAAATGTTCCCGAATGCCAAAATTTTATATGGAAAAGTTGCTCGTGTCAATGTAGGTAATAACTACTTTATACCAGCCCATGGGACCTTCTAGAACTCATTTGGCGTCAAAAACCGTGTGCCAGTTTTAACTGGACCACCCTGTATAATCAGTAAACGCTGACGTTTCACATGGTATAAGCACAGAAATCTTTGAAATTTAAAGACGTAGAATCAAAAGTAACAATAACCTTTGAATTTAGGAGATATGATAGGCGCGAATAATAAAGTTCTAGTAAATTACCATCATACTACTTGCCTTCACTTTTGCTGAAAAGGGTATCGGCTATGTGTTTTTTTCCCATTTTCGAATCATATTATTTCAAAGGGCAAACTTTATATATTTTAAATCCAAAGGATACTAATATCTTGTAATTAATTATACAAAATGCGTTGTTTAAAAGTTTAAAGCTTACTTTTAAATGCACAAAATTATCTTGTGTCATGAACAGGGCTGAGAAATGCGGCCGCAGGCCGGCCAACCTTTTTTCGGCCGCGGCCGGCCGAAGATTTTGGTAAAATTCTTTGTTTTTCGCTAGTAAAAATTGAAATTTCGGCCGCTTTTCTCAGCCCTGGTCATGAAAAGCTTTTTGCTGTTTTTGTAATTATTTAATTGCTTTCACATTTATTTCTTTTTGTAGCATAATTTTCACTTGAACTTCTCCTTCCATAATTATTCTCAACAACGGATATTTGTTAAAAAAAAGTGTTACCTAGGTAGAAAACTTTTATAGAATTTTAGTTCTTTAAGAAAGTTGTGCTTGACAATGGGTACTGTAGCGAATTTAAGATTTTATCATGAGCCAGAACAAGACTTTGAGCTATCAAATTGGGTAAAGCTGATCTCAATTATTCAATTTATTACAGAATTCATAACCATCTTTCATGTTTCATATATTTTATTAATTTTTATTCAAATAAAAGTTTGTCACATTAATTTACGAGGAATTTGCTACCTATTTTTATGTGATTTAATTATTAAAGCTATTTTCAAGTTTGTTTTTTCCTCTGTTTTAAATTATATAGCTTTAACGATTCTTATAGTATGATAATACTGTTTAAATTTATTACTGGTAAAACATTTGTTTCGGAACCAGTTGGATATTTAATTATTAACTTTCTGCAATGGACTTCACAAACATCATGCTACTTTTACCTCATGTCTTTCGCATTGGAACGTTCGGTTTCTTTAATTTGGGCAAAAAATTATGAAAAATTTGTTTCTTCAATTCTTTTAATTGGGTTATGTGCATTTCCAGTAAGATAACTTTTTGTGAATTTGCAGCACAATTTCTTATTATTTTAGCTTCTTCTTGCAACGTATGTTACGATACATGTGTTGTATTTAGATGCATGGACTTCAGTTATTTTCATTTATATGGTAATAAACGGATTCCAAGTTTGCTGTTGGACGGTAAAATGTTCCTATCCATAGCCAGTTAATTTATGCTTTTGCTTTTAGGGTTATTTAATACTTTTAATTGCAACCAGAAAATACAATAAACAAATT